>OV725078.1:94154909-95486901 GCA_928085145.1 Nezara viridula | reverse complement strand
GATACCTTATGGTCACGTGACTGCTCACCTGACTAAAAATAGGCACGATCCAGTGGTGAAGGTTATGATGAAGTACCTTAAAAGCAGCGTGGCAGGATTGAAGTTTCCTGCCAAGATGACGTCATTGGTCACGTGACGAAATGCTTTTAATTGGCTGAGCAACTCAGTATACCCTTTTCTATTTTGATACTTTTTACATATCCTACATTTACATGCATTTCAGTTTATTATAATTTTAACAATTACTTATTATTCGGAACTAAAATTCATGTAAATGTCAGAAATTTAAAAAGTATCAAAATAAAAATGGGTATTTTGAATAAAAATAAAATATTGACCAAATAATTTAGTTTTGTTTAGAAATATGATACAACGAATATCTTATAAAGGGAAATTAAGTTTCACTATCTTGCTGAAGCTTATAGAACGTAGATACGACCTCCAATTTAGACTTCTTACGAAATACTGTGAAATCCTAAATGCCTATTTCAAAGAGTAATTGTCTGGGTCAATCTGAGTTTTTGGGAATTCTAACGATGTTTAGAGATGGCTAAAATTTATTAAGATAACAAGAGTCCTAAGTTTTTTTTATTTTGGTAACATGTCGTGACTAAAATTTTTGTTTGAAATTAAAGGTTATGTTTTTCAAGGGTTTCGGATTAGTTTTTTAAACCGTATTTATGTAGTAAGCCTAGTGTATTAAAAATACTTTTCTCATAAAATAAATTGAGGGTAAAAGATTTAACATCATTCAATTAAGATTAAGATAATTCAAATATGGGTCTGTTTTTATTAAAACGCGTTGATCAACAGTCCACGATTCTACTTGAAGTGGCAATCCTGCTCACTGTGGAAGGAAGGATCTTTTATGATTGTGCCAATATGCCATGGTGCCAATATGCATCAATGAAATACTGCTGCTGAAAAAGAGTTTGCCGACATTAAGAATAAATAATTTCTAATTGTTAACAGGTAATCTCAAGCATTGTTATCTCAAGCAATGATATCGCAATCTTAGCTACTTCAGGAATACAACAGTCTAGTATAAATAACTCGAAGCCGAAGTACCTAATCACAGGCAAAATGTTGACAGCTTGGTCCGTGTGTGCCATCCTCTTCGTCTCTGTCTTCAGAGCAAGAGCCGCCCCGCTCGAGGATCATCCCTTGTCTGACACGGCGAAAGACGTTATCGCCGACGTGGATGACTACCTGGCATCTCAAAATCTGACCGAACTACGAATTCCCGATTATCCACCTGGTCCGATGACGATGCAGAATGGTGGATTCGGCGACTTTTCGACCATCGAATTCCAAGACGGATCATTTTCTGCGAAGAAGACGGAGGACAACTCGATCATATACAGATTCGACGTCAAACTCGGGCTAAAGAAACTGCGCTTCCATTACGATTTTGAGGTGAACAATGTAAAGTCTAAGCTAGCTGGAAACTTCAGTTACGTAATCCCTGATAACTCCGCTGAGCTCACCGGTTACGCAGTTGTTCGAAGCGACAAATCATGCAAAGCCGTACTCTCTACTGTTGAGATCATCTGGTACGGAAAGTATGTGATGGACATTGATCCCAAGACATCAGAAGTAACATCTTTATCTGAGTTAATTACCGATTTTATAGCACCGTATTTGTATCCTTTTAGCAGCGAAGCACTGAAGGCAACACTGTTCGTTCAAAGTGTGCAACAAAAATTTTCTGAATTAGCATGTAGAAAGTTGACTAATTTATAATTCATGATAATAAAATAATAGTTTAAACAAATGTATTATCTTTACTTAACCTACACACTTAGTTTATTATATTTAATTTTTTTAAAAATAAATATTAACAAACTCATCAAGTGATTCAGAAAAGATAAATATAAGGGGTAAAATTGGCGTTCGGGGCACACTCAGCCTCTATGAGGTGTTTACCGGTCCCATTAATATATAGAAGAAGGAATATACGCAAAACTGGATTACTATGATTGGCAGGTTAGGGATGGGTGGGGTAATAGAACAATCATGGCAATAGTTTTGCGTCATTCCATGACAAATCATCCAGACAAAGTTTAACTTGACACCCACCCCCTCAGATCTTAATGAAAATTTTTAAATATTATGTAAATTCACAGGTAAGTAAAAATAAAATTTATTTCTCAATTCCAACGATTACTTTTAGAATTATGGGGATTTAATCTTTTGAAATATTTGAAGTTGGGAAGATATTTCGAGCTCAAAACCAGCATGGTTTTTCTTTGTAAAATTAATATTTATTGATCAAGAGCTTTTTAAAATGTATTCATTTGTGATAAATCAAATGAAGAATCTGCTTACACCATAAGTCATGTATAAAAAATTATTAGACATAAATTTTCAAAGTTGTAATAGAAATATCGAAAACTAGCTGTAGCTAGAATCTCTCTCCAAATACCACAATACAACCACATATTAATGAAAACAGTATAAAATTCTCTTTCAAATTCAAAAATAAAATTTGCATGCTTTTGAGTTTGAAGAGTTTTATTATAATTTAAAATTAAAACATTTAATTTGAATTTGCTAGTTAAACATATTAAAATTAGTAAAATTTGCTAATAGAAATCTTTCTCCGAATACCGTAATACAGCCAACACTGAAAAGAGCATAAGTTTTGTATCAGATAATGAAATAATACTTGTGGAATTTGGGGTTTTACGAAATTTATTATAACGTAAATTATATAATTGTTTGCGTGATGCGGAAATGGTGTGCAGGTCGATATTGAAAAATGCCTATAGCTTGAATGAAAACAACATGAAATTCTCTATCAAATGAAAAAAATTAATATTAGTGGAATTTTGATTTTGAAGTGATATATTACAATTTAAAAGCTAATACACTACAATATAATTTATCAATTATGTATACAAGTAAAAATTGCTATAATCTCTCCGCAAATACAACCATATATAATAGAATATAAAATAGATATTTATTTGTTTTGGTGACTGACCCGACACAAATACAAATGGAGTGGATACACAAATTTTGATTAATACAATATAATATTAGTAAATTAATTTCCAATACTGAAATCAAAGTACAAATGGAATGGTTCAGACATGGTGTTTATTATAACATAACAATAGTAAATTAATTTATTGTACTTGAATCAAAGTATTCTTTTTACATATATTTTTTTTATCTACATAAAACATATTAATCGGCAAGAAATTTTATCTAATATAATATAATGCAATACCCACATATATTACTACAGCAAGGCTCGAAATCGGTTTTGTACCAAATATAAGCTCCTGTCATGCTCAAATACCATGAAGGGGGTACCGTTGGATTCAGAATTTCACGGAGGGTTAGCGAATCGTATTCTCCACTTTTGCTTTTCTTTATAAAATAAATAAAGTCGATACAAACATTTTGCTAGGCTTCGATACTGGAACGGTGGTAGGTCTGTAGATCGATACGGGACAAATTGGATCTTGAAGATTTTGATGCGTACAGCAAAATCCAGATAGTTCCACTGGAACTATCGGATCCTGCGTTTTTATGCCGAAAAACGTACTATTTTCGAGATAACGCAAGGAATAGGGTTCGCATCCACATATCCTTACATTAATTGTAGTACTGTCATCGAATACATGTCTCATTTCGTCGACTTGTGGTCTCTATGATCGAGAGAAGGGGAGTTTATATTGTTCATCAAAGGTGTTTTTTTTTTTTTGTCGGTAACCCATATCGTCGTTAATTTTTCACCAAATCTCAAGATTGAGCCAGCGATTTCGAAGGCGTCCTCCTCCTTCAGGCTGGCAAAATAGACCAATCACCCAGAAAATTCAGGCAAACAAGTTATGAAAGAAAATAAATTTTATTTGCGAATAACTGAAAAATTACACACTTTTCCCATGGTTATGCCCATGATTATATAAAAGATTACTAAATTTCCTACAAAAGGAAAAGAAAATCATCGCAATCGGACAATTGTTAGCAAATATACAGCTTACTGAAATTTGTATACATGTTCGTTCCAAACAAAAATGAAGGTTTAAATTAATTTTTGTTTGCTTTGTGGATGATATGTATCGATAAAGTAACATTTGATGTCTTAATCTTTTGATAAGTTGCATTTTTTTATTTTCTTATTAATTTGGTATTTGATAACTAGGTGCTGTGCAAATTTTTCGCACGGGCCTACTAGTATAACATAAAACGACATAGTAATATAATATAACTTGATTACCACAATACTATACTATACAACGCAACATTAATTATTACACTAACCATAGCATATGACATTACAGAGTACTACTATTACAGAAATAATTTACAAACAAATAATATAATAGAAAAGGTGTTGATAAATTAAAACTATAAGTGTCCATACATTTTGAATAAATGCTCTTAAATTGAGGCTATAAACAGTATAATAGTATGAAATGGATATCTGCTCTCTAGTTATTGTTTTTATAAATGTCGTAAACATGGAAGGGGTCATTGAATTTAATGTGGGTAATAGTTCTAGCCAATAGGAATCATAAATGGGGCAGGTCATGAAAACATGATATAATTCTTGCCTTTCATTCAAAGTACACTATGAACATAGACTTTCTGTTCTAGTTTCAGTGTTGTGGTAAGTTTTTTATGACTCAGCTTAATAAACTTTATGTTTGAAGTTCTTATTTGCGTTATAAGTTTAATAAATCTGAATGGGACCGGAGATGTGAGGACGGTCTGAGTTTCTAAATCTGGATCAAATATTAATCGGTAGTTTGTACAGTAGGTAGAGGATTCCATGTTTTGGATATTCCTATGCCTTGACTTGCATTCAACTTTTTCCATTATAACCGAGCAGTTATCGATCTATCACTTAGGTTACAAGAGACAGTATCCTCAATATCGTGCATCCTGAGAAAGTGTCTCATCTATGATATCCAATTATATATTTCAATTCATTAGTGTATTTCCCTGCCATCTCAATCAGTCCCAGTAAGCATTGCTTTGGATATCTTGTTTCTTTCATATTCCAAACTCTGCCCAACCATCTTAGGGCAGCCTGTATGACTATGCAGGCAACATCTATTTCTCCTGTCTCTTACCTAACTATGTAATTTGGGGTGGAAGCATGGAGAGACAGCCTTTTTAAGTACGTTAAATGACATTTTACAAGAACGTAAGTACATCTGAAGTCGCAGATTCCAGCGCCATATAGTAAAGTAGATAACATAACGGAGTGGCATAACTTCATCTTGGAGCTCCAATCTCTGCTTCTAACTTTAATACATGTTTCTTTAATGTTTATGAGCTTAAAATAAATAAATAACTACATCTACAGTGATTTTCACCCATTTCAGTGCTAAAAATTACACATTTCAAGTATTTAAAAAAAAATTGAACAGTTTTGGCTTTTAATAATAATAATAATAATGCTTTATTTATTCTGGGACAAGTTCCTTAAGAATAATATAAAAAGACAATAATATGGGCTAAGGAGCCTTAAAGATACATAAACAAAAATATACAGTAATTAAATAGTCAAAATAATAGAAAAAAATATAAGTTACTTACTAATTTAGATCAGTTAAAAATAAAAAACAATAAATTGAAAATAAACATGAAATAAAAATAATGAAGAACGCTCTAATAATTTATATACATATTTGCAGTAGTAACTATTTACAATTTTACTTTTCTATACTATTACAATAGTAGGGAAGAATAATTGGGTAGGAAAATCTGGGAGTAAGGGATAAAAGGTTTTAAATAGGTTTCGGATATTGCTATTATGTGGTAAAAATTATCAAGGAAATGTTCCTGAAATTAATTTTACTGTGCAGTAAGGGATTGGCCGTAGACGAATAAAAAGGAATAAATGGATTGACTTACAAGAGAAATGTTTCTATATTTTTAATGACCACCCTTTCCTTCATTGGCATCTCTTCCATCTTGCTAATAATCTTCGCATAAATACCACTAAGAATAACTTAAATGGAAGAGATGTTGGCCATAGTGCTTTTGGTTTTGAACAAGGCTCTCCTTGATAATAATTGATCATTATTACCAGTGCCCTACATAGTGACAGAATGTGATATGATTGAATCAAAATAAAAAAAAGATCCAGTTAATTTCGATTTTACAAGCATATCAGAAGATGATCTTAATATTTTTTATCAACAAATTTCACTCACAATTGCACTTTTGTCGAATGTTGACATTCCCCTATTTTTTTTTTAATATAACGCAAATAAATTAAACAAATAAACACAAACTTCTTATTAAAGAATACATGTATATAATAAATTGAATTAAAACATTGATGTTTATATTTAGAAAAACAAATAAAAGTTAATGTAATAAAGTTAGTGAGTAGGTTTAGCAAAAATAGTATATTTCTTTAAACTTTGATTTTACTATCATTAATTATAAAGTAGTTAATGCTTTACAGGCTAATTCAGAAAATTTTTGTTGCACACTTTGTACAAACAGTGATGCCTTCATTGCTCCGTTGCTAAAAGAAAATAAATATGGTGCTATAAAATCGCTAATTATCTCAGATAGAGCTGTTACTTCAAGGGTCTTGGGATCAATGTCCATCACGTATGTTCCATACCTGATGATCTCTACAGTAGAAAGCACGGCATTGCAGGATTTGTCACCTCGAACAACTGCGTAACCGGTGAGCTCAGCGGAGTTATCAGGGATTACGAGGCTGAAGTTTCCAGCTAGTTTAGATTTTACATTGTTCATCTCAAAATCGTATTGGAAGCGCAGTTTCTTGAGTCCGAGATTGACGTCGAATCTGTAGATCTTCGAATTGTCCTCTGTCTTCTCCGCAAAGAATGCTCCATCTTGGTATTCGATGGTCGAAAAATCGCCGAATTCTCCGTTCTCCATTGTTATCGTACCAGGCGGATAGTCGGGGATTCGGAGTTCTGTCAGCTTGTGAGAGGCTAGGTAGCCGTCCACGACGGCGACAATCTCCTTCGCCGTGTCGGCCAAGGGGTGGTCCTTGAGCGGGACGCCTCTTGCTCCGAAGACAGAAGCAAAGATGACACACACGGACCAAGCTATCAACATTTTGCAAGTGATTAAGTATTTCGGCAAGGTGTTATTTATACTACATATTTGTATTCCTGAAGTGGCTAAGTTTGCGATGTCATTGCTTGAGATAAGTGTTCTGAATTCCTGTTATCTTTATCATTATTGCTCATAGTCACTGGCCTTGAAACAGTACTTTTTTACCCTTTTTGGGTTGTGGTGGTACAGGTTTTGATTAAAAAAAAAATGTCTTGTCTCAAAATTCCAACTGAACAAAAAAAAACTTTAAACTCTTGATGTCTTAGCAGTTAATCTAATAAATTTAGTGGAATCAGAGAGTTTTAGATGTAGTTATGGGACATACTGGATGTGAAGAGGGAGGGAATTCTAGAATGTGGTGGAGGGGTCATCAAAGAAGAATTTATATAAGGCTAATCTGTGAAAAGGGGTATAATGGTCAGAGGGTCAAAATCTTATGGTAGGGTGTGAATAAAGGACTTGAATTGGAAGAGACACTTATCCAATATATTTATTCCACATCCGGAATCTCATAGCTTCAGAACCGTAACAGTAGAGGAATACCTTACATAACCTATCCCACTTTCCTTGCTCCCTAAAGAAATTCATCCTTCCGAAGTGAAATTTCAATTACAAAAACTAATTCCCTGAAAATCTACAAGATATGATCTCCTTACTCCTCAGATCCTTTCACAAATTTCATCCAATGCAGTCATATTCCTTACATATATCTACAATTGCATCCTACGTATCACCCACTTTCCTCTATTATAGAAACACTCTACTATTATCTTTTTTCCCAAAATCAGAAAAACCTCCGAAACCTTGACATCATATAAACCAATTAGCCTACTCCCAATCCTTTTAAAAATCTAATTCTTTTGAGACAAATCTTACCCCTCACAGAATACCAAAATCTTCCTTCCCATCAGTTTGGTTTTCGCTTAAAATATTCCAATATTCAACCAGGGCTCCAAGTCTTTGACCATATTTCCTCAACCCTAGAAAACAAGGAATACTGTTCCGGTGCATTTCTGGACATTGCACAGGTATGGCACGCCGGATTGCTTTTCATGCTTACAATCCATCTCCCTCAGTCCTTATACCTAATCCTTTGATCCTACCTATCTGATCGCTCCTTTCGAGTACATGTGGAACAGCATTTTCCGATATCTAGCCAATTAAAGCCGGTGCTCCACAGGGCAGCGTCTTGGACCCCGTGCTTCACATCCTTTTTACTGCTGACCCTACATAGACCATTAAGATGGGCCTCCTGGCAGATTTTGGACCTGCGCTTGACGAGATACCCTCAGATCAGCAGAAGCACCGATAAAATCTACTAACTACTCCACTTCACATACCATAATAGCTAAGTTGTTATTCCCAAACCTAATGCTGAAATATTTCATGACAATCATTCTCAAACAGTCAATCTTAAATCAATCATACCTTCACAGTTAATTATTAAATTCTTTGAATCATGTATTTAGTTTATTGGATATAGTATTTGCAATTTAAGATTTCTATGTCATTTGTATATTATTCTTTATTAAATATAGAAATGAATTAACAATAGATGATGCTCCGTTCAACGCAACCAACAAAACCCCACACTATGATACCAATATCCCATTTGTCCTAGACCTTACCCCTCTATATTTTTTCAAATTTCATCAAAACCTTACATATCATCCAAATCCACTTGTACAATCCCTATCTGCCCATTCATCGAAAACACCTACAATTCCTCTAATTTTATTATTGTGGTAGTTCACGGGAACTATAATTCACAAAGAACCTATAGTTCACCTATATTTCACCTAAAGTATGACCGGTCTTCACAGTTCCTTATCGTGAAATACTCATCACTGATTGATGAAATATATATACTGAGTAGAGGTGTTAGTGCATACTATTGGATTTGATCATAGATCGTATCATATACACTAAAAATAAAGTCAATTAATTATAGTTTCTTGACTGACCTGTTATAGATAACTTTTTGTACATTTTAGTGGAGCATTCGACTAGGCTTGGATGAAGTTTTACCCCGATCCATTAAAAAAAATATTGTATCATCGCTTTGTGCAGTAAATGGATGTATTTATATTCTTCATTTATCATGCAGGCAGGAAAGTGAGTAGTGGTTGTTGAGTATTCAATTTTCTTTTCACTGTCGAATTTCTGATATTGATTTTCAATTAAACTGGATTATATATGTTTTTATTGAACAAGCTTTAGACATTTTATGAACAGTAGCCAAAGGTCCGTTTGATTTTCAGTACAATAGTGAACTTAAAAAAAAAGTTCGAGATCTTATCTTTATTCATAGTTTATTATATCTCAATGTCGTTTGAATTTACATGGTCTGTTTCATAGCTCATGTGTGTTAGTTGCATTTGACGTATCAGGATATAACGGCTTCGAATTTATTCAATGAACTAGCACTAAAGATTTTTTGTTTTTTTGAGGTAGAATGAATTGTTAGTATCATGGAAACCTTAACAATTAACTTCGAAAAAATTAAACTAAATTTATATTTTTGATTTCAGGTCGATATATTAGGAACAATATTAAAAAACTTATGAAATATTGCTTTTATTGTTATATAACTTATATTTATAATGTTTTAATTATTTTAAAATTTTTATACAAACAATTTTTCTCTACAAAAAAAAACATCCCTACTATTTCCAATATCTTCTTTGCAACATTTGCTGATGACACCACAATGCTATCATACAACTCAGATCCCGAAATAGCATCATTAAATTTACAAAGGCACGTCTCCCTGATTGAACACTGGTGAAATAAATGGCGCATTAAAGTAAATATATCAAAATACAAACACATAACCTTTACGCTCCGACTCAATTCTTGTCCATCAGTACACTTTAATTTCACCCAGCTTCCTTAGTCAGACATAGTCCGGTATCTCTGTATTCTTTTAGACCGAAGGCTAACGTGGAACACACATACTAGACTTAGAAGAAAAGAACTCAACCGACGATGTGGCCAGCTATATAACCTACTGAAAAGAAGATCTCAATTTTCAATTGACAACAAATTACTGCTATGAATTGAACCTAGCAGGTAGTAATGTTTTAAACTTAATATGGGCTGCTGAAGACAAAGTTGAATGAATCCGACTTCTGACATCAAAAACAGCGTCAAGAGGAAGAGCAGGTAGATAAGCACCGATGGGTCTAGGAAGCCGGTTCTTAGAGTAAAAACTAGTAACGGACTAAGTAACTGGTTCCTTTTAGGGTGTTACCAGTTATTGTGAAGTAATAGGGTGAAATTAAAAACCAATGAAAACCATCCTTGCCCCACCCTGAATTAATGTATAAAATCTCCGAAAAGTAAGAAAAGAGGTATGATGTTTTCTTCCGGCTTGGGGACTGAAGCCTTGGCCCTACATAGACCATTAAGATGGGCCTCCTGGCAGATTTTGGACCTGCGCTTGACGAGATACCCTCAGATCAGCAGAAGCACCGATAAAATCTACTAACTACTCCACTTCACATACCATAATAGCTAAGTTGTTATTCCCAAACCTAATGCTGAAATATTTCATGACAATCATTCTCAAACAGTCAATCTTAAATCAATCATACCTTCACAGTTAATTATTAAATTCTTTGAATCATGTATTTAGTTTATTGGATATAGTATTTGCAATTTAAGATTTCTATGTCATTTGTATATTATTCTTTATTAAATATAGAAATGAATTAAGTTTTTGAGTACAAGTTATTTTAATTCTGCCACCTATTTATATCATAATGATCACAAGTAATATTGGTAATTAGAAAGCATGATAAACACAAACCAGCCTTTGAGAAAAGAAATCCACTTAATTAATCATGGGCCAAATATATTATAGATCCAAATTTGTTTAACTAATCTTTTATTATTAATTTTTACTAAACATTTCTGGATAATTATGACATCCCAAATAAATTTCAGCCTACAAAACATAGCATTACTGATCTACTAGACAATAGCGAAACCTATTTGGACCTACGGACTGGAACTGTGAGGGACAGCAAAATTTTCTGACATCAAACGCATTCAATCCTTTCAGTATAATGTCCTTCGAACAATAGTTGATGCTCCGTTCAACGCAACCAACAAAACCCCACACTATGATACCAATATCCCATTTGTCCTAGACCTTACCCCTCTATATTTTTTCAAATTTCATCAAAACCTTACATATCATCCAAATCCACTTGTACAATCCCTATCTGCCCATTCATCGAAAACACCTACAATTCCTCTAATTTTATTATTGTGGTAGTTCACGGGAACTATAATTCACAAAGAACCTATAGTTCACCTATATTTCACCTAAAGTATGACCGGTCTTCACAGTTCCTTATCGTGAAATACTCATCACTGATTGATGAAATATATATACTGAGTAGAGGTGTTAGTGCATACTATTGGATTTGATCATAGATCGTATCATATACACTAAAAATAAAGTCAATTAATTATAGTTTCTTGACTGACCTGTTATAGATAACTTTTGTACATTTTAGTGGAGCATTCGACTAGGCTTGGATGAAGTTTTACCCCGATCCATTAAAAAAAATATTGTATCATCGCTTTGTGCAGTAAATGGATGTATTTATATTCTTCATTTATCATGCAGGCAGGAAAGTGAGTAGTGGTTGTTGAGTATTCAATTTTCTTTTCACTGTCGAATTTCTGATATTGATTTTCAATTAAACTGGATTATATATGTTTTTATTGAACAAGCTTTAGACATTTTATGAACAGTAGCCAAAGGTCCGTTTGATTTTCAGTACAATAGTGAACTTAAAAAAAAGTTCGAGATCTTATCTTTATTCATAGTTTATTATATCTCAATGTCGTTTGAATTTACATGGTCTGTTTCATAGCTCATGTGTGTTAGTTGCATTTGACGTATCAGGATATAACGGCTTCGAATTTATTCAATGAACTAGCACTAAAGATTTTTTGTTTTTTTGAGGTAGAATGAATTGTTAGTATCATGGAAACCTTAACAATTAACTTCGAAAAAATTAAACTAAATTTATATTTTTGATTTCAGGTCGATATATTAGGAACAATATTAAAAAACTTATGAAATATTGCTTTTATTGTTATATAACTTATATTTATAATGTTTTAATTATTTTAAAATTTTTATACAAACAATTTTTCTCTACAAAAAAAAACATCCCTACTATTTCCAATATCTTCTTTGCAACATTTGCTGATGACACCACAATGCTATCATACAACTCAGATCCCGAAATAGCATCATTAAATTTACAAAGGCACGTCTCCCTGATTGAACACTGGTGAAATAAATGGCGCATTAAAGTAAATATATCAAAATACAAACACATAACCTTTACGCTCCGACTCAATTCTTGTCCATCAGTACACTTTAATTTCACCCAGCTTCCTTAGTCAGACATAGTCCGGTATCTCTGTATTCTTTTAGACCGAAGGCTAACGTGGAACACACATACTAGACTTAGAAGAAAAGAACTCAACCGACGATGTGGCCAGCTATATAACCTACTGAAAAGAAGATCTCAATTTTCAATTGACAACAAATTACTGCTATGAATTGAACCTAGCAGGTAGTAATGTTTTAAACTTAATATGGGCTGCTGAAGACAAAGTTGAATGAATCCGACTTCTGACATCAAAAACAGCGTCAAGAGGAAGAGCAGGTAGATAAGCACCGATGGGTCTAGGGAAGGCCGTTTCTTAGAGTAAAAACTAGTAACGGACTAAGTAACTGGTTCCTTTTAGGGTGTTACCAGTAATTGTGAAGTAATAGGGTGAAATTAAAAACCAATGAAAACCATCCTTGCCCCACCCTGAATTAATGCATAAAATCTCCCGAAAAGTAAGAAAAGAGGTATGATGTTTTCTTCCGGCTTGGGGACTGAAGCCTTGGCCCTACATAGACCATTAAGATAGGCCTCAGTAGGGTATAAATGGCGGTTCTACCCCACTTTAATCCCAGAATTTGGGGAGCACTTTTGGACTTTGGACCCTGGGCTATTCTTACCTTAACCACCTGTACACCACGTGACCAATATAATTTATTTTGATTTATCTTAATCCCTAATCTTAATCCTTAAGCTCTAATGCTAATCCCTAATCCTAATCCTTAATCCTAATTTGTATTTTTTCATTTTTAAGTTCGACAGGTCCGGACCTGTCTCAACTGGTCTCATCTTGTCTACCTCAAGTAAATATAAAGTGTAACGACATAAATATAGACATATATTGTGACATTCTACGATATCATGTCTCAACTGGCCCCATCTTGCCTACCTCAAGTAAATATAAAGTGTTAACGACAAAAATATAGACATATATTGTGACATTCTACGATATCATGTCTCAAATGGTCCCATCTTGTATACCTCAAGTAAATATAAAGTGTAACGACATAAATATATATTATTGCAAACGAATATAAATTATAACAATGAAATATACACATATATTATTACAAAATGAATATATACATATATGACAACGATGAAATATACACATATATTATTACAAATGAATATAAACATAAATAGTAACGAATAAAATATATATTATTACAAAAGGAATATAAATTATAACAATGAAATATATACATATATTCTAATAATTTTACGATAATATATCATAAAATTAACAACAACGTCATCACCTCTCCTCTCCCCCCTCCCTCTTCTTCTCATCAACTTTTATACATTGTTTTTTTTTTTTTCATAAATATCAAAACGTATTTAATAATCTAAGAATATACATCTCCAATATCACGAATATTGTAATAAATCGAAATTCGATTAATCGATCATAAAACTAGTATCATTTTCTAATACTACACCTATAATAATCTAATAGTACACTCTAATATCGAAAAATAATAAATCATAAAATTAATATACGTAATATTATTTTTATAACATATGTTTATCAATAATATAGAAGGCCGTGGAGAGTATCTGGCACTTCGAATAATCTTATACTCCAATATCAAAGAAAGTTTTATTAAATCAATCTTAAAACTAATATCATTTTCGAATTTTACAAACATAATAACCTAATAGTAGACTCTAATATCGAAAAAAATAAATCATAAAGTTAATATACGTAATATTATTTTCATAACATATGTTATATAGAAGGCCGGGGAGAGAGTACAGCTGCGTTAGGCGACAAGTCTCTTCACGTTTGAACATGCATAGGCATGTAGGGGGACAAGGTCCACTGCGAAGGAAGCGGTAGGGTCGGAAGAGAGTGGTGGGGGAAACCATCAGCCAATCAGATTCGAGGATACAACCGGAGGTACCCGTGTGCCTACCCCCACTACTCTCATTCTAGCTCCAGACTTCACAGTGTTCATATCGTACTTAGTGTCCTCTGCGTTAGAATTCTTTATCTTCTTCTACAGTTTTGTTTATATTATTAGTTTAGTTATCTACAGTGTTTTTTTCTTTATTTCAAAGTTATTTTTGTTTCTTCATACTTTTTTTTCTATCCTAAGGTAAGTTTTTTCTTTTTATTTAGTTCTCTATTAAAAATTTTCTATTCTGTTAACATTTTTCTTTTTGGGTTTTCTTTTTACATCTTCATATTCTCTTATTATAGTGTTCTTTTTTTTTCTCTCTTACTATTATATATATTTATTAAAGTTTAAAGTTTTTTCGTTTCGTGTTTTCTTTATATTCTCTTATTATAGTGTTCTTTTTTTTTCTCTTACTATTATATATATTATTTAAAGTTATTTTCGTTGTGTTTTTCTTAATATCATTTTCAAAGTAATTGTTCTTTCTTTTTGTTCTTATTATATATATATTTAAAGTTATTTTCGTGTGTTTTTCTTAATATTATAGTATTTTTCTTGTCGTTCACAAGTAATTGTTCTTTATTTTTGTTCTTATTATATATATATTTAAAGTTATTTTCGTGTGTTTTTCTTAATATCATTTTCAAAGTAATTGTTCTTTCTTTTTGTTCTTATTATATATATATTTATACTAGTTTATAGAGTTTTTCTTTTCGTTTTTTTCTTATTAATTTTTTTGTTTTAATTCATTTATCGGTCGGAGATAATTTTTTTTCTTTATTATTATATATAGTTATTCTTTATTAAATATATATTTTACAAAAAATGGAATCCTCATCAAGGAAATGTGCCAACTGTGATAAAACATTTGCTAGCCATAGAGAGTGCATGGCTCATGAACTATCATGTATTTATAGTCAGGAATTTCCACAACTAGCCTCGTGCATTTGCGCCAAATGTGGCAAATCTTTTTCGAGATCTAATAACAGAATACGACACGAGGCTATTTGTGGGGATTCCTCTCAAACCCAAGAATTTTTGAACAATATTAAATTGATTTGTTCTTTTTGCGGGAAATCTTTTAATAGAGAACATCATCGTTTAAGACATGAAAAATCGTGTAAACACCTGTCCCGATTTGATAATTTTGATAACCATTGTGAAGTTATTTGTGGAAAATGTGGACAGGTGTTTACACGAAAAGATACTAGATTAAAGCATGAGATTGCATGTAAAGTAGTTTTTAAGAGGTCCTGCCGTTTCTGCGGAACAAATTTTACAAACATTTATAATTATTTTAGACATGAGGAATTTTGCAATAATGAACCCCCGAGGAAAAAACCTAGACAAGAACCACAACGGCAGGACCTCTTTGGTCTCAAACCCGACGCTGCAGGTTTTTCAGAGTATGAGACGGCTTTTAAAGGGAGGTTGAGGTCTTATTTTATTAGATGCGACGACAATTACGACCTAACTAAATTTTTTAATAGTATCAGAAACGATGTTTTTATTAGAATAAATGCTTCCCTCCGAGAACACAATTCAATTAAAATAAATATGTGGGCTGATTGCGTAATGATAAATCAGTTAGGGGAAACCATCGAGACGTCTTTTAAAACACGCAATAAAGCAATTTATAAAGATACTGAAATCGAAAAAATAATAGATAGCGGGTTTAATAAAATCATACATGAAATGGAAAATATGGAAACAAAGAAGTCGGGGTGGAAACTATACGTAATAGAGGGGTTAAGATTAAAAATCAACGAATTCAAACCACTTCGAGGTAGCACTTTTATAGACTTACCAGATAAAATTAAAAATAGAAAAGCTTGTATAAATGTTGTTAATAAAAACGATAATTTCTGTTTCAAATATGCTATTTTATGTAAACTTGTAACTGAACATCCTGAACGTGTTTTAAATTATGAACGTATACAGCATAGGTACAACTTCTCATGTGTTGATTTCCCCACCCCTGTTCATCAAATAAAACTGTTTGAAGCATCAAACAATATTTCAATTAATGTTTTTTCTCTTGATGAAAAAAATGCTGTTTACCCCCTCAAAGTAGTAAAAAGAGAATTAGAAGATCACAGAGATCTATTATTATTAGAGGGAGAGGGTAAACAGCATTATGTTTATATTAAAAATTTTAATAAATTAGTAAGATCTCAATTTACAAAACATGAACATCATCTTAACATATGCAAAAGATGCTTCACACATTTTTATTCAGACATAAAATTTAATCAACATTTTACTCAATGTATCGAGAACAAACCCGTAAGGATCGAGTTGCCGGGGGAAAATAATTTTATTTCTTTCAACCATGTAGAAAGAACTTTGAAGGTGCCCTATGTTGTATACGCCGATTTCGAGTGCTACCTCGAACCCGTAGCATCTTGTCAGCCCAACCCGCTAGGTAAATACACATTATTAAAAAATATTCATAAGCCAATTTCATATTGCATTTACGTTAAGAAAGATGAGAGCATTATGGATGTATATGATGATCTAGTCACAGAACCAATAATATATAGAGGAACCGACGCTGCAGAAAATTTTATAAAAACTTTAAAAGAAATAGCTATTAAAATAGAACGCGTCTATAAAATGAAAATTCCGATGAATCCCCTAACTGATTCGGAGATGGAAGGATTTAACCAGTCCTCCGTCTGTTATATGTGTGACCTGCCATTAAATGGTGACAAAGTAAGGGATCACTGTCATCTAACGGGGAGATATAGGGGGGTTGCTCACAATCATTGTAATTTGAGATTTCAAAACCCCAACTTCCTCCCTGTATTTTTACATAATATGAGCGGGTATGACAGCCATTTGTTCGTGAGGGAATTGGGGTATGACGAGAAAAGAATCGATATGATCCCTAATTCAGAGGAAAAGTACATAACTTTTTCAAAATACGTTAGTAATCATTTTAAAATCAGATTTGTGGATTCATATCGATTCTTATCCGACAGCCTTGATTCTCTCGCGAAAATAGTTCCAGATATACCCGCTATTAAATCTTTGTTTAGAAGGGAGGAGGTTGAAGTTTTAAAAAGAAAGGGGGTTTTTCCTTATGAATATATGACATCTCCCGAAACATATTCAGAAACACAACTACCCCCTAAAGAAGCATTTTTTAGTAACCTTTCGCAGGAGCATATAACAGACGAAGACTATAGACATGCTCAAAAGGTATGGGATACGTTTAAATGTAAGACGCTGGGTGATTACAACGATGTATACATCAAATCAGATACACTACTACTTACTGATATTTTTGAATCTTTTAGGCAAATAACAATGAAGTCACATAAATTAGACCCAGCGCATTTCTTTACCGTTCCCGCCATGACGTGGGATGCTATGTTAAAATTTACAAAAGTAAAATTGGAGCTATTAAGTGATTACAATATGATTTTAATGTTTGAAAAGGGGATAAGAGGGGGTCTCTGTCAGGTCTCCCATCGATTCGCCAAAGCCAATAATAAACATTTAACAGATTATGACCCCAATAAAGGTTCAAATTATATATTTTATGAAGATTGTAATAATCTATATGGTGCAGCAATGTGTAAACCCCTCCCTATTGGCGAATTCGAATGGGTAGACCCATCTCACGTCATCATCGACGAATTGAGTGAAAATGATGAATTCGGTTTTATTTTAGATGTCGATTTGACATATCCAACTCATTTACATGATGCACACAACGATCTACCATTTTTACCGGAGAATACCAATTTTAATGATAAGAAAAGGTTTAAAAAGCTCCTTGCGCATTTTAAAGAAAAAAACAAGTACATAGTTCATTACATGACATTAAAACAGGCCATAGGCCATGGTATAATTTTAAAGAAAATTAATAGAGTTTTAAAATTCAGACAAAGTTGTTGGCTGAAAGAATATATAACATACAACACAGAGTTAAGAAAAAAAGCAATCAACGATTTCGAGACAGACCAAATTAAATTATATATTAATGCCATTTTCGGCAAGACAATGGAAAATATAAGAAAAAGAATCGACATTAAATTAGTATCGACCGCGAACACTTTGGAAAAATTAATAAAAATACCAAATATTAAAGATAGGACTATTTTTAATGAAAATTTAGCAGCTGTCCACATGGAAAAGACGAAACTTAAATTTGATAAACCGATATATGTAGGCATGGCCATATTAGATTTATCAAAAAATATCATGTATCATCATCATTACGATGAAATGATGATCGAATATGGCCATGCCAATTTAAAATTAATGTATATGGATACTGATTCTTTTATTTATAATATAAAGACCGATAACTTATACGACGACATTTTAGCAATGAAGGAAAGAATGGATACATCCAATTATCCAACACATCATCCCTGTTATTCAATAAACAATAAAAAAGTAATGGGGAAATTTAAAGATGAAAGTAAAGGTGTACCTATTTTAACTTTTATAGGGCTTAGGCCAAAAATGTATTTCATAGATATTGGGGAGAAAGTAATAAAAAAGATTAAAGGAATAAAGAAACATGTAGTAAAAAAAGAAGTAACTATTGATGATTACATGACCTGCCTGAGAGAGCATAAAACCTTTAGGCATAAAATGCAGTTAATTAAATCACATCATCATGAAATGTCTACAATAGAAATAAATAAAATATCATTATCATCGTACGACGATAAGAGAATAATATTGGAAGATGGGGAGAGTACTTTGGCTTTTGGGCATTATAAGTTAGAAGAATAGTTGTTACCATTGGCTTGCGGATGCTAAAACATCCGTAAGTCATAGAATGAATGGACCGCTGGCGCAGTCGAAAGACTCGTAAGTCGTGTGATTGAGCCTCTGGAGCGGTCGAAAGACTCGTAAGCTGTATGTATGGACCTCTGGCGTGGTCGAAAGACTCGTAAGTCGTGTGTGTATGTGAGAGGTGACATCTATTTTTCCAGCCTATAATGTCCAAAACATTTCATCTCCCCTTTTGAAGAATCATGTTTTTAATTCCTCCAATGCTCTTTCAGGTAGGTATTTTATTTTAGCTTAATTTTAACTATTTTTTTTTTTATCACTTTCTCCCTCCAATTTGTTTTAAAAAAATAGTATTTGTGAGGGAATGGTCCGTTGGATAATTGTCTTTTTAATATTTTATCGTCATAATGACTCACTTATTTTATTCTTGATTTTTATAACTATTTTATTGATGTATCCATTGCTTTATTTATTTTATATCATAGTTTTATTGATTTTTTTTTTACACTTGTATTTTAATTATTTTATTGAGGTGTCCATTGCTAAAATATTTTATTTCATAGTTTTATATTTTTAAAATTTGACTTTTATTTCTATTTTATAACTGTATCCATTACATTAATATTTTATTTTACTCTTGTATCTTATGATTTTAGCGTTTCAAATAGCGATTTTAGCGTTTTAAATAGCAATTTTAACATTTTAAATAGCAATTTTAACATTTTAAATAGTAATTTTAACAATTTTTAAATAAGTTTCGTCTTTTCCAACTTTTAATGGTTTTTAGTAATTTTTATCAATTTTAAATATTTTTATTGATTTTAGATAATTTTAGTCATTTTACCACTTTTATTTTAGCTGCTTTTTGTAAATATTTTAACAACTTTTATTGATTTTAAATGTTTTTATTAAATTTAAATGTTTCAATTAATTTTAAATGATCTTATTGATTTCAAATGTTTTTATCTCAATTGTTTTAATAATTTTAACGGAAGGCAGTGGATCAGCTGATGAGAAGGTTGTCTCCTCAACTCCCCTCTCAGTTTTTACCAATTTTATAGCGGAATCTCTCTGATTATTCACGTGATACAGTTAAAGTGTATATCAGAGCAGTTGATATTTACTGTTGGCATCTTTTTTTTTGTTATTTTAAGGAAAAAAAAAAAAAAAAAAATTTTTTTTTTTCTTTTTTTTTATTTATTTATTTATTTTTCTCTTATGATATGCGGTATGATCAGCAAGTGATGGCCAGTAAGGTGCCCAAGAGGTCTCGGTCAGACGGAGTTAGCTCACCAGCCAAACAAAGGACTCGTCGCTGCCTACGAGAAATACCTCCAGTGACCAAAATGAACACTTCAGAACCAGAACCTCAGCCCCAACCAGGTACGTCTGCACAAGAAACGATTGAAGAATCACCTTTCTTTACTCCAAACCCCTACCAAGTGCTTCAAAATGACAAAGAAGTAATGGAGTCTGCAGCAATACCCAGAGAACCAAAGCCTCCTCCGATATTTGTGAAAAATATAAAAAATTTCCAGATGTTCTGCACCCAACTAAATAAAATCTGCTCTGGCAGTTATTCATGCCTTAACAGGACCAATGACACCAAGATAACACCTGATTCTGCAGAAGCCTACCGAAAAATAGTGAAGTACTTATCAGAAACAAATGCGAATTTTCACACTTACCAGCTGAGGCAGGAAAGAGCTTTACGAGTGGTGATAAGAAATTTACATTCCTCAACCCCCACTGAAGTTATTAAAGAAGAACTAACGACGCTTGGTTTCAATGTACGCCAGGTAACAAACGTTTTGAAGGAGGACAGGGAACAGCCAGGATTACGAAATAGGATCCCACTACCATTGTTTTTCGTGGACTTGGAGCCATCACCAGGTATCGAAAAAATATATGATATCACAAGAATATACTATACAATGGTGAAAGTTGAGAAGCCATATCCCAAGAGAGACATCGTGCAGTGCCATAATTGTCAGACCTATGGCCACACGAAGACATATTGCCACCATCTGCCGCGTTGCGTGAAGTGCGGTGAACAGCACAAATCTGTAGAGTGCACCAAACCTATACAAGATCCAGCAGTATGTGCCCTATGCTTGGAGGGACACCCGGCCAACTACAAAGGCTGCCAAATTTACAAGAATCTCAAAACCAGACACCAGAAAAACCGGATTCAAGATGAAGCACTAAGAACAAGAAGAGAGAGAGAGCCTTCCAGAATTGTAAACAATGATGTATCATTCTCCCAACTACTTAGAGGTAAGACTTTAACCGATAAATGTCAAGCCCTGCCACAACAACAACCTCAAACCCAACCTCAAAATCCTCTTCATCCTAATATACCTAACCACCAACAACAAATTCCTCATATTCCTCCTCCTTCAAATGCAACAGATCTCACAAGTTTGTTAGCATCTTTCCTCACCGATTTCAAATCCCTTGTTACTCCACTCATATCACTCCTCACGAATCTCGTATCTCACCTCATCCCTCCTTTGAAAAATCCTTAAATGACTCACATCCCTAAACCCATATCCATTCTCCTTTGGAATGCGAATGGTGTTAGAAATCATACAGACGAACTATCTACTTTACTACTTGACAAGAACATTGATGTGGCACTAATTACTGAAACTCGACTAACCACTAAACAGCACTTCAATATACCACAATACCTGACATATCGTACTGACCACCCTGACGGAAAAGCACATGCCGGTACTGCTGTAATTGTACACCAATCCCTCTCCCATCACCTACTCCCATTACCAATACATGATTTCCTACAGTCCACCGCTATCGTGATAAAAACCTTCTCCTTTCCGGTCACTCTTGCATCAGCGTATTGCCCTCCTAACCGATCCATATCCAATGCCCAATTCAGTTCTCTCCTCGACTCCTTAGGACATCACTTCATCTTGGGTGCAGACCTAAATGCCAAGCACCAACAATGGGGTTCCAGAACCACGAATTCTCGTGGCCGAACCCTGCTGTCTGCACTCAATTCCCAACGTTTTCACCTCCTTTCCCCCAACTCTCCTACCTACTGGCCCACAGATCCCAACCGTAATCCTGATCTTCTAGATTTCTTTATCCACAGCGGCTTAAGTCCCCTCAATTGTTCCATTACACGTCTAAATGAACTTTCCTCTGACCATAGTCCTCTAATCCTTAATGTTTCACTTGAACCTGTTCCCAAACCTTCTCCACCGTCATTCATTAGGGGCCCAGTAAACTGGGACCTTTTCCGCCAAATAATCTCCGATAATATTGATCTCAACATATCCCTCAAAACTCCCGATGACCTTGATAGTGCCGTAAATTCCTTTACTACCACAATCCAACAAGCCGCCTGGACTGCCTCCTTTCCAAAAGACTCCTCCAGAATTCCTATAAAGACCATTCTACCCCAACACCTCCTTAACCTAATCCGCACCAAACGCCGTGCCAGATTATTATGGCAACGATCCCGACATCCTACCGACCGCTGCTCCTATAATTACTACTGCAAACAATTAAAACTGGAATTAGCCACCTTCAGATCACAATCCTTCAACTCCTACCTATCCTCCCTCTCTTCTCGCGACAATTCCCTTTGGAAAACCACAACAAAAATCCTAAATCCTCACCGCATTTCCCATCCTCTCCGACGAGGTGATGGCTCCTGGGCAGCATCTGACGAAGATAAAGCTGAGGAGTTCGCCATTCACCTATCCAATACATTTATTTCACATCCGGAATCCCATCCTGCCCACACCGTAACAGTAGAAGAACTCCTTACATCACCAATCCCACTTTCCTTGCCCCCAAAAGCTATTCATCCTTCCGAAGTAAAATTTCAATTAAAAAAACTAATCCTCCGTAAAGCTCCTGGACATGATCTCCTTACACCTCAAATCCTTCGACAACTTCCATCCAAAGCAGTCATATTCCTTACATATATCTACAATTGTATCCTACGCACCACCCACTTCCCTCTGTTATGGAAACACTCCACTATTATCCTTTTCCCAAAACCAGGAAAACCTCTCAATAGCTCAACATCCTATAGACCAATCAGCCTACTCCCAATCCTTTCAAAAATTTTTGAAAAGATCCTTTTGAAACGAATCCTACCCATTATAGAATCCCAAAATATCCCTTCCCATCAGTTTGGTTTTCGCTCTCAACATTCTACTGTTCAACAAGGACTCCGAGTCGTTGATCATATTTCCTCAGCCCTAGAAAACAAGGAATACTGTTCGGGTGCCTTTCTGGACATTGCACAGGCATTTGACCGGGTATGGCACTCCGGACTGCTCTCCAAGCTTAAAATCCATTTACCTCAGTCCTTGTACCTAGTCCTCCGATCCTACCTCTCTGACCGCTCCTTTCGAGTTCGCTGTGGAACAGAATTTTCCAATATCTACTCCGTTAAAGCCGGTGTTCCCCAAGGCAGCGTCTTGGGTCCCGTGCTTTACATCCTCTTTACTGCTGACATCCCTGTTCATCCCGATACTTTTCTTGCAACATTCGCTGACGACACCGCAATCTTATCATCCAACTCTGATCCCGAAATAGCATCCTTAAATCTCCAAAGTCATCTCACCTTGATTGAGCACTGGTGTAATAACTGGCGCATTAAAGTTAATGAATCTAAATGCCAACACATTACTTTTACACTCCGACGCAATTCCTGTCCACCAGTACTCTTTAATTCCATCCAGCTTCCTTATTCAGACACAGTCCGGTATCTTGGCTTTCATTTAGACCGAAGACTAACTTGGAACCCGCATACTAGACTCAAAAGACAAGAACTCAACCGACGATACGGCCAACTATACCGACTACTAAGCAGAAAATCTAAACTTTCCATTGAAAACAAGCTACTGATCTACAAGACAATACTGAAACCTATTTGGACTTACGGACTAGAACTGTGGGGATCAGCAAAATTTTCTAACATCAAGCGCATCCAATCCTTCCAGTCTAAAGTCCTTCGAACAATAGTCGATGCTCCTTTCTATGTATCCAACAAAACCCTACATCATGACCTTAACATCCCATTTGTCCTAGACCTTATCCCAGAAAAGTTCTCCAAATTTCACCAGAACCTTACTTACCACCCAAATCCTCTTGCACAATCCCTATCAAGCATCTCCCATCCCTATAATCCTCCAAGAAGGTTGAAACGGCAGTGGCCTCGCGACCTTTTGTAAATTATATAAATTGGAGTTCTGGCAATGGCCAGATTCTTCACTCAAGACATGTGTGTATGTGGCTAAAGTGCTCTCGACCAATCTCCGCTGGCTTTAGTACCAGTGACGCGGTTGGAAGAGTAGCGCAGGGTTCTCCTGGAGTTCCCTCGCCTGATTGTATATAGGTATGCATGTTATTTTTTTTTTTTTTCCTTAGTTTTAATTTTCTTATTTTTTAGGTTATTTTATTTTATTGTCTATTGTATATACTTTTGATTATTATTTTGTTCTATTTATTTTATTTTTTTGTACATATGGTGTGAATGTCATCCTACCTCACTATAACCAATGTCGAACAGACAGATTGTTATAATACTCAATAAAGAAATTAAAAAAAAAAAAAAAAAAAAAAAAATAATTTTAACGGGGGGTTTTTTTATTAATTTTTTTTTTTTAGATATTTTTACTACCGCAATACCATGGCCAACCGAATTCACTATCTTCTTTCTATTCGACGATTAATAACTTTTGAGTATGTCTATTCTACTGGTTCGACCTCAACCTCCAATTTTATTACTCCCAGATTTTATTTATTTTTAGTATATTTTATCATTGTTTTAGCATGGTGTTTTTAGCATATTGTTTTTAGCATAATGTTTTTAGCTTGTTTTAACCTAGTTTGTAATTTTTTTTATCGAGGAGTATGGAATATCGAGTACATACATCCTCACTTTAGCCATTTTATTTTCATTTTATACATTTTAGATGCTTTTAACGATTTTAGATGCTTTTAACGATTTTAGATAGTTTTATCGATTTTAGATGCTTTTTATTTATCTTAGATAGTTTTATCGATTTTAGATGCTTTTATCAATTTTAAATACTTTTATCAATTTTAAATAATTTTATCGGTTTTAGATGCTTTTATCAATTTTAAATACTTTTATCAATTTTAAATAATTTTATCGATTTTAGACGCTTTTATCAATTTTAGATGCTTTTATCGATTTTAGATATTTTTATTTATTTTATGCATGGTTTTTAGCATGTTTTAACCTAGTTTGTTAGTTTTTTAGGGTGTGATGGAATATAGAGTACACACACCCAACACCCCGACAACTCGATCCTTACAGGGCAATATATATTTAAACCACCAGAAACCTAAATCGATACTATAAAAGTAACAGTTTGTATCATTTGGGTTCCTGACAGTCCTAAGTCTGTGAAAAAGCGTGAAGGAATCTATATTGCTCATATGTCAATTTTTATTTTATTTATATATATATATATATATATATATATATATATATATATATATATATATATATATATATATATATATATATATATATAGGACCTGAAATATTTGTTTTCTCTCAGTCTTCATCATGCGTTTGTTGAAGCAACATTCATCGTTCGATATAGCGAACGTTGATTCAGTCGTAAGCCAACACGAGGAGGGTGGAGGATCCAAACATGGCTCCTTATTCCCTAATAGTATTCGATGCTTGATTTGCGGGCCATCTATCTGTGGTAAGACGAATCTTATGTTGAGTCTGCTATACAACCCCGATGGATTGAATTTTGAGAATGTTTATCTATTTAGTAAATCCCTTTATCAACCAAAGTATAAACATTTGGCTCACGTTTTGTCAAATCTCGAAGGCGTCGGTTTCTACCCATTCGATGATAATTCGAATATTCCACACCCGAGAGATGCTGCCCCAAATTCAGTATTTATTTTCGACGACATCGCTTGTGACAAACAAGATCGTGTCAGAGCATACTTTTGCATGGGCAGACATAGAGGGATAGATAGCTTCTATCTTTGTAAGAGTTATACACGTGTGCCGAAACTATTAATTCGGGACAATACCAACTTTCTTATCATATTCAGACAAGATAATCTCAGCACTAAAAGGATATATGAAGATCATGTTAATTCTGATATGACATTTTCTGAATTTAAAAAAATATGTATAGAATGTTGGAAAACCAAGTATGGATTTATTGTGATTGATAAAGATCGTGATTTGAGCAATGGTCGATTCCGTAAAGGATTCGATACATATATAATCGTCTAAGGGCTTCATTTTCCTCATTCACTTATCGAACATGGACGAGGCAACATCTTACGCGCTAGCTAAAGAAACCGAAGAAATTCGTAAGATCATCCGTGAAAAATGTAGAAATTTGAAGCGTAAAAGGGAGGATAGAGAAGAGTACTTGAAGGAAAAATACAAACCTTTGATAAAACCGTTACAATCGTTCGTCGGAGATAGTTTTCGAGAACAGGTAGTAACACACCTCTCTACTAATCCATCAAATATTAAAAAAGAAGAAGAAACTCTTATCCATTCACCACCCAATTTACCTTTATCACCTCAAAAGTTATCGCCTACTACAGAGGTGTCTTTAACAATCGGGGCTCGTCCCAAATTTGAGTCCTCTACACCTTTACCAACTCTCGCATCTCGACATAGACCTAATGTCTTAGACATTTTCCCTTCATCCTCTACTTATGAGAGTTCTTCACCTTTGGAAGAAATAAGTGAACACGCTTCTACACCCCAAGGAGTAGAAACCGTTTTTAGCTACTTAGACCAAATCGGTAAAGAGGCTAATAAATATATACTCAAATTTACTACAAATCAAACCCAGGATTTGGATCAAGTATATGGAATTTGTTATAACGGTGAAAATTTTACTCTCGGTGACACGGTTATTTCCATTAAGGATGATTGGTTGGATGTTGATGGCTCGCTGTTCAAAATTACTCCAGGGCTGTCTCAGCTATTGTTCTTAGAAGATCCCGATATGGATAGGGTAGATGAAAACGATAAAAAAAATTATAAAATAATATTAACAAAAACTAATGCTCATAGAATGAATTATCTATTATAATTTATTTATAATAATTATAATTTATTTATAATAAATATTTAATAAGCCATTAAATCAACATCAATGGACACATCGCCGGGGCCTGATGGAGTTCTGATCCGCACGATTAAATATTTCGATGTTGCAAATATTATTAGAACAATTGCGGAGATAATGTTGAAGGTGGCCTATGTCCCAGAACCACTTCGACAAGGGCGCACAATACTAATATATAAGGGGAAAGGTGATGTAAACAAAATCCCTTCCTGGAGACCCATCACCATTTATTCTATTGTGCGCCGAATCATAGAGAAGGTTCTGGACCACGAATTAAGAAAACAGGTCACCTTCCACAGGAATCAGAGAGGCTTTATAAAAGGCCTCCCGGGAACGCACGTCAACGCAAGGATTATCGACGCTGTATTGAAAGATGCAAAGATTATGAAAAAAGATTGTGCGGTGGTATTCCTTGACGTTGTCGGTGCTTTTGACAATGTTGGCCACAATCATATCGTGAGCTCCTTGGAAGCAAGAGGTGTGTCGCCGGATCTTCAACACGTTATATCGGCTCTCCTCTGCACGAACACAATCAAAATTAGTAACGGTGTTCACGCAACTAGCCAAATCAAAGTGCTGCGCGGGGTACCCCAAGGCGGCCCCTTGTCGTCGTCGCTCTTCAACCTGGCCATTGACCATCTCTATCGCGACCTGTGCGATGAAGAATTTTCCAAAAAATTTGGATACAAGTTAAAAAGTGACCAAGGTTGTGTGGTCCTCACAGGTTTCGCGGATGACCAGGCCGTGTCAGCGCGTGACAAGGGGGCTGCAGAAAGAGTGATCGGCAGCGTTCAGAGGACATTTGAGGGAATTGGTTTGGCTATTAATCCTCAAAAAAGCGTGGGCATCGTTCTAAATAAAGGAGAGCTGGAAACCGCGATGCTCTCCCTTGAGAACGGAGAGTACATCCAAACAATGCAGAATGGAGATACAATCAAGTATTTAGGATGTACATTCTCGGGAGAGCTACAGTTCAACGAAGATTCGGTGACCAAATTGAACGAAAACCTGAATAAACTGGTAACCTCTCCCTTGCTGAAGCCGGAGCAGAAGCTAAACATTGTCAACCAATATCTGTTCCCGGGTCTTACTTACCCTCTCCAAACTGCGCCCCTCACAAAGCTGCGTCCTGCCGTACTTGACGGCATCGACACCATGATTCGCAGGAGTGTGAAGGCTATTGTTGGACTCCCTGCGAACACCTCCACGGCGATGTTGTACTCTCCCAGGAGGTATCGAGGATTAGGATTAATCCGCTGCCAATGGGAGGCTCCTCTACAACATTGGTCCATTGCTCAGCGACTGTCCAATGTGCCCGATGCCCTTTTTCAGTCGATCTTTGATTATTCGGCTGAGGTTGATGAATGTGCCGAGAGATTGGGGGTTGATCGGGGTATTCGGAATATGAGAGCTCTACGGCAGTCGCTTCGAGAAAATTCGTTTGAGGAATGGACCAATTGCAGGTGGCAGGGCATTGGAGTTCGCCATTTTAAAGAGACCCCGAAAGCCAATAAATACATGTATGATAAGCAAGTACTTTCTGGGTCTGAATGGTCAAATGCCCTGAAACTAAATATTAATTATGCTCCCCTGCGTGGAGTCCCAGGTGTCAGCGGACAGGTAAGAGAAGTTGGGTCCCTCTGTCGCAAATGCGACAGAGAGCCAGAAACACCAGCACATGTGCTTGGAAAATGCCCCAACAACTCCCTCCTTATAACACGCCGTCACCACAGAGTCAAGCATGAACTGATGAGGCTCCTTGAAGAGAGAGAATACGCCTGTTTCGAGGAAGTATATTGTATAGATACGGATGGATCCACCCGATATGCCGACATTGTAGCATTCTCTAAGACGGGAAAGTCGGCGATGATTTTGGATCCGACCGTGAGATATGAGACCAACGACCTCGATCAGGCAGAAAAAGTGGAAAGGGAGAAAAAACAGATATATGAGAAATGCATCCCTTTCCTTAGTGAAAAGTTCCGCGAGAGTTTCGGGCCGAGAGAATTCCACGTGAGAGGCCTTTGGTTCGGAGCTCGCGGAACGATACCAGACTCAACAAGGAGCTTCATGGAGGGCCTTGGTGTCGACATAAAGGACGTGGCAAGGTTGGCAGAGAGTATAATCCTCGACTCCCTGGGAATCATCCACCACCATGTGCATGGGAGCGGATAGGGGGAGAGTTTGCTCGCGAGGGGGAGGCATGCGTGTGTTACAGCATTTTTTATATATTATTATTTATTGAACACGTCCACTGTACTTTATGAATTTTTTATGTATTAGGTTAGAAAGAGAGAGGAGAGAATGTGAGTGGGAACATGTATAGGGGGAGAGAAGGAAGAGAAAGGGTACAGAATGATAATAAATGAATAAAAGAAATAGTAAAAATTATAAAAAAAAAAAAAAAAAAGGAAAAAAAAAAATAATATATATATATATACGTATAAAATATTGTATACTATGCTCATACATATTGTTAATCCTATAATTGTATAATAATTTTAAATAATGTCTGTAGTGATTAATAAGTATGCTGTGTTGTTAGCAACCCAATGTAATTGGGCAGCACCATTTTATTTTATTTTATGATAATAAAGTGATTCTCTCTCTCCACAGGATCGGTCAATGTTCAAAAAGGAAGTAAAAAATATAGGAAAGTAATCGCTAAGCTTTTTCCACTGAAGGATAAAATCAAAGGGAAAGGTTATGATAAAGACCAGGACCCTAATCAACTGGTTGAAAAATTGAGATTTTTACTACAGACTCATGGACCAGAAAAAGAAATTCTAAAGGTTGAGAAAAGTCTACGAATGAGGGGTATAATATTATAAATAGTGGCATGATGAGGGGAGGGGGAGGAGTTGTTATTGTCATTGTTTCGACTGATCTCGGCCATGTCGGATATCAAGAAACAGGTAGTCGAAGAATTGCATAAACCGGCTAGACGGTCCTTCCACAGGAGAGGGGTGATTCTTAAGGGTATCGATGACCTATGGATGGTAGATTTAATCGAGGTGTGTTCATATGCCAAAGAAAATAGAGGTTATAAATATATTTTAGCTGTAATCGATTGTTTTTCTAAATTCGCCTGGCTATCTCCATTGAAGTCGAAATCTGGAAAAGATGTAACGTCAGCTTTTGAAAATATCCTAATCCAGGATGGTAGAAAACCACGTAACTTACAATCTGATCGAGGAAAAGAGTTCTACAATTCATTTTTTCAAAAATTAATGAAATCCAACAAAATAAATCATTACTCTACTTTTAGTAATATGAAAGCTTGTATGGTAGAAAGATTTATAAGAACGATAAAAAATAAGATTTGGAAACAATTTAGCCTCCAAGGAACATATAAATGGATTACGATATATGAAGATCTAGTTAAAAGATATAACAATACAAAGCATAGAACCATAAAGATGAAACCGTCTTCAGTCAGGGGCAAACAAATTGAGAAACATTTACTTCATAACGTCTATTGTAAACGTGAAAATGTTTTATCGAATCGTAAACCACCAAAATATCAAGTCGGTGATTTTGTGAGAATTTCAAAATATAAAGCCGATTTCACCAAGGGATATCGGCCCTCGTGGTCGACTGAAATCTTCAAGATCGATCAAGTGAGGAAAACCATTCCGGTAACCTACTGGCTTAAGGATACATCAAATCAAACGATCGCTGGTGGATTTTATGAGCAAGAAATCCAAAAAGTGAAATATCCTAACGTATATTTGGTAGAAAAAATTTTGAAACGGAAAGGTGATAAAGTTTTTGTAAAGTGGTTGGGTTTCGATTCAAAGCATAACAGCTGGGAAAGCAAAAAAAATATAAATGTCTAGAGGGGTGGGAGTAAAGAGAGAGAGTGAGGGGGTGGGAGGATCGACACAACACTCTTTTGAGTCATTCTGTTACTGACAATCGAACTGTTAACATCGTCATGGCTAAAACAAAGGAAAAGAAGAAGATTCGTGTTATTCGCCCTCCAAAAAAAATTGGAGGAACGTTTAGTGAAAAAGCAAAACAGATGTTAGGGTCCATGCCAAAAATGAGTTTAAGCGATAGCGATCTTATAAATTTGGCTAAAAAGTACAAGATCCCTCATTTCCGTGGTGTTTTCGCAAGAGATAACTTACCATCCAAGCCTTGGTTTCGTGAGAGAGCCATTTTGAATCTAGATAGTGCTAAGGGTAAAGGTACACATTGGGTATGCTATATGAAAAATGGTCATTATGTGAAATTTTTCGACAGCGCCGGTAATAAAGGTCCTCCTTCTGATTTGGTCAAGTATCTTAAAGACTGTCGTATAAGTTTCGTTAGTAAAAGATATCAAGATCCTGAAACCTATATTTGTGGACACTTATGTTTACTATTTCTCTCTAATTTATTATTATAATTTATTCAATAATAAAAAAATATAAACTTTTCGCAGTTGCTACTTTTTTAATTTTAAAATATGGGGCTAGACTTTGGAAAAGTATATAAAAGAAGAGATGGATTACAAACAAAGCTCATTCGTTTCAATAACCTCGGTGGAGTAACATCTCTAACGAAAGAAAATTTTGAGTTTCTTCGGTTGGCAGGTTATCAAGTACTATGGAAGAAATAACAGATTTAGGTTCGACCGTAGCATTTACCGATTCAATCGAGTCGATAGAATATCATTCCCATTTTCCATATGCTTCGACAAAACTACTTCGAGGTGATGAAATCAGAATCTTAGTCCAGCATCAAGATATTTTCACATTACCATCTAAAAGTTTTCTTTATTTCGAGGGACGATTTTTAAAAGAGGATGGTAGCGGGGTACCCACATCGGCTAAATTAACAAATAATGCTTTAGCCTATTTATTCGATGAAATCAGATATGAGTTATGCGGTGTTGAAGTAGACAGAGTCCGTAATTCGGGTATCACTAGTACTCTAAAGGGTATGGTTTCCTTCATGGGTGGATCCTCTATGGAACATATCGGTTGGTGCTGCCCTATATCCGATTCACTTGATAGCTTAGTCTCTGATGATGGTTATTTTAACTTATGTATCCCCTTATCACAATTACTAGGGTTCGCGGAAGACTATCAGAAAATTATTGTTAATGTTAAGCAAGAATTAATTCTCATGAGATCACGGACTGATGAAAACAGTTACATATCTAAGCGTATAGGCGATCCAGAGAAAGCAAAAATTGAATTAACAAAGCTATGTTGGAAATTGCCTTATGTATCAGTGAACGAATTTACACGATTGACTCTTTTACGCCGACTAAAGTCGGAAAAAATCGTTTCAGTAGCATTCCGGAGCTGGGAATTGTTTGTTTACCCCCTCTTGCCCTCTACACAGAGACAAGTTTGGGCGGTAAAAACTTCAAATCAGATGGAGAAACCGAGATACATCGTATTAGCGTTTTCATCTGATCGAATTAATAAAATTGAAAAGGATGCTAGCCAATTCGATCATTGTAATATCAGTAACGTAAAACTATATTTAAATTCTAAATCGTACCCTTATGACGATTTGAATGTGGATTTCGATAAAAATCGATTCGCGATACTATATCACATGTATAATAATTTTCAAAATTCTTACTATCCTGGAAGATATCCTTCAGAGCCACTCCTTTCCCTAAAAAACTTTAAAGAAAAAGCACCGGTTATCGTAATCGATTGTTCTAAACAATCGGAATCTATCAAGTCCGGACCGGTCGATGTGAGGTTAGAATTCGATTCTTCCAAACCTTTTCCGCCTGAAACAACTGCTTTCTGCCTCATCATACACGATAACGTTGTAGAGTACAACCCTTTAACGAGTATTATAAGAAAAAGGGTATAAGTAATAATAAAGGGATTCATTGTAATTTATTCTCAGTTTTCATCATGTCATCAAACGGTGCGGTTGTGGAACTTCAATGCTTCGTAGATGATGCAAATAATTATATAGTTAAAGAATTATCGATTTTTGATTTAAAATATAATGCAGCCAGCAATTGGATTTTCAAACCACCTTCTCATCCGGTTGTTACCAGTGCTAAAAGCATGAAAACGAACCGCTGGCTTTCGAAAAATTATCATTTACTAAGTTGGGATGAAGGAGATGTTCCCTATCACAATTTATCATCGATTTTTCATAATATCGATTTAAATTATAAATATATTTTTGTAAAAGGACAGCAAAAAAAAGAATTTTTGTTACAATTTTTGCACTCGTGTGAAATTATCAATCTTGAGGAATATAAATGTCCTCGAATTGATAATATGCAAAGTATACAAATAGTCCCATGTATTACTCATAGAGACTTGAAATTAATGTGTTCATATTATCGTTCGCATATACTAGCAGAGTGGGTATATTCGAATTACGATTTGATTTTCAAATTTTTATAACTTTTGTTTAGTTTTTCTATAATTTAATAATAAAAAAAAAATATATATATATAAAAATATAAAAAAAAAAAAATGTTTCAATTTGTTATTTATTCTATGTTAATTTGATTTCTTATTTTCAACAGATTTTTTTTTTGTTTTTGCATTTTGGTCACTGGCACGGTATTGATTTACCTGTAAACCAAAAGTATGTGTGTGTGTGTTTGATTTGGTCACTGGCGAGGTATTGATTTACTCGTAAACCAAAAGTATGTATAATTTGGTCACTGGCGAGGTATTGATTTACCCGTAAACCAATGTGTGCATGTATGTGTATGTGTTTGATTTGGTCACTGGCGAGGTATTGATTTACCCGTAAACCAATGTATGTGTGTTTGAAAATATGTAAAAACAAAAAAAAAAAAAAACCTCCTCGAAATACCCCCACCTTGACGTGGTGAGGAGGCTTATGTCAAAACATGTTTTTTGACGAACCAAGAGGGGTATGAAACAAATTATATCAACCTTAGGGTCACGTGACGAGAATCCTCGAATCTGATTGGCTGATGGTTTCCCCCACCATTCATTTTGGATACGGACATGTGTAAGCATGAGTTATTCTTGTATAGACTTGTTTTACTGAGTAAAGGGAGGTTACACAGAGCTCCTCTTCAGTCATTGTGTAGTCGAAGCTCAAGCAGTTAACATGGCTAGTCTCGCTACTCTCCTCAATGACGTCAATCGAAAAGGTGAAGGTATAGGACGGATATCAGACATGAAGGTAGATTTCACTTATGAAGTCGTGAAATTTAAAAGAATCATCACGATATATGGTGTTGCTGTTATTGCACAACTGAAATATCACGGTCCTACCGACATTTATGATATTCATCCACACTGTGTTTTCATGCCTAAAAGATTTACAGAAGTCTTAACTGACGAAAAGTTAAACGAATACAATTACTGTGAAAAAAGAATAAACATAATTTACAGAGGACTAATCAATGGTAGATATGAAGTGGATTTCATATAATTTTTTTTCTTTTGTTGGAATAAATTTTCTGTTTTGAAGGAGTTAGTTAATTTCTATTTTATTTAATTTTTTTTGTTTTTGCATTTTGGTCACTGGCGTAGTATTGATTTACTCGTAAACCAATGTGTGCATGTATGTGTATGTGTTTGATTTGGTCACTGGCGTAGTATTGATTTACTCGTAAACCAATGTATGTGTGTTTGAAAATATGTAAAAACAAAAAAAAAAAAAAAACCTCCTCGAAATACCCCCACCTTGACGTGGTGAGGAGGCTTATGTCAAAACATGTTTTTTGACAAACCAAGAGGGGTATGAAAAAAAAAATATATCAACCTAGGGTCACGTGACGAGAATCCTCGAATCTGATTGGCTGATGGTTTCCCCCACCACTCTCTTCCGACCCTACCGCTTCCTTCGCAGTGGACCTTGCCCCCCTACATGCCTATGCATGTTCAAACGTGAAGAGACTTGTCGCCTAACGCAGCTGTACTCTCTCCCCGGCCTTCTATATAACATATGTTATGAAAATAATATTACGTATATTAACTTTATAATTTATTTTTTTCGATATTAGAGTCTACTATTAGGTTATTATGTTTGTAAAATTCGAAAATGATATTAGTTTTAAGATTGATTTAATAAAACTTTCTTTGATATTGGAGTATAAGATTATTCGAAGTGCCAGATACTCTCCACGGCCTTCTATATTATTGATAAACATATGTTATAAAAATAATATTACGTATATTAATTTTATGATTTATTATTTTTCGATATTAGAGTGTACTATTAGATTATTATAGGTGTAGTATTAGAAAATGATACTAGTTTTATGATCGATTAATCGAATTTCGATTTATTACAATATTCGTGATATTGGAGATGTATATTCTTAGATTATTAAATACGTTTTGATATTTATGAAAAAAAAAAAACAATGTATAAAAGTTGATGAGAAGAAGAGGGAGGGGGGAGAGGAGGGGTGATGACGTTGTTGTTAATTTTATGATATATTATCGTAAAATTATTAGAATATATGTATATATTTCATTGTTATAATTTATATTCCTTTTGTAATAATATATATTTTATTCGTTACTATTTATGTTTATATTCATTTGTAATAATATATGTGTATATTTCATCGTTGTCATATATGTATATATTCATTTTGTAATAATATATGTGTATATTTCATTGTTATAATTTATATTCGTTTGCAATAATATATATTTATGTCGTTACACTTTATATTTACTTGAGGTATACAAGATGGGACCAGTTGAGACATGATATCGTAGAATGTCACAATATATGTCTATATTTTTGTCGTTAACACTTTATATTTACTTGAGGTAGGCAAGATGGGGCCAGTTGAGACATGATATCGTAGAATGTCACAATATATGTCTATATTTATGTCGTTACACTTTATATTTACTTGAGGTAGACAAGATGAGACCAGTTGAGACAGGTCCGGACCTGTCGAACTTAAAAATGAAAAAATACAAATTAGGATTAAGGATTAGGATTAGGGATTAGCATTAGAGCTTAAGGATTAAGATTAGGGATTAAGATAAATCAAAATAAATTATATTGGTCACGTGGTGTACAGGTGGTTAAGGTAAGAATAGCCCAGGGTCCAAAGTCCAAAAGTGCTCCCCAAATTCTGGGATTAAAGTGGGGTAGAACCGCCATTTATACCCTGGCAGATTTTGGACCTGCGCTTGACGAGATACCCTCAGATCTGCAGATGCACCGATAAAATCTACTAACTACTCCACTTCACATACCATAATAGCTAAGTTGTTATTCCCAATCCTAATGCTGAAATATTGAAATATTTCATGACAATCATTCTCAAACAGTCCATCTTAAATCAATCATACCTTCACAGATAATTATTAAATTCTTTGAATCATGTATTTAGTTTATTGGATATAGTATTTGCAATTTAAGATTTCTATGTCATTTGTATATTATTCTTTATTAAATATAGAAATGAATTAAGTTTTTGAGTAAAAGTTATTTTAATTCTGCCACCTATTTATATCATGATGATCACAAGTAATGTTGGTAATTAGAAAGCATGATAAACACAAACCAGCCTTTGAGAAAAGAAATCCACTTAATTAATCATGGGCCAAATATATTATAGATCCAAATTTGTTTAACTAAACTTTTATTATTAATTTTTACTAAACATTTCTGGGTAATTATGACATCCCAAATAAAAAACGCATTCAATCCTTTCAGTCCAATGTCCTTCGAACAATAGTTGATGCTCCGTTCAACACAACCAATAAAATCCCACACTATGATCTTAATATCCCATTTGTCCTAGACCTTACCCCTCTATATTTTTTCAAATTTCATCAAAACCTTACATATCATCCAAATCCACTTGTACAATCCCTATCTAGCTCTACCCATTCATCGAAAACACCTACAATTCCTCTAATTTTATTATTGTGGTAGTTCACGGGAACTATAATTCACAAAGAACCTATAGTTCACCTATATTCCACCTAAAGTATGACCGGTCTTCACAGTTCCTTATCGTGAAATACTCATCACTGATTGATGAAATATATATATTGAGTAGAGGTGTTAGTGTATACTATTGGATTCGATCATAGATCGTATCATATACACTAAAAATAGAATCAATTAATTATAGTTTCTTGACTGACCTGTTATCGATAACTTCAATTTTCTTTTCACTGTCGAATTTCTGATATTGATTTTCAATTAAACTGGATTATATATGTTTTTATTGAACAAGCTTTAGACATTTTATGAACAGTAGCCAAAGGTCCGTTTGATTTTCAGTACAATAGTGAACTTAAAAAAAAAGTTCGAGATCTTATCTTTATTCATAGTTTATTATATCTCAATGTCGTTTGAATTTACATGGTCTGTTTCATAGCTCATGTGTGTTAGTTGCATTTGACGTATCAGGATATAACGGCTTCGAATTTATTCAATGAACTAGCACTAACGATTTTTTGTTTTTTTGAGGTAGAATGAATTGTTAGTATCATGGAAACCTTAACAATTAACTTCGAAAAAATTAAACTAAATTTATATTTTTGATTTCAGGTCGATATATTAGGAACAATATTCAAAAACTTATAAAATATTGCTTTTATTGTTATATAACTTATATTTATAATGTTTTAATTATTTTAAAATTTTTATACAAACAATTTTTCTCTACAAAAAAAAACATCCCTACTATTTCCAATATCTTCTTTGCAACATTTGCTGATGACACCACAATGCTATCATACAACTCAGATCCCGAAATAGCATCATTAAATTTACAAAGGCACGTCTCCCTGATTGAACACTGGTGAAATAAATGGCGCATTAAAGTAAATATATCAAAATACAAACACATAACCTTTACGCTCCGACTCAATTCTTGTCCATCAGTACACTTTAATTTCACCCAGCTTCCTTAGTCAGACATAGTCCGGTATCTCTGTATTCTTTTAGACCGAAGGCTAACGTGGAACACACATACTAGACTTAAAAGAAAAGAACTCAACCGACGATGTGGCCAGCTATATAACCTACTGAAAAGAAAATCTCAATTTTCAATTGACAACAAATTACTGCTATGAATTGAACCTAGCAGGTAGTAATGTTTTAAACTTAATATGGGCTGCTGAAGACAAAGTTGAATGAATCCGACTTCTGACATCAAAAACAGCGTCCAGAGGTAGAGCAGGTAGATAAGGATCGATGGGTCTAGGGAAGGCCGTTTCTTAGAGTAAAAACTAGTAACGGACTAAGTAACTGGTTCCTTTTAGGGTGTTACCAGTAATTGTGAAGTAATAGGGTGAAATTAAGAACCAATGAAAACCATCCTTGCCCCACCCTGAATTAATGTATAAAATCTCCCGAAAAGTAAGAAAAGAGGTATGATGTTTTCTTCCGGCTTGGGGACTGAAGCCTTGGCCCTACATAGACCATTAAGATAGGCCTCCTGGCAGATTTTGGACCTGCGCTTGACGAGATACCCTCAGATCTGCAGATGCACCGATAAAATCTACTAACTACTCCACTTCACATACCATAATAGCTAAGTTGTTATTCCCAATCCTAATGCTGAAATATTGAAATATTTCATGACAATCATTCTCAAACAGTCCATCTTAAATCAATCATACCTTCACAGATAATTATTAAATTCTTTGAATCATGTATTTAGTTTATTGGATATAGTATTTGCAATTTAAGATTTCTATGTCATTTGTATATTATTCTTTATTAAATATAGAAATGAATTAAGTTTTTGAGTAAAAGTTATTTTAATTCTGCCACCTATTTATATCATGATGATCACAAGTAATGTTGGTAATTAGAAAGCATGATAAACACAAACCAGCCTTTGAGAAAAGAAATCCACTTAATTAATCATGGGCCAAATATATTATAGATCCAAATTTGTTTAACTAAACTTTTATTATTAATTTTTACTAAACATTTCTGGGTAATTATGACATCCCAAATAAAAAACGCATTCAATCCTTTCAGTCCAATGTCCTTCGAACAATAGTTGATGCTCCGTTCAACACAACCAATAAAATCCCACACTATGATCTTAATATCCCATTTGTCCTAGACCTTACCCCTCTATATTTTTTCAAATTTCATCAAAACCTTACATATCATCCAAATCCACTTGTACAATCCCTATCTAGCTCTACCCATTCAACGAAAACACCTACAATTCCTCTAATTTTATTATTGTGGTAGTTCACGGGAACTATAATTCACAAAGAACCTATAGTTCACCTATATTCCACCTAAAGTATGACCGGTCTTCACAGTTCCTTATCGTGAAATACTCATCACTGATTGATGAAATATATATATTGAGTAGAGGTGTTAGTGTATACTATTGGATTCGATCATAGATCGTATCATATACACTAAAAATAGAATCAATTAATTATAGTTTCTTGACTGACCTGTTATCGATAACTTCTATTTTCTTTTCACTGTCGAATATGTCACGGTCGTTTGAATTTACATGGTCTCTTTCATAACTCATGTGTGTTAGTTGCATTTGACTTATCAGGATATAACGGCTTCGAATTTATTAAATGAACTAGCAATAATGATTTTTTGTTTTTTAGAGGTAGAATGAATTGTTAGTATCATGGAAACCTTAACAATTAACTTCGAAAAAATTAAACTAAATTTATATTTTTGATTTCAGGTCGATATATTAGGAACAATATTCAAAAACTTATGAAATATTGCTTTTATTGTTATATAACTTATATTTATAATGTTTTAATTATTTTAAAATTTTTATGAAAACAACTTTTTTCAAATATTATTGATAAGTAATGTTTTGGGATGTTCAAATTTATTCGGAATGCCACTGGATAATTATTGATGATAATTACCCAGAAATGATTAGTAAAAATTAATAATAAAAAATTATTAAAATAAAGTTGGATTTATAATATATTGATTGGTCCAGAATTAATGAATTGAATTTCATTTCTCAAAGGATAGTTTGTGTTTATCATGCTTTCTAATTACCAAACATTATCCGTGATTGTAATGATATAAATAGATGGCATGATTAAAATAACTTTTACTAACAAACTTAATTTATTTCAATTTTTAATAAAGAATACATACAAATTATAGTTACAAGTATTTAATGAATTCAATGAACTGTGAAGGCATGATTTCAGATGGAATGTTTTGAGAATTATATTGCCATGAAATATTATAACTTATCTATTGTATATGACGTGGTGTAGTTGGTTTGTTTCATTGCTGCCTCTGCTAAGTTGAGATCATCTCGTCATGGTTCGAAGTTCTGCTAGGATCATCATGGTCTATGTAGGGCCAAGGCTTCGGTCCCCAAGCCAGAAGAAAACGTAAGGCCCATCCTCAAGGCCGGAACTCAACGCTTCTCTTGCTTCTCGGTAGAATGTATACAAACTTTTCAGGGTGGGGCAAGAATGGTTTTCATTGGTTCTTAAAGTCACCATATTACTTTACAATAACTGTAACACCGTAAGAGGAACCAGTTACTAGTTTTTACTCTGAGCCAGGTATAGGGTAGGTCCTTAATTTTCTGCTTTCTACCTTTGACGCCGTTTCTGGTGTCAGAAGTCGGTTTCATTCAATTTGTCATAATAAATCTTAAAACCTCATAATAATTTAAAAAACACATGCTATGTTCAATTTCATCAAAACCTTACATATCATCCAAATCCACTTGTACAATCCCTATCTAGCTCTACCCATTCAAACAATCCTCCTCGAAGGTTGAAGCGGAAATTTTTCCGAGACTTGTTGTAAGCATATATTGGAGTTCTGGCAATGGCTAGATTCTCCACTCAAGCCATGTATGTCTGATTATAGCGCCTCTGCTCAGCCTCCACAGGTTCTTAATACCAGTAATGCGGCTGAATGAGAGGCGCTAGGATCTCTTAGAGTCCTGCTTTTCCTCAAGATCTTCAGAGATCTTGAGTGAATGACTTTTGTAAAAGCATTTGTGTATTTAAATAGTTATTTTGATTGGTTTAGTTTCTTTTTGTTTAGTTTATTTTCGTTTAGTTTTTATACATTTATTTTAAGTATTATTATTTTGCTGTTTATTTATTGCAAATAGAGTGTGAATGAGCTACTCTTCCATCACTGTCACTATTGCCCTTAAATGTGGCCGATTGTAATATATTTCAATAAAGAATTTTCGGATGAAGGCATAGAAAAGAGGTGATAGGTGTGGATTATTTGGTTAATTAAAGAACCAAGGAAATATTTTCTAAGCGTAGGTTTGGGTAGGAGATGGCGGAAGCGATGTAATAACTTTGGTTGTGCCTGATGTAACTCTTGAAGACAGTGTGTTAAACATGAAGATAAAGGATGATTAGGAATGAACGCTGCTTGTGTTTGCAAGGAGAGGGAGAATTGAAACCATTAGACTGAACTGCTATTGAAGGATAATGGTTTTAATTTAAAAAAAAAAAAAAGGATGGAATGGTTAATGGAATCGAATTCTCATAAGAAGTCATTTTAGGACAATTAATTTATTATCATCTATAGCAGCCAGCACATCGCTAGTAATTTTTATTAGGGAAGATTGCGTAGAGGAGCTAATAACAGACAGGTTATTATAGGATGGTCCTATTTTTACATATTATTTAGTTTCCAACTATTTGTAATATAAATATATGTTCGTTCGGATACCAGCCCACTGCGATAAAATGTTAAAGCTGACCAAGCATCCCATTTAGTTAGAAGCTCGTGTAACTAGATTGAAAGAGATTACCTCATAAGACTGGGTATACCAAACAAAGAAATCACAAAAACAGAATGATAGAAGGAATGGAAAAGCAAAGCGTGTAAACTGACAGAAGTAAAACCTGATTGTAATGAATGGCTCAGTAGATCCATACGTTCCAGAAGAGAAGTTATGCTTTGCTGCCTTAGGATTGGAAACTGCCAGTGTGCTCATGGGTACGCGCTGCTATAGACCATCCTATAATAATACCATCCTATAATGACCATCCTACCACCCTAACCAATATGATCTCTTCCTCGCCACTCCAAAAATTGTCAAAGATTTGGAGTTTACTGAATAGAAAATTCAAGTGGATTTTTTTTTATGAAGTAAGCACACATAGAAATACTATCGCAAATATGTTGTAATCCATAATTAATCGAATGATTAAAAGTCTCTGCAGCAATACCCGAATTTTCGTTTGTTTATTTTTATTTATTGTTTTATTTAAATTTTTGTTATTATTATTTCGTATAGGGAGCGGAATAGTTCAGTGAGCCTGCAAAGTTCAAGGTTTTTTTTTTTTTTTTTTGTTCTTCCCTACTTCGCTTTTTAGGCTATACGGGATTTTCCTGGGCCGGAGGGTGAGGGCAGGGAATTTAAAATCCCCTCCGGCACCGGATGCGAACTCATACTTTTTTAATCTTCTCAAATCTCTTATCCGGTTGCTAGGCAACTCGCGGTGCAGTGCACACGCTTTAGCCCATTCTTTTCTTTTTTTTTTTGGTCCTTCCCTTCCTCGCCGTTAAGGCTATACGGGATTTTCCCGGGCCAGGGAGTGTAGGCGGGGATTTAAAAGACTCCCCCGGCACCGGGACGCGAACTCGTGACTATTTTTATATCTTTGATTCATATATCTGGTTGCCGGGCAACGTCGGTGCAGTGTACACGCTTTAGCCCATTCGGCCACCCCGCCCACGCTTTAGCCCATTCGGCGGTTCTAGTCCAGCTGATGATAGGTAATTATTTATTCTGTTCCATCAGATACCCTGCCTCACCCAGATGCTCAGATGCTCACCCAGCCTCTATAAAGTGGATACATTTGATAAAGAAGAAAAATCCTGGACCGATCATCTCTCTCCACAACCGCTGACCTTGAAACATCACTTCCTAACAAGGTAAGTACTGAACGCAATACTCTTCATTGGTTGTATTGGTACAGAGTTTTACTATTTTATTTTTATAATAACAGGCGTTTGATCGAGTCTGGCAACCGGGATTGCTTTACAAACTCCGTAAATTCCTTCCCCCTACATATTTTCTTATCATCAGTTCCTATCTTACTGATAGGCACTTCAAAGTAAATCACAATAATACCTATTCATCCCTTTTTTCTCAATCTGCCGGAGTTCCTCAAGGTAGTATCCTTGGTCCTATCCTTTACACAGTTTATACAGCTGACATCCCAACCCATCCTAACACTGTTATTACCACGTATGCCGATGATACATGTGTCCTATCCGTTAATAATGACCCAACCATTGCATCCCAAACTCTTCAATCACACATCACAAGCCTTGAAGAATGGTGTCAAAACTGGAGGATTAAAATAAATTCTAATAAATCCCATCAAATCACCTTTACCCTTCGACGTAAACCTATGACCTCATGTCCCACAGTATCCTTTAATAATACCCCACTTATCCCTGTTGAACAAATCCGATACCTTGGACTTCATTTGGACAAACGTCTAACTTGGAATCCTCATACCAGACTGAAACGACAAGAAACCGCTCGACGTTTCCGACTACTCCAACACTTACTAGACAAACGCTCTAAACTTCCCCTTAATTACAAAAGACTCATATACTTGACTATAATAAGACCTATTTGGACTTACGGAGTTGAGCTATGGGGCTCCACTAAACCATCGAATTCCTCTCGCATCCAATCCTTACAATCCAAAATCCTTCGTAAAATCCTCAATGCTCTTTACTTTGTCACTAATAAAATAATCCATAAAGACCTCAATGTTCCATATGTTTCCGATTTGGCCAAATCCAGATACCTATCCTTCCATAATAAACTTCATAACCATCCGAATCCTCTTGTGTCTAACCTTGCTTCCTCTTCGATTCCTGATAACCCTCCGAGGCGTCTGAAAAGAAGATGGCCTCGTGATCTTCTCATGTAGACAAATTATTAGAGTGCTACCAGTGGGTAGTTTCTCAACAAGCGTGTTTCATGTAATAATATTTCTCAGTACAAATTTACTAGATGTATTCATACTAATACAGTTGTAAATATCATAATAAAAGTTTAAAAAAAAAAAAAATTTATAATAGTTCAGTATAATTTTTGTTTTGTATTGTATTTAATAATTGGACACAATACCTGTTGGTGGATTGTCTATTTGAATAAGTAAATTTATTAGAGTGCTACCAATGGGTAGATTCTCTACAAGCCTTGTCATACATTTCTCTGTATCACAATTGCTAAATGTATATTAATTTGTACAATTGTAAATTTCATAAATAATAACAAAAAATAAAATAAAAATCTCTAAATGAATATAAGCTCACATCTTTATTTCCTATTTATAATGTCTTTTATATAATTTCCTTAAAACATCCTTTAGCGTATAAATCTAATCAGTGCTTCTCAATTTGAGTGACTAAATCAAATATATTATATGATAATTATTTTCATTTTCATATTCTCTAATTTAGAGGCAACTTGTTCATTGTGATAACTTTTCATTAAAAATTAGCATTCATACAAAGTTAGTAATATGACAAATTAAAATTTATCCATCTGAAGCAACTCCATTCATCCTGAAAAATAAATTAATGGCATTGAAAACGTTAACTGAAGAACAAGCTGATGATTACTCCAAGCGCAGTTTAAATAACAAAAAAAAGTTAAAAGAAAAGGACAAACACAATGTCTAAGACAAAAGAAAAGAAAAGAACGGAAGTATAATGAGCTAACGAATCCGAGGGGGGAGGGAAGGAGTGGAACAGGGGCTGAATCCAGCTCTGGGGGTGAAATGTCTTGAAATTTCTACCCTTACTTGTAAATCTCCAACCCGTAATAGTAAAAAAATATATATATAAATTAAAAAATAATAATAATAATAAAAAAAACTGTACATAACAAAAAAGTTCATTTGATTCATGGGCCGATCCCTAATAATAATAATAATAATAATAATAATAAATTTATTTATTGAGCAATTTTACAAATGCCTTTTGGCATATTTTGTAAATGTGATGTTCGTTAGCTAACCTCCTCTCCGGGATTAGCGTGAATACGTGATTGGAGAAGCCTCCCAGTGAAGGCACTCCTAACGTGACTCCTGACGCAGCAGATCTCTGCTCCAGAGGCGCTTGAGTCTCCTTGGTGGATTCTGTGGTAGTGTGTCTGTTAGCAATGTTTGTACAAGTGGATTAGGATGTCCAGCTAAGGAGTCATGGAAACTTTTATAATATTTTTTAATTACATCAGTCACTTGTGATATTTGTAGGTCTTTATGAAGTGATTTATTGGTTATGTAGAAGGGACAATGAGTGATATACCGGAGAAATTTAGATTGGAAAATTTGAATAGTCTGTAAGTGTGTTTTTTTGCATGAACCCCACACCTGAGAGGCATACGTCCATATTGGTCTGAGTAGCATGTTGTATATAGTAATTTTGTTAGAAAGTGATAGTTTGTTTTTATGGTGTAGCATTCGTCTTAGTAGTGATAACCGATGTGGGCCGATCCCTAACGGAAAAAGGGTTAAGACCATTTTTTTTTTTTTAACGTGGTCACCGTTTTTATTGAATAAGAAGTAATTGCTCAAAAATTTATCAAGATAATTAAATTATAAGCACACCATCGTAAAGAAGACAAATATTTTTATTTGAGAAAACAGTGATTAAATTTATTAAGATTAATGATAAAAGGGTCTTTCAGGAGGTCTCATACGGCTGCTTTACTATTACAGCTACAGAACAGATACCCGAGCAGCATATCTATGTAATCCCGATTCGTGAAATAACTTGGCGTAATAGTAGGCTTTGTACATAGAATCAATGTACATAGAAAATTTAATCACCTTTTTCTAAAAAAAAAAAAAAAAAAAGTGTCTACTTTTCGATGGTGTACATAGAATTTAATTATCTTGAACAGTTTTTGAACAATTCCTTCTTGTTCAACAAAAAAACGTGACCACCTCAAGAAAAACACAAAATTGAAAAATGTACTTTTTTTGTTGGAAATTTTGTCTAGAATAAACCCCTATAGTTTGGCCATTATGAACAGCGACACCCTGTAGAAGTACTAAACTATTTCGTCCTTTTCAAAGAGAAATAACTTACTTCATAAAATACCGTAAACCTGGATTACTTTGGGACTAGAGGAGGGGTGACTATGTACTAAAGTTTATTTTGAATTTAATCATTTGGCGGACTGGAACCATGTCACATAAAGACTAAAATGGCTTTTCTTGATAAAATTTGTTTCCTTTTTTTCCCCTCCCAGTCTTGCGATTTTCTTAAAAAGGGAACTTTTTCGCCAAAGGAAAAACAATGTTCACTTAGTAAGATAAGTAATTATAATTAATGCTTATAGGGAGATATAATAGAAGAACAGATTGATTTCAGTGTACATCATTTGGTAACGCCTCACAGACTGTTTAAACAAAGATTTTAACGAAAGAAGCATACAGGCCTAACAAAACTTTGAAAAACACCTTTGACACCGTTTGGCGTAATGAGCTCATACATAAATCAATTACATTAAAATTCCCTCAGAACCTGATTCCTACCATCCTTTCTTATCTTTCAAGTTGGGGAATTTTATGTTCAAACATACAAATTCACCACCAACATACTCAATAGCTTCCGATGTTCCTACTCATCCGGATGTAACAAGATCTTAAAACGTTAACGACAAAATTTTATGAATATTTTTCTATAAAATAGACACAATAGACTTCTTACAAACATACTTTAACAATATCAACAAATACTGCCTGAACTGGAAAACAAAAATTAATCCTAGTAAATCAGAAGTCATATTTTTCATGTATAAATCCGACCATGTATAAATCATCAAATTTGTGTAAATTTATCACTCACCTCCTGGTCCAAATCATTAAAATACCTTGGTTTAGTTCTGAACAGATCTCTCACTTTCACAAAAAGGAACAACAAAAAACAGATAAACAGTTGCAAAAAAAAATCATTTATCAAATCTTCTTATATTTAAAAAAAAATTAAATTAAGCCCCAAAACATAACTTGCTTCATACAAATCAGTTATTCAAGCTTAAATCTCAATTGGTTTAACCAACTATAAGGCACTTTAAAGAACCCAAAACTTATATATGAGGATCTTTAACAACTATTGAACTTCAACAAAAATAACTATTCTATAACACAAACTATCACATATTTTTGCAAAACAATAGCTTCTGAAAATCTTTTGGTAAGAGATATAGGCAATGATAATAAGAGTTCTCTTAAATGATATACTCATAAAAGAACTAACCGTTTTTTTTTTAATTAATATTATTCTGTTAATTTTTATTATTCATTTTTGTTTTGATATGTATTTATGTAGGTGTAAATTTACACATTTACATATCTTTATATTTATATTTTAATTAATTTACTTTTGTTTAGCTTATATATATATATATATATATATATATATATATATATATATATATATATATAATTCCTCTCGTATCCAATCCCTATAACCCAAAATCCTTCATAAAATCCTCAATGCTCTCTACTTTGTCACAAATAAAATCTCCCATAACAGACCATATGTTTCCGATTTAGCTCAATCCAGATACCTATCCTTCCATAATAAACTTCTGAACCATCCGAACCCTCTTATTTCCAACCTTGCTTCCTCTTCTGTTCATGATAACCCTCCAGGGCGTCTGAAAAGAAGATGGCCTCGAGACCTTCTAATATGGGAATATAATTGGAGTGCTACCAATGGGTAGTTTCTCTCCATGTTGTTCATGTCATGTTACTTGTTGTATTTATCATTTAATACAATTGTAAATTTCAATAATAAAAATTAAAAAAGAGAAATATATATCCCTTTTCCGTTCCTCAGGAGTCATGGATTTTGACGAATTAAGTATTAATGGAAAAGTACCATGCGCGAATCGTAATTCCAAACAACGACTTAAATATAAGTGAACGTGTAAGTGGATAGTTTCAAACCAAGTGATAAACCAAGTGATGATGCCATCTTAATCAATCGAGACTGTAGTAATGAATTAATAATTTGCGTATGACTCGAAAGGTACACAATTTTGGGTTCATTATACATTCAAATATTTGAAAGCTTACTGAATTCCCTACAAAATGTAAAAAAAAAAAATCGTCGAACTCGGACGATTTGGTCCAGAGTTATATCGTTCTGAATATTTAGAATTTATTGTAACGCTAAGATTCTGTTGCACAAGGAATTTGAAATTTAAGATATAGGGAATCGGCCCCTTTTCTCCTGGGTACAGTATATAATGTTTCAACTAGTAATTATTTGTTTAATATGGAAACTTTTTTTTATTAATGAAGTTATTAATTTTATTTTTATTTCTATAAATGAGTCTTCAATTAAAATCTTTTATGTAATGTGTGTGAATGTGCTTCAATTACATTAGCTTTTACTTTCATATATATTTATTATTGAAGTTTATCATTTTGAAAATTCACTTGATATTTATAATAAGTTGTGTTTTTATGTTTTCAATTTACTTATCTTTAGGTTACATTATTTTAATTGTACATAGTTTTTGATTATTATTTTACTTTTGTTAATTTTATATTTTCTGTACATATGATATGAATATGTTCATATATCACTATAATTATTATCCACGTGACAGATTATTATATTCCTAAATAACCAAAATAAAAAAAAAAGATGATGAAGTAACACACAGCCTGCCAGGTCTAACTATTCCTTTCTGATAATTCGAGCCTTTGTCTTCTGTCTTTTGTTTTCACCAGCTATTGAAAGCAATGTTGGGTTAAGGAGTGAACAATATAAAACAAAAAATTTAACAAAGTGCAATCCACCAACCACACTTATACTTAACTTTAAGCTGATTATGGACTACATGCAACAAGCATGATTGAATAAAGTAAGGATGTTTTAAATTTTAAATAATTTATGTCTGTTGATCTTACCTTGCTATATCTGATTTTAATAAAAAACAACCTCATTCTTTCTGGTGTTACAAATTAATAGATTGACTCAACTCAATTAGGGTATAATTAATAAAGTATTAATTAAATATGACTAACGCCACCACCATAGAATGTAAAATTGCATCAGTGTATAAAATTAATAGTGTTTTAATTTAAAATTTTTGCAGATAGCTTGAAAATGGCTTACTAGCCAAAACGTAGCCGATGGAAATTGAAATAAATGTGGTGAAGAAATAACAGCCTTATTTTATATTACACATAAAACAATAAATACACATTTAAAAAAAATATTAATATTAAACTATGTTTTAAAATTGAATTAAAAGATCACCCTTATACCTAGGAGAACAACCAATAAAAAAAGACCCGGAGAGATTACATGCCGATTTGCAATATAGAATTTTTGCCATAATATGCAGAGGACAATATTCCAGATTACCTAACCAATTCTCTATAATTTGATATAATTGAGATAAAATATATATATATATATATATATATAATTTTCTCATATCGTCTGCAGTAATTCTATTTACTTAGGCCTTTTCGATGTTAAATATGTTTTAAGAGACCTCTAGTTGGCTGAGATTCTTCATCGATCGCGGAAGAAACGCACACCAACTTTAGCAGCCCTTAGGAAAACAATGCAGGTTGAATTGAGACAGATGTGACATATCCTAAGGGAGAGTGATGGAGCTATCGGGAGAATGACCCTTGATGGGCCCCCATCCTCCTCTTGGATATTTGGGGAGGTGGATATGTCCCGGTGATCATCTTGGAAGAAATCAAAACTGAGAAAGTTCAACATCGAAGTAAGGTATGGTCGATTTTTTTTTAATATAGTAGAACAGAAGAATCAACTTTATTCTGGGAAAAAGTCCTTTGAGTATAACAATATTGGACATAAAAATTAACATTAAAACTGACCAAAATACATATTACAATAAAAGAATAACTAAAACATAAGTAATAAGAGAAGTATTTATATAGCTATACAAATACATTACAGAAAGAAGATGAGCAATAAGGTCACAATACTGCAAAATAGTTGCTACAAACAAAAAACTATGAATTAACTAAATGAAATTGGAAGAGAACGATAAATAACTTTTGTAGTCAAACCATTGTAGTAAGGAAAAAATAATAATAAAAAAGTAGATAGATATTTACAATGAATGATTTACATCTGTACCTTAATATGTTCAAAAAAATACTTATAGTAGTATTGTAAACATTAGAAAAGTCTTATATAATGCATATCCTAATATGTAGATTGATACGAGATAAGAAAAAAAAAAAGAAAAAGATAATTTACATGTAGAGGATTGCGTTAAATATTAATAGACTATTAAATACACCTCAAAGACTTAAAATCGTATCAATAGGAAGGAATAAAAAAAACAAAAACAATTCTCAGTGAAAAGTGACTGGAAATCTTTTCCATACTCATAAAAGAATATATATATATAAATGACGTCTAGACAAAAATGAAACATTGTTACATAATAAATAACTACCCAGCGTCTGATCGAATTGAAAGGAGGAATTGGAACAAGAGGGTTTTAAATATGGATAAGAATGGTGCATGGCGGATTTTGAGTGGGATGGGATTCCAAAAAGTGGTGGAGAGGGTAAATAAAGCAGTGTTGAAATGAGGCAGATTTGTGGAGAGGGGTATAAAGATAAGAAGGACGAGATCTTGTGGAGAGGGAGTGGATAAATGACATGAATTCAAGGAGATTTTATGCGTGGGATGGACGATGATTATAGATTATTTGGTAAAGAAACGTGTCTTCTGAAGGAGGGGAAGAGCCATCCTAACTTAGCGTATTAGTGGGAAACACGAGAATGTCTTGGGTTACATTGACAAATCTTACTAAGCCATTCATGATTCTTTCCAGTCTGTCTCCGAGTTCCGATGAGAGGCCACCGTACACTACACAGCCGTAGTCAAGCTGAGGAAAGATGAGGGCGGGTACTAGGAGTCTACGTGTGGACATGGGTCGGAGATGGCGGAAGCGATGGAAGATTTTCAGGGTAGAAATTGAACGTCGGGATATGTGGGAAATATGGTGATTCCAGGAGAGGGAACAGATAAAGATATATGACTTTATCGATATTAGAGTGGTTTAAATTCCTGATCACATATCTTGCAAAAATAGTTTCATGATTTAAAGATGGAATCTTTTTCCAATCATAAAATCCTATTTCATATCTATTAAATATTTATTTATGTACATATTGTCTTTACAACTCAAACATTCCATCTAAGGCGGAGGCATCTAGATCTTTCTTGACAATTTCTTTAAAATATTTTCAAGATAATTTTATTGATTTGGTTGGAATTTACTGTGTCTATATCAATATATCCTCTTAATGTTCCTACTCCGTTGCGTTCTAAACTAACGTGTTTAATAAACAGCAATAGGTTGATAGGTAATTTCAAGATTCTTGCTGTAAGACCAAGACTTAGACTATAACAAGACTAGGATCAAAACCAAGAACAAGACTAGTTAAATCTCTTCTTGGTATTGCATTTGGGCAACACTTGGCCAAACCTTGTATGTTGCATATGAATTAGGTTTTTTATACGTTTATCGTTGTTATAGACCATTGTTTCATTATAAATGATCTCTACCAGACCTATATAATTTAGATATTAAGCACCATCAAATATTTCACACACAATGAAAATTTTAAAATAGCTAAATGCATATTCAAAATGTGATTTTGGGCTATTTCTTTCCAGTTATCTTCACGCAGCTCTATTGCATCTCTGTCGATTCGATCTATCCATCTGGATTTTACCCTTCCTCGTGGTCTTTTACCTAATATTGAGGCATTAATTGTTGTGGAGAAGTTTCCTAGTGAATTGCTCCGAGCTACATGTACCGTTTTTAACCTCCATGCTTCCATATCACGAGATATTGATTGACCAGTTTCTGTAAGTACATTTTTATTGATATTTTTGATTGCGATAGTACTCTGATTTCAGATCGCTCCAGTTATCGCGAAAAGAGATCAAAGATTTAATATAAAAAAATTATACATTACCTGGTAAACTGACCGTCTCATACCTAACAAACATTAATGCGGCTGAGTTAAACTTTGCCCACAGCTGTGGAAGGAGGAGGGAGATCAGTCATTATAATGTATGAGATAATTAAAGGGGCTTTTAGGGGAGATGGGCGAGTATTTAAGAGAGAGCCCTCAAGCTGGATATTCAGGGACTTGTAATAATGTCCTGTCCCTAACCTTAATCATGGGCAGCTTAGTGTCGGGTCGGCATTTCCTTCCTTCATCAAATAGATTCCAACTCTTCTCCAAACCATATATTCTAGTTATCGATATTACGATTAATTTATGTGGACAGTTTCGATCACATTAAATTGATGTGACTCCTTTGGTTTGAAAAATCAATATTTTTTTTCCAAAGTTGATACTATTCATCATTGAAAATTTATCAGAAGATACAAAAAAAACATATCTTCTATTCTGATTGTTACGTCGGAACCAATATTTTTTATAGTTTAACTTATTTATTGAAAAATATTACAATCTGTCTCAAAGGACATTTATAATAGTGTTCAAAGATCACATTCACACTTTTTTTATTATTTTTTTTATATGCGCTAAAAAACTTATTAAATTATTATTTTAAAAAGTATTGAAATAGTAATTTAAGAATTTATTTTTTAGCGAATATTTCCAAAATACTGTGATTATTTCAATAGTAATTAAAAAACATTTAAACTTAATTAAGGCTCCTTTTGGAAAGAATTTAATTTCATAGGTTGTTATTGAACACAAAAATGTTGATTGGGGTTAGGTTTGGAGAAAAAAAAATGGCAAACGATTCGGGAGATTATACAAAAATTGTACTATACAAAATTAACTTTTTTGCAATAATAAATATAAATATAAATTATAATATAAATGAATAAAATATAAAAATAAATAAAGTACATTAAAATAAATGTATTGTTAATTTTCGATTTTACAAGGCTAAAAGAAGATTTAGTAATACGGCTTTTTTTTTATGGGATAAGGTTGGCCCTATGCCCAACCCTGAACCTGGATGACCAGAAGCCATGGTGTAAGACACATGGGTCGCTCACCTCCCTCTTTTTTGTTTTTCGATACAAAATCGGTATGAAAAGCCTATAAAGTAGTTGTGTGTGTTTTCGTAGCCACCTCAACTCGCTAGATCGGTTTACAGAAACGCGTCAATCAATACGTCGTTTTATGAAGGAAAGGAGGTTAAAATGGGTGGGGCAATTTTTGGCCAGATTGGGCCGTTTCTTAAATAACCTCGTTATTTTGACATGTTGGGGGAAGGGTTAACGCCAAACGGCCCAATATTTTAGCAGGCCATCTTTTTTCTCGAGACTTTTGCTCGAAAGCTCCTATCTTCCTCCGTAGATCCACCAGTTTCTTTTTCAGGTGATGTTGTTTATTAAATCATTCTCTTATTTTCGATTAAACCTTTTCATTTCTCGATTATCCTTGTTTATCCAAATCATTACGTGTTAATTAAATAATTGTATTCGCCCCATTGTGGAATGGAGCTTTTCTTCCTTATCTGGTTAGTATTTAAACAATTAAGACCCTCATTTTCTTCACTTCTTTCGGGACTTGTAAGGATTGGGAACCCTTGCTACCGATGCCGTCAGATAATTGAGTTTTTATCATTAAACGGTTTAAAGATACTCATCAGGTGCTCATCCTTACTCACCAAGTTAAGACTTGATTAGTCAATCGATGTTGATTATTGATTAATCCATAATTCTAAATATTTGACTATCAAATTTTCCTTTCTTTTTAATGGCTATTATATTTTATAAGAAATAAAGTCTTACTAGGGATAGAACTTAATTACGATCCCGTTTTATTTTCTTATTACGTTATATACAAGTGAGTTACACTTATAGATGTGTTTTCTTTCCTCAGTACCAAAGGTAGGGAATCTTTCTATTCGCGTGGGACGTTAACAACGTTTTTGTGCACAGAATCGGGGATTTTCGATCTCGTTTTGGCTATCAAGGAAGGGATTTGGTTTGTGACTGTTTGTAATCAAATCCATCTCGGTCATATCACCTACACGCTTGTCCGATTTTCATGAAATTTTCCAATTTCACTAATTCCAACCATGCAATAAGGTTTGATAGAAACGGCGAATAACGTGGGATTTATCTTTTTTTTATTTAAAGAATAATAATATAATATATACGTACCGCATGTGACACACTGTTATATATGTATATATATATATATATATATAAGTTGATGTATTATGTTGATGTACGAGTATATATCATATGGTAGTATAGGATTGAATGCCTTTAACTGAATGGTCAGACGCTCAAATCCTTTTAAATATGAGTGGACTGCATGAAAGAAAAACAAACTATGAATGTTACAGAAATAATTTTTTTTTTTTTTTTATTTTAATGAAATTTACAACTGTATTACATGAGAAATACAACAAGTAAATGTAACATTGGTAACATGACATGTACAACATGAAGAAAAACTACCCATTGGTAGAACTCAAATTAAAGTTCTATATTAGAATGTCCCAAGGCCATCTTCTTTTCAGGCACCTCGGTGGGTTATCAGGGATCGAGGAGGAAGCAAGGTAAACGAAAGGGTTTGGATGGTTCTGCAGTTTGTTATGGAAGGATAGGTATCTGGATTGGGCCAAATCAGAAACGTATGGAACATTAAGGTCTTTATCTATGATTTTATTTGTGACAAAGTAACGAGCGTTGAGGATTTTGGATTGTAAGGATTGGATACAAGAGGAATTCGAAGGTTTAGTGGAGCCCCAAAGCTTAATTCCGTAAGTCCAAATAGGATATCCTGAGATATCCTACAAGAAAAAAAATTTAGTGACTTATATCTGCCATCCTTTGGCTTCCGCCTCTCCTTCATTTCCATCTTTTCTACGGCAGAGATCGCCTATTGCGATCGAGCACGCATTGCCGGCAGACTGCTATCTCATTGGTGAATTTCAGAGACCCGAAACAATAATATATATTGTAATCTGATCCGATTAATGCATGGTGGAGAAGATCCGATAAACTAAAATTTACATACATTATTCAACCAATATCTCATGATATAAAGCTAAGTAGATTAATAATGATTTCAATCTACCACCAAGAAGTCTTAACTCAACAACGAATGCCACAATAGTAGACTAGAGATCACATGGAAGGCGAAAAACGAGATGGGTAGATCGAATCGACAAAGATACTGCAGAGCAGCTTCATTTCTTTGCAGTCGCAGACAACTGGAATAGCTCAAGACAGGCAGAGGTGGAGAAGGCTGGTTAAGGCGGCAAAACATCTACGAGATCTGTATAACCAACAGAAATGAAAAAAGTATGTATTGTAAATTTCCTCAATTCATGCCAAAATATTAATTTTGATTGTTGGTTGTTAATAGTCTCGTAAGGTGGTTCGTGCGATTCGCATTAAAATTCGAACTCAATTGAATCCGTTTGCAGTTGGCAACTATACGTGGTGGTATAGAACCACACGACTAATGTGTTTTTTTTTTTTTTTGGGGGTATTCATAATTTCAACAAACTTGAATTAATATGAGTGTTTCTGATGAATGAATTAATAAACCACGATTCTCTATACAGAGGGGTTAGAGTAAATTGAAAAAAAAAAGAGTAAACGGGCCACACGATGGCTTCAAGCTTTGAGTGTGTCGTGTAAGACAAAACCACTACAGCTGACAGGTGTATCGGGTTTGGTAATTAAATAGCGTCCACTTCAAACTTCTCAATTACCTGCTTCATTTACTCCTTGTAAAGCATGCATAGTAAGAACCGCAAGAATATTTATTTATTTATTTTTTTGCAGAAAAAAAGAAAAAAATGGTTCAATAAAAAATATTAATTATTTTAGTTGTTGGCACCGGGTTGTCGAATTCATAATTGTAAAGATATTGTTGACTGCAGTCTATAAGATATAAGTCTAATAAAAATATAAGTCTAAATAAAAATAAAGATTTTTATCTGCGTGTTCTCTCTGACTGCAACCTCCAACCAACTTCTCAACCATAAAGTCTACAGTAAACAATTTTTTGACTTAACGCTTAATAAATTACAAAACTTAAATTTCCTACTTTCCTAAGAAAAATCTGATCATTGTTCATGTAAACTTTTTTATAGTTCTTGAGGTCTGCTTCTAACTCGTAATTTCTGGCATAAAGGAGGAGGATTGTTAACAAAGTTCAACCATGTCTACTCTTACAAGAGTGGAAAATACGAGATTCATTACGTGAGTCCGCCACGAAATGAAGTTCAAACAGGCAGGATTCGAACCTGCACAGAGTGGGACGAAAGAAGGTTTTTCGTAGACATGGGAATAGAACTTGTAAATAATGTTGGATTAACTTGTTGTTTAGTGCAGTTTTCAAGGCCAAGGAACACAAATACGACTTCAAAATTGGGAAGTTTTACGGAACTGGGATTTTATAAATTTGACAATAAATTAATTTCGATCATGATACAGATCTCTTGAAAGGCATAATTTTATACAAATACTTATAAATACTGTAAAAAAATAATTTTATTTTAAAAACAAAATATAATATGGCTGATAAATATTCAGGACGCAGTTATTATAAGGTTTTTATTGGTGCCGACGTTTCAACCCAAACACGTGGGTCATCATCAGGGCGTGTTTCGAGCACTGAAAGTATTCAAGCATGAATTTTTTAATAACTTAAAAAAATGTACAGTATAAATGTATCGTTTATCAACTATAAGTATTCATTTAAGAATATTTCTTATCGAATGATATACATTTTATTTTATTTCTTTGGCAATAAAATTTTAAACACCATCGGTAATGATAATTATGATACTTCTTCCGTTGAAAAAATATATATTTTTTTCATTTACTTTTGAAATTATTATGACACTTTAAAAGGATATAAGGGTTTGACATTGAAAATATTATATTTTATTACAAACAGACAGTAATACTAGTGAAGCAAGTAAATAAAAGTTTTTTTTTCCTTAAGGCCGTCTTATACGAGTATTTATTTATCTCACCTGTTATTTAATTTTAAACTTTAGTTCATTTAACGGTGTTGTGTTTGTTTATTTATTTAGATTAGGGTGAAAATAAGCGATGGTTATATACAGTTAAAAACAATGAAAACGAAGATTTAATATTTAATGTAAATTTTTCTTTTGTTATTTTAGTTTGAGGTATTTTTCGAAACAAATCGAACCTTATTTTCTTTATGTTCATTACGATTGTTAGAACTAAATTTGAGCGCATGTTATAGAGATGATTCGTACATACGTAGACATTTCTGGGACATTCATGCAGAAAAAAATAATTTTAAATATTTATTAACTGCCTTTAAGCAGATCAAGACGGTTAAAAGAGTATATTGGAGTTTTTTTTTTTAAATTTCAGTCTTTGTAAAAAATTGATTTAAAAACATCTATTTTTATTAACAAAAAAAAAAAAAAAATCGAAGTAAAACAAGTTTTATACATTATTTAATGTTTTCTAGTAATGCTGAGTGGCAATAAAAAGTGAAATTTCAAGAAAAAATTATCAATCACCAGCTCGAATCTAGAAATTTTACAAAACCTACACATTCCACAAAATTATTAGGTTTTTAATAGAACAGTTGAATAAAAACAGTGAAAAATGTATATTCTGCAATTGAAAAAAATCTTACAAATTCCAAAAGGAATAACTGATTATTTACTTTTTTTTTAAAGTCCTCTCATTCTTCATCACAAGTTCATTACGGAGGACTGTTCAAAACTAAAAATGATGGATAATGGTTGTGGAACGAAGTAACAGAGCTTCTTATTCCGTATTTCTTAGATCCGTAGTAATATGGTGTTTAAAAAATATTTCAAGTACGAGGTTTATCATCGTGAAGTGTACATTTTTAAACCTTACTCACCTACAGAATTTGGTTAATGTAATAACCATAAGTACCGTTTATCTTGTGACGTGTGCGTAAAATATCTACTATACTCAAATACAGAATTTGTTAATGTAATAAACATGAGGACCGTTTATCTTATCACGCGTGCGTCGAGTATACACTATATTCATCTATAGAAGTTGCTTAATATAATTAACAAAAGGATCGTTTATCTTATCACGCGTGCTTCAAGTATCCACTATGCTTTTTCGCGTCTTTCATCACAAACCCTTGATATCAGTTGGTTAGAGAACTTATATATAATAACAATGATTAACCTTGTTTCCCTTCTCCAAAGTTTTTATTTCTTTATTGAATAATACAACAATCTGTCTCTTGGACATTGGTTATAGTGAGGTAGGATGACATTCACACTATGTACAAAAAACATAAAATAAATAGAAACAAAATAATAATCAAAAGTTTCCCTTCTAAGAATAATCTTTTCGTTATACCTATTTCTTCTCGTTTATGATTTCCTCATAATCGTTATTTGTTTTGTAATACTACAACACATTATTATAGCAATAGCATCCTTCACATAATGATAATAGCAATTATTAGGTTTTCTAGTCTTTACCACCTTGATAGTCTAATTGTTCTCGCTTGACTTTATAACTATAGAGTACTTACTGGGTTGCATGTTAATCTTAGATATTTCCACACGTGTGTCACAAGTCATCTATGTGATGTGTACTAACTATTTTTAAATTACATTTGCGTACTTTTTAGCTTTATATCATATGATTTACCCTTTATTTCCTAATATCTATGTAGAATTTGCGTATATTTCCAAGAGCAGGTCACCTGGGCATGGCTGTCTTCACCGTGATCGTAAAGAGTATCTAACCGCTACCCCAAATTAGAAAATACAAAATTTAAAATTTACTTAACTTAACAGGAAATCTTACAACTACTGACAAATCACTAAGGTTGACCATTAAAAAGTTCCTGAAATTCAAAGATTTTAACCATACACTCATTACTGAAACTCAAAAACCTGGTCCAGATATGATGAAGAAAAATCTCAAATATTTGCTCAGACCCTTTTCAACACATTTAATCCACACCCATATATCCGGAATCCAATCCACCTTGATTATATTGAGTCAGAATGTGATATCCTACTCCAATTGACTCTTCCAGCTAAAGCATTACATCCTTCAGAAATTATCAACATCATTTATCGTTTACCTTCCCGCAAAGCTCCTGGACACTACCTTATTAATCCCCATATCTTAAAGCTCCTTCCTCGAAAAGCTATCCAATTCCTCACCTACACATAAAATGCCGTACTCAGATCCGCATATTTTCCTGACCCTTGGAAACTATCTATTGTCAAAATGATTCGCAAACCGAAATAAAAAAAACAACACTAAAATACCCATCCCATCTCTCTTTTACCCATCATGGGAAAAATCCTGTAAAAACTCATCTCAAAGCGCCTATACCCCATCCTTGAGTCTAATCAAATAATCCTAGATCATCAATTTGGATTTCGTGCATCCCATTCTAATATCCAGCAACGCCATCGTGTAGTAAATGTAATCTCCTCTTCATTGAAGCGCGGAATGTACTGCACAAGAGTCTTTCTAGAAAGGCGTTCGATAGAGTCTGGCACTTGGGACTGCTGCTGTACAAACTCCGTAAATTTCACCACCTGCTACCTCATTATGCGTTGTTACCTTGCTGATAGATACTTCAAAGCAAATCACAACAAGGCCTACTGATCTATCTTTTCTCAGTCTGCCGGTGTTCCTCAAGGTAGTATCATAGGTGTGTCTTACCAGTTAATAACGACTTATCAATTGCATACAAAACTCTTCAATCACACACCACAAACCTTAAAGAATGGTGTCAAAATTGGAGAATTAAAATAAATTTTAATAAATCCCATCAAATTACCTTAACACTTCTTTGTAAACCTATGACTTGCTGTCCTACTGTACCCTGTAAATATCTATCTTATCTCTGCTGAATAAATCCGATACCTTGGACTCAAACTGGACAAACGTCTAACTTGACATCCTTGACATACCAGACTGAAAAGATGAGAAACCGACGTTTCCGACTACTTCAACACTTAATAGACTAACACTCTAAGCTTCCAATGAATTACAAACGACTCATATACAAGACTATAATAAGTCCTATTTGAACATATAGAGTTGAGCTTTGAGGCTCCACTAAACCATCGATCCAAATTTCGTTCTCCTCGGTCTGAAGGAAAACAATTTTTGCGATCTTTAAACAAGCGAAAACAGATAAAATTCTATCAATCCTCTCATTTCTAACCTTGCTTCCTCTTCAATTCCTGATAACCCTCCGATGCGTCTGAAAAGAAGATGGCCCCGTGATCTTCTAATATAGACATATCATTAGAGTGCTACCATTGGGTAGTTTCTCAACGAGTGTCTTCACGTCATTATATCCTATGTTCAAATTTACTAAATGTATTTCTTTAATACAGTTGTAAATATCATTAAGAAATAAAAAAAATATATTACATTGATTGGTTAGTATATACTGAATAGTTTGATTAAGAATTTTATTTAATTCTGATCGCAGGATTTAATGATGATAATAATTTTTGACACCTTAATAATGGATAAAAATCTTAAATTCTTTAGCCTTAATAATGGATAAAAATCTTAAATCCTTTAGTATTGCTTCGGTTAAGTTTATGTAATTCACTGTTATGTCAACCTTTACAAGTAAGCGCTATGCAATCACAAAAGTTTGGAAATATCCAGAAGAAAATATGCTAAATGCAATGTGTGATGTACATCATGGAGTCCCTGTAGCCACTGCAGCTAAAAAAACATGATGTACCATGAATAAATTAATGTATAAAGCTGAAGGAAAACCATCAGTAAACCACAAAAAAGGGCCTTAAGTATTAAGGGCCAAATCAACATTAAGTGGTGATGAAGATTGAATTTTGAATCAAACAACAAAAGTAAAAAAAAAAAAAAAGAAAACGTTTTAGATAGCATCCAACAACTTACAGAAGAATTAAAAAAGGATAATCTGTTTGCAAATGATCGTCTTGGCTGGTTTAAGTGGTTTAATTCATGTCTCAGAAGAAATAAAAATATATATACTCGTATTGCTCAAAACCTAACAACTAATAAAGCTGCAGTAGCTGAAGAAGATGTCAATGTGTGGTTTCAAAATTCCTACCGAAAATTATCTAAAATAAAAACAAATGTTTGAAATTATTCACATCCAAGTAACAGTAATACCATGAAAGAAAACATGAAGCGAGATTTTGAAATTAGCAAAAAAAGAGATAGCCTCGACCAGACTCAAAATAAAAGAAGAAGAAATGAGAAACAAAGCAAAATTGAACTGATTGACTGTTGTGTAATATTCAGGACGGAGATGATCCGAGGTGGCGGTCATAAAAAGAAACTGGAAATAGTGAACAATTATTTCATTTTAAGCCAGACTTAATAAAATAGTTATTCACTTAATAATAAGAGCCTGAAATAATCCAATCCGATCAAACTTAAAAAAAATAGTTGTTCACTATTACAAGTTTTTTTTTTTATAACCACCACCATGGACCAACCCCTTCCTGAAAAAAGGTAAACGTATTATAATTTACAACCCTATCAATGCATTTACCTGTTAAAGAAGAAATTAAAAATATATATATTTTTTAAACGTTATAATTTTATTTTATTTTATTTATTGTTATAAAAAAGTGTTATTGTTATAATTTTGTTTTTTCCTATAAAAGAGAGTCTGTATATACCTGGTACAAAAGAGGGCACTACTTCCGAAGCACTACTCTTTCAGCCATCTTGGTTGATGCCAGATTATCCACAGTAATTCAGATAAGATTTAAAACAGATAGCACCAGGCGGGGCCACTATTGCGGAGGCATAATCTTGCACCCTCTACCTCATCTTCATTTTAAGTAAATATAGAAATTATATCGTTCAGGTTACATATTACCCGCCTTTTTTTAAAGTTAGCATTCTTTTCCCACTGTTTTCACTTCATAGGAAATAAATATCGATTAAACAACCCCGTTCGATTTTGTATTCGAAAAGGTGATTAAATTCATCACTGGCTGACTGTTTCCCATCCTCGAAACAATTATATTATGTAACTTCCAAACGAAACAGTGGTGGATTGGTCAAATTATTGTCTGGGAATATGTAATGATTCGGTGCTGTTGTCAGATGTGGATATAGTTAGTGGTCCAGGGATTATTGTGAAAGTAGACGAGACGGAATTCGGTTTGTGATTTTTTAACTTCCAGATTTATCATTATTAATAGCTTTCAGGTTGGTTACCCTAAATTAACGAAGTTAATTAACTTAAGTTTTGTTTTAATTGTGACACTATATCTGTAATTGTTTTATCTTTCTTCTCAGCAATAATACAATTACAGATATAGTGTCACAATTAATACAAAACTTAAGTTAATCAACTTCGTTAATTTAGGATAACCAACCTGAAAACCATTAATAATGATAAATCTGGAAGTTAAAAAATCAAAAACAGGCAATATATAAACACAATAATCATAAATGATATTAGAAATATATAATGGAAAATCAAATGGATTGAGGTTATATGTGTCTATAAATGACATCGAAAATAGAAAGTTTGGTTAATAAATATACTGAAGAGACCAAAAAGTCCACAAGTTATAAAAAAAGGCTCTTAATGTATATTCTAAAGATTGTATTTGGTAATTATTTGTCTTGAACGTAAGGTGGAGGGGTTAAGGGCTGACAAGACTACCCCACCACAATAGTGGCACTACCTGGTGCTATCTGTTGTAAGCATATCTGAAATATTGTGGATAACCAAAATGGCTGAAAAAGTAGTGCTTCGAAAGTATTACCCAAAAAGAGGATCTAATACTAAATCCTTGAAAATTCAAAGTGTCTATTACTGGTACGAAATCATGTCTCAGAGTTTTCCAATTTTTATATGAAAAATTATACAAACTGCCAAATATTTCGAGAAAAGACTAAATTTGCTTTCAATTAAATCCATTTATGAAGATCCAACACCAGAACTAAAGCTGTAGTTTACATTAATGATGAAAAATTCTCTCGAAGTGTCTTTTACTGGTATATTTTTACCTTTTTGCGATTTTATTAGCAACAAAGCACTAAAGGCACCACTCTTTGTACAAAGTGTTCAACTAAAATTTTCTGAATTAGCTTGTAAAAAGTTAACTACTTTGTAATGCATGGTAATAAAATAAAAGTTTGAGCAAGAATTTCATTTTAACTAAACCCACACAGAAAGTTTACATTTATTTGTTTTGAAGATAACGCCTTGGAAAATGTTTTGATAGTATTAAAAATAATTTCTAATTTTTAACAGGTTATCAGCACACTTATCTCAAGCAATAATATCACAATCTTAGCCACTTGAGCATTACAAAAACCTAGTATAAATAACTCGCTGCCGAAATGCCTAATCACTTGGAAAATGTTGCCAGCTTGGTCCGTATGTGCCATCCTCTTCGCCTCTGTCTTCGGAGCAAGAGGCGCCCCGATTGAGGACAAACTTTTGATCAAGACGGTGAAAGAGATTATCGCCGATGTGGACGTCTACCTAGCCTCTCACAATTTGACCGAACTCGAAATCATCGACTCTCCGCCTGGTACGATAACAATGAAAAACGGAGGATTCGGCGATTTTTCTACCATTGAATATCAAGACGGAAAATTCTTTAAACAGAAGTTGGTGAACAACGGAACGGACTACAGATTCAACATCAAACTCGGACTTAAGGAATTGCGCTTTCATTACGACTTTGAGGTGAGCCAAACTACTGGAAACTTCAGTCTCTCAATTCCAGATAACTCTTTTGAGCTGGCTGGTAACGTAATGGTTAGAGGTGATAAATCCTGCCATGGCGTACTCAATTCTGTAGAGGTCAACTGGTACGGAGAATACGTGATGGACATTGATCCCAAGGACGACCCACAAGTAAAAGCCCTCTCCAAGACAATTCTAGATTTGATAGCACCATATATATCTCCTTTTAGCGAAGAAGTACTAAAGGAATCACTGGTTTTACAAAGTGTGCAACAAATCTTTTCTGAATTTGCGTGTAAAAAGTTTACTAGTTTATAATTCAAGATAATAAAATTAAAGTTTTATAAATTTTATTTTTACTACATCCTCACACAATATTTTATTAAATTTACTTTTTTTTTTAACATTAAAATATATTTTTGTATTAAATATTTTAAAAAATCTTCAAATTTTACCAGAACGTTATGTATCATCCGAATCCCATCAAACCATTCATATATCATCACTATAACCATCCAGAAATGTAAAAACGTCAGTGGAGATTGGTAATAGTGAATTCATTTTCACCCTATCACTTTCATGGAATATAAATACATTATGTAAAATAATAACTAAAGAACAATACTTTAAAAATATAAAATAAAATAAACATTATGATAAATGAAGTTATATAACAACTTATACACAGATTAGCCTGTATAATAATAATAATAATAATCTTTTATTTTTTCTGGGACGAATCCCTTTAGAATAATTAAAAAGGACAGAAATGTGTGCTTTTGCGCATCAGATATAAATAAATGTATTTACAAAGTTAAATAATAGATATAATAGAGAAAAAAAAGTTATATCCTAGATTAAATCGATTAAGAAAAAAAAATAAATGAAAGAACAATAAGATGAAAATAATTGGAAATAAACTAATAATATATATACATATTTACAGACGTTTCTATTTACAATTTTACAGGGATTGGATGGAGAGAAAGTGATTGAATAGGCGGGATTTAAAAGTAGAGAGACTATTGGAGCGACGGATTTCAGGAGGAATGGAGTTCTATAAGAATGAGGATGGAATAATAAAAGATTTATCGAAAGCAGCGGTTCGGTGGGCCATTCTATATAAATCTGAAGATCGGGAACGAGTATTGCGGGAGTGAACAGAGTATTTAAATTGGAGGAGCTCGAAGATGTATGAAAGACAGCGGGAGTGAATGACTTGGAAGAGGAAGGATGCCAGGAAATACTTACGGCGGTAGGAAGAATGTAGCCATTTCAACTCTTCATAGAAACAGGAAACAGTGGCGTCCCTTGGGATCCCGAAGATGAATCGTACAAAGCAATTTATCTAACGTCTTAGTTTTGCCTCGAGATCCCCAGAGACGCCTCCATATACCGTGCAGCAATAATCGTAATATTAGAGAGGTGACCAGGAGTCTACGGATTTTAAAAGGAAAAAGGTGTCGGGGGCTGTTTAAGTGTTTTAGGGTGGAAAAGGTACGTCGTGAGATATTAGATAGATGTTTTTTCCAGAAAAGGGTTTGATCAAAGATTATTCCAAGGTTTTTGATGGTGGGATAAAATTTGATGGGATTATCATATAGGGACAGGGTTGGAATGTTAGGAACAGTTTTGAGGAGGTGATTGGAGCCTATTAGGATTGCCTTGGTCTTATCCGCATTCAACTTCAGCTTGTAAGCTCCAGCCCAGTCATATATTCTATTTAAATCTTCTTGAAGCTTTTTTGTGGCGGCTAATAGGTCAGAAGGGCGGAAGGAAAGGTATATTTGAAAATCGTCAGCATAGATGTGGTATTGGGAATGATGGATCAGGAGTGGAAGGCCATTAATGTAAATAGCAAACAGAGCAGGAGATAAGAAGGAACCCTGAGGGACACCACAGGAGAGGGGGAATGTCTTTGAAGGAGGTTGATCTGGGGCGACTACATACTGGGATCGATCGGAAAGGACGGATTTGAACCAACGCAGGACGCTGTTTGATAGAGGAAGATTTTGCAATTTGTTAAGAAGGATGTTATGATCAACTGTATCAAACGTTTTGGAAAAATCTAGGAGGTTGAGGATAGTAAAGTTTTGGTGTTCAATGGAGTTTTGGAAGTCATGGGTTATTTTAATGGGCAGATTGCGTATACACTAATTAAAATAACCCAGGGGAAGTTTAAACCAGTCTTGCTTATTACCTACCCGGGGAAGAAAAGCAGGACTTCAGAAGATTCCAGAGCCTCTTTCTCAACCGCGTCACTGGTGAACGCCAATGGTGGTTGAGCGAGATCGCTTCAGCCATATATATCTACAAAAGGCTATACAGCCAGATTAGTTTCAAATTCCGATAATAATTGTAGGGATGAGTGGAGTTGGATAGGGATTATGCTAGAGGCTTCTGAAGAAATTTGCAGACTTTGTCTCGGAATAAGGTCTGAAACAAATAGGATAGTAAGGTCATAATGTAGGATTTTGTTGGTTGAATATAAAGTGACATTGGCTATTGTTTAAAGGTGCGTTTGGTGCTGGTAAGTGTTTTAGTCCTTCAGAGTTTAATTCTGTAGTTCTAGATATGTTTCAATATGGTCGTGTATAGCAATAGTTTGTTTTCAATAGAAATATGAGGTATTCTGTTTAGTAGTCTGTATAACTGGCCAATTCGTCGGTTATGTTCTTGTCTTTCAAGTCTAGTATATATGGGTTCCATGTTATTCTCTTGTCTAAAAGGAAGTGAACACATGGAGTTGAAATGGGTTGGGCAACATGATCTTTGTCGAAGGGTGAAAGTGGTATACTAACATTTTGATTCATTTACTTTGGTGCGCTGATTGTATCACTACTATTCAATAAGGGATGCGATGGTGGTGCCATAAGCAAATGTTGCCAGGGAGGAATCGGGGTTTGTAGGTATATCAGCAGGGATGGGTATTTAGAGAACAAGACCTAAAACACTGTTTTGTGGAATACTATCCAGAAAGTCATCAGTGCAATGTTGATTGCTTTCTAGAGCAAAGGATTATGGTTAACAACACGAAGGTCTTGCTGAACTGTCGAATGTTCTGAGCGGAAACTAAACTGTTGTGAAGGGATTTTTTTATATTCAGGTATGGGTAGTATTCGTTTGAGAATATTTTTTTCTAAAATTGATCGCGGCAATCTAACTGCATTATTGAAAGACGTATTATTGGCATATTCACTAGGTTCAAGGAAAACTATAATTACAAAAAGTTTTCACATAAAAAAAAAAGTGGTTTGTACGAAGGATAAAGTTGTATATGTAGGTAAGGGACAATTTTGTTTTTAAGAGTTGTATTTTATCCCCCAAAATGGTAAAATATAACCATGTCTTATGTAAAAAATATTAATTTATCTCTAAAATTATTATTACTCGTGTAATTACATTTAATTACTTCAAGAATCACTAATACACCACTTAATTGTTTTTTTCTTCAAAACTAATTATCGTTATATTTATATAAAAAAAAAAGCTTCCCCCCCCAAAATTAAATCGTGGATCCATTAGTGCCCCTTAGTATAAGTCTTGACTTTATAGGTCTGATGGTGGTAGATTTAATTTGTGGTGTTTTGGGAAATAATCTGATAAAGATGCGATGAAAAAGGCTTGCTGAATTGAAGTTATGAAGGAATTCACAGTATCGTTTAGATCTCCAGGCAATTTTAAAAGAAACTTTATATACTATCAATCAGTATTTAACGGAAGAGATTGAAGTTAACTGGCACCCTGATAAATGAAGTTAGGCGTGATTTGGGGATCAATGCTAAAGAAAGAAGACACATTTGAACAGTTCTAGACATTCAGAAATAAAAAAGTCAAGTTTGGATTTGTTTAGAATCGTTTGGTTTTCGGTTTTCTGTGGTGGGAGTTAAGCTCAAACAACAATATTCATCCCAGTGAATCTGTAGTTCTAGCTTCCCATTACCCGTGATCACCTCTTAAGAAACTTATAAGTTTCTTAAATTTTATAATGAATGAACATTTTTTTTTTCACTCATGGCGTTACAACCCTGTTACAACCCTATTAGTCTTGGCCTCCTCCAACTGTTTCCTCCAATCGTCACAGTCGTGTGCCGACGCCATCCAGTTCCTAACTCCCAGCATGCTGCGGGCGTCACCTGCCACACCATCTGATCATTTCAGTTTTGGTCTCCCTCTTCTCCTTGTTTTATGAATTAAATGTGTAAGCAATATTTTAGACATTTATCCATCTGCCATCCTGGAAATATGCCCTACATACCTTAAGCTCCTCAATTTCATTGCTTTCACAATATCAGCTTCCCTGAAAGCATTGTACAGGTCCTGAGTTGTGTGGTACCACTCCCCTCCAACTTTCATGCTCCAAAAACACGGTGAAGAACTTTTTTTCCAAAAATAATTAATTAAATTTATAAATAATTCAAAAATACTTTTCTTTCAGTAGCCTTCGAAGTTGTCCAGCACTACGATCCATGAAGAAGTACGGACGCACCAATGGCTTATAGAGGTGATGCTTGGTCTGTCTGGAAAGTATCCGCCTGCTTAGCTGCTTACTTAACCCAAAGTAGCATTTGTTGGCTGCTATTCTTCTTCTTCTTATCCCTATATCGAGGTTATTATCTTGAGTGACCACAGATCCCAGATAAATAAACTTCGAAACCTTCTCAAATTTATGAAGCCACAATATTGACTGCCTCGTCAGGCAATTTCATCTCCAACCATATATTTTGTTTTGGACCAGTCCAAGTCTGCTGGAAGGACCAGCCAGTGCCAGAAAAGCATGAGTCCCGGCCTGCAGAGAGCGTCCCACAATGTTTATATCATCAGCGTAGGCGAACAGTTGGACAAGCCTGGTAAATATGTTACCTTGTCGTTCGTATGAACCAGCATATCTTACGGCCTTCTCGAGTGCCGTTAGTCGACTGTTCTACATATCATGGGTGATAAATATTAAGGACATAATCATAAAGTTTTTATAAGCTCAGACGTTTCAACCCAAACATGTGGGTCATCATCAGGGCGTGGGGTATTCAAGTACTCAGAACTCATCTGTACTACTTGAATACCTTCAGTGCTCGAACCATGATGTTGACCCACATGTTTTGGTCGAAACGTCGGCACTAATAAAAACTTAATAATGACTGCGTCCTGAATATTTATCACCCATGGTAATAAAAAAGGATTAAAGTGATTTTTTATTTTTTTTTATTCTGGGATACAGTCCCTTGAGAATAACAAAATAGAACAAAATTAAAAGATTACATCTGGCCAAAATAGAATCAATCGAAAAAAAGAAATAATGTTAAAAAAAATATAAGGTAAAAATTCTATATACAAAACAAACGAAACTATATACAACACAATTAATACTATGACAAGACACTTAAAGCTATTTGCACTTTTAAGAAAATAATAAAGAATTAAAAAATAAAAATGTATCAAATTCTTTATTAAAATCAGCTCAAATGGTTAGCAACTATCTGACTGTTTTTGGAATAGGAATTGGAATAGGAGGGTTTTGAATGTAGATATGGATAGGGAATGTCGAATTTTGATAGGGAGGGAATTCCAGAAATTGACAGAGCGAACAATAAAGGAATTTCGGAATGAGGCAGATCTGTGAGAAGGCATGTAAAGGTTAGAAGGTCGGGATCTTGTGGACAGGGAATGGACTAAGGATTTGAACTGGAGAAGGTTGTCGGCGTAAGATAGACGATGGTTGTTGATGATTTATTATTAAGATTTTTTGTTTCCATTCATACAAATTCGATATTCGGTCTATATCCGTGTTGGTTGAGGCGTCCATTGTCGGTAAACAGCTAATTTAAATTTAATAAATTCAGAGGAATCTCAGCTGTACCCCGGTCTCTTATTAAGCTGATGCCCTTTTAAATTTATATAAAATCGGCGGTAAAGAGTAATAATGTGTGGATCAACTGTTGGCAGATATAGATTTTTTTTTAGCTACGTAACAAGGAAGGGGCTTTTGTTTGAAATGTTTGAAGCTTTAATTGTATTTTGTAATTGAGTTCTGGGGAAAGCTTATATCAATGATGAGTATGCCTGTATGGCTTTAAGCATGCATACATGTTTATTTTCAGTTTTAAAGATTCAAGAAAAATTAGATTTGAGTCGTTTCAATGGTTTTTAGTTTCATTTCAACATGCTGTTCCCATGGCATCCTTCTGTCGAAGGCAGGTTCAATATAGAGTAAAGTTTCCGTTCGAGGAATTTGGTTATTGTCGATATAAAGTGAAGGAGAGATATTTCTTCAAAGAATAAATGATATATGTTTGAATTTGTCATAATTCTGTCAAATTTTTCATAGTTATAAACAGTCTTGTGATAAAAGTAAGTTCAATAATGTTGAGAAGTTAGTGAGACTTGTGTAAGATCTTGATGTTCTGTGAGGATGTTATTTCTTTAGCGTTCGTAGTAGTCATATAAATAAATTAATTGAAACCACATTTCGTTATCAAACAAATTTATTATCATTTATAGAACAAACAATTTAAATGATAAGCGCTTCGGTTGTTAATATGAGGCAAGGGCATTAAACTGTTATTTTAAAAGACTTCTTAGAATTACTTACTGTTATGTGAAATATTTAGATATAAGTTAATTTAGGTTCAGTATCAGGCATTCATTAACAGTGATTTATCTGATGTGCTAAGTGCTCTTCCATCACGTTGGATTGTGCGCACTCAATAACTTTTTGATAATATAAAGTTTCCGCCAATCAAGCACTCCATCCAAGCTCTCAAGTCCTTCCGCTCCAAGACGACCATCTTGTCGAGAAGACTAAGACTATCGTTGCTCATATGGATGACTATCAAGTCACAACAACAAGCTCCTGCTTCCCGACGTAGGTATCTTCTGCTTTTACCCAGTTAAACAAGACCCCAACTGCTATTTATACCCGAAAATTATGACGTGTTGATTGTATGTTTATAATTTTGTACGAATAGTGCAGTAGGTATTACTTTGTCAAAAACTTAGTACTGGTACTAGTGATTGGAACTAATCTGTGAAGTGGGCCTCGTGGTCCTTTTTACCAACCACTAACAGCTACCCTAAAGTTACCTCCTTCTTCAGGGTGCTTAGGGTGTGAACATATCACAAGTCTTGACGTCTAGGTGGTAAGCCGGGTGGGGAGAGGTCACAAGTTTTGGATTTTCGCTTATATCTCGAAAACGATGAATTACAAGGGATTATCTTGTATAGTAAATTAAAGTTCATAAAGTTATCTAAAACCTTTAATCTATAGATTTTATCCGATTTCTAAACCGTTTTCGAGCTGTAAGCTCGGTAAAAGATGACTGACATTTGCCTCACATTTTTCTTCAAAGATGCCTTCATATCGTCTAAGATATTCATCAGAGAAACAAATTCATTTAGAAGAAGTTGCAGAGGCTTAAATTCCCTATGAGAATATGTTTAAATATGCATATTAATCTCCAACCAGACTATAGTTACAATATTTTAAAATATTTTGTAAAATGTTGGCATTTTCAGAAAAATTTGTTTTAATAATATTCTTGGCCCACAACTTTTGTTCCCGTGTCTAATAATATCTGTGTCCACAATTTAAATCCAAATATTAGATAAAGTATAAAAAAATCATATTCATTGAAAAATTCAATTTTTTTAATTTTATTTATTTATTTAGAATTATAACAATCTGTCACGTGGACAGTAGTTTATAGTGATGCATGAACACATTTACACCATATATACAGAAAATATTAAAGAAATATTTAATATTGTATTTTACAGATAATAAAAGTCTCATGATAGTTTTATTCTATTTGGTTATATTAAATACACAATTATCAACCTCACTGTTATCACTGTTTTCATTAACTTATTAATATTACACTCACAAATTTAGATGGATTCACATTTTCATTCACTTTGGACGTGTGGGTCTTGGCAAGGATTGTTCGTCCATGACATCTTCATCCTCAGTGGTGGTGGTACACGGTGGGCGGGACACCCCTTCCGTACACCCCTCCCCCACATCCCTATAAATTTCATACCGTTGTGTTTTCTGCAACTATTTATTCATAAAAAGCCAATGGCTCTACAAAAAAAAAGTGAACGCACTGTCACAAAATGGCGTCCAGCATGGCGGATTGACAACTTAGACTTGAGTTAACTTTTCGGTGATTGAGATTTAGCTGTTGGTATAATTTCGTCATAATTGGCATCATAATCTTTCTAAATCAGTGATTAATTTTTAAAATATTTGAAACAGTTCCTCAGAAAATGCACATAACCGGCGGAAAAAACGGTCCACTTGTAAGCGCCAACTGTCTTCTCCAACCAGTCTACAGTTACAGCTATTTTAAAAATTTTCTTAAAATGAGGTTTATAATTGTATAATAAATAAATAAAATTATTATGAGACTTTTATTACCTGTGAAATACATCATAAATTATTGAATTAACATCATTTTTTTATCATTATGAATTTAATAATTTTATTTAAAGTGTGGATATTATTGGGTCACGCGAACAAAAATAGTGGGTCAAGAATATCATAAAAACAACTTTTTCTGAAAATGGCGACATTTTACGAAACATTTTAAAATAGCTGTAAATGTAGACTGGTTGGAAATTAATTTGCATATGTATACACATTCTCATAGGAAATGTGAGTCGCTACAACGTCTTTTAAATGAATTTGTTTCTCTGATGAATATATTAGACGATATGAAGGCATGTTTGATGAAAAATGTGAGGAAAAATGATTTTTTTTTCCGAAAGTTTCATATTTTCCGAGCATGTAGCTTCCCGAAATAATCCATAGTATATAGTTGGAGATAATTTTATAAACTTTAATTTACCAAAAGAAAAATTTCCCTTGCGATGCACCGATTTCGAGATAGAAGGGATAATTAAAATATATCCTCTCTCTCCCCATGCGCTCACTAACTAGATGTCAGTACTTCTGATATGTTCATATCCTAAGTACCACAGGCGGATTTACGGGGGGAGGGGGGCTTTGGGGCTAAAGCCCTCCCAAAACGGTAAAATATAACCATGTTTTATAGAAAAAAATATTAAAAACTATCTCTTAAAGTATTATTGTTCGTGTAATTACATTTAATATTACTTCAAGAATCACTTATACACTATTTCATATAGGTAGTTCATTTCTTTCTTTTTTTTCAAATTAATTATCGTTATATATATATGAAAAAAAATCTTTCGGGCTGAAGCCCCTCCCCCAAAATTAAATTCTGGATCCGCTAGTGCTAAGCACCCTGAACAAATTTCGGAAGGAATCCCTTAGGTATCTGCTCACGCACTCTACACCCCCTTATCGGGCATTCATTGACTGGACTATAGGGCTAAGATATAATGACCATTTTACAAAGTTCGAATCTTTGTGGACAACACGGTTTATCTATTATTTGAGCGGTTCCGGGCGATTTATGAAAAAAAACGATGTTTCAGCTGCCTTAGAACTTAATAGAAGTGCCTGCTTCTACTCAGCACAAACTATTAGATAGAAGAAAAAGATGCAGGCAAACCGGTCCTAAATATAAAAAGATTGTTTGTCTTCCTTCGACTATTATCTCATGACAAAGCATTATTAGTTTGAATAAATTATTTTGAAAATTGCAGGACATGATGGGGAAAAGAAATGCTATGAATGCAATCAAACTTTCAAATTTAAAGTTTTGTTTTTTCTTCCAATGTCTCAACACTGTAGGCTCGCCCCACTGTGGGATGCCATCGGACTTGAGAATGTTGAAGCGTTCACAAGAAAAAAAAAGTTCACTCGAATTAAGTAGAAATTGGTAGTTTACAAAGTAAGATGGACATTGCCTTCAGTTTTATAAAACAATAACGTAATGTCGAATTTTCTCTCCTGAAACTAGGACATTTTTCAGCGAAAAAATAAATAACAGTAAATGAATAAATAGCTTTTATTTTATTATTTTTTACTATAATTTGGGATGTATTTTAACAAATTAATTACTGAAATACACCTTTGAGTATAATAAAAAATTGTAAAATTAAATATAATATTGGTATAACAATTAAAATACTTCATTGGCAATACCTTTTTTACGCCATATCTTCCTTAAATCCATCAAAAGTAATTATTGGTCCATTATTTTGAGGATTGCCTTCTCCGCTAATCCCAAAAAATTATTCATCCCCTAAAAAGGCTTTAAAAATACTTATAAAGAAAATAAATCTTTATTTGTGCACAAATTAAAAAGTATGCAATTTATCGTAATTTAATTTTTTTTTTATTTATTCATGATATTTACAACTGTATTAATAAATAAAATATATTTAGTTAATTTGATAGCATAAAATAATAACATGAAATCAGTTGTTGAGAAACTACCCACTGGTAGCAATCTAAAAACAAAATGTAGGTACAATAAGAGGTCTCGAGGCCATCTTCTTTTCAGACGCCTCGGAGGGTTATCAGGAATAGAAGAGGAGGCAAGGTTAGAGACGAGAAGATTCGGATGGTTCTGAAGTTTATTATGGAAGGATTGGTATCTGGATTGGGCCAAATCGGAAACATAAGGAACATTAAGGTCATTATGGATTATTTTATTGGTGACAAAGTAAGGAGCATTGAGGATTTTCCGAAGGATTTTGGATTGCAAGGATTGGATACGAGAGGAATTCGATGGCTATTGGAGCCCTAAAGCTCGAATTAAATATTTACATTTGGAAAGTGATAAAACTCGATAGAAAGCGAGAAACATACTATTTAACGTTCCTGAAATAAAAAAATTAACGATCTCTTAACACAATCCAAAAATTTAATGAAAGACAATGGTTTCAAAATTTTCACAAAAACACTCAAAATTCGTTCCACCGTTATGTTTGGTCCTTTAAATTTCAAACCATTATTTTTTTATTAGTTTTATATAATGCAATCGTTCAATAGATCATAGTAAATCCATGCTATTTATGATGTTTAAACTCTGATTGTAATTAATAATTTTAAAGGAACTTCAAAGTAACACATTAATTTAACCAAACATGACAAAAAGATAAATATGGTAATTTAACCTGAGATTAAAAGCTGTTCACCTTTAAATAATGTGAAGCTGTTTCAAGTTGGTGACGTGTAAGAATTTATTATTGGTCGATGTTTCCATTAAATTTAATTATGCAACTGACAATCTTATTTCTGCAAACATTGTTTTAATTAGATTCAAACTTCCTTCTCCGAAATAATTATTGAAATTATACCCATTTAAGTAAATGTAAATTTTCCTAAAACCGTTAAATGAAGAAAATCAACAGGAAAGAAGGAATTGTTTTTTTAAGTCTAATTACGTTTTAAAAAAGACATAATTTTCATGTCTCCTTCCAACAATGAAATAAAGTTTTCTGATTTAAAATCGAGTTTCAGTGACCTATATTAGGCTAGCAGCTCACTTATTTGAATTAAAAAAAAATTAATTATTGAGTATTACAACAATCTGTCACATGGACATTAGATGTAGTGAGGTAGGATAACATTCAAACTATATTTACAAATTGACTAGCTAAAACAACCTCTATCGAAAATTCCTTATAAAACAATAAAGATTCGGTAAATTAATGTTTTTTTCTCAAGACCGATTAAAATTTATCTATATGAAAAAGAGAATTACCTATAGGAATAAAAGTTATTATTTAAAAAATATTGTAAATAGTATATGTAAGTATACCTGTGTCTAAGATATTTAATTTACTTTTAAAGTTCATTTTATTTTAATTACTTATTAATAGGGTGTATAAAAAAAATGACTGTTTTTCTACCAAATATTTGTATTATTATTTCTTTGATATAACATAAAATTAATACTTAAAGTATAGTCCATTGTTATCTACCGTCATTAGCCATCTGCTAGCCAATTGCTCGATTCCCCGCTGATACCATTCTTTGGGATGGCTGTCAAAGACCTCTTGAACAGCAATTTCAACTTATCAACTTATTATCAATTTTTCAAAATTATCCCTCGAAGAAAGTGGGCCATGGATCTAAATATGTAGTAATCCGATGGTGCGAAGTCTGGACTATATGGTGGATGAGGCAGTTTTTCAAGTTCCTTTCATAATACGTTTTCACAAATTTCTAACCTCTTAGCTGATTGCTGAGGAGTAAGTTCGTAAGGGACCAGTTTACCGCTCCTTTTCACCTGCCCCATGGAGGTGATAGTCCCTGGCAAGTTCGTGAGTACTTGCGGACGGATTTGACTCCGTCCTGCAGAACCTCATCAATATCCATTAATGGTCGCCCGGAACCCTTCTTACTTTCCAACGTCGTATCTCCACTGCTAAATTTTTCAAACATACGCCGCGCAGTGCGCTGGTCAAGGACACCTTCTCATTTATATTTAATAATATCATGAGTTGCTTCAGCGGCTGTGAATTTTTTTCCAGTAATGCCTTAAAATTACGAGAATCTTGTAGGACAGTGTCATGTTCCTTCTTAGAAAGAAATAAGTAAACTGATGTTTTTTTTTTTTGGAGATGTTAAATGGGATTAAACAAACTTAGGGAATGCTCTAAAGGGATTGTTAGGTATTAAATAGGATGAAAATATTTACAGTCCTTTGAAATCTTGAATTTGAATAAACGTTTTTTTTTTGTATACATGCTATTATGTTCTTTCAAATTTAATTATTTATTTTCATATATTATATATTTCATTTTTACTCTTTATGCTATTTTATTTTGTTTTTTTTGTGTGTATTATATTGCTATGATTTTTTTTATTTATGTTTTCTGCAAATATGGTGTCAATGTGCTCTTTAATCTGTATTAAAAATGTTCTCAATTGAGAAAGAATGTAACATTTCTCAATAAACAATTTATATATATATATATATATATATATATATATATATATATATATATATATATATATATATTAAATAATCAGAACAACGAAAATCTACTTGATCTTTAATTCCTTCAGTCTTTTTTCTTCAATTAATCAATTAAACGAAACGAAACATCATAAAAATAATTTATTTTACCCATACATCATTGACTTTTTAGTTAAACTTGACTTATATACAAAATTAGATTCCTAGAATATTATATTAAATTTCCTTTTAGGTATTTACAAAGTTTTGTAACTTATTTTTGCATTAAAAATAAAAGCTTTTCTATATTGAAGTAAAAGTTATGTAAAAAATGAATTCGACCGATTTGAAAAAGAAATAACCACATATCTATTTTTATATATTAAAATTAATATTATATGATGTGAAAGGGTATATATTATATTAAAAACCCCATACGGTTAATATGTGATATTTTTTTAAGTTTACCAACTCGTTTTCTCTTTTAATAGGAAACTTTGTTGTCAAGGTTTTTTCTGAAACACAATTTTTTATGTGTTACATGGAATTCAACATACATGGAAAATTCTCATCGCACTCTAAAAGTAATGATATTAGCTATTAAAATATTATAATTTTATTTATTATAATAATAGTTAAAATTTTAAGAAACTATGGGCTATTCTATAGAAATCATCCAAATTAAGTTCAATTTTTGATAGGATTACAAAATGTTGCTGTCACGATTTTATAAAAATAAAATATATAATAAATAATTAATTAGAAATATAATAGTATTTCTTTAAAAATAGCCATTGATTGATATCATAGCATTTTAACAATAATTTCCAGTCTATCTTTATCATTTTTTTATTTTTTATTATCTTATGTATATTTTAAAAAAAATATATTGTTGAACTATTATTTATTTTATGTAAGCATGTAAGTAATACTTTTTCGTATATTAAAATTATCTATTTTCACTATTAATTACAATAGACAACCTTAGCTCACCAGCCAAACAAAGGACTCGTCGCTGCCTACGAGAAATACCTCCAGTGACCAAAATGAACACTTCAGAACCAGAACCTCAGCCCCAACCAGGTACGTCTGCACAAGAAACGATTGAAGAATCACCTTTCTTTACTCCAAACCCCTACCAAGTGCTTCAAAATGACAGAGAAGTAATGGAGTCTGCAGCAATATCCAGAGAACCAAAGCCTCCTCCGATATTTGTGAAAAATATAAAAAATTTCCAGATGTTCTGCACCCAACTAAATAAAATCTGCTCTGGCAGTTATTCATGCCTTAACAGGACCAATGACACCAAAATAACACCTGATTCTGCAGAAGCCTACCGAAAAATAGTGAAGTACTTATCAGAAACAAATGCGAATTATCACACTTACCAGCTGAGGCAGGAAAGAGCTTTACGAGTAGTGATAAGAAATTTACATTCCTCAACCCCCACTGAAGTTATTAAAGAAGAACTAACGACGCTTGGTTTCAATGTACGCCAGGTAACAAACGTTTTGAAGGAGGACAGGGAGCAGCCAGGATTACGAAATAGGATCCCACTACCATTGTTTTTCGTGGACTTGGAGCCATCACCAGGTATCGAAAAAATATATGATATCACAAGAATATACTACACAATGGTGAAAGTTGAGAAGCCATATCCCAAGAGAGACATCGTGCAGTGCCATAATTGTCAGACCTATGGCCACACGAAGACATATTGCCACCATCTGCCGCGTTGCGTGAAGTGCGGTGAACAGCACAAATCTGTTGAGTGCACCAAACCTATACAAGATCCAGCAGTATGTGCCCTATGCTTGGAGGGACACCCGGCCAACTACAAAGGCTGCCAAATTTACAAGAATCTCAAAACCAGACACCAGAAAAACCGGATTCAAGATGAAGCACTAAGAACAAGAAGAGAGAGAGAGCCTTCAAGAATTGTAAACAATGATGTATCATTCTCCCAACTACTTAGAGGTAAGACTTTAACCGATAAATGTCAAGCCCTGCCACAACAACAACCTCAAACCCAACCTCAAAATCCTCTTCATCCTAATATACCTAACCACCAACAACAAATTCCTCATATTCCTCCTCCTTCAAATGCAACAGATCTCACAAGTTTGTTAGCATCTTTCCTCACCGATTTCAAATCCCTTGTTACTCCACTCATATCACTCCTCACGAATCTCGTATCTCACCTCATCGCTCCTTTGAAAAATCCTTAAATGACTCACATCCCTAAACCCATATCCATTCTCCTTTGGAATGCGAATGGTGTTAGAAATCATACAGACGAACTATCTACTTTACTACTTGACAAGAACATTGATGTGGCACTAATTACTGAAACTCGACTAACCACTAAACAGCACTTCAATATACCACAATACCTGACATATCGTACTGACCACCCTGACGGAAAAGCACATGCCGGTACTGCTGTAATTGTACACCAATCCCTCTCCCATCACGTACTCCCATTACCAATACATGATTTCCTACAGTCCACCGCTATCGTCATAAAAACCTTCTCCTTTCCGGTCACTCTTGCATCAGCGTATTGCCCTCCTAACCGATCCATATCCAATGCCCAATTCAGTTCTCTCCTCGACTCCTTAGGACATCACTTCATCTTGGGTACAGACCTAAATGCCAAGCACCAACAATGGGGTTCCAGAACCACGAATTCTCGTGGCCGAACCCTGCTGTCTGCACTCAATTCCCAACGTTTTCACCTCCTTTCCCCCAACTCTCCTACCTACTGGCCCACAGATCCCAACCGTAATCCTGATCTTCTTGATTTCTTTATCCACAGCGGCTTAAGTCCCCTCAATTGTTCCATTACACGTCTAAATGAACTTTCCTCTGACCATAGTCCTCTAATCCTTAATGTTTCACTTGAACCTGTTCCCAAACCTTCTCCACCGTCATTCATTAGGGGCCCAGTAAACTGGGACCTTTTCCGCCATATAATCTCCGATAATATTGATCTCAACATATCCCTCAAAACTCCCGATGACCTTGATAGTGCCGTAAATTCCTTTACTACCACAATCCAACAAGCCGCCTGGACTGCCTCCTTTCCAAAAGACTCCTCCAGAATTCCTATAAAGACCATTCTACCCCAACACCTCCTTAACCTAATCCGCACCAAACGCCGTGCCAGATTATTATGGCAACGTACCCGACATCCTACCGACCGCTGCTCCTATAATTACTACTGCAAACAATTAAAACTGGAATTAGCCACCTTCAGATCACAATCCTTCAACTCCTACCTATCCTCCCTCTCTTCTCGCGACAATTCCCTTTGGAAAACCACAACAAAAATCCTAAATCCTCACTGCATTTCCCATCCTCTCCGACGAGGTGATGGCTCCTGGGCAGCATCTGACGAAGATAAAGCTGAGGAGTTCGCCATTCACCTATCCAATACATTTATTTCACATCCGGAATCCCATCCTGCCCACACCGTAACAGTAGAAGAACTCCTTACATCACCAATCCCACTTTCCTTGCCCCCAAAAGCTATTCATCCTTCCGAAAGTAAAAAGTAAAATTTCAATTAAAAAAACTAATCCTCCGTAAAGCTCCTGGACATGATCTCCTTACACCTCAAATCCTTCGACAACTTCCATCCAAAGCAGTCATATTCCTTACATATATCTACAATTGTATCCTACGCACCACCCACTTCCCTCTGTTATGGAAACACTCCACTATTATCCTTTTCCCAAAACCAGGAAAACCTCTCAATAACTCAACATCCTATAGACCAATCAGCCTACTCCCAATCCTTTCAAAAATTTTTGAAAAGATCCTTTTGAAACGAATCCTACCCATTATAGAATCCCAAAATATCCCTTCCCATCAGTTTGGTTTTCGCTCTCAACATTCTACTGTTCAACAAGGACTCCGAGTTGTTGATCATATTTCCTCAGCCCTAGAAAACAAGGAATACTGTTCGGGTGCCTTTCTGGACATTGCACAGGCATTTGACCGTGTATGGCACTCCGGACTGCTCTCCAAGCTTAAAATCCATTTACCTCAGTCCTTGTACCTAGTCCTCCGATCCTACCTCTCTGACCGCTCCTTTCGAGTTCGCTGTGGAACAGAATTTTCCAATATCTACTCCGTTAAAGCCGGTGTTCCCCAAGGCAGCGTCTTGGGTCCCGTGCTTTACATACTCTTTACTGCTGACATCCCTGTTCATCCCGATACTTTTCTTGCAACATTCGCTGACGACACCGCAATCTTATCATCCAACTCTGATCCCGAAATAGCATCCTTAAATCTCCAAAGTCACCTCACCTTGATTGAGCACTGGTGTAATAACTGGCGCATTAAAGTTAATGAAACTAAATGCCAACATATTACCTTCACACTCCGACGCAATTCCTGTCCACCAGTACTCTTTAATTCCATCCAGCTTCCTTATTCAGACACAGTCCGGTATCTTGGCTTTCATTTAGACCGAAGACTAACTTGGAACCCGCATACTAGACTCAAAAGACAAGAACTCAACCGACGATACGGCCAACTATACCGACTACTAAGCAGAAAATCTAAACTTTCCATTGAAAACAAGCTACTGATCTACAATACAATACTGAAACCTATTTGGACTTACGGACTAGAACTGTGGGGATCAGCAAAATTTTCTAACATCAAGCGCATCCAATCCTTTCAGTCTAAAGTCCTTCGAACAATAGTCGATGCTCCTTTCTATGTATCCAACAAAACCCTACATCATGACCTTAACATCCCATTTGTCCTAGACCTTATCCCAGAAAAATTCTCCAAATTTCACCAGAACCTTACTTACCACCCAAATCCTCTTGCACAATCACTATCAAGCATCTCCCATCCCTATAATCCTCCATGAAGGTTGAAACGGCAGTGGCCTCGCGACCTTTTGTAGATTATATAAATTGGAGTTCTGGCAATGGCCAGATTCTTCACTCTTCACTCTTCTTATGTGTGTATGTGGCTAAAGTGCTCTCGACCAATCTCCGCTGGCTTTAGTACCAGTGACGCGGTTGGAAGAGTAGCGCAGGGTTCTCCTGGAGTTCCCTCGCCTGATTGTATATAGGTATGCATGTTATTTTTTTTTCCTTAGTTTTAATTTTCTTATTTTTTTAGGTTATTTTATTTTATTGTCTATTGTATATACTTTTGATTATTATTTTGTTCTATTTATTTTATTTTTTTGTACATATGGTGTGAATGTCATCCTACCTCACTATAACCAATGTCCAACAGACAGATTGTTATAATACTCAATAAAGAAATTTATAAAAAAAAAAAAAAAAAATTACAATAGAAAGCAATGAAAAATGCATAAAAAATACAAATCGGTGCCTGCAGCTTGACTATCAACCGATAAATGTGATCTCCAAGAAAATAAGAACAGGGACTTCTTTATTTGAGTATCTAGATAGAAATTCCAGCTACATAAATTTTTTGATACATGCATCACAACTTCAAAAAAGTATATTTTTATATATCACGGTATTTAATATTTATTAAATATTTACCCAATGAATGGGGCAAATTATTTATGTAAATTATGAATTTAACAAAGGTATATAAAATAATTTATATTCATTTATACAAAAATTGTTTTAAATGTCATATATTTTTTGTAGGTAAGAGTGATTGCTTCTTAGCAGAACGTATAATATATTAATTGTATTATTTTATTTTGCTGAAGAGGGGGACATAAATTCCCCGAAACGTCCAACAATAAATAACGATCAAAAACTAATTTTGATTAATAATTGAATTGACCAAAAGGCAAATAAATAAGTGCGAAAAACATTAAGAATAAAGGTCAAAATTTAAAAATTGAAAATATATTAGTAGATTATCCAAATGTACGGCAATTCAGGTATCTTCAGGGATACTGTATAATTTTAAAATATTTTTATAATACTCTTCTGAAAAAAATTTTACTGAATTAAAATTAAAAGAGATCTTACTGTCATTCACTAGGCCGGTGATAATAAAATCAGTTTAAAAAAATAAATTATAACAAGAACAAAAACGAATAGATAAAAAAAATATTTTAAAAAAATAACATACTTTGCGTATAGCGGTGCCCAGCCTAGTATACTTTTTTATTTTATTTTTTTAATTATTTATTTAGACATATAATAATCTGTCACGTGAACAATAATTATAGTTAGATATCAACACATTCACACCATATATACGTAAAATATAAAATTAACAAAAGTAAAATAATAACTAAATAATAATCAAACAACTATGTACAATAAAAAATAAAATAACCTAAAGATAAGTAAATTAAAAACATAAAATCACAGTCATACCTAATGTATAATTAATATAATCCCGTACAACCAAAACTAAACCTTCCAGGGAAGGAGAGGAGTCGCCAACAATAAAATATTATATATTAAATAAATCTAATATCTAAAAAATAATGCTGTATTTTATGTGGTTTTATTTTCATAAATTGGTTAACTATATTAATTAAAAATAATTAATTTTGCTATGCTTGAATCAAAATCATCATTTAATTTAAACCATGTAGTTAACCATAAATTTTATTTTACAAACGTGCCAATAAGAGAATAACCAACTGACATCAATAATTCTTAATATTAATTTAAGATTATAATTGTTTCTATGAATGTGTGACAATATTTTCTTTCTTCTTTTTTATTAATCTATTAATGTAAATATTTTACAAGTTTTCTTCTTATTTTATTTTATTTTTTCCAATTTGTATTTTAGTTAGTAAATAGATAGTGTGAATGCACACATAGAGGCATAATACCCAATGCCCTCGGTTGCGCCAGATTGTATTATTATTCCTCAAATAAAAATATTTCATAAAAATTGTTTCTGAGAAGAAATTGTTTAAATTTTTGGCATCGCTTTTAAAATTTATAACGCTATCGAAGCTATCGGATATAGAAAGTGTTTACAAGTATTTTAATTTTTGTTCTCAATTTTCACAATGGAGGATCAAAAGGTTCTCAAAATTAAATTTATGAAATAATTTTTTATTAAAATCTGTGACGGTGTCTTTTGGCCACTGGGTAATTTGGCACAGAATGAGACCTACGCTTTTTATGTTAAATTAATTTATAATTTAGCCCATATATTAATAGAATTATAATTATCTTCCGTAGTGAGCTAAAATAAAAGTGAACTCTCCCCCCCACCTCCTCCCCTACCGGCAAAAGAGGTAATGTGGTAGAAATTGGATTTTATTACGAGATAAGCCTGAAGTTACTTTAAATAAAGCATGTAATGAGAAAGTTAGGGAAATTGGAAGAAAGCCCTCATTAGGAAGCGGAAGTGAATTCATTTGGCCAAAACAAAAGCAAAATTGGTCATTAGCAACATGATAAATTTGATAATTAAAGGAGGCAATAACCCCAAATTATATTTCACTGAGTTGCTAACGTAAATATACAGATTTTTTAAAAAATATTTTTCCCTTTCCCTGTATAATAATAATAATATTTTGTATTTATTCCGAGATAAATACCTTTAGAATAAAATACAGTATCAGGATTGTGGGCTTTAGAGCCTGAGAGCTAAATAAAAAAAATTGAAATAATAATAAATTATATCAACTTCCACCATTAATAAATTAAAAAAAATATATATATAAATTTGATAATAATTAATAATGAATAATGTTTTTTAGGAACTAGATGGATAGAAAGTGATTGAATAGACAAGACTTAAAGGTAGGGAGGGTATTTGAGTGACGGATGTTGGATGGGATGGAGTTCATTCCAAAGCCGAGGTTCAGTTGGCCGGTGTATATAAATCTGAAGACCGAGAACGTGTCTTGCGGGAGTAAACAAAGAGTTTGAATCGAAGGAGTAACCAAGCGCCTACGGATTTATAATTAAAAAAGGTGAGATAATTTAGTCCCTTTAAGATGAAAAAGGCACAGGGGGGGATATGGGATACATGAGTTTTCCAAGAAAGAGTTTGATCAAAAGGTACACCAATGGGTTTTAATGATAGGATTTAATGTTATGGATCATCATTTAGAAACAGGATTTAAGGAAGTAATTGAAACCTCTTACATTTGCTTTCGTCTTCTTCCCATTCAACTTGTTAGTTTCTGTCTAGTATCAGATTCTAGTCAAGTCTCCTTTTGTGAATGGAAATTGGCAGGCGGGAAGGACAATTAAATTTGGAAATCGATTGGATATCAGAAATAGGAAGGAACACTCTGAAAGACCTAATGGGAGAGTATGGGACTCGGATGGAGGTTGATCTGGAATGACTACATACTGGGACCGATCTGAGAGAAAGGCTCGAGGACACCGATAAAGGTACATTTTGCACTTTGGTGAGGAGAATGTTATGTTCAACGTTGTTAAAGCCTTTGGAAAATCTAAGAGTATAGTTAGTTTTTGTTGTCTTATTGAATTAATTAAGTTTTCTATACGTTCATGCGCTTTAATGTACGTGATTTTACCTTTTCTTTTTCTTCCTACCTCTTCATTTCGGGCACATGGAGCGAAGGTGGGGTAACCTTAAAGGTAAGTATCCCGTTCTAAAAAAAGTGGAGAGGTTGGGATTCATTCAGAGGCCGCGAAATGAATTTCAAATCGCCGTGACAATATTTGAACTGGTGGACTGTCTATAAAATTAACGGGGCAGAAATCTATGTTAATGAATTGTTTCATCTTTTCATTTCAAAATTATTTATATTTAGTTGGAAAAGATCGAATGAGGAGGTAACGGCCGAGCGTGTTAAAGCACAAATTTATCTAGCGATGCTTGTTCGAATTTGGCCTAGGCGGATTGAAATTTATTTTGCGAAGGACTCAAGTGATGAATCTCAAACTTCCCACTATGTTAAGAATAGGTTTGGTCATATTAATTTAGCAAATGTGTTTGTATACAAGATGAACTAACAACATACATATTTTTAATTTTGTTATATGAGATTATTTTAACATTATCTCTGTATTGCTACCAATGGGTAGTTTCTCAACAATCGTGTTTCATGTGATAATATTCCTATGTACACAATACTAATACAGTTCTAAATATCATAATAAAAGTTTAAAAAAAAAATCTCTGTATTAATAGTAATACCAATAGACATCATTTTTATTTATTTGTTGCTGATAGAATCTTATAATATTTTATTGTTATATCAATTACATCAAAAACAAGAGATTTGGTAATAAATAACGAAATAAAATGTCATCAGGAGACCATTGTTCGACATCGAAAGGAACTCAGAAATGTTTCTTTATTAGCCATTTTTTTGTTTAAATAATTTTTTTTTTCATTACTTTTCTAAAGCATCATATTCCATTCCAATTTCGCAGAAGCAACAGTGGCTGTAAGCGACATGAAAATTCCATTTCACCGGAACAACCTTCAGCTTGATGCTGAGGACAAAAAAAAAATATATATATATACATATACTACTTGCAATCCTCGAGTTATAAAGGAATCTAGTTTGAATTTTGTTATCTATACTTTTTATAATATTGATTAAAAGTAAAGAAAAGAAATCAATCATAATCCATTGTAATTTTCACATTAATTAATTAATTAATGATCAATTATTATCAAAACTTACCTTTCGAAATTTCATAAAATAATATTATTTTTGGTAACCATTCTGATAATGTTTAAAAGGTTATTAATTGTTTATCATCACATCGAAGCATTTATAAAATCGCCGTCCAATTTATCTTTATTAATTAATTTGGAGTTGTAGGATAGAACTATTTTCGAAATATACGATTTCTTGTTTAACCACTGAATGAAATTTTATTTTAATTTGAATTATATAAAAAAGTTTTAGTGACCACCGTGTAATGTTTTATTTTACATACACAAAGAGGGACGGACCATAACGAAGACACCATACTTCTCATTTCCACAATTATTACTATCTAATCACCGTTACAAATCGGCTATAAGAATAATTATAATTATATAATAATACAAATTGGCTATAAGGCACGATGTATAATATAGATTTTTATATAAATTAATTTTTTTTCCGAATTTCGGTTTCGTTCCGTTATTTTATATTGATAAAAAATAATACAATCTGAACTACAGAATACATGTAAATTAAAGTTATACAATTTGAGCAAAGAGTAGTTTAATCAAATGAACAGTTGTATATATTGTAAAATTGGGTCTGGTCCGCCGCTGGGCGGTACAACCCTAGTCAATTTAAAAAAAGAAATATATATATATATATATATATATATATATATATATATATATATATATATATATATATATATATATATATATATATATATATATATTGTTAGTTTGACAAATAAATCATACACATATTTTGAAAACAAATTTGAAAAATGGGTTTTTATCTCAGTATTTTTTCCTGAAGATTTAAATTATATTATAATTATAATACCTCTTATTTTAGGAAATTCCAATAAATCCATGTAACGCAGTTTAAATCCGAATGCCCGGTGGAAGTAATATATTCCAACATGCTTAAACCATTAGTGTACTATGTTCATTGTAGTGGGATAAGTGACAGTTTTACAATTTCATACAGTAGGCTTGGATTTACAAAATCAGGCAAATCCATTTTTGTAAATTTATTTTAGCTGCCCACTCATGCTCATGATTAGAAGGTATAAATGCACAACTTATGTTATTTTTTTTAAAATACCATTTGGATACTTCTCCATTTAGGACAAGTACTTAGGTAGATTTTGCCTTGCTAGATAAATTGGAATTGTGATCATTTTTTTTTATCTTTAAGAAAAAAGAAAGTTTTAGTTTCTATTTCCACATCCAATTATTGCAGAAAGCTTCAATAGATTACATGATTAATATAGAATAAATATATGAAAATAAAGTGATAAATATACAATAGCAACGTTTTTTCAAATCATTTTAGTAAAATAAAAGATGAGATTTAAACAATGGATACCGATAATAACATATACCAATTTAAATCCAATGTTCATTTTAAAAAAATTACATAGGAGAGTCACTCCAAAATTTAAAAAATACACTATAAAGCAACATAAAAATTCAATAAAATATGCTAGAAACCAAGAAGCCTTGAGCACTAACATAATAGAAAACGTCATGTTTGACAACATAAAACTATTATGTAAAGAAAAAATACAAAAGGGAAAAATAAAAGAAAATTTATTTATAAAGAAATATTTAAAACTGTCGAGGTATATGTGTAGAGTATTCAAGTTACCAGAAGGCATCGACAGAGCGTGTTCATTTTAGGGGTAAGATGACTGAGTGGATGGAGGAAGATGGGTCGAAGGATGACCTGTGAAGTGTCAGGCGGATCAGTACCCAATCACTCTTGGTCTGCGGTGTAAGGGATCAACCTTAACACTCCGCCAAGGATGGTAACCACAACCGGAGGAATCAATTTACAGACTTTGTGGGAGGATGAAATACTAACGGAGGGATCATTCTTCTGCCTTAGTATTTAGGAATACAAGCGGACGGATCAGCATTCAAACTTGCATGGAGTAAGAGAAGAGGATAACAGGTTAATGGACACGGAGAAATAAAAAGCAGTTTGTTGAAGACCAAAAAGCGTACATGTTTCATAAACTGATCAACTGAGTAAAGGTCTACACCCTGAAGGGAAGTAGATTCGAGGATCTTCTCACAATTTTATGAAAGGACTGCGGTATTCATTCCGCCATGACTACATTGGCTATTAAGAACCGTTACAATTACAGTTATTTTTAAGCTTTGATAAGTAAATTTTATCGTCATTAAACTTTATTAATAAAAATTATATACATATTTCAATTTACAATTTGTGTGTTTTATCATATATTATATTAAATTGTATATGAAGTGTTAATCGGACTCGTTTTTATCAAATAATTAACATCCATCCAAATCCTAGTGAATGGTTTCACCTTATCGTAACCTACAGCTTTTGTATCTACGATAATTCTCAGATCTACGATAATGGGGCGTTTTTTTAAATAAAATAATTAATTTCATGTCCACTGGCTTTAGCACCCGTGACGCGGTTGAGAGAGTAGCTCAGGGATCTCTTGGAGTCCTGCTTTACCAACACTAGAAAGTCTGCGCCTCCAGTCAATTGTTACCGCCAGCCACCAATACACAACAATCACACACACCTACCGCATAGTAAAACAGAAAAACAAACCAAACCATCAAACTGTAACAAAACAAAAAAACCAATACCAGCTACAAAAGTGCAACTACAAAACCAAAAGAACCAAACCACAAAACATTCACACTTATGATCCATAGAAACCACAAACCCACCCCACCAACAACATAGTTCCGCTCAAAAACACAAACACCCACCCCACGCACCCCCTAACCAGACGACCACCCCACGACCAGTGCCACCCCCACAACCCAAACCAAGCCCACAACCCAACCAAACCCCCACCACAATCGCCCCCCCCGTAAACATAAAAAACAACCTATATAGTACATGCTAAACCAAACGTACTCAGGACAAACCCAAACACTACCCACGACCCAGACCAACATGACCCATGTTGCGTAGCCAAAGCAAGGTGGGTAGAAGGTTTCTGTTTATATTCTTGTAGGTTAGTCTGTGTGCCCGGCCTTCCTCTATTGCACCCTCCCTCCTCCCCCCCCCATCACTATATATTGCATATCTTTGCGTTTCTTGTAACTATATAATGAAAAAAGTCAATGTTTCCAGAAAAAAAAGTGGCCGCACTTTCCCAAAATGGCATGGTGAATTGACGACCTTGACTTGAGTCAGTTTTTCGGTCACTGAGATTCAGTCGTTGGCTTAATTTCGTCATAATGGGTCTTTTATTAAAGCTGAATGGTCAGAAAATAATAAAAAGTCAAAAAATAATTGGCCTTGGCAATACAAACAACAGTAAAATCAAATGTTTCAATTCGTATAAATTTTTTTTTATTTTATTTTATTGAGATTTACAACTGTATTACATGGAAAATACAATAAGTAAATGTGGCATTGGTAACATGACATGTACAGCATGAAGAGAAACTACCCATTGGTAGAACTCAAATTAAAGTTCTATATTAGAAGGTCCCCAGGCCATCTTCTTTTCAGACGTCTCGGAGGATTATCAGGGATCGAGGAGGAAGCAAGGTTTGAGACGAGAGGATTCGGATGGTTCTGCAGTTTGTTATGTGCTTATAAATTAAAGTTGAAAATCAAGCGTCATTTGTAATTTAAAAGCCAATAATAACGAAAAACCTCTAGAAATAAAACATATAAATATTACATTTATCTTTCTAAATCACCGATTATTTTTTAAAATATTCGAAACGTTCTTTTGAAAATACACTTAATCAGTGGGAAAGCAGACCTGGCATAGGCGTAGGCGCCACATCATTCGGTTCTCATAAATGGCATAGTTATAGTACTACTGTCTTCATCTGTATATTACATACTTCCTCCACCAAATTACGTTTCCATCAGCTCCTTTTTATATTTTCAAAGAATTTAGATTTTCTCAACAGTGATCGCATAATTCTTTTTTTCTAACGTTTATTTAAGGATAATCTGATTCCTGGTAAACTGCCGAGAAGAGATGCAGTTTCCTGCTTCCGCCTGGCCACTGGTCACGACTATCTGCAGAGTCATCTCTACAAGATAAGCGTTGCTGAGGATCCTAGCTGTAAATAGTGTCATCAAGGACCAATGGATGCTGACCATCTAGACGCATGTCCTGCCTTGAGGGACATAAGAGAAAAAATATTTTCAAATATTTGTATTAAAAAGTCTAAATTATACTGGGCAGCATGATGTCGGATGGCCAAATGACCAACGACTAGCATAAGAGAAAAAAAAATCATAGCTTTTTTATATAAATTTGTATATTTTGCTATGAATTTTACCCATATCTAACACTGGTCTCTGAAATTAAATTTCTGAGTAGAGGAGAGTTTTGAAATGTGTGGGAATTCCTTTTTTTGTCTGCCCGCTGGTTTACTAGGAAGAAGATCGAAAGCAATAAATGTCATTCTAGCTCACAAAGGGTGTCTATCGCTTAATATTTATAACCATTCCTATATCCATGTATCCTACTCCTTCAAAGTAATAAATATAATAAACGTTTACTTCACTAACTCTTATAGGGCAGGTTATTGAAGTTTAGAAATTTTCATTCATTTCATTTACAACTTTTGTATGCACTTAATGTAAAATGTAATATTACATTTATTTTTAAAATTAAAAAAAAAAACATTATTTCAATTTCAGTCTTTGTCGTGAAAAGTGATCTCGCCCTCTCTCACTAATCTCTCCCCTCCCTCACCCCTCCTTAGAAATGTTAAAATGAATACAAATTTACTTCACTGAATCATATAAGACAGGTAATTGGATATATTAAGGCAATTGCATATGATCAAACAAGAAAAATAGTTTAAAATTTTCAAGTTCAAAAAATTTCCAAAACTTTGAAAGCCTCAAAAATTATTAAAGTTACCGAACTTGCTCCTGTCTTACATTGTAGCATATTAATTTTAGTTTTAAAACTGCATAGAATATTTTTGTCGAAAACGTGCTCCTTCATGGTCAAACTTGGAAAAAACGAAAAAAAATGACAAAATATATGTTTTTGGGATTTTCAAAAGTGATCTGGAGGGGGTGGGGAGGGTGTCCGGAGATCGAAAAATTGGATTTTGTATCTCAGTTACATCTCATACAATAAAAAAAAGAAACCTTATACCCCCATTCAATGCAACTTAGACCCCCCTTTTCATGACAAGGTTACTGGCCTACCAGTACATTCTGATTGAAATCGGTGACCCACTGACTTTGATCTCCCCTTGTTAGTCAAACCAGCCAGTAATGATTTTTAATTAATAAATAGAAAATCTGTGGTGGAAAAATAGGAATTGTGACTAAAACAATGCTATTTTTTTTTTTTTTTTTTTTGAAGAGAAGAATGGTTGAGATGATCAATAAAAAAAAAAATAGTAAAAAAAATAATTATATTTATTTTTATTTTTGCCGACGTTTCGGCCCAAAGTTCAGGCCTTCCTCAGGGCTAAGAAAAAACAGATAAAAAGAAAGAAAAAACAGATAGGTATGTGAGACTATAAACATTGAATATCAAAGAATTAAAATTAAATAGATGAAAGGTATAGAGTAAAAAATGTAATTAGAATAAACTTAAAGTAAAATAAAGTAGATAGAGTGAACATTAAAGTAAAATAAAGTAGGTAGAATAATAATAGCAACAGAGAACTAAGAAATGTCTGTGTATATTGAAACATGACTTTTAACTTTTTATTCTCTTATACCTAGTCATTATGTTTTGATAGATTTTACAATATCTCAATTCTCTATTTATATCTAATATTTCCTTATATAACTTCATATTCCTTTTCTATGTTTTTTATTTTATTCTATGATTATCTCACTTCCTTTTAGCATATTATTACATCATATATTAGCAATTATTTCACCCTATTTATTTATTTTTTTGTCTACACTTACGTTTATTATCTTATAAATTCCACTACTTTTCGTAGTTAATTCATTTTTCATTTCTTACGTTATCTTATTATGATTATGTTTATTTCATTGGCCCTTGCTTTGTTACCGCTATTATTATTTATTTTATTTAGTTCTCTGTTACTGTTATTATTCTACCTACTTTATATTACTTTAATATTCACTCTATCTAGTCTATTTTACTTTAAGTTTATTTTTAAGTCTATACCTTTAGCCTATTTAATTTTAATTCTTTATTTATTTATATGATATTTACAACTGTATACAAAAAATACATCTGGTAAATTTGCTTATGGATATAACGACATGAAACACATGTTAAGAAACTACCCATTGGTAGCACTCTATCTATTTAATTTTAATTCTTTATTATTCGATGTTTATAGTTTCTCATACCTATTGTTATCTGTTTTTTTCTTAGCTCTGACGAAGACCTGAACTTTGGGCCGAAACGTCGGCAAAAAAAGAAATAAATATAACTAGTTGGCCCGTGCGAAAACTTCGCACAGTATATTGTTATAAAATGCTAAATTAATAAGAAAATAAAATAATGCAAAGTATCAAAAGATAAAGGAATCAATTCTAACTTTATCGACAAAGGAAATTAATTTAAATCATAATTTTTGTTGGGAACCAATATATTTACAAATTTCAATAAGCTATATCTTTGAGAAAAATTGTCGGATTTCAATGATTTTTTTTCCTTTTGTAGACAATTTAGTAATATTTTATATAATCATGGGAATAACCAAGGGAAACGGGTGTAATTTTTTAGTTATTCGCAAATAAAGTTTATTTTCTTTCATAACTTGTTTGCCTGAATTTTCGGGGTGATTGGACTATTTTGCCCGCCTGAAGGAGAAGGAAGCCTTCGAAATTGGTGGCTCAATCTTGAGATTTGGTGAAAAATTAACGATGATATGGCTTGCCGATCAAAAACACCATCGCTAAATAATGTAAACTCCTCCTGTCTCGATCATGGAGACCTCAAGTCGACGAAATGAGACATGTATCCAATTACAATACTACAATTAGCGTCAGGTTGTGTGGATGCGAACCCCATGCCTTGCGTTATCTCGAAAATTGTACGTTTTTGGGCTTAAAAACGCAGGATCTGATAGTTCCGGAGGAACTATCCGGGTCGTACTGTACGCATCAAAATCTTCAAGGTCCAATTTGTCCAGCATCGATCTACAGACCTACCACCGTTCCAGTATTGAAGCCTAGCAAAATGTTTGTATCGACTTTATTTATTTTAGAAAGCAAAACAAAAGTAGAGAATACGATTCGCTAACTCCCATTGAAATTCTGTATCCAACGGTACCCCATTCGTGGTATTTGAGCATGACAGGAGCTTATATTTGGTACAAAACCGATTTCGAGCCTTACTGTAATAATATATGTACGGATTATTTATTTTTACTAATTTTTTTTACTGATCAACCCAACTATTATTTTATTCAATCATTCACAGTCAACCATCAATCCACAGTTATGATTTTTTTTTAAAGTTTGGAATTAGAAATACACGTTAAGGAAACAGGATTAAATTGATCAATTCGGTTCCAAACCAATTAACCTGACAATGGGCTTGCAGTAAACTGGAAATCCAGACTTAGTACCTATCAAGAAATTTAATTTCTAATACCTAATAGTCATAACTTATTTTTTAAAAAATGATTTGTGAGACTAGGGAATTTATTTGAAACATTTATTTTAAACCGTTTATTCTGATGCAGATCGAGCTGTAAGGTAAAACTATATACGGAAGTGCGAGTCGGTCAATATGGAGAGTAAGTTTACATGTTGGGGGGCGAATGCAATGCGCACAGCCGATGTGGGGACTGGTATTAGAGATGCCGGCTGTATATGTTAGTCAGCCCCTTTCATAACATTTCGACGGATTTAACTTTCTTAAAATAGCGCTCAGTTATTGGTGTACTGCTTCTTCGGACCAGGTGCAATTGGATCATCGAATATTTAAACAATTTAGGATTATAAATAGAACCATCTGATGCGCGCATCCCGTAACTTTCGCTTACCATTCCACTTTCAGTAGAAATTAAATTTAAAGAAACAGTCGACTCTCGATAATTAGAATTTTTTTGACAGTTCGAACTCTTCAGGCGTTATAGGAAAAACTTAAATATTAAATGTATAGAAGAATACTCTCAAGATTTAAAAAAATAAATAAAACAGTAAACAGTACAAACATGAAAAATAAAAATAAAACGTCAATCTAAACATAGTGCAGTATATAATCATACATTTTATGTAAAAATACTAAATAGTGCATACAATGATAAAATAAGAAAAATACTGGAATATATATACACTGACAGACAAAAAATTCCACCCACTTGATTTTTCCATGTTTTCATCTAAAAATATTTCTGTAAAAATGTATTTGTATATAATACATGGTATTTGTAGATAATACTTAGTATTTATGGAATTTTATAATCTTTTTTACCTTTAATAATCACAATGTGATTGGGTAAGAAAGATTAGAGAAAAAAAAATTGAAAAACGAACCATTATTATTCTAAAAAGAAATTAATTACATCATCGTTTAAGTAGCGCGTGTTTCCTCCTCTTGCCTTCACTACTTCTTGAAGACGCCTCGGCATACTTTCCACCAGTCGGGAAATGTCCCTTTGCTTGAGGATAGCCCATTCCTCCCGAAGAGCCCTTTCAAGGTCCTGCAGTGTATCAGGAAGTGTTGCACGCGCTTTTATTCGTCTTCCGAGGTTATCTCATAAATGCTCAATGGGGTTCAATTCTGGAGATCGTGCTGGCCAGGCTAAAACCTCAATATTGTTCTGTTGAAGGAACGTCTGCACTATGCGGGCGACATGTGGGCGTGCATTAGAATAGAACGATCGCCGATTTCGTTGAGATAGGTTCCAAACACATGAGGTTCCAAAATCTCATCTACATAGCGAATGGCCGTCAAAGACCCTCCACGAACAACAACCAATTCGTCCGTAGTCCAATGGCTGTGTTCTCGAGCAACAGCCAGCCGTGTTACTCTGTAAGTTCTGGTCAACTCTGGTCCTCTTACAGGACGAAAAGCCATTAATCCATACTCATTTAATCTTCATAAACATTGGAATCTAGAATCATTTCATTGAATTAAGGATTAAGGGTTATTGTCCTCTACATTAAAATTCCTAATTGAAAACTAACAAAAAGATTACCTGTTTATTCATTAAAAACAAAAGACCAATCCGAAGCAGAAATATTTTTAGATGAAAACATGAAAAAATCAAGTGGGTGGAATTTTTTGCCTGTCAGTGTATATAACCAAAAACAAAAAACTCAGTGATCTTTAAATCTGACATTAAAACATTAGTCAAAATTGTATACATGTTTTGAATGAAATTAACGTTTTATTACTTGATTTATTATAAGAAAATATAAATATCAAAGAATAACATTGCTATATACTAAACCATAAGGGACATGCATCCCTAAATATCAAAAACGCGGACAAAGTTATAAGCTTTATTTGTATTTCTGGGATCTAAAAAATCGCTGTTTAATCTTCTGATAAAGAGAACTCGAAAATCATAAATATAAAAACTCAGCTATTCTTCAAACAGTTCGGAAAGCGGTGCGCGAGTTCGTCATATACTTAGTGCCATCATCTGGTTATAAGATTAACTTATATAAATTCGAGAATTACGTTTCAAAAACAAGAAAACTTTATCTACATCTATCCGTGGTGCTCATTTTTTGAATTTTGAATTATAAGTACAAATAGTTTCATAAACATGTCAATTCAAATTTTTTTGCCGATACTAATTATTTTTTTTATGCATCATTATGTTTATTAATTCTCTTTCAGAATTTTTCTAGGTATTTTTCAAAAACTTAGTCAAGGAAATTGGAGTATTCTAATATTCTGAATGAAAATTACATTTTATTTTTTTATTTTATGGCACTATTGGAATTTAATTTGCACATTATCATAAGATTTCTTTTAAAAATTATAAATTTTGATGTAGTATAATTTAAACTATTTTTATAGAATTTTGGTCCACTGTGCGTCGTTTAATGATATTTAAATAAACGGATGAAGTGAAAAAATTAATAATTATTTTTAAAAAAAAATTATGTGATATAATTTATGTATGTTGTCATAATGTACTGTATGAGGTTGAGCGTAGAACAACTATACTTACTTCCATGTTTTGAGGCGGTGTAAATTAATGTTTTCTCGCTCGAAGAGGTAAACCACGTGTTTTGATAACTATCGACGTTTTGTGATAACGTCAAAGTAATTGCAGTAATTTTCACCCCCCCCCCCCTCCCCCTCTCTCTGGATTATAGGAAATGCTTCAATTTTATGGAACACGGAAGCTAAATGTAGGTTCTTCTGCTTTTGAGCCATATAAAACTTGTGTGATGAAATTGTGTCGGCTTTAATGTAAATAATTTATTTCACGCATCATGATAATAAAATAAAAATACCCAGAATTTTTACACCAGTAAATTAAATTGATGTAAACAGTATCACGTAGAAATAAAGCAATACTAAAATAATTTAAGGATGTAAATTATTGTATATAGGTGTGTATGTGTTCTTTTTATTTATTTATTTTTAGGTTATTTTATTCTTATTTATTGTATGTATATTATTTTTCTGTATAATTTATTTTATTTATTGTACATACAGTGTGAATGTAATCGGTGAACTCTATAATAAATGTCTTAGAGACAGATTGTAATATTTATCAATAAATAAGTTTTAAACAAAAAAAGTATGTAAATATAGAAAAAGTATCGATAGCTCTCAAATATAGAGAAATGGTAATCCGATACATTGAAAAAAAATCCATATATTAAATAATTGAAAAGGCTAGGATTTAAATTGAATTGATGTCTTAACATTTGTAATATCTTTAATAAAAATATTTATATATATATCTTAAACAATTTTTTAAAATTTATTAATGTTTATTAATATTTATCACAATGAAAAAATAGGGTCCAGATAAAATAGCATTTTAATCAAAACTGATTAAAATAAAAAATAAAACAAATAAAAAGAATGGAAGAAAATCATAAATACACTTATATCGAATAAAATGTATTACTTTCCTTGTGTGATGAAATTGTGTCGACTTTTATTTAAATAATTGATTTCACGCATCCTGATAATAAAATAGAAATACCCAGAGTTTTTACACCAGTAAATTAAATTGATGTAAACATTATCACGTAGAAATAAAGCAATACTAAAATAATTTAAAGATGTAAATTATTGTATATAGGTGTGTATGTGTTCTTTTTATTTATTTATTTTTAGGTTATTTTATTCTTATTTATTGTGTGCATACTATTTTTCTGTATAATTTATTTTATTTATTGTAGATATAGTGTGAGTGTAATCTGTGAACTCTATTATAAATGTCCTAGTGACAGATTGTAATATTTTTCAATAAATAAGTTTTAAACAAAAAAAGTATGTAAATATAGCTATATATCGATAGCTCTCAAATATAGAGAAATGGTAATCCGATACATCGAAAATAAATCCATATATTAAATAATTGAAAAGGCTAGGATTTAAATTGAATTGATGTCTTAACATTTGTAATATCTTCAATAAAAATATTTATATATATATTGCTTAAACAATTTTTTAAATGTATTAATGTTTATTAATATTTATTACAATGAAAAAATAGGGTCTAGATAAAATAGCATTTTAATCAAAACTGATTAAAATAAAACAATTAAAAAGAATGGAATAAAATCATAAATACACTAATATCGAATAAAAGGTATTACTTTCCGTCATAAAAACTGAAAAAAAGCATCGAAACAAATATACTGAAAAAATGCGATGTAGCAGATTGAAGAGAAATAAAAACAAATTTAGTGATTCATAATTGATACCGAGACATTATTTTCGGCTCACTACAAAGTATTTTATTTTATGTTTATTTTCTGTACACTGGTTCGCTATGTTTCTCTTACCACAATTGTTTTCGAGGTTAATGGTAATGTAGGTAATTAATTATAATATTGATTAATTAAGAGGCTATTAATTATAATAGTAATGTAGGTAATTTATGTTACGGTAATAATAATATCAATAGTAATTAATAATATTTTCGCTAAAAAAAGCATAACGGATGTAGTTAACAAAATAGTTTTGGTCTATATTAATTCAAAAGCTTCTACGTGTTATAGAACAGTCCGTTTTTCAGACATCTTCCCTAAATTAAAAATTTCCCAGGGTTTATGCATTTTCCGACTACTGTGCGAAATTGAAAATTTATTTACATTAAATCGATGGAAAGTATTTAATCATTGGATTCAGTAAGTCAAAACAGTGAATAGAATTTCTAATAACGTCCGTTAATCAACGTATCATCGAGCTGTGTTCCCATCATTAGTGTTCTATGACTCGATATTATGGATTAATTAATGGACCCTAATCTTGAATAAAGAGTAATAAAACTCTTTTCATTGAAAAGGGATCCAAGGGATACTAATCTGAGTATTTTAAGAGGGGGGGGGGGTCGGAGGGGCGGTCGTTATAAGAAGCGGCCCCTACTTTTATTAATTGCAAACTAATTAGGAAGAAATCTGTAAACTTGGAAAGTTAATGGAATGGTCACCCGCCTTTCAATATGATTAATCTTTTCTATTCCATTTCCTCCACCAAATTTTCTCGCAATCGAAAGTTTCTTTCATGGTTCATATTAATTATTGGAAAAAAAATGGAGTCTTTTTTCTGTTTATATTTAAATATTTAGTTTAGTGCGATAGTAAAAACTTGAAGAATGCTAGCATGTATAATCTAATAATAAAAGGCTTAGCGAACCCGAAGGTTCGATGCCAACACGATTGGAGGAGTCTACACTCTTCCCACACTGTCCAAATCCAACATCACCAGTTCAGCCTTAATACATCAGAAAAAGTCAAGATTTTTCGATTTTTTATTGTTATAACCGTAGCCCGGTTTTTAGGATGAGAAAACAACAACCTAAAATATACTATACAATACACAACAACAAACCGTCAAATATGCAGTAATAAAACATAAAATAGGCAACGAAGAAACTCGAAATATGCAATAATACATCTAAATTTTGGATTACAAAATTTAAAAAAAATAGTTAAGTACAACAAATTAATATAAAAATAATTATAAAAAATGAGTTACCACATGTGGTCCGTGGTACAGACACCTTTTTATTGAATTCTTAACATCCGCCTGAAACTTTGTAAATAGTTTCATTTCATAGTAACCTACAACTATTTTATTTTCGAAAACTCTTGGAATCGGGCCGTTTTCAATTTGGAAGGGGGCAAACTTTGTCCGTTTAATTTTTTTTTTTTTTATATTTGTTTATTTAGAAATATTACATTCTGTCACATCAAGGACATTTATAATAGTGTTCAGAGAAAGCACACTCACACTCTTAGGTACTAGAAACTAGCAAATAACAAAAAAGGTGGCCTTCAAAAATATTGAGCCATTTGGCGTGACCTACACACCAAACTTTTCATAATAAAGAGGTTATATTTGACAAACTGCCCGATATTTTTGTGGGCCATATTTTTTATCGATTTTGTGATCAAGTTATCTTACGATCCAAGTAGAAAGCAAATGAGTATTTAAGAGTTTTTAGTACCTAATTAAATAGACAAAGTTTGCCCCCTTCCAGATTGAAAATGTCCCAATTCCAAGAGTTTTCGTAAATAAAATAGTTGTAGGTTACGATGGGATGAAACTATTTACAAAGTTTCAGGCGGATGTTAATAATTCGATAAAAGGGGTCTGTACCACGGACTAATGATAGTTAATAATTAAAAACATAATGTGAGTTGTCTTTTAAAAATTAAAATAATATAAATTCATAATTAATATTGTAAGAATATTAACAATTATTTTAACTAAAAAGAAATAATTGAAACTATAGACTATATAAACTATATAAATAATAATTAAAACGTCAATCGATTAGAAATTAGTAATCTCTGCATTATAATTAATTAAGGAATTTCCAAATTAATTTCTGAAAATATAATCTCATGTCATGAAAATGATATTTCTATAACAACAGAGATGATAGGAGGGAAATTATAGCCACTTAAATGTATAGGCTCGTTTTGGACAGTAAAAAAAAAAAAATTCAATGAGTTTTAAAAACTGCTTCATCTTTAGAATCGTAAGGTTCTACTTAGTATCTCGAAATAAATGATGGAATATAAACAATAAAAAATATTACGGCTTGTAAAGATAGTGAGAAATTGAACGTGAGTGTGGTTTTTAGAAGTCTAAACGGAATAAGAAGAGTAGATAAACAGCAAGGCAATGAAAAATAAAATGTATATTCTAAAAAATCAATTCCTGAAGATAGCGTTATTTTGTCGCCGTTTATTTATTGAAAATGAATCTACAACTACCGTATAAAATTTCATATTCAATGTTCCATTTTAATTTATTATTTATAATAATAGTCCGTGAGCCCGTGGCAAAAAAGGTGTCATATTTCATACTAAGCTTTGTTCTTATGAATTAATCATATTCACAGGCCTGATGAGAAAAATGCACTTCTGCCAGCATATAGCCGCTGGAATACAAAATGGTGGCCTTGTGAAGATAGATAGAGACCCTATGCAGGTTGTAAGAATGTATATATAGAGAGATTATAGATATATAAAGCTACCAACCCTTTCAATTTATAGTATTTACAGTCTTAAGACATAAAATAATAGTAAGTTACATCATACCCGTAGATTTCAAGTCGAAAAAATTGAATTTATGATTCAAAAACTATATTTTTTTTCGTTTTTTCGCTCATATCATAGAAACTATGCGTTCTGTCCATAATAATCTCATATGTGAAATAGAAATTGTTATATTAATATTTTTCGCTATATCATATAGTTTCCGTGATATCCGTCCTCGTAACTCACTAATTTAAAAAAAAAATGTTGAATCGCATTTTTATCATTATTTGACTCGCCAACTCTTTATCTTTCCATTTTACGAAAACGTTATAATGAAAAAAGTTGTTTAATATTAAATTTTCTTTAAGAATATATATTACTTTACTGTCTTATATTTAACCATTGAAAGGCTAGAGCAATTATAACTTATTGATTAAACTTCGAAACTATTCAGAAATCTTACTTTTCGCAATTTTCGATATTACACAGCTGTTAATCAGTATATAAGACAACAAACATATGTGTACATACTCTTGCATAAAAATATAATATGTAAACAAAATATGCAATCGCGAAACAATCCTGGCCTATAAACTAATCTTTAACGATGAATAAAAATTAATGCAAGTATCTAATATTTTCCACAAAAGGCGATATTTATCTTAAAATGTTGTGTCCACACTCGAAACTCAAATAGTTTTTCTCTCCCCCCCCCTCTTAAAACTTCCTCTAAATTCGCCCCTGAATGAATCGTGGATGTCTGTTACGTTGGTTCGTATTGCTTTTACCTCACACACATATACATTAATGCTTTAGATCTGAATAAAGTCACATTCAACTTGCTTTGACACCTTGCATATAAATAAGGAAGCTTTTTATATTAAGGATATCTGTTTATACAACGTGAGCGCGGAGTAAGGAAGTTATCCAGTTGGGAGAGCGCGCTGGAGGAAGGGGGAGACACATGCTGGACAAACCCTGGTGAATATTAATAAGCCTCCGGGTATGAAAATAAAAGCTTCACCTTTTCGCTTTTAAGATAAATTTAACGAGATTGCGAAGACTTAGTTATGCTTCCTGCATGGTCAGCATATTCAACACGTCCCTTTATCAGGTCCCTAATCAGCTCCTTCACAACTCACGCCACCTCGATTTCAAATTAATTCGTAAAAGATAAAGGAAAGTACGACTGCTTAGTTTTTCACACTTAATTTTTTTTCAAGTAAACTAATGACTTTCTGTCCTTCAGTATCCTTTAACAACACTTCCCTTATTCCTGTTGAACGAATCCGTTACCTTGGACTCCAGCTGGACAAACGTCTAACTTGGAATCCTCATACCAGACTGAAACGAAAAGAAACGTTTCCGACTACTTCAACACTTACTAGACAAACGCTCTAAACTTCTAATTAAATACAAAAGACTTATATACATGACTATAATAAGGCCTATTTGGACTTGCTGAGTTGAGCTATGGAGATTCAATGAACCTTCAAATTCCTCTCAATGCTCCTTACTTTGTTACAAATAAAATCATCCACAATGACCTTAATGTTCCTTATGTATCAGATTTGGCCCAATACAGATATCTATCCATCCATAATAAACTTCATAACCATCCCAACCCTCTTGTTTCTAACCTTGCTTCCAATTCAATTCCTGATAATCCTCCGAGGCGTCTGAAGAGAAGATGGCCCCGTGATCTCCTAATATAGACATATTATTAGAGTGCTACCAATGGGTAGTTTCTCAATATGTGTTTCATGTCATTATATCCATGCACGAATTTACTAGATGTGTTATTTTTATGCACTTTTAAATATCATATAAATAATAATAAAAATAAAAATTAATTCACAGGACCTTTATACCGGTAATGCGGCTGAGTGAGACGCGCTGGGATCTCCTAGAGTTCTGTATTTTATTTCACGAGTGGGAGAGAAGGCTTGGCGCGGAGTTTCCCTGAGAGAATGAGTTTTGTAAATATTGTATAAAAACATTTTTGTATTTAAGTTGTTATTTTGATAAGTTTATTTATTATTTTTTGTTTATATAGAGTTAATTTTAGTTATACTATTTCGCTGTTCAATTTAGTTTTATTTATTGTACATAAAGTGTGAATGTGCTGTATGGACACTATTATAAATGTCCATTGAGACAGATTGTAATATTTCTCAATAAACAAATTCTAAAAAAAAAATGTATTGTTCAATTTTTATGATAACTTCATTCCCCATGAATCATACACCATTTTTACTCTTTTTTGTTCGAAAAAGGACCTTAAGTTTAATTCAGATCAAATGGGACCCTATTCAAGTTTCATTTTTCTTAATTAGTAAGTAAGTCCATGGATCACTAAGTAATTGTCCGAAATATGTTCTTCAAATAAAGAATTTTTTAATTTTTTTTTTTAAATACAAGTTTTAACACTAAAATACAGCTTTTAACACTACAATACCGGTTTTAACACTATAATGATTGGGGTTTATTTTGGAAATAAACGGATCATGTGAAATTTCAGTTCCGTTCGGCCTTTCGTTTTTGTGTTAAGTCTGCTGTTCATACGCTCAAACCTTTTTATGAGGCTTGGTATTTAGGCTCAAAATAAATCACAAATTAGATATTTTTCACTATCACAAAACTTTCCATTAGTATGTAATTCATATATGGCTAAGTGAAAGTCATAATGATAATATTGATAAATAATAACACAAACAATAATCGTATAAAATAATAAACAAATGAACTATTAAATGATAAATATTATAACGCTCCTCATATGGAAGAATACTCGATGAGGATAATGAGAACATTACGGTGCGGGTTCTACTCTCTGCAAGGACAAGATCCTCATCGCTCGACAGGAAGTTGAGTGACCCATTGTCATAAGTCTTTGGCTCTGATTACGTTTGGTCTGCTGAGATTTAATGCATTATTTTTCATATCAGCTACAGAGGACTAGGCTAAACTTTCAAAATAAAGACAAAACTAGAAAGCGTTGATCACACACACACACACATATATAAATATATTCGAATCTGTCTATGCATGTTAAATGCGTAAACTAAATATAAATAAAGATTCTTAAAGATTATTCTAACCTAGAACACTCGGTAAAGTTTTAAAAAACATTCCTCCAAGATAAATTGGATCGAGACACAATCGTAGGGCACTATCCAGTCTTTATAATTTGCTACTCTGGTACTTGTTAGTTGGTTTTATTTTTTTTATTAGCATAATCTCTCGCCTACAAAACAATTTTTTTTATTTATTTTAAAATTTTTGTTTTTCTTTATTTAATATATAGCTAACAATATAAACTTTTATTTGTGAAGTTCATATATGATTTTACTCTGATAATTATAAAGGAAGGAGATGGTCCGGGATGGAGGTCACAAATAGACTAAATAGTGGCAAAACTATTTTATTAAAATCCAACGTTTCGACCCGACTTTCCAGGTTTTCTTCAAGGAGTTGTGTTCAGCTAGGAATTTCATTTAAAACTGTTCTAAGTGAAACTCCTAGCTGAACACACCTCCCTGAAGAAGACCTGCAAAGTCTAGTTGAAACGTTGGCTTTTAATAAAATAGTTTTGCCACTATTTAGTCTATTTGTGACCTCCACCCCGGACGATCTCCTTCCTTTATAATGCAACGGTCATCAATTAAATATTCAATCTGATAATTATACTTTCTTTATTACTATTTATCACTATTATCGTTATTTTATATATTCTTCTTCTTCCTTCTCCTCATTCAAATGGATAAGTCAGGGAATTACAGGATAAAGTTTTTTAGCACTTGAATTCTACAGAAACTCAAATTTATTTTAGATAAAGTACCCAATTACGGAAAAATATTTTTTTAACGTAAAAATTGCTTGACTATAAGTCTCGGAGCTCATTGTTTAAAAAGAAAAGCTTCTGGGAATCGAAGGAAAAATAAAATATTTAATAATTGGAATGGTCTTGACGGCTACGATCTTCGAAGTTTTAGAACAATTGCATCGTCATCAGTTTTTCAAGCAAAGATGCTCTAATTGAAGAGATTTTGAGGTTAGGAGATCCAAAAACGTTAGATACCTTCTACAATGCTTATTCTTCTTTCCAACAATTAGAATACTTCTTTATGGCAATATAAAGAATTTAACAGGCAGGACTGTAGGGAACTTGTTGGGGTATCTCATTAAATTTACTAATATCAAAGAATTTTGAATATATAATATTAAAATTTAATCAATTAAGAAAAAATGTAGTTGTTTCTTATTTTCGAAAAACTGTTTGACCTTTGAAGTGTCCAGTCCTACAAAATTTGTTCATAATTGAATTGAAAATTGAGGGTTCGTATTTTACCTAAAGTACAAAACTATCATTAAAAAAAATAGTTTGTTTTGAGAATGGAAGATAAAATACAATATTTGTGAATCACAAAGCGAAACAATGCTAGAAAGGTCTCTAAGAGAAGAGAGAAATATGCCGCCGAATTAGACTACTAAATCAGTTTGAATAAACGGTGCATAACTACCTGCTTAATCACCAAGTCCATTGTTCGACCGCCAGCCATTTTCGCTTTAAAAGGACCCTTGATTACCCGCCTCATTTAATTCAATTCATTGGCGGATGATTTTGGTGGACGCGCCAGAGAGCCTGCGTCAAGGCAGCGAGAAAGTCACCCGATAAGGACTGATAAAGGATTAATAAACATTGCGGATGGTACAGGATGCTACCCGCTCATCCACCCGCTTCGTGATCCGCATAGAGCAATCTCTTTCAAAGCTTCCTCACCCATTCAGGCAATAGCCTGTATTATTCCTCCACTCATAGTATGATATCATACCTATTAACATATTAGCCCGATTAATTTATTCATGTAGTTGTATATATACCCATTGTGAATATTGAAAATTTTAATATAAATGCATTTTACATTATCATTACCAGAAAGATTTAACATTATTATTATTAATTTTTATTTTGTTTTTAAAGTCATTTTGTGATTATTTTTTTTCATTAGTCATATAGTCGGCGACACAATTTTTGAATTTGGGACTTTGTTTGGACTAGTAAGGAGATAAACATGCTAAAGTTCACACTCCTGGATTTTGAGCCAGATGTGGGGGATGAGGGGGTGCCTAATAGGTAACCTTTTTCAGGTTTTCACTTTGAAATGTTACGTTTTGGGGTGTTTAATTTTATTCGGGGTGCCACTGGATAATTACTGATGAAAATTACCCAGAAATAAAATATTATTAAAATAAATTTGGATTTCTAATATATTAATTGGTCCAGAATTAATGAATTTTTATTTCTTTTCTCAAATGCTGGTTTGTGTTTATCATGCTTTCTAATTACATACATTACCTGCGATCATCATGATATAAACAGGTGGCAGAATTGAAATAACTTTTACTAAAAAACTTAATTTATTTCAATGTTTAATAAAGAATATATATAAATTATATTTACAAGAACAATATACGTTATTCAATAAATTTACTAATTAACCGTGAAGGCATGATTTCAGATGGACCGTTTGAGAATTGTATTGCCATGAAATATTCTAACATTGGTAAATTCATTGTTAGAAATAACACTTATCTTTTGTATATGAAGTGGTGTGGTTGGTAGATTTCATTGCTGCCTCGCATTCCCAAGACGCCCATCTGTGTGGTCTATGTAGGGCCAAGGCTTCAGTCCCCAAGCCGGAAGAAAACATCTGACCTGTCCTCCAGGCCGAAAATCCACATAAGCCCTCTTTTCTTACTTCCCAGCGTATTATATACAAATATTCAGGGTGGGGCAAGGATGGTTCTCATTAGTTCTTAACTTCACCCTATTACTCCACAATAACTGGTAACACACTAAAAGGAACCAGTTACTTAGTCCGTCACTAGATTTTACTCTAAGCCTTTCCCAGGGTCCAGGTACAGGTCGGTCCTTATCTACCTGCTCCACCAAGTTGACGCTGTTCTTGATGTCAGAAGTCAGTTTCATTCAACTTTTCATAATAATTTTAAAAACCCACCTGCCATGTTCAATACATAGCAGCTTATATCAGGAAAACTATCCATCACATCGACAAAGACGTTCTATATAAAATTAAAGCTGATAAAATTTGCAATGTGATTGATAATATGCCTTTTTATCACTATCTCGCTTATATTAAAAAAAAATTACCTCATGTTTTTTTTACTGTATTTAATTAGCTAATTCTTGATTGCTTCATTTCACGATTAAGTAATGGGTAACAAAGTTTTAAATAATTACAATTTCTTCATGAATATATATTATTTTACTAGTTTATCTACAACGGTTCAAAACTTAGATCAGTTATAACCTTATATGTCGATTACTAGAATTTGCAGGGAAAAAAATTATAATAAACGTTATTATATGTATGTATATGTATATGTATACACAGAGACTTAGATTTATGGAGAGTTAGAGCAATATAATAATAACGAATATTATAAAAAATATTTGTTCTCCAAATTCTCGGAATTGACTTCTAAAGTTATAATTGATCTAACTTTTGAACTGTTAAAGATACACTAGCAAAATTATATATGTATAAATTCTCGAGGAAAATTGAATTATTAAACACTTTCTTTCCCAAGGCTTAATCGAAGAAAGAAGCAATCAAGAGTTAGCTAGACAAATACTGTAAAAACAAGAGGTAAATTTTTTTTTCCGCATTAACGATAGTTGAGGACGGATATCTCGAAAAATAAGCGAGATAGCGAAAGAATAGTTTTCCTAATATAAGCGAAAACCCGAAAAAGTGACTTTCCAGGCGTCCCCCCCCCACCCACATCTGGCTCAACACCTAGAAGTGGGGACTTTTTGTATGTTTACATCCTTCCTAGTCCAAACAATGTCCCAAAGTCAAAAATTGGGTACCCGTTATTTCCTTCTATAATCATTCATTGACTGGACTAATAACTAGAGACTGGATTGTGCTATTGCACATAAATAGCACGTTTTGCCGTTTTCGGGAGTAATTTTCTCTTTTATTGATTTTTCTTAACATAAATTTGCAAATTTTCATTTAAAGAACTAAATTTCTACTTTAATAGCAAACATATTAATGTTTGGGAGTTTCAGAAACAGTGAAAAATAAAAATTTAAAAAAGTAACGTTTGACCGTTTACGACTTCAAACCATCTACAAAGCCTGAAAATAATTATTAATATTGTTTCAAAATATTATCAAATAAAACTGCTTTTATTATTTGGTTTTCCTTTTGATATCGAAACCTTGGAATTCCATTCAAATTACCTTTTTGTATTTTCTACGTTAGGTTAATCATATATTACTTTATCTTTATATATATATATTTTTTTTCTTTTCTTACTTTGCGTAATTGTTTATTACGTTATTTATATTTATTTTTCTTTCTTATGTACATATTGTGTGAATGAATACTAAAGCCCTAGTACCAATGCCCTTCAGTGTGGCAGACTGTATTAATAATCAATAAAAAAAGAAAGTTAATCGTAGTTCAGTGTAGAAATAGAATTTTTTTGTTTCACATTGTACCTAAGTTTAACTGTGAGGTTGCAAGTTATAAGTTATATTTATAGTAGTATATTTATAGTTATTAATACTATAAATCAAACAAAAACTATGATTTTTGCATATTTATTTAATTTTTGTCTTTTTAGTGCACGATTTTCGGTTTTAACTGCACAAAGATTCGGTCTCTTGCCCGGATTTTCGCTTTTTTTTTGCGATTATTCCTGTTTATTATACAGACTTACTCATTTTTCACATTAATATTGATGAGTATATCCTACCTTAGAGGAAAGAATACAATTAATTCTGGATTTGTGGATTTATTTCTTCGAAGCACAATGGTGGAGTTACCTGATACCTTGTTTAATTCCCTAGGGCTGAAATCTAATAATTGCCAATCTGGGCTTAAATGTTTCTCGCAATAATGTCATCACATTTTCAAACATTAAAAAATTGAAAATGTTCGATAAAATTATTCTATAGTATTTATTAACTTTATTGTATTTTCAGTTTTTAGATAGAATTTTATAAAAATATTAATAATAGATACTTACTTGCTTAATCCAGTCCTCTGTTACCGCTGAGCAGTGTAAGGTTCCTTCTTATAGAGCCTGATCCACGAATCTCTGTCCTGTGCCAGCTGTCTTCTCCTACTCCAGTCCATTCCTCTAAAAGCCTTCTTTAACTCCTTCTTCCCATCTTTTTCTTGGTCTTCCCTGTGGCCTCCTTCCCTCCACTTTGACCTCGTAGGTAGCATTAGCAATTCTGTTTTCAGCCATTCGCGAGATATGTCCAAACCACCTAAGTTGGTTTTCTTGGATTATCTCCTCTGCAGGACTCAGGTCCAGATTACCTTGTATGGTCACATTCCTAACGCGATCTCTTCTTGTTTTCCCCTGTATTTTCCTTAAATAGCGCATTTCCATAGCTTGGATTTGGCTTTTGTGCTTGGCAGTGAGGGTCCAAGACTCACTTGCATATGTCAATAGGAGGAAAGTATTCTTAAAGACAATCTTCTTAGTGGTCTTTGAGACTTCCTTTTTGTCCAAGAAGCCTGACTTGAGGGAGAAGAAGCATCTTCCTGCCGTCTTAATTCTCTCTTGAATGTCTCCATCAACCCACCCGAACTCGTTAAGGGGAGCGCCCAGGTATTTAAAATCCTTAACTTGTTCCAGGCGGATAATAATAGATAGAAAAAAAAATTAAATTATTAACGGAGCACTTAGGTAACAAATGTTCCGGATATATATAGACATATATTTATTTATAATTTCATTATTTTATTTGTTTCCTTATGCTACACTTTTATTTTTATTTTATTGTTACATAATTTTGTAATTTAATTATTTTTTGCCTACCATTATGTGTCAGACAAATTTAAATGTAATTCCTATTGACCATTTTATTACTCTTAGGGGACTAAATGTCCCACCATAAAATTTCCTTTTCTTCTCCATCTTTTATAAAACTTTAATAAAAAAAAATATTTCACGTTATTTAATTATTTTTTAGTTTTACATTAGGGACATCAACCAGTCTCTTCATACTGCTTATGCAATGGGATGTATGTTTCTGTAGAACTTGGACTTATCTTCAAGTATGTCCTTCAATCGATTCCATATTTCTGAAAGGATTGGTATTCCCCTTATTCCCAGGTGATTTCGAGTCCTCCCTGCATTTCCTTTATCGTCTCCGGATTTGTAAGTAAGCTTGGCAAGACTCTGCGAAGGGCTCCTTCCGTAGAGGGAATTTACTCTCATGTCCACTACGCCACAGAATATTTTTTTTATATTCCAGTAAACAAATATAGCCGTTGATTTTACGTAATCGTACAAATCATAAACGTAAATATTAATTATAGTGGATTGATGGTTGAATGTAGTGAATAATTGAAGAGAAGATTGGTTGGGGTGATCAGTCAAAAAAATGTTAAAATAAATAAGTATATTTATTTTTATTTTTGCCGATGTTTCGGACCAGAAAAGACCAAATAACAATAGGCATGAGAAACTATTAACATTAATAGATAATATGTAGATGAAAGGTATAGTCTAAAAAATGCAGGTAGAATAAACTTTTTATTTTTTTATTTTAATGTAATTTACAACTGTATTACATGAAAAATACAACAAGTAAATGTGCCATTGGTAACATGACATGTAAAACATGAAGAGAAACTACCCATTGGTAGAACTCAAATTAATGTTCTATATTAGAAGGTCCCGAGGCCATCTTCTTTTCAGACGCCTCGGAGGGTTATCAGGGATCGAGGATGAAGCAAGGTTTGAAACGAGAAACGAGAGGGTTCGGATGGTTCTGCAGTTTGTTCTGGAAGGATAGGTATCCGGATTGGGCCAAATCGTAAACATATGGAACAATGGATGATTTTATTTGTGACAAAGAAACGAGCGTTGAGGATTTTGGGTTGTAAGGATTCGATACGAGAGGAATTCGAAGGTTTAGTGGAGCCTCAAAGCTCAATTCCGTAAGTCCAAATAAGTCTTCTTATTGTCATAAATATGAGTCGTTTGTAATTGATTGAAAGCTTAGAACGTTTGTCTAGTAAGTGCTGCAGTAGTCGAAAACGTCGAGCGGTTTCTAGTCGTTTCAGTCTGGTATGTGGGTTCCAAGTGAGTCGTTTGTCCAGGTGGAGTCCTAGGTATCGGATTTGTTCGACAGGGATTAGAGGGCTATTGTTGAAGGATACTGTAGGACAGGAAGTCATAGGTTTAAGACGAAGAAGGAAGGTAATTTGATGGGATTTATAGGAATTTATTTTAATCCTCCAGTTTTGACACCATTTTTTAAGACTTGTGATGTGTGATTGAAGAGTTTGGGATGCAATAGATGGATCATTAGTAACTGATACTGATGATACACGTGTCATCGGCATAGGCGGTGATGACAGTGTTGGAAGAATAAACTTAAAGTAAAATAAAGCATAATGTAGAATAAACATAAAGGGAATATAAATAACGATAACAAAGTTAGGGGTAGAAAATTGCGGAAACAAAGCTAGGATATATAAGATAACGGTAACAAAGTTAGGAAATAATGAATAAAATAATAACAGTAAACATCATTTATCTGTTGAATCGAAGTCATATCATTTTTCAATGTTTCATGTTTATAGGTTTGCTGCAATTGATAAACATGATTTTTATGATAGTTTGATTTGTAGTTGAAGAAATAGTTTTGCTTTGCAAAAAAAAAAAACTCTTAATAAATAGTATTAAAGATATTATTACCGTAAAAATACTTCACTATAAAAAAAAAAATTCCAGGCGTTCGTTGAAGGGTAAGGGGAAAGTCATTCCGGCGGGGGGCAATGCACCCTCGATTATACTCCTCCCCCCCCCCCTTTGCTCTTCCTCCGTTTTTCCACTCGCCCATAAACACTTTCCACTCTATCTAAATAGGCTGGCATGTTTTTCTTATGCCCTGCAGAAGAGTAATATTTCATACTTTTTTTGGAAAAGAATATTTCCGCTATCGATAAGCAAGAGACTTAGTTATAAGTTTTATGATTTTTCCATGGCTTTATCAAATATCATTTAAAAAAAAAATAATAAATAAAAATTCATTGTTAAAATCATATAAACACATATACGGTATCCCTTAAGTAGTGGGAAATATTTATAAGTGTGATAACAGACCTCGATAGATACAGGCAAGTTCATGTAAACAATAGTCTGATTTTCAGCAGAATAATAGGTAATTCAAGGTTGGTGTTTTTTAAGTAAGTCACGGTTTTGTTTGATGGTAAGAGATTATTAAAAAAAAAAAAATTACATTTTGGTAATAAACAAAATTTGTTTTAAAGGAAAGTAGAGTTTGTTATTGCTAAAACCAACTGTTGACATTTTTATGGAAAGTTTTTTAAAATGTACCATTCTGAGAATCTTTTTAGGAAAAAAGTTCTAAGGAACTTTTTTCTAATAAAGTTCCAGGTTTATGGTAACTTAATTTTAACTTATATTTATTCAAGATCTTAAAAAAAACTTTCTTTAAATAAAAAATAAACAGCAATTGGGCTTAGATTAGAATTATAAATTGTCTTAAATGAACTTTAAATTATATGCCGTTTGCTCGTGGAACATTGAATAAAATTAATTTTTAGATCAACTTTTAGCGATAATAAAGGTTTTTTAAAAATAAAAGTTACTTGAATTACCTTATAAGTCCTTTTCATAAAAAGCGTTAATTGTATATAAAAAAAGTTAATGATAATTGAATAAAAAAAAATATTTAAATATATTAAATGTATTTAGTGTCGAAAGTAGGAAATACATGTGCTATCCCTTACAAAGAACAGTATTATCGTATGATTATATGATTGCTTTGCAACATATATATAATTCAATAGTTAGCAGGTATCTGACTGTTTTTGGCCAAATTTTGATTAGGAGGAAATTCCAGAAGTTGACAGAGTGGGCTACAATGGAGTTTTGGAATGAGGCAAATCTATGAGAAGGGATGTATACGTCAGAAGGTCGAGATCTTATGGTGAAGGAATGGATTAAAGAAGGTTGTAGGCATAACGCGGACGATGATCGTTAATGATTTGATAAAGGAATGTGCCTAGGAAATATTGTCTTCTTAAGGAGGGGAAGAGCCACCCTAACTCAGTTTAGTGGTGGGAGACACGGGAGGGTCTTGGGGTTCCAATTACAAATCTTACGAAGCCATTCATAAGTTTTTTCAGTCAGTCAGTTCACGTATCTTCACCGAGAGGCCATCGTACACCACACGAAATATATATATATATTTTATATATATAAATATACATAATAGATTTTTTTTTAATAGTTTAATATATAAGAACACACATTTAAGAATAAAAAATGGAAATATGTGTAATCATTATTTTAATATTTTTTTTATTTCTATAAAAATGTTTTTCTTTTCTCTCTCTATGGAAATTGATATAGAACCAATAAAGCCTCATAACGTCACCAAAATATAAAAGTTAAAAAATTACTTTCATATAAGGTTGATTGTATATATATATATATATATATATATATATATATATATATATAAAGTTGCTTCATTTTATTGATATTAGATAACATGTTTGTATAATAACCCAGAGAGGAAAACGCTTTCAAACATTACCTGTATAAAGTGAACTAAAGATATCATTGGAAAATGAAAATCAAGGAAATGTTAATTTATTTCTAATTATAACTGTCAAAAACATACAACATGAACATATATAACGGTAACATATATATCTCAGTGAATAAAATTGGACTGAAACCCCTAGCTAGTGGTGCAATGCGCAATATACTTCCCCATCCAGAACCTCAATTAACACTCATGTTTCTGCCTCGGTTCCTAGCATAGAATTCCAATTCAGCAACGCTAACGAATGGATTTTGTTAGTACTTCATACATCGTATTTGGGAATGAAATCCCCTCTGTTTTTATATTTTGGGTTTAGAAATTAATATACATATTATTTTTTATTTTTTTTATTTCTTTATTGAGTATTACAACAATCTGTCTCTTGGACATATTATTAAGTTGGATACATATTATTAAGTTTAAAATTAAAACAAAATGTACTGTTTTGTTGTTATTTGTATTAAATTTTAATTTGACCATCTCCTCCTAAATTATAGATTTTTCCTCCCGAGACACCCAATAATGATCAAATTAGATATGTATTTTATAATAATGACTATATATTTTAGATACCTATTATGATTCTTTAGATCGATAATTTTTACTTACACTTATCTATAGACGGAATGAATATTAAAGGAAAAGTATTGATGTGGTGAAGAATTACGTATCCGAATTTTCACCGTTGATACAAGGTCCCCTGAGTTGAAATAATAAATGCTATCAAAATTATCGCTGTGTACGTATGTAAATATTTAGGGTTGAGGTATTAATAATAAGACTTTAAAACATATAAAATATTATTTACATTTCCTCATGGGACACCCAGTATTGGCGAAATTCGATATTGACCTTTTTGTTAGATACTTTTTATGATTGATACTTTTCTACTTTCGATATATATATATATATATATATATATATATATATATATATATATATATATATATATATTTCCCAAATATCCCGACGCTCAATTTCCACCCTGAAACTCTTCCATCGCTTCCGTCATCTCCTACCCATGTCCACACGTAGACTCCTAGTATCCGCCCTCATCTTCCCCACCTTGACTACGGCTGCGTAGTGTACGGTGGCCTCTCATCGGAACTTAGAGACAGATTGAAAAGAATCATGAATGGCTTAGTAAGGTTTGTCAATGGAACCTCGAGACGTTCTCGTGTATCTCACTACTACTCCGAGTCAGGGTGGCTCTTCCCCTCCTTCAAAAGACAATATTTCCTAGGTACATTCCTTCACCAAATAATCCATAATCATCGTATATATATAAATTCATGATGTACCAGTTCTGCCAAACTTTGGTGGGGGGAGGGGTGATTATAGACAAAATATCGAACAAGGTGGTCACGTTTTTTTTTTTAATAAGATAGAAATTGCTCAAACACTTTTTAAGATAATTAAATTCCAAGTATATCATCATAAAGAAAACAAACTTTTCTTTGAGAAAAGAGTGATAAAATTTACTAAGGTCAATGACAAAAGGGACTTTTCAGGAGGTCTGATACGACCGCTGCACTACTGCAGCTACAGTACTGCTATGTATTGTAAGGATCACATGTGGAATATATTTAATTATTTCAAATGAAGAAATATATTCTAAATAATAATTGCTAACTCATGCCCGGTTACCTGAGGGAGAGTAGCGACCCACAAAGAGTCTAACCTTTTCTGAGGGGCAATGAAACACCAAAGGACCGACACCGGTCTTACGTGGGCATGTTTGCAGAGGATCGGAAGGCTTGTCTAGGGGGAGAACAGAAACAACTTCGAGAAAGAAGAAACAGCCGTACAGCCTGTAGGCGTGGTCATCCGTTATGCTACGAAAATTCAGCCAATGAGACGAATGAGGTGAATGACAGAAAGGTTGGAAAGAGGACAGTTGTGGAAGATGGCCTGAGAGAGCAACATGGACTGGAGACTCCACTCAGAGGCAGCTTGGGGTAAATCTGGGAGAGTCCAGGGAGGCAGCCAGGAGAAAAGAGACAGCTAGAGATATGTGCGACACCCCTCACCACGAAGAAACAGCTAAGTTAAAACATTCATTTAGTTATACATATGTAAACTTGTGTTGGCAATCATTAATAGAATCAATAGATCATTAGTAACTTCAAGCAGTCCTATCCAAAATAGCATTCTCCTCTAGTATGATTCTCTACTACTCATCGTGTATATATGTTTTGGTTTTGTTTAAGTTTATAAATATATTAGTTATTACACCATCTGGATAATTTTACAATCTCCTTTGCATGCCACTAATTAGTTATAGATGCAAAGAGTAAATTTTTAAACACGATACCTTTGGAAAAGATATCCAATAAAAAGTATAAAGTAGGGGGTCTGTGGTATCTAACCTTTAAATACACAATTCATATATTTTTCAGTTGATCGGTTCCCTTCTGGAACCGATGTAAATACAAATATAAGTATTAAATACATTTAATAGAAATAAATGCGGTTCCTGGAACCCCCTACACGCCGTAGAAACGCGAAGTCAAGGAACACAGCAGTACCCATCCACGAGCAGTATATATCAGTAATCCCGATTCGTGAAATAATTTGGTATGATGGTAGGCTTTGAGTTATTATTATTTTTTTTTCATAGTCACCCCCAAAAGTTTAGCCATTAAGAACTGAGATATCCTGTTTATATATTAGAAGCGCTTTAGCCCGCACTGCTACCCCACCCCGCCACTCTCTCTCTCTCTCTCTCTCTCTCTCTCTCTCTCTCTATATATATATATATATATATATTCAGACAACATTTTTTTCTATAACCCGATTCCAACTGAATTCTTGACATTTACTTCTGTGAGACCCAGTAAATGTAAATATACAAAAATACACATACATCATCACTCTAAAAGATGAGTTAAAAACTTAAATCTGATAAACTTTATAAAATTAAAATAATACTGGAGTCAATGTAATTAGCTCAAAGCTGCTGAAAAGCTCTCATGATATCGATTAATAAATATAAAAATAAAAGTTTATATAGGAAAATGGAAAATAAATTATCTGTCAGATTGTAACAAAACGAACAGAAAACGGCAAGAAGAAATATTACCGTTTAAAACTCCGTATATTAAAATTAATGAGCAAAATATACTTTAAGATGATTTATTTCCTTCTAATGAATCGGGAAAATAATGCGATTATCGTTTCAATTAATAAATTCCTCTTGGAAAAAAATTATACTCAATTACTGATTACTGAGAAGGTGAAAAAGAAGAAAAACCGACAGCATAAATGTCAAGTGGACATAACTCACTATCCGCCATCATGGAAGGTGTTGCACACTGTCATACTCTGGAAAACAGGGAGATTGCAGCTCATTAAATTTAATGGAGGACTGGTTCAATTAGTTCTCTAATCGCTGCCATCAGACGTTGTTATTTGCTACACTTTGTAAAATATAGATTATGTCACAAATCGCTAGATGAACTTTCAATTTTTGAATCTAAAGCAATGTTCAGATTGATACGGCTGAGTGAAAGACGCTGGGATCTCCTAGAGTCCTGCCTATCCCTCCACGAGTAAGGCTTGGCTCGGAGATCTTGAGTGAATGAATATTTTAAATATTGTATAAAATAATGTATGTATTTAAATATTTATTTTGTTTGAATAGTTTATTTTTGTTTAGTCTAATATCTTTTAGTTTATATACATTTATTTTTAGTATTATTTTATTGCTGTTTATTATTTTTATTTATTGTGCATAGTTTTTTTTTTTTTTTGTTTATTTAGAAATATTACATTCTGTCACATCAAGGACATTTATAATAGTAATCAGAGAAAGCACACTCACACTCTATTTACAATAAAAAAAAAAAATAAATAAATAATACAGAAACTTAATAATAATAAATACAATAAAATAAAATAAAAATAAATACAATAAAATAAAATAAATGTATATAAACAAAAGAACTAACCTAATCATACACACTCGGGCTTGAGTGGAGGATCTGGCCATTGCCAAAACTCCAATAGATGCTTATTTACAAAAGGTCTCTGGGCCACTGCCGCTTCAACCTTCGAGGAGGATTGTAAGGATGGGTGGTGCTGGATAGAGATTGTGCAAGGGGATTTGGATGATAGGTAAGGTTTTGGTGAAATTTGGAGAATTTTTCTGGAATAAGGTCTAGGACAAATGGGATATTAAGGTCATGGTGTAGGATTTTGTTATTTACATAGAACGGAGCATCAACTATTGTTCGAAGGACTTTAGATTGAAAGGATTGAATGCGTTTGATGTTAGAAGCTTTTGCTGTCCCCCACAGTTCAAGTCCGTATGTCCATATAGGTTTCAGTATTGTCTTGTAGATAAGTAATTTGTTTTCAATAGAAAGTTTGGATTTTCTGTTTAGTAGTCTGTATAGCTGGCCGTATCGTCGGTTGAGTTCTTGTCTTTTGAGTCTAGTATGTGGGTTCCACGTTAGTCTTCGGTCTAAATGAAAGCCAAGATACCGGACTGTGTCTGAGTAAGGAAGCTGGATGGAATTAAAGTGTACTGGTGGACAGGAACTGCGTCGGAGTGTAAAGGTAATATGTTGGCATTTAGATTCATTAACTTTAATGCGCCAGTTATTACACCAGTGCTCAATCAAGGTGAGGTGGTTTTGGAGATTTAAGGATGCTATGTTGGGATCAGAGTTGGATGATAAGATTGCGGTGTCGTCAGCGAATGTTGCAAGAAAAGTATCGGGATGAACAGGGATGTCAGCAGTAAAGAGGATGTAAAGCACGGGACCCAAGACGCTGCCTTGGGGAACACCGGCTTTAACGGAGTAGATATTGGAAAATTCTGTTCCACAGCGAACTCGGAAGGAGCGGTCAGAGAGGTAGGATCGGAGGACTAGGTACAAGGACTGAGGTAAATGGATTTTAAGCTTGAAGAGCAGTCCGGAGTGCCATACCCGGTCAAATGCCTGTGCAATGTCCAGAAATGCACCCGAACAGTATTCCTTGTTTTCTAGGGCTGAGGAAATATGATCAACAACTCGGAGTCCTTGTTGAACAGTGGAATGTTGGGAGCGAAAACCAAACTGATGGGAAGGAATATTTTGGGATTCTATAATGGGTAGGATTCGTTTCAAAAGGATCTTTTCAAAAATTTTGAAAGGATTGGGAGTAGGCTAATTGGTCTATAGGATGTTGAGATATTGGGAGGTTTGCCTGGTTTTTGGAAAAGGATAATAGTGGAGTGTTTCCATAGCAGAGGAAAGTGGGTGGTGCGTAGGATACAGTTGTAGATATATGTAAGGAATATGACTGCTTTGGATGGAAGTTGTCGAAGGATTTGAGGGGTAAGGAGATCATGTCCAGGAGCTTTACGGGGGATTAATTTTTTTAATTGAAATTTCACTTCGGAAGGATGAATAGCTTTTGGGGGCAAGGAAAGTGGGATTGGTGATGTAAGGAATTCTTCTACTGTTACGGTGTGGGCAGGATGGGATTCCGGATGTGAAATAAATGTATTGGATAGGTGAATGGCGAACTCCTCAGCCTTATCTTCGTCAGATGCTGCCCAGGAGCCATCATCTCGTCGGAGGGGATGGGAAATGCGGTGAGGATTTAAGATTTTGGTAGTGGTTTTCCAAAGGGAATTGTCGCGAGAAGAAAGGGAGGATAGGTAGGAGTTGAAGGAATGTGATCTGAAGGTGGCTAATTCCAGTTTTAATTTTTTGCAGTAATAATTATAGGAGCAGCGGTCGGTAGGATGTCGGGTACGTTGCCACAATAATCTGGCACGGCGTTTGGTTTGGATTAGGTCAAGGAGGTGTTGGGGTAGAATGGTCTTTTTAGGAATTCTGGAGGAGTCTTTTGGGAAGGAAGCAGTCCAGGCGGCTTGTTGGATTGTGGTAGTAAAGGAATTTACGGCACTATCAAGGTCATCGGGAGTTTTGAGGGATATGTTAAGATCAATTTTATCGGAGATGATTTGGCGGAAAAGGTCCCAGTTAACTGGGCCCCTAATAAATGACGGTGGAGAAGGTTTGGGAACGGGTTCAAGTGAAACATTAAGGATTAGAGGACTATGGTCAGAGGAAAGTTCATTTAGACGTGTAATGGAACAATTGAGGGGACTTAAGCCGCTGTGGATAAAGAAATCAAGAAGATCAGGATTACGGTTGGGATCTGTAGGCCAGTAGGTAGGAGAGTTGGGGGAAAGGAGATGAAAATGTTGGGAATTGAGTGCAGACAGCAGGGTTCGGCCACGAGTATTCGTGGTTCTGGAACCCCATTGTTGATGTTTGGCATTTAGGTCTGCACCCAAGATGAAGTGATGTCCTAAGGAGTCGAGGAGAGAACGGAATTGGGCATTGGATATGGATCGGTTAGGAGGGCAATACGCTGATGCAAGGGTAACCGGAAAGGAAAAGGTTTTTATCACGATAGCGGTGGACTGTAGGAAATCATGTGTAGGTAACGGGAGTAGGTGATGGGAGAGGGATTGGTGTACAATGACAGCAGTACCGGCATGTGCTTTTCCGTCAGGGTGGTCAGTACGATATGTCAGGTATTGTGGTATTTTGAAGTGCTGTTTAGTGGTTAGTCGAGTTTCAGTAATTAGTGCCACGTCAATATTTTTGTCAAGTAATAATGTAGTTAGTTCGTTTGTGTGATTTCTAACACCATTCGCATTCCAAAGGAGAATGGATAAAGGTTTATTGGAAGTCATTTAAGGATTTTTCGCGGGAGGGATAAAATGTGATACAAGATTGGTGAGAAGAGATATCAAAGGAGTAACAAGGGATCTGAATTCGGAGAGGAAAGATGTAAGTAAACTGGTGAGATCTGTGGTATTTGAGGGAGGAGGAATGCGGGGAATTTGGTGTTGATAAAACTGTTGATTAGGTGAAGTTTGATTAGGATGTTGAGGGTGGGGTTGAGAATTTTGAGGTATGTGTTGTTGTTGCGGCAGGGTCTCACAATAAGTAACATCATTCTTACCTCCTAATAAGTGTGCAAAAGACACCGTTGGGTCAATTTTTTTTGAAGGTCCTCTTCTTGATGCGTTAGGTTCTCTTCTTGATGCCTCTGCTTCTTCTTGGGTCCGGGATTTTTGATATCTTGATTTAATATTCTTGTAGATCTGACAGCCTTTGTAGTTCGCTGGATGTCCTTCAAGGCACAATGCACAAACTGCAGGATCCCGTTTCGGTTTTGTGCACTCCCCGGATTTGTGCTGCTCTCCACATTTCACACAGCGCGGCAGATGATGGCAGTAAGTCCTGGTATGGCCATATGCCTGGCAATTGTGACACTGTACGATTTCCCTCTTAGGATATGGCTTCTCTACTATAACACTTGTGTAGTATATTCTTCTTATTTCGTATATTTTTTCGATCCCTTGATTTGGCTCCAAATCTACGAAAAATAAGGGTAGAGGAACTTTTACTCCTGGCTGTTCTTTACTCTCCTTCTGTACATTTGTAATCTGGCGCACTATGAAACCTGAAGTTTTCAATTCTTCTTCTATTGCTTCGGTTGGTGTTGAGGGGTGTAGATTTCTTATGACTACCCTCAAAGCTCGATCTTGCCGTAATTGGTACGTATGAAAATCCGCGTTGGTTTCCGTTAGATACTTCACAATTTTTCTGTAGGTTTCAGCTGTATCTGGTGATATCTTCGTGTCCTTTGTTCTGCTTAGACATGAATAGCTTCCAGAGCCTGTTATTTTGTTCAGTTGTGAGCATAGTAACTGAAAATTGCTTATGTTTTTAACGAATATGGGTGGAGGTCGGGGATCTCTTGGTATTGAAGCGGATTCCATCACTTCTTTATCATTCTGAAGCACCTGATAGGGGTTAGGGGTGAAAAACGGAGATTGTTCGGTTATCTCTTGTGAAGATGTACCTGGTTGATGCTGAAGTTCTTCAATTGTTGGTTTTGATGATGTTCCTGGCTGGGTTTCATTTTCTCTGGAGCTAATAGGCGTTACTGCAGGTGTTTGACGACATTGACGAGGCTTTTGTTTGACAGGCGAAGAACAAGGTGTTGAGCCTAACGGCCGAATTCTCTTGATAGAAGCTCTACTAGACATGGCCTGATTGTGATATCGCATATAAGGGAAAAAAAAAATGAAAAAAAAAAAAATAAAATAAAATAAAAATAACCCTATAATTTATAACAAACAATAAATATCAATTGTTATTATGTATTCTTGACTTGTTTTGAATAAATAATCTCAAAGATTTCACTGCAAAATAAGTAAATTCTGAGAGACGATGCAGAAACACGTCCTTTCGCATCAGCTGATCCACTTATTGTGCATAGTATGAATAACCTACTCTTCATCACTAATGCCATTGTCCTTGAATGTGACAGATTGTAATATATCTCAATAAAGAGAATACTATAAAAACAAAAAAAGTTGTTAAATTTATTTTAAAATTCAAAATGTTATGTTTAAATATAAAAATAAATAAATAAAAACACGATGCTTAAAATTTTAAGTCCTAATGTGTTTTTTTAGGTAGGATTTTATTATTAGAATATGTATCTCATTGGTTGGGTTAGTTTTTAAATTTAAAAAGTTTAATAATAAAGTTTAAAAATATTAAAAAATAAAATAATAGTATAATCTAGTTTAGTAATACTGAGATCTTTATCAGAAATGAAACTAGGGGTAGCGGAAAAGGGGCACTTGACCTCTAACGAATAAATTTAGATTTTATATTTAGATTAAATAAATTTTATCATTTATTATATTTCATTAAATAAAAATGTTTCTTTCTGCATTTTGATTGCTTTCACCTTAATTCAGTCAATAAAATTTATTTATATTATATGTATTTGTTTCTTTTATATTATATGTTATATTTTATATATATTAAATTAAAAAATCTATATCTATAGGGGAAGTACTGCTTCCAGACAAAACGTTGTATTATACAAGGAGGTGATTTTTACAATATCACTTTCAACCGCGAAGTTTTTCTCGCAAGTATAAACATTTATACAGGCTGAGTGCGCCCTAAGAGGGTCTCCACGACCCAATTGTCAATCGATGATTGATTTAGCAAACTATATATGTATTATTGTTATGAAATTGTTGACAGTAATATTTTATATTACTTTTATTTTATATTAATTATATACCCTTAATCTACACACACACACACACACACACACACACACATATATATATATATATATATATATATATATATATATATATACACAATTAGATTAATAAAAATAAAGCTGAAATAAGCTAGAACTGATTGATATTCCCCAATATCAGATTTAGAAAATTAAATAAGTTTTTGATTATAAACGTTATTCACTTAGGATCATTTCACCTTTTCAATGTTAATTTTTTCCTTTAACCTTGAGTTGTTTCCATGTGATGTTTTACTTATAATTTAAATTTTTTAAAAATACAAAAATACTTGGAAATAATTACTTAAAACATGGAACCCTATTTTTTCAAGTTATACAACATTCGTTTGATTTACTTTATGTATTTAATTTATATATGAAGATAAAGGGAGTTCTGGTATAACAATGTGAGATCTGAACACTAACCAGCACCCTAGAAAGAAATACAGAAAGATTTGAAAGAAAGATCTTACCCATGAAACCCAGAGCGATCTGGGATCATACCAACGCATGGATGAGAAAGACCAATTAAGAGCTGCTTACAGAAACTAGTCGATCAATATCCCAAGATATGAAGGCAAGGAGATTAAGATGGATGGGGCATGTAGCTCGGAACAATCCATCAGGATGCCTCTGCCCAATAATGAATATCTCAATAGTTGGCAAGAGGCCACGTGGAACGCCAACTGCAAATAAATAGGCCATGATAGACCGACATGGAGAAGGCGGACAAAAGATGTACAGGGTCTGCATTGCAAACAGAAACGATATATAAAGCTAGTGTTTTTCGGATAATTATACTTTAAGTTAATATCTTATATATTCGATAGTTAAAAATCCAAAAAGTGTCGCTTGAAGTAGGTTGAGTAAAACATTTGAAATATATATTAATCTTGAAAATTGCAAGGCAATGTAAAAAAAAAAAAAAAACAGATTAATTTTAAGCTGAAAAAATTATACCTTTTACTATCTGTTTATTTTATTTGTTCTTTATTAAAAAAAAATTAATATAAAATAAAGGAAGGTGCAGATTAAATTTGAAGTCAAAACAAGCTACTGTCATGTTTCATTATCACGTTTGTATTTCATATTATATTCATTAGTATATTCATTCTAATATAATATATATCATAACTATATAATAAAAAATAATAAGTATAAATAAATTGAATACTTGATGGTTAAGCGTAGTATATTATTAAGTAAGGGGATGGCCCGGAGTGGCGTTGATAAAAAGACTAAAATAGTAATAAACTATTTTATTTAGAGCCAACATTTCGACCCGACTTTACAGGTCTTCTTCAGGTCTAGAACGAACAAGAAACAAATGCCTATAGAACAATGTGGCAGTTACATAATGTTTAGATAAAAGATATGAACAGTGTGAATAAACTTACTAAAATTGTACACAGTGTGGATAGGAAGTACAATGAAATATTTAGAACAATAAACTATATAAATAGAGTAAACGGAGTATAACTAAGTAACAAGACCCTAAACTGAAGTAAATAAATGGTAACAATTATTGTAGGTTATTGGAAATAAGGAAAAATTGAATGTAATAAGAAGAATGGACAATATATGCAATAATGGATATAATTTTACAAATCTCAAGAGATTTAAAAAAAAAAAAAAGAAGGTAATAATGGACATAAAGCCAATGTGCAATAAACGAAAACAATTAAAAATTAAAAATTGAGACTTGCGGTTATGAGATATATAATATATGTAACATTAATATATATATATATATATATATATATATATATATATATATATATATATATATATATATATATATATATATATATATATATATATATATGATGCATGCAATATGTACTTTGTATCTTGTTTCTTCTAGCCCTGAAGAAGATCTTCAAAGTCGGTTCGAAACTTTTGCTTTAAATGAAATAGTCTGTTACTATTTTAGTCTTTTTTTGACTGTCACCATCTTCTTACTAAGTATAAATAAAGTAATTTTAATGCTTCAATACCACACTGCTGCTTTAAAAAAAAAATATTTGAATGGTTAGAAAATTGCTTTTTTCCATATTCATCAGTTTTGCTTACATGCTAAGAACTGGAGGAAACAAAAAAAATTAATCAATAAAAAAATTTCTCTGGCATATAAAATACCAAAAAGTGGCCCAAACCTTCGTTGAACCATGGTTTCTATTTTGGAAGATTGGACATGTATTCGATAATCGGTTTCCTGGGACAAATTGGGCACTATCCACCTCCCCCCTTGTCGAAAGATGGTGATGGACAGTGACGAATCGGTCAAGATCGATGGATTATGTCAGTTGTGCGTCAGGAGGTGAATTTGAATCTATTTGCCCATTGCCGTATTCCGATTTTATTATTTTTCAAATTATTAAAATATATTTTCTCTAAAAACAATCGTCAATAACAATTTACACATTATAATATTCACCCTACGCTTAGAGGGTAGAGAGCGATAGATCAAGCTCGCTCAACGTTGATTACGCCTCGGCAGCACTTAGATTCTCATTAGCAATTAATTCTACTTCGCAACGTTAACACTTGATAGGTTACCAGTAGGGTCTATATAATGGGAGGTTACAGACTCATGCGTATATGGTAAAATATTATGGCATTGGTTAATAAAATTTATCTTTATTGATTTATTTTTGATCTATGGAGAAAAGATCTGTATAAAAGTCAACTCGAACGTTGTTTTTTTTAATTAGATATTTTGTGAGGTAGAAAAATCACTTTACCATATTCAGGAACAGTTTATCGAATGATTAAATTACAGTAAAAAATCCAACAGATTATGTTTTGTTTAATAGATTTTAGGCCACAGGTAACCAATGAAATGCGTTTTTATCTCTAGATGTCAAAAGTGTGACCAGTCATTAACCATAAAACGTATTTTGGAAGAGTGCCATTTTTACACCGCAAGGTTAAAAGATCACGGAATACCACAGAATATATCACCATCTCTGGGAAATCAAGAAGAAATCCTTACCAAAGTTATGAAGTTCCTAGACAATCAATTAATTATACAACGTATATTGCAGATTTTTTTTTTAATTTTAAAAGTTCATTGATTAATCAATTTATTGATTTAATTACTTTTTTTAATTTTTATTTTACTTTTTACTTTTTTTTAATTACTATTTAGTTGATCGGGCGCTGATGACCTAGACATCGAAACAAACAAACTAATGTGTTTTTAATTGTTTTTCTTTATTTGCCAATGTTTCTGCTTCTTAATTAACTAAACAGATTATTGATCTAAAACTTAACTAAAAAAAAAAAAAATGTATTAGAAGATAATAAGTAGCATCAATAGGTATATTGTATATATATATTAAATTAAAAAATCTGTACCACTACAATTCATGGAGGGTCTTAAATGTACTACACAGTGAAGAAGTATTTCAGACAAAACGTTGTACAAGGAGGTGATTTTTGCAATATCACTCTCAACCTGCAAAGTTTTTCTCCAAAGAGAGTTTTAAAAAATTATAGAGGCTGAGTGCGCCCCAGGAGAGTTTTTCTCGACCCTATCCTCAATACTCGATCGATTTAACAAAATAAATATGTATTACTGTTATAAAATTTTTGACTTCTATTGAAATGGAAAGGGCTGTAAGAAGTCAAAATTAAACTTGCCTTTTTCGTCAAAATTCTATGATATAATATATAAATTTCCCAAGAAATTTAATAACTGTAAAAAAAAAAAAAAAAAACCTTCAATCGTGGGAAATTTTATAATCGATAATGAAATATTTTATTTTTTCCGAATCTTTTGAATTTGAACTTTACACTTACTTGTTGTGAATGTTGGGACTTCATAATTTTTTTTTCTAATTAAAATTAACATTTTACCGATAAAAATCCCAACTCAATAACGTAAAGTTGTTATTATTCTTTTTTATGTTTCGTAACTATTTGATTAAAACACTTTACTACGATTTTTGCAGTTTAAAGTAGGTTCTCAAAATTCCTATATATTTATTTCCAAATTATTGAAAGGAGGTAGACAATCTCAGGTCCTCCTCCCCCCTCCCCGTAATGGACGTTGCATAGAACACGAAACAACTATAACAGGAAAAATATTAGGAGGTCCATAAACGGTCTCTGATGTATTTTTCCACATATAGTCATGAAATGAAACTTTTGTCCTGAAAGGGAGGTCTATGTTTCATCAAGTACTGGTAGGAGGTTTCGTTTTTTTTCTTGTATGGGTGACTGGCAAAGGGAGGTTACAGATTTGGGGTCACCGATTTCAATGAAACCTTTTTTTAATGGTACTAGGTAGAAAAATATTAGATCCATGTCCGATGGTTCTTGCCAATGGCCCTCAGAAGCTCAGAAAAAATAAATATTTTATATAATTTTAAAGAAAATTTATGTTATAATTTTTTACCTTTCCTTTGCACGGAGTTTTACGTAATAATATATCAATCGATTTCTTTTTTTTTGAAGAGTGGCTAAATAAGAAAATGATATCAAATGATTTATAAAGTATCTTATTAGAAAAAAACTAAAGTTGCTTCCTGTAAAGTAGTCCAATTAAATTTTTGTTATGAAAAACCAAGTTCTCTGTGTCCTATAAAACTATTTTTTTTAATCTTATTTATTGAAAAATATTACAATCTGTATCTAGGACAAGTTTAAAACTATTAAATACGAATTTTCATTGCAACCAAAAATTGCAAATTTTAGTACAAGATTTTCGTGGAGGACTGTTTTTCCAGCCGTTGACTAAAGCATTCACAAATTAAACGTCAGTACAAAGGTTGGAAATCTGAATCAATGTTCTTCCAAACCACATCAAGTTTTGAATTTCATTCCGTTTTATTTTTTGTCATTGATGATATTTACAACTGTATTACATATAAAAATACATTCAGTAAATGGGAACAAAGGAATATAATAACATGAAATCACTTGTTGAGAAACTACCCACTGGTAGCACTCTAAAAATGTATTTACAAAAGGAGATCTTGAGGCCGTCTTCTTTTCAGACGACTCGGAGGGTTGTCAGGGATCAAAGAGGAAGCAAGGCTACAAACGAGAGGGTTTGGATGGTTCTGAAGTTTGTTATGGAAGGATAGGTATCTGAATTGGGGCCAGGTCAGAAACATAAGGAACATTAAGGTCGTTATGGATGAGTTTATTTGTGACAAAGTAAGGAGCAGTGAGGATTTTGGATTGTAAGAGGAATTCGATGGCTTAGTGGAGCCCCCAGAGCTCAACTCCTTTAGTCCAAATATGCCTTATTGTAGTCATGTATATGAGTCTTTTGTAATTCACTGGGAGCATAGAGCGTTTGTCTAGTAAGTGCTGGAGTAGTCGGAAACAGCGAGCGGTATTCCGTTTTAAGATAGAAATTTAGAAAAGCTTCTCAAACATTTTTATTCAATATCTTTGGTTCTTGTTTGTTTATGCAAGTCAAGCTGGTACCATTTCATGTGACATGTAGAGACTTAGATAACTAATAATTTTCGTGTGATTCGGTGGAGATATGGTGAACTTCTCACGATTTTCGTGTCGAAAAAACTTCGTGCAAAAAATTTTAATTTTTCGAATGCTATAAAAATTAGTTTTTAAAGTGAGAAAAACGAATATCAACTATGTTTCTCACTAAAAAAATATTTATCCCCACATTGCTACGTTGGTTGGTCCAATTTGTTTCAAAATAAAAGCTATTTGGTAAGTATAATATTTTTTCTAAACCGGCTCGGTAAAAATGATTTTAATGAGAAATAACCAGACTGAAACGACAAGAAACCGCTCGACGTTTCCGATTACTTCAGCACTTACTAGACAAACGCTCTAAACTTCCAATTAATTACAAAAGACTCATGTACATGACTATAATGAGGCCTACTTGGACTTACGGAGTTGAGCCACTAAACCATCGAATTCCTCTCGTATCCAATCCTTACAAAATCCAAAATCCTCAATGCTCCCTACTTTGTTATAAATAAAACAACCATAATGACCTTAATGTTTCTTATGTTTCAGACCTTGCTCAATCCAGGTACCTATCCTTCCATAATAAACTTCAGAATCATCCAAACCCTCTCGTTTTTAACCTTCCTTCTCAAGGCGTCTGAAAAGAAGATGGCCTCGGGACCTTCTAATATAGAACTTATGACCAAAAAAAGGGATAAAATAAAAATATAATAAAATAATGTTTAAGAAATATAATTTTCAATAGGAATTTTTATTTTTGGGCGCCTGGCTTTACTAGCCTTTCATCTCTAAAGTGATAATTATAGAGAATATAAGTTACTTACCCATGATTTGGCCATGATAAATCATTTATTCTACCATGCTAGCTCTGGTGAGAAGGGTTTGGTTGGATATTTTTTATAAACAGCGAAAAGGTTAACAGATCTATTTACAGAAAGAAATATTTACAGAATTAATACTATGTACAATAAAAAGAAATAAAATACAAGGAAAAGAGAGAATTCAAACATAATTACTATATATAATTAAAGATAAAATGGGAGATATTTAAGATAATACAAATAACAAAAAAAAGATACTTATTCTATATAATATATTGTGGCATGTCTAAACATCTAGAAAAGATAGTCAAGATACAAGTGATATCAGATGTAAGAGCACATGCACATGATAAAATATCAGTTAGTCATCTGGCACAGGAAACAAAAGAGACTAGTGTTTGTTTTGTTTCCAGTGCTTTCTTAATCTTGGTTACAAACTTTAATTTGAGTTCTACAAATGGGTAGTTTCTCTTCATGTTGTACATGTCATGTTACCAATGTCACATTTACTTGTTGTATTTTTCATGTAATACAGTTTTAAATTTCATTAAAAAAAAAAGTGAGAAAAACGAATATCAACTTTATTTCTCACTGAATCAAAATCAATGAATCAAAATGTAGACATGTAACTTTCACTCTTCGACGCAGATCCTTTCCGCCAATCCTTTTTAGTTCAATTCCTCTTCCCTACTCAGACACAGTCCGTTACCTTGTCTTCCTTCTTGACAAAAGACTAACTTGGAACCCACATACCAGACTTAAAAGACAAGAACTTAACCGACGATATGGCCAGCTGTATAGATTACTAAGCAGGACATCCCATCTTTCGATTGAAAATAAACTTTTAATCTACAAGACCATACTGAAACCTATCTGGACCTACGGACTTGAACTGTGGGAAACTGCTAAACATTCGAATATCAAACGCATCCAATCCTTCCAGTCCAAAGTACTTAAAACAATAGTCAATGCCCCATATTATGTCACAAACAAGACCCTACACCATGACCTTAACATGCCATTTGTCCTCGACTTCATCCCATCCAGATTCTCAAACTTTCACCAAAACCTTATCCATTATCCAAATCCTCTAGCTCAATAACTATCCAGCTCCCTTCATCCTTACAATCCTCCACGAAGGTTAAAACGGCAGTGGCCCAGAGATCTCTTGTAAATATGCTTCTGGAGTCCTGGCAATGGCCAGCTTCTCCACTCATGTCCCGAGCGTCTGTGGCTCTAGTGCCCTCTTTCAGTCTCCACTGGCTTCTAATACTAGTGATGCGGCTGGAAAAGTGGCACTGGGATCTCCTGGAGTCTTGCTTTGCCTTCCACATGTGGGGGAAAAAGCCTGGCTCGGAGATTCCTGGGCGAATGTATATATTGTATATAGGTATGATTGTGTTTAGAAGTTTCTATTTTATGTTATTGTTTACTTTTTTTTTCTTTTATTTACTTTCTTCATCAGTATTATTTATTTACTTTTTATATTTATATTTATTTCTCTATTATGTGTATATATTGTTTGAATGAGAACTCTTAGCCCTAATACTTATAGCCCTCCAGCAGTGGCTGATTGTATTATTATTTAATAAATAGATTAAAAAAATAAATAAAAATTTCTCACTGAAAAATATTTATCCACAAATTGCTACGTTGGTTGGTCCTATTTGTTTCAAAATATAAGCTATTTGGTAAATATAATATTTTTTCTAAACCGGCTCGGTCAATTTTTTTTTAGTGATAAGTAAATTTGATATTAGTTTTTCGCAACCAGAAATAGAAAATAACGGGCATTGGATCGCTTCCAACAATTTATGTGTTATTGCACAGCCCAATTCAGGCCTGGTATTATTTGAATATGAAAAAGCAATTTGAGATGACCGTGAAGTGGAGAGGAGGAGAGGAGGGATGGGGATCGGTGAAATGGCGTGCGACTGTTGGTGCCGCTTCAAGGTGATGGATAGTACTAAGTATTTTTTTACGTGTGATTAATGACATTTGAGTCTCTGAAGATTGGTACTCATTCCGGTAGCCAATCCGACAAATCGATAACTCCTGTCTTACTCAAACAGTTCACTTAACAAGTCCTCACCAGGATCTCTGAACTATTTCCTTCTTAAAATAGATTGACATATAGACAAGAGGTAAAAATCTTTTAAATCCCTAAACGTATATTCTGACAGGTTTGTATGAAAGATACAGATTTTATCAAAATATATCGATATACTTGTTCCACTGTATATATTGAAATTTGACCATCGAAAACAGATTTTTTTTTCTTCAAACCATGACATTTTGAATCGGAGCGAGATAGTTTTTTTACATACATAAGCTGCTTACGAAGTATTAAAAGACTGCTGAGGTCACCCAACCTCACGTTGCTACGAACCATGGTTTCTATGGTGCAGCGACAGGCTACCGATTATTCCTTCATGACTGATACCATTAGGCAAGGGCCAATTAGCCTTCGTTATGCCTACCAACTTACTCGTGTTCAAGGACATTGACGAATTGGTCAAGATTCATGGAATATGGCTGTGTTGGGCCAGCAGGCGCATGAAGACCCCAATCAAAATAGCACAAAAAAGGGGATCTAGCTTGCAAAAGGACTTGTAATTCAAATTTGTATTTTTCAAAAAAATCTTGATTTGATTGGATCAAATTTGGATTTTTTATATTCATCACATATATAACAATATGTAAAAGAAATATGAACTCCCAGACAATTTGCAAGGTAACATGTTTAATTTGACTGGGCTAATATTTCTTTTATCGAAACAGACCGTCAATGGACTAGACCTCCATGGACTCAGACCAGGTTACAGCCATCCACATTTACAGATACATCCTGGAAAACCAAATCCAGTATAGTTATAACTATTATAATTCCCGGTTTCCATACACAGATATTAGGTCAAAAAAAATATTAATTTAACTTATTTTGTTTTTCAAAAGAGGTTTTATACTCGAAATAATTTGTATGCCTAATATTTTCTGTATTTTTTTAAAACATTTTCTTTACCAGAACAAAAAATATGTGGTAAAAAAAAGTTGTACTACTTTAAGTAAAAATGATATTTGGAAATATCTTAGAACTATAAACTAAGAACTAAATGTTAACTCATCTTAAATCATATTAATTATAATGTTTTTAGTCGATTTATAAAAAACACCTCAGGCCTCCTAATTTATAGTAAAATAACTAATCTGTTAAAGTTTTACCAATTTAACTAACATTCAGAACAAAAAAAATAAAAATGGCACTGTTATATCCTATTATTAAATTAAGTCTCAATAAAATAATCTGTCTATTCTCATTTTCTACGCAATTATTTATTTATTTTTTATTGAATAATAAAGTATTCATCCATACAATACATACAGATAATACAGAAATATATATGAATAATTTTTTAAAAAATATTAACCAAATAAACGAAGATAGAAATAAATAAATAAGTAAAAATAAAGTAAATCTTCTTAAACACATTCATATGTACAATATTTGCATTAGCTCAGAAAACCCTGGGCCAAGCTTTGTCCTCCAAATTTAGAAGGCAAACTAGGAATCAATGAGATCCCAGTCCCGGCTAAAAGAAGCCGCATCACTAGTATTTGTAATGCACGTAGTATTATAAATATATCCACAAATATAAATATTTATATTTCATATATAAATATATGTATCAATATATATATATATATATATATATATATATATATATATATATATATATATATATATAAAATTATTGAAATTTAAAAAACTTTTAATATTTTTATAAATTCGTAATGTATGAACTTGTAGCAGTTTTTAATTTTATTCTTTTGAGCTACTCTATGTATATTACTAGTGTCCCTGAATGTGACAGAATGTTATAATAGTCAATGAAGAAATATAAAAAACGAAGTTTAGTGTTTGATTTATAAAGTTATTTTGATCTAACTGGTATTCGTAACTTCATTGTATTTGTACTTTCAACTTTTAACTTTAATTGTATTTGTTAAATTTTCTTCTTGTAATTTTTACTTTTTAATTTAAAAATATTACTGTCAACTTCTCTTAATCTGCAACATTTAATTTTAATTGTGAAGGTTAAGTGTACTTTTTTTAATCTTTAACTTTAAAATTTTAATTGTTTCTGTTCAATTTTCTTTTTTGTAATTTACTGTAAAAAGTTGTAATATTGTATTTGTAATCTGCAATTTTGTTATTTGAGTATTAGTACTAGTTGCTTTAACGAACATAATGTTGGGCGAAAATTACCCAGGTGTTTGAAAAGCTCAAAACATTTTATAAATAAATTAATATATTCAAAGCAGATTAAATTTAGGTAACGATTCTAAATTATAGTAAATCCAAAAATAGTTGATATTATGAAAAATTCATATACGTGTAAATTTTGGAAGATGCGTTCGAGTATCCACTCCGTTCGAGTGTTTTCGAGTTGGAAGTGCAAAAGATACTTAAGAAGTTCTTTACTTTCCATTTTCCATCCAAAGTTTGAGAAGCTCATAAAGATTTCATGTCCAAAACGTTAGCTGTCAGGGTTTTTACCTCAATGCGAGATTCAACAATATCATCTCAGCCGTACCAAAAATTTTATTGATATTTTTTAAAACAGTCCCGATAATATTATCTATGTAAACTTATTATTTTATTATTAATATTTCAGATAGTTTATATGAGATCAGCTGATGCGAAGGTTGTCTCCTCAACTCCTCTCTCAGTTTTTGCCAATTTTATAGCGGAATCTCTCTGATTATTCACGTAATATAGTTAAAGTGTATATCAGATCAGTTGGTATTTACTGTTGACATCTTCTTTTTTGTTATTTAAAAAAAAAAAATTTTTTTCTCTTATGATATGCGGTATGATCAGCAAGTGATGGCCAGTAAGGTGCCCAAGAGGTATCGGTCAGACGGAGTTAGCTCACCAGCCAAACAAAGGACTCGTCGCTGCCTACGAGAAATACCTCCAGTGACCAAAATGAACACTTCAGAACCAGAACCTCAGTCCCAACCAGGTACGTCTGCACAAGAAACGATTGAAGAATCGCCTTTCTTTACTCCAAACCCCTACCAAGTGCTTCAAAATGACCGAGAAGTAATGGAGTCTGCAGCAATACCCAGAGAACCAAAGCCTCCTCCGATATTTGTGAAAAATATAAAAATTTCCAGATGTTCTGCACCCAACTAAATAAAATCTGCTCTGGCAGTTATTCATGCCTTAACAGGACCAATGACACCAAAATAACACCTGATTCTGCAGAAGCCTACCGAAAAATAGTGAAGTACTTATCAGAAACAAATGCGAATTTTCACACTTACCAGCTGAGGCAGGAAAGAGCTTTACGAGTAGTGATAAGAAATTTACACTCCTCAACCCCCACTGAAGTTATTAAAGAAGAACTAACGACGCTTGGTTTCAATGTACGCCAGGTAACAAACGTTTTGAAGGAGGACAGGGAGCAGCCAGGATTACGAAATAGGATCCCACTACCATTGTTTTTCGTGGACTTGGAGCCATCACCAGGTATCGAAAAAATATATGATATCACAAGAATATACTACACAATGGTGAAAGTTGAGAAGCCATACCCCAAGAGAGACATCGTGCAGTGCCATAATTGTCAGACCTATGGCCACACGAAGACATATTGCCACCATCTGCCGCGTTGCGTGAAGTGCGGTGAACAGCACAAATCTGTAGAGTGCACCAAACCTATACAAGATCCAGCAGTATGTGCCCTATGCTTGGAGGGACACCCGGCCAACTACAAAGGCTGCCAAATTTACAAGAATCTCAAAACCAGACACCAGAAAAACCGGATTCAAGATGAAGCACTAAGAACAAGAAGAGAGAGAGAGCCTTCCAGAATTGTAACAATGATGTATCATTCTCCCAACTACTTAGAGGTAAGACTTTAACCGATAAATGTCAAGCCCTGCCACAACAACAACCTCAACCCCAACCTCAAAATCCTCTTCATCCTAATATACCTAACCACCAACAACAAATTCCTCATATTCCTCCTCCTTCAAATGCAACAGATCTCACAAGTTTGTTAGCATCTTTCCTCACCGATTTCAAATCCCTTGTTACTCCACTCATATCACTCCTCACGAATCTCGTATCTCACCTCATCCCTCCTTTGAAAAATCCTTAAATGACTCACATCCCTAAACCCATATCCATTCTCCTTTGGAATGCGAATGGTGTTAGAAATCATACAGACGAACTATCTACTTTACTACTTGACAAGAACATTGATGTGGCACTAATTACTGAAACTCGACTAACCACTAAACAGCACTTCAATATACCACAATACCTGACATATCGTACTGACCACCCTGACGGAAAAGCACATGCCGGTACTGCTGTAATTGTACACCAATCCCTCTCCCATCACGTACTCCCATTACCAATACATGATTTCCTACAGTCCACCGCTATCGTGATAAAAACCTTCTCCTTTCCGGTCACTCTTGCATCAGCGTATTGCCCTCCTAACCGATCCATATCCAATGCCCAATTCAGTTCTCTCCTCGACTCCTTAGGACATCACTTCATCTTGGGTGCAGACCTAAATGCCAAGCACCAACAATGGGGTTCCAGAACCACGAATTCTCGTGGCCGAACCCTGCTGTCTGCACTCAATTCCCAACGTTTTCACCTCCTTTCCCCCAACTCTCCTACCTACTGGCCCACAGATCCCAACCGTAATCCTGATCTTCTTGATTTCTTTATCCACAGCGGCTTAAGTCCCCTCAATTGTTCCATTACACGTCTAAATGAACTTTCCTCTGACCATAGTCCTCTAATCCTTAATGTTTCACTTGAACCTGTTCCCAAACCTTCTCCACCGTCATTCATTAGGGGCCCAGTAAACTGGGACCTTTTCCGCCAAATAATCTCCGATAATATTGATCTCAACATATCCCTCAAAACTCCCGATGACCTTGATAGTGCCGTAAATTCCTTTACTACCACAATCCAACAAGCCGCCTGGACTGCCTCCTTCCCAAAAGACTCCTCCAGAATTCCTATAAAGACCATTCTACCCCAACACCTCCTTAACCTAATCCGCACCAAACGCCGTGCCAGATTATTATGGCAACGTACCCGACATCCTACCGACCGCTGCTCCTATAATTACTACTGCAAACAATTAAAACTGGAATTAGCCACCTTCAGATCACAATCCTTCAACTCCTACCTATCCTCCCTCTCTTCTCGCGACAATTCCCTTTGGAAAACCACAACAAAAATCCTAAATCCTCACCGCATTTCCCATCCTCTCCGACGAGGTGATGGCTCCTGGGCAGCATCTGACGAAGATAAAGCTGAGGAGTTCGCCATTCACCTATCCAATACATTTATTTCACATCCGGAATCCCATCCTGCCCACACCGTAACAGTAGAAGAACTCCTTACATCACCAATCCCACTTTCCTTGCCCCCAAAAGCTATTCATCCTTCCGAAGTAAAATTTCAATTAAAAAAACTAATCCCCCGTAAAGCTCCTGGACATGATCTCCTTACACCTCAAATCCTTCGACAACTTCCATCCAAAGCAGTCATATTCCTTACATATATCTACAATTGTATCCTACGCACCACCCACTTCCCTCTGTTATGGAAACACTCCACTATTATCCTTTTCCCAAAACCAGGAAAACCTCTCAATAGCTCAACATCCTATAGACCAATCAGCCTACTCCCAATCCTTTCAAAAATTTTTGAAAAGATCCTTTTGAAACGAATCCTACCCATTATAGAATCCCAAAATATCCCTTCCCATCAGTTTGGTTTTCGCTCTCAACATTCTACTGTTCAACAAGGACTCCGAGTTGTTGATCATATTTCCTCAGCCCTAGAAAACAAGGAATACTGTTCGGGTGCCTTTCTGGACATTGCACAGGCATTTGACCGGGTATGGCACTCCGGACTGCTCTCCAAGCTTAAAATCCATTTACCTCAGTCCTTGTACCTAGTCCTCCGATCCTACCTCTCTGACCGCTCCTTTCGAGTTCGCTGTGGAACAGAATTTTCCAATATCTACTCCGTTAAAGCCGGTGTTCCCCAAGGCAGCGTCTTGGGTCCCGTGCTTTACATCCTCTTTACTGCTGACATCCCTGTTCATCCCGATACTTTTCTTGCAACATTCGCTGACGACACCGCAATCTTATCATCCAACTCTGATCCCGAAATAGCATCCTTAAATCTCCAAAGTCACCTCACCTTGATTGAGCACTGGTGTAATAACTGGCGCATTAAAGTTAATGAATCTAAATGCCAACATATTACCTTTACACTCCGACGCAATTCCTGTCCACCAGTACTCTTTAATTCCATCCAGCTTCCTTATTCAGACACAGTCCGGTATCTTGGCTTTCATTTAGACCGAAGACTAACTTGGAACCCGCATACTAGACTCAAAAGACAAGAACTCAACCGACGATACGGCCAACTATACCGACTACTAAGCATAAAATCTAAACTTTCCATTGAAAACAAGCTACTGATCTACAAGACAATACTGAAACCTATTTGGACTTACGGACTAGAACTGTGGGGATCAGCAAAATTTTCTAACATCAAGCGCATCCAATCCTTCCAGTCTAAAGTCCTTCGAACAATAGTCGATGCTCCTTTCTATGTATCCAACAAAACCCTACATCATGACCTTAACATCCCATTTGTCCTAGACCTTATCCCAGAAAAATTCTCCAAATTTCACCAGAACCTTACTTACCACCCAAATCCTCTTGCACAATCCCTATCAAGCACCTCCCATCCCTATAATCCTCCAAGAAGGTTGAAACGGCAGTGGCCTCGCGACCTTTTGTAGATTATATAAATTGGAGTTCTGGCAATTGCCAGATTCTTCACTCAAGACATGAGTGTATGTGGCTAAAGTGCTCCCGACCAATCTCCGCTGGCTTTAGTACTAGTGACGCGGTTGGGAGAGTAGCGCAGGGTTCTCCTGGAGTTCCCTCGCCTGATTGTATATAGGTATGCATGTGTTTTTTTTTTTTCTTAGTTTTAATTTTCTTATTTTTTAGGTTACTTTATTTTATTGTCTATTGTATATACTTTTGATTATTATTTTGTTCTATTTATTTTATTTTTTTAGTACATATAGTGTGAATGTCATCCTACCTCACTATAACCAATGTCCAACAGACAGATTGTTATAATACTCAATAAAGAGATTTAAAAAAAAAAAAATATTTCAAGTTTAATAGGATGGAATAAAAAAAACATGAATTCACTATAATTTGATCCCTTTGGGTTATGTATTATTATTTATAATTTAGGTGACATAAAATCCTCTTGCTGGAAGATAAAGAGGACATCAACACCAATTTAAGGTTACAGCTCATAGTTACAAATCTATTTTTCAAAAACAAAACAAAAATATCTTTAACAATAATAATAAACTAACCTATCATTTGCTTTAATAATTTTCATGAAAACGTAAATAACATGATTAGAAACATTTAGTTAGTCACTTAATACAATAAGAATCAATTTCCATATAGAAATGTTGGTAAAAAAATACTAGTACATTATCACTTTAGTTGATAAATATTTGAAAAATCAGATCTTTTTACTTTTTTTTTAATTAAGAAAAAGTTTGTAATTTTGTTTATTATAGTACATATCAGGTCATGGGAAAAAAAGTAATTTTTGTTGAAAACAAAGTTAATTGTGAGTAGCAGAATATCAAATCACGTAATTTTGTCATACAAATGCAGGTGATTGTCGATTTACAATTTAACAAAACTTAATTAAGGCGATATGGTCTTTAAGTTGTTATTTTGATTAGTTTAGTTTTTTTTTTTATATACATTTAGTTTAATAATTTGACCTAAATATTCCATTTATTCTTTGTCTTATCCGAGATAAATTTTTGAAATTTCACCAGAACCTTACTCATCCCTAAAATCCTTATCAAGTACCACCCATCCCTACAATCCTTCTCTTAGGTTAAAGCGGCAGTGTTTTCGAGAACTTTTGTGAATATGTATATATTGGAGTTCTGGCAATCTCAAATTATCCACTCAAGTCATGTGGCTGTAGCGCTCTTACTAACCATTCTGGTTTTAAATACCAGTGATGTGGTTGAGGGAGAAGCGCAGAGATCTCCTAAGTCTCGCTTTTCGCTCTAAAAGGGGGGGGACTAGATTGGTTCGATTGGAGTTTCCCTGGGTAATTGTAAATCGTGTATATAGGTATGCTTGTATTTAAGATATTTATTTTACTTTAAGTACGTTTTATTTTACTTATATATATATATATATATATATATATATATATATATATATATATATATATATATATATATATATATATATATATATAAATTTTCTTTTCACCTCCCTTGTAATATTTTATTTTGTTCTTATTTCTACGTATTCTTTTGTTGTGCTCTCTGAACTCTATTATAAGTGTCCTTAACTGAGAAAGATTGAAATGTTTCTCAATAAAAAGTTTTAAAAAAAAGTTTTAGTCATTTTATTTTCCAGTTTAATTTATTTTTATTTGTAAACATAGAGTGTGAATATACTCACTGAACACTATTATAAATGCCCTTATTTGAGATAGATTGCAATATTTATTAATAAACAAGTTCTAAAATAAAATAATAAAATAAAGAAGGAAGTGGCGTAGTTGTATTCCAGTCGGGGAGCGATAATGGAAATATGGAATAATCTATGATATTATGAAAAACCAGAACTCAATCTCGTATAGCCGCTTAAAAGTTTATTTTAAATGGTTTGCAATGACAAGCTCTAATTGAATTTAAACAAAATGTTGTCCATTTTGCTATGAAGTAATTATTAACTACCTAAATCATCCAATTTTTTTTAAGTTATCGATACCAGTCCATGGTAGAGACCCCTTTTTATTACAATATTAACATCCACCTGAAACTTCGTAAATAGCTTCCTCTCATCGTAACCTAAAAATATTTTATTTACCAAAATTCTCGGATTTAGGACGTTTTCAATGAGGAAGTCGGCAAACTTTGTGTTTTTAATTAGGCACTAAAAACTCGTAAATACCCATATGCTTTCCGTTTGAATCGTAAGATAACTTGAGCACAAAAATAAGATAAAATCTTTTTTTTATTTTTTTTATTGATATTTACAACTGTATATATCAACTTATTACATATACAATATGTAAATCTGCTAAAATGATAAATAAAACATGATAAAAACTTGTAAAGATACTACCCATTGGTAGCACTTCAAAAATTAAATTAATTAAGGTCCCTTGGCCATCTTCTTTTCAGACACCTCGGAGGGTTGTCATGAATTGTTTTGGATTAAAGGTTATGAAATAGAGGATTAGGATGACCAAGGAGTTTGGAATTAAAAGAGGAGTATCTTAGTCGTGCCAAGTATTCAACAAAGGGAATGTTGAGGTCTTTATGAATAATTTTATTTGTGACATAATAAGGAGCATTAAGGATTTTACGGAGTAGTTTGGATTGTAAGAATTCGATATGGAAAGAATTTGGTGGTTTTGTGGAGCCCCAAAGCTCTGTTTCATATGTCCAAATGGGCCTGATGATGGAAGAGTATATGAGTGTTTTTGTAGAATATTGGAAGTTTAGAGTGTTTGCCAAGTAAGTGATGCAGTAGTCGAAATATGTTTCTTGTCTTTTCAATCTAGTATGAGGAATCCAAGAAAGACGTTTGTCAAGAAAGAGTCCTAGGTAACGGATCTGTTCTACAGGGATAAGAGGATATTGTTAAAATATACTACTGTTGAGCAGGATGTAGTAGGTTTACGACAAAGATAAAGCCGAAACAAAAAAAATTGGCCTTCATAATATTGGGCCGTTTGGCGTGATCTACACCACCAAATTGTCAAAATAACGAGGTTACATGGGCTAAAAGGCGCAATATTTCTTTAGGTCCCCTTTTTAATCGATTTTATGATCAAATTAGCGATACAAGTGAAAAGTAATTGGGTATTTACGAGTTGTTAGTACCCAATTAAATAGGGAAAATTTGCTCCAGATTGAAAACGCCCCAATCCGAGAATTTTCGTAAATAAAATATTTGTATGTTACAATGAGATTTACGAAATTTCAGGCAGATGTTAATAATTTGAAAAAAAGTTTTCTGTACCACGCAATATACCTATTCAATAATAAAATGTACTTACTTTAAGAATCACTTAATTAATTTAAAAATCAAAATTTTCTACTTTTCGACGGAAAATCGGACCACGGTTTGAATATTTTTTTTTTATCTCTTGAGATCTAATACCTCTTTAAATATATTCCTTAAAGTATGGGATACACTCTATATGTTTGTGTATGTATCTTTATAAAATAAAAATATGTAACTGTTATCATCTGTACTTCTTTTGTAATAACAATAATTTTTTTTATTTCTTTTATTTCAAACAAGCTAAGTCAATGACTTAGTTTGTTAAATAAGAGGGCCAAACACCTCTCTTTGGTTTGAAAGTTGCCTGAGGGGGTTTTCCCTGAGTTGTGATGAAGTATTGTTGACAAATCCAGTTAAGTTCCCAGCGTCTTCCTTCTACAAACAATTCCTTTTAACAATACTGACAAATTGACATTATAGCTGATCACAGAATCGTTAAATAAAGTACAATCAAGAGAATTGGCAATATTAATAAATAATTCCCAATTAGTTACTCATTCATATAATTAGGTAGATTTTTACGATTACTATATGGCTACATCTCTATAGTCAATATATATATATATATATATATATATATATATATATATATATATATATATATCCCAGCCCACACCATTAAGGAACCACGTTGGAAAGAGACTAAAAAATGTGCTGCAAGAAACGGCACTGAACTAATGATACTGAATAAACATTTTGATTCTATAGAAAGTAAACATTGGAATAAGAATCATTTCATTGAATTAAAGATTAAGGGTTATTGTCCTCTATATTAACATTCCTAATTGAAAACAAACAAATAGATTACCTATTTATTCATTAAAAACAATAGACCAATCCAAAGCAGAAATATTTTTAGATGAAAACATGAAAAAATCAAGTGGGTAGAATTTTTTGCCTGTCAGTGTATATAAATATTTATAATTGTGTAGATATTTATAATACTACGTGCATTACAAATACTAGTGACGCGGCTTCTTCTAGCCGGGACTGGGATCTCCTGGATTCCTAGCTATATATATATGTATGTAGTAGTCAATAGCTAAGTTTTATTTATAAATTGTGGTTAGGTGTCAATGTGTTTTATTTATTTTATTATCATTCTTTTTATTTTTATGTATGTATATATATTTTTTTTTCTTCTTACTTTCTTACTTTACTTACTTCTTACTTAATTATATTTATTTTCGTTTCTTATGTACATATTGTGTGAATGAATACTATTGTATTCATGTTGTATAAATGTTGAGGTCTTTATGAATAATTTTATTTGTGACATCATAAGCAGCATTAAGGATTTTACGGAGGATTTTGGATCGTAAGGATTGGATACAGGAAGTTTTTGAGACTTTTTTAGAATATTATTCAACAGTATTTATTTATAATCTAACTTTAATAATTTATATTAACCTTTATTGTGTCAACAGAAAAAAAAAAAGTTGCTGAGTATACGAATAAGAATTCACAACAGTTCAGCATTTCGAGAAAAAAAAAAATAAGTAACCTAAGAAGTTCAGAATATAAGAAATAAAAAGATAAACTAATGCCATTAGAAATGCTGATTTCGAAGCTTAAATTTAATATAACATAGTATACAAGTGTTGGACTGCATATTCACAGTACGTCATGAACAACTTGATTTGCAAATTGTTCTTTTTGAGGTATTGTTTCTTCTATTAACATTTTCACATAAGGTGAGAGGAGTGATTATCATATAGAGGAGGGGGAATATACCAAATTTATGATGAAAAATTTCTCTTCGATCCGGTACAAATGTTCGTCAAGGAGTACAGGAGACTATTTCAGAATCAATGTTCTATATAAATGGCATGCTACACTATGTAAACAGAATATTAATATGACCGATATTCTTATGAACGAATGATGACCCAGATTAAAAAAAGAATCCGTTTATTCTCATAGATCTAGGACGAGTTATTAAACTAATACTATCGATAGAATCCAGTTGTGATGGACAGCCATTCACGTTTAGTTTCGGAACGACCTAATGTATTAATGGTGGATTAATAATGGATTCTGTCAGGGAGTTAAGACAATTGGAGGTAACAAAACTTATGAAAAAAATGTAACACCTACATAATTTATTGTTGAGAAATCTGAATATGTATATTAAATTAAGAAACAACAACACTGGGGTTTATAATAAGGTTACATCCAGTGTATCCATCGAAAAAAATGTTGATGGAACTGCTGAACGATCAGTGGTTCAATCGGTGTATAAAGTAACACAATAAATTCCATCGATGAATTTAGGATGGATTTCAGATACCATCAATGATCTCCTGTTTAGGAACCTGTTTAGGAACTTTTCCATATTAATGCGTCGTTTATACATTATTGAACTCAACTTTGTAATGATGCTGTATCCGCATATGTTTTAAAAACATGATTAGATAATTTAATAAAGAACAATATATTTTCAATTATAAGTATTGAAAGTGGAGAGAGTTATTTAGTTTTGGTGAGAAGTTTTAACAGTCTGTAGCTTAACATTTCTGAAACATAATACGACAAGATTCGCCGAATCGGATCGACAAATTCGCCTCCCTTAAGAGAGGCGTTAAATGTCGTACGTAACACAAACACTACCTAACGAGCTTTCCCAAACCACCAAGGAGGGGTCCATGAATGCATCCTTTTACAAAACATGACATTCAAACAAGCATAATGTTATCTTCCCATCTACTCTAATACCAACATCTTTGAAGCACCCCTCGTACTGTGACCATTGCTCTTGTGTGACTTATAGCATTTATTACATTTATGGAACACATGTCTATCCCTCTGCTAACGCCGCATACGGTCATATCTTTTTTTTTTTAATTATTATTTTTTCTCACCATTCACCCCTTTTTATATGTCAATAATAAAAAGTTTATTTTTTTATTTTGGTAAAAACTGAGGGATAATTGTTCCAGAATTGTACATGGTTTATAGATTTAGGTTTATTTTGCGATGTATTGTCGCATTTGTATATGGCCCGGGAGTAATACCCAGTCTTAGGGATTAAGACATCAAAATACTGCCGGGTTACCAGGCTGGAGCTATCTTTCGTTCGTGTTGGAAGTCTACCCCCACCATTTTCACCCAGCTACAGGCCCACCTCACCTCGCCTAGCGCCATTTTCAAAGAACAGCTGTTTGGCTCATCGGCAATCGTCGATCGATGGATTGGCTATCGATTCGATATTTCCTCACCAAAGACTGTGTGGCATTGAGAAGGTAACCTGGTTGGAAGCAGAACCTGCAACTGGGCTTTTTTTTTTATTATTCTCCACCGCCACGAAAGACAGTAAATTATTTTAATTGTTTTCTTCGCTAAATTAGTTTTATTCTTTTGGACAATTATTTTTCTCTCTTGTTTTATTTATAATTTTTAGAAGTTGATATTTCGTTATTAATGGTTAATTTGGTTTTATTTTCAGTGAAAATTATATTTTATGTTTCATTTCATTTCAGTGCATTTAATAACCTTTTTTCATTTGTTTGTTTTGAATTTTGTATAAATCTTTTTTCCACTATAATAAATTGTAAACGTTCGAAAGGGGATTTTTTATTTTCCATTAATTGAAATATTTCTATTTTTAAAAATTTTCTTATGTATGCACATTTTTTATGTTTCACAGGTCTCATTTTTACTCCTTTTTTCTCTTCTTTCCCAATATTTAATTTTCCTCGAATTTTTCTCACTTTTGAAGATCCTCACCGGGGAAGGGTTTGTGTCATAATTTTGAAATACTTCTGGCCCCAACACCCTCTATTGCAATGAGTACTTATAGCTTGAATTTAATATTTAATATTACAGAATTCATAGAATTATTTACAGAATTAATATATAGCATCATAGAATTTAATATAATTTCTGAAATCGCTTTAATTGTGCACACGGTACCTGCACAATAAATATTTATATATATATATATATATATATATATATATATATATATATTTTTTTTTTTTTTTTTTTTTGATGAATTTCGGAAATAAAGATGTTCTGTTGCTAATTGTTCACATCAATATTCTCCACCGACTACTCTAGACTCAAAATATATCATATAGTTTACAAAAAATTTATATTTCTGATTTGAAAATGTATTACTCAAGAATTATTATTGTTGTTAATTGCAATAATTTTGTTAAAAAATAATGATCAGGATATGATTTTGATCACCTGTGATCAAAAATGAAAACCGATTTTCATAATTAATCGCTAAAAATTCATAATGAGGGTTGACATTCGTGAATAATGAAGAGAAAGATGGTTGTGGTGATCAGTCAGAAATAAAATAGCAAAAATAAATAATATATATTAAATTTATTTATTTATATTTATTTATTTTATTTATTTATTTTATTTATTTATTTATTTATTTATTTTAACATTTGCCGACGTTTCGACCTGAAGTTCAGGCCTTCATCAGGGCTGTTCGAAGAGATTGTTTGAATAGAGTCGTGATTATTATTATCACTGATCACCCAAACGATTTTGAAAATGCTAGATAAAAATTTTAATCAGATTTTATTTTTTAATTATCAATGTCAATACCAATAACAGACTGAAACGACAAGAAACCGCTCAACGTTTTCTATTACTTCAGCACTTACTAGACAAACGCTCTAAACTTCCAATTAATTACAAAAGACTCATATACATGGCTATAATAAGGCCTACTTGGACTTACGGAAACAAGCTCCATTAAACCATCGAATTCCTCTCGTATCCAATCCATAATAACCAAAAACCATCCATAATGACCTTAATGTTTCTTATGTTCCAATCCAGAGACCTATCCTTCCATAATAAACATCAGAATCATCCCAACCCTCTCGTTTCTAACCTTGCTTCCGCTTCAATTCCTGATAACTCTCCATGGCGTCTGAAAAGAAGATGGCCCCATGATCTTCTAAAGAAATATTAGAGTGCTACCATTGGGTAGTTGCTCACCAAGTGTTTTCATGTCATTATATCCATATGTTCAAATTTACTAGATGTATTTATTTAATACAGTTGTAAATATCATTAAGAAATAATAATAAAAAAAGATAATACCAGTTCCGTGCAACTTTTTTTTCGTTTTTAATCTAGGCTGTTCACAAACCCAATCCCTTAACTTCTCGAGATTTTGGTTATTTTTACTCAGGATACCATAAAACATTTATTTCCGTTTAAAACTTGGAACCGATTTTTTTAAGGATCGCAATGTTTTCTCATATAATTTTATAAATATGTAAATAAAAGTAAAAAAAAAAAGTCTTTAGTAATTTCTGGAATATTTTTATGAATAATTTAGCGAAAAAATTCTTTAATTTGATTTAATACAATCTGTCACATCTAAGGACAATAGTAATAAAGATAGAAGAATAGTTCATTCACACTATCTACAATAAATAAACAGCAAAATAATAGTGCTAAAAGTAAATGTATATAAGCTATAAGAAACTACACTAAACATAAAGAAACTCACTCAGCCGCATTACTGGTTATAAATAATTAAATACATTTTAAAAGCAATATTCAATTAAACAAAATCTGTATTATAATAGTCTATTTGCTGTGTACTAAAGTCAATGTGGAAGGGGCGGATCCACGTGGAGAGGGTACAACATTCTCGAGTCTAGCGACGTTGGTTCGAATCCGGCATGTGCGGTTTGAAATTTATTTCCTGGCAAACTCCCGGCATGAAAATTGACCTTCCCACTCTGGTTAGAATATGTTTGGTTGTACCTCTAGAACAACCGCACACCCTCCTTCCAACCCCTACTGCTTTCTAGAATAATCTTAATAAAGAGTTTTTTATTTAGCTAAAAATTAACTCTAAAATAACAATGTTCTACAAACAACTGTATGACTAACTTCTATCTATGATCACATGTGACTGACTATTCACTAACATTTCTGTCAATCGAACCTTAACTCCAATATCCATCATACAAACAAAACATTAAATGTCTCCAATCTAATCTGGCTCGATTCGAAGGGTATCCATTTAATCCATTGAGAAATAACTAACCATTTTAAAATATCAAGTATCACGTTAACAGTGCTCACTAGTTGAATGTAACGGTTTCATAAAAACAAACTATTCATTTGAAGAACTTATTACTGAATTATCTGTTTCACTTCTATTTATTTATGGAACAAGCCGGACTAAATGAATCTTGGTAAAGTGTGGAGAATTATGTGTAATATACAGTATAAATTGGATCTTTTGTTACTTTTTTTCTCCCCTCCTCTTTGAGATATTCGTTTTTTCATATATCATATCCTTCTTTTATTCACGCTCAGTAATTCCGTTTTTTTACGTATAAATGTCATATATTCTTTCTTTCTCTCGTAAATAATTTTATCTGAATTTCTTTTTTTCAACTCGAAAGCATCCTTTATTCATAAATAATGAAGTTGGCCTTTCCAGCAGCCAGGTCGTTTTAATATTAACGGATCTTTCGTAATTTTTTAAGGTGTCTATACTCATAATTAAAAATTCAAGAGGTTTTTAGTAAATGTAAAGGCACTTGATATTTTTGACTGTTAATTTACTATTGATATTGCAATGTAAATAGGAACATAAAACTGTCATTATGTAAGATTTTTTGGACTTGCGTTTTGAATAAAACTAAAGTATATCAGAATAAATTAAGGCTGGAGTATGCTTCACCATTCATTATATTTAATTCAATGTATTGGCGTAACATGCCATTAGTACTTGTGTTGCTCAAATGCGCAAGAGTCTTGCAGTCACCTGTTATCTTATTGCTATTTATTAAACATGTTAATTTAGATCTTAGAAAATTAGGTACAAATTAGGTACATTTAGATGTTATATTGGCATGAACATAATTAAGTCAAACCAAATTAATAAAATTAACAAAAAAAAGTTAATTTGGTCTTATTCAGTGCTTGAAGAGAGTTTGTTCAATAGTTTCTGACAAGAAATGTATTTCCAAGTATATTTTGTTTTGCTAAACTTGCCTCTTACCTTTAAAGAAAACATGCTCCTTTTTGAAACATTAACATCAAAAAGAAAATAATGAAATATACATGCATACATATGAACAAGTTTGAACATTGTACTCTACTCTTGTATTTCTCCCTTGGTCTAGTCGTAGTAACGTTATAGCTCATTGATAAATCAAAAGTTCAACTACATCTACAAATGCATAGTGACTTTTAAACTATTTAAGAAAGTAATTAAAATTCACGCTGCAATTTTGGAATAAGAGACTGTAAAAATTATTGATAAAATATTAATGCTAGTCAAACTAACAAATTCTCAATTTATGTAGAACAAGAATGACATAAATATTATATTAAGAAATAAATAAATTAATAAATTTTAACATGGTCCCACTAGTATGTACATTGTACCTTACACTTGTACTTCGACCTTAGTCACAGTTTTGTATCGACGCACTTTGCAATAGTTGTTATAGATTTTTAATATATTAAATATACAACTTCATCTACGAAAGAATATTAATTTGTAAATTTTTTAAGAATGCAATGGAAAGATTTCTCTACAAGTTAGAAATCAGGTAGAGTTCATATATGAAACATTAATTTGGACTTACGGACTAGAACTGTGGGGATCAGCAAAATTTTCTAACATCAAGCGCATCCAATTCTTCCAGTAAAAAGTCCTTCGAACAATAGTCGATGCTCCCTTCTATGTAACCAACAAAACCCTACATCATGACCTCAACATCCCATTTTTCCTAGACCTTATCCCAGAAAAATTCTCCAAATTTCACCAGAACCTTACGTACCACCCAAATCCTCTTGCACAATCCCTATCAAGCACCTCCCATCCCTATAATCCTCCAAGAAGGTTGAAACTGCAGTGGCCTCGCGTCCTTTTGTAGATTGTATAAATTGGAGTTCTGGCAACGGCCAGATTCTCCACTCAAGACATGAGTGTATGTGGCTTAAGTGCTCTCGACCAATCTCCGCTGGCTTTAGTACCAGTGACGCGGTTGGGAGAGTAGCGCAGGGTTCTCCTGGTGTTTCCTAGCCTGATTGTATATAGTATGCATGTGTTTTTTTTTTTCTTAGTTTTAATTTTCTTATTTTTTTAGGTTATTTTATTTTATTATCTATTGGATATACTTTTGATTTTTATTTTGTTCTATTCATTTTATTTTGTTGTACATATAGTGTGAATGTCATCCTACTTCACTATAACCAATGTCCAAGAGACAGATTGTTATAATACTCGATAAAGAAATTAAAAAAAAAAAAAAAAAAATTCTCAATGATAAATACTTATCAATTTCTATGACATATATCTGGGAGGAAAACACAATTCACAACCATCTTAATGAAAAAAAGGTTGAAAAATCATCATTTTTAAATTATCTATTTTCATAAATAAAATGTGTTTTTAGGCAATTATATTTATTACAATATATCCCATAACACGGAAAAACAATAAATAAAAGTTTTCCAACAGTTAACTGTTTTCATTTTTGCACAACAAAATATACCTTTATGAGAAGGAGTTGATCGGGGGGAGGGGGGAGGTGCGGTCAAATAAATACTAAATTAAACAAATAGTATTATTTAATTTTTGCCGACGTTTCGACCCACTTTGCAGGTCTTCATCAGGGCGTAGGATGTAGCACTGCGGGAGGCAGTTGAAACACTGGCCAACTTTGTGAAACCTCTATAGCTGGAGGGACATGCCTAGCGTGGAGTTATCTCACTTGATTGCGATTAGTGTATAAATGTGTACCTGTGCAGTTTTTTTTTAAATTTATTTTTATGTCATTTTATCAAATCCATGTCCTCACTACCTATGCTGATGTGAGGACACATGCTTGTTACCTGTCAGAACCAACTATTGCATCACAAACTCTGCAGTCATACATTTCAACCATTGAAGAATGGTGTGCGAATTGGAGAATTAAAATTAATCGCAACAAATTACTTTTACCCTTCGCAGTAAACCTACAACATCCTGTCCCATAGTATCCTTTAACAACAATATTCCACTAATCCCTGTCGAACAGATCCGTTATCTAGGGCTCCTTTTTTGACAAACGCCTTACCTGGAATCTTCATACTAGACTTAAAGGACAAGAAACTGCCAACAGATTCCGATTAATACAACACTTACTTGAAAAACGCTCTAAACTTTCAATATTCTACAAAAAACTTATTTACACTACCATCATCAGGTACATTTGGACATATGGTATTGAGCTTTGGGGATCTACAAAAACATCAAATTCTTCCCGTATCTAATCTTTACAATCCAAAATCCTCCGTAAAAATGCTCCTTATTATGTAAAAAATAAAATTATCCATAAAGACATCAATATTCCTCTTTTGGAAGACTTGGCCCGAACTATATATACCTCTTTTGATTCCAAACTCTTTACTCACCCCAATCCTCTAGTTCGTAACTTTTCATCCAATGCAATTCCTGACAACACTCCGAGGCGTCTGAAAAGAAGATGGTCGGGAGATATCCTAAATTAATTTACCTTTAAAGTGTTACCAATGGGTAGCTTCTTCACAAGTACCTTCATATTATATATTATTATATCAGATTTACTGGTTGTATATATCGTTACAGTTGTAAATTTCAATAAAAAAAAAAGTTATTTATTTTTGTATATTGTATATACTTTTCGATTATTATTTAGTTGGTATTTTGCTTCTGCTCATTTTATTTATATTTTCTGCATATATATTTTATATATGATGTGAATGTTGTCTTACCTCACTATAAGCGTTGTTCATGTGGCAGAATGTTATATTATAAAAAAAAAATAATACAAAATTGCTAATTAGTTCACTAAAATATAATAATCAGATTAATTGACATTGTCAGTCCCTGAGTAATTAGTAAGTATTTAATTAGGTCTGGAAACACTGGCTGCACTAGTCAATAGCATGAATTAATAACGAAAAATAATAATGGGGTTAGCGGGGTGCCACCCCCCACCCCCTATATAATTAATGAGGTGTGACAACACGGTCGATCCCCAACAGGTTGGACTTACGTGCCCATACCAAATATTTAATGAAGTCCATTGATTTATTTCATTGATACATCTTTTTTGAAATAAATTACATTTCATTATTTTTTGTAAGTTACAAAGAGTTTTTCGGTTATATATAACAGCTCGCGGTACAGAACCCATTTAATCAAATTATTAACATCCGTCTGAAATTTCCTGAATGGCTTGATTTTTATTTAGAAATGTGTTATTTTCTCATTAAAATAATTAATTTAATGAAGTACTTAAAGCTCATTAGTACCCATTTGATTTTCACATGAATCGTTTGGTAATTTAATCGCAAATTCAAGAAAGATGGTGACTTGGGCGATTCGGCAAATATAACAACGTTATTTTGACTTTTGGGGTGTTGAGTTCACGCCAGATGGGCCAATATTTTTGAAGGGCGCCTTTTTTTCTCGATTTTGTGTCCAAATTATCTTACGAGTTGTGTGGAAAGCAAATGGATGTCCATGTGTTTTTACTATCTCGCTAAATAAGAATGGCTGGGCAAGATTGTGACAACAGTCATATTTGTTTGTTTAGTAAGTGATGCAGTAGTCGAAAACGTCGGGATGTTTCTAGTCGTTTCAATTCGGTATGAGGGTTTCAAGTGAGTCGTTAGTCCAGGTGTAGTCCTAGGTATCGGATTTGTTCAACAGGGATAAGTGGAGTAACAATTTAAAGGTTAGAAATAAGCACTGTATTTTTTTAACGGTAAAATACTGCTGACAACACTTAAATATGGAAATTAAATTCTTACATATATTCGAATGATCGATTGTTAAGGAAATGGAACAATAATTGGTGTTTGAATGAAGTTGAAGATTAAGTTTTACGTATAGATGTGAGTAAGAGATTCCAAAACAAGACAGTATGTATTATAAAGGATTTTTTTATGGGAGTATTTGAGTATTGAGAAGGAATATGGAAGTTTGTTGATTGCAATCTCGTGTTTAGTCTATGACTAGAGTATAATTATTGCCATATTATTAGTAGTATTTATTATTAATGTAAATTTAAATTGTTTACATAGGTTGTAATTACTTCTTTGAAAACCTTTTGTGTAAAAAAAAAATCTATTAAGAAAATATATTTTGTAACGTTTTTTTATTGGGGTTGCGATCGGTCCCTCCCTCCTTCTTCCTACGCCAATGATTGTAATTGCATAAACAAATATTTAGAATATCAACATCGGTATGTTGATTGTCTGTTAATTTACTGAACATAATCATTAATGCCATAGTTCATTAAATAATTGAAAATAAAAGCAATTTTGGTGTACAAATAGGGTGTTAAATAACCACTGGAGTAATATATGGAGCCGAAAAAAAAGAAAATTATACTAAAAATATTTTTTTTTATTTAAGAAGATTTAGATAGGAAATTACTATGAGCGTTTATTTTATTAATTTTATTTTTTCCTTTCATTAGATTTTTATTGGAAGAATAATAATACAATCTGCCACAATCGAGTACATTGGGCTCAGCTCTGTGTATACATTATATTTTTAATTCATTTATTAAATTTTAACTATTATTTATAATGTAATTCTTAAATGTATTAGGAGGCGATGGATAAATAATTGGTGCTTTAAATGAAGTTGAAATTTTGCTTAAGGAGGTGGGTAAGGAATTTCAAAACAACGTAGCATGTATTATAAAATATTTTCAAAAGTAACTAGCTTAATAAGAAGGAATAAACAGATTTCTTGATTGTGTTTTCGTGGTTAGAAAATGTACAGAGAAACAAACAGTTGATGAATCAAGAAACGTTTTTTTATTGTTTAGGTCTAGAAAAGGAAATATTGACGACGGAAAACTGGATAAAGCCACTTATATCGCTTTGCCCGACAATCTAATAAACCGAAGATTACAAGTTCAAATCTCAGTACCGGAGGACGTTTAACTTTGTCATTAATCCCCTGCATTTTCCCCTGGCTCAGGAAAAAGCCGTATAGCCAAAAAGGCGAGGTAGGGGATAAAAATTTGTTCAATCCGCTTTGTCTTCGGGATCTCAAGAGATACGCATATTATCCAGTTTTAAACCGAGTTGAAGTAGCTTTATCCGTCCTACCGCCGTCAGTATTTCATTGCTACCTTCCGCTCCTTTTAATCCCGTCCCACCAGATCCCGTCCCTCCGACCTCTATCCTCCCCCTCACCGAACTGCTGCGTTTGAAAAATCCTTTTTAATTCAAGTTGTCTCCCTCTGCAACTCTATACTCTCAGATATTCTACACGCAAAATCTATATCATCTTTCAAATCTGACCTCTTCAAACACCTACTCACCTATTTCCAATCCGATTGATCACGAAAAATCTAAGCTGTAAGAATTTCAAAGTAAACCCAGATACACTGATTATTTTGTGATTTATTGATATATTGTTTACTTAATTTACTTTCTCTGTTTATTTTATATTTATACACGTTTTTATATCTTTTTATTATCTATAATTTTATTGTAATCATCCTGTAAATATTAAATTTTATTTTATGGACACACCAGAATATTAATATACTTTCTGTATTTGTAACTTGTTCTAAATGGACACTGGTCCCAGAATAATAAAATTATTTTCATTCACTCATTCAAAAAGAAAAAAAAAATCATATGATATTTTTGATGTCCTTTATTTTATTTTATTTATATTTGCGATTTTTTTTTCTTGTACTTTTGATGCCTAAGTGGGCAAAACTTTGACGGTTAATTGTTTATCTGTATTTTAGAGGTTTAAGGCTTTGTATTTATTTTTTAATTATAACCTAAAAATTGATTTATGTCTCTTTCGGAATGTTTTCGTAATCATATCAATAAATTATTGATATTCAAATGCATTAAAAAAAAAAAAATAGATGTTCGAATAAATGATATTAAAAAAACAACAAGTTAAACCGAGATTAAGACCACAACCCTCATAGAAATTAAACTTGGATCGTTTGTTGGTTTGGAAGGGATTGTCTTAAAGTCTAAATCAGGCTCAACTAACCTGAGGGGCCTATTGAGCGAACTTTAACCAAGCCTTTATTGCTAATGTTACATCGAGAACGGCAACGGGTTGGAAGAAAGGGTCGAAATCCGATATCTTTGATCGCTTCCTCGGATTGTAACACTAGCATCGCTTTAAACCCCGTCTTTCACAGCTTTCCGATATTGTAACAATCTCTAACCTCACAATTTATTGATATAATAAACGTTAGTCTTGTTTCAGTTCTTTATTGTTTTATTTTTTACTAGTAGGCCCGTGCGAAAAATTCGCACACCATATTGTTATCAAATGCTAAATTGATAATAAAATAAAATAATGCAACGTATGAAATGATAAAGGAATCAATTGTTACTTTATCGATAAAGATAATCGATAAAGGAAACAAAATTAATTTAAATCTTCATTTTTGTCTGGAACCAACATATTTAAAAATTTCAATAGGCTGTATATTTGCGAAAAATTGTCCGATTTCGTTGATTTTTTTTTCCTTTTGTAGATAATTTAGTAATGTTTTATATAATTATGGGAATAATCAAGGGAAAAGTGTCTAATTTTTTAGTTATTCGCAAATAAAGTTTCTTTTCATTAATAACTTGTTTGCCTGAATTTTCGGGATGATTGGACTATTTTATCCGCCTGAAGGAGAAGGAAGACTTCGAAATTGGTGGCTCAATCTTGAGATTTGTTGAAGAATTAACGACGATATGGCTTGCCGATCAAAAACAACATCGATAAATAATATAAACTCCTCCTTCTCGATCATAGAGACCTCAAGTCGACGAAATGAGACATGTATTCAATGACAGTACTACAATTAATGTAAGGTTGTCCGTAGGAACTATCTGGGTCTTGCTGTACGCATCGAAATCTTCAAGGTCCAATTTGTCCCGTATCGATCAACCTACCCCTGTTATAGTATCGAAGCCTAGCAAAATGTTTGTATCGAATTTATTTATTATAGAAAGAAAAACAAAAGTGGAGAATACAATTCTCTAACCCCCGTGAAATTCTTAATCCAACGGTACCCCATTCATGGTATTTGAGCATGACAGGAGCTTATATTTGGCACAAAACCGATTTCGAGCTTACTGTAAAGGATATATGTACGGTTGTTCATGGTGATTCATTCCTTCATGGATAACTTTGTGAGGTAATTTAGACACAATTTTCCATCAAAAAAGTGTGATGCATAGTCAGAATTCGTAAGAACATAGTAAAGTCCAGATCATTGAAAATTGCAATTTACAATTGTTTAGATTTTTCTGTAAGCTATTTATTAGGATTAAAAAACGTTTATTTGGTAATTAGCTCTATCGGTTATAAGTCATCTATGTCACTGAAACACAAAAATGCATTACTATCACTACTGAAATTTTGATCCATATTATTATTTTTTGCATTATTCTTCATTCAGCGAACCAGCTGCCAAACTACGGAGAATCGCCTATAAATAAAAAAGGTAATGTTCAAGTTAATAAGGATTAATTTTCAAAATAGAGATTATGTGTGAAAATCAATGGGTCATTATCACCTTAGAATCAATAATAATTAATAATGCTTATATTTATTTGGGGACAAGTTCCTTTAGAATAATGTACCAGAGATAGAAATGTGGGCTTTGGAGCCACGAGATTAATTACAAATAACTGTTTTATATACTGTATAGTAAAAGAAAAGAAAATGATTTACATTCATATCTCTTCAATAAAGAGAAAAAAATGAAATAAAAGTATTAAAACAAACTAATTATTTATATACATATTTCACATACTATTTACAATTTATGAGAGTGAATGGATAAGAGGTGATTGAACAGGCGAGATTTTCAAAGGTGGGAAGGTATTGGATGGGATGTAGGATAGATAGAATTCATAGTGTTGTGGATCGAATAAGAAAGAATCTGTCGAAGCAGCGTTTCGATGGAATCTTGTATACAAATCTGAAGACCGTGAACGGGTTTTGCGGGAGTGGACAGAGGATTTGAATTGTAAATAAAATATTAATTTATTTTATAAAAGCATTATTTTTTAACATTTTTCTTAAAAAATAAAAATTGTATTTTCATAATTAATTTATTATAATATATGTCAGATCACAAGAAAAAAAGGAATTGAAACTGTAATAATTTATCGGTTGTTATTATTTCTGCAAAAACAGATACTTTGGGGTGATAAAAGTATCAAATGACATCAAACAACCAGAGGTGAATCTCTACTGTAATCTAATACAAATCTCAACTAAATCGATATGCAATTAAAACTTATTAAACGAGGAAATTTTTTTAATAGAGGATATCTGTAGTCTAATTGTAGGATGATCAAAAACAAAAATGAGAATAATCCATTATTTAATGAAAAAACATAAAATACAGTGAACACCTTAAGAGTTTTCTTTTTTTTTCTATTTTTTTACTTTATTATTGAACCATTGGTAGCACTCTAATTATATTTCTGTATTAGAAGGTCCCGAAGCCATCTTCTTTTCTGACGCTTCGGAGGTTTATCAGGAATAGAAGAGGAAGCAAGGTTAGAAACAAGAGGATTCGGATGGTTATGAAGTTTATTATGGAAGGATAGGTATCTGGACTGAGCTAAATCGGAAACATATGGTACATGAAGGTCGCTATGGATGATTTTATTTGTGACAAAGTAGGGAGCATTGAGGATTTTACGAAGGATTTTGGATTCTGGGGATTGGATACGAGAGGAATTTGATGGTTTAGTAGAGCCTCAAAGCTCGATCCGGTAAATCCTAATAGGCCTTCTTATAGTAATATATATGGGTCTTTTGCACGGGCGGATCTACGGGGGGGGGAGGGGCTTTTGGGCTGAAGCCCCCCCCCCAAAAATGGTAAAATATAACCATGTTTTATGGAAAAATATATTAAAAAATTATCTCTTAAAGTATTATTGTTTGTGTAATTACATTTTAAAGGACTTAAGGAATCACTTAAACACCATTTCATATAGATATTTAGTTTCTTTCCTTTTTCCAAAGTAATTATCGTCATTTTTATGAAAAAAAAGCTTTCGGGCTGAAGCCCCCCCCCAAAATTAAATTCTGGATCCGCTAGTGGTCTTTTGTATATAGTTGGAAGTTTAGAGCGTTTGCCTAGTAAGTGCTGCAGTAGTAGAAAACGTCGGTCGGTTTCTAGTCGTTTGAGTCTGGTATGGGGGTTCCAAGTAAGTCGTTTGTCCAGGTGGAGTCCTAGGTATCGGATTTGTTCAACATGGATAAGTGGGCTATTGTTAAAGGACAATGTAGGACAGGAAGTCATAGGCTTAAGACGAAGGGTAAAGGTAATTTTATGGGATTTTTTGGAATTTATTTTAATCCTCCAGTTTTGACAACATTTTTCAAGAATTGTGATGTATGATCGAAGAGTTTGGGATGCAATAGATGGATCGTCATTAACTGATAGGATACGCGTGTCATCGGCATAGGTGTTGATGAGAGTGTTGGAAGAAAACACAAAATCGGATTTAAATCCTTTTCCGTTCGGAATCGTACCAAGCATCAAATGAAATTTTTTGTTGAAAATTTTGTCTAGAATCACACCCCAGGGTTTGGCCATTAAGAAATGAGTCACCCAGTATAGGGGAGATACAAATACGGAAGCATTAGAATAATGCAGGCCCGCTCGTATTTTCCATACTGCTGTATACAAACAATATTCCATGTCGTATAGATTATAAAAAAGAGCTAAAAACAAAATATATCTGTATTTATTTTTTTTTTTTTTATTTTATTTTTTTAAATTTCTTTATTGAGTATTATAACAATCTGTCTGTTGGACATTGGTTATAGTGAGGTAGGATGACATTCACACCATATGTACAAAAAAATAAAATAAATAGAACAAAATAATAATCAAAAGTGTATACAATAGACAATAAAATAAAATAACCTAAAAAATAAGAAAATTAAAACTAAGGAAAAAAAAACAAAAAAAAAACACATGCATACCTATATACAATCAGGCGAGGGAACTCCAGGAGAACCCTGCGCTACTCTCCCAACCGCGTCACTGGTACTAAAGCCAGCGGAGATTGGTCGAGAGCACTACTATACTTTATTTGCAATCTGTATATTTTATTTTGCCTAACAATAAACATTATTAATTTTTTTAATGAATTTAGTTGTTAGTTTGTTGTTTCATATCCTATGAATTTAGTTACTTGTTTGTTTCCATTAAGAATGCAGCTTAAAGAACAAGTTTCCACTTCACAAACTTAATTTCTTTTCCTTGCTGGGGGCGATTGCTTTATAATTGAAATTTAAAGTTTTTCAATAAAACGAAATCACTTTGGCAAGTTTACTTTGTTATCCTCACGGATCAGGCTAACCAGATATTGAAATATTACTTTAGAATTTTTTTTTTTTTATTTATCTGAGTTTTTTATTTATTTTATAGCTTTACAGACCACGCAGATTGTTTACGCGCTAACAAATCTGATCCACCTTTGTACCTCTAGAAATGTTATATATTAAATTAAAATTTGAATTTATTTAAATGTGTTGTCTTTTTAGCCGGTCACCGATTTTGACCAATATATTTTTTATCATACTACATCGAAAAATATTGGACACTTGTTCCTCCATTCGTTCCAAGGAAACCTAGGAGCCGAGAAAAAAAGTATTTTATCTGGCTTTCATTAGTAGTTAATAGCTAAATACCACCTATGCTCCTTTGTCATTGTTTATTTTTGTATACAAAAGTGATAGCAGGAGAAACTACATTATGGGACTAATAATTAGTCCTTATAATAATTAACTATGGGGTGTCTGTTAATTAGCTAGCGGACACCCAATTATTTGTCACATAATGTAGTTGCTCCAGACATTACTTTATATACAAAAATAAAAAAAAATTAAACAATGTTAAAGGAGCATACGTGGTATTTAGCTATTAACTACTAATGAAAGCCAGATAGGAATAAAGTTCTGAAGATGGGAATGGTTTCCGGAAACGTTAACTTTAAATAAATTATAGCAAATATACAAATTTTTATATATTAGAAGTATTTATTGCTAACAACATAATAACTTCAACAGCTATCTAACAAAAAAAAAGAAGAAAAGAAGCAATCAAAAAGTAACAAATTTTGCTTTGACCGGATTTTTAGGCTATTATATACCAATCGATTCATTTATTTGTGCAAAATAAGAAAATTATATAGAGTATGATATTAGATAACTAATAATGTATCATAAATAATAAAAACCAAAAGGCGGTTCCATTCAAATAGGCCAAGTAAATTGCTGTTATGAAAAAGCAAGTTAGTCCTTTTTAGGGTCCTTTGAAACTCTTCAAAACGAATTTTTATATAAATTAAAATATATAACCTTTAGTACTTGATTTTTTTTCTGGATGATTTTGTTTTCGGTGGTCGACTAAAGGATTTGTCAGAATTTTCTTTAAATTCAACTTTAATGTAACTGTTGTAAAGCTGAATCACTGCTCTTCCAATTGACATCAATTACTTATGAATTTCATTCCTTTTTATAAGAAAATTAATAAACATTTCGAAAGCATTTTTATTTTATATCTTTGGTTTTAATTTGTTTACGATCGTTAGGACTATGCCATTTCGTGTAGCACATAGAGAGATAAATTTCTAATAATTTTCGTTTGTTTCGGTAGAGCTGTCTTAAAGTTACTATAAACATTTTTATTGAAGGGGTTTTCGAGATGTGAAAAACAAACGTCAACATTCGTGTACTCATACTGTAGCTATATGATAAGTATAATATTTTTTCAAAACCGGTCTGGTATATAGAGTTAAGATTTTTTTAGTGAGAAAAAAGTTAATATTCGTTTTTCGTACTTCGAAAACACCTTAAATACGAATTTGACTTTTGTACTTTATGATTCATTATAACTCATCAAATATCATAGATATAAATAATTCGATTGTTATGTAATAACCTAAAAATTCCGACGAAGCTAAGAAAAAATAAATTACATAAATTTTATATATATAAACTATATATAAATAATATATTATATTAGTTTTCTCGGCTCCTAGAACCCACTGAAACCCATTGAAATTGAGAAATATGTCCAATATTTTTCAATAATGTATCACAAAACAAAATTGGTTCCAATCAGTGACCCACTGACTGAAACCTTGCCTCGTATGTAAATAAAATACTTTCATAACTAAATAAATTATTAAATAATTATTGCCGAAAAATGTAAGGGATAAGACATGTGCACACACACAAACGACCTCTTGTTAATTCACAAACAAATAAACTAGCACACACATCTCATGAATTACATTCTCAAGAATAAAAAAAAAAAAAAATGTAGCCTTAAATCGATTACCATTTAACAGCACGTTTTACAGCTAATAGAAGTAACTCAAGCAACTAATACAATCCTTTACCTACGTCAGATCTTCCCTTGTGATGTAATTATCCGTTTCCTTGTGTGAGCACCTATTTAAGTTAGGCTAAGTTGTTCACTTCAATCATCCAACTTTAGGATTGCGTAGCACTTACTTTACAATTCTATCAAAGAGATACTTACACGAAAGGATTTAAAGTTCAAATTAATTCGTATTTGTTTCGAAGTACGAAATTTGTACAGTTAAATACCTGTGAACAGATTATCCCTATCAATGTGGTAGAGTAACGTTTAATATTAACAATTTAATCATGCTATTCATACCAGACTGAAATGACAAGAAACCGCTTGACGTTTCCGATTATTTCAGCACTTACTAGACAAACACTCTAAACTTGCAATTAATTACAAGTGACTCATATACTTGACTATAATAAGGCCTATTTGGACTTACGGGGTCGAGCTTTGGGGCTCTACTAAACCACCAAATTCTTCTCGTATCCAATCCTTAACTATCCAAAATCCTTCGTAACATCCTCAATGCTCCGCACTTTTTTACAAATAAAATCATCCACAATGACCTTACTGTTCCTTATGTTTCAGATTTGGTCCAATCCAAATATCTATCCTTCCATAATAAACTTCATAACCATGTTCTTCCCAACCCTCTTGTTTCTTTCTAACCTTCATCATATTCAATTCCTGATATAATCCTCCGAGGCGTCTGAAAAGAAGATGGCCCCGTGATCTCCTAATGTAGACACATTATTAGAGTGCTACCAGTGGATAGTTTCTCAAAATGTGTTTCATGTCATTATATCCATGTACGAATTTACTAGATATATTTTTTTTTATACAGTTGTAAATATCCTAATAAATAATAATTTAAAAAAAACAACCCTTGAGATATGTTCTTTAGGATGTGTATTGATATATTTTACCATAAAATTTAGTGGAAGCGAGTTGAAGCGGGATCATGATCACTAGTAACGTAAGACAATACCTGACGTATTAGAAGACGTATTGAGAGCTTCCAAAATGTGATGTCAAGAAAGTTCAAAATGCATCTATATAAAACACTTATTATTATCATACCAGCGGTTGCTTATCTGGTGTATATCACATCAGATTGGCATTAATTTCATTTGATGTTTTTTTAATTTGTATAAATTTTTTCAATAATAAACTTGTTCCTAACATTACTGATTAATACTATTTAATCCGTTTTAATATAAATTAAATTGCGATTAACATTTAGGCTACGATCTTATTCCAATTTTTTCACATCCTGTTAAAAAAAACTAATCAAGTAATTTACTTATATTTAATTGTTTAGGGTTAACATCCATGTGTATTGCTCATTCGAAACTCTTCAGATTAATTTTTCGGAAGTGAATACGTCTTTAGGCGCGCTTAGCTCTTCATTTTGTCGGTATTGAATGAGACTGAATAGACACGCTCGGCAATGTAACGTTCATTCGGGTAAAATCGGCACTAGACGATTAATTTTGCATTTGGATTAAAATATCTCAGAAAGCAAAAATTGGAACTGAATAATATGAACGAGTTTTTTTGAAGATTTAGATTAAAATATATAAAAAAAAAAAAATTCATCCTGTTTGTAATGAACAAATTCCATGTTGAGTGTCGAAAAGAGATAAATATAGCGCCAAAAACTAATTACTAACGATTGGTTTGAACAATTGGGCAAAAATATCTCAAAACTTAAATAACATGAAGAATTCAAAAACCTATTTGCACAAGTCAATATAGATATATTTTTTAATTAGATATAAAAATGATAAATTGAGTGTTTTCATTCGATTTTCTGTTGCATTTTAACCCTGCCTTTCTTGGTGTTTTCAGTTTTTCAAGCACACACCGTAGGTTTTATTTTTTTAATGTGGTTTCAGCATAGTAAAAATTAAATTGAAATCGTCCTATCGACATTCAGTATATTAAAATAAACGTTCAGGAACTTCCTTGAGGTTAGGAAGTCAGGACGTTGGCAAGTCCAAGATATTTTGCCACAAAAAAATCTGATAATTACCGATGCTTGGCCAGGACCTTGCGGGACTAGCGTGTAAACCCGGCCATGGATATCCAGAGTTCCCTATAACGTGCACTAGTTTCACTGACAAACAGCCAATGAACTTTTACCCAATGCGAGTAACCTCACAAGTTTTGATGGCATGATGATAAATGCCTTTTGTAGTTCGCATCGTAACCACCTCCATTATTCATCCCTCTGAATATCCTGTAATTTTTTATGCAACCTTCCTTTTCCTTCAGTATGTGGTTGCTTGGTGTGATGTATAGTCGCTAGTAAATGAAGATCATTTTTTTTTTATTTCATTTTTAGATTTCATATATGTGATACTTTTTTTCTGTTCAAATACCTGAATTGAATAATTGTTGACAAGTTAGTTTGTTTTATTTATTTTTTTTTTATTTTTTTGGAGGGGAGGGGCAGGATTCTCATCTTCCTCGCCTTTTAGGCTATACGGGATTTTCCCGGGCCAAGGGATGAGGGCGGGGAATTATTGCCAGAGTTAAAAGACTCCCAGCACCGGGACGCGAACTCGTAGTTATTTTATCTAATTATTTTTGATGTGAGTTGCCGGGCAACGCGCGGTGCATTAGCTCACTTGTCCACCCCGCTCCTTAGTCTATTTTACTTGCATTTTATAAACTCGCGTCATTTTTATTTTTTTCTGCAATTATAACTTTAAGTGATTGATCTAAATTTTGATGGAGGATTTTCCTCCCCTTACACCTACAACATAATTTCTATATATTTTTCAGAGACGACTTTTATTTGCCAAGTTTATATTAATGGCATCGATATGCAAACATCAATTCCTAAACGTGTACTGGATGAAAAAATAAAGTACAAGAATTCAAAAAATACTTATTTTAAAATAGATTTCTTCTATTTACTTCATTTGTTGGGTCGTTTTTTTGTTATACGGGTGAGATTGGTAATTATAACTATAATTATTACGTCCGAGTAGGGTGTGCTCTGGTAATTTGGTATCTGTTTTGTAATCTACTATTGTAATATTATGTTTTTATATTTTTTATATTATATTTAATCAATATATCATGATATGAAGGCAAGGAGGGTAAGATGGGCGGGGCATGTAGCTCGAAGCAATCCATCAGGACGCCTTTACACAAAAAGGAATGCCAGAATAGTAGGCAAGAGACCACGTGGGACGCCAAAAACCAGATGGATAGATAAGATAAACAAAGATACGACTGAGCTTCATGCCGCAAACTGAAAAGCAGTAGCCCAAGATAGGCAGAGGTGGAGAAGGCTGCTCCAGGCGGCTAAAGATCTACAAGGTGTATAGAGTCAACAGAAAAAAAAAAATGTATATATATATATATATATATATATATATATATATATATATATATATATATATATATATATAGAGAGAGAGAGAGAGAGAGAGAGAGAGAGAGATGGGAAAGTAGATGACTGATGAATTATAATTTAAGGATGAAACAAAATTGTCAGGAATTCCAGTCAAAATTTCATTAGGGCTATCGTTTAGATATCGAGACAAGAACTGGTTCATTAAACATATGTTTAATTACGGTAATCATAGCATGGGCCAAGGGTTGCCATGCTATACTCCCTGATGATATTGTAATTCGGATCTAAGAATTATGTTTTGAGTGTCTAAAAGTTTAAAGGATTTGGGTCTAAGATCCAGGAATATTTGGCAAGGTGGAATGTTAGGGTCTAGGGCTTCGTCGTACCACGAGCGCCATGCTTACAATCCTCAGCCATGCTAATTACCACTATTAGCCATTACAACCGCATTGTCATCAAAGTAAAACATTGTGCCAAGATAAATCACTGGCTGGGATTGAGGACAAGCCTTGGAGGACAATGGACTGCCTTCCCGGCCACACTGACCATTATCGGGCTTGGTGTTTTGTCCTCGGTAAGCGGACTCTCCTGCCCTAATCAGGGGGGGGGGCTGCTCTGTAATTACTCAACCTTTGCCCGCAGCCTTCCCTTTCTACTCACTCCTCCGCCCCTGCGGCTCAAGTACCCCAACCCAGAATTTTAATTAATATCAAGCTAATTGCTTGGAATCACTTATTCAAACAAAGGATAGCCGGGGTGGAATATATCTGACGTTCAACGAGACGTATAAGCCATATTAGTACATGGTATTGACATGCCACCCGTAAATAATAGTCCGCATTACAGAGCCCTTTTTATAAAATATTTGACATCCGTATAATTTTTTTAAATGGCTTCATCTTATCTTAAACTATAACTTATTTATTTACGAAAGTTCTCAGAAATGGGACGTTTTCAATCTGGAGATAATTTATATATATATCGTGTGTGAGTGTATGTGTATATATAAACGATGAGTTAAAGTAGCTCTTCCCTTCTTTCCGCAGACAATATTTCCTTGGATATTTCTTATTCCAAACGATCAACACCCGACACCCTTCCAAAATCTACAGTCTCCTACAGATCAAACCCCTGGTCCACTCCCAGAAAACAAGTGTTTCCGACCTATATATCCCTTCCCATAGAACTAAGACATTTGAATATTCCTTTATTGCCCGATCCGATCCGATTGCCTTCTGGAATTACTTGCCATCTGATGTCCGCCATACCTCTTCCTTATCCTCATTTAAATATCATCTCTACCAATTCCTTCTCACATGCCAAAATGACGTTATACAATGAAATAAATATTGTGAAACAGATTTTAACTGAGGTGAATGGTTGTTAAAATTGATTGAGTTTTAAAGGAAGGAGATGGTCCGGGGTTGCAGTCATAAAAAGGCTAAATAGTGGTAAAACTATTTTATTGAAAGCCAACGTTTCGACCCGACTTTGCAGGTCTTCATCAGGGCTAGAACGGACAAGATACAAAAAGATAGAGAATTGTGGCAATTACATAATATTTAGACATAATTTATAAACAATGTGAATAAGCTTATTAGAATTATAAACAGTAAGTACAATAAAAAAAAAAAATTTTAAAGGAGGGCAATGTCTGGAGGAAAAGAAAAAATAGTGAGCTCAGTTCTCTTTATGAATAAATCGACGTAGTCACCTACATTATCCTTGCCAATCTAAAGTGAGCAGGAAATGGAGCCAGAATAAGCGCCTTTTAAAACCCAAGAAAAATAATGATTAAGGAGCTGCACCACGCAAGACGGGTAGGAAGGGAAAGATGGCTGGACAGCGTGGCCTATTATGTAAGAACGCTGCTTGGCGTACGGAACTGGAAAGCTACAACAGAAGACATAGCCAACTGGTGGTGACTCTTGGAGGAGGCCCAGTCTCGGTAACGGGACGTCGCACCACACATGTATTTATGTAAGTAACTGTGAAATGACAGATAATATTTAGATAAATGTGAAATAACAGTAGAGGCTGAGAACACCTAATACGAAAATTTAGTTCTTACATATATGGTACAGATTAATTGCTGGGGAAATGGATAAATAGTCGATGTTTAAAATAAGTTGAAAAGGTTTTGCGTATGAAGGTGGGTAAGGAATTTCAAAACAAGATAGAACTCTACCTCAATGAACTACCTGTTCGGTAAAAAATCTGGGAGTAATTTTGATCAATACTTGTCCTGGAACAATCACATTTCCCAAATTAATCCTAAAATCTTTTGCAATCCTAAAAACAGTTTCTGAGATTCCGTGATTCTGTGCCTCTAAAGACTCGTCAGCTCCTAGTTTCCTCTTTCATTTTTCCCCACTTCGATTATGGTTGCCTCGTGTACGGCGGACTGTCTGGAAAGCTTGAGAAGACCGATGAATTGCTGTATTAGATTCATCTTTGGAGCCCCCCAGGCGCTCCAACGTCTACAGTCAATATGCCGAGTTGATATGGTTCTATCCAGTTTTCCGACGGCAATATCTCCTAGGCGTTTTCTTTTTCCAAACCTTTACAACCAAAAGACCCGCTTACCTTCTTGATCTGTTTATTTCTTGTACCTCGGCCCATTCGTTCAACACGAGATCCCAGCCCACAAACCTTTGTATTCCTTATCATAGAACTGTTTCCTTTAAAGAATCCATCTTCATACGTGCTACCTTGTTCTGGATTTCCCTACCTACTTCCGTACGCAAATCCTCATCCTTAATCTCATTTATTTTTCCATCTCCTCAGCAATCAATCTTCCGAATAGATGTAAGAATAATATTTTTGTGTTTTAGAGATGTCAATCTCATTTTGCTGTTATATTTCAGATACCTATATATTATCTATTGTTTATATGTGAACACGCTTATAACTCAAATGTTAGCATATCCATCTCTATCATTCAAACTTCTAGGCTCGATAACCATAAAATTTAATTAATTCTTGGTCATCTTCTTATGTTAGACAAATGTCACCAAGTTGTTCATTATAATTATTCTTAAGAGACTGAATGTCCCAGAGTAAAATTTATTTTTCTATCTTTCTTTCTTTATATAGCCATTTTTAAAGGAAAATGTTATGTTATATGAGAAGGATTATGCTACAGTTTATATTGCATATTACATGACATATTTTTTAGGTTTTTCCTTCATAAAGAATACAATGAAGAAATGGAATACCATTAATCGTTTCAACATTTACAACAGGTTTAAATGTTAGCACAGTCCATAATTACCAAACAGTTAATTCAGTTATACTGTTTGGATGAGATGGGTAATATATTGGCCTTAATGCCCCCGTATCCAGTGCAATGGCCCATCCAATCCAATACTAGGAGGTTTACCATCCGTTCATGCATTGCCCTGTTTGCGATCCAATAGAAACCCAATACTAAGCGTGTCAATCAAACCTCCCAAACCAATATCAATTCACTGGCTAGATCAATGAACCTCCCTCGTTGTTCCACAAACGTTATTAAATTGAAATTTGTCCTCATTGATTACATTAACATTATAGATACAATTTGTAAGTGTAATATAGTATATGTATTATATCCCCATCTACTTCCCTTAAAGTATACAGGATGTCCCGTAAGTAGAGGTAAATATTTAAAGGAGTGATAGCAGACTAGAGCTACAAAAAATCTTAATTAGTTAAACATTAATAAAAATAATAGTTCAATTTTCTGAAGAAAGGGGTGGCCCGTAAGTAGATAGAAACATTTATGTGAATGACAGCAGACCCAGAAAAAAAGTTATATAAACAATAGTCCAATTTTCGACAGAAAAGTAGACAATTTAAGTGTTTTTTAAATCAAACCATTTGTTTTATGAATATGAAACGATAACTAGTCTGAAGTCCTGTATGAATTCCCTATGGAGGAACAACAATTTCTTGATACCGTCTGCAAATAGAGAAATGGAAAACGACATTCTTTGAAATAAAAGAATGAATTAAGAACGAATCATATCTCAATGATAGATTTTAAAAAATGTATGGCGCGGTGCATGTTTTGCAGGATCTTGAAAATGGCTCCTGAAGCCGAAACGTTGAATAAAGCATACAGGAGATAAAAAACTGTGTATATTTGGTGACCTTTGGCCTAAAATAGATATATGAAAAATTATGAGAAAATGGCACCAAACCTGAAGGATGTGACTAAAAAATCAAATATATTTAATGTAGGTAATATTTGCTACAAAGCAAACAAGACAAAATTTACTGCAAATGAAAGAACAGTTTGTCATTGTTAACACTATTCAAAGAGGACATTTGAGCGGATAAATTAAGCTAAGTTCTGTTTTTTAAAAAATCATGTATTTATTTATTTTTTATCGCCTTCCAACAATATTCCACTTTTAGAAAAATTTCTTTATTAAATAAGATTCAAGTCCATACTATTTAAATCGATATTTATTACGAATTAAATTGAGATTCACCTCAGGTTTTGTAGAATAATTAAGTGTTCCTGTCTCCTAAAAGAAAACCGTGTTTTCAGTGAAAATTACTATAATAAATTATTGCACAGCTTTGATTTCTTTTTGATTGTTTTTTCATTTCCTGCGATATAATTTTTATAACAATAACAGCATAAATACACATTTTATTTACAAAAAGTTAAATGTTAAAAATAAATATTTTTGGAATATTTATCGTATAAAACGATAATTAAACCGTGTTTTTTACCCACATTTCTATTATAGAAATTGGTCCATATTTTTAAGTGAGCGACTAAATGTTGCTCATCTTAATATTTACCTTTTCATGAAAATAATTCAAATAATAAACAGGTTTCCTTTATTTTAAACGTAATTTTATATATTTCCCTCTACTTACTGGAAATCCTGTACATCTATATTTATATCTATAAAGATTTTTTTTTGATGGATTACACTAAAGAATTAAATTAAATTTTATTTTTTAATTAATTTCCTTTGTTATTTTTAATTTTTCTGTTAATATGTATTGTTATAAAATAGGTAAAAAATTAATGAAGAATTATAGAAGAATTCATGCCAAATCATTCTGAATTGAATTCAAACCGTGTACCGGCGGATATAGTAGTCATTAAAATCATTCAATCAGACCGCATTAAAATTGAATCAACGACTTATAAATCCATTATTTTTAAACACCAGCTAATCTCATTGGATTTATATGATCAACAATTTAATTAATTACGATTTACCTTTTTAATATTTCTACTTGATAGTACATAAATAGGTTGCTAATCAACCGGCGGTAACCATTATATTATTATATAAATGTACACAAAATGTAGAATTTCTTCATAAAAAATATAAATGCTAAAGATAATTTTATACTTACACTGCATTTTATAGGTCAGTGATAATATGCTGAAAGTGGTTACAATATGATAATCTGAAACAACAAAATTAGAAATGGGCATATGAGCACATTTCTAGTAATTCCGTTAATTGAAAAATAACCAACTTCGTAATTTCGTCTTTGTATGTGTATATATATATTGTATATTCATTCACACCACAGGTATAGTAAATGAAAGTAAATTGAATGAAATAATAGTAAAATATTACTACTAAATATATATATTTAATATTATTATTTTACTGTCATTACATTTTACATTTATTTACTGCACTTATGGTATGAATGCACTCCTATATTAATATTACTAATGTCCTTAAATGTGATAAAATGTAATATAATATAATTCAATGAAGGAATAATTTTTTTTTTTATTTTTTAATATCGTTGTTTATAACTTGAATTTTATTTCTAATAATAAACAATCGAATTTTACCCTTCAGAGTTGCTTTTTTTTTTTTTAACGACTTTATATTATTGAATAAAAAAAAAAAAATTGTGCATGGAAACAGAATAGGAGTTCTAAGAAACCAATAAAATGTATTGTGACCCAGAAAAATTGAAAATAATTAATGCATTGGAATTATCGTAATTTATAAAGTTTTTTCGTAGGTTCATATATATATATATATATATATATATATATATATATATATATATATATATATATATATATATATATATATATATATATATTTATATTTAAAGTAATATTTATAATTTAGTCATAATACATAAATTAGTATTGTCCAAAATATATATATTTTTATAAGGTCTTTGTTATATTATTTATTCTACCGATTCGCTATTCACGTATGGTTATCCAAGGCACTGGCGGATCCGAAGAGGATGGGACTACCGAATTGAAAAATAAAAAAAATATACACAAAAAATAATAGAGAAATTATATATATATATATATATATATATATATATATATATATATATATATATATATATATATATATATATATATATTTCAATGATCCATAGCTGTTTATGTGAGATTAGTATGGTGTCCTTTTAAATTACAAAGCAGGACAGATATTAAATGTATGCAGGTGTCAAGAAAAAATTATCTATAAAATCATTATTGAGTTTTTAAATTTTTATTTTTAATTTTTAACGTGCCTTTATGGACTTCTTAAACATAAATTAATTTTTTTTTCTTTTTCTTTCAGAATAATTACCATGATCGAAAATTTGAATAAAATTAAATAAAAAAAATAGCCACAACTAAAATTAAATCCTGAATCCACAAATACACTAAGGCAATCGTAAAAAGCTAATAGGAAAGTTGCTACTTTTAGTAATGATGGTAAGTGCTACTAAGTCAGAATTATAGATCCCATAATATTTTCATGTCACATAATGTTTTACTAAGATCAGACGAATTAAGAGTTTTTGGCTTCCAATTATCAGTCCAATCGGTTTATTATTAGTGTTATTTTATTTATTTCGCATTTTTTAATTCCACAGACTATAACACTTAAAAGATTAAAATTTTAATTATATAACAATGTTCCCAACACGAATTCAAGAAATGTAATAAAAACGGCAAAATGTGTGTTTTGGCTGCCGATCTGTCAGGTAGGATGGGTAACTGACAGATTCGATAGCGGTTTGCCGTTACGCAAGATGAAAGAGGTTCCTACCCAAATATAACAACTTCTTTTATCGGCTAGGCAGAAATGGAGGGAAAGCTGTCAATAACAAAATGATTACGTGGATGTCTCTATCCACTCCAACCATCTTACTATCGATACTCTTAATGTAAATGCGTCAGTTCTTTCTCAAAGAAGAAAAAAATTGAATGATGCACATCAATTTTTTTTTTCTCTTTTCGGCCAAGACTTGCTTTCGATACTGGATCATGCAATTACATTTATACGTACTATCGTAACCTGAGACTTCTGGTAGGATATACAACATAACGATTAGCCAATATTTCCTTAAATAAATCTGAAATACGAACACCTATCCCAAGTCTCACTGGAATAAAACTTTGAACAAGCCGTTAAATAGGGAATGGGCATTATAAATAGAGTTGAAAATCCGTTTCCAACGATACAAACTCAGTTCTCAATTCAAAATATAATTCAAAATAAATAAATATGTGTAGCCTAAGCCATGGAGAACAGTATTTAAACTTCAGAACAACACAGAAGAGTCAACTTAGAATAGCCAGTTTAATGAAACTTTCACTTTATCTTAATGGAATAAACTACATGGGAAAGAAAATTGTACTATATGTAACATCGAAAAGCCAGAAAACTTATACCATTTTTTAATTGAATGCCTCACGTATATAGATTTTAGAGACCATTAAATAAAGAAATATATTAGTTTTTTTTCAGATTTACTTGTTTATTGATAAATATTACAATCTGTCTAAATTAAGGACACTTATAATAGAATTCAGAGAACACCTACACACCATATTTACATAATCATGAATAAGTAAGGTAATGACAAAATAATATGCAGCTAAATAAGAACAAAATAAAATATCATAACGAGGAAATAAAATAATAATAATAAAATATCGATTGAGGACTCTTGCCGATAACAAGAAAACTCACTAAAGGAATATTTTATTACAAATGCGTCTTCAATTACCACCTGGATGAAAGAATTGGATGAAGGTTACACTGTCCAGGAATTTTGGCGATCCGATGAGAAATATTGTCTGATACAGAACCATATGGAAGGAAAAGGAATCGCATGGCAGATTTTACCACCGATTACATGAGGAGATTGACAGTGAGCTCTTAATTGAATGGTTAAAAACAGGGCATATATATGGCGAGATAGAATGGTTTTTTATACCTATTCAGGATCAGGTTATCGCAACCAGGGACTATCGGAAACATATACTAAAAGAAATGCTGGTCACGGATAAGTGTCGGCATTTCTCGAGAACGTCTATCCAACATGTTAGCAATAGCTGCGATACTCTGGCAGGAACGGAATATCTCATGAGGCATAGTAATGTAGCAAAAATATAACACCAGAGTATATGTAGAAAATTCGGACTACTGGGCAATGATGAGGTATCCTATTATCGCTATGCCTCGAAAAAACTTAATGAAAATAGGAATATAAAAGTTAACTAGGATCAAAATATAATAACGGACCATAGGGTATTACATAATCCTCCAGATATCTTGGTTATAAACCAAAGAAATAAAACTGAAGAAATTATAGAAATAGCAGTAACTTATGATACGAACATAACCAGCAGGGCCGAAAAAATTAGAAAATACCAAGAACTTGCTTCGAGTTAAAAACACTATATCACTTGGAAAAAGTGAAGATTATTCCAATAATCATATCTTCTAATGGGTTAATATCGAAAAGCACACTAGAGGGTACCCAACAGCTTAGACTTGATTTGGCACGTTTAAAAGCAGCAAAAAATCAGTCCTGCTCAATACGTGCAAGATTGCCAGGAAGTTTCTAAATAAGTATATATTTTTTATTTTTACGTTCATCTACATTCCCTTGAATGTTTTTTTTCGGGATGTGAATGCTATTCCAGAAACCTGAGAAAGCTAAGACAATAACAATAAAAATAAAAATATAATTTTCTAAAAAAATAAAATAAACATCTTTGACGCAGGTATACCTATATACACTATTTACAGTCTGCCAGAAAAACTCCAAACAAGACTTCTCCCCCCACTTATGGAGGGAAAAGCGAGACTTCAGGAGATCCCTGCGCTTTTCCCTCAATCACTTCACTTATATTAAAAGCCAGCGGAGGCTGAGTAATAAATATATTAGTGCAGACAACAATTCAATTTTGGCTGGGCCGGCCCAAGGTACATTCAGTTCCGGCCTTAGGGCTCGGCAACCGGGGCAACTGCCCCTTTGCGCCAAACTGAAGGGGCGATGTTCAGAGGCGCTCGCCACAATAAGAAATAAGAATAATTACAAAACGTATTCAAATAACCAATTTTAGCCCACCATTAAAGCAACTATATTATCAAAATTCGTTGAATGCAATAAAATTCAAATATTATATAACATAAAACAGCTTAAGAAATAAATTAAATTTTTTAAGAATGGGGGAGATGATATCATTGCCCGGGGAGCGCCGAATGTCTAAGGCCGGCGCTTGGTACATTTATATAATTTCAAAATATATAATTATATACGAAGGGATAAGTTGTTGCTGAAGGTACAATGTAGAGTGGACCAAGGTACAACTATAGTAATCTTACCTTGGGTAATTTATTTTTTTTAATTGTTTTTTTTTCATATTCAAAAACTGGTGATAAAATAATGTAAAAATTAAAATAGTATCTTCAAAGAATGACAAATAAAATCCAATTTTGAACTTGAAAAATCATTGTTAATTAAGAAATTATGGAGCTTTGAGAGGAGATAACAGAGATTGTAACAACCACCGAGGCATATCTCTGTTGAGCGTACCAAGTAAGATCTTGGAAAAGAGAATAAGACGAAGAATCGAAGAATTACTTGAAGAAGAACAATACGGATTTTGAGAAAATCGTAGCACCCAGGATCTTATCTTTACCACGCGACAAGTTTTCGAAAAAGTATTGGAGAAAGAAAAGGAAATGTCGGTGTGGTTTGTTGATCTTACAAAGGCCTTCGATCGGGTGAGAAAGTCTGATATCTTGGAGGCCTTGAGAGAAAAAGGGATTGATCAAGGTCATGTCCTGGCGGTTGAGAGTCTCTACAAGAAAACAAGAAACATAGTAAGATTTGCCAACTGCACTTCACAGGAAATCAATACGACAATTGGAATCCGGCAAGGTTGTAGTCTTAGTCCACTTTTGTTTATACTAGTGATGGTCTCAGTAATACGAAGGGCTAAAGGAAAAATGCGGAAATTTCACCTGGGATATACCAACCTGAGATCGGTCAGCCTCTCAATACTTGCATTCGCTGATGACGTTGGTATTTTTTCGGACAGTGACAGGAATCTTCAGTACAATATTAATAAATTAAAAGAAGAATTGCAGAAGATTAATATGATTATCAATCCTGTAAAAACGAAAGTAATGAGGGTTGGGAAGAAGCCTAGGAGAAATATGCGCGTCATCAGAGTCGAAGACAAAATCCTCGAGCAGGTAGAAAACTTCAAATACTTGGGCGCACACCTTAATGAAAATGGATACATCGATTCAGAGGTGACTGAGCGAATCGCTGCTGCGAGCAGGATGTTTGAAGCAGTTAAGAAAGGTTTTCTAAACAGGCGTGAGGTGGAAAAGAAAACAAAAGTAGCTGTTTTCAGATCGACATTTCTTCCCATTTTAACGTACTCTTCAGAATCATGGACGCTGACAAAGAAACATCAATCAAGGATACAAGCGTCAGAAATGCGATTCCTCCGAAAGATTGAGGGGAAAACGAGAAGAGACAGAGTACGCAACACCACCATCAGGTCGAACCTCAATATTAAGCCGGCCAACGATGTGATTGAGGAGAATCGACTGAGATGGCTAGGACATCTTCTGCGGATGGAACAACAGAATAGCTAGCGAAACCTACCAAGCTAAAGTAGACGGCAAGAGAGGAAGAGGACGGCTTAGAAGGAACTGGAAAGATGAGGAAATAGCGATTTCCAGAGAAGATCTATAAACTTTCACCTCACACTGCTTAATGCAGTAAAAGAGGATGGATTATGATGATTATGATGATGGAGCTTTGAAAAAAGTGACCCAAGGTACTCGTATTTCCCCTAAATATTACAAAATACAGATTTTTTTTTTCATTAATTTATTTCATTCTAATAGAGATAAGATCTTTTGTCTCAGATAAAGAGTATGTAAGATATTGAAGACTAATATTTATAATACAAAGAATAATCTTTAACATACCTAGGGAAATAAATCAAGAGGTATCCAATAGGGTAAAAAATAAAGGCTATATAATATATGCTACCGAATTTGTAATTAATACTACATTATTAATTTCAGATAATTAATAATATATACGATGAGTATCAAAGTACTAAAAGAAAAAGAGGAAATATATAAAAAATGGATACCGTACCTACAAGAGAATAGAAAAGAATTTAGTGAGAGAATATTCGGTTCGGGGAAAATGGTTCCGGAGTAGAGGAGCGATTCCACCTTCAACTGCTGATTTTTCAGAAGAGCTGGGGGCGGAAAGGAACCATCTGCAGAGTATGGTTGAATATATTATTTTAGGCTCATTAGGAATCCTGCACCACCTTGTATTGATTCTGGGTACTTCGTTGTGGACTCTACGGACAGAAGTGAGAGGGAGGAAAATGAGGAGAGAGTTATAACAATGAATGAATAAATTATAATATTCGGTGCGTTGGATGATGGTCCCGTAATACTTTATCCTTTTTGTTCTCTTTTCTTAAATGGTATCGATCATGACTGATCATTATGGTTGGTTATTTAGCAACTCAGCACAGTTGAACAGCAATAAAATTATATTGTGCTTATCTCAGGTAAGCATATATAATAACTATAGGTGAGCGAGAGGGAGGTAGAGACGAACGCCTCACTCAATATTTTCAAAGACGTTTTTCTACCTTCAATACTATACTGTTGTAAAAGTTGTAATCCTGGAGTAATTTTATTCTTTAATAATATCTGTCGACCACTGTCGGATCTACGGAAGGGGAAAGACCTTCGGGCCGAAGCCCCCTGAAGTGGGAAAATTATCTTTTTTAATGGTCCATAACTATTTGTGGTGTATGGTGAACTGAAGATATGTGAGTAGGGCGTTCAATCCTTCTTCACATTAACACATCCCATTCACATTATACACTCACATCACTTAATCTAAATAATCAAATCACGAATACGCCGAGGAAAATATCGGACTACTAATGCGGATTTAGAAGAAAACGTTCGACTATTGATCAGATATTTTCTTTATGGCAAATATTTGAGAAAAATTTAGAGTACAACAGTGTTGTTCACCAGCCAAATATCGATTTCAGAAAGGTTTACGATTCTATTGACCGCCAGAAACTGTATAATATTCTAATTGAGCAGGGGATTCCAAAATAAATAAATAAATAAATTTAGTCAGGATGTGCTTATGTGATCGGTGATAATTCTCCCTGTAGAACAAATCCGATACCTAGGACTCCAGCTAGACAAACGTCTCACTTGGAATCCTCATACAAGACTGAAACGACAAGAAACAGCTCGACGTTTCCGCTTTAGTCCAACACTTACTGGACAAACGCTCTAAACTTCCAATGAATTACAATCGACTCATTTACATGACTATAATAAGACCTATTTGGACTTATGGAGTTGAGCTATGGGGCTCCACTAAACCATCAAATTCCTCTCGTATCCATTCTTTACAATCCAAAATCCTTCGTAAAATCCTCAATGCTCCTTACTTTGTCACAAATAAAATAATCCATAAAGACCTCAATGTTCCATATGTTTCCGATTTGGCCAAATCCAGATACCTATCCTTCCATAATAAACTTCATAACCATCCGAATCCTATTGTTTCTAACCTTGCTTCCTCTTCGATTCCTGGTAACCCTCCGAGGCGTATGAAAAGGAGATGGCCTCGTGATCTTCTCATGTAGACAAATTATTAGAGTGCTACCAATGGGTAGTTTCTCAACAAGCGTGTTTCATGTGATAATATTTCTATGTACACATTTACTTGATGTATTCATACTAATACAGCTGTAAATATCATAATAAAAGTTAAAAAAAAAAAAAAAAAAAGAATCGGTGAATTTATCCGAAAGGTTTGAGGTTCCTTCGGGTTTAAAACAGGGCGATTCCCTTTCGCCTGCCCTGTATAGGAGGCAATGCGTACCGAAAAAGGGTTGAATCTGGGTGAGACAATACCCTTGCTTGGTGAAGCGAAGATGGGAAGATTGAGGTTAAAGCCGATCTGAAGGGACTGGGTTTGGACGGCGAACGGTGGAGAGAGGTGCGTAATTAGCGATTGGTGGTATCGGCATAGAACCTTCGGGTTCGCTAAGCCTTTTATTATTGTTATTGGTCCATATTTTTTACTGTGTTTAAACTAACCTAAATACTTAAACAAAGTTCTATTTTATTAATGGTTATGCAAATACTGCTACTTAATATAACCATGTCTTATGAAAAAAATATTAAACAATTATCTCTAAAAGTATTATTGCTCGTGTATTTACATAATTTTTTTTTATTGGGATTTAAGATTCACTTAAACATCATCTCATGTAGGTAGTTAGTTTCTTTTTCTTTCAAAGTAATTATCGTTATACAAAAAAATGAAAAGATTTCGGACTGAAGCACGCCCCCCTAAAACTTTAATTCTGGGTCAGCTACTGCCTCCGTAGTTATAATTGTAATAAAATTCTTAATCATTCTCACTAATAACAGTATCGCTATAGTAAAAATTCTCAAATAAGTTAAAAAAGCAACTATGTAAGGAAGTATGAAAGTAATATTTTGAGGAAATGGGACCCACTTGCCGGACTAGTCCCCCCTCCCCACCAGTAGCAGTACCAGTAACAGTAATATTTTATTACGGTAAGGAATTATTGACCCAAATACGACAGTGGTACCAAGTATTTGTCACCATTTATGATTCCAGTGTAACTGTTATAAAATTCGAATTGATACATTTAAGCATATCTCTGAATGAATGGTACCGATGATGCACTTGTAAAGAGTGTGTAGTGGAGTGATAATAGGTACAGGTTTATGTACACACAGCTGGCGTAAGCAAAGTGGTTGTGTAAGATGGATTTGTCACTGCCGGGTTCATTTGTACCTTTTTATTTCTTCTTTTTATGTTTAGTCAAAACACATTTTTGTTTATCGTTTATTTTTACTATTTTCGTTATTTTTAGTTTATTATATCTCACTGGTCCTAGACCTTATTCCCGAAAAATTCTCCGAATTTCATCAGAACCTTGCCTTTTATCCAAATCCTTGCGCCATCTCTATAGTTGACCATACACGATCAGTCATGAATGACAGTCACTAAACTGACAAGGATTGCTTCAATCATGTTGAATCCTACATTTAACCATCATAGTGACGCCATTTTAGCGCTGTTGACTTTGAGATAACTGGCAGTGTGGATTTGGTGAATAGTCTTATAGTACCAATGTGTTTCATTAAAAAAAGCTAATTTGGCCAATATCGTTCATAGCATTGGACATCAAGAGAAAAGTGGAGTTATAATCATTTCCTTAAACCTGAACATCGTTTGGAACAAAGTTATTAAAATATAAGTCAACTACTTACAAAGATTAAGGAAAAATATTGCGAAGATAACAAATTTGTTGAGAAAAAGGGAAAAAGAACTGACAAATGTACTTAACAGTTGAAGATTAATTTTTTCTATAAGTGCATTGTGTAGTTTTCCACTTTTTAAAATTTATTATGCATATCACTGTTTAAAAAAATAGTTGAAGATCGTTTATAAAAATATAAGTTAGGGATATGAAAAAATATTTATTTTAAATGAACACCAGAAATTTACAACGGTCATGGGGCCTAAGTAAACTAGCCTACTAAGTAGTAAGGTTAGTCTCCCCTCCACTTTTCCTTATTGAAGCTTTGTTTTTCCGAAAATCCATCAGTCACGTCCATCACTATTTCCATCATAACCTTACACGATCAATCAGAATGTCATCATTCCGATCATTCCGACTGATCGTGTAGGGTTCTCTTATCTAGCTCCATCTTTCCCTACAACCTTCCTCGATAGTTTAACCTTCCTCTTGATGTTTAATATCAGTAATGCGAGTAAGTGTGAGGCGCTGGGATCGGAGTTCTCATGAGTGAATGAATTTTATAAATATTTTATAAAGGTAAGTGTGCATTTAAGTTGTTAGTTTGATTATTTTATTTTTGTTTATCTACATTTACTTTTAGTAGTATTATTTTGCTGATTATTTATTTTACTTAGAGTGTGAATGAGCAATTCTACCAATATCCACTACCACTATATACTAATATCCTTAAATGTGACAAAATGTAGTATTACTAAATAAAGAAACGTGTTTAAAATAAAAAATATCATTTTTTACAAGTGACATTATTGTTCTCATATTATTCAGTGACAAATCCCTTATAAAACTCACACTTGCTGTAGTTTTGTGTTGGCCAATGAGGCGTTATTATTATCTACAATTTTTGTTTTTCTGACTGATATTTTTTTCCCCCTCCAAGGTTGATGACGCAAGAATTAGTCTATGATATTTTTATTGATATAGTAAAGAGTGCAACCATTCAATTTCAATATAAATATGAATATAAGTTGACGTGTCACACACACGCTCCTTTTTTATATGATAAAAATAACGTAACGGTTTTTAGGACATCTCATAAATTTATTTAATTACGGAGCTGTATTCCATTTTAATTAAACAAACAAAAGGGTTCTGTTCCGAGGGGGCCAAGACTGCGGAGAACTTAAAATTAAACAGAGCTCTAAGAAAGTCATATTACCAGCTCCCATCTCTCAACTTTAGGAGAAGAAAATTTTTACATAGCGTTCATTCTAAACTCCAATCTACGGTGGTGTTTATCTACCATTACCACAACGTTTGTCTCCGAAGAAATTAAAGTAATTATATATGTTGGGGCCAGGGGTATTTCAAAATCTAAAATACAAACGTTTTCCCGATGAGTTTCCTCAATGGTGGAAAATATGAGTAAAATTAACTATGGGAAAGAAGGGAAAAAAAGAGTAGAAGATGAGACCTGTAAAACAAGGTTAAAACACATTCATATCAAATAATAAAAAATAAAATATTCATTAAATCAATAATGGAAAGCAAACAATCCCCCTTTTTTTAAATGTTCAAAATATTTATTATATTGAAATAAACAGAGATGAAAATACACACATACAAGATCTAAAACATAAAAACAATACTCAATGAAAATAAAAATAAAAAATTGTCTATCAAAATAAAACATATAAAAAAATTCATCCAATAAAAATAAATCCCAGAAAAAATAAATTTAGAGAAGAAAAATATTTAACTAAATTAAAAATGTTTGATGACCAAATACATAGACCCTGCGTCTAAAAATTCCATTGCGTCTAAATAAAAGTTGGGCAAAGATTTAGAATGACTTGTTTCATAAAGATCGACTCATACTAGTCCAATTATTAGAATTGTAAAATAATTTGATCACAAAATCGAGAAAAAGTGGCCTACAGAAATATTGGGCCGTTTGGCGTGACCTCCACCCCCGATAAGTAAGTTTTATAGGCCAAACGGCCCAATATTTTTGTAGGCCACCTTTTTCCTCGATTTCTTGATCAAATTATCTTATGATTCAAGAGAAAAGCAAATGGGTATTCTTGGACAATATATCGATCCCCTATGCTACAGTTGTGATGTCCCGGAAACTGCCGAATGTGTGATCACCAACTGCACAGCGTTTGAGGCATCGAGGGCCAAGCTAATGAGAACAGGTATCTACAGTATCAACGAAGGAGATTTGCCTCTACTTGCTGCAGATAACTATCCATACTACGAGGTATTCGTGTATTGCAGGAAGGAAGTAATTGGCCCAGCACATTTCAACATGGATATAAGAAAGAGACTTCCACAGTCTAAATCCGGGGTGACTCCAGGATAGAAATAAAAGAGGAATATCTCAGGAAAAGACTTAAATTTTATTGTGAATACAATAAAATGAAATCCCATATTGTCGAAAGACAAGGAAGGAAGAGGGCATTAAATAAATGGATATTCATGAGAAGCATGAAACTAGCGCACTTGCGGATCCAGGATTTAATTTTGGGGAGGGACTTCAGCCCGAAGGATTTTTTTTTCACCTACTACCCATATGACATGGTGTCTTAGTGATTCTTGAAGTCCTATTCAATGTAATTACTCTAACAATAATAGTTTATGAGGTATTTAAAAAAAAAAGAAATTTAAAAACATAGTTCCAACACTGTCATCACCACCTATGCCGATGACACGTGTATCCTATCAGTTAATAACGATCCTTTAATTGCATCCCAAACTCTTCAATCACATATCACAAGCCTTGAAGAATGGTGTAAAAATTGGAGAATAAAAATAAATTCCAACAAATCCCATCAAATCACTTTTACCCTCCGTCGTAAACCTATGACCTCTTGTCCTACAGTATCCTTCAATAATACTCCACTTATTCCTGTTGAGCAAATCCGCTACTTAGGACTCCACCTTGACAAACGACTCACTTGGAACCCCCATACCAGACTGAAACGACTAGAAACCGCCCGACGTTTTCGACTACTGCAGCACTTACTAGACAAACGATCTAAGCTTTCAATCAATTATAAACGACTCGTATATATTACAATAATAAGACCTATTTGGACTTACGGAATTGAGCTTTGGGGCTCCAGTAAACCATCGAATTCCTCTCGTATCCAATCCTTACAATCCAAAATCCTTCGTAAAATCCTCAACGCTCCTTACTTTGTCACAAATAAAATCATCCATAAAGACCTTAATGTTCCATATGTTTCCGATCTGGCCCAATCCAGATACCTTTCCTTCCATAACAAACTGCAGAATCATCCGAATCCTCTCGTTTCAAATCATGCTTCCTCCTCGATCCCTGATAACCCTCCGAGGCGTCTGAAAAGAAGATGGCCTCGGGATCTTCTAATATAGAACTTTAATTTGAGTTCTACCAATGGGTAGTTTCTCTTCATGTTGTACATGCCATGTTACAAATTTCTCATTTAATTATTGTATTCTCTATGTAATACTGTTGTAAATTCCATTGAAATAATAAAAAAATAAAAAAAAAAAACATAGTTATATTTTACCATTTTTCGGGGGGAGGGGCTTCAGCCCGAAAGCCGCTCCCTCCCCGTAGATCCGCCTGTGATGTGTAGTACCTCGTTAAATTTGTTAATTTACTTAATCAAGCCGCTCCTTGAAGTCCTATTCAATGTAATTACTCTAACAATAATAGTTTATGAGGTATTTTAAAAAAAAAAATTTAAAAACATAGTTATATTTTACCATTTTTTTTTGGGGGGGGAGCCCGAAACCCGCTCACTCCCCGTAGATCCGCCTGTGATGTGTAGTACCTCGTTAAATTGGTTAATATAATGAGAAAACGCCCCGTTTCTTAGAATTTTCGTAAATGATAAAGTTGTAAGTTACGATGAGATAAAGCAATTATTTTAGGTTTTAGAGGGATGTTAACAATTTGATTAAAAGTTGTCTGTCCCGCGGAATATATTTACAAAAATATTAATTTGCATACAAATTGCGCCTAAGTTACAGGGACATGTATATATTTATATATAAATGTATAAATCTCATTTGAAAAGGGTTGACATTTCTAATTCCGTATCATAATATTAAGATAATGGAATGAATTATCGTACCGTAGGAGATTACGGATGTAATCTACTAAAGGAGGACTGCCTCATTGAATTGGGCGCATTGTGTACTTAAGCTGGTAATCTGAATTAATATGAAATGATTGCAAGCAGAGAATGGAGGGGGGCTGACGATTTTACAAAGCCCTGCAAGCCCTTGCAAACATTTTCACTCCAGCCAGTTTCCTCCCTGGATTAAATGGAAGCTGATCTGAGTCCTAGGAGGAGGGTCTGGAACACTTGAGCATTCCACGCTTCACAACAAAGAATCTTATTTAGTAGAAAAGCTCCTTTCTTATTCCACTTCCAAGGGAACACAGATAAGGGACAATGCCGCCTTTTCGAAGGTCCTGATTAAACCAATGCATTTTTAAAACCTTTGAATCGAGTAAAGGTCTTTCTTTTCTCAAATTGGAAAACAATAAATAAATTTTAATAATAATTACTGATGAAACTAATATTTTGCATTGTATATATATATATATATATATATATATATATATATATATATATATATATATATATATATATATATCCTATATTCCATATCTATATTAAGATATAATATAAAACTTCGTACAAAATACAATGGGACCGCGAAATTACAGACTTATAACCGTTGACTTTAATGGAAATACTTTGGGAAAGCGAGTTTTAGTACAGTAAAACTAGGTAAAAAGCACCAAAAATTCAAACTTCCAATAAAATAAAAATGGAACTTGATAATCCGAACACGTAGATTGCATGGCCTGTTCAGATTATTAAAATGTTCGGACTATCAAAGGATCAAATTTAAAATAATGGAAGAATCGCACAAGGTAACTAAAATATATATTATCAGTCAAACATATAAACATTGCAAACAATTTCTGAAAATAATCATATAATGTACGTTGTATCACTGATTTTGTTTCTAAAGAAAATGGCTCATCACGCAAATTTCTTAAAAGTACCAGCCTTTAGTAGTCGATATTTTATCCACCCGCCTCATATCCATCCTATTCCACGCAAATATTAAATGCCTTCATGGCGTTTCTATGATTTGTTTATAATGAAAAAAAAAGCGAGTGTAAAGAAATTTATCAGTGAAATAAAAAACGCACTCCATACCTGCTTTTCATGCAAACCTTACTGTCATTAAAGACTGCTTTGCCATTCTTTATACAAAAACTATTAAAGAAAAACTTTGAATTTACAGCTAATATATTTCAGGAAATTGGACACCTTCTTGATCTCTGTTGCAAATTCCACATGCAAAGAGATTCCTTAACTTCAGGATGGCTGCCTAGTTTTCCGTTAAGAGACCCCACAATACACTATTCGACATTACCACACGAAGTAATTTCAGCAATATGCATTTAGAAACAGAACCATTTCCTTTCCGTATCTCATCATTCAATTTTAACTTTTTTGTTCGGTTTGCCGAGGGTTTCGGATTACTAGAGGTTCGGATTATAGACGGTTCTGTAACTGGTAAAAAGTCACAAAGCTTCTTGCGTTGGTTTTTGATGGAAGGAGGGAGAGAATGACAAAAACACTGGTGTATATATATATATATATATATATATATATATATATACATATATATATGAAAAAATATATATACATATATATTATTTTTTTTTTTTTTTTTTTTTTTTTTTTTTTATTTTTTTTTTTTTTTTTTTTTTTTTAAGAACATCTCAAAAACAATGAAGTTTATCGCAAACATTGTTCAATGTAATATTAAAGTACTTTGAAATCTCTACAAAAATGATTCTATAAATTTGTTTGATGAAATCAATGGCTACTTTGGAGGATATTTAAGAGATTAAATTTATTTAAGTAAGAATTGATCAAAACCATGAATCACAATCATACATAATAAACGATACCATTTTGAAGTTGAATTAGTTTTTTTTTAACGTTTTTAATCGTTCACATTATTTTAACCACAGTAAAATCATTCACAAATTCACGAATCTTGAATGAATTCAAATAAAGAAGATTACGTATTTTAATGTAATGCCCTGTAAATCCTAAGTCGGAAGACATATGGCAACATGACTCAGTTTCAATGAAACCTGTCCAATTCCGTAGTTGATCTTAAGGATATGTTCGCTCATGCACAACAACTCTATCAGTAAGGTTTCCTTATTCGGATAATTAGATTACAGTGCATCTGGCAATGATAAAATGACAAATTATAGATAAGAGATAAACCTAGAAGAAAAAAAAGGAAAAAATACATGGAGGAGTTGTAGTTAGGTTTAGGAATTTAAACTTGAGAACAAATATAATCAATTATAGAAAAGTTAGTCCTTCCTGTAATCTTAAACCATTGAGATCGAGTTCGATCATACTACATATTTGTATATTGCTTTTTGTATACATGTAAGACGAAAATCAATGTTATACATGTATATTATTGTTAATATTTTGTGAATCCTCTTACTGCATATTTAATTAATTTTTTTTTTTTGGATTATAATATTTACAATTTCGATACTTTAATTTATATTGTTCTACAGTTGTATTTTTTTAAAATTATATTTTATCATTTTTTTCTATACAAAAAAAAATTCTCCGATTTATTTCGATATTTTTGGATAAACATCTTACTTAGGATCCGGATACAAGCCTAAAACGACAAGAAACTGCTCGACGTTTCCGGAAACTCCAACACCTACTAGGCAAACGCTCTGAACTTCCAATTAATCTCAAAAGATCATTTACATGGCTATACGTATCCTCTATATCGAAGCCTTACAATCCAAAAACCTTCGTAAAATATTTAATGTTCCATATTTTATCGCGTCCAGCGTAGCTTCTTCATCGATTCCTGATAATCTTCCTAGGCGTTTGAAAAGAAGATGGCTTAGTGATTCTACTTAGAACTATTTAGGCAGTGCAACCATTGGGTATTATCTCGACAAATCTGTTTTAATTAGTATTCCTTATTTTTTCATAGTTATTTAATACAGTTGTAAATTTCAATATATAAATTTAAAAATTTTAACCCCCATACCAGACTGTAACTACTAGAAACTGCCCGACGTTTTCGACTACTGTAGCACTTAATAGACAAACGCCAACTAAACTTCCAACTATTTACAAAACACTCATATATATTACAATAATAAAGCCTATTTGGACTTACGAGATCGATCTTCGGGGCTCTTCTAAACCATCCAATTCCTCTCGTATCCAAAATCCTTCGTAAAATCCTCAATGCTCTCTACTTTGTCATAAATAAAATCATCCATCACGACCTTAATGTACCATATGTTTCTGATTTAGCTTAATCCAGATACCTATCCTTCTATAGTAAACTTCTGAATCATCCGAACCCTCTTGTTTCCAACCTTGCTTAGTCTTCTATTGCTGATAACCTTTCAAGGTGTCTGAAAGATGGCCTCGGGACCTTGTAATATAAAAATATAATTGGAGTGCTAAAAATGGGTAGTTTCTCTTCACGTTGTACATGTCATGTTTTCTGTTTCATATTTACTTGTTGTATTAATTATTTAATACAGTTGTAAATTTCAATAATAATAAAAAAAATAAATAAAAAAAATGAAAACAAATTTAATCAATTATAGAACACTTTGTTCTTTCTGTCAGTTCTGCGCGTGCGCTAATCTATTACAAACCACCTGTTACTTCGTCTCCCACAAATTATAAAAATACCAGTGAATTAGTGAACTGAAGTGATTATAAACAGTGTTATTTGAATAATCTACAATTCGCTCATCAAATGAACACAAGTGAGTAATCGCTTATTTATCAAGTTTACTGAACAGTGGTAACAACAATAGATTTAGGTGGAGAGGTTATCTATTATATTGTTATCTGTAAGCAGTCTCCCCTCCTCACTCAGTAGCCGAAGAGGCAGGGTCACGTCTTTTGCCGCTCCACCGTTCTATGTAATCATTTTTACATCGAGGTATTTTACTTTTTCAGCCAGATTATTTAAATGAGATATTATCACATGATAATGTCTACGAACAGTAAAAGATTGAGAAGTTTAGGCAATAATTTTTTTTTTTTTTTTTTTTATCTATTTATTGAATAATAATACAATTAGCCACTGGAGGGCTATAAGTATTAGGGCTAAGAGTTCTCATTCAAACAATATATACAAATAATAGAGAAATAAATATAAATATAAAAAGTAAATAAATAATACTGATGAAGAAAGAAAATAAAAGAAAAAAAAAATAAACAATAACATAAAAAGAAACTTATAAACACAATCATACCTATATACAATATATACATTCGCCCAAGAATCTCCGAGCCAGGCTTTTTCCCCCACATGTGGAAGGCAAAGCAAGACTCCAGGAGATTCCAGTGCCACTTTTCCAGCCGCATCACTGGTATTAGAAGCCAATGGAGACTGAAAGAGGGCACTAGAGCCACAGACGCTCGGGACATGAGTGGAGAAGCTGGCCATTGCCAGGACTCCAGAAGCATATTTACAAGAGATCTCTGGGCCACTGCCGTTTTAACCTTCGTGGAGGATTGTAGGGATGAAGGGAGCTGGATAGGGATTGAGCTAGAGGATTTGGATGATGGATAAGGTTTTGGTGAAAGTTTGAGAATCTGGTTGGGATGATGTCGAGGACAAATGGGATGTTAAGGTCATGGTGTAGGGTCTTGTTTGTGACATAATATGGGGCATTGACTATTGTTCTAAGTACTTTGGACTGGAAGGATTGGATGCGTTTGATATTCGAATGTTTAGCAGTTCCCCACAGTTCAAGTCCGTAGGTCCAGATAGGTTTCAGTATGGTCTTGTAGATTAAAAGTTTATTTTCAATCGAAAGATGGGATGTCCTACTTAGTAATCTATACAGCTGGCCATATCGTCGGTTAAGTTCTTGTCTTTTAAGTCTGGTATGTGGGTTCCAAGTTAGTCTTTTGTCAAGAAGGAAGCCAAGGTAACGGACTGTGTCTGAGTAGGGAAGTGGAATTGAATTAAAAAGGATTGACGGACAGGATCTGCGTCGCAGGGTAAAAGTGATATGTTTGCATTTTGATTCATTGATTTTGATGCGCCAGTTGTTGCACCACTGCTCAATCAAAGAGAGGTGAGATTGTAGGTTTAGAGATGCTATTTGAGGATCTGAGTGGGAAGATAGAATGGCAGTATCATCAGCAAATGTAGCTAGAAATGTATCGGGATTGGAAGGGATATCGGAAGTGAAGAGGATATAGAGAACTGGGCCCAAGACACTGCCTTGTGGAACACCAGCCTCAACTGGATAGTAAGTGGAGAATGCGGTGTCACAACGGACTTGAAAGGAACGATTTGAGAGGTAGGATTTGAGGACTAGGTATAAGGATTGGGGTAAATGGGTTTTGAGCTTGAAAAGCAAGCCATCGTGCCACACCCGGTCGAAAGCTTGTGCTACGTCCAGAAAGGCACCAGTGCAATAATGCTTGTTTTCAAGTGCAGAGGATATATGGTCCACAACACGAAGGCCTTGTTGGACAGTGGAATGTCTTGAGCGGAATCCAAACTGATGAGAAGGGATGTTGTGGGATTCGATTATGGGTAGGATGCGTTTGAGAAGGATTTTCTCAAAGATTTTTGAGAGGATCGGGAGTAAGCTTATCGGTCTATAGGATGATGTGTTATTAACAGGTTTACCTGGTTTTGGAAACAGGATGATTATGGAATGTTTCCACACCAAAGGAAAGTTGGTTGTGCGAAGGATGCAGTTGTATAGATAGGTAAGGAATATGATTGCTTTTTTGGGAAGTTGTCTGAGGATTTGTGAAGTGAGGAGATCATATCCAGGGGATTTTCGGGGTTTTAATTTGTTTATAAGGAATTTGACCTCAGAGGGGTTAACAGGTTTTGGAGGTAGAGAGAGAGGAATTGGTGAAGAGAGGAATTCTTCAACTTCAGCAGTGTGGCTGGGATGGAGTTCGGGGTGAGGGGTGAATGTGTAGGATAAATGTTTAGCAAACTCCTCTGCTCTATTCGCATCTGACGAAGCCCAGGAACCATCATCACGGCGAAGTGGATGGGAAATGGACTGGAATTTAAGGATTTTTTTGGTTACGTTCCAGAGGGAGTTATCACTAGCGGATAATGAGGAGAGGTAGGAATTGTAGGATTGGGTTTTAAAAGTTTCCAGTTTCTTTTTTACCTGTTTGGAATAATAATTATACGATTTCCGGTCATCAGGATGCCTAGTTCTTTGCCAAAGGGTCCTAGAGCAACGTTTGCTATGGATTAGGTCCAATAGATCTTGAGGTAAAGGATTTATGTTATGGTATTTTTTGGGACGATCAGGTGAGGATGCAGTCCAAGCTGCTTGCTGGATCAGGGTAGTGAAGGAATGCACTGCATCGTCGAGGTCTTCAGGTGTTTTTAAGGAAACTCTGAGGTCAATATTATCTTCCAGTATTTGACGGAAAAGGTTCCAGTTAACTGGCCCCCTGATAAATGAAGGTGGGGATGATTTGGGAATGGGAGATGTGGAAACGGTTAGGACTAGAGGACTATGGTCTGAGGAAAGATCATCAAACCTTGAAATAGAACAGTGTAGTGATCCTAGACCTTTGTGGAGGAAAAAGTCTAGAAGGTCGGGATTGCGGTTGGGATCTGTTGGCCAGTATGTGGGTGTATTAGGTGAAAGGATGTTGCTGCGATGGGAATTAAGTGCAGATAGCAATGTTCGGCCTCGGGAATTTGTGGATCTGGCTCCCCATTGCTGGTGTTTTGCATTTAGATCTGCACCTAGGAGGAAGTGGTGTCCTAAGGAATTCAGGAAGGAAATTATTTGGGATTCGGAAATGGGTGTTTTAGGTGGGGAATATGCCGCAACTAGTGTTATTGGGTAAAGGGGTGTTTGGATTATTACGGCTGTGGATTGTAGGAAATTATGGCTTGGTAAGGGAAACAAATGATGGGAAACGGATCGATGGATAATTATGGCAGTGCCACCATGTGCTGTTCCATCAGGATGGTCGGTTCGATAAATATTGTAGCCGGGCACGTTGATTTGTCGTTTGTTGGTTAGTCGAGTTTCAGTTATTAGTGCTATGTCGATGTTTTTGTCATGTAATAAGATTGTCAGTTCGTTGATGTGGTTCCGAATACCATTCGCATTCCAGAGGAGAATGGAGAGGAATTTGGTTGAGGACATTTATGGATTTCTTGGCAGTGGAATGAGGTTGGATATAACATTGGTAAGTAGCGAAATAAGGGGGGTAATGAGAGATCTAAATTCGGAAAGGAAAGATGTCAATAGGCTTGTGAGGTCAGTGGAATTGGAAGGAGGAGGAATGAATGTGTGAGTATTTAACCTACGTTCAGGGATGGAGGGATATGGGTCTTGAGGTTGATGTGTGAATTCTTGAGGTTTAGATTCTTGTGGCAGGGCCTGAGATTGAGTGTTTACAGTGTCTCCTTTGAACATCTGAGCATAGGACACTCTTCCGTTCACTGTTCTATAGGGTTGTCTTGGTGGCCTGGATGTCCCTTCTTCTCTAGGCGTTGCGTACATTCGTGTTTTCAAATCTTTGTAAGTTTGACAACCCTTGTAGTTGGCTGGGTGTCCTTGGTGGCATAAAGCGCATACTGCAGGTGAAGTTCTAGACTTCCTACAGTCCTCTGTTTTGTGTTGCTCACCACACCTCACACATCTAGGAATGTGATGACAATACCGTTTCGTATGGCCATAAGCCTGGCAGTTATGGCATTGAACGATGTCGCGCTTGCTGTAGGGCTTTTCTACAACAACGCTTGTATAATAAAGGCGTGTGACCTTGTAGATGTTTTCGACATCAGGTGTTCGGTCAAGGTCAACGAAGAATAGTGGAAGAGGTATTTTATTTTTTATTCCAGGCTGTTCTCTATCCTCCTTAAATATGTTCACTATCTGGCGAACATGGAATCCCATACTAGAGATGGGCAGTACTCGATTACTTTCATGATTTGAGTAATTTTATTAGGAAAAAGTATCGAGTAGTTTTTGTACTCGGCCTGACAGCGGCGAGTACTGAGAGTACTCACGCAGCGTCAATCATGATTTAGTTAAGTACAGAAAATACTCGCGCTGTTATATCGAATTACAGAAAGTACTCAGCCCAATTCCTACAAAGAGTACTTTTTATTTTTCAACTACTCCGTCATTATTATAAAGAGTAAAAATGTTTTCTTTTATTTCCTTCAATAATAGCGGCCATATTCGACCTGACCAACCCCGAGCCCCCATTAATCGATATTAGACTAACCATCATGTTTTGGGGGCCTTTTTTATAAAAATATACTGTCGGATTTTAGATAGTGCCCCCGGGCATCGAATTTTCATAACTTTTTCGATTAAATCGATATCAGGGTCGACTATTATGTTTTGGGGGGCGCTTTTTATGAAAATGATATCGAATTCGAGATTGGGCCCCCGGGCCCCGACTTTTTTAACTTTTTGAATTAAATCGATATCAGGGTCGACTATTATGTTTTGGGGGGCGCTTTTTATGAAAATGATATCGAATTCGAGATTGGGCCCCCCGGGCCCCGACTTTTTTTAACTTTTTGAATTAAATCGATATCAGGGTCGACTATTATGTTTTGGGGGGCGCTTTTTATGAAAATGATATCGAATTCGAGATTGGGCCCCCGGGCCCCGACTTATTTTAACTTTTTGAATTAAATCGATATCAGGGTCGACTATTATGTTTTGGGGGGCGCTTTTTATGAAAATGATATCGAATTCGAGATTGGGCCCCCCGGGCCCCGACTTTTTTTAACTTTTTGAATTAAATCGATATCAGGGTCGACTATTAGGTTTTGGGGGCGCTTTTTATGAAAATGATATCGAATTTGAGATTGGGCCCCCGGGCCCCGACTTTTTTTAACTTTTTGGATTAAATCGATATCAGGGTCGACTATTAGGTTTTGGGGGGCGCTTTTTATGAAAATGATATCGAATTCGAGATTGGGCCCCCCGGGCCCCGACTTTTTTTAACTTTTTGAATTAAATCGATATCAGGGTCGACTATTAGGTTTTGGGGGCGCTTTTTATGAAAATGATATCGAATTCGAGATTGGGCCCCCCGGGCCCGACTTTTTTTAACTTTTTGAATTAAATCGATATCAGGGTCGACTATTATGTTTTGGGGGCGCTTTTTATGAAAATGATATCGAATTGAGATTGGGCCCCCGGGCCCCGACTTTTTTTAACTTTTTGGATTAAATCGATATCAGGGTCGACTATTATGTTTTGGGGGGCGCTTTTTATGAAAATGATATCGAATTCGAGATTGGGCCCCCGGGCCCCGACTTTTTTTAACTTTTTGGATTAAATCGATATCAGGGTCGACTATTAGGTTTTGGGGGACGCTTTTTATGAAAATGATATCGAATTTGAGATTGGGCCCCCCGGGCCTCGACTTTTTTTATCTTTTTGGATTAAATCGATATCAGGGTCGACTATTAGGTTTTGGGGTGTGCTTTTTATGAAAATACTGTCGGATTTGAGATTGCACCCAGTGGATTCACTTTTTGGAATTAGTCGATATCAGGGCCGTCTATTATGTTTTAGGGGACGGATTTTATAAAAAAAAAAAATCCGACATCATTTTCATAAAAAGTGTCCCCCAAAACCTCATAATCAACATTGATATCGATTAAATCCGAAAGGTTACAAAAAGTCGGGCCCCGGGGGCACTATCTCAAAATTTATGAAAGTGATTCGTAATCTGATATCATTTTCATAAAAAGCGCCCCCCAAAACATAATAGTCGACCCTGATATCGATTTAATTCAAAAAGTTAAAAAAAGTCGAGGCTCGGGGGGCCCAATCTCAAATTCGATATCATTTTCATAAAAAGCGTCCCCCAAAACCTAATAGTCGACCCTGATATCGATTTAATCCAAAAAGTTAAAAAAAGTCGGGCCCGGGGGGCCCAATCTCAAATTCGATATCATTTTCATAAAAAGCGTCCCCCAAAACCTAATAGTCGACCCTGATATCGATTTAATCCAAAAAGATAAAAAAAGTCGAGGCCCGGGGGGCCCAATCTCAAATTCGATATCATTTTCATAAAAAGCGCCCCCCAAAACATAATAGTCGACCCTGATATCGATTTAATCCAAAAAGATAAAAAAAGTCGAGGCCCGGGGGGCCCAATCTCAAATTCGATATCATTTTCATAAAAAGCATCCCCCAAAACCTAATAGTCGACCCTGATATCGATTTAATCCAAAAAGTTAAAAAAAGTCGGGCCCGGGGGGCCCAATCTCAAATTCGATATCATTTTCATAAAAAGCGTCCCCCAAAACCTAATAGTCGACCCTGATATCGATTTAATCCAAAGAGATAAAAAAAGTCGAGGCCCGGGGGGCCCAATCTCAAATTCGATATCATTTTCATAAAAAGCGCCCCCCAAAACATACTAATCGACCCTGATATCGATTTAACACAAACACTTAAAAAAAGTCGGGGCCCGGGGGCACTATCTCAAATCCGACAACATTATTATAAAAGTCAAGTGGTGTAAAAAAAAAAAAAAAATGGTCCCCAAAGTTGATTAAATCCAAATTATTTTAATAATTCTTTATTTTTTCGATTTACATTAATATCGATACTATTTTAAAAAACTATACCCCCATAAGATAATAATGGACTTAAACATGGAAGAAATATTAAATATTCTACTCCTGTAATTTTTATAATGAAATACTCGATTACTTTGAAAAGTACTCAGAGTAAAATATTCCCGAGTAGATTTGAAAATAGAAAGTACTCACGAGGACAGCTGATTACTTTTTGTACTCGTCAATCATGAGGTCGAGTAGTGATTGAAGTACTCGATACTCGAACCGGGCGAGTATTTGAGTAAATTACTCTGTAATTGTACTTTTTACTCAGAGTACAATTTTGCCCATCTCTATCCCATACCCGTGAGCTCTTCTTTTATAGCATCTGTTGGCGTAGATGGGTGCAGTCTTCTGATAACGACCCTGAGCGCCCTCTCTTGACGCAGTTGATACGTGTGGTAATCAGCCTTGGTGTCAGATAAATATTTTATGATTTTTCTATAGGTTTCTGGAGTGTCGGGCATTAACTTAGTGTCATTGGTGCGGCTTTGGCATAAATATTTTCCTGAACCTACCAGATTATTCAATTGATTACACATCAATTGAAATTTTTTAATATTTCTAACAAATATTGGTGGGGGTTTGGGTTCTCTGGGGATGGATGCTGCTTCCATTTGTTCGTTGTTTATATTTGAAAGCACTTCAAATGGATTCGAAGTGAAAAACGGCGATTCTTCACCCATAGCTTGAGTTGTCTCATAATTGTTGGGTTGTTGTGAGGAGCCAGGTTGGGGTTCCACTTCTTCTATGGAGCTCCCTGGTGTGGCTGGTGGAGTGTTTCTTTTCGAATGCCTTGTCTTTTTTTTAATGGGAGAACTAATTGTAGTATCCAGACTCCTGGACCTAGTGTTTTTGCCCTTACTCGACATTAGCATGTGATAATATCGCATTTCATATTTATTTTTAAAAGAAAAATTGATAAAAGTGAAGAGAGGAAAAAAAAAAAAATTTTATTGAACACGAAAATATAGACGCGCTCTTGGAGAGCACAGATCTGCCTCCGACGGAGGGATCTAGCCCACTGGTATTAACGACTGTTGCAGCTTATGGCTGGCCGTTATCTAACTAACCTAAGGTCTATTTACACTGTTCACTCTTGTGTTGTAAATAAGTGATTACTCACCTTATTTTTTTTGTCCAGTATAAACGTAATTGTTAATGTAACTGATAACACTAATTGTTCACATTAAGCTTGTATACTGCCACTGATAAATGAGATTTTTATAAGAGACGACCTGACGTATGTTTAACTAGGGCTAACGCATGCGCAGAACTCTTAGGCAATAATAGCTCTCAAAGCTCACCTGTTAAGCAAAGGCCAAGGCGTTCCAATAGGAAAACACCACCATCAACACCTGACAGACTTATTGAAACCATTAATGATCCACAACCTGGTTCTTCAACACAAATAATAGAAGAATCATCGGAAACAGCACCAACCCCTAGAGAGCCGAAAACACCTCCAATATTTGTTCGAAACATTAAAAATTTCCCTTTATTCTGTCAGCATCTCAATAAAATAATTGACAACGGTAAATACGTATGCCATAGTAGGACAAATGACACCAAACTAATGCCGGACTCTCCGGATACATACAGAAAAAATGTGAAATACTTAACAGAATCGAAGGCTGAATACCACACATATCAGTTATATGAAGGGAGAGCACTGAAAGTAGTGATAAGAGGTAACCACCTTTCAACTCCACCTGATGAAATCAAAGAAGAATTGACGGCTTTAGGCTACAATATCCGCCAAATCACCAACGTTTATAAAGAAAATAAAGAGCTACCGGGAGTAAACACAATAGCACTACCACTATTTTTCGCGGACCTAGAGCGCACTCCAGGGGTCGAAAATATTTACAGAATTAATCGTTTGTACTATACTAGTATAGTGGTTGAAAAACCATTCAATAAAAGGGAGATAGTACAATGCCATAATTGTCAAACCTATGGCCATGCAAGAAGCTATTGCCATCGCTTACCTCGATGTGTGAAGTGCGGACAACAGCACAGGTCTGAGGACTGCACCAAGTCTAGGCAAACTCCTGCTTTGTGCGCACTATGCCACCAAAACCACCCAGCAAACTACAAGGGATGCCAAACGTATAAAATACTGAAATCAAGATCACAGACAACACTCAGACAGGAAGAGACCTCCAGGACTCCCAGACCACCAAGGCAACCCTTTAGACGTGTGAACAAAGAGGTGTCTTTTGCTGAAATGCTAGGAGAAACTGAACACACAAATCAACCTCAGACCCTGCCGCAAACTCATAAACAATCTCATGATCCACCACCCAATATAATAAAACCCAAAAGTCCAGTCCTCATCAAATCTCTTATGTTCCTCCTCCTAATAATTCGAATGACCTCACCAGTCTCCTTACATCATTTCTCTCAGAATTCAGATCTCTCATCACTCCGCTCATCTCCTTACTTACAAATGTCATATCCAATCTTATCCCACCGCCAAGAATTCCTTAAATGTCCACAATAAAACCCATCTCCATTATCCTCTGGAATGCGAATGGTGTTCGAAATCACATCAACGAACTAACATTTTTTCTACAGGACAATAACATTGACATAGCCCTAATTACTGAGACCCGACTAACTTACAAACGACAGTTCAACATACCTGGATACAAGATTTATCGAACTGACCACCCTGATGGAACAGCGCATGGAGTTCCTAATTTCCCTTTACCAGTTCATAATTTCCTACAAACCTCAGCCATAACAATCCAAACCTCACTTTTTCCTGTTACAGTTGTCGCAGCATACTCTCCACCTAATATAGTAATAACTGAACCTAACTTCATTTCCTTTCTCAATTCCTTAATAATAATAATAATAATAAGGCTTAGCGAACCCGAAGGTTCGATGCCGACACCACCAATCGCTTGTTACACACCTCCCTCCACCGCTCGCCGTCCAAACCCAGTCCCTTCAGATCGGCTTTAATGCAATCCTCCCATCTTCGCTTCGGTCTACCCCTCGGACGCTTACCATTCGGCACAGCAAATATTAACCTTTTAGGAATTCTCTCGTTACTAAGCCCAACAACTTTACAAGCCCATTTGATTCGCCGCGATGAAATTACCTCAATTATATTACCCGGATACATCTCACGCAATTCGGCGTTGTGTAACCGTCTGAACTCTCCGGTTAACTCATCCTTTTTCGGTCCGAATATTCTACGCAATACTTTATTTTCAAAAACCTTAAGACGCTGCTCATCCCTTAATGTAAGCGGCCAAGTTTCGCATCCATAAAGAACTGTAGGTAAGATAATTGTTTTATAGATTCTAATTTTTAAGTTTCGGGACAAGAGGCGCGAACTAAGTAGTTTTGTCACAGAAAAATAACAAGCGTTCCCCGCCTTCAGTCTAACCTTAATCTCTTCTTCAATTTCGTTTTTTCTAGTTATCGTAGAACCTAGATACCTAAATTTATCTACCTGTTCAAACATATTACCATCTATATCGATACCACCAGTAGTATCGCCATTTTTGCAGCTAACCATATATTTTGTTTTATCCACGTTTATTTCGAGTCCTAGTTCTTTACCGGCTTTCATTAACGTTGTCGTATTCAGTTTTATAGTTTCAACGTCTTCGCTTAACAGTACCAGATCATCAGCATAGCCCAGCACGGATGTTGTCCCGCCCAGATCCAACCCTTTCTCGGTTCGCATTACCTCCATAATGGCATGTTCTAATGCCAAATTGAACAATTCCTTAGGACACCATTTCCTTATAGGTGCAGATCTTAATGCCAAACTTCAGCAATAGGGAGCCAGAACCACGAATTCCAGCGGGCGAACATAGCTGTCTGCTCTTAATTCCGATAATAGCAACATCCTTTCTCCTGATACTCCTACATACTGGCCAACAGATCCTAACCGTAATCCTGACCTCCTTGACTTCTTCATTCACAAAGGCCTAGGGCCGCTAAATTTCTCAATTTCACGGCTCGACGACCTTTCCTCAGACCATAGTCCGCCAAACCTAACCCTTTCCACATCTCCTATCCCCAAATTATCTCCTCCCTCATTCATCAGAGACCCAGTCAACAGGAACCTTTTCCGCCAAACAATAACATATGCAATAGACCTCAGAGTACCCCTAAAGACCCCTCAAGACCTATATAATGCAGTCAGTTCCTTCACCACCTTGATCCAACAAGCAGTCTGGACTGCATCCTTACCACTCCCCTCCAAAAAATCTCTTAAAAAGAATCCCTTGCCCCAAAACCTTACTGACCTTATTAAATCCAAACGCCAATCTAGGACCCTTTGGAAGAGAATCAGGCATCCTGATGATCGGAAATTATATAATTACTATTCCAAACAGTTTAAAAAAGAACTGGCTACCTATAGATCCCAATCCTACAATTCCTACCTTTCTTCCCTCTCTACCGATGACAACTCCCTATGGAAAACGACCAAACAAATCCTTAAATACCAATCTATTTCCCACCCACTCCGACGAGATGAAGGAACCTGGGCTTCGTCAGATGAGACTAGAGCTGAAGAATTTGCCAAACATCTATCCAAAACATTCACTCCCCACACCGAACTCCATTCCACCCACACTGCTGAAGTTAAAGAACTCCTCTCTTCTCCGATTCCTCTCTCCTTGCCTCCTAAAGCTGTCAATCCCTCTGAGGTAAAATTCCTTATAAACAACTTGAAACCTCGAAAATCCCCAGGACATGCTCTCCTTACTTCCCAGATCCTTAGACAACTTCCCAAAAAAGCAATGATATTCCTCACATACGTGTATAACTGTACCCTCCGCACAACTCACTTTCCTCTGATATGGAAACACTCCATTATTATCCTCTTCCCTAAACCAGGTAAACCTGTTAATACTACCTCATCCTATAGACCAATAAGCATGCTTCCGATCCTCTCAAAAGTCTTTGAAAAAACCCTTCTCAAACGTATCCTACCCATTCTCGAAACCCACAATATCCCCTCCCATAAGTTTGGATTCCGCTCAAGACATTCCACTGTTCAACAAGGCCTCCGCGTTGTTGACCATATATCCTCTGCTCTTGAAAGCAAGCAATATTGCACTAGTGCCTTTCTGGACGTAGCGCAAGCTTTCGACCGGGTGTGGCATGATGGCTTGCTTTTCAAGCTCAAAATTCACTTACCCCAATCCTTGTACCTAGTCCTCAAATCGTTCCTTTCAAGTCCGCTGCGGCACTGAATTTTCTAATTATTATCCAGTTGAGGCTGGTGTTCCACAAGGCAGTGTCTTGGGCCCAGTTTTCTACATCCTTTTCACAACTGATATTCCAACCCATCCTAATATCCTTCTAGCAACATTTGCTGACGATACCGCCATCCTATCTTCCCACCCAGAGCCTGAAACAGCATCCCTAAACCTTCAAAGACACATCTCCCTAATTGAGCAGTGGTACAACAATTGGCGCATCAAGATCAATGAATCCAAATGCAAGCATGTCACCTTTACCCTCCAACGCAGAAAACCTTACATCATGACCTTAAAATCCCTTATGTCCTTGACGTTATTCTATTCCGATTTTCAAATTTTCATCAGAACCTAATCCCTTAGTACAATCCTTATCCAGTTCCAGTCATCCCTACAATCCTCCTCGAAGGTTGAAGCGGCAGTGGCCTCGAGATCTTTTGTAAAGACGTCATTGGAGTCCTGGTGATGGCCAGCTTCTCCACTCAAGTCATGAACGTATGTGGCTTTAGTGCTCTCTCTTAGTCTCCATTGGATTCCCATCCCAGTGATGCGGCTGAGAGATAAGCGCTGGGATATATTGGAGTCTTGCCTTATCCTCCACACGTGGGGGAAAAGACCCCATTCGGAGCTCCCTCGGCTGTCTGTAAATATTGTAAATAAGTATGAATGGGTTGTTATTTATTTATTTTTTTATTTGTTATTTATTTGTTTATTTAATAACAGAATAATCGATTTATTCTGTTACTCTAAGTTTTATTTTATTTTTTTATAATCTTGTTTTTCTTTTATTGTATATGTGGTATGTTTGTATTTCATTCATCCTAAATATTCAATGTCCTTAATTGAGGCAAAATGTATTTTTTCTAAATAAAAAAAGTTCTTTCTGTGATCTTAAACTATTGAGCTCAAGGTCAATCACACCATATACTGTTGCATATTTGTATATTGCTTTTTTTATACATGTAAGACGAAAACTATTGTTATGAATGTATAATATTTTGTGAATCCTCTTATTGCATATTTATTTCATATATTTTTTATTATAATACTTACAATCTCAATACTTTAATTTATATTTTCCTAAATTTGTATTTTTTTAAAATTATATTTTACTTTTTTTCTATATAAAAAAGAACGTTTCTACGATTTATTTCTATATTTTTGATGAACGTCTTACTTGGGATCCGGATACAAGACTAAAACGACAAGAAACTGCTCGACGTTTCCGGCAACTTCAACACCTACTAGGCAAACGCTCTGAACTTCCAATTAATCTCTAAAGATCATTTACATGGCTATACGTATCCTCCATATCGAATCCTTAAAATCCAAAAACCTTAAAATCTGCAATGCAACGCTGGGCGCTATAAAAGCATTTATATGCAGATATATGCAGTTTATCGCGTCCAGCGTTGCTTCTTCATCGATTTCCGATAATCCTCCTAGGCGTATGAAATGAAGATGACCTCGTGATTCTACTTAGAACTATTTAGGCATTGCAACCAGTGGGTAGTACCTCGACAAGTCTGTTTAATCTGTTATTTATTATTTTTTTTAAATGATATTTACAACTGTATTACATGAAAAATACAATAAGTAAATGTGATATTGGTAACATGACATGTACAACATGAAGAGAAACTACTCATAGGTAGAACTCAAATTAAAGTTCTATATTAGAAGGTCCCGAGGCCATCATCTTTTCAGACGTCTCGGAGGGTTATCATGAATAGAAGTGGAAGCAAGGTTGGAAACAAGAGAGTTCGAATGGTTCAGGAATTTATTATGGAAGGATAGGTATCTGGATTGGACTAAATCGGAAAAATGTGGTACGTTAAGGTCGTTATGGATGATTTAATTTGTTACAAAGTAAGGAGCATTGAGGATTTTACGGAGGATTTTGGATTGTAAGGATTGTAATACGAGAGGAATTCGATGGTTTAGTAGAGCCCCAAAGCTCAATTAAGTAAGTCCAAATAGGCCTTATTATAGCCATATATATAAGTCTTTTGTAAGTAAGTGCTGTAGTAGTCGAAAACTCCGAGCGGTTTCTTGTCGTTTCAGACTGGTATGAGGATTCCAAGTGAGTCGTTTGTCCAGGTGAAGTCCTAGGTATCGGATTTATTCAACAGGAATAAGTGGGGTATTGTTAAAGGATACAGTAGGACAGAAAGTTCTTAATTATTTAATGCAGTTGTACATTCCAAAATATAAATTTTTTAAAAATTCTAAATCTTTGTAGTTGTTAATTACTGATTTTTCTTTATTTAATAATGTTTTTGGTGGAGAAAGACCTGCTGTAATTTTATATATTACAAAATGTAGAATTTTTTCATTCATATATAGTTAGGTTCAGGACGTACAGGTATGTTGAAAACTATCATAAATATTTACATAATTTACGATTCGATTCACCTTGGTCGTATCCAGAATTTAAAAAAAAAAAAAAACTTCAAACACTTTATTATTGGTCCTATAACAATTCTATCAGGTTCCCAGTTGGAGAGTGATGGAACAATGAACGGTTGATAATGGTGAGGGGAGGCAGTAATGATTTGAGTTCCTTGTTGCTGCTGAATGGATGGGAGGAAGGAGGGGGGGGGGCTGTGGCTGTCTGTTGGAGATTCCAAGTTGGTTGGAGATTCCAAGTTGGCCAATATTATAACCGATATCATTTCCTGATTTCGGGAAAGAGGGCATAAATAAATAATTTTACAACTATTAATAAATATATCTTTAAAACATTTAACTAATACTAAGAATAAAAAGAAATGCAATAGAATTTAAGTTTAAGTTTTTGTTTTTTTTACGTTAATATACTTAGATATATAGTGTGAATGAGCTCTCTGAACTCTATTATAAGTGTTCATAATCGAGACGGATTGGAACATCTATCAATAAACAAGTAATCTAATGATAATAATAATAATAATGATAATAATAAAAGGTTTAGCGAACCCGAAGGTTCGATGCCGACACCACCAATCGCTTGTTACACACCTCCCTCCACCGTTCGCCGTCCAAACCCAGTCCCTTCAGATCGGCTTTAATGCAATCTTCCCACCTTCGCTTCGGTTACCCCTCGGACGCTTACCATTCGGCACAGCAAATATTAACCTTTTAGGAATTCTCTCGTTACTAAGCCCAACAACTTTACAAGCCCATTTGATTCGCCGCGATGAAATTACCTCAATTATATTACCCGGATACAGCTCACGCAATTCGGCGTTGTGTAACCGTCTGAACTCTCCGGTTAACTCATCCTTCTTCGGTCCGAATATTCTACGCAATACTTTATTTTCAAAAACCTTAAGACGCTGCTCATCCCTTAATGTAAGCGGCCAAGTTTCGCATCCATAAAGAACTGTAGGCAAGATAATTGTTTTATAGATTCTAATTTTTAAGTTTCGGGACAAGAGGCGCGAACTAAGTAGTTTTGTCACAGAAAAATAACAAGCATTTCCCGCCTTCAGTCTAACCTTAATCTCTTCTTCAATTTCGTTTTTTCTAGTTATCGTAGAACCTAGATACCTAAATTTATCTACCTGTTCAAACATATTACCATCTATATCGATATCACCAGTAGTATGGCCATTTTTGCAGCTGACCATGTAATTTGTTTTATCCACGTTTATTTCGAGTCCTAGTTTTTTACCGGCTTTCATTAACGTTGTAGTATTTAATTTTATAGTTTCAACGTCTTCGCTTAATAATACCAGATCATCAGCATAGCCCAGCACAGATGTTGTTCCACCCAGATCCAACCCTTTCTCGGTACGCATTACCTCCCTAATGACATGTTCTAATGCCAAATTGAACAGGACAGGCGAAAGGGAATCCCCCTGTTTTAAACCCGAACGAACCTCAAATTTTTCGGACAAATTATTACCGATTCTAACATTATTGAGTGTTTCCGTCAAGCACATTCTGACTAGATTTGCTAGTTTTTTTGGAATCCCCTGCTCGAGTAGAATATTATACAGTTTCTGGCGGTCAATAGAATCGTAAGCCTTTTTAAAATCTATATACAGCTGTTGAACAATACCGTTGTACTCCAATTTTTTCTCTAATGGGTTTTACTAGTTTTTACAATTTTCTAAAAAAAAAAAATACCCTGAAAACAATAAAAACATTTTTATTGAACTAGTTATATTCTTTAGCATTAGCTGTCTTATCCCAATTTTAATTGTCTGAATGCCAATTTTTCAAAATGGAGTCCTCTAAACTTCCTGTAATTTCGTCTATTTGAAATAATTTACCCGACAAATCAACATCCAATGTAAATTCGTGGAATTCATCGACGTTTCCGATTACTTCAGCACTTACTAGCACTTCTAACGCTCTAAGCTTCCAATTAATTACAAAAGACTCATATACATGACTATAATAAGGCCTATTTGGACTTAAGGAATTGAGCTATGGGGTTCCACTAAACCATCGAATTTCTCTCATATCTTTACAATCCAAAATCCTTTTTAAAATCCTCAATGCTCCCTACTTTGTTACAAATAAAAACATCCATAATGATCTTAATGTTTCTTATCTTTCAGATCTGGCCAAATCCAGATACCTATCCTTCCATAATAAACTTCAGAATCATCCCAACCCTCTCGTTTCTAGCTTTGCTTCCTCTTCAATTCCTGATAACTCTCCGAAGCGTCTGAAAAGAAGATAGCCCAGTGATCTCCTAATGTAGACATGTTATTAGAGTGCAACCATTGGGTAGTTTCTCAATAAGTGTTTTCACGTCGTTATATCCATATGTTCAAATTTACTACATGTATTTCTTTAATACAGTGCTAAATATCATTATGAAATTAAAAAAAAACTCGTGGAAAGTAATGCAGACTGACAAAAAAATAACGAAAATTAATTTTTATATGATAGAAAAAAAAATAGCGTTGCATCAATACAGGCATCATCAGAACAGAAAAAAAAATAACATCACACTATTACATTCAAATACATACTAAAAGAATTCCACGTCGCTGTAACGAACGAAGGAACGTTTTTCCTGCAGGAAACGTCATTTACATTATTATAAGTTTCACGATAAATTTCCATTCTTTTGATTAAAAATGTGGGATACAGATTTTCAGAAATAATTAAAATACACTTCTTCACACAATTTAAGAATATAAAATCAGTAAGGCCAATAGCTGTAAAATTATAATTGTTTCAAATGTTAAGTAGCATTTATCACGTGGTTCGATGCGATGGCTACTGTGTTCCTTCCATGTCCACTTAGATGTTAAGACGTCTTTATCAATCATAATAAATATGTCCGAAAATTTAATCTATTATCAAGTTTCTAGCTCAAAAAATTAATATTAAAAAAAAATCATACGAATGCAGATAGGATTTTTAACAGTAAGGATGTTGCTTCGTCCGTGATGGTGAATTGTGAAATTCTTTCAGTTTCTTCACTTTCATTTCTGAAACATCATCCCAAAATTAACTCCTGGTTCCGCTACTTAGATGGAGCGATATGTTTTTTTTCTTTTCTGTTCTCATAATGTCTGAATCAGCGAAACATTACTATATTGTTTAAGTATTGTATAGACAGAAGGATGTGGTTGGATGTTTCCTGTTATAACCTAACATCTATTTTCTGTCTCTAGATGAACCTTTTAAGCGTTTTTTATTCATTTATTTCAAGCTTGAAAAAAACTCGTGGATAGTATAGTCATACTGCAATTGTTTAAACAACTATGGGCAAGTTACTAAACTCAGCGTTGAGCTCATTGATGGTTTCTGATTCGTCTCTAAACTGAGGAAAACGAAGACATCGATGAGCACAGAGGTGAATTTGCGAATTTGCCCTACTTTATTGTGAAAGAAGAGGAATATATACAAGTCGAAAATATTTTAAGTAATGTTTACGGGTGGAAACAGATATACTATGGAATAACTTTTGCTATGTATTGAACATAGCAAATAAGTTTTTAAAATTATTATGACAAGTTGAATGAAACCGACTTCTAACATCAAAAATAGCGTCAAGGACCGACCTATATGTGGACCCTGGATAAGATTCAGAGGAAAAACTAATTACGGGCTAAGTAACTGGTTCCTTTTAGGATGTTACCAGTTATTGTGGTGTAATAGGGTGAAGTTAAGAACCAATGAGAACCATCTTTGCTCCCACCCTGAATATTTGCATATATAACGCCGAGAAGTATGAGAAGAGGTCTTATGTTTTCTTCCGGCTTGGGGACAGAGGCCTTGGCTCTACATAGACCATGGATATGGGATCCTGGCAGTTTTTGGACCTGGGGGCTTTACGAGATGACCTCAGATCATCAGATGCAGCGATGAAACAAACCAACTACACCACTTCATATACAATAGATAAGTTTTATTCCCAACAATAAATTTACCAATGTTATGTATATATGTCATGGCAATACAACTCTCAAAACAGTCTGAAATCTCAGTTAATTATTGAATTCTTCGAAGCATGTATTCAGTTTATAGTATATAATATTCGCACATTAAGATTTATATGTTATTGTTATATAATTCTGTATTAAAAATAGAAATAAAATATTTTTTTTTTTTTTTAGTAAAAGTTACTTTAATTCTTCCACCCATTCATGTCTTGATGATCACAGGTAATGTAGGTAATTAGACAGCATGATAAACACAAACCAGCCTTTGATAAAATAAATCTAATTAATTAATCATGAACCAAATATATTTTAGATTCAAATTTATTTTACTAATTGTTTATCAATTATCTTTATTAATCATTTCTAGGTAATTGTCATCAATAATTATCCAGTAGCATCCCGAATAAATTGCAACACCCAAAAACGTACCACTTTCCTTTATTTTAATAAGTTTAAATCTGGTGGTACATTCAAATAAAGAAATATTAACTAATCCTAATTGAGCAGGAATTAATTTATACCCAAAGCAGGGTGGTAAGGCAATGTTTTTTGATGCGCGCACGGCACCAGGTTTTTCTAATACATTTCTATTCACCTCATTCTCAGTATATACCTACATCAGGGGGCCTCTACTCGAGGGTGCCGCTACTCCCATCAATTTCTCTTTGACAGAGAGACACAATCAAAGAGAGGATTAATAACCGGAAGGGAAACCATATATTATATCCATTATATGTCTCTAGGTTGTGAAGGCCTTTGTAACACCTATTACCTTAATCTTATGGTATGCATTATATATTATACAGGGTGTCACGTTAGTAGAGAGAAATGTTTAAAGGAGTGAAAACATTCTTCAAGAGCTCCAAAAAATGTATATAAACAATGATCCGATTTTACGCAGAAAACTAGGAAATTTAAGTTTTTGTTGCTTTTTGATGAATAGAAAGCTATAAGTCAAAAACATGTTTAATTAAAGTAACTATCTATTGCTTAGCAGTGAACTAGACAAAATTGAATTTAAATGAATGTAATAACTATAAGACCTATATGGACATACGGAGTTGAGCTATGGGGCTCCACTAAACCATCGAATTCCTATCGTATCCAATCCTTACAATCCAAAATCCTTCGTAAAATCCATAATGCCCCATATTTTGTGACAAATACAACCATCCATAAAGACCTTAATGTTCCATATGCCGCTGATTTAGCCCGAGCCAGATACCTATCCTTTCATGATAAAATCCAGTCCCATCCGAATCCACTTGTTTCCAGCCTTGCTTGCTTCTTCCTCGATTCTTGATAAACCTCCTAGGCGTCTGAAAAGGAGATGTCCTCGTGATCTTCTTACCTAGAATTATTTAGGGAGTGCTACCACTGGGCAGTATCTATTCAAGCCTGTTCATGTCATTATTTCTAATTTGTGCATATTTACTAGTTGTATACAGTGGTAAATTTCATTATATAAACAAAAAAAATTAATGTAGAGTTTATCATAATTAAAACCATTTAAAGAGGACATTTGAACGAGTAAACACAGCTATGTTCCGTTTAAAAAAATATCATCAAATTCTGATTTTTTCAAATCCTGTAATAATTCCGGTACTTTATTTTTTCACCCTCAAACTACTCTATAGATACCACATTTTTAGAAAAAAGTTCTTATTAACAAGTTGCAAACCCATATTAATTAAGTTGAGGTTTATTTCGTAATAAGTTGAGATTCATATCAAGTTGTGTAAAAAAAATGATGTGATTTGATTTCCTGTCACCTAAAAATAACCGAATTTTCAGAAAAAATTACAAAAAAACATTATTGCAAAGTTATTATTATTATCATTTTCCTCATTAACAGGGATGTATTTAAATAATCATAAATGCACAACTACACTTTTCATTTATATAAAAATAATTTTAAAATGATGGTCCATCAATGTCTCATAATATGAAGGAAACGAGTTTTGGATGGGTGGGGCATGTAGCTCGGAGTAATCTATCAGAAAACCTCCCCACAACAATGAATGTCTCAATATTAGGTAAGAGACCACTTGTAAGCCAAAAAAGCAGATGGACAGATCGAATGAACATAGATGTAGCATAGCTGAATGCCTAGAAAGAAAGTCTAAGATAGGCAGAGATGGAGCGGGCTTGTTAAGGCGTCAAATGATCTAAGAGCTATGTAATGCCAACAGAAAAGTCAAACAAATAATTAGTGTGTTGCTAATTAATAATAAATTATTGCTTGTTAGTTATAATAAAAATAACTGTTTTTAAATGTTGTAATTAGCTCTAATTAGCATATGTTATAAAACATATTAGGTTACAAATCGCCCACATTGAGCTGAGTGTAAGTGAATTTAACGCTAAATAAAAAAATAAATTAAAAACAAATCTGACTGGATTAAAGTAAATCAATTAGTTTGAGAAATCTAAAACAAAATAAAATTAATAAAAGACATGATAAATTAGTATTTCAAGCTTTTTAACTTCACTAATACATACAGTTAAAAAATTTATTTAAATAAGGTAATGTTAATAGAAGATTCATTACATTATAATACAGCTAATAATTAATTAATAACGGTATTATTTATGTAATATATATAATATAAATATTCGGCTCAAAATATTTGTTAACTGATTAAAGTACGCACCAATAATTTTCTCCAAAGGTAATAATTTTGATTTTATTACTTATACAATTACAGGTAATCAGATTCGTGGATAATTTTATTTTATAATATTTAATTATAAGTACTTTTGAATGAAGAAGTGATTTTTTTGTTTTCTTTCAATAAACAAAAAAACAAAAATCAATTCCTTATTTTTTTTTAAAATAAATCGTTTGTGACCATGAGGTAATATGTCGAAATCAGAATCATTTCGAATACTACAGCAGTTGGAATATTTACGCCAATTATTCTGGGTGCGGTTATTAGTGCTGCCCAAATGCCAGACCGAGACAAATCTTGGTCTTGCGCACTCAGTCTTGGTCTTGGTATTGCGCAAGAGTCTTGCAGTTACTTATTAGCTTATTACTATAAAGATATTACTGCAATTTTTTAGATAGGAGAAACCTAACCAAGCCCGAATGAAAAAATATAGGAGTTAAATGCAAACGTATATTGGTTATACCAATTATTAACATATAGTAACTGAGATTGTCAATTGTTAGTAACTATTTTGCCTTAATTTTTATTTTAAAAAATGATTTATTACCAGTTCTGGTCTTGGTCTTGCAACAGTTAGGCGGTCAGCAGTTGTCAAAAGTGCAAGACCAATACCGATTTTGGGCAACACTAACGGTTATCCTAATACTTTATACCCGCAGGATGAATGAATAGACGAATCAGCTTTAGTCGTATATATAATCAGGAATTTTCGAAGGTTAATATATATATATATATATTTATATATATTTATATTTATTTATTTATTTATATTTATTTATTTAATATATATATATATATATTTATATTTATATATATTTATTTATTATATATATATATATATATATATATATATATAATATATATATATATATATATATATATATATATATATAATATATATATATATATATATATATATTTATTTATTTATACATATTCCCTTCTTCTAACGGCGACGTTTTACCTTTTTTACATCTTACTTCAGTGATGTTAGAACAATCCGTACCGATCGCATCGACGTCATCTAAACGAAATGATAGTATTTTTTTCTTTAGAAAAAAAAATCTGAATTATAAATCCCGTTGTTTATTATTATTAGAACATCTTTAGAGACAAATAAATAAAAAATTCTCATTCAAAGGAACTAAGCAGTATCTAAACTCTTGTTAACTATTTTGAACAAGAGGATGCAGGTTATAAAATGAAATAAAGTGACAAAATACATTAATGTCAGATTATTTTTACTCTAGGGAAAAATAATGTTTTATTTATATATTATGAATTTTCTAGGAAGTCTTTTTATATCTACTTGATTAAACATTGTTTCAGTCGAAAGCACTTATTATTATTTTGTTTCGGAAAATTTTCCCTATCTTTAGAACATCTTATTAATAATATCCGGCAACAGACTTCTTTTGATAAAATTATAAATTCCTTCTCCCTTGGACGTACTACCTGCTATGAGAGTACAAATAATGACAAATCTATGTAATGAAAACATAAACATTTTAACTTTTTTATATATTAAAAATTGGGCTAAAAAAATTTTTTGTACGTATGTATTCCTGTTATAAGTACACATGTAATCTTGGACACAATACACTCTACGTATATATGCATTTATATATATATTTTTTTTTCTCCTCTTAATCTACGCCTTACTATATAGATTACAATACCTTTTGTATTTTTTAAAATACCATTATGAGTATTTATTTATTTACATATCTTAAGGAACAGTTGTATTGTATTGTAAAGAATGTAGGTTATAACAATACAAACAAATAATTATGTATTAAAAAAAATATATATCAAATAATGCAAGATAAGTGGGAATTAATTATGATGAAAAATTTACCACATTATATTCTAAGTTTTAAATATATTAATAAAAATAATATAGAATAAGGATAATGTATGTTATTGGTGCCCTGTGGCTTAAAATCTCTTAAATAACATAATGAAATGGCACCGAACGTAAAAAATATGACTAGAATATTAAAAATTGTTAATCAGTAAAATTCTGTTTATTTGTAATTAGCCAATACAATTTAAATAAATAAAAATCGGATATATATGTGTATATATGTGTGTGTGTGTGTGTGTGTGTGTGTGTGTGTGTGTGTGTTGTGTGTGTGTTTATATATATATATATATATATATATATATATATATATATATATTAGATTAGATTATAAAGGTAATTCAGAGTTCATGAATCAATATTTGAAAGTTTATGGGTACTAATAAAATCGATTATAATTAATTCAAGTATGTCTATTGCTGTGTAAATGTTTTATTCAAATGTGTGGCCCTTTTTCGACAAAATAAAATTTTGTCTTCATTGAAATGAGTGGAAAGGTTAGCGGTCATTACATTACTGTATCGTTGCTAGGGCTGTGGTGAACTTTGAACTTTCATGAAAGAACAGATAGGTAAATATATACGGCATGACCTCCAGAGCAGTGCATCTGATAAGGGTTTAGTAGGCATTCTCTATACAACGCCAAAATGTAGGTTATATTCAGGAGTGCCCAGAAGGGGGTTTTATTTACAATTTCTGAGGGGGGGGGGCATATTTTGACGAGTTTTTGAATTTTGAAGAGGGGCACCTTTTAACGGGGTTAAGAATTTTCGGAATGAAAATATTCAGAATAAGGAGCAAGGGGAAAACATGAAACAGACAGCAATGAATAATTTTATCTATTTCTCACAATTAGTCATAAATCTATTTAATTATAAGTGTTTTAAAACGTTTATAGTTTTTTATTAATTAATTTAGTACTGATTTTCTGTCATTATTTTTCATCTTCAAGCAATTTAATTTTCTTTCCATAAGTTTTTTTTTTTAAGTTTCTAGCTTTATTTTTATTATTATTATTATTTTAATTTGTATTATTCACGATATATAAATATTGCTATTACAAATCTAAGTTCAATTCAATGCTGGTCCTATTCCTCCTTGAATTCCTCCTATTCCTCTTATTTTATAAATTAGAAACATCTTTTCTTTTTTTTTTTTTAATTTATCGATATTTTTATTCCATACTTATCTCTTTTCAAAAATCAAAAGTCTCGAGGTGCGAAGTATCGAAATATCGACATTTTTTTCGATATACTGGATAATTATCTCAATATATTTCAAAACTATCTGTACAATACACATATCCCTTGTTTTCCCCCACTTCGACTATGGCTGCATAGTGTATGGTGGACTCTCGGGAGAACTCGAAGATAAACGTAAACTTCTAATGAATTGCTCAATTTGCTTTATCTTCGCGATCTCAAGGGATACGCATACTACCCAGTTCTACACCAAGTTGAAGTGGCATTATCCGTCCTACCGCCGTCAATATTTCCTTGCTACCCTCCTATACGAGGCCATTAGAACACGGCGACCTGCCCATATTCTACAGATCCTACAATTCAAAAGCTCCGTTCAATCCCGTCCCACCAGATCCCGTGCGTCCGACCTCTATCCTCCTCCTCACCGAACTGCTGCTTTTAATAAATCCTTTTTAATACAAGTTGTCTCCCTCTGTAACTCTATACCCTCAAATATTCGACACGCAAAATCAATATCCTCTTTCAAATCTCTCCTCTTCAAACACCTACTCCATTCCAAATCCGATTGCTCACGAAATGCACTTAAAAACCTAAGCTGTAAAAACGTACACCCAGATACTCTGATTATTTTGCGATTCATCGATATTTCGTTTAATTAATTACTTTCTCTGTATATTTTATATTTGCACGTTTTTATATCTTTTTATTATTTATAACTTTATTGTTATAAAGTCAACCTGTAAACCTAATCAACCTGTAAATACTAAATTGTATTTAATGGACACACCAAAATATTAATATATATTCTGTATTTGTAACTTGTTCTAAAGGGACACTAGTCCCAGAATAAAAAAAATATTTTTATTCATTCATTCATCCATATTTTTTTCCTTACCAAAGATCCCTTACCACGCTCCTCATATTTTGCACGGTGTGGATCCAAGCAATCCCATGTTAATTTATGGTATATAAAACTAGATTTTTTAATTAAATTCTTTTCTTTTAGATATTTAAGCTAAATATCGATGATTTACATTACATAAATGTAAATAATTAAACAAACTCCTTAAATATTCTTGTAACATTAAAGTTATTAGGAGTCCTCGAGATAGATTCCTTTTTATCAAATTATTAATACTGGCTTAAAACTTCGTAAATAGCTTCATCTCATCATAACCAACAAATATTTTTTTTAAAGAAAAATCTCAGAATTGGGGCGTTTTCAATCTGGAGATCGGAAAACTTTGTCTATTTAATGACGTACTAAAACTCAGGAGTACCCATTTGCTTTCCACTTGAATCGTATGATTAAAGAAAGAAAGAAATAAAGTAAATTTTATTCTGGGACATTTAGTCCCCTTCAGAATAACTACAATGAACAGAGAAATGTCAATTGTCTGGCGATTGTGAATAATGGAATGACAATTAAAAATAAATTAATTTACAAAGTTGTTTAATCTTAATATCAAAATAACGAAACATGTAAATTTTTCATAATATTAAAAATAAAGACACTGTAGTAAACATATGGTCTTTAAGTAGACATATGAATTTAAAGATGATTACATACGGGTAAGTTCACGTGTATGTACAAATAAGCAATATGACACATACATGGATAACTGCAAGATATCGGTATAGTGTAACTGGCATCTCTAAAGTACATAATAACTTTATTTTACATATATTCTGAAGACTGATTACTGAGGATAATATGTTTATAATTATTATTAGATAAGATTATATAATCAGAATATCGAAAAATATTGGGCCGTTTGGCGAAATCTCTACCCACAAAATATTAAGACAACGAGGTTATAAAGGCCAAACGGCCCAATATTTTTGTAAGCTAAGTTTTTTTTAGGTTACGATAAGATGAAGCTATTTACGCAGTTGTAGGCGGATGTTAATAATTTGATAAAAAGGGATTTGTACCCTTTTTATAATAACTATAATAACAGGCCTAGCAAGCGGTAATTAAAGGGGAGAAGGCAAAAAGTAAAATTTTTAATTGTTTTTGGGGGGGAGAGAGCAGTTGTTTGAAAAATGAATCTCTGTAGCCAATATTTGGCTTCCTTCATTAATTATTAGATAAGAAGATAATTTGCATCAGAAATTAGAAATTCCTCCCAACCATTTCTTTCTATTTTTGTGTTGGACTCAATATGATTATTCTTCCATCTAGTAAATAGTTTTTTTGTTAATAATATGCAAGCAGTAAACAATACAGAGTGGATGCAGACAGTTAAGTTTCCTATTTAAATATAAAAAGCAGAAGAAAATATAAAAATCCATGGCGTAAGATGTGCAATGAGACTCATTTTAACGCCAGGGCCTATTGGGGTGACCGCAGCAATTCAATCATTTATCCGGAAATTGCCTACAGTTAGTGAAACCTACCCCTCGGTTTCACCAATAACCGTTATTGATATCAACCCCTATAGTAAAGATTGAACACAGTTACTTGATTATCTACTATCTACTCATTTTGTCTTTTATTACTTATTCATGCTTGATTATTATATTTAATATATATTTATACATATACATACATATATATAATAATTAAAATATGTCAAAGGAGAGTGAGCGGGGTAGCTCGATAAGAGAATGCTAACAATCTGCCGGTTATGTGTTCGAGTCCGGCTGTGGCAGTTTATTATTTACTATATTATACCAATTGTGGATCGACTCTCCAGGGGCACACCAAACCTATATTAGGAGGATACCCTTATTTAAAAGATTTGTATTTAATTATTTTATTTACATATACAGGGTGTCCCGTAAGTAGAGGGAAATTTTTATAGGAGTGATAGCAAACCTCAACACCTATAAAAAAAGTTAAAATAAACAAGTGGCCAATTTTCAGCAGAAAAGTAGGAAATCTAAGTTTTGTGTTTTTTTTTTAAAGATAGTCATGATTTTTGTTGAACAGGAAGCAATAATTAAAGAAATATTTAATTTAAGTAATTAACAATTACTTCACTGTAAACTAAACAAAATTTACTTTAACATAAAGGAGAGTTTTTCGTTATCAAAACAATTTAAAGAGGACATTTGAGCGGCTAATCTAAGCAAAGTATTGTTTTTGAAAAAATCATAAATGATTCGTGTTTTTTTTTTTTTTATCATCTTCCAATTATACTACAGTTACCCCACTTTTAGAAAAGCTACTTCGTTTAATAATGTTCAAGTTTATATTAATTAAATTGAGGTTTATTAGGCAAAAACATGAGATTCTCTTCAGGTTTTGTAAAGAAATTAGATGATTTTTTATCCAGTCTCCTAAAATTACCCGTGTTTTCAGCAAAATGATCATAATAAAAACAATAAAGAAACGAATGTTTAAGTATTTTTCATTTAAGGTGGTTATAAAATTCGTTTTTTCCTTCCAAAAATCTTTCATAGGAGTTGATTGAGTTAAGAGACAAAATTAATGTTCGTAGCCTTAATATTTACCTATCATGAAAATAATTGAAGCAATCAGTAGGTTTCTTTGTTTTAAACGTCAATTTTAGGACTAGAAACGTTATGTATGTCACTGATGTATGTGGATTAATTTGTATGGCAGAAATATGTGATAAAAACAGAATTATGATGAAAAATCGTTATTTTTAAATTTTTTGGTTTTATATTTAAAATGTGTATTTAGGCAATTATTTTTATTATAATGCATCCCAGATCATGGGAAAACAAGATATAAAAGCTTTGCAACATTTAATTGTAGTCATTTTTGCTGAAAACACCTGTTCTTTTAGAAGACTGGATAGGAAATCACATAATTTCTTTACACAACTTGACCCGAATCTCAAGTTTTTGCCTAATAAACCTCAATTTAAATAATCTAAACGTAAACGTTATTAAACGAGGTAGTTTTTCTAAAATTGGGGTAAGTGCAGTATAGTTGGATGATGATAAAAAAAAAAATATCGCGAATAATTTATAATTTTGTTTAAATAACAGGACTTAGCTTAGTTTAGTCACTCAAATGTCCTCTTTAAATGGTTTTATTAATGAAAATTTCTCTCTACAATTAAAGTAAATTTTGTTTATTTTACAGTGGAGTAATTGTTAATTTATTAAATTAAATATTTCTTTGAAGAGAAGAATAGTTGGGGTGTTCAGTCAAAAAGGAAGGCAAAAATAAATGATAATATTTATTTTTTACATATGCCGACGTTTCGACCTGAAGTTCAGGCCTTCATCAGGGCTAAGAAAATAACCAGATAACAAGGTATGATAAACATAAGTAATGATGGTAAAAAAAGATAATAAAAAAATAATAATAAAAAATAAATAAATAAATATTAGAAAAATAAAATAGATAAATATAAAGTAAAATGAAATTGTTAGAATAATGCCTAAGAACTAAGAGATAAATAATAAAAACCTTTACAAAGTGTGGAATGATGAAGTAGGCATAATCAAAAAGGGGTGACAAAAGTGTTACAATGGGAATCTTAGAATAAAATGTAAAACATAAAAAAGAAATATAAAGTTATATAAGAAATGAAAATAAATAGTAAAATTAAAACATTGAGAATGGAGTAGTTAGATAGAAAATTGAGATATTGTAAAGTCTATCAAGATGTACAGACAATGTATAATATAATAAAGAGTTAAAAACAGAGAAAAGGAATGAAAGGAAGGAGGAAAGAAATTGAGAAAGCTGAAATAAGAAAGAAATAAAAGAAGTACTACCTGTCTCCTTAAGTGTCGCTGGGAGAATAAAAGTCGTTGCAAGGGAGGGGGAGAGAGAAGAGATGTGTAGATGGCGTCATCTCTAACGGTTATCCGATCATTATTCTAACAATTTCATTTTACTTTATATTTATCTATTTTATTTTTCTAATTTTTTTTTTTGTTATCTTTCTTACCATCATTACTTATGTTTCTCATACCTTGTTATCTGGTTATTTTCTTAGCCCTGATGAAGGCCTGAACTTCAGGTCGAAACGTCGGCATATGTAAAAAATAAATATTATCATTTATTTTTGCCTTCCTTTTTGACTGAACACCCCAACTATTCTTCTCTTCATTAACCACGACAGTCAACCAATTACCAACTATAAATATTTCTTTAATTATTGCTTCCTATTCAACAAAAAACATGACTATTTTTTTAAAAAAACACAAAACTTGGATATCCTACTTTTATGCTGAAAATTGGCCCCTTGTTTATTCGAACTTTTTTTATAGGTGTTGAGGTTTGCTATAACTCCTATCAAAATTTCCTTCTACTTACGGAACACCCTGTATGTACCTAGTTCTGTCATAAATACTGTTACAAAAGTTAAACACTGTTTGCATCCTTGGGTATTAGTTAGACAATCCTTACCTTATCAGCTTATTTTCTTTACATGTCAGGATAATAATCCCAACCGAATAGCTGTGATCGTGTTACACAAGGTTGGAATATGTAGATCAGAGATAATCAACACTTTTTATAATGTGAGCAGCGGCTGCTCACATAATAAAAAGTGACCTTAGGATGGGCGAATTTCGAATAATGACTGGACAAAGGCTAACCTCTTCCCTAAAAGAAATTAGAGTGGATAGATACAAAGTGCTCTTCGGCCGTTACGCCAATGGTCTTGATCGAAAGATTTTGTTAAGCGATGAGAAAACTTTTATAATTGAAAAAAAAAATTGAATCGCCAAAATGATCGTGTGTACGCACACAGCTGTTAAGAATCCCAGGAAGTCATTGTAAGAGTGGAAAGAGGTCATCACCCTTCCTCAGTGATGGTTTGGTGAGGAGCTTGCTTTGATGGCACCACAAATCTCCATTTTTGTGAGAAAGGAATTAAAACAGCCGCTAAAAATTATCAGGACGATATTTTGTAACCTTTTGACAAGTCTTTGAATGATACTCTATTTGATGGAAGTCATTGGTTTTCCAGCAGGATTTCGCTCCAACTCACAAGGCCAGGTCAGCTCAGCAGTGGCTGCAAACGAACATTCCAGAGTTCATCTCTGCCTCGGAGTGGCCCTCAGGAGGCCCTGATCTCAACCCACTAGATTATCGGCTTTGGTCCGAACTGGAGAGGATGGTATGCCACAGAGCACACCCTAACTTGGAAAGCCTCAAACAATCTCTGATCCGAGCAATTGAGAGCTTCCCTAAAGGTGATGCTATTGATGACTGGCCACGGAGATTAAATACCTGTGTCAAGGCAAAAGGATAATATTTTGAGTGATTTCTTTTTTTTTTAATCTCTATAGATATACATTTTATTTTCTAATAAAGTTAAAAAAAAAAAAAAATTTCCTGTAGAAACCCTTACATATTTCCTTGAACAATGTTTATGACTAGGTGTAACACAACACTTCATAATAATGATTATATTCTTATTATTACAATTACCTTACAGATGTTATAATAGTGGTGTGATTGCTATTTTGAGGACAAAAATCTTTTTTTATATAGTAAAAAAAAATCGAATAAAATAAAATAATAAAACAAATAACCGTCATTAAAGTACTTACAACATAACATAATGTACAGACAAAAGAAAATTATATATGTGTTCATATACACACACGCACGATACATATTTTACAATTCTAATTTATTAATTAGTGCGGAACAGTTTATTTTTCAATAGTTATATACTCGTAAATAATCTAGATCATTCAGCATATAATTATAATTTTTTAAGTATGATTATATTATTTTTGTCATATACAGAAGAGTATTAAGTACTTGAAGGTCCCCGTTAATAGCCCGTTGAGTCATAACTGAATGACCCTTGATAGTAAGCGGCACTTCAGAAAGTGTTCAATTGACCCAGCAATTTTTATTCAACAGATGACGCATGTAACCTATTTCATCTCACGCAGAGGAGCAACAAATGATCATATTACGGAACCATTATACGCACGATTTATTTATGTTTAGGTTATTATATTAGGAAGGATCGAAGAAAAAGATAACAATGGGATGGAAGAGAGTGAAATGAAAATGGAAAAAAAAAAATTAAGAAAAAATCAAATGCAACAGTAATTAGAAATAATAACAATAAAAGGATTAGCGAACAAATATATGGTTTAATTTCAATACAGGTTACGTCTATTTTTTAAAATACTTCAGAACTAATAAAAAAATGTTTTTGATAGAAAACCGAATATTTTGGTATTGATTTTTGGAAGATCTAGACGGTTTGAAACCAAAGCACATAATTTTATAAAAATGAACAATAAAAATAATGAAACATAAAAAAATAATTTATTTTTGAATAAATGGATGAAACCGATTTTGAAACGTGAGTCATCCTTCCATTTCTTAAGATTTTAGACGTTCATATTTAAAAAAAAATGTATGAGTAAATTTTTTTTTCCGGTCTGCTTAAGATAGTATTCTAATGATATTGGCTGAATGTGTTCTTTTTTATTTATTCATTTTTAGGTTATTTTATTCTTATTTATTGTATATATATTATTTTTCCGTATAATTTATTTTATTTATTGTACATAGAGTGTGAATGTGATCTCTGAACACTATTATAAATGTCCTTGAGACAGATTGTAATATTTTTCAATATAAGTTTTTAAAAAAATTGGCTTAAAATTCCTTTATCGAGATAAGCATAAATAGTGGCACTTGTTCGTGATTGAATTGAAACCATGAAGGTGAAGGAAATAAAACGATGAACAGGATATAACTATATCAAGGTGTAAATTAAGTATAGTATATATATAATAGGACCAGAAAGGGGAAATGAAAAAAAAAGTAAATGTTTTGAAATTTAATATTATAAATAAATGAGAGTAAAAATCCAGTCATCTAGGATTCCGATCCATCACTGCTTCCATGAAATATATTTTCATAGGTTTTGGTGATGTGAGGGAAACATAAATTTGAAGTTTTATTATGAATAAACTATCCATACACAAACTAACAGAAAAAACAAATACCGGAGCACTGAACCACAGACGAAGCACGTATTTAAGCGTAAAAAATATCATGAGTCACACATACCTTCTTGGAAAAATAAAAAAAATGTAAATTAGGTCACCGTTAGGTTGACGGGAACCTCCCACAGTTAGTAAACAATGGAAAATAAATATATCGAGCACGGAAATGATTTAGCGGACTTGTACATAGAATGATTTGTAAATCAAACATAGAGTATACAGGAATTTTCATTTTTTGTGTTGAGAGTTGATTCCGTTATTTTTCTATAAAACGTGAAAGCTCATATTTCCGGAGCGGGTCTAATGTAAAAAAATTAACATAATAATACTGGAAATAGAAACCGTCAAAGTTTCTTACTCGCGTTCTGAAACACTTGATGGGGTTTGAATTTGAATTTAAATTTAGCAAGCAACGCCGATATCCCATCCTAGATTCTAGCCACATAATCCCTGGTCACCAATTCGGATTCCGCACATCCCATTCCACTATGCCATCGTGTGGTAAACGTCTCCTCTGCATTGGATCGCGGATTGTATTGCACTGGAGTCTTTCTCTATGTTGAACAGGCGTTTGATCGAGTCTGGCACCCGGGATTGCTTTATAAACTCTGTAAATTCCTCCCCCCTGCATACTTTCTCATCATCAGTTCCTACCTTACTGGTAGACACTTCAAAATAAATCACAATAATGCCTATTCATCCCTCTTTTCTCAATCTGCTGGTATTCCTCAAGGTAGTATCCTTGGTCCTATCCTTTACACAGTTTATACAGCTGATATCCCAACCCATCCTAACACTGTCATCACCACGTATGCCGATGACAAATGTATCCTTTCAGTTAATAACGATCAATCAATAGCATCCCAAACTCTGCAATCACACATCACAAACCTCGACGAATGTTGTCAAAACTGGAGGATTAAAATTGATTTCAATAAATCCCATCAAACTATCTCTACCCTTCGTCGTAAACCTACCACTTCCTGTCCTACAGTATCCTTTAATAACAACCTTCTTATCCCTGTTGAACAAATCCGTTACCTAGGACTCCACCTGGACAAACGTCTTACTTGGAATCCTCATACGAGAGTGAAACGACAAAAAACAGCTCGACGTTTCCGCTTACTCCAATACTTACTTGACAAACGATCTAAGCTTCCAATTAGTTACAAAAGACTCATATACATGACTATAATAAGACCTATTTGGACTTACGGAGTTGAGCTATGGGGCTCCACTAAACCATTGAATTCCTCTCGTATCTAATCCAACTCAATCCAGAAAGACCTTAATGTACCATATGTTTCTGATTTGGTCCAACCAAATACTTATCCTTCCATAATAAACTTCATAACCATCCGGATCCTCTTGTTTCCTCTTTGATTCCAGATAATCCTCCTGAAAAGAAGATGGCCGCGTGATCTCCTTTTGTAGACATATTATTAGAGTGCTATCAGTGGGATTATATTTCTATGTACACATTTGTTTGATGTATTTATATTAATACAGTTGTAAATATCATAAATAAAAAAGTAAAAAAATTATCAATGTAAACGAATTGATTCCAGAGATATAAATTAGTGAATCCCAAGCATAAAGTGTCTAGTTCACACTGGTCTTCGCCGGCGTATATGACAATTTCACACTGAAGCAACAATATCGTTGGGACACGATTTTGTATCAATTGGTAGAATTACTGGTGTTGGAAACAGCAGGAATAATCTAGGAGGCTGCAGCGAGATGCTACATTAATCACATATGTTCTAATTAAAACATATAATATAATTGAACAAAAGTTTTGTTATTGCAAACAGTTGAATTGTGCTTTGTGCTTATAAAAATAATATTGTTAATAAAAGACTATCAGTGCTGTCCTTTGTTCAATCCTTTGTTCTTTTATTTTTCTGAGTTTTGAGTGACAACTGGTTTGTAGGTCAAAGTGAGAAATCATTTTTCTTAGAAGACATTTGCAGAGGAAATTCAATCATTGTTTGACTAACTTCTGGTTGAATTGATATTAAAATGATTGAAAATATATTAAATTTATATTTATTTTATTTTTTATTTTTATTGAATATTAGTACATTCTGCCACATTAAAGAACATTAATGTTAAGGCTAAATTAATCATTCACAGAATATGTACATACAAATAATAACTAAGATTGTTATTATTAAGAGATAATAAAGAAAAATAAATATGGAAAAATAAAATAATATACTTATTAATAAGCTATGTTTCTAGGTTACTTAAGTTTCTTGTTTGATTGTTTTCTTTATTTGATTATGTTTAATATTAATAACAACTCATTGCTTAGTTTTATATTTTTAGCTTCCAATTTTTTATCTGTGACTTCATTTTGTAAAAAAAAAAATACGTCTAATTAAAGATTCAGAAAAATACTCCAGGCAGACGGATTTTTCCATGCCACAACGCGATAAACGGAATAATAAAAAAAAAACTTTTACAAATAAACATATTTTTCATTCATACATATATAAAAACTATCACCAGATGGAGAGAAGTAATACTACTGGATTGAAATATTAACATAGATTTTATTTTAATTTAACTGGTTTATTAATTAAAATAATAAATAAATTCATAAAAGGTTACTGGCAGCTCAATCCGGCTAGATTTCAATTAAACCAGTCTTTATTGTACTTTTATTGGTTCCGACTTTTATTAGAAGCCGTATCGTGAAAGTATTGTCGATGGAAGCCAACTGCCTTTGTGCGCGGCTTGTGGTCCGGCCCGTGTTTATAATACTTTGATAGCGAGAGCACAATGGGAGGGGGGAGGAAATGGTGGGGGGGAGGGTGGCAATATAAATAATGGGATTCCTAATGGAATAAATTCAAAAGGAGTTAAGTTCAAACGCACCAATAAAAATATAGGTTGGTAGAAGATATGGTGGAACATAAAAGTATAACCTTAAAACTGGATAAAAGTCTTAATCATAAAGTTTCTTGCATACTCGTATTATATATATTCTGATATTATATTATTGTGCTAATATTATTTATATTTATCAGTTAAATTTAATTATTTTATTAATTATTATATAATCAAATTTGTAGGTTAGGACTTCGCATTAAGAGTAATAATAAAACCACATATTTGATCTCTATAGCCCTTAGGCCATTATCAAGGGAAGAAATTTATTTTAATAATTAAAAAGGGATATATTACAATAATAACTACAGCAATACAACAATAAGAATTAACGTATGGTATAACAAAATAATTAAATATAACCACATAACAAATATAACCCATATTTAACAGATATAACAAAATAATTGAATATAAACACATATAAATAAAAAATGTTTTTTTTTGACTAGTTAAATAGATTTGGCGAGGTTAATTCAATCCATAATTATTTTAAATTATAATGCCCTAAGGGCTGAAACTTTGACGCAAAAAACAAAACAAATAAAGTAGGACTATAGTGATCAAATATGTGGTTATATTTAATTATTTTGTTATATTATATGTTACTTCTTATTTTTGTATTGTTGTAGTTATTATTGCACTATATCCCTCCCTCTTTATATACATATATATATATATATATATACTTTTTTTTTTGGATCGCGAGTGTGGTCTCCTAGCCCACATCCCGATTCCCAAATTAAAGTACGAGGTAGGGTCATCAATCCTACGCAACTCACGCCGCCTCCAGTAGGCTGACGGGTCTCACTTACCCAGGGGGGGAGGAATCTTGGGCAGCGTGGCTTTCCTTGGTGGACGGTCACCCATCCTAGTGCTAGCCACACTCGGCGTTGCTTAACTTTGATTACCTATTGCAAGCGCCTTAGCCCGCAAGGCTGATCCAGTCCCATATATATATATATATATATATATATATATATATATATATATATATATATATATATATATATATATATATATATATATATAATTACTGAAACAAGCACATAGCTTGAAAAGAGATATACAGGGATTACGTTACAGATGGAAAAATCTAAACAATAAAGCTAAGAGGCTCTAGCATATAGCTGAAGAGCTCACAGCCATCACCAGGAAAGAAAAAAAAAGGCGAAACAAAAGATTGCTATGGACACCTCACAAAGTCATCAAAATACATACTGAAGGAAACAGAATGTTCCATTAACAAAGCAGAGGAAGGTAATGTTGAACAGCTAATTAGCAAAGATAAATTGAAAACAAAAATAGGCATACTTAAAATATAGTAATACAAAAATGTTTTAATAAAGTGAAATAAAGAATTAAAATAAATAGAAAACAAAAATTTGGAAGGTATATATAACTTTCATACCGAACAAAACACATTGAATACACAGTTTCTCCACAAATAATATTACTAAAATATGCATGTATCTCCAAAAGAGACATACAGTGATTACGATAGCCTTTTTTTATTTCCTTTTGGCATATATGTGATCTTGTTTTTTCTGTCCTGATGTTGTTTGAATTGGTGAATCATTGGCAGATTAACTGTTCACCTGTATGTCAGAGAGCTTTATAGTTTGGAGTTTTTGATAATTATTGGATATTGTTTAAAAAAAAAAAAATGCTTTTGTAAATCATATTTACTGTAGATACATACGTTGGGGGCACCGGCGACCTTCATGTACGCTCGCTACTTGTTATAAATTTAAATAAAAATTCAAAACGTCTTAAAACAATTAATTTATGCTCATCAATACAGCCACTGTATTAGAGAAATATTGAATGAAATAAAATTCAAATATTGCATAATATAAAACTGCTTAAGAAATAAATGTAATTTTTTTAGAGGGGGGAGGTGATGTCGTTGCCCGGGGGGCGCCGAATGTCTAAGGCCGGCACTGCTTGGTTCAATCGCTAGATGGAGCCATCTCGTCTTCCTGAATTATTATTATTAATACCGCATAAACTCTACAAAATTTCTATAACTTTTGTTCTAAATTCTTCATTCTTCAATATTGATAACCGGCTCATCAAACTGTAATCGAATAACTTTTCTCTGATTGAGCAGCTTTTTGTAAATCAATCGGAACTCAGAATTTCAAGTTGGTTGAGTTAAGAAAAAATTAATCGACCATGGAAATGGGAGGTATTTTATTTTAAAATATCATTAAACTTATTTAATATTTCCATTGCTGTTTTACGAACCATCCTTTTGACGAATGTATAGTATTTATCTAATGCTACCGTATAAAAGTGTTTTGCTTGTAGCTTGTCTGACCAAAAAAATATAGTAAAAATTATTTTCATACTCTATATTAATTTTAAAAAAACAAAAAAAAAAATTCTTTTGAAAGTATGGAGGTAAATAAAAATTATTTGATGAGCTAAACCATTATTTTTTTAAATTGTAATACATCTTCAATTGCTGCTGAATGTCGTCTAGGATTAACAAACTAAGTGACATTAAAAGAAATTTTATTCATTTCATCTTTTGTTTTATTTATTCTTCTTAAATATCTCTTCCAGTTGCTTTGGCAAGCTTTGTAGATAAGTAGAGTGGAACGTCTTTAAGTTATAAACGATTTCGTACAGCTTATTGAAGCGGCATCAAAGCAACAGCTCTGGAAGATTAGTCGAAGAACGAATAAAAAAAAATTGTAAATTTTTTTATTGACTCTGAGGGTATTCCTTCAGATAACATAGTAGATAAGAAAATATCCAGATTATATTCATGGTCTGCAATGTTTAAGAAATAGCATTTAATTACTAACATATTATTGAAAACAAGTATTCATACTGTAATCAAGATAATGTTTAATGCAATGCTCTAGTTAATTACATTCTTTAAAGAATTCGTTTAAAAATTGAATAATAAATGGTTAGTAATGTTTTATGATCATACAATTGTTGAATAGTAGCAGCTATCGTAGCTTACGATTCTTTACTTGTCCCTTGATGTTTAACCATCGTTTAACTACTGTTTAAATTTTTATATAGTTCGTTCATTATCCATTTCATAAACTTTACGTGACAAATTGAATTGTTTTTATCTAATTAGTTCTATCATATTTATCTGGTATATACCACCTCCTTTGTTCCAAATATATGATATGTAGCCTTATTAAAACAACAAGTGATCGTAATTGGCTATTTTTTTTTTTTCTGAAAAGTTCTGCCCAATCAGCTAAAGCCTAGATTCTATGTAAGGAAAGTATGGTATTGTTTCACATCCAGTTGTCTGTTCACAGGTCTCCAAACTCCGAATCTGAAAACTCACCCCCAAACCAATAATAAAAATATGATATTTTACAATTTTCTGGAATAAAAGTAACATTAACTATAAAAACGAAAATAAATTATGAAATATGAATGTTAAATTAAATTACCGACATTTTTTTTTGTTAGCTTATTTATTGAAAAATATTACAATCTGTCTCAAGGACATTCATAATAGTATTCACAGATCACATTTACACTCTATGTACAATAAATAAAATAAATTATATAGAAAAATAATATATATACAATAAATAAGAATAACACAACCTAAAAATAAATTAATAAAAAGAACACATACATACCTATACACAAGATTAACAATCTGTCGAGAGAATTCCAAACCAGACTTGTCCCTCCAACTGTGGAGGGAAAAGCATGACTCCAGGAGATCCCTGCACTTCTCTCTCAACCGTTGGAGCTAAACCCAGTGGAGATTGAGCAAGAGTGCTTAAGCCACATACACTCATGTCGTTAGTGGAGAATCTGGCCATTGCCAGAACTCCAATATTTACAAACTATAAAAGGTCGCGGGGCCACTGCCGTTTTAACCTCCTTGGAGGATTATATGGATGGGTGGTGCTGGATAGAGATTGTGCAAAGGGATTTGGATGATGGGTAAGGTTCTGGTGGAATTTGGAGAATTTTGCCGGGATAAGGTCTAGGACAAATGGGGTATCGTGACGAATTGAATCGTTTCTATCCAGTGTTTGTTCTATCATATTTATCTGGCTCATGCAACCTTCTTTGTGCCATATATATAATATTCGACTTCCAGCCTCTTTAAAACATCAAGTGATCTTAATTGGCTAAATATTTTTTGTGGAAAATTAAGTTCTGCCCAATCAGCTAAAGCCCAGATGGTATGGCACGTTTCGTATCCAGTTGTCTGTCTATTCATAAAAGATTTCAAACTCCTAATCTGAAATCTCATCCCCAAACCATTAAGAAGCCACTTGCGTGTTTTACTGTTGGTAACAAAAATTCATCCGGAAATTCTACTACAGTTCTTCTCTAGCATACTGCCTCCTTCCAAAAAAAAAAAAAAAAAAAAAAAAATTTGACTCATCTCTCAATAAAAATTTGTTCCATTCTTCTTTCGTCCATTTTTTCTGTTCTTTGGCAAACTTGAGTAGCTTTTTCTTGTTAAGAGGTCGTAAAACGGTTTCCTTCTGATCAAGGAGACTTGGGTATAAATTATGAAATATGGAATGTTAAATTAAATTACTGAAATAAAACGGAGAATCCCAATATCAGAACAATTTTCACACACACTCAGCTTTCTAGAGTTTATACAACGGCTCTTCACGTTAACAATAAATAGTAAAGACTTAAGTGGACAAAGTAATGGAATTTAATTTAAACATTAAGGTATTATTATTATTATTATGTAAGCATTATACTAAGGATAAAAATAAAAAACACAACGGATTGATTCTTTGGCTTGTTGTTAATTGAAAATAATACAAACTATCACGGCGCTATAACTCGGTGACGCCTCCACCACCAGCTTCCTCCAGTCATCTCGGTTCTGTGTTTCCATCATCCAGCTCCTGATTCCAAGGACATCCCTTAAATCTCTTGCTATAGCGTCTGACCAATTAAGTTTTGGTTTCCCTCTTCTTCTTGTACCCTAGAGAGGTTCTGTCAGGATCATCTTAGGGATTGCTTCATTCGGCATCCTTGCTACGTGGCCAGCCCATCTCAGTCTTCCAAGCTTCCTCCTCAGAACGAAATGTTGATCATTAAAAATCGATGAAATTTCGGCGTATGTCCGCCTTCTCCAATTTCCATCGATCTATATTCCTTCAAATATTCATCGAAGAATTTTTCTCTCAAAGATTAGGAAGTCTTGCTCAATTCTTTTATTTGTAGTCCATGTTTCTGATGCATACTTCAGGAATGGGCGGATTAGAGTTTATTTTAATTTTATTTTTCTACTGAAAATCAAAATTTTGCTTTATACCAACTTTTTTGTATCTGTTGATATTTGCTATCAATGCTGCGAATATTCCTTTATTATTTTTGTTTATATTAACCCAATATAATACTAAAAATAAAATGAAGCCGAAGGAAAATTTGTATTCATGAGGAAAAAAAAAAATAAGAACACAGCAAAATATTTATCATGTGTATTTCCAAGTCCATCTAATCCGGACTTTGGGTGAGCTGTGCAGGGTCCGGCTTCATCTACTTCGGATTAGCAGGACTCTGCTGTATTTACCAAAGCTAATATAACTGCAAATAACGCTACATATTTGTATTTATTTACTATATATTGTACAGTGTCTATCAATATCTTTTATTTTATTTTTTTAACTTAGCATACTTCTTAGGTATGAATAACCTTCAGATAAAAATTTATAGACATCTAAAGCATCATATAAAATTAATAAAAAAGAGCACGTAATGATTAGACGAGGAGATCGTAGACTTGACTTATTTAAACAATTTATTTTTTGGACTGGGGTGGAAGACATAAATATATTAAAATCAAGCATAGGTTGCTTATATTTAAAAGTTATTATTAAAAGTTACCTGGTCCACAAAGTCAGAATTTCATCATTCCTGAAAAAAAAGAAGAGAAATTTGATTATTAAAATATAGTTATAAGTTATAATTATAAAATTTAATAATATAGCCATCACATTGACATCAGGATTATACGACAATCTTCGGTATTTTTTTTTAAACTAATACTAATTTCAATAATGATATGGAAAAATAGAATAATCAGGTCAAAGAAAATATAGTGAAACAAAAAAAAACAACCTATCATTGATATGTCGTTAAAAAATCTGGCGGGATATATCACATAATTTCCATTTACTGCCATACTTTCAGTAGAACTTAATGTTTTTTTAAGTTTATAAACCTCAAGAATATTACTTTAATTATGAATAAAAACATAATAAAGATATAATTCACAAAATTTCTAAGAATAGCATGTCCTGAGAAACTTTAATACTTTCCTGGTAACTTTTTTTTTGAATAGCGAAAATTCTCCAGGCATTGTTTATTATTAAAATTTTAATTTTTATAGCTATGTCCTCTTGTCCTACAGTATCCTTTAATAATACCCCACTTATCCCTGTTCTGAACAAATTCGATACCTTGGACTCCACTTAGACAAACGTCTAACTTGGAATCCTCATACCAGACTGAAACGACAAGAAACAGCTCGACGTTTCCGACTACTCCAGCACTTACTAGACAAACGCTTCCAGTTAATTACAAGACTCATAAACATGACTAAAATAAGACCTATTTGGACTTACGGAGTTGAGCTCTGGGGCTCCACTAAGCCATCGAATTCCTCTCGTATCCAATCCTTACAATCCAAAATCCTTCGTAAAATCCTCACTGCTCCTTACTTTGTCACAAACAAAATCATCCATAACGAACTTAATGTTCCTTATGTTTCTGACCTAGCCCAATCCAGATACCTATCCTTCCATAACAAACTTCAGAACCATCCAAACCCTCTCTTTTCTAACCTTGCTTCCTCTTCGATCCCTGACAACCCTCAGAGGTGTCTGAAAAGAAGATGGCCTCGAGATCTCCTTTTTTAAATACATTTTTAGAGTGCTAGCAATGGGTAGTTTCTCAACATGTGATTTCATGCTATTTTATTCCTTTGTTCACATTTACTGAATGTATTTTGCTTGTAATATAGTTGTAAATATCATCAATAAAAAAAAAAAAAAAATTATAGAATAGAAAATCAATCTTGTTCTGGGACAAAGTCCCTTAAGAATAAAAATAATCTTCAGATAAATTAAAATTAACATTGCAGAAGACCTATTTAAATAAAAACAAATTAATACATAAGTAATAAAACAAGTATATAAATCTTTAACCTTTGATATCTGTTTAATAAATGAGTTTGAGATATATGTTAATATCAACTTTTTTGTTCATTTTATGTGAACACATACCTAAAATAGTGCCGTCCAATTACGAAACACCCTGTATATAAATATATATATAATATAAATAGATACTGGGTCCTCTGCTGTGTAGGTGAAATATAATTGACAGATATATTGCTACCGCTGGTGTGGTTAAATTATAACTGGTCGTACACCCATGAAAAGAAACTGGTTGTAAACAATAACATTTGTTGAAAGGTAGTAGTCTCCCCTCTCCCTCTTGTGTATTTCCCTTCCCCTGAAGATGAAAGATAATGGAGAGAGGGACAAGGAAGAAAAAAGCTACCCCCATTAGGAAGTAGAGAAGAAGCCGCGGTGATTAGCAAAATTAAATTCCGAGTTGTACACCCCCCCCCCTCTAACCTCTCCCACACATCCCAGCCATTTCCAAACACTCCCTTCATTTACTTTTGCAGTTAAGTCTTTTACGAGCCGGCAATAAAGGGCTCAGTTTCATTTTTTCTGTTTGCTTTATAATTAGAACAAAAATGTCCCTATTTAAGGGATGACTCATTTTACAATTTAGACAGTTCATATACATATTATATAATATAGATAGATAGATAGTTTATTTTATTTGTCTAAGGAAATTCCTGTACAAATAAATATAATGGTATAATTAACAATGTTAGATCTTGAGTCTAGTACCGCATTCAAACATAACATTAACAATGTCCACAGCATTATGACTAATATAATAACAGATTAGTACACGATATAAATATATATATATAACAATTAGTAAGACATTTTTTTTTTAAATATTCGAGAGGTATAAGACAAATGACAATATAAATAGGCATTAATATATGTTATATGATTAACTATACCACTTAACAGTTCAATGAACAGCCCTGTATGAAATAATACAGTTGGTTTATTTTTTTCGTAGTGTCTATTTTCAGTATCTCCTCCACACTATCATCTTCTCTGGATTCAGTGATAAATGCCTCCAAGTACTTATTTCTTGGCTCGTTGAACTTGATACATTGGATCAGAAAATGAGTTACCGGGTCAGTTACAAGACAGTTGCATGCACTACATACCTCACTGGATTTAATAGTCAAAGTAGCATCTTTTAAGTATATTTTCATAAAATCTTTACTTGCTACTCTGAGACGAGTAACGGATCTTAATTTATATTATATATATATTTTTTTTTTTTACCTTTATACCACAATTATTCCTGAGATTTTATTTTATCTTAGTGTTTGCTTATTATTTTATGAATCACTGTAAATATTATTACATTTTGTATTAAATTATGTTTCTATTAGATAGCCTATTATTTATAAATTGTGCAATTATGTATATATAGATATGTAATTTCTTTTCTGTCTTTTTTTTTTTTTATCGTAATAATAAGTAAATTTGGAGAAGATTGATTGTATGTTCATTTATATATGTATGTATGTGTATGTATGTATATATATAAGTATGTGTGTGTATGTATATATATGTGCGTGTGTTTATATATGTGTATATTTTTTTTGTTTATTTTTTATTGATTACATACTACTTTTTAAATAATGTATATTATGTTAGAATTTTTTTAAGTTAGTTTTTGGCCAGATTGGTATTTTATTTTGTATTAATTCATCTCTGTTATTCTAAGGGGACTTAGTCCCAGAATATAGTTCTATTTTCTATTCTATTCTATTCTATATAATATAATTATGATAAAAGTTACTCAAAGATTGAAAACTATGTAGTAACTAAAAATCTTTAAGGGTGCACGAATCACACAATACCTCCTTACTATCCTACCTTCGTTAGAATTAAATTTATTATTTTTAAAAATTTGGATTAAAATAACTCAGAAACTAAAAATTTGACGTGCATACCTTAAGCAAGATAAATGTTCAGCACTTCTTTATAATGAGATATTATTCAAAATTGTATCCTGATGCGACCGCCGTATTACAGAGGCAAAAAAGGAAAACAATTATATTTATATCTCACCTTATCAAAGTATAAAGAAAATTACCATCTATGAAAATTTACTAATCCATACCAAAACAGGATTTTCTCTTCTCAAACGAAACCAATGATTATGAGTGGAGATTTCAATTTTAATTTCTTGAAAGACACATCGAAGTCTTTAGTTGATTTTTCGAAATCCACATTAGATTTTGATATGTCGAGTGATCCAAATTAAAGCACTAAAAATTATGGAACGACGATTGACGGAGTTAGATATTCAGCAAATAGATTACAATCAAAATTATTCATCTTGAATACTTAATAGTTGACCGTTGTATTTTAGAGCAAGGAAATGGTTCGGGGTGGCGGTCATAAATAGACTAAAATAGTGGCAAAACTATTTTATTTTAAGCCAACGTTTCTTCGACCCGATTTTGCAGGTCTTCTTCAGGGAGGTGTGTTCAGCAAGGAGTTTTAGTTACAACTGAGTTGTAACTAAGTTAGAGTTGTAACTAAAACTCCTAGCTGAACACACCTCCCTGAAGAAGACCTGCAAAGTCAGTTCGAAACGTTGGCTTAAAATAAAATAGTTATGTCACTATTTTAGTCTATTTATGATCATTACTCAGGACCATCTCCTTCCTCCAAAAGTATTCATCGCATATTTTAGGTATCGTAAACCTATTTTTCAATTTTTAGAGTATGATATTATGACCAAAAAAAGGATAAAATAAAAATATAACAAAATAATTTTTAATAAATATAATTTTCCATAGCAATTTTTATTTGTTGGGCGCCTGGCTTAACAGCCTTTCATCTCTAAAGAGATAAATTAGAAAACAGAAAGTACTTACCCTTTAATGGCCATCATTACATATTTACTCTACCATGCTAGTTCAGGTGAGATGGGATTAGGTTGCATATTTTTTATAAAGCAGCAAAAAGGTTAACAGATCTATTTACAAAAAGAAATATTTACAGAATTAATACTATGCACAATAAAAAGAAATAAAATACAAGGAAAAGGAGGGAACTCAAACATAATTACTATATACAATTAAAGTTAAAAAAAAGAAAGATATTTAAGATAATAAAGATAATACAAATAACAAAAAAAAGATACTTATTTATATACAATATTATGGCATGCCACATCCAAAGATAGTCAAGATACAATAAGATGTAAGAGTACATGCACATGCTAAAAATTCAATTAGTCATCTGACCAAGGAAACAAAAAAGAGTAGAGTTAGTTTTGTTTCCAGTGCTTTCTTAATCTTGGTTACAATATACAAGAGACGATAAGCCAGAGAAAAGTTTACCAAAGTATTTTATATACAATTGTAGTTGTATATATTGTAAATTTTATTAGTTTGTGAACAAAGAACAAAAAATAAAATTATATATATATTATATATATCATGTTAATGCCGTCTGGTTGGTGTTTTCGGTTTCATCGCGTGGTCTTTAGCAGCACACATTGTAGTTTTTTTTTTGTCTCCAATAATATAAAAAGTAGAAATTATTAACTCCAACAATACAACTGAATATGTTAGATAATAAGTTTTCTAACATCTTTAGCTTTCATATTTGCATCTACCATATCTAACTACTCTCATTTTCTGTGGTTTACTTCCGAATTGGAGAACATATTTCTTTTTTTTTTCTCTTTTATTCTTAGATTTTCTCCAGCTATTTTAACAGGGGCAATCTCATTTTTCCGAAGGTCTTCCCTCTGCGTTTTCTTATTATTTCTTTGTTTTCCATGATTTTGGAGATCATGGAGGATTCGGCAAAAAAGCAAAGTATCGCCTCCAAACATATCACAAACTATATGAATACTTGATATATGTTCTATTTGTCCATTCGTGCTGTGCAAACTTCTGAAATGTACGCTATCCCAACCGTATGCACGATGAAGAGAATAGGGCTCAGATACCCTCCCTTGTTTCACGCCCTTCTTCAAGTCAAACATCATTGATCCCTGACCATTTAGGCCAACAATACCCTTTGATTCTTGGTTTGATAATTGTATGACCTTATAGGAGTGTTCTTTCCCCTCGAGGATTCCCATATTTCATAGCAAGGCACCTGCTATTTGATTTTGATGATTTTTTATTAGTAGTGACAATAATATATGGTTAATTATTTCTGTGAAACTAAATTAAAGGTCACTATAGTGAAAGAAACTTTGAACATTCCGCATTTAAGTATTGACTATTTCAATGGTGATGGGACCTGATTAATATTAAATACCATTTAGTTTTACAGCGGTATATTAACATCTAACCGTATTTGATTAGTTATATGAATTTTCGTTTTTGTGGTCAGCCGTTCATATACACACGGACCAATTTCGAGACTTGGTTAATAATAAATGCGTATTTCTGTTGAAAACTAAAATTCGACATTTTTCACAACCGTAACGCTTTCCCATTATATTTACTCCTTATATAGGTACGTGGAAGTAAAACACAATATTTCATTATAACAGATAAATGATTATAGAGGCATAGTTTAAATGCAGTAGCTCATCCAGGATTCAAATTTTGTTTTGTGTAGGGTTCAGCAGGAAAGCTTTTTTTTGTATATACAACGATAATTACTCGGGAAAAATTTTTTATTTATAAAACATATTGTTATTGTTTAAGTAATTAACTTGGATTACTCACAATAGCAAATATGGACAAATGACAAAAAAAAAAAATTCATTTGGGGAGGGATTCAGCCCGAAAAAACCTCTCCCCTCTCTGTAAATCTGCCAGTAGTTTTAAGTGTTCATAACTTATTGTTACTTTAACTACAAAAAAGAATAAGCCAAATTTCAATCCAGGTTTTGAAGGATTCTTATAAAAAAAAAAAGAAGCTGCAAATTATTTCACAATGGTTTATTATTTCCAAACAATTATACATCTAAAGTAATACTACCTTCCTAGTTACAAAGAAAAATAAATAAAAGGTGATTCCAATTATTGAACTAAACTTTTTTTTTAACCCTTAGTAATATGCTAAAAAAATTAACATTACTTATGTAACACATTCAAAATTCAAAAAACAAAACAAAGGACATAACTTTTGCAGTAGAACATATAAAAAAAAACTAGAGACCATATCTTTACTCCTAATTGTCCGATTTTAACGATTTTTTAGGGAATTCCGTAAACTTTTAATAAACCCTATACACAATATCGACAAAAAAGTGTATACTTTTTGAGTTATTCGGAATTTAAATTTACCATCCCTCGTAGCTTTTTTTCCGGAGAGGGGGTTAAGTTTTTGAATTTTTTGGTCGATCACAGTGGTTCATTATTGAAAATAATAAACCAAAAATATTTTAAAATCGCGATATCTCTACTAATAGTGCTTTGATTTCGATGAAACTTCCTTCATTTTTTAGGAAATTTAAATACCTTTGAAACATCTAATCATAATATCGACAAATAAGTGTATACTTTTTGAGTTATTCGGAATTTAATTTTACCATTTTACCAGTGAAGTGGCTGAGGGAGAAGCGTAGGGATCTCCTAAGCCTCCCTTTTCCCTCCACATGTGGAGGGGACAGGATTGGTTCGGAGATCACCTGGCAAATTGTAAATAATGTATATAGGTATGTTTTATATAAGGTGTTTGTTTTACTTTTATTTCTATTTTTATTTACTTATGTGTATATATATTTTTTTTTCTTTACTCTTTTGTTCTTTTTTCTTATTCTTTGTTATTACTTTATTTATTTATATTTTTGTATATACGGTATGAATGCAATCTCTGAACTCTATTATAAGTGTCCTTAAACTGTGACAAATTGTAATATTTCTGAATAAAGTGTTAAAAAAAAAAATTTTACCATCCCTTGTAACATTTTTTCCAGCTTCTTTTCGTTGAAGTATGTTATATAGATAAATTTAAAGGGCGTCGAGAAAATGACTTTAGCGAAGTTTCATTGAAATCGGTACATTCGTTTAGGCGCTACAGTCTATAGCAACGCAGGTTTTTCGGCCGCCATTTTGAAAGTAAAAGGCGGATAGTAATGTCGATGAAGGAGGATCATCCTCGGGTGACCTCTGATTTTATATCCAAATTTGAAAAAAATCAGTCCAGTAGTTTCGGAGAAAATGCGCGGACGGCGGACGGACAAAAAATTTTTATTCGTTTTTCGAATTCTACGTATCCTGAAACGTAAAACCTCAAATTTTGAGAGCGGGTTAAGTTTTTGAATTTTTCGGTCGATCACAATGGTTCATTATTGAAAATAATAAACTAAAATATATTATTTGATAATGTTGTACTAGACAGGATATACGTATTGTAGACGGAATAAAAACATTGAAGAATGTTGAGTAATTGAGTACCGGATATCTTTCTGAAGACCATTATGGAGTACGGAATGGCTTTTTGTTGAGGTATTATTTGGATCTTGTTGACTACACGGTTCAATCCTACTCAACCCGCAGCCATAATCTTTTACTTCTTTTTTTTCGTGTGTGTTATTTAAGGGCAAACATCACTCTTCGATGAAATATTGTGTTGAAGTAAGCCACCATCACTCACCGTCAAGTTGCGGCGCCCCTACGAGGACTCACATATACTTAAATTGAATTCTACCAGATTTTTTCCCTTTTGAACGGTACACCACAACAGTGTTAGTATCAATCCTTAAACGCGATTTCATGTTCATTTATTAGAAGATAAGAAAAACGAATACAGGCAAAAATTCGATAAAATATTAAGTTTAGCAACAAATATTGTTTTAAATTTATATTTCATCAATATATAATTAGGTTTATTTAAAAAAAAAAAAAAAACTCTTTCGTTCCCACACATTTTTATTTTATGGATCTTTTTGACATGAATTTCTATCTTCGGATATAAATATTCATTTTCAAAAATTATTCGAAACAAAAATAATGAAAAACCAAAACAATTTTAATCATAAAATCATAATTTAAAAATAATTATATAGCTTATTACTCAAAAGGCAGTAATTGTAATAAAAAATATTAAAACGATTTTTTCTTGTTTTTTGTTCTTTCCAACATACACAAATTGTCTTTTGTAATCCTCATTAAAAAAAAAAAACACCCTTTTCCTGCAAATATACGAATTATGTCATAACTCAACAAAATTGTACATAATGAAGAGAAGAATAGTTGGGGTGCTCAGTCAAAAAGGAAGGCAAAAAATAAATTGTAATTTTTTTTTTTTTTTTTTTTTTTTTTTTTTTTTTTTTTTTTTTAGTAAAAAATAAATATTATAATTTATTTTTTGCCTTCCTTTTTGACTGAGCACCCCAACTATTCTTCTCTTCATTATCCACGACAGTCAACCAATTACCAATTATTAAAAATTGTACATACATTTTTATAATTACTAGGGTAAGCTCACCAGTGATGGACATAGCTAAGAAAATTTCTGTGTTTTATTTGGTTTATGCCGTCGTAATTATTATAGTTATAAACTTCTCCGTTGGTTATTTAGAATCTCTAGGGTCTCCTATTATCTATTTAGCATTTGTTATTTTATATATTTATTTAGAAATATAATAATCTGTGTCGTGGACAATAATTATAGTGATATATGAACACATTCACACCATATATGCAGAAAATAAAAAATTAACAAAAGTAAAATAATAAGTAAATAATAATAAAAAATTATGTACAATAAAAAAAAGTAACCTAAAGATAAATAAATTAAAAACATAAAAACATAGTCATACCTATATACAATATATACAATCAGGCAGGGAATCCTTAGCCAGGCTTCTACCTCCAACTATAGAAGGAAAAGCAGGATTCCAAGAGATCCCCGAGCTACCCACTCAACCGCGTCACTGGTGCCAGTGGAACTTAATCGAGAGCGCTTTAGCCACATAAACTCATGTCTTCAGTGGATAATCTGGCCATTCCCAGAACTCCAAGATATATACTACAAAAGATCTCTGGGCCACTGCCGCTTCAACCTTCGAGGAGGATTGTAGGTATGAGTGGAACTAGATAGCGATTGTTAGGGGATTTGGTGATTTATAAGGTTCTGATGGAATTTGAAAAAAATTTCAGGGATAAGGTCAAGGACAAATGGGATATTAAGATCATGATGTAGGGTTTTGTTGGTTACATAAAGCGGAGCATCGACTATTGTTCCGAGTACTTTGGACTGAAAGGATTGGATGTTAGAAAAATTTGCAGGCCACCAAAGCTCAAGTCCGTAGGTCCAAATTCAGGATTGTCTTGTAGATCAGTAATTTGTTGTGAATTGAAAGTTGAGATTTTCTAGTCAGTAGGCTGTATAATTGGCCGTATCGTCGGTTATGTTCTTGTCTTTTAAATTGTGTTACACGTTAGTCTTCGGTTTAATAGAAAGCCAAGATACCGAATTGTGTCTGAAAAAGGAAGCTGGATGGAATTAAAATGGACTGATGTACAGGATCTGCGCCGCAGTAGCACTTTAAAATTGAAAAAAGATTCAGTTATGCTGGTATGTTCGACATTAAAAAAAATACACACTTTTGTACGAGTGGTGAACACACCGAATTTCAATTGTTCTAATAATGGACAGGAGCTCGGTAACAGTAACGGACAAACCTCAGAAAAAATCTAAAGTTTTATTTAACTATAATCATAATGATAAAGATGAGATAATATAAATGTTAAACTTACTCTTAGCAAAACTGTTAGTAGGAGGATATGAAATAAACTGATCTGAAGAGCATTATAGAAACAACAATGATAGGCATTTTAAAAATTGCTTTTGGGTACTTTGTTAATAGAGGACATTGTTCTTCAATACAGAAAAAAAACTGGAGCCTTTAATTCAACAAGGAAGCTTATTATTTACATTTAAAGTCCAACCTATCCATTAATGGGCCCCCTTTCCACAGCTGGTACGTCCATTTTAATGAAATAATCTGGTGAACGCACCTACCCTATTATTTCATTAAAATCTTTTTTTGAGAAAAATTTATTTTAACCCCGAAAAATGCACATAAAAAAAAGAAAATTAAACATATTTTCACCCACAATTTCATATTATTCGTAAATGTATATGTAATCTAAACTGTTCCACTACAATATCAAGGCACTCTTTACTATAACAAATTTTGCTCAAATAAGGTTTATAATTAATTAGTGAAAAATCTTTATAAAAGTTTGTTGAATTGTCATTTCGATTTGTAGATGTTGGAAAGAACACTGTCATTTGAGTAGTACGATATATATAATATATATATATAGTATATATATATATATATATATATATATATATATAGAGAGAGAGAGAGAGAGAGAGAATAGAATAGAATAGAAAATAGAACTTTATTCTGGGACTAAGTCCCCTTAGAATAACAAAGGTGAATTAATACAAAATAAAATACCAATCTGGCCAAAAACTAAAAAATTCTAACATAATATACATTATTTAAGTAGTATGTAACCACTAAGAAATGAACAAAAAAAATTTACACATATATAAACACACGCACATATATATACATACACACACACACATATATATACATAAATACACATACATATATATATACATAAACACACACATACATACACATACACATACATACATACATATGTAAATGAACATACAATCTTCTCCAAATTTACTTATTATTACGATAAAAAAAAAAAAAAAGAAGAAAAGAAATTACATATCTATATATACATAACTGCACAATTTATAAACAATAGGCTATCTAATAGAAACATAATTTAATACAAAATGTAATAATATTTACAGTGATTCATACAATAATAAGCAAACACTAAGATAAAATAAAATCTCAGGAATAATTGTGGTATAAAGGTAAAAAAGGAACTATATATACGTACTTACTCATATTGGTACACAGAGAGACAAAAAGTATAAAATATAAACATATATACATGAAAGAAAAAGCACAACCTGAGGTGAAGAGAAATACAAATAAATAGTAAAAATAATAGTCAAAAATCATTGCTGTTTTATGTTAAAACTTAAACTGTAGGCATCACCATTTACTTCTCACAAATTCAGTTCATAAAATGAAATTTATGGTTGCGAATCGTCTGTTTGGGATGTGAGGAGATATTGGAAAAGGAGGTATTTGAAGGTTGACAGTGAAGAGGCATGACGGATGTTATGTGGCAAAGAATTCCAATAGGTGACGGAGCGGGCTAAGAAGGAACGTTCATAGGTTTTTGTCTTGTGGAATGGAATATAGAGGTCAGAATCACGGGATCTCGTTTTTATTGAGTGGACTAAAGGTTTCGGCTGGAGGAGACAGTAGATATAGGAAGGGTGCTGGGAGTTGATCGTTTGATATAAGAAATTTCCAAGGAAGTATAGGCGGCTGGAAGAGGGGAAGAGCCACTTTGAATCGGAATATAGGTGGTACACATGACACCATCTCGAAGTGCCGAAGACAAATCTTAAAAAACAGTTGAATACTGCACATATATATAATAACATTATACATTATTAATCATTCTAAACATAATAATGTATTTTATATTTTACTTCATAAAATGCAAATACAAAAAAAAAATGTTTTATTTTGTTCTTCAAAATATTTCATTTTAAATACTGTTTAGATATGATAAAAACCTTTAAAGATTAGATCCATCAAAAATGTACTTAGTGACTTTTTGCCATAAACGGACGATAATATAAATTATAGATATAAATCTTAAGGAGAGGGAAGACGGATGGAGAAAATAATGGACGGGTCATAAGCTACCCTCCCCCTCTCCTCCTCTCTCTCTCTAAGGCCAAGCCGTGATCTCGGGAATAGAGATGAAATTTTAAGTTCTATTTTAAGTTTAATGGCCCCCTGGCCCCTCTTCAAGCGTTTTATGAAACCAGCCTTTTTTGTCCGTAAATTCCGTTGTTATTTTTACCCTTTACACTTCAATACAGTCTTACCGTGCCCGTCGTTCGGTATTCTCTGATCTTTAGCTTCATTTTAAACGCTGTTTTACTTTTGATATCTTAAGCGGTGAAATATTTTGTGATTAAATATATATATATATATATATATATATATATATATATATATATATATATATATATATATATATATATTAAATTTTCAAGGGTTTAAAATTATTCAATATAATTTTATTATTCCAAGGAACACCTTTAACGGACCCTTAATACTTCACAAAACTTTATTTTGCTTATTTCTCATTTTTGCAACTATGCCCATTTTCAAGTATAGAATGACATCTATAACATTGATAACAATATTATTAATATATACAAATACAAAAAAATATCAGCACATTAACTATACATATTTCTTTTAACTATCACTATTAATGAATAAAACTTGCACTTAAACCGAATTATTTAATTCTATAAAAATTGTTTTTTGTTTTTAAAAATTTTTTTTGTGGTATAATATATATATAAATATTAGGTAATCCCATAAGTAATATCGGTTTTTAAAAATGTGTCCGTTTGTGTTCATAATAATAATCCCTCCATTACGATGGAATAGTGTTTACCTGATTTGTTTATTATAACATTACATACTCTTGGTAAAATCTAGTTATCCTATACTGAAATTTCAACGATATAAATTCAGTTATCAATTCAAAATATAATTCAGAATACAGAAACATGAGTAGTCTAAGCCACGGAGAACAATATTTAAACATAAGAACAAATATGACCAAACTTAGAACAGTCAGACAATTTAACGATACATTCATTTTATCTCAATGGAACGGCCTATACACTAGAAGGAAAAGAAAACTGTACTATATGCAACCTCCAAAATTCTAAAAATTTATATCATTTTTTAATAGAATGTCCGATGTGTAAAGATTTGAGGAGAAATATACAATTCAATGTTCGGTAATTTGTTAACGATAGAAAAGCTCGCAAAGTTAAATGATATATTTTATTTTACAGTAGGGAGCATTAAAATAAGATCATTCATTATGAATGATTAATTTCCAGCAATATTTATGTCTATGTTTATGTTTACCAAAAGACATTGTTATCTTCGACTAAGAAGTGAGCATATGTACTGTTGCAATCTGCTACATTGTATTGTAGAAATATATTATTGCTATTTTTAAAATTCCTTTAATGTATATTTATTTGATTTTTTGATTGATACTTTTTATTTATATTTTTATACAGTTGTTTTTCCTTTTCTGTTATTTTTTTATTATTTTTTTTTTACATCACAATTTATATATCTAGTTTATCTTATTTATGAAAAAAGAATATTTCTCCGATTTATTTCTATATTTGTATAGTACTTTATTTTGATTGTTTTTTATGTAATAATGTATTTAATGGAGCCAGACCTCCTGTAATTGTATATATTAATGACAAAAACAGAATTTCATTCATTCGTACTGAAATTTCAAATAAAACAAATCTCCCCAATACCCACTTACGCCGGAAACTTACAGAAGTATATGGAGGAAACGTCATAAGTAGTGTTACCCAAAATCTTGAAAAAACAAGGCCACCTAGCTGTTGCAAGACCAAGACCAGGATTGGTAAAACAAATCGATTTTATAAATTAAAAATTAAGGTAAAATAGTTACTAATACTTGACAATCTTAGTTACTATATGTTAATAATTGGTATAGCAAATACACTTTTGCATTTAACTCCTCTAATTTTTCATTTGTGCTTAGTTAGCTTTCTCCTATTTAAAAAATTACAGTAATATCTCTATGACAATAAGCTAAAAAGTAAATGCAAGACTGTTGCGAGACTCTTCCGCAAGACCAAGACCATGAACAAGAATGAGTTTGCAAGACCAAGACTCGTGTCGGTCTCGCATTTGGGCAACACTAGACATTAGTGAAGTTATAGAGAAGCACTTCATCCGAAAAAGGAAAGAATCCTGAATTTCTTTATATTAACCAAACTATGAATGGATATCTTTAATATCAACACTTATTGTCCTTGGGTGTAGCAGATTGTGTCATGTTTCAATAAATAAATTTAAAAAAACAAAACACAAATAGTAGAAAAAGCTAGTAAATTATTATAATTTAACATAACCATTGTTTATATATTGATATTATAAATATTAGTAAATAAAAGTTTAATTACATTAATAATATATCTTCTTGTTTTTTTATCTTGGAAGCTTCGGTTTATATTTTTAAGGTTAATTAAACTTCCATTATCATCTTTAATATTTTTAATCACATATGACGTTTCGGGACAATTTCCCCATCCTCATGGGACCCTCTTTGCTGCTGATCAAAGTATAATAATGGAACTAGAAGCAACCAAGTGTTGGTTTGTATAATGATATATAGAAAATGAATGTTTAACACCAAAAAAAGTATTACATTTAGATATAGATATGATAGTTATTGTAAGTTTTGACAATTGGTGCCACATTACAAAGTCAAGTAAATATAAAGGATTCTCTGAGGATGGGAAAATTGTCCCGAAACGTCAGATGTGATTAAAAAAGATAAATTATCTGAACCTTGAAAATTAATAATATAATATTATTTATATTATATTAACAATCATCGAAAGTAATACAAATAAAGTTGATTATGAATGATTGATCGTCAGGACTCTTACAGCGAAACAAGAATGAAACGTGTGGAAGGTGAAGTGACATCCAGTTTAGGACTGTTTTAATAATCCCCAAATTGGCAAAGAGAAGTCAAGGCGTTTCCGAATCAATCTTTCCTGACACGTCCCAAATTACAAATTCAGTCCACACCGGGTCCCTTAAAAGAATTCCTCCGTGGTATCTTTTTATTTACTCCGACATTTCTCGTCACATAATTTTTTTTTTTTTTTTTTTTTATCCATATCGAAGATGTGATAGTTTAATAAATGGAGAATAATATCGGCCAGGAGGAGAGCTACTCTTTAAAGCCCCTTAGATTTCTAAACAGCTGTGAAGAGAGTTCCGGGTTGATTTTCTTTCTCAAGACGGAATTCCCTTCGTCTTTATGTCTGTTGGTGACATTAAACTGACTGGTGAGCTTGGGGTTGTTCTAAAGATATTGCCCCTAACGTCATAAATTGTAAGCGACTTCCTTCTTTATGAAAGGGAACCCTAATTAAATGATTTACGATTCAATTTGGTACATGTGCAGGAGCTTCAAGTAAAGATGTCGCTAGTATGTTCCATCTTGCAGTTCTCAAAACGATTTTTCTCACAGCTTAATGTTTATTTTGTAAAAAATAAGAATTAATATGATGGTAGTAGTTGATACAGCAATTATTTTTGGGAGACATAGTCTTTCTTTTTTTTTTTTTTTTTAAATAACAGTAGATACTCTGAAAGAAAACGATAGGTACTAAATAAAATAATATTTAAGTTGTACTTGAAGGCCGTCAAAAAACTTTGTTTACAGAAACAATAATGCTCTTCATTTTTTTTAAATTTCTTGTCATATTGTTTTGGTCCGGTGCCATTTTTTAAATGTTTTGAGTTAAAAGGGTATTGAGCGACAACAGACCTAATGTCTTCTAAAAAGGAGATACATATTTCAAGAAGGCAGACACCCAATAATTGGTCTAAAAGCATGATGCTGCTCTGGATGTTATATACCTTAATTTATTTTAAGTTGGATTAGAACCTGACGATGGGACACATTGGATTTAAGCAATGTATCAACAAGAAATCATTGGGATTGTAGTTCTGAAGATGGGAGTAAATATGCCAAAACGTTAACATGTAAAAATGTAATTTGGAAATACAACAAATAAATTCTATTGGTTGCTAATTGGAAGTCATCATTGCCAAATAATAAAGAATAACATACACGTTCCCAGAAAAAAGAAGAATTACTTTTTTTGTTGTTATTACTTAACAACTTAACTTCATATTTAATTATTTGCATAGATCATCCATTACGATTTTAATGTACCATATGTTTCCTATTTAGCTCAATCCAGAAACATATCCTTCCATGTTTCCTCTTCTATTCATGATAATCCTCCGAGGCGTCTGAAAAGAATATGACCTCAGGATCTTCTAATATAGAACTAATGGAGTTCCACCAATGTGTAGTTTCTCTTCATGTTGTACATGTCATGTTACCAATTTCAGATTTACTTGTTGTATTTATTATTTAATACAGTTGTAAATTTCAATAAATATGTTTTCTTTTTAAACTATTTATATATGACTTTTAGAAATCAAAACAACATTCCATCAAATAAAGGAATGATCACCATACAACAACTTATATAATAATGATATATTAAAAATTGTTTTTTACGAAACGATGCATGATAGGTAATTTTACATTAATTTTAACCCAAAATACTATAAAATTACTAACTTATATAATAATTTTTTTCTTATATAGAATAAAAAATATGTATCCTGTTAGAAATGACGCCAAATATGTTAGAGATGACGCCACCTACACATCTCTTTTTTCTCCCCCTCCCTTGCAACGACTTTTATTCTCCCTGCAACACTTAAGGAGACAGGTAGTACTTCTTTTATTTATTTCTTATTTCAGCTTTCTCAATTTCTTCCCTCCTTCCTTTCATTCCTTTTCTCTGTTTTTAACTCTTTATTATATTATACATTGTCTGTACATCTTGATAGACTTTACAATATCTCAATTTTCTATCTAACTACTCCATTCTCAATGTCTTAAATTTACTATTTATTTTCATTTCTTATATAACTTCATATTTCTTTTTTATGTTTTACATTTTATTCTAAGATTCCCATTGTAACACTTATGTCACCCTTTTTGATTATGCCTACTTCATCATTCCACATTTTGTAACGGTTATTATTATTTATCTCTTAGTTCATAGTCATTATTCTAACAATTTCATTTTACTTTATTTTATTTATTTTTTATTTTATTTTTTTATTTATTTATTTTTTTTATATATATATTTTTTTTTAATTTATTTTTTTTTTTTTTTACCATCACTACTTATGTTTCTCATACCTTGTTATCTGGTTATTTTCTTAGCCCTGATGAAGGCCTGAACTTCAGGTCGAAACGTCGGCATATGTAAAAATAAATATTATTATTTATTTTTGCCTTCTTTTTTGACTGACCACCCCAACTATTCTTCTCTTCATTATCCACGACAGTCAAGCATTTACCAATTATTAAAAAATATATATGTAATAGTCTGTTTAAAATTAAATATTATAAAGAAAAATAACTAAATATAACTTTTTTTTACAGATTCTTGAATATGGCTCGAGACAGTGGCGGATCTACGAATTTTCTCAGGGAGGGCGCACTTCTTTCTGTACCAGCTGCTTCCCCCACTCTTATCCATTCCCCCACCACTATCCATCTCCCCCAATCCTTAGCTGAGTTTAGCTGCTATTCCTCTTTTAATGGTTTTAACAACAGTAAACTCTATTTTATTTATATTTTTAATTCTTTATTGAGGAATATTACAATCTGTCACATATAAGGGCAATAGTATTTAGTAGTAATCGATAAATATAATCGACAAAGAAAACAAAAATAAATTTAAATCTTCATTTTTGTTTGGAACCAACATGTTCACAAATTTCAGTAAGCTGTATCTTTGTTAAAAATAGTCCGATTTCGATGATTTTTTTTCTTTTGTAGGGATTTAGTAATCTTTTATATGATCATGGGCATAACAAGGGAAAAGTGTGAATTTTTAGTTATTCTCAAATAAAGTTTGTTTTCTTTCATAACATGTTTTCCTAAATTTTCGGGTTGATTGGCCTATTTTGCCAGCCTGAAGGAGAAGGAAGCCTTCGAAATCGGTGGCTTAATCTTGAGATTTGGTGAAAAATTAACGATGATATGGCATGCCGATCAAAAACACCATGGATAAATAAAATGAACTCCTCTCGATCATAGAGACCTCAAGTCGACGAAATGAGACATGTATTTAATGACAGTACCACAATTAATGTAAGGCTGTGTGGATGCGAACCCTATGCCTTGCGTTATCTCGAAAATAGTACGTTTTTGGGCTTAAAAACGCAGGATCCGATAGTTCCAAAGGAACCGGATAGTTCCTTGCTGTACGCATCAAAATCTTCAAGATCCAATTTGTCCCGTATCGATCTACAGACCTACCACCGTTCCAGTATTGAAGCCTAGCAAAATGTTTGTATCGACTTTATTTATTTTAGAAAGAAAAACAAAAGTGGAGAATACGATTCGCTAACCCTCCGTGAAATTCTGAATCCAACGGTACCCCATTCGTGGTATTTGAGCATGACAGGAGCTTATATTTGGTACAAAACCGATTTCGAGCCTTACTGTAATAATGTATGTACGGATTAGGTCAAGTAGGTATTGGATAGAATGGTCTTTCTAGGAATTCTCGGGGAGGCTTTTGGTGAGGAGGCAATCCAGGCAGCTTGCTGGATTGTGGTAGTAAAGAAATTGACAGCATTATCTAGGTCGTCGGAAGTTTTTAGGGATATATTGAGATCAATTTTATCGAAGAGGATTTGGTGGAGACTTCAAATTAATATTTAAATCCAGACTGTTTAATAAATACTTTCTGATTTTTACTCAATCATAATTTATAGTCGGCAGACAAGCTAAATCGGGCGTTTGGAATACACAACCCATCATCCCACAATCCCCTAAGAAGAGTAAGTTCGAGAATCTATTTTGAAAGGATCATTGTTATAAAATAAATATTTTATTTTTCCAAAGTTATTTAAAACTCCATCTGCTCCATGATATCATGTTTTCCTTATATTTATTCATTTTAACAACTTCATCGAGCTAAAAATATTTTTAGCTCGGAACTGTTTCAAAAACAATGACGGAATGCATCTGTTTCGATGAAAATGTTTGCATCGGTATTATTTAGAGAAGATTTAGAGAGGAGTAAATGTCAAAATGAATCATGCAAACCACATTCCGTCATCAGTTCTTCTATAAAAAGACTGTTAAAGTCAAGCTATAAACACTCAGCGATAGCAGGTGCTATTTCTATTTATTTTTTTTTTATTTTGTTTAACAATAGTAACTATAATTAAGTTGTTAAATGGAGAAGAGTATACCATACCAATTAATCGAAGTATCTATTTATCGCAAAAAACGCTTACTAAAACTGGTCAATAAATATTTTATGATATCATAAGCAAGATTTATGATACACAGTAATCATAGAAAAAAGACTTAGAACGAAGAAAGCTAACAAACATGATAGGTCGAATCAATAGAGCAGCATAAAGATAACTGGAAAGAAATAAAAAACATAAGATGGGCAGGGCCGCAGAAGGTTTTTTAAGGCAACAGAAAAAAAAATCTGGTGCGGTGAGCACATCATACAACTTTCAGTTACCACTATTCTTATGGCAGAAATTGGTAGTTTCAGAAAAAGGGGAGAGAAAGTAAAATTTTATACGGTACAACATATTTTTAAAACAATTAAATAACACATTTTTTTCACAGGCGTCTAATGTATTATAGGTACTTACGTTGTTCTTTTCACTAACCATTTCCTTTAATTATTGTATATTTTAATTATTTATTTGATTGTAATAAATAATTAAGTGCCACGAAATATTTACAGTCCGACAAAAGTGCCACTGATAAAGAAGACTTTATTTATATTTCATTGTAGATATTTTTATTTGTTTAAGAATAGGTATATACAGGGTGTCCCGTAAGTAGAGGGAAATATTTAAAAACTGATAATAGACATCAAGATCTACAAAAAACGGTAATTGTTTTATATACCCAATTTCTAGTAGAAAAGTAGGAACTTTCAGATTTTATGTTTTCACTTATAAATACAAATCAATTCCTATGAAAAAAAATTGGGAAAAAAACACACTTTTATGACCACCTTACATAAAAAATATTTAAAAATCATTATTTTTATTTTTTTTTTTAGTTTTTATAAATAAAATGTGTTTTTAGGTGTGTTTAATTATATTTATTACATTACATCCCATATCTCGGAAAAGCAAGAAATAAAAGTTTATCAACAATTAATTGTAGTCATTTTTGCAGAAAACACGGGTACTTTAAGGTGACTGGATAGAAAATCACCTAATTTCTTTACACAACATTAGGTTAATCTCAAATTTTTTTCTAATAAGCCCCAACGAGTTTAATGTGGACTTAAAGCTTATTAAACGAGAAGTTTTTGTAAAAGTGAGGTAAATGTGGTACAGTTAAAGGGTGATAAAAAAAAATCACAAATAATTTATGACTTTTTATAAAAATGAAAATTAGCTGTGTTTGTCCATCCAATATTCCTCTTTACATAGTTTAAACAATTATAAACTCTACTTCCGTTTTAAGCAAATTTCGTCTAGTTTATTATGGAACAATGTTTAATTACTTTAATCAAATATTTTTTATCTTATCGCTTCCTATTCAACAAAAAACGTGATCCGCTTAAAAAAATATAAATCTTAAATTTTCTATTTTTCTGCTGGAAATTAATCAATGGATTAATTGTAGATCTTGATGTCTATTAATCAAACTTTTAAATATTTTCCTCTGCTTACGAGACACCCTGTATACAAATTTTAATATAATCTATACAATTAAATGTTATATAGTATCAACGTTAGCATTTATGAAAAGTGTGCATTTATATGTATTAATATTATCGGACCCGTATTGTTTTAATCTACCGGGCAAGAAAGGGTGCGTGCCCTTGGTTTCGTCGGTTCTTTATTACGAACCTTTATTTCTCCTTTAGTTAATTATTAAATTATTTAATATTTTATATTTAGGCATTTTTTATAGCTGCTTACAAGATGAAATGGATAACAATTTCAAATAAAAAAAATTAAAGGTACTTTAGAGGAAGAAATTTTGAAAATTAAACACTTCAGAGAGCATCAATGAAAATAAGACCTGCGTTATATATATATTTTAAAAAAACGCTTAATTTTACACTGTTATTAGTTATATACTGCAGACCACAGTAGAACCTCTATCGAAACGGCGTGAGCGATCTGCAATGTGCCTTGGAAAAAATACAAAATCCCCTCTCAACGGCTCAAGACACAAAAATCCTTCATGCTGAAGGCGATGGCACTACTTGAAGAAAGAGGGCTTGACTGCGAAGAAAGGGAACCATTTATACATCCACAGTTACCAATTCACAATCACGTATGCAATGCAGAACTGCAAATCCTTCATAAGGTGGATAAGAAAAAAACACCTGAATACGAGCTAAAAGCATTAGCATTAGAAACCATAGCTCAAAAGTACCCTCCTCAAGATTGGCTCCATATATATACCAACGGATCAGCTGAATCAGCCGTTAAAAATGCTGGAGTAGGGGTTTACTCAAGGGAATTCCAAATCAGCGCTGCGGTGGGTAAAGATGGAACAAATTTCGAGGTGAGATAGCGGCGATCCTCAATAGCCTTAAGAACATTGTCTAGAAGGCGGGATCAGAGCGCTGTTCTCTTCATCGACTCCCAAGCAGCCATCCTCGCTGTTACAAGCACGAATGAATGTTTATCGAGTGCTATATTGGAATGCAAATCCCTCCTCTCTAACCTGACACACCGAGGCACCAATGTGGTCCTACAGTGGATCCCCAGCCATTGTGGGATTCCGGGAAACGTTGAGGCTGATATTCTTGCCAAGCGAGGAACAGATTTGCCTCAGCCGATACATCCAAAACCTTACGACTCAATACGGCGAATGGTAAAGATGGTAGTGAAGGAAGAAATAAGAAAAGCACATTTGGGCAAAGTGGAAGGGAAACGTTATGAGTGGTTGAAGGATAATCCGATTCCAGCTGAGCTGCCGAGAAGAGATGCAGTTGCCTGCTTCCGCCTGGCCACTGGTCACGACTATCTGCAGAGTCATCTCTACAAGATAGGCGTGGCTGAGGATCCTAGCTGTAAATTGTGTCATCAAGGAACAATGGATGCAGACCATCTAGACGCATGTCCTGCCTTGAGGGACATAAGAGAAAAAATATTTTAAATATATATATATCAGAAAGTCTAAATTTTACTAGGCAGCAAGATGTCGGATGGCCAAATGACCAACGACTGGCATAAGAAAAAAAAACAAAAAAAAAAAAACACTGTTATAATGAATTTTATCAAAATCGTTAGTGCCGTTATGGATAAAATTGTAAATATGTGTAAAATCGATGACATAAAGTGGCACTTCCGGTTATCCGATTTTGTCGAAAAAGTTGCTGTAACATTCTAGGCATATACAAACTTTAAATACGTAATTTCAGTTTCGTACAACTTTTCATTTTAGAGCTAGACTGTTCATATACATACACGCAAACACACACAAACATACCATTTTGCAGAGCTTGGTTTTTTGGACACAGGGGATCTGTATTTCCGTTGAAAACTCAGATATGAAAATATTCACGATCGTAATACCTTCCCTTACTGTATATTACATACATAGGTAATTAAAAGAGAAAATTAATTAACTGTAGATTAGCATATGTTTTGAGGTATTTGGTGGCGACAATGGTATTTATACTCTTGCGAGGTTTTTATTTCCTTACACGATTTGATTTTGCAAACGTATCAACAGTTCATTCACTTTATAGCTTGTTCTTGGAAATTGATATTTATTCAATTCCGTATATTTGGAAGAGGACCAAACCATGCTTAAAAGGCAGAACACTGATTGAACTGACTGCAGTGCCCAATTTACTCAAACGTAAAAGCAGAAAAAGAAAAAAAAAAAAAAAAAAGAAAAAGCTAGTAGTCCTTTCTCTTTATTTTGCAAATAATGATCAAAGTCAACGAGGGGCAGGACGTTACGTTTGCCTGATGACCTCTTTTGTATCTTCCAACCTCCACCTCGTTATGTTGCCTCCTTCTCCCTTATTTGACCCTAAAGCCCTAAAGCATGCTGTTTCTCTACTCCTCTCTCGACCCCCCTCCCATAGTTACAGCCCTAACTATCTTCGAGTTGACCTCGCACGTTCCTCCTTTAAAGTGTCTCTGTTAACTGAGCTATGGTTGTTAACCGGTAGTTTAAAGATTCGAGGAATTATGGCTGGAATCATCCAATTATATTCTAAAAATTCGTTTAAGACTCATTTTGAGTTTTTTCTAGTATTAGTATTATATCTATGGAATGGTACTACTTTTTTGATTCTATTTCTTATCCTAGAAAGCAGATTATATTCGTCCTTAACTTATAAATTGAGTGACAAATTAAATGATTTAGACAAGAAGATAGAATATTATATTTTAACGAAACATTTCTTATTATTGTGTTTTAGGAATCAATATTTCTTGCAATAATGATTGAAATATTCACTAAAAAAACATTTTTTTTTTCTTAAATAATTTAAAAAATATTGTACTTCTTCTAAAACAGGTTAAATTTGACACAGTTTGAGCTTAGTCGCAGATCTTTGGATTCAATAGGTCCAGAGATACAGCACCAAAACTTTAACATAATATAATACATTGTAACATAATTAACATAACATGTTTTAGAAGGAAGAATATAATACTATATATAAAAATAAAATGATATATATAGTAAATATATTTTTTTAAATAAATGTATAATAAATACTTTTTTTTAATAAATAAGAGTATTCATTAATAAGGTTGTGTGAAAATATTTCCATTCACTTCTGTAAATTTAAGTGTATTCATTTTAGTAAACGTGAATACTCCCGTATTCACTTTTACAGGTGTAAATACAGCCGTATTCACTTTTACAATCGTGAATACGGCCGTATTTATATTTACAGCCGTGAATACGTATCTTCTGTATTCATATTATTTTTTATGAATATGAGTATATTCATATTTATATTCATTTGTACCATAAATATAAATGGTATTCGTATTTATATTTTTGAATATAAATATGCCCATCTCTGACCAAGTTGTTTTTTTCATGGATTTAACCGTTTTGGACGTTACAATTTTGGCATTTAAGAACTAAGTATACTAGATATCAGAACTAAGTTAATTAAACTAACAGTTGATTAGCATACAAAAGACAAACTTATTTTTACAACAACAAACCTTTATCTGTGAACATACAGGAATTAAAAGGGTCACAAATAGCTAATATCTCAGTGTAGAGTGAAATTAAAAAATAATGATGGGTTTTTTATATTAGGCTAAATAATATCTTTAAAAACACTTGGAATTTTCTTTCAATTTAGGAAAATATGAAGTCTCTCTATTATTTAAAAAAGTGTTTGATGACTGTCATATTTTATTTAACATATATGAGCTATCACTTTCCGTACACATTTCAGGACTAGAAATATTATTTTGTATTAGGAGAGTAAGAGGTTCAGGAGCTCAACACATATACACGGTGGGCCAGACCCCCTTACCGTGCACCCCCCCCACATCCCTATAAATTGCATATCGTTGTGTTCCTTGTAACAATTTATTAAAAAAAAGCCAATGTTCCCACAAAAAAAAGTGAACGCACTGCCCCAAAATGGCGTCCAAAGATGGCGGATTGACGACTTTGACTTTAGTTAGTTTTTTGGTCACTGAGAATCAGCATTAAGCTTAATTTCCTCATAGTTGGTCTTTTATTAAAGCTGAATAGTTATAGAATAATAAAACATGAAGAAATATTAAAAAATAATTGGCTAAGGCTATGAAAAACACCAGTAAAATCAATTTTTTTAACAAACAAATTTTCAAGTTACAAATCAAGCGTCGTTTGTAATTAAACGGCCTACAATAACGCAAAACGTGCTGAAATAAACCATCTGGAGAATATATTTCTCTTTCTGAAACGCTGATTATTTTTTACAAATGTTTGAGTAGTTCCGTAAAAAATGCACTTATGCGGCAGAAAAGCGGTACTGCGTGGGTGCCTACAGGCCTCTACCACACCATTCAGTGCCCATAAATGGCTTAGTTATAGTGATATAATAACATTTTTGGTACATTATATTGGTTTTATTAACGAACAAATATTAATGCAATAATTTAATAGTAAAAAAAAAATTTAAATTTAAAAAAAAAATTTATTATTATTTTTTTAAATTTTAACCTCCTTTATTCTATACGTAGGTCGTTTAAGAATACCTCAATTGTAAAAATGGTATAATTATAATAATAAAACTTAATTAAAAAATATTTTGCTAAATATCTTGATTTTTTTTTATTTAACGTTTGCAATTTAACACTGTGTTTTGAATATTTACTGATTCTTAGAAGTAATTAAAATTTTTATATACTTCCCAGGAAATGAGTCATATTCATACCTTTTTTATAAACTAAAATAATATATACCTAATCTGAACTATATATAATGAATAGCTACCGGGTTGTTTAGTAAAACTCATATATCACTAATTAAAAAATTAATTTTTATTTCCTCTATTTTGTGCAGAAGTTGGACTATATCATAAATAAATAGGAAATTTTAATATTGAATGAATTATTCTCTATGCACAAAGAAAGATATAAAGGGTGACCCTATAAGTTCTTCTATAAACCAAAACTGATTGTTTGGATTTGATCTCAAAATGAGGAAAAACGTGAACTTAAACGAGAAAATTGGAAAAATACATTAAGCGAACGAGAAAGGAAGTGCCAAAACCTCGGAATAGATAAAAAGGACCTGTATCCATTATATAGCTAAATGAATGTATAGTAGATAGATGAACAGAATATTTCAAGATGCTGCTAAAACGGGATCAATTGCAGTATGGATGATATTAAGTTGACGATGTAGGTTTATTATGGTGAAAACCACTTTATTTTCGATTGCTGAAGGTGCACATCGGGACTATATTAACTTTGATGATGAATATAGAGATGTACATCGAGAAAGTTATAGCTCATAGCTTTCCTTCTGTTTAGTGGATTTTCAAAAGATTTTTTAAGTTATCTTATATTAGTTGTAGCTCGTTATTCTTCTCGTTATTCTTGAATTGTTCGGAATTTGTACCATATCATAAAATAATAGGAAATTTTAATATTGAATGTATTATTCTCTCTGCACAAAGAAAGATGGAAAGGGCGAAACCGAACTGCTTTGACAGTTTTGCGCGTACATAGGCAACAAGCATATTAGAAAATAATATGAAAGGACTGTGGTTTTTACCTTTACAAGAAAGGAGGTACTAGGAAATGTAATACCCATCAAGATCCATTCCTGTTTAGTGTACCAAACAAATTATACACAAGAATCGTAGAAGCTGGAATAAGAAATATTGTCGATTGCCAGAGTGATATGGATTGAGAAACTCAAGTTGCACATTGGAAGAGAAGTTGAAAATTGGGACTGTCTTCACTTTAAGGCAGGTTATAGAGAAGTCCACATAAAAAGAAAAATAGCTCTCTATCTGCTCAGTGCCTCACACTTTGGATTATGCTAATATCTAACTGTCTTTCAGAAAAACTCGTTTTCCTTTTAGATCCCTTAAAAAATCTTTTGAAAATCCACTAAACAGAAGGAAAGTTATGAGCTATAACTTTCTCGATATACCTTTCTATATCCTGCTTCAAAGTTAATATAGTCCCGATGTGCACCTTCAGCAATCGAAAATAAAGTGGTTTTCACCATAATAAACCTACATCGTCCACTTAATATCATCCAAACTGCAATTGATCCCATTTTAGCAGCATCTTGAAATATTCTGTTCATCTATCTACTATACATTCATTTAGCTATATAATGGATACAGGTCCTTTTTATCTATTCCGAGGTTTTGGCACTTCCTTTCTCGTTCGCTTAATGTATTTTTCCAATTTTCTCGTTTAAGTTCACGTTTTTCCTCATTTTGAGATCAAATCCAAACAATCAGTTTTGGTTTATAGAAGAACTTATAGGGTCACCCTTTATATCTTTCTTTGTGCATAGAGAATAATTCATTCAATATTAAAATTTCCTATTTATTTATGATATAGTCCAACTTCTGCACAAAATAGAGGAAATAAAAATTAATTTTTTAATTAGTGATATATGAGTTTTACTAAACAACCCGGTAGCTATTCATTATATATAGTTCAGATTAGGTATATATTATTTTAGTTTATAAAAAAGGTATGAATATGACTCATTTCCTGGGAAGTATATAAAAATTTTAATTACTTCTAAGAATCAGTAAATATTCAAAACACAGTGTTAAATTGCAAACGTTAAATAAAAAAAAATCAAGATATTTAGCAAAATATTTTTTAATTAAGTTTTATTATTATAATTATACCATTTTTACAATTGAGGTATTCTTAAACGACCTACGTATAGAATAAAGGAGGTTAAAATTTAAAAAAATAATAATAAATTTTTTTTTAAATTAAATTTTTTTTTTACTATTAAATTATTGCATTAATATTTGTTCGTTAATAAAACCAATATAATGTACCAAAAATGTTATTATATCACTATAACTAAGCCATTTATGGGCACTGAATGGTGTGGTAGAGGCCTGTAGGCACCCACGCCAGTACCGCTTTTCTGCCGCATAAGTGCATTTTTTACGGAACTACTCAAACATTTGTAAAAAATAATCAGCGTTTCAGAAAGAGAAATATATTCTCCAGATGGTTTATTTCAGCACGTTTTGCGTTATTGTAGGCCGTTTAATTACAAACGACGCTTGATTTGTAACTTGAAAATTTTTTTGTTAAAAAAATTGATTTTACTGGTGTTTTTCATAGCCTTAGCCAATTATTTTTTAATATTTCTTCATGTTTTATTATTCTATAACTATTCAGCTTTAATAAAAGACCAACTATGAGGAAATTAAGCTTAATGCTGATTCTCAGTGACCAAAAAACTAACTAAAGTCAAAGTCGTCAATCCGCCATCTTTGGACGCCATTTTGGGGCAGTGCGTTCACTTTTTTTTGTGGGAACATTGGCTTTTTTTTAATAAATTGTTACAAGGAACACAACGATATGCAATTTATAGGGATGTGGGGGGGGGTGCACGGTAAGGGGGTCTGGCCCACAGACTAATATGCCCGCCGTTGGGTGGACAAGGTGTATCCTCCTAGTGTGATGAAAAAAAAAAATTGTGTTTTTGTGAGTACTAATTAAATCTGAATGTACTATACATTTAAATTAAATCATATATATCAAGAAATGTGTGTTTAAAGTTATGGTAAATCGGTTTAATAATTTTATCTATTATAAGAACTAAATTAATATTGGATTTTTTTCTTTAAATAATTACGTATTAACCAGCTCTCCCGCTTAACCGCCAATCTCCTTTTCAGATCAGGGTTGATAAGCGGGGTTCTACTGTATTGGGTCAATTATTGAGCCAATTATTGAGGATAATAATAATCCTAAGAGGAATATTGTCAGGAGTGGAATTGTAGCAATTATATTTAGCTTCAATTCAAGCACAAATCGGTGCCTTTTGACCAAATGGTTAACTCGTCATTCACAAATATTGAAACATTTTGGGGTTAATTTAATTAAAACATCTCCATGACTTGAAAAACTTTCCCAAAAAGTATACCTCAATTACATCAACGGTCTCCTTGGCCTATCATAATAACCTTATAATAGTTAGCAATAGTCGCTTGAGTGTGCATAATAACTTGTTACAGCTTAGAAAACTGGACAGCGTATGAACTTTTCAACTCGTATTATTTGTTGACTCTGAAATAGTGATATCGAAGGCCCAATATAGATATTGCCAGCAATATTAATATTGGCCTGTAACCATCGGTTCCATCAAAATATCGGACTTGAAATATCGATAGTCGATATTTTCATCAATATTAGAAATTTTTTTGAAATATGAATACCAATATAAATCTGACCAAGGCTTTTGTGTGCTTGTTTGCATTGACACTAAAGATGCTATCGTATTTTTGGAATTTCCCAATTAAACTATGAGCTCTGAGGAAAATCCATTTAATAGAAAACCCTATCGTACCATAGTATATATATATATATGTACATTTTCCCGCTATGTTTCAAGTTCTTCAGAGGCAAATATTTGACCGTATAAGTTGCAATTTGATATATAGAATTGGCTCCTAAAAAAAAATACTATTAAATTTTAGAAAGATTTCGTCATGTAAGAACTACCTTTAATGTTTTTCCTCTTCTTAAAGTATTGCTCATCTCCATAGCTCCTCTTAACAAAGCTATTAAGTTGTAATGAAAATCCATTTAATAGAAAACCCTATCGTACCATAGTATATATATATAATCATCTCTTCGATATTTTAATTTAAAAATAAAATTAAAATTATCTTTTTTGGAAAGCGTTAGGAATTATACATGAATCTGAGCGTTAGGAAAAATATATATATATTCATCTTGCCTGTTTCATACAGAATCTAGTTATAGAGGAAAATATCGATATTTCGATAACATCGATTATCGATAACCATTCCTAAGTAGAGTTTAATAGCGCGCGGGGATACTTTTCACTCAGTAAACTTGCCGAAGTTTGTTAGTTGGAACTTCTCAAACCAAGACCACAAATTGTCAAAGAAATTTGTGTAAGATGCAAATAAATTCGCATTTCTCTGAATCCGATCTATCGGTGAATGGATGGCATTAATTGGTTGAATGGGAATATCTGGAAAAAAAACCGCAGATGAAGAAGATGAACAGGAACTAGAAAATTAATTTCACTAAGGAGGGTAGAAGAATTTATATTTCCATTAATTAATTTAAAGAGAAAATTAAAATCTTTTTTTACTTTTTCCTTTCTTATTTTTATTTTCTTCTCATTCTGAAAATAATAAAATTAATGTAAAAGAGACCTTAGAAACCTACATGAAATTCGTTAGGAGCAATCTCTATTTATTATTGAAATCGAAATATAAACCATGGCACGATAGGGTTTTCAATTAAATGGATATTCCTCCGAGCTGTCTGATGTAATACTTTCATATGCCATACCATATCAGAGGATCATAGTTTAATTGGAAAATTCCAAAAGATACGCTCTCGCCTTTAGTGTCAAGTCAAACATGTACACAAAAGCCTTAGAGAGCTATAATTTTTGTTTTCCGTTTTCTAAAATGACAGAAACCGATACGAGCCTAATTCTCATAACATTAGCACAATATTTTTATTATTAAATAATGACAGCTACCACAGAAATGAATATTGGAATTGATATTAGTTTGATTTTTTCGTTACCAAATATATTTTTAAAAAACTGGGGAAAGGAATAATCTAAGGACATTGATTATATTGACACAAGATCTTAATATAAAAACAAACACAGTTTCATTATAACTTTAAATGACGAAATATTGAAAAAAAAATGATTTTAACACATACTCTTTTATAAATAAAAATGAATTTATGCATTTATGTTTATTTTAATACATCCCAGGTCAGGGAAAAAATAAATTACAGCTTTACAATAGTTTATTGCGGTAATGTGTGCTGAAAACACGTATACTCTTCGGTGATAGGATGTAATATAACTTCATTGTTTTACGTAACTTGAGGTGAATCTCAGCTAATTTCGTAACAAACCTGAACTAACTAATCAACATTATTAAGGCTCAAATATAATGCTTCGTGACTTATTAGTAACACAAAAACACGTATTTCTTGTGGATTTGTTACTACTTTTAAGAAATACGATAACCTGCTTTGTAAACTGGCTGAGAACCAAAAGCTGGTATATTGTACAAGTTTTCAATTCTTCCTTATTGCAGAAGTTTCTGAGAAGTTTGACAAGTACTTCCTGCGGAACATACCGTACCGGATCCTGTCCATGAAAGGAAAGGAAGGGATCGGTGCAAAATAAATACTCTTGTTGAACTTGTGATGTGGTTGGTCAATTGAGCTGCCAAGTTTTTGACGCTTACTTAGTGAAAAGTCAGGTATCCATTTTACCGAGCTTGGGTAAGCTTCAGTAGGGCCTCCTCAATGAACTTCGATCAAGACCGGATGAAAAGGAGACTTAACGACACCAACTCTCAAGGTGTTGGAAATAAACAAAAATCGTTATTCTCAGCCGAAAGGCCAAATAAGTCTCCTGCAGTGTTTAAAAATGTTATCATATTTCATATTCATTATTATTTAATACTTATGAATTATTATTGAAGCTAGTGTTAATAATGCAATTTTATTAGTGTATTAGGGAGCGGGGTAGCGTATGTAATTACTTCTTCTACTTGGGTTCGAATCTTTCTGATGACAAGTAGTTTTTCATTAGCTGTGGATTCACCCTGGGGTCGGGAGACCTTTCTGGAGCACTCCCAGTCTCTATAAATTGGGTACTTTATAAAGATAAAAAAAATCGTAAAATGAATTATAAAAAGTGACACTTTATATTTAAAGTGACATTCGATTTTAGCGAAAAAGTTACCGCAACATTACAGGTATATATATATATATATATATATATATATATATATATATATATATATATATATCTTTTTTATTATTATGAAATTTACAACTGTGTAAAAAAAAAAAAATGTATATCTAGTAAGTGGATGGGATGATTCAGCAACTTTATTTAGTATAAATGTAAAATATATGGTTGGAAAGCTGAAGATTTAAAAAAAAAACTACTAAAATTGAATGGTCTTTATGCCGATTTTTCAAAATTCCTTTAATTTTGCTTATTAGGAACCATAAAATAATTGAAATTTCCGGCAATAGCTAACGATTTCAGAAAAATGAATATCCAATATATAAGATCGTAGCAGGCGATAAAATACTTTTATATAGATAGAAAATAAACTTTTTTTCTGGAACTAGGTCCCTTATGAATAACAATTATGAACAATGAACAAAAATCATATCTGGCCAAAAACTACATTAATAAGAATTAAACAATATATACAATTCTTCAGTGACAATATATAAACCACATAAAGTAAAAACAGAATCTGGAAAAATAAAAAACAAAACGTTATAAACATTATGAGTTGATTCTTAAAATTAAAACAATTTCAACAACCATTCATTTCAATCAAAATTCGATTTATAAAATTTATTTCATGATTGTACAGCGTCATTTTGGGATGTGAGAAGGAATTGGTTAAGATGGTATTTGAATGAAGACAAGAAAGAGGCATGCCGGATATCAGATGGCAAAGAATTCCAGAAGGCAGTGGATAGGATAATAAAGGAATGTTCAAATGCATTAGTTCTATGGGAAGGAGTATAAAGGTCGGAAACATGGGATCTTGCTTTCTGAGAGTAGACTGCGGGTTTGGAGTGTAGGAGACAGTAAATGTAGGAAGGGTGCCAGGATTTTATCGTTTGGAATAGGTAATAACCAAGGAAATATTGACGGCGGAAAGAAGGAAAGGTTAAAAAAGAAAACTTTAATTCCCCGTAAAAGGTGGGACACATGAGACCTCTAATTTTAGTTGTAGCAGAACTTCTCATTTAATTGTTGTAGTTTATAATGTCTGGTTTTATATTTTTTTTAATGGGAAATAAACGTTCTCATTGGTAACTAGACAGAATTTCTATGGAAAATTCGTCGAAAAATATATATATATTTTTTTCATTTTGAGAAACCAAAAATATATAGAGAACAGAGGTATATTCTATAAATAATATTCTTAATGTTTATTAACTTTAAAAAAAGTTTAATGAAGGTAGTGTGATAAGAGAATATTGTGCGATGCATCGTACCGCATTTTTAAATAAAAAATTACAAATAATCAACATCAGCAACGAATGAACATTATATAACTTTTTTATTAAAATTACAGTTGAAATTCGTTTTGTTTTGTTTTTTCCCTCGAATTTTCGCCGAACAACTTATTATATAACAACATTGTATCAGAGATTCTCAAAGGAAAATTGTTTCCTTATTAAAGAATTCTTATCTCCTGTCTCTCTTGCATCTTATTTAATATCAAATTGCCTTTAATCTTTTCGTATAACAAACACCTTAGGTAACCTTTGTCGCATAACTTGGATATTGTATTTTTTTTCTCGTTTTTTTTTTTTAATATATAACTTTCCACGAGATTTATATTTAAAGGTTTAGAGTGCCCACATGCGAATCCTTGCTGAAAACGGAAACATTGATTTTCTTTTCAGACATCCGTTTGGCCAAGAGTTGGGAAATGTTCCTTAGGTGCACGTAGCACCTATAAAATGGGAGCCTGAACCTTTAATGTGTTAGGGAGGGTGGAAGGTACAAACAGAGGTTTGAGCGTGGTGCCGACCGCATCGCCATTTCGCACAGTGGTACGATTAAAAGAAAACTCATCGGCTAAAATGTTTTATTATAACCCCAAAAAAACTTTTGTAGATATACTCCTTTATTGATACCTTATGGAATTTGTGCGAATATTTTCAGTCGGCATAATATACATTTTTCAATGTTTTTATTCAATAGTTCAATAGAAAACCTAGTCATTTTGGGAAATTTCGTTTGATTTGTAGGTTTTGTAAAATTGTTTGGTTCGAACTGGTGATTGATATATTTTATTGTCATTCTGCTTAACTAGAAAAAATATAATAATGTACACAACTTTTTTCACTTCGAATCTTATTTCTGTTTTGTAAACAAATATAGGTGTTTTTATACAAAGACTACGATTTAAAGATTTATATATACGATTAAAAAATGATCCGATATGATCCGGAAAATTGATTTTTTATTTTTATTTTTAGGAGTTATTGTTATAGACAAATTCGTACTAATTTTAACCGTCATAATCTACTTAAAGGCAGTTAAAAAATATTTACAATTATTTTTGTCTGTATGTATGTCCGAGCAATTTCTTGTTTTGTACTAATTTCCACTATAACTGGACATGCTTTCAAATTTAGTTTTAACAACTGTTATGAATATAAAGAAAATAAGGATCTTTAGTTATTTGTTTCGAAAAATACCACAATCCAAAAGAAGAAAAAAACGTAAATTAAATCTTAAATCTTTGTTTTCACTGTTTTAAAATTTTATTTTTTCTTCCTAGATAAGAAATAAACATTTATATTATTCTTTTAACTGTATATAACTATCTTTTATTTTCCACTTAATCTAAATAAATAAACCGACACATTTTTAAATAAACTAAAGCTTAAGATTAAATAACCGATGAGATAAATAAATACCCATATAAGACGGCCTCAAGGAAAAAAACACTTGTATTTACTTCTTACTGGTAGGCCTGTGCGAAAAATTCGCACAGCATATTGTTATCAAATGCCAAATTAATAAGAAAATAAAATAATGCAACGTATCAAAAGATAAAGTAATCAATTGTTACTTTATCAAGAAATATAATCGACAAAGGAAACAAAATTAATTTAAATCTACATTTTTGTTTGGAAAAAACATATTTACAAATTTCAATAAGCTGTATCTTTGCTAAAAGTTGACCGATTTCAATGATTTTTTTTCCTTTTATAGAAAATTTAGTAATGTTTTATATAATCGAAGGAATAACCAAGGGAAAAGTGTGTAATTTTTTAGTTATTCGCAAATAAAGTTTCTTTTCTTTCATAACTTGTTTGCCTGAATTTTCGGGATGATTGGACTATTTTGCCCGCCTGAAGGAGAAGGAAGCCTTCGAAATTGGTGGCTCAATCTTGAGATTTGGTGAAGAATTAACGATGATATGGCATGCCGATCAAAAACACCATCGATAAATAATATAAACTCCTCCTGTCTCGATCATAGAGACCTCAAGTCGACGAAATGAGACATGTATCTAATGCCAGTACTACAATTAACGTCAGGTTGTGTGGATGCGAACCCCATGCCTTGCGTTATCTCGAAAATAGTACGTTTTTGGGCTTAAAAACGCAGGATCCGATAGTTCTGGAGAAACTATCAGGGTCTTGCTGTACGCAACAAAATCTTCAAGGTCCAATTTGTCCTGCATCGATCTACAGACCTACCACCGCTCCAGTATTGAAGCCTAACAAAATGTTTGTATCGACTTTATTTATTTTAGGAAGAAAAACAAAAGTGGAGAATACGATTCGCTAACCCCCGTGAAATTCTGAATCGAACGGTACTCCATTCATGGTATTTGAGCATGACAGGAGCTTATATTTGGTACAAAACCGATTTCGAGCCTTACTGTAATAATATATGTACGGATAATAGTATAATATTTTCAATACCAAACCCTTATTCTTTTTAACCACCACACCTGTTAATTCTTTAAACTCGAGATCACAGCCCACAAACCTGTTTATTCCTTCTCATAGAACTGTTACTTTTAAAATGTCTTTTCTCATACGCGCTACCTTGTTTTGGAATACCTCACCTACTTCCGTAAGTAAATCCTAATCTTTAACCATATTTAAACAACATTTATTTAACCATCTCCTCAGCAATCGATCTTCTGAATATATGTAAGAGTAGTATTTTCATTTTTTTTAGAGTTGTCACCTCATTTTACAGTCTTCTTACAGATAAATACATATTACTATTGTCTATGTGTATACACACTCGTATACAACTACCTATAATTAAAATGTTAACTGGTGCCTTTCTTTACTTAATATAAAGAATCAATGGCAATGCAATTCAATTAACAACAAGAAGATGATTAACTTGTATGCCAGAGAAATGTCACTAAATTGTTCATTATAATTATTCTTAGGGGGCTGAATTCCCCAGAATAAAACTTAGTTTTTCATTTCATTTTTATTTTCATTTCACCACCTACATATTTCCTCATTATTCGTTCCTACCTTTCTGATAGATACTTCAAAGTAAATCACAACAACGCCTATTCACCCTTTTTTTCCTCAGTTCGCTTGTATTTCTCTATCAGTTAATAACGATCCATCAATTGCATCCCAAAATATCCAATAACACATGACAAGCCTTAAAGAAGGGTGTCAAAACTGGAGGATTAAAATAAATTCCAATAAATCCCATCAAATTACCTTTATCCGTGTTCGTAAACCTATGAGTTTCTGCCTTACAGTATCCTTTAACAATACCTCACTTATCCCTGTTGAACAAATCCGGTACCTAGGACTCCACCTGTACAAATTAATCACTTGGAATCCTCATAACCGTCTGAAATGGCAAGAAACCGCTCGACGTTTTCGACTACTTGAAAAAGCACTTACTTGAAAAATCCACTAAACTTCCAATTATTTACAAAAGACTTATATATATGACTAGAATAAGGCCTATTTGGACTTACGGAATTGAGCTTTGGGGCTCTACTAAACTATCAAATCCCTCTTGTATCCCATCCTTACAATCCAAAAACTCTTCGTAAAGTCCTGAACGCTTCTTACTTTCACAACTGAAATCATCCATAATAACCTTAATCCATAAATGCAAGATTTTTGCGCAAAACCAAGACCAAGGTTTGTTGACGCAATACTACCTCGGTCTCGTATTTGTCTTGCGTTTGGGCAATACGAATAATACATCCTAGGTCATGGAAAAAAAAAAAGAAATTCAAGTTTTGTAATAACTTATTGTATTGTTATTTTTGCTGAAAACACGGGTACTTTTAAGCGACGGGGTATCAAATCAAATAATGTTTTTACACAACTTGAGATGAATCTCACCTAATTTCCAAATAAACCTTCAACCTAATTAAATCTGACTTAAGGCTTATTAAACATGGACATTTTTGTAGAAGTTGGATGTCTGTAGTCAAGTTGTAGTATGATAAAAAATAATCACGAATAATATATGATTTTATGCAAAATAGAACTTAGCGCAGTTTAGCCGCTTTAAAGTCCGCTTGTATTGGTTAAGACAAATTCTACTAATAATTGAAGAAAATTTAGTCTAGTTTATTTTGAAGCACTGATAATCTGCACTAAATTAAATATTTTCTCATTTAACGCCTCCTATGAAAGAGAAAATGTGGCATACTACAAAAACACACCACTTATTTTTTTTTTTTTTGCTGAAAAAAAAAGCTTTAGCTTTTCTGTGAAAATCAGACCTTAGTTTATATAAACTTTTATGTAGCCCTTAAGGTATTCTTTTTTTCTAAGGACACCTTATCCTTTTGTTACGAAGGATAAGAAACTTAATTTGCCAACACATAATTACATGATGAAGGGTTAGAACTTCAATGAAGACTAAAAAGTCCCATTGCCTATGAGTTTATTTTACTTTATTTTGTTTAACCTACCAATAAATTATCAAATTACATCAACATTTCTCTCCGTTCAGTTTATACTCCTTCCGTTTGATATAAACAAACTTTACGAATTTCATAAGAAAACCTACTACATTAGATGGATTTCGGTCTCAGTTGCCTTATCCAATAAAGCACGTACCCTCCCCTCACATGTGCGGTATGGCTTTTATATGAGGGTGGTTGAGGGGGGGAGGGGAGCGGTACCCACTTAGAAGATGAGAATTCAACATTTGAATCACATTAGCTAAATGAATGTACTGAGAAAATGATTCAATACCTACTCTCCTACCTTTTATTAAACCTACATAAGAACATGAAACAGCTTACTTATAAAAATAAATAAATTTATAAAAAAAGTTGGGAATAGTTACTGTCATTAACTATGGATGAAGATAGTTTAAGAAGTTTAACAATAAAAATGAACAAATAAGTAAAAATGTGCTATTTCAGTGCAGTGTAAAATGCAGCAAATGGAGAATCCAATATTTGAAAAGCAGTGTCCCAACGTGACTTGTTCTTTGGGTGTCAGTGCTCACCCACTGAGCTACCCCGCTCCCTATTCAAACGAGTTTAGCGTTTCTAATACTTTGGCTCCATTATTCAATGTGATGTTTCTTATTCCTATAACTAGAAGAATGGTAAGCATATTATTGAATATTATGACTTATGAAGCGGAAACCTGGACCATAGGAGGGCGATCTTAAGCAGAAACTCCTGGCAATGGCAATGAACGGATCAAGGCAATTGGGTTATTAAAATGTTAAACATTTTGTTCTCTCTCCTCTCCAAAAAAAAAAAAAAAATCAATTGTGAAGCGAGATGAACTTTTGGAAAATGAATGGAAGAAGAAGATTAAGTTTGCACATAAAACTGGGAACGATGATACTCGCAGAATCTTTGATGAAATGTGGTTTGCAAGAGTAAACGGACTTGGTAAGTAAAATACGGAAGGAGGGCTCAAAAAAATCTGAAAGATAAGGGAACCATAGGCGCAGACTTCGGAGAAGGGGCGAGGAGGGCGGTCTCCCCCCCCCCCTAATAAAAATAGAGAGGGGTGATAATATCGTTTCTGTCTTCCTAATATTTCGAGGAGCAAAAAATAAAATCAAAATTAATAACAAGTAAGCAACATGAATGAATGAAAAATGTAAACTAAAATCAATTAAGAAAGTAGAAAAAGTCGACTAGATGGCTAAGCTAAGAGCTAGAAGTAGGTACGCAAGTATTTTACCATGCCCTATGCCACTATTATTAAAATTGTAGTTGATATTCAAAGATAAATATATGTAGCAACATTTTTGTTCTGGGATTTCATTATTCGTTTATGTGAATCCTTCCGTTTTTCGTTAGGATTTTATCACATTTTTCAAATATACCCCTATACACAAAAAAAAATCCCAATTTATAAACATATATATAATTTTGATTTCATATATTGTATTATATTGTTCGTTTTACAATTATTATGTTGGTTATGTTAGTTTTCACTCGTATTTTTTAAATATAATTTAAACTTCAGAGACTTTTTTTTCAGGGGAATTTATCGCCTCCCCTCCCCAACCAGAATGAAAAGTCTGCGCCTATGAAGATATATATATATATATATATATATATATATATATATATATATATATATATATATATATATATATATATATATATAATATATATATATATATAAGCCAAACTGCAAAAATGAACTAAAGACCTTAAAACAAGAAAAAAAAAATCCTCTGAAGGGATGTCCGCAAACCCTTTGTTTAGGAGATATTCACACCTAAATATTTTCATTGTTATGAATTATTTAATTTATATGAAATAAATAAAATCGATTTACTTGTTCTAACTACTTTATTAATTAAACGTAAATATTAACATGGTTAGGTTGGGGATAATAGACAATATTTTAATAAGGTCCGCATTTCTTGCCGCCTCGACTCAATGCGAGCACATTTCTGGAATTTCTTAAGAATGATTACTATAGTTTTGTTGAACATATTCCACTGCAACTGAGAAGGGACATGTGGCTTCAATTAGATGGTTGTCCTGCACATTACGGAAGAGGTCCACGACAATGGCTAAATGTTAATTATCCCAATCAATGGATTGGCCGTGCAGGACCAGTGGCTTGGCCTGCACGCTCTCCAGACCTGACACCACCGGATTTTTTTGTTTGGGGTGGCATTAAACAAAAAGTCCATGTAAGTTCGGTCAATGACCTTAATTCCTTACGAAGAAGGATAATTGAATCTTGTGAAACAATAACACATATCCAGTGCCGTTCTGCCACTGCTGCTGTTGAAGAAAGATGCCGAGCCTGTCTTAATGCTCGAGGAAATCACTTTGAACAACATATAATTTGAATTTAATGTTTTCGTTTAATTAATGAAGTAGTTGGAACAAATAAATACGTTTTATTTATTTAATATAACGTAAATAATTTATAACAATGAAAATAGGTGTGAATATCTCCTAAACAAAGCGTTTGCGGACATACCTTCATAGGAATATTTTATTTTGTTATGAGGTCCTTAATTCATATTTTCAGTTTGGCCATTTAACCCGGAAACATCCTGTATATAAAATTGAGAATATGTATTTTTCACTTTGTTAAGTGAACAGAGATAATGGAGCACAAAATTATTTGAAAAAAAACTATTATAATAATGTTAAAATAATCTGAACTATAAGCATTTATCCTTGATACTAAAACACATAAAATAAATTAACGAAATCATTTTTGACGTTTAAGAATTAATAAATAAACCAAAATAAATAATTAGGTTCTTTAAAAACATATAAGATGACGTGAGGAAGATGCAACCAGGTTTTTTTTTTTTTTTTTTTCATTTTTAAACTGTTACTGTGAGTTAAAATATTATAAATATGGAAATACAACTCAGCACACAGTATTTAGGATTATCTTGCTACAATGTCTTGCAATTAGAATATTTTTATCATTTTCTGTAAAAATAATTTGAAACTTTTCATGTTCACTAGTTGCACTTACCACATATGCATCCGGGGTAAATGCAACCTCACTATAGGATCCTCCATAAGAGGCAATATAAGTGACAGCGGGGCAAGTGTGTTACAGCTTGTTTTTCACGGGTTTTGCCTTTTTTTTTTATCTTAAACCTTTGAGAGATGAGGTGTTTTTCGTGAGTCAACTATTATAGTAAGGTTTTTAAAGATTTTTACTATAGGGCAAGTACAAACGGCATGATTAGACTTACCCTAGTCCCCGTGTGCAAAAATGACATAGCAGGTGTTCCCATGGCTCTCTTTTTTAAATTATTAACCCATTACCATAATTATGTGTATTTCTGGAAACAAGACATTACACTTTATAAACATACAAAGTTTTGTTATCCTGGATTGAAAAATAAATAAAGAATAAAAAATTACAAGGTTCATGATCGAACTTTCATTGAGTGCAAAAATGTAAGCATTAAAAAAAAAAAAAAACATTATATATAAGCTGGATTTGCTCAGGCTCTTTGGTGGAAATAAAAAAAAAAATGTTCTAAATCACAAACCTAGTGGTTTTTCTGAACAATTATCATTTTTTAGGACAAAAACTAGCCATGACCATGCTTGTTGCCCCGTGGTTGTACTTACCCCACTTCACCCTAATGAAAAATAAATAGAAAATTGGGTATATGCATTTTTCTTTTTGTTTAGTGAACACAGATAATGAAGCTCAAAAGATATTTGAAAACAAATACAATTTTTTTTCAATTAAGAAAAACGTTAATTATAATATAATTTTTAAAAAATTGGTAGTAAAATAATCCGATCTAAAAACATTCGTTTTTCATACCTAATGAAAATTCTACATAATACATGCAACTGTAAAATATTAAAATAGAGTTAAAACCTTTAAATTTTCTATAAATTTATAGCCACAGATAAAAACATAAATATTACTAATATGTTATAAAAAAAAATATTGTCTGATTTTGTTTATGTGACAGCATGCTTGCAAAATAAAAAAATAATTCCCATGGGCGAGTAGTACTAGCAGTGGACTTGTTCCTGAACTCAGCTCTAATTCACTGATGGGTTTCCGATGCTCAACAGTGTTATCAGGGCTGTGTTTAGGAACTTGTCCATGGTGACAGCAGCAAAGAGCTCAAGCATACTGTCCTATTTCGACTACTCCTTGAGCTTAGTGCTTGTATCAAAAGTCCGTTAATACGTGCCACGTAAATTTAGAATATCCATGCATCGAAGTATAAACTTTATACATAATATTTATTAATAAGTTATAAACTTCCAGTTAAATGAATGATTTCATCTTTAAGTTTTAAACAAAAATAAACTTAAGGAAAACAAATTAAATTTAAAAAAGAGATGAAAAATTACGTCATCATGCTTAGATAACTTTTACTTCACAATAATTTCGATTGTTCTACTTCTTCTTATTTAAATAAATTTCAAGGACGAATCTGTTCAATGACTTTTTTTTCACAGTATATATATATATATATATATATATATATATATATATATATATATATATATATATATATATATATATATATAGATAGATATATATATATATATATATATATATATATATATATATATATATATATATATATATATATATATATATATATATATATATATATAGATATAGATATATATAGATATACTGTCAAAAAAAAAATATGTATAGAGAGAGAGATAGAGAGAATTTTATGAATGATTATAGAATATTACTAAAATTATAATTACATATTATAACTATTTATATTTACAATTGTATTAGAACTATGATTGATTAGCTATTCCATTGCTAAAATATGAATGTGTTTCACATTCAATAATGCAGATAATTCGTATTTAAAATTGAATATCCTCATTGCCGTCAGACAGACAATCAAATTATAAGACTGTTTACACGTGGCAACAGACTTCTCCCTTCCCCAACATCAGTTTGTCTGGATACGTCTCACAGTTCGGTTCATTATTTTTTAGGCCTCTTTATATTTTTGTCACTATATATCTAAAGTGTCAGTTTTTGTCTATTAACTTAAAATACATTTATTTATCTGGTTTACGGTAAAAAACCAATTCGAGATTTTTTTTTTTTTTTGTTTTTTATCGCGCTCAGATATAGTTAATATTTGATATGCAATTTTGTGTAAATCGCCATATTAAGAGTCGTTAATCCAATGAAAGTGATTCTTACATGTCAGTGTGTGCGAGATTATTAAGACTTAAGAATATGTTTGTGGTAAATATTTAAATATGTTTTTGTGATTATGGAACCAAAAAATCAATAGAAAGATTTTTTTAAAATATATATATTTAATATATTATATATTTTAATATATATTAATTATTTATTTAAAGTTTGTACTTTTAATATAAATGATACTACCTTGTAAAATAAATTATGAATTCGAACAGCAACTAATGATTAAATATTGGGCAAGTCATCGATAAAAAAAAATTATGGAATTAGGCGCGTTTCTTTGTTCATCGATTGAATCATCAATAGTTCACCTGTACCACTGACCTTTGGAGACGATGGGTCCGCTGCATGTAACCTAATTATAGCATCAGTGTTAGTATTTTTCAATTAACTTTACATATTTTTATTCAGTTTACTTGCAATCTACATCTATTTCTGGTTTGAAATTCAAATACTCACAAAACAGGAATTTCCTTATAATTATTTTAATTTTTTTATGTATAGTAACCATACCGGAGTGTTAACCAGACACTGGAATACAGCAGGCCGTTATTAAACTCATCATAAAATGCTGTCCACAGTGCTGGATTCAATCGATGAAATAAGCACTGAGTTTAGAAACTTCGCCATATTAATAGCCCACGATTGCCAACTTATCAAAAAAAAAAAAAGATTATAATAATATTTATTTGTATTTAAATCTTTTATCTATTTGAATACTAGCAATTCCTTTATTTTTTTCTGAAAGTATCTTGAAATAATGCCGAAGACTTTTCTTAAAAGTTATAACTTCATAAATGACGATAAATCAAGGTAATTTTTTAAAACCAAATATTATATGTCATAAATATGTAGTAATTCACCTTTGTTTTATTGAAATTGTTTCTTGTTTAATGAAGTACCTAGTTGAGTTATTGCAAAGCGAAAAGTCAAAAGTTTTATACATATATTATCCCTTGGTTGATAGAAATAATTGATAATAGAAATCCAAACTACTTAAATAATTATATCTTAAGTAATTTCTAAATAACTTCTTAAAGACCATATTTGTATGCTTTAATAATATTAATATGCATTCATAAAGTACTCAATAAATTGTAATGCATTTGTTAAGACAGACATTATGAAATGTTAATGAATTAGATATATGAAATTAGATCAATATATCTTATTGGAGTTTCTATATCAATTGTGATTTGAAAAACAATTAAAAATAATAAATTAAACAAATAAACAATAGTAACATACCTGTTTGTGAAAAGTGAACAAGACGTGTAGTGTTATAGAAACTGTTGTAGTTCAGCAGTGGCGGTAGATTTCAGCCAATCAGGGGCCAGAGCTTTGTCTCTGATCTAGTTAGCAGCCTTCCCGCCTCAACAGTTATTATATCGAGTTCGGTTCGGTTCGGTTCTGTGTCCAATTTATTTTGTTTTAAAGTTATATAAAAAGTGCTGCATATTTTATAATGATTAATTATTTAACCTTCTTGAGCGGTAAATAGTTATTTTATTTACTTTCGTTTCGGAATCTGCCAATTTTTGATAAAATTAGGCGGATAGTGAGTTAGCAATAAGAAAGAAGTTTGGCCATATTGGACTAATCTGCTGTGAGTAATAAATTTAAAATATTGCATGCATTTCTTTATGTATATATTTGTATTTCTACACATTTTTCTTTAACTTTTTTTAGAATTGTATAATAATATTATTCCTTATAACACTATTTCACCGATAAGCTGTAATTTATGAAACAAATAATTCAATGTCTATCTATGGTTTATGCTAATTATATTGTTTTGTTAAATCTTATTTATAGATTTAACCCCCTTTTCCCGAAACCATTTGATATAGTAATCGAAATTTAACAAAATAGATATATTTTAATCATTCTCAACGAACAAGTAGAGAAAATTCTTAAATTAAGATTTTTCCATTATGGATATTTTAAAGGATTTAAGTTTTAGAACAACAAATTTAAGTTTTGTTTAAATTTACATGTATTTGCTAATTCGATTTGCGGAAAAACCTATTGTAGATTATCTTTTTAATGCATTGATTCTAAATTTCGTTTTAACATTTCACCTTTATCCATAAAAGACGGATACATACATAATTATAATTTAACTTTTTAACTAAAATCTGCTCAGTATTTTTAGTAATACTTTATAAATTAATCTGAACTTTGATGGGTGGTTCAAGATCTGATGATCATACCGAGTACGGCCGAGTATATCCGAATGTAGTCGGAGTTGGCCGAACCGTCTGGATGAGACTCCGACCTAAACTGAAAACTATTATCGAATATTCTTTATAAATATATCGGTTTATATATACATATGTATGTATCATTACTCAGGATAAAATATATTTACCCTGGAAAATACATTGCATTCTCTTTTAGTGTACTGTTCAAAGTGATAACATTAATTTTCAATTTAATAAATATGTTATACGTCTCGGAGTACTCATTGCAAAAATGTACTGCACGTTTACTAATATGTATGAAATATTTATTTTGATGCAATATATATTTAACTCCATAGGTTAATCAAAAGATATAATTTCTTATTTTAGGTATTTTGGGAAGAGTTCATCGCCTAAGTGGCGATCCGTGGTAGGGGGAGAAATAAAGGAAAAGAGTTTAAAAAAGAAATATTTCCGTGATCTGTTCGAGAGGTAGTACTATTGTATTTTATATATAAAAACACTGCTTGAGAATAGGGGGCACTGCCCCCACATATATTTATAGTGATATCCATATCATAATAGTCCATATAAATTAACAATATGTAGTATAATACATATAACAAAAAAATCATACTTGATATTTTTTTAAAATTTAACTGTTATTTTGGTATTGATGTCCACAAACATTGAATAGTAATAGAAAATTACTATAAAGCATTAACAGATCCAGGATTTAATTTTTTTTTGGAAGGCCGAATGCTTTTTCATGTATATATACAACGATAATTACTTTTGGAAAAAATAAAGAAACTAACTACCTACATGATACAGGTTTAAATGGTTCCTGAAGTCCTATTAAATATAATTATAGGAACAATAAATTTACATATAAATTTTTAATATTTATTTCTTAAGATATGGTTATATTTTACACCATTTGGGAGGGGGAGGGTAGATCTTCAGCCCTAAAACCTCTCCCACCCCCCCATAGATGCTCCTGTGCTATAGAGATAAATAATAACATATCTGTTAATATATATTTTTAATTTAAAATAGATTACACTAGGCGGTTGATTCGTTTACAATAAAGGACCGTGTATACTATGACTGTACCTGCTACAGCTGATTTCTCAGCTACTATCTTCTAAAATGTGAGAAAATTCCGTCATCTCAGCATTTATTGCCACGGAAGTGATCTCGTACCATCAGGTTTGACGTGATAGTTGACCTTTCGTGGCTGTGACAGATACTGTCAAATTAAATAGGATGTGTAAACGCCTTGATGATAAATGGCCTCATCAAACCTGGTCAACTGCAAAGGTTGACAAATAAACAAACCTGTAATGGTGGTTGCGCGATGAAAACGTTGTCATACGTACATTGCTTTGTTTGATTATAACTTGAATATTATTTTATCTAACCTTTTTATGTTGTTTTTGTATGATGAGCTTTGGAAGTCAATCAGCACATTCCTAAACCCATCGGTGTAACAGTGGACAGTAAAGTTTCAAAACTCATCCTTTAGATCGTTGTGGAGCATCGGAAATCCATCAATGGATTAGCGGCAAGGTACTTGCCCGCAGTGTTCAGCTAACTGCCATTTTGACCAAATTTACTGTCAGCGAGTAGAAAAGAAAACAGTATAAAGGATTTTCAACTAAATTTTAGCTGAATTGAGATGTAATCATGGAATAGTGATTAAAAAATTAATTGTGCCGTTTGGGAATTGTAAATTGCTCACGGAACAGTAATTACACTGGGTTAACCACTTAGCATGTAAATTACTCTTTGTGTATTTGTTATTTAATTATATTGAAAGCTGAATTATTATCTTGTCCTTTTCTTTTTTTTTTAATCTTTAAGTATTATAATTTTTATTTACCTGATGAAATGGCACTCAATCAATACAAACTAATAAAATACAATCTATACTCAATAAAATACAAACTATACCTACAAGCTTAACAAATCATAAATTGAAAAACAGATCTTTAAAAATAATAAAATATTCTTTTTAGGTACTTTTTTTGACAATTTATTTTTTTAGTCCGATTCAATACCTTCGTGATTTTCTTTGTTCACCTAATTCTGTGAATGTTTCCAAATTCACAACTAGAAAAGATATTAGTTGGAAATTGACATATAACATATAGTCTATAGTATCGACCCCTTTTTATCAAATGTTATTAACATCCGTCTAAAAAAACTTCGTGAATGGCTACATCGTAACCTAACCTAAAACTTTTGTATTTATGGAAGAAATGAGTCGTTTTCTCATTAAATTAATTAATGGAATGAGGTACTAAAACTCATGCATAGCCATCTACTTGCAAGTTAAATTTTTACAATTAATCTGGAACTTTAAGATCGGACTTAATGTACTCCAGAAACCAGCAATCGCAACAAAATAGTCTGGAATAAGGAATGGATTATATGAACGAATTTGAATAAAATAATAATATATAACAAATATTTAAAGAATGGTGGAAGATAGATACTTGACAATGGACTATAGAACCCGAAAAGTCGGCAATAAAATAAATGTAATTTAAAAGTATTTTATTGGTTAAAATCAATTAAATAAAAAATAATAAAATGGCACTAAACATAAATAATGTTGTTAGGAAATTTAACCTGCATTTTCGTTTTGTCCCTTCTTGTCCTTAAAAATAACTCTATGAAATAATCGTTAAATATTTGTTAAAGACAATTACCCATTGGACAAGTACATTGGAAAAAATGTCCATGTACCACATAGGCATTCCCGTTTCATTAGGTGCCAAAATAATACGTTTAGGTACCATATTATAACGTTTCGGTATTATACCTATATTCTAGAAAAAAACAACAACAGCCATAACAATTAATTAAAATTTTTTTTAGTATACTACTATATAGAGTACAACTACCATAGTAGTAATTGTTTGTTTGTTTGTTTCGATGTCTAGGCGCAAAACATCCAGGTCATAAGCGCCCGATCAACTAAATAACATCACTTAATACTATTTGGATGGTTGGTACAAAAAATAAAAATAAAAAAAAAGGACAAAAAAAATAAAGAAATGGATTAATAGAATAAAATAAATAAATAAGGATAATAATAGACATTTATAGGTAATAAGATGTATAAAAAATGTATAAATAAATAAACTTTAAAAAATAGCAGTAGAATCAATAAAAAAAAAAAAAAAAAAAAAAAAAAAAAAAAAAAAAAAAGAGAGAAAATATAATAAAAATAAATAGATAAAAAGGAAATTAATAAATTTTTAAAAAAAGTCTGTCAAATGGAGCATTTATGGACAATTACTACTCAAATGGAGCATTTGAGCATGGACAATTACTAGTCAAATGGAGCATTTGAGTAGTAATTGTTAATTTCATATTATATTATAGTACAATATAGTTTTACAATAATTGTTTCTCCTTAATATTAAATTAACAATTATTACCACATAATAATACACGGAAAAAGTATTTTAACCGTTATCAGCTTCGAAATAAAAATAGTAGTATCTATCCGTGGTCCTATCCTTTACGCAGTTTATACAGCTGATATCCTAACCCGTCCTAACATTGTCATCACCACGTATGCCGATGACACATGTATTCTTTCAGTTAAGAATGATCCATCAATAGCATCCCAAACTCTTCAATCACACATCACAAACCTTAAAGAATGGTGTCATAACTAGAGAATTAAAATAAATTCCAATAAATCCCATCAAATCACCTTTACTCTTCGTTGTAAACCTATGACTTCCTGTCCTACATTATCCTTTATTAACACCCCACTTATCCCTGTTGAACAAATCCGATACCTAGGACTCCACCTGGACAAACGTCTCACTTGGAATCCTCGTACGAGACTGAAACAGCTCGACGTTTCCGCTTACTCCATCACTTACCAGACAAACGATCTAAGCTTCCAATTAATTATAAAAGACTCATATACATGACTATAATAAGACCTATTTGGAATTACGGAGTTGAGCTTTGGGGCTCCACTAAGCCATCGAATTCCTCTCGTATCCTTACATTCCAAAATCCTTTGGAAAATCCTCAATGCTCGTTACTTTGTCACCAATAAAATAATCCATAACGACCTTAAAGTTCCTTATGTTTCCGATTTGGCCCAATCCAGATACCTATACTTCCATAATAAACTTCATAACCATCCGAATCCTCCGTCTGTAACCTTGCTTCCTCTTCAATTCCTGATAATCCTCCAAGGCGTCCGAAAAGATGATGGCCGCGTGATCTCCTTTTGTAGACATATTATTAGAGTGCTACCAGGGGGTAGTTTCTCAACAAGCATTTTCATGTGATTATGTTTCTGCGTACACATTTACTTGATGTATTTATATTAATACAGTTGTAAATATCATAAATAAAAAAAAAAACATAAAAATGAGGAATATTTAATAGAACAATCAAGAGCTTAAATTAAAAAAAAACTAAAGCTTAACCTGAAACATACAACCACCAAACGTACTTAAATATGTTGATTACAAAACAAAGATAATTGCTATAATCTAATATTTTAAGAGCCAACTCCTAAATATCATGATGTTTATTATTTGATAATGGTGGGATTAAAGTCCATACTTGTTTTACTTCATCCTAAACTCGGCTTCTGAGAATGTTTAATGAATGACGTTTGGAGAAAATGATATTTTATAGTAATAAAATTTGCTCTCTGCTTGACGTTTCCAAGAACTGTTTGAAATCCTTCTTTATAGTAATAATAATGTTCTTAACTCATTATGGAAAAAAATTATGTTTATAAATATTATAATGAGGGCTGTAGAAGCCTTTATAAATAAGATCTGAAAAGTTCAAATAAAAATAAAAAAATAATAATATTCCACGAAAGATTTATTAATATTAGGAATCAGGACTTGAGGATGAGATCAATTATTTACAGTTATATATTTTTAGGAAGAAGAAGAAAAATAAATTTTATTCTGAGATATTTAGTCCCTTCAGAATAATAATAATGAACAATATAAGTGTCATTTATCTGGCGTTAAATAAAAATAAATAATTAAATCACAGGATAACATAACCTTAGATTTAAAATAAAGGATATAATAAGTAAAAAAGATTATATATATATATATATATATATATATATATATATATATATATATATATATATATATATATATATATATATATATATAATGGGGAAAGGATAGGACCTTATATATATAAGGTTCAGTGGTAGGGCGCTAAGCTTCCAATCCTCAAGGTTCAAGGTTCGAGTCCCGGCTTCTGGCAGATAAGATGGCAGATTATTTATTCTGTTTCATCCGTCGTGGATCGTCCCTGGGATCGGGAGACCCTCCTGGGGCACACCCAGCCTCTATAATTTGGTTACCCTTAATTTAACAATTAATTGAAGGAGAAAACCTGGCGGTTGAGGCTGATTTTGGTCAAATCACTTCCTTTCACAACCGTAGACCAAGAAACAGTACTTTCCCTAAATAGTACTGAACCCAAAATCCTTTATAGGTTGTATTGGTACTGTTTTTTGTTTATTTATATATATGTATATATATAATATATATATAATATATATATATATATATATATATATATATATATATATATATATATATATATATATATATATAACTTACGTCGGTTCGAACTAGGAAAGATAAAAAAAAGAAAGAAAGGTTTGAAATGAAACGCGTGGTTGCTCAAATAAGACTGACTTTATTCTCTCCGTAATGCTATATATATAGCATTACGGTTTGTTTACAACTATTGACTAGGATTAACTCTTATATAAACTTACATCTAACCATAACTCCCCCCCGCCAGTTTATGAACACTTCTCATAAACTAACGCAGGGTTAGTGATATAATACATAACAAAACATAATACATAACAAAACAAAACAAAACAAAATAATCTTCCTTGGCGTTCCCATACAGCCATAGCACAGAACAAATAAAATTAAACATTTTCCTGCAATAAAAGAGCTACAAATGAAATAAACCTTCGACCGTCCTTCCACAGCTAGTAGGAGACAGAAAAGAGGATATACCACTTATTTACGACTGACCCGGTTCTATCGGGAGTTTCAACTGTTCTATGTGAACGGTCCTCCGTTTCCTAGGATCGTTCAGACTCTGAATGGTACAAAGATTGTGTTCGCGAAGTACAATCACTTTGAATGGTCCGTCGTAGCGTGCCAGTTCTTTCCCCCTATTAGAACCTACCCTACGATAGACTGTCATCCCTATCTTCAAGTCCCCCATTCTGTCCTTGAGGTTCAGATTGGCCTTCTCCACCCTTTTCCGTTTTTCCCGCTCTATTTTCCCTCTCGTTTTTTCCCATACTTTCTTTATCTCTGCCCTGTTACAAGTGATCCGTTGAGCTTGTGCTTCGTCCGTGAGTGTTTCCATCCAATCCCGTCGCCGTATATTTACTCCAAACAATACCTCGACCGGAGAAAACCCTGTAACGGAGTGGATCGAATGGTTATAGGCCGCTACTGCTCTTTTCATAGCTACATCCCCTTCCAATCCCTGCTCCCCTTGATAAATACGTAGGTGGTCGCTTAACGTGCTGTGCAACCTCTCGATATTTCCTCTGCCCTTTGTATGTCCCGGAGTATTAAAGTGCCAATCTATATCTAAACGTTTAACCTCCTCACGTACGGTACTGTTGTCGAACTCCCTCCCTCCGTCCGACGTTATGCGATCAGGCACTCCGTAGAACTGGGCCCACGTTTGTAGAGCCCCCACAACCGCCTCCGACAACTTATCTCGTACTTGATGTGTCATCGCTACCTTGCTGAAGAGGTCGATCATCGTAATCCACTTAAACCCCCTCCAGGTAAATGTATCGACTTGCACATCTTTCAATGGCATGTCTCCCGTAGGGGTTTCCTCCTGTAATCCTTGAGGTGGCCGTCTATCGTACTTAGTGCGCGCGCACACTTCGCATCTCCCAATGATTTCTGAAATTGTCTTCCTCATGCCATCCCAGAAATATCTTCTGCGCAACGCTTGAAACGTCTCTTGTTCACCCCGATGGTTGGTCTTGCCCTGGTGGTGTGCCAGTGTTACCTCCCTCTGCTGCTCCTTGTCCGTCACCGTTTCGACTAAGTATTTACACCTAATAAACGATCTGTCGATGCCTATTTTTTCTGATCTCCAGAGTTTCTTGATTTTTTCCCAGATGGTTGCATTCCCCACATACAGGTGGTGAACCTTTCCCGGCTCCGAGGCGTCGTGCAAAGCCTTACAAATTTGTTCTTCTTTCACCCCTGGTTGGGACCAAATGGTGTTCACCTTCTTCCTTCCATACTTACTGAAGTCAATCTTCATGAGTCCCGACGTTCTGGTCTTCCAAATCACCTGTCGTCGCTTATCGTTGATGATCTCTTCGCATTCCTCGATGTCTGTAGGCCTTTCTTCCACTGAGCTCTCTTCTCCTCTCGATTCCTCTGCTTCCACATTCCCTGGTTCCCCTTCCCCTTCTGGTGTCCACGCTCTCAAAAACTGCCGCACGTCCCGCGACGACTCTCCTTCTTCCTCCTCGATAGCATTTATCATTATGGCTCTGGACAGCCAGTCCGCTACCACGTTGTCTTTACCTGGCTTATATATGACCTCCATATTGTACTGGCTTAAAAATTGCTTCCACCGAGTGACCCTGGCCGATGATTCCTTTAAATTACCAACCCATTGCAACGGTCTGTGATCGGTATGCACCCTAAATTTTCTGCCAAAAATATACGGCCTAAAGTGTCCTACCGCCCATACAATGGCCAAGAGTTCCCTTTCCAGGGCGCTATATCGCGTTTCCGCATCTGTAAGCCGCCGACTCGCATACGCTACTGGCTGTTCCCCCTTAGTTCCCTCTTGAGCAAGTACTGCCCCCAACGCATACTCACTCGCATCTGTAGTGACGATAAACATCTTCGCAAAATCGGGGAAAGCGAGTACCGGCTTATCCTGTAACCGCGCCATGCACTTCCTTACGTTGTCCTCTATCTCTGGCGTTATTATTATCTTCCGGCCTTTCTTCAGAAGATTATTAAGAGGTGCTAAATACTCCGCCATTTCCGGCACGAACCGACGGTAATAGTTGAGTGTTCCCAATAATCTGCGGATCCCTTTTACATCCCTGGGCATCGCCATATTTTGTATTGCCTGGACTTTCTGTTTATCGGGCCTGATCCCCTCCTTTGAAATGGAATGTCCCAGAAATGTTATCTGGTCCTGTCCCAGAATCGACTTTTCCGCCGACAACTTCAACCCAAATTGCCTTAATCTGTCGAATACGCGCCCTAAATGATCGACGTGTTCCTCTTCATCCTTACTAAAGACCAAGAGATCATCCATGTAGACTTGACAGAATTCTTCGTCTAATCCTCTCAAGAATTCGTCCATAAACCTCTGGAAAGTTATGGGAGCGTTCTTTAGTCCAAATGGCATGCGAGTAAACTCGTAATGCCCCCTCTCGAACGAAAACGCCGTTTTGTGTTGGTCCCTAGGGTTCATACGAATTTGGTGGTAGCCCGCCTTTAAATCCAGAGTAGTAAAAATGGTTGCCCCACTAAGCCTGTCAATAATATCATCGAATCGCGGAAGCGGATACTTCTCGTCTAGGGTGTTGTCATTGAGCTTTTTGAAGTCTACCACCACCCTGTACTTCTGCTCTCCCGACGACGACTTTTTCTTCACCGCCCACAGGGGACTATTGTATGGTGACGTGCTGTCCACGATGATGCCCTGCTTCTTCAAGCTTTCGAGCTCCTCCTTGATATGGCGACGTAAAGCCTGCGGGTAACGTCGCTCCTTCACGTACGTCACCTTTTCCTGTTTTAACTGAATCTCATGTGCTGTCCTCCCCGTTGCGCTCAACACCTCCCCCTCTTTAAAAAAAATATCCGCGTATTCCCTCTTTATCCTTTGGACCCAATGTTCCGCTTGTTCTATTGCCCCAATGTTCCCTTTTCCTCCCACTCTCCCTTTCTTACACCGGTACCTCTTTCCTCCCATTCGCACCCTCCAACCTGTTCCCCTGTAATCTATTCTTGGTCTCACTCTACTCAATAGGTCACATCCTATTATACCCCCATATTCTCTCGGCATATTCTCTACTACATGAACCCTCAACTTCCCACTTCCTGGGATCCATTTGTCTAAATCTAACTCTACTTCCCCTTCTATCCTACATGGACCACCCAAAGTGATCAACCTACACGTACATTTTTTTATTCCCGGTATCCTCTCTCCTTTACACAACTCCTCCAACATCTGCCTAGATACTATTGTATTAGAACTTCCCGTATCCACCAGACACTTTCCCTTCCCCACAACACTTATAATTGGCAAACCAACGCACTCACCTCCAATATTATTTACTACCGCGTGGCTGCCTCCCCTCTGCTCCTCTCCTCATTCGTCTGATCTTCCTCTCCTGTCCGCGACGGCTCCCCCTTCTCCACTCTTTCTGCTGATTCTGCCTCCTCGAGCTCCTCTTACCACCGGCTCCTCCTCCTCGGTTCCAGATGTTCCCGAAGAATCGTCCGACTCCGATGCCGCTCCTCTCCTCCTCCAAAATCTCTGGGCGTTCACCTCCATCGGCTCATCTCGGCCCACTTCCCCCCGTCTACTCATATACGGGCATTGTCTAGCAATATGCCCCTCAGTTCCGCATTCGAAACATCGAGTTCGCGGGCAATTCGCCACTAGGTGACCTATCTTTCCGCACCCGTGGCATCTCCTGTCCTCCTTTGTCCATTTCCTTCTCTCCTTCCCTGGCTTTTTCTCCCTCATCGCCGGTCTTTCTCTTGCACTAACTTCTCCTCTTTTCTTCCAGCCTTCCTGTCTCGTTCTAAATCTTCCGGTTTCCGCTCTCCTGTACGATACTCGGTTCCACCCATTCTCATTCTCCTCTTCTCCCCTGGCTGCTTCTTCCTCCCGCGCGCTTGCATCAATCATTTCCTGGGCGCACTCCACAAAACTCTTGTCTCTAGGTAGTCCGTCCCTCTTTCCCGTATCTCTACCCAGCTGCACTTTGAGGATGGTTGCCAAGAACGCCATTCTTGCTCCTGTTTCCACCGCATCCGCCACTTCCCTCGTCTTCTCCGTTACATTGTTGAATCGTGCCAACAGGTTTGCCGCATATTGTCCGTTGGACTGATACGGCTGTTTCTTCTCTCGAAACATCTGTAAGATGTCTTCTTCTGGAGCCCAACGGCCCCCTCCAAATGCCTTCTTCAGCCTATCCTTCACGGTGCTCCATGGGGTGTCTTCGTCCGCCTGGATCATATTCAGCACACTCCTTTTAACCCGGCATACCAAGGCTGCCCTTAATGCGTTGGCATCCAGCGGATCTATCAAGTTTTCCCCTTCTTTGGCCGCTATACGCGATATCACCCGATCGCCTCCCTTTAGAAAGTGATTCAACTCACCTGTTCCTCCATCAAACCTTTCCAGATCAGATATAGCTCTCCTCAGGTCCTGCGATGTCGCCGTTCTAACCTTTAGCCATTCCAGCGTCGTCGCATGTGCTGACGCTAACGTCTCCGTAGGTAGCGGAGGAAAGTCCCTCGCTAACGCTTCTGCTAACGTAGGAAACGCTGGCGGTGGAGCCAACGGTGCCGCTGGTGGCGCAGTCGGTTGTGCTACCTGTGGTGGTGGTACTGGTGGTGGTTGACGTACTGGCGGTTGACCTACTCCGTTCGGCATCCTTTCCTTAATTTATTTCCACGACGTGAAAAAAAAGAAGAAAAGAAAAAAAAAACAACTACAAAATTAAATTTTTAACTTCCCGGGTTTCGGCACCACTTACGTCGGTTCGAACTAGGAAAGATAAAAAAAAAGAAAGAAAGGTTTGAAATGAAACGCGTGGTTGCTCAAATAAGACTGACTTTATTCTCTCCGTAATGCTATATATATAGCATTACGGTTTGTTTACAACTATTGACTAGGATTAACTCTTATATAAACTTACATCTAACCATAACTTATATATATATATATATATATATATATATATATATATATATATATATATATATATATTTACACCCTATATGGTACTACTTCACTAGCAGACCGGGTCGAAACCTCACTTCTTATCTATGTTATCTAACGCACGTCACATAACCCCCCTCTTCTTATCCCGCCAAACCTTTCAATTATTACATTGTTTATTTTTCAGTTATTTCCTTATTACGTTCACTTATTAAATTCTTTATTTTTGTCCCGTTTGTGTTTATTTTTTTAAGTTTATTTTCGTCAATGTTCTTTAAGTGTTTTTTTTATTATTTCATTTTGATCTTTTCTATATTATACGACTATGGTCAGCTAAGTGGAGAAATAAAATACATAGAGGAACTGCCAGACAACACCTCGATTCCTATTTATGCGAATTTTTGTGGCGGCGAGTTCACAAAGAAGAGGACCCGTTCCTCGCTATTTTAAATAGCATAAAACTATTTTGCCTACCAAAATAAATAAGACGAAGTGAAAATAAATTGTACATATGTCGTTTATAGTGTTGATATTTTTTCTTTTGTACATTTCTTCTTTAAGTGTTTTTTTATTATTTCATTAATATATGTGTCGTAAAATAAAAGTATTTTTTTTTGTTATTACATTTGTTTTTGTTTCTGTTTACACTTTCAATAATACGAATATAATACAATAATACGAAGATAGGAATTACGAGAAGGCTTATCACTGCCTTATCGGAATTATCAGTGTTCAGGTTATAAACATTGGCAGATAGCAGTCAGTCCCGGCCTGCTAGTGAAGAAGTACCTATTTATATTTTCTTATATATATTGTCGTATAAATATAGTAATAGTAAAAAAAATATATATAAATATGTACACATTTCTATGAATTAGTTACGTTTAAATAATCATGGCATCGTGCATCCCGAATAAACATTCATGACTCAAAACGAGTGAATTTTTCAGGAGAGCGTTAGGAAAGCTTAAGCGATCCCAAATGAATTTACTGTTAATTTAATATAATACGATTTACCAGTAAAAGTTAAAATCTCGGACTATATTTTTCCATAAAAATAAAAGAAAAATCCTTTTTTTTTAAGTTAGTAAACTGTTGTTCGGCATGGGCGATGTCAACTGTTCTACATACATAATTAGTTCAGCGGTCAGCGTGTAAACAAGGTTACTTTCATGAAAATACTGACGTAAAATCGTCACTTCTGTAAACGAGGCAGTATGGGGTATAGCCTGAGTAACATAGGAAGGATGTTAGAAAGGTGAGAGAATATTGATAAACGACTGACTTTGATAATCAAGTATGGAAAATGAAGAATATGCTTCAAAGAATGTGTGTTCCAAATGGAAGAAGGTACAACAGATATGGAGAATTATATTATTGCCTTTACAGAAATTTTAGATTTTATTATCGTCGGTGGAAGATTTCAGGATGAAAGGGAGTAAACTCTACAAGGTTTACCGAGGAGTGGAGAAGTAGGATTTGAAATTTTATTGTCTACATCCGTAAGTGGAGTTTTGAAACCAGCGGATAAGCAAAAATGGGTCCGTTTTCGAATGTGTCTGAGCTGATGAAATGAGAATCTGTAACTATAGACCACTTTAGGTGAAATAAAGGATTACAGTTCAGTTTAACTTTTATCTGTTTTTTTACTGCCAGAAAAGTAGAGGAAGATTGCCCAGGATTGCAACCTGTCGCTTTTGGCAGGGATCTCATCGATAAATCAGGGTTTGGCAAACAAATAAACACTCAAGTTTGTGGAGCTTTGCCAAGATAATCAAGCACGCCGTAAACTTAACAATACAATACACCTGGCCTTACAGGAAGTAGTATAACACAAGAAAGATGATTAAAAAAAGCGAATATAAATTTTTATTTTTAGTGTTAACATATAATATATAAAAAAACAATTATATCTTAAATTTATCAAAGGATAATGGATCCAACTTCATAACAATAATAGATAATTCATAAGATTTTCTAAAATTTTGACTAATAAAATTCGGAAATACAAATTTGTTTTAGTATTTTTAAATTTATTTTCAATTTCTAATAAATCCTATGAAATCACCTTTAGCCTTCTGTCCTACAGTATCCTTTAATAATACCCCACTTATCCCTGTTGAACAAATCCGATACCTTGGACTCCACTTGGACAAACGTCTAACTTGGAATCCTCATACAATATTGAAACGACAAGAAACCGCTCGATTTTCAGACTACTCCAAAACTTACTAGACAAACGCTCTAAGCTTCCAGTTAATTACAAAAGACTCATAAACATGACTAAAATAAGACTTATTTGGAATTACGGAGTTCAGCTTTGGGGCTCCACTAAGCCATCGAATCCCTCTCGTATCCTTACAATCCAAAATCCTTCGGAAAATCCTCAAATCTCCTTACTTTGTCACCAATAAAATAATCCTTAACGACCTTAATGTTCCTTATGTTTCCGATTTGGCCCAATCCAGATACCTATACTTCCTCCCGCCTCCAGATAACCTTGCTTCCTCTTCTATCCCTGATAACCCTTCTAGTTGTCTGAAAAAAAGTTGGTCTCGAGATCTCCTATTGTAAATACATTTTTTTAGAGTGCTACCAAGCCACGTATGTCTGGTTATAGTGTCTCTGCTCAGCCTCCCTTGGTAATACCATTGATGCGGCTGAGTGAAAGACGCTGGGATCTCCTAGAGTCCTGCCTATCCCTCCATGAGTGTGGGGAAAGGCTTGGCTCGGAGATCTTGAGTGACTGAATATTGTATAAAAGCATGGGTGTATTTATATATTTATTTTGTTAGATTTGTTTATTTTTGTTTAGTTTAGTATCTTTTAGTTTATATACATTTACTATAGTATTATTATATTACTGTTTATTATTTTTATTTAATAGTATGAATGACCTACTCTATATCACTATTACTATTGTCCTTGAATGTGACAGATCGTAATATATCTCAATAAACACTTGTCGGTTTGCTAAAAAAAAAAAAAAAGAGTGCTACCAGTGGGTAGTTCCTCAACAAGTGATTTCATGTTATTATTTTCTGTTATCAAATTTACTATATATTTTTTATTTATAATTACAGTTGTAAATAAAAAAAATATTTAAAAAAATTATTTTCAAATAGTCTTAAATAGCGAATTACACGTATTTGTGAGGAATGCAATGATTTTCGTTGACAAATTTCTTATATATACCAGTACCCATAAAAAGGGCTCTTTAAGCATAAAATATTAAATTGTCAGGGTTAGTGCCCTCTCTTTAATGGGTAGTAAATTATCGAAGAAGCAATGTTTTACTAATTATTAATTGAGATGGTAGTGGTAATTAACTTGCAATTGCAATCCTCGCCCGTAAATAGAGAGTTGGATATTGTGCTAATATTGAACTGTCCTTAATAAAATAGGGAGCTAATTGTCCGATTATGGTAAGGTATGGGAGTCGGGTTCCAGTGGGTCATGGCGGGGTTGCACCTGCTTTCCCATTTGGGAGCCTGCGTTACACTCGGCAATATTAATATGTCTTCATTGTTTATTACATGAATTATCTATTATTATGTTTATATGTCCATATACTCTGTTTACCGACATTTTAATTTAATCTAATGTAAGATGACCGTAAACATTTAAATTTATTAAAGTGATGAAATCTTTTCGTATGCATTTTAAATGATATCTGAAGTACTTTGATTTTAGTTCATTGCCCAACTAATTAAGAAAATATAGAAGAAAAATATTAAGAATACGTATAATCACTACTATTAATTAAACTTTTATAAAAAAAAAAAAGACGATTCTATTTAAAACTATTTAATTCGCTTAAAAATATGCCTATTATAACGTTTCATGGCATTAACACCGTAAAACCTTCAAGTTGAGTATATTATTAAAAAGAAAACTACTTTTTCAGCACCAAGAAGGATCGAAGTATTTTTACGTCCATTTATCGTTTTAATAGATATTTCATAATCTTATTATAGGTTTTGTAAGAAAATTTTATTACAAAATAAAAGTAAAATTGATTTTTTTTTTCTTTACGAACAAAACTGGTTCATGGAACATTCCGGTTAAATATAAATTCCACAAAATTGGATCCGAATCAACTGAAGATTCCAAAACCTGTTCATAATTCAGGAACCCTTCGCCCAATTCAAACCAATTTCGAGTGTCGGTAAAGTATTCTAAATTACGTGATTTTTTTTTTTCGTAACGTTTTTCAAAACCAACGTTATGAACAAAAAATAATAATAATAATAATAATAAATTTCGCTTTTAACGTGTAATCAAAATTTTTTACAATCAACTTTAAAGATAATGGAATGAGTAGATGGATAGACGAACTCTGAGGTAAACTCCCATCTTTTTAGGGAATCTTTATACGTCAAATTATTATTTCAAGGCTTCAAACGATGTATGAACCATCGCGGAAAGATAAAAAAAAAAATGTTTCGTTTTGGACGTTTCAATGTTTCTCGATTTGCTAACAAAATTAATTTGCTTTATGGTTATCTTTTTTTTTTTTTTTTCATCTGAGCAACAAACATACATTTAATTTTTAAGGTTTGTATATTTCCGTTTACATGCTTTAAAACATTTTTTTTTTTAAATGGGAGAATCGTTTCGATATAATTTTCAATCTTAAGATTTAAATTTTCATGTAGTACCCATTCGAGTTTATCGTAAAATTCACTTTTGACTTCATCGTCACTGTCTTCGGTCGGGCAATGTATGTTTATTAATGCGATTTTACACCAACGTCCCTGAAATGTAGCTACCGAAATTCTATCACTAAAGAATTGTACGTCCCTCAAAGCGGATAGTAATCTACTCCTAATTAGAAACCCGGTACCTAAACAATGATTCCCGCTTCCTCCGTACCAAATAGTGTACTTTCCTTCCCTCATCGAGCCTTCCCCTGGCCAGCGAACCTCTTGCATAGCCACGACATCCAAATTGTACCCATTTACCTCATTCGCGACCGATTTTAGCCCCCCTGCTGTGTTTAAACTCCTGACGTTCCACGTACCAATATTTAAATCCCTATATTTCAACTTGTGCCATGAATCCCCTAAAGCAGTCCCCACCCGGAGACCCGAACGGGGGACTAGTTTACCTCCGGATAATGAGCGTTTTACCTTAGGGAGATCCATGACTTTTTGTGGTGTTTGGTGAACTAAAGATATGTGAGTAGGGCGTTCAATCCTACCCCCTCCTAATCCTAATCCTAATCCTACTCCTAAGCCCATTTGATTCGAAATCAAATTGATGAAATCATCGCGGCTAATCAAATGGGCTTGTAAAGTTGTTGGGCTTAGTAACGAGAGAATTCCTAAAAGGTTAATATTTGCTGTGTCGAATGGTAAGCGTCCGAGGGGTAGACCGAAGCGAAGGTGGGAAGATTGCATTAAAGCCGATCTGAAGGGACTGGGTTTGGACGGCGAACGGTGGAGGGAAGTGTGTAACAAGCGATTGGTGGTGTCGGCATCGAACCTTCGGGTTCGCTAAGCCTTATTATTATAAGATTTAAATAAAAGCAGTTCCACCACGTCTTTTTTTTTTTTTTTATTACGTCAGCTCCTAAAGCTCATTGAACACAACGGACAGTGATGAATTCATTTTTTTTAAATGAACGTTTTGATTGATACTTGGCGGATAAAGTGACTAAATATCACTTTAATAATATTTAGTAATAGTAATATTCAAAACTAAATTAAAGAGCATCTTTTTTTGATATTTAACCTTCGAGGTCGATTTTCAGACAACCAATGACCTATATTATGTACTAAAATATTTTATAGGATAATTCAAAATATTTGTTTCCTTTTTCTAAAAAAGGATTTTCAGATTGACAACTTTCTCACCAAGTGATAATACAATGGGACGCGGTACCTTTAGATAGAAGAATGAAATTATGTAACAATGAAGAGGTCTCAATGCAAGTAGAAACAAAGATCAGTTACAATACCGCTCCAGCGAAAGGAGGGGATAAGCCAACAAAAGAAATAATTAGAGCAAGGACTTATGTGCTTTCCTGCCTCAATCTATAGCATTAACCTGGTCTTTCTCCTTTGTTATTTTATGTATAATATATATGAAAGTATGTATATTTATATATAATAAAAATTATATGCAGGGTGTCCCGTAAGTAGAGGAAATTTTTTATAGCAGTAATAGATGACTTCAATAGCTACAAAAAAAGTTGTTTACATAAACAATGGGGAAAGTTTTAGTAGGAAAGCAGCAAATCCATTTTTTGCGTTTTTTTAAGTGAGTCATGTTCTTTATTGAATCGAAACCAACAACTAAAGAAATTTTTAATTTAATTAATTAATTATGAACTAATTAAAAAACCTCAACCTACACAGTACTCTTCAGGAAATGTTACAACATACCGAGAAAGATGTGGAAATTCTGATGAGCTTTTTAAAAAAAAACGTGATTCTACAATAGAATGTAGGAAACTGGAGTGAAGAAAGAATTGCCAATGACCCTATCGGGTTGAGACAAATTTAGGTAATAAATAAATAAGTAATTAATAATTGCTTCAATGTGAACAAAATGAAATTGTCTTTAAATGAACATGGAGTTTATCAATGTTAAAATTATTTACAGAGGACTTTTGAGTGGCTAAACTATGCGAAGTTCTGCTTTTAGAAAAATCATAAATTATTCGCCTTTCTTTTTTTATCATCATCCAACTATACTACAGTTTCCTCATTTTTACAAAACTTCTTCGTTTAATAAGCCTAATGGGGCTGGGGTAGCGCTTGCAAGGCTAAGGCGTTAGCAAAGGAATGGCTATCACTTGGATGGGTGACCGTCCATCAAGGAAAGCCGCACTGCCGAAATTCCCCCATCCCCCGGGTATGTGAGGCCCGTCAGCCTACTGGAGGCAACTCACACCGACTGCCGCAGGGTTGATGACCCTATCCCGTACTTATATCGGGAATCGGAATGCGGTCTAGAACACCACACTCGCGGTCAAAGATCTTCATGGTCTGTAGCGCCAACCGTAAAAAAAAAAAAAAAAAAAAAAAATAATATATATATATATATATATATATATCATTTATATCAAATTTATCACTAAAATACTCAGGCAATTCTTACTATCAGATTTGACTTTCTTTTTTTTTTTTTCTACAGAAACACAGAGTTTATTTCTAAGAAGGATGTAATGTATTTTTAATTTTTTTTTTCTGAAGGTGTATATTTATGTTTTACCACTGTACATAGTTTTAAGTTTCTTGGCATGGTTTCAAGTGTTTTGTATATAGATTTTTTCTATATTGTATATAGTATGTTTAACTAATAGTTTCTTTACTTATTTCACTTTATTTTTACTTTTTATGTTTGTTTTTATTTAGGCCAGATATAATATTTTAATTTTGTATTTTTTTTCTCATTCTAAAGGGACTTTGTCCCAGAATAATATTATTTTCTATTCTATATATGATTAATTAGGCTAGCGAAAGCCATATAAAAAGATCTGATGTCCTAATTACTGGCATTTATGCCCCTCAACATAAAATGATATATATATATTATATATATATATATATATATATATATATATATATATATATAATATTTTAAGAAGAAATTATTAAAGATATTTTTCCAAAATATGATGAGGGCCATCAATGCCACAAATCAGGACATCAGCTCTTTTGATACGGCTTTCGTTAGCCTAATTAACAGAACAAAATAGCTGGGAATGGAAGCGAAAATTAACCGAGTGAAAGCAAAAAATAAATGCTTTGGGTATTTACTGCAGGACTAATAGAAAGACATCTTTATTTTATTACAATCCCTTAAAGATAACAAAAATGAATAGAAAAATAAATATCACTACTTACATTAAATGGATGAAAAAAAGAATACAAATGGAAATAATTATGATAAAGAAAACAAATCTGATATTTCCTTTGATTGAAAAAAAAAATATCTTAAAATTAGAGAACGTTATGTATAATCAAAATGTGTTTTAACGCAACCCCCCGCCTGTAACTTTTCAAGTACACATAAATTCTAGCCGGCTTTGCATATTAAGTAACACACTCACTAAATGGGTAGTTATTTTGTCAAGCATTAACCTCTATCTCCCTCAACACATCTCCAGTTGAGGAAGCCTCGCTTCGCCCGTAAACTTGCAAAGTTAGTGCTTTCCCAGTTTATCTTCTATTAAGCCTATATAAGGCTGATTTCAACCAGGACTTTACTGCACCATGTTATCACGTATCGTATACTACAACTACGTAAAATCGAATCATAAATATATATATTACGCTATATTTTAGATGAATCCAAAATCTATTGTATCACTTGAACGATGTAACGCTAATTATTATTTTGGTTTAATGTTAAGATTTTATAACTTCCGAACCTCTTATGGTTGGTTGTTTCGATGTCTGGGACCTATACATCTAGGTTATCAGAGCCCGATCAACTAAATAACACTACTTTTAAACTATTTAAACTATAGGGTGGTAGGCTTAAAATAAAAATAAAATAACTAAATAAAATAAAATAAATAGATGATTATACTTAAATATAATGATATGATAATATTATGAATTATATAGAATGAATTATATGAATTAGAATAATGGATTATTTTTTTAAATTTTTATTATTGAAATTTACAACTGTATTAAATGATAAATACGACAAGTAAATACGAAATAAGTAACATGACATGTAAAACATGAAGAGAAACTACCCCCATTGGTAGAACTCCAATTATATTTCTATATTAGAAGGCCCCTAACCCATCTTCTTTTCAGACGCCTCGCAGAGTTTTCAGGAATAGAAGAAGAAGCAAGGTTAGAAACAAGAGGTTTCGGATGGTTCAAAAGTTTATTATGGAAGGATAGGTATCTGGATTGAGCTAAATCGGAAACATATGGTACATTAAGGTCGTTATGGATGATTTTATTTGTGACAAAGTTGGGAGCATTGAGGATTTTACGAAGGATTTTGGATTGTAGAGATTGGATACGAGAGGAATTCGATGGTTTAGTGGAGCCCCAAAGCTCGATCCCGTGAGTCCAAATAGGCCTTATTAGAAGAAGAAGAAGAAGAAGAAGAATCAACTTTATTCTGGGACTACGTCCCTTGAGAATAACAATATTGTACATAAAATTAAACATTACATCTGGCCAAAATTGTATATTACAATAAACAAAAACAAACAAACAAACAAAAAAAAACAACTAAAAAATAAGGGATAAAAGAAGTATTTACATAACTGTACAGATATAGGAAGCCATAATATGAGAAATAAGGTCCTAATACTGCAAAATAGTTGCTATACACAATACGCTATGAAATTATAAATGAGCGACAAATAATAATAAAGATGTTATAGTAATAGTAGTATGTTCGAAGAACATAATAGTTTAATCGAAATACAATAATAGTGTAATCGTACATACACAATATATACACACAATAATACAATAATAGTGAGAATACAATAATAGTACAATAGTATATATACAATATACATATATTAATATATATATATACATATACACATATACATATATACAATGCAACAATAGTATAATAATACAATATAGGCTACCCAGCGTCTGATTGAATTGTAAGGAGGAATTGGAAAAGGAGGGTTTTAAATGTGGATAAGGATGGTGCATGGCGGATTTTAAGTGGGATGGAATTCCAAAATGTGGTGGATCGGACAATAAAGGAGTGTTGAAATGAGGCCGATTTGTTGAAAGGGGCATAATGGTCGGAAGGACGAGATCTTGTGGAGAGGGAGTGGATAGATGACTTGAATTGAAGGAGATTGAATGCGTAGGACGGACGATGATTATTATAGTAATATATATGATTCTTTTGTAAATAGTTGGAAGTTTAGAGCGTTTGAATAGTAAGTGCTGCAGTAGAAAAAGTCGGGCGGTTTCTAGTCGTTTCAGTCTGGTATGGGGGTTCCAAGTAAGTCGTCTGTCCAGGTGGAGTCCTAAATATCGGATTTGTCCAACAGGGATAAGTGGGGCATTGTTAAAGAACACTGTAAGACAGAAACTCATAGGTTTACGGCGACGGGTAAAGGTAATTTGATGGGATTTATTGGAATTTATTTTAATCCTTCAGTTTTGACACCCTTCTTCAAGGCTTGTCATGTTTGATTAGAGAGTTTGGGATGCAATTGATAGATCTTTATTAACTGTTAGGATACACGTGTCACCTTCATAGGTGAATAGAAAAATTAATTAAAAATCTGTTAAAGGATCATTGGTTATAAACTTGTCATATATGTTTTATGAGACTTTCGTTGTGTAGATATTCCATAACTTTTGCTACGATTTCTTTCTGATTTCCTAGAGATACTGATATATTCCGGTGTATTCCTAGTTTTTTCAATCTTTCAGACTTCTCTACGATTACTGCGTTTGGAGCTACTCCACAGTTGCACCTCTTTCTTTATTGTCTTTATTTTGCTAGGTGCAATGATTCCCCACAGTCTTTGCCATATGATTTCTATTAGAGGTCTCACAAATTCAGATGTTGTCAAGAAAGCTTTACCACGGCCTGGAAGAGTAAGAGTTTTGCCGCTCTATCAGCCATTTCGTTTCCTTTAACGCCTATATGGTCAGACAAAGTGTGCCGTTGTGCCAACTCCATGAAACATTTTTATAACACTTAAAATACTCTGTTTCTCTGGATGGTTTGGATACATATTATTCATGGCTTTCAGAGTACATAGGCAGTCCGATACCACAAGCACATTTGAAACTGGCGTCGTCTTGACGTATCCGGGACTCATGGCGATGGCGTTCATCGCTGTTGTGTAGACACTACAAAAATGATGTAATTTACATTTGTATGTCGTATCAAGGGTAGACAAAGGCCGGTCCACTAGATGTATCTGATTTAGAACCGTCGGTGAATATTAGATGGTGTTGAGGTAAGGCGAGGATTATTTTGTGGAACTTTTCTTTATATTCTGCAGCTAATGTACTATCTTTGTTGAGTTTGGCGAGTTGTTCCAATGGAAAACGGTAATATGGTATATAGGTCTTTTTATATTTCATTTAATCTAATTCGTTTTAGTTTATTTATTATAACGGACACAATCTTTCTGGTAATGGTAATATATAACGGACATTCTTTCTGGTAATAGTAATGTGGTCTCTTTCGTAGAAACCTTTCGAACCTCTTACGTATAGAACTCAAAATACATTGTAAAAATCGAAAATGTTAAACGTTTTGAAAATAATCGAAAATTAATTACAGACCATGCTTCCTGTAGCGATATAAGGTCATAGTGCATAGCAATTTTTCCACTCGAATTCTACATATATCATACAAGAAATCCTGGACACTGAATATTTATCGGTATATATTAATATTTTTTTTTGTTTTAGTCGTATTATAGTGCCCAGTAAAGACCTTTTTAATGAATACGTCAGGGTCTGATTTGGATCTGCCTTCATTATATGCAAACATCTATATCTATCAAAATAAAACATTCAATTTTTGAATTTATACAAGGTTTAAGAAGTTCTCTCCAACTGTGGGACTATTAATTTTTGGGCTATGATATTTATATACCCACAAACCATAATAATAGTTTATTTATTTCAACAACTCATAGTCCACGGTGGTGACACATTTTAATCGAATTATTAAATTCGTCCAAAAATTCATGAATGGCTTCATTTTATAGTAACCTAATACCTTTTTATTTGGGAAAATCCTTAGAAATGGAACAGTTTCACTCTGAAGAAGTACTTAAAACTCATGAACATTTCCTTTATACTTGGATTGTAACAAAGTGTGATCTCAAAATCGAGCAAAATGCTAGCCTACAAAAATATGGTGTGGCCTTCAACGCAAACATATCAAAATAAGAAGGTTATATAGGCAAAACAGCATAGTATCCCTTGTTTAGTTTTCAAATGGAAGATTGGTCACTATTAGTATCTTCTATTTTTTTTTTTTTTTTTTTTTGTAAATATTGATTTGTGATAGAGCTACGCAATATTAATTGAGAAAATTCATGACATCTACAACTCAAGAACGTCACGAAGTCTGTGAATTTAAGTGTGTATTTATATACAGATTGAAAATAGCATAAACAAATGAATATTCCTTATAATCGATGTCTGATATGGTGCGGGAAGACATTGCAGTAGTTAGATGTTTTATTTTTCACATTCAATATTAGTGCGGCAAACTATTGTTAAATACCCACCTAGTGGGTTCATATATTTTGAAAATAACCCACAAATTAGATCCCAATTGCCTACATTATTTTTACTTTACATTCAACGGTTCAGCCCTTTGGTCATTTTCAAGAGTAAATATCTCATTTTAATATTTAAAAAAAATCATACGGGCTAAATTGCCCTTATCACAATACCTAATGATTTTATTTTTATATTAAAATAAGGTTACTTTCCTTGATGGCCTAAGGGCTGAAACAAATGCAAATTGAATGTTAATTAAAAATGATGCTGCACTATTGGGTTCTAATGTGTATTTTTATTATTCCAAAGAAAGTGAAGTCCTAACCAAGAATATTGAAATATATATATATTGAAATATAAACGCCTTTGAGTATTAAATTTAAACTAATAATAACTTAAACTTATAATTAAATGACCTTCTATTTAACTAACTATTCCCAATTAAATAGTTAACACAAAATAAAAAAAAAGTTCATATTAACATATACCTCAAACTCATTTATTAAACGCACCCGGGACTGCTGTACAAACTCCGAAAATTCCTACCACCTACATACTTCCTCATTATCCGTTCCTACCTTACTGATAGATACTTTAAAGTAAATCACAATAACGCCTATTCATCCCTTTTTCCCCAGTCCGCTGGTGTTCCTCAAGGTAGTATCCTAGGTTCTATCCTCTATACAGTTTATACAGCTGACATCCCTACCTATCCCAACACTGTCATCACCACATATGCCGATGACACATGTATCAGTAAACTATGACCCAGCAATCGCATCCCAAATGCTTCAATCACACATCATAAATCTAGAAGAATGGTGTCAAAACTGGAGAATTAAAATAAACTCCAATAAATCCCACCAAATTACCTTTACCCTTCGTCGTAACCAACGACTTCCTGTCCTACAGTTCCTTTAACAATACTCCACTTATCCCTGTTGAGGAAATCCGATACCTAGGACTCCACCTGGACAAACGACTAACTTGGAATCCTCATACTAGACTGAAACGACTAGAAACCGCTCGACGTTTCCGATTACTTCAGCACTTACTAGACAAACGCTCTAAACTTCCCATTAATTACAAAAGACTCATATACTTGACTATAATAATGACCTATTTGGACTTACGGAGTTGAGCTATGGGGCTCCACTAAACCATCGAATTCCTCTCGCATCCAATCCTTACAATCCAAAATCCTTCGTAAAATCCTCAATGCTCCTTACTTTGTCATAATAAAATTATCCATAAAGATCTTAATGTTCCTTATGTTTCAGATCTGGCCCAATCCAGATACCTATCCTTCCATAATAAACTTCAGAATCATCCCAACCCTCTCGTTTCTAACCTTGCTTCCTCTTCAATTCTTGATAACCCTCCGAGGCGTCTGAAAAGAAGATGGCCCCGTGATCTCCTAATGTAGTCATATCATTAGAGTGCTACCATTGGGTAGTTACTCAGCAAGTGTATTCATGTCATTATTTCTATTATGTCCAAATTTACTTGATGTATTTATGTAATACAGTTGTAAGTGTCATTAAGAAATAAAAAAAAATTTATTAAACAGTTATCAAATGTTAAAGATTTATTATTTATTTACTACATTAAGACTGATCGTACAAAATTTAGCGTGTTTAATACTAAATAACAGGTTTTAATCACCTGATAAACAAATGAACGATGAGCAATAACAGTAGTTGCTCATGTGTTTGTCTAGTTCTGTGTGTTTTAGCGTGAGTGAATACTGTAGCACAGTTCAATTTATGATTACCATTGGAGACATCATAAATTTCTTCACTTATGCAGAACAAACAGACATGCTTTAAAATTATGGCGAGGTACATGAACGATGCTTCTGCTGTTCGAAGATATCGAGAAAAACTTCCTAACCGAAGAATACCAAATCGTAAAACATTTGAGGCCATTGAAAGACGTCTTGGGATTAATGGCACGCTAAAACCTATACTAGTAAACGCCGGTCAACAAAGATTTCGACGAACTGCAAGCGTTGAAGAAGAAATACTTGGGATGAAGAAAACCCTCATACGACTGCTGTTGGACATTACCAACATACCTTTTCTTTAAATGTCTGGTGTGGTCTTCTAAGCGACAACATCATCGGCCCTTCTTTTTGCCACCTAGGCTGTCAGGTATATCTTACTTGCATTTTTTTGCAAAATAATCTTCATGAACTCCTAGAAGATATTCCGCTAGGCATTAGGCAAAGGCTGTGGTTTATGCATGACGGTGCTCCAGCTCACTTTTCTAATAGTGTCACTGATTATTTAAATGCAACTTATGGAGACAGATGGGTTGGTCGAAACGGACCTGTTAAATGGCCACCACGATCTCCGGATTTAACGTCATTAGATTATTTTTTGTGGGGCTGGATGAAGTCTATGGTTTATTCTGCAGCAGTTGGTACGCAAGAAGAGCTAAGAAATCGGATCGTGGAAGCCGCAGTAACTATCAAGCACCATCCTGATGCTATACGAAGAGCCAGAGAAGCATGGATTCGTCGTGCTGAATGTTGCATTCAACAAAACGGAGGCCCTGGAACTGTTACTCCAAATGTTGTAATAATAATAAATCTTTAACCTTTGATATATGTTCAATAAGTAAGTTTGAGATATATGTTAATATGAACTTTTTTGTTTAATTTGTGTTAGTGAACACATACCTAAAATAAAAAAAAAGAAAATATATATATATATATAATATATAAATAATTAAATTATGATATTTTTAGTAAACAGAGTGTTTGTAAGCATTACTTCTTCCACCAAGTGGGCTGAATTGTATAACGCGAGTCGATAAAACGGCTTCGAATCCAATAATCGGGTACCTGACCCTTCACTAATTGCCTTTAGTATCTCCCTCTCTGTGGATACAATCGATTTGTCCATATCATAGTCCATCTCTGCAATCCATTCGAGTCCCCAAACCGTTTCCTGAACTTAGCTAATGAACGAGTGATAACACTAGAAAATAGACAAAATCTATAAATTAATAACAGACCTGGGAATTATTTCAAATGAAGCATTTTAAAATAAAATACATTTTTGTATTTTGCATTTTAAGAAGTAAAATATGAAATACATTGTCTGTAACTGTATGGGAGACTAAGTACGAATGTTACATTCGTCACTTCAGCGAAACTAAAAGAAATAGCCGAGAGGTTTATAGGGAATAAAGGGATTTTGTGCCTGTCTGAACGTATTTAACAGTATTGAGAAAGCATCGCTCAACATTAACATTAATAGAGACCTTCATTATTATTTAACAGACAGGTGTGACTATTTTTATTCTATTTCTTGGAATAGTTGTTATATATAGAGTAGAGTAATGAATATTTTTCCTCGTTATAAGTTATACATTAGTTAATTGTGGGTTGATGGTTGACTGTCGTGAATAATGAAAAGGATGGTTGGGGTGATCAGTCAGAAATATAAAGGTAAAAATAAATAATAATATTTATCTTAACATTTGTCAGAAATAAAAAGGCAAAAATAAATAATAACATTTATTTTAAAATTTGTCAGAAATAAAAAGGCATTATTTATTATTTAAAATATTATTATTATTATTTATAATTATTATTTAATATTATTATTATTATTCAAAATAAATATTATTATTTATTTTTGCCTTTTTGTTTCTGGCATATGTTAATATAAATATTATTATTTATTTTTTCCTTTTTATTTCTGACTAATCACCCCAACCATCCTTCTCTTCATTAAACATTAGTTGTTAATTAGCAGTGATTACTTTGTACGTAGATAATTTTATATTGTCGAGGCGACTACAGGACTACATTGGGTACGGTTGTGATATATTTTCTGTGTAAGTCAGTGAAACAAGTAAATTTTTTTTAACTACCCAGAAAACGCTCGAAGAAGACCCAAAATCGATTCTTACACATTTGTTTTTATGCCTTATTAGCTATAAGCGATTAAATTGTTGCCGGATTTTATTTATTTTGTTATGTAATTTTTTTTTCGAGTATTACAACAATCTGTCTCTTGGACATCGGTTATAGTGAGGTAGTATGAAATTCACACTAAATGCACAAAGAAATATAAAATAAATGGAAGCAAAATAATAATCAAAAGTATATACAATAGATAATAAAATAAAATAACCTAAAAAATAAGAAAATTAAAACTAAGAAAAAAAAAAAAAACCACATGCATACCTATATACAATCAGGCGAGGGAACTCCAGGAGAACCCTGCGCTACTCTCTCCAACCGCGTCACTGGTACTAAAGCCAGCGGAGATTGGTCGAGAGCACTTTAGCCACATACACTCATGTCTTGAGTGAAGAATCTGGCCATTGCCAGAACTCCAATTTATACAATTTACAAAAGGTCGCGAGGCCACTGCCGTTTCTACCTTCTTGGAGAATTATAGGGATGGGAAGTGCTTGATAAAGATTGTGCAAGCGGATTTGGGTGGTACGTAAGGTTCTGGTGAAATTTGGAGAATTTTTCTGGGATAAGGTCTAGGATAAATGGGATGTTGAGGTCATGATGTAAGGTTTTTTTGGTTACATAGAATGGAGCATCGACTATTGTTCGAAGAACTTTTGACTGGAAGGATTGGATGCGCGTTGTTATATAATAAAATAAAATCGATTTTAGACTATTTTGGTGCATTTTTGAACCTGTCACTGCTGATTCCTAGCACTGTCACAACCGTCCCTGGGGTTTGGTCTGTTTGCTCCTGTGAGATAACCATTTTACTAACGGACAAAATTTTAGAATTTATACTTAGACAAGTTTTAGACACTTTACTATAAAAAAACACCTTTCTTTTATCTACAATACTACAATACTACTAACAATTAAAGATGATTTTTTTTTATTTATTTATTTTAAATGATATTTACAACTGTATACAAAAAAATACATCTAGTAAATTTGCACAATGGTATAAAGACATGGAACACATGTTGAGAAACTACCCATTGGTAGCACTCTAATAATATGTCTATATTAGAAGATCACGTGGCCATCTTCTTTTCAGACGACTCGGAGGGTTATCAGGAATCGAATAGGAAGCAAGGTTAGAGACAAGAGGGTTGGGATGGTTATGAAGTTTATTATGGAAGGACAGATATCTGGATTGGGCCAAATCTGATACATAAGGAACATTAAGGTCATTATGGATAATTTTATTTGTAACAAAGTAAGGAGCATTGAGGATTTTACGAAGGATTTTGGATTGCAAGGACTGTATGCGAGAGGAATTTGAAGGCTTGGTGGAGCCCCATAGCTCAACCCCGTAAGTCCAAATAGGCCTTATTATAGTCATGTAAATCAGTCTTTTATAATTGATTGGAAGGTTAGAGCGTTTGTCTAGTAAGTGTTGAAGTAGTCGGAAACGTCGAGCGGTTTCTTGTCGTTTCAGTCTGGTATGAGGATTCCAAGTTAGACGTTTGTCCAGATGGAGTCCTAGGTAACGGATTTGTTCAACAGGAATAAGTGAGGTGTTGTTAAAGGATACTGAAGGACAGGAAGTCATTGGTTTACGACGAAGGGTGAAGGTAATTTGATGGGATTTATTGGAATTTATTTTAATTCTCCATTTCTGACACCATTCTTCCAGGTTTGTGATGTGGGATTGAAGGGTTTGGGATGCAATAGATGGGTCGTTATTGACTGATAGGATACATGTGTCATCAGCATATGTGGTGATGACAGTGTTGGGATGGGTTGGGATGTCAGCTGTATAAACTGTGTAAAGGATAGGACCTAGGATACTACCTTGAGGAACACCTGCAGACTGGGAAAAACGGGATGTATATACATTGTTGTGATTTACTTTAAAGTATCTATCAGTAAGGTAGGAACGGATAATGAGGAAGTAGGTAGATGGTAGGAATTTTCGGAGTTTGTACAGCAGTCCCGGGTGCCAAACTCTATCAAACGCCTGTTCAACATCGAGAAAGGCTCCCGTACAGTACATACCGCGCTCCAATGCAGAGGATACTACGTCTACCACACGATGGCATTGCTGTATAGTGGAATGGGAGGAGCGGAATCCAAATTGGTGATCTGGGATTATGTGATTAGAATCTAGGATTGGGTACAGGCGTTTTAAGATTAGTTTTTCCAGGATTTTTCCCATGATGGGTAACAGAGAGATGGGACGGTAAGAGGATGGATATTCTGGTGGCTTTTTGGGTTTGTGGATCATTTTGACAATAGATATTTTCCAAGGATCAGGGAAATATGTTGATCGGAGTACAGCATTATATATGAAAGTAAGGAATAGGATGGCTTTTCGAGGAAGAAGTTTCAAGATCTGGGATGTTATTAGGTCATGTCCAGGAGCTTTGTAGGAGGGTAATCTTTGAATGATGTTGGATATTTCTGTGGGATGAAATGCTTTAGGTGGTAGGGACATTTGGAGAGGAGTATCCAGTTCTGATTCAATACATTCGATGTGGGTTGGATTAAGGATATCAGGATGTGGGTTGAAAATTTGGAACAGATGTTGACCGAATAACTGGGCTTTTTCTTCGTCGGATTTGGACCAGGTTTGGGATTCAGTAAGAAGTGGGTGATTAAAATCTTTAAACTTCAGAAGTTTTTTGGTTGTAGTCCATAGTGATTTGTCAGTTGTTGTAATATTTCCAGTTAGGTTCAGTAATTGTTGAGTTTTATATTTTCTGATTTCTGATTTTAGTTTGTTAGTCAATTCGGTATAGTACGTTTTGTCTGAAGGATATCTAGTCCTGTGCCACTTCGATCTTGCTCTGCGTTTATCCCTTAATAAGATTCGAATATGCTGTGGCAAGTTAATTTGTCTTAAATTATTGCTTTTATTATTAACAAATGTGTTATTATTTATACTCGTTGTTATAGTTGTATTAAGGTTTTCTATGGCATTATCAATATGTTGTTTTGTCTTGAGGGGAATTTTTAAGTCCAGTTTATCTTCCAGATCATGACGAAATTTGTCCCAGTCCACTCGTCCTGTAATTAGTTTAGGAAGTTTAGGTTTAGGAGCAAAGTTCGAATGTAGTAAAAGCAAAACTGGACTATGATCTGACGAAAGGTCATCCAGGGATTTGATAATGGATTGGGAGGAGGAAATCTGGGAGGTGATAAATATATCCAGGATATCGGGACGTTTTTTCAGAGATGTAGGCCAATATGTAGGATTCATGGGTGAGAGGATTGAATAACTGTTGGAAGAAGAGACACGTGATAGGATGCTACCGCGGGAGTTGGATGTTCGACAACCCCATCGTTGGTGTTTAGCATTGTAGTCTCCTCCAGCAATAAAGCGCGCTCCGAGGGATTGAAATAAGGAATCAAGTAGGCTATAAGAGAGGGAATTACCAGGAGGACAGTATACAGCTGAAAGTGTTAGATGGAAAGGACGAGTTGAAAGGATTACAGAAGTTGATTGAATGGCATCAGTTGGAGTAGAAGGGATAAGGGAATGCGATAGAGATTTATGTATAAGGATGCAAGAGCCAGCGTGGGAAGTGTTGTCTGGATGGTCAGATCTATAAGTGATGTAGTCACGTATGTAGAATTGTGTCCGTTGAGTGAAATGAGTTTCTGTCAGAAGAGCAATGTCAATATAATTGTCATGGAGAAATATGTCTAGTTCGTCACGGTGGTTTTGTAGTCCGTTAGCGTTCCATAAGAGGATAGCTAGGGGCTTTGTATTCATCGGAAGTTAAACGGGATTTCGGAAAGGAGTCTTGTGAGAAGAGTTATAAGCGGTTTGATAGTCTGTTGAAGATCTATCAGGAATGATGATAGGATAGAGTTGATGTCGGATGATGTTTGGCTGGGAAGTGGATTTAGGTCATGAGGTTGTGATGAGTAATCTATGCGAATAGGATTGCTGGGTGGAGGGTGGGTCCGACGTGGGGTACGAGGAGTAGGATCTAAATTCTGTTGGACTTGTGATGGGAGGTTCATCTTGGGAGTAGGAACGAGTGGAGCTGGGTGTGGGTGCTCTGGCGGGAGTTTGACCCTTAAGGGTAGCTGATGGGGAGGGATTGGCTGACGAGGCTGTTGAGGTTGAGTATTAGAGCTTTTGGGCTTGGATTGGGAGGTTTGAGGCGCCTGACTTTGAGGCTGCTTCTTAATGATGCAAGGCTGCCATTGAGAATTTCTTGAGTTCTGTTGAGGATAATCCTTAAGTGTAGAGATGGATGGTTGTTGTTGGACGGCGATGGAAGGTGAAGTCGGCAAAGCAGGGAATGTTTCCTGATTTTCAATTTCAGGTGGCTCAGGACAAGTTTTTTGAGCAGGTCCAAGGGTTTTCGTCGCTAAGTTGCGTGATCTCTGTTTGTGAAGATTTTTATACACCTCACAACCTCTATAGCTTGCAGGGTGGGCTTCACCACAAAGAGCACATGTAGCGGGCTCATCTTTTGGCCTCTGGCAAGTGTCTGAAGCGTGAAAACCGGCGCATTTAACACATCTGGCCTCGTGATGGCAATATGTCTTCGTATGCCCTAAGTTTTGACACTTAGTGCATTGTACTATTAGGGGCTTCTGTCTTGGTTCTTCAAATCGTACTGTCGAGTATACTAAACGTTGAACCTGAAATATTTCATTATTCGTTTTTGCTGGTTCCAAATCTATAAAAAATAATGGAAGCGGATATCTTTCCCTAGGATGTAGTACGGGTGCTATGTGCCTGACGTTATGACCGATTTCTTCCAGGCCTGTTTTGATGACAGATATAGGAGTGGTTGAATGTAGACCTCTCAGGACTACTCGAAACGCCTTGTCCTGTTTCAATTGGTAACAATGGAAGTCGTAGTTTTTGGAAGTTAAATGGCTAATCAATTTTTTATAGTTTTCTCTAGAGTTCGTGTTTATTTTAATGTCATTGATTCGAGAGAAGCAGCGAAAATTTGGCTGTCCGATTAGTTTTGCAATTTCTTGACCAAACGACACGAAGTTCTCAATTTTTGAAACAAAAACAGGTGGCGGTTCGGGGTCAGAAAAATCTTGAGGCTTCGGAATCTTGCTTGATAAATTGTTATCGAGAATAGTATTCTTGCTGGCTGAGGTGCTTGGTGCAGTTGGCTCTGATTGTGTGGCATTAGATTTACTCCTCGTTTTAGGTGGAGATTTTTCTTGTTCTGCTGGCTTATTTGATTTGTTTGATTTATTTTTTGTTTTTTTCTTATTTGGTGAGTTGCTTCCCGAACCGGGAGCGGAGTTTCGGACACGCTTTTGGAGCGTACGTCTTTTCAAGTATTGCGAGTCAGTCTCGCTAATTTCTGAAAAGGGTGTCTCGTTCTCCGAGTCTTCACAAGAAGTGTTCTTATCCAAATCCATGGATTTATCCATGATGGATAAATGAGTGTGAGAGAAAGAGAGAAAAAAAAAATGTTTTTTAAACCTAAATATTAAAATGAAAATTATAAGATAGCTTCTTAAGAACTAAACTATTTAAAAACTATATACATATATAATATAAAATAATTCATTTCATAATTAATTAATGAGTAAATAAAATAAAAGTCTCCTGAAAAATATTAAAAATATAAAGAGAAAAAAAAAAAAAGAAAAAAAAAAAAACCTAAATGTCTTGGATTCGAACTGTGAACAAAGCCGAAGAATGTTAGTATACACAGAGCCGAGTCTTGACCGTAATTTATTACAGATAAGGTAAACCCGTAAGGGATTACGGGCCACTTGGGCTTGCCGAACGAGCACTAATTTATTACTGCTTCATTGTTAATCAATAGTTACTAACCTGAACATATGTGACATAAAATGTACCACTGTTTATATAGTCACTGTTGATATAGTCTTACACCAGAATTTTAAATAGTAACCACATTACATAGTAACAAATACAGAGCGACGTGAATCTTCAACTGCACTTGCGGCCATGACACTTGCTACTGATCAAAAATTTTTAAGGATGATTAAACCAAAAATTATCACAACCGTAACCAGTCTCTCTTATTTTAGTTTTAAAACACCTAATACTATAAAATGTATTTTATTTTATATGCACAAAATAAATTACTGAATTGAGTAGGTTTCTTTGAATATTGTAACAAGGCTGTAAGGCTTGTTTGCTTAAGAATCTCCCCTTTAAAAACTAAGCTTAGTAGATTTTAAGTTCAACTGTGTGAAATAGGTAAAATAATTATCTTTAATAATTGATTACAATACTTATCACAGGAAATGGGTATGTATATTGTTAAAAAAAGAAGTGAAGGTGGACCGACAGAAGTTTAGAAGGGGGCAAAAAATATGCCTTAAAATTTATAGATTACTTGTTTATTGATAAATTTTACAATCTGTCTCAATTAAGTACACTTATAATAGAGCTCGGAGAACACATTCACAGCATATTTACAAAATCAAAAAATAATTAAGGTAATTTCAAAATAATATACAGCGAAATAAGAACAAAATAAAATATCATAATGGCGGAAGAAAATAATAATGATAGTAATAATAAAATAAAGATGAATAAATAAAATAGAAATCAAATTTTCTTTAAAAAAAAAATATAAAAAAAACCATCTTAGGCATAGGCATACCTATTTACATTATTTACAATCGGCCATGAGAACACGGAACCGGACATGTCTTCCCACTTGTAGAGGGAAAGCGAGGCTTCAGGAGATCCCTGCTCTTCTCCCTCAACCACTTCACTGGTTTAATTTTAAATTATTTTCAAATACTTTTTAAGTAAAAAAAAAAAAAAAAAAAAGCTTAAATTTATATAATACTTAAGTGAAAATTTTAAATGAAATATTCGACAAAACGTCACTTGTTATCGTATGTACAATATATATATATATAATATACATATATATTGTATATATTGTAAAACCTAAACGTATTATTGATCAAATGTAAGTGTTATTTCTAAGTTAACACATTCATTGCCATAATAATAAATTTTAGTTAAAAATAAAAACATTTTGGTTTAGATGGTTATTTATAATTTTCTAGGGGATTCGATAGGGGAGCATTGTGAATATAATTCATCATTTGCCTAATTTTACTAATTATCTCTCTCATAGATCTTTGAGAGGTCTGATTTCAAAATTTTCAATTATTTACGAAAAAAAAAACACTTCATTCTCTGGGCCACTTGGAAAGATTATAAACTAAGAGTCAATTAGCAGGTATTAAAAAATAAAATAATTTCTTGCTACCAATTTAAAACAAAACATAATTCATATAATTAAATTTGTTTTCCTCCCGAAGCAATCTCAAGTGTTCTTAAACTACTCAAGGAAAATATTATTTGGAAATTAATTTGTGTTGTAAAAAGATTAAATCAACTAATTGGTGGTGCTCAGGGTTTTTTATTTTATTTTGTTTTTGGATTTGAAGTGTACTTATTTAAATTATCAAACTCAAGGGTCCCATCGAACATCTTATAAAATTAATTGGTAATTCCGTTCTTGGTATATTTATTTATTTTACAACGACGGAGTTTATTAATCGCATCCTTCAGTTTTCTAGTGCTCAAATCTTTAAAATGTTTTAATTGTTTACTCAGGAAATTCATAAATAAATAAAAAACAGCAATAATAATTCTAAAACCTACTCGCATTTTTATGATTTTTTATAAACTGTTTTTGTTAAATTTTACTTATTCACTTTCAAATATATAATAATTTAAAAATTTTAATGCTCTATTAAATATCAGTTATTGATTATGACTAGAACAACATAGAAAAACATTCAGCAAAAAACACAAAATGTGCAAAATCGTGCATTAAAATCCCAAGATGTGAAAAAATTGTCTAATTTCAACCTAAAAACGTGCAAAAATCGTCAATTTTTTAAAATTTATATAACTAATGCATCGAAATACTATCAAAACTTATGTTAACCATCTGAATCAAAATGTTGTGTCACAAAAAAAATTAAAATGCAACATTGAAAATTAAAATAAATAAATTACGAGTAAGCTAACTGACAAATTTCGGGATTATAACTGAATTAATGTTTGCAAAAAATTTGACAAATATGATTTTATGAATGTCAATTCGGGTTTATTGATGCCGAATTCGTGATGGTCTACCATTCACTTTTAAGCCGGAAGGGATAATGAAGGACTGAAGAAAGAGTGAGAATTCGAGTCAAAACAAGGAAGGCAGTTTTTTTATTGAATTACTTCGGGCAAGTTCTATTCCACCAATAGCTTGTCTGCACTTGTGTTTATTTCGTCCTTTTGTAACGTTAAATTCGAATCTTTACCAGTCACAGAATCATTTACTTTCCTCATATTTTTCTTTCTTAAATTCTAAATTAAATTTAGACAAGATAGTAAAATAAAAAAGTAAATATTTACACGCACACATATATTTATATTCATAAATAATTCAATCTTGCACAAAATGTGCAATTTAATGCAACAAAAATCAAAATCGTGCAATTTCGAGCAATATAAAATTTAAGTATGTTATTCTACAGATCCTGAAACGAATAGCTATTCGAGTTCGAGAATGTACTACAACATGTAAATCCGGCCTCTAATTATGACTTACATTTATATTATTTAAAAACTGTTAAGTTAACTATAATATAAGGTAATAATGTAGATTAATCGAAAAAAAAGATAATAATAAAACGTAACATTGAACCACCCTTCGTTGAGCAGAAATTAAGATTAAATAAATTTATAAACCTAAAGAAAATTATCGTAAAACAATTATCTTGCCTACAGTTCTTTATGGATGCGAAACTTGGCCGCTTACATTAAGGGATGAGCAGCGTCTTGAGGTTTTTGAAAATAAAGTATTGCGTAGAATATTCGGACCGAAGAAGGGTGAGTTAACCGGAGAGTTCAGACGGTTACACAACGCCGAATTGCGTGTACTGTATCCGGGTAATATAATTGAGGTAATTTCATCGCGGCGAATCAAATGGGCTTGTAAAGTTGTTGGGCTTAGTAACGAGAGAATTCCTAAAAGGTTAATATTTGCTGTGCCGAATGGTAAGCTTCCGAGGGGTTGACCGAAGCGAAGGTGGGAAGATTGCATTAAAGCCAATCTAAAGGGACTAGGTTTGGACGGCGAACGGTGGAGGGAGGTGTGTAATAAGCGATTGGTGGTATCGGCATCGAACCTTCGGGTTCGCTAAGCCTTTTATTATTATTATTATTATTAAAGAAAATTACATTTACTATAAACATGCGACAATATAACTTACGATAATTGTGAACTAAAACTATTAGAATTAAATCTTTTAAGGTTATAAAAAATGTTATATTAGTAATTATAATCATAATCAACAGAGTTCTGAATATTTTGATCGTATAGTCCACTACGAACAACTTCAAATTTGTGGCTTGAAGCAACTTTGGTTAAAGAGGAAATAAATACAATAAATATCTCCGTAACCATCGATTTAATCAAACATATATATAGAATCATTTTTATATACATTTTAAAGTACTTTAATATTATACTGAACAATATTTTCGAAAAACCGCCTAGTTTTGGAGATATTCTAAAAAATAAATAAAAAAATATCAGTTTTCTGTCCTTCTCCTCCCCCCTCTATTAAAGCGGGGTTCTTTGGGACTTTTTACCAGTTGTTGCGGGGGGGGGGAGGTATTAAAGAATTTATGATAAGTTTCATCTTTATTTTTTGAATTTTGGAGTAAAGCTGTTTTTTCTCCTAACTTTACTGGGCTATAAGGGCTTGAAAGCGCTCGCGGATATAAACTTGTGCCAGTCTCAGAAACTATCAATGTCAGTCATACCTGATCTAATAACTTGGTTTCCAGACTTGTAAGTTTGGAGAATGTACACCTAACCATGGAAATATTTTTATATTTCTTATATTTTGTATGGACCTTCTACGGCATTTAATCCTCTACAAGATCGGTTATTACGCATTTCACACTGAATAGTTCGTAACGAAACCACTATGCATCTAGAGCAGCGTACAGGGAATCCTCACATGGCACACAACTTGATGACAGTATAATTATAACCCCTAGAGGCACATCTTAGTACGTACAAGCCTTCATATGACGGTTTGTGCAATATGAAGTATGCTGCTCTAGACAGATTCACACATATAGGAAGACTTACAGGTCATAATGGATATCTGCAGCGCTTTCTAAAATGCATATCTTACTATCAAGTATCTAAATTCTCCTTGATCCCAATCAAGTATCTAAAATGGATATATTTGCGTCTTGTTGTCATTAATGTCGATCAAAACAATATATATATATATATATATATATATATATATATATATATATATATATATATATATATATATATATATATATGTATATATTTGTCCATTCCTCCTGTTTATGAAAGTCTGAGGAATATGATTATTGCTGAGGTATAATGTAAATTTAACCTCTGATCTTGGACGTTATTAAAGGCTGTTGACATAATAATAGCTTTAGGGGAATCAGAACTGTCAGGGAGCTGCTAAGGAATAGCCTCGGGCGACTTGTTAGTTCACTCAGGGATTCCAATCAAGTTCCTTAATCAAACTACTCAGTAATATATATTAAGTCAACTGTGAATTCATTATTTTACTCATTTTTTTCTTAAAATAAAAAAGTAAATGTGGGATGGAGTAGAAAGATTGTAACCATAGGGTACTGATGAAAACTAATTTTTTTTTTATTGAAATTTACAACTGTAAACATATATACAACTAGTAAATCTGCTATAGGAATATATAACATGAAAGTATTTCTGAAGAAGCTACCCATTGGTAACACTTCAAAGATTAATTAATTTAGGAGATCACCCAGCCATCTTCTTTTCAGACGCCTCGGAGAGTTGTCAAGAATTGTATTAGATGAAAGGTTACGAACTAGAGGAGATTTTGGAATTAAAAGAAGAATATCTAGTTCTGGCCAAGTCTTCCATAGAAAACTTTTTTTTTTTTTTTTTATTGAGTATTATAACAATCTGTCTGTTGGACATTGGTTATAGTGAGGTAGGATGACATTCACACCATATGTACAAAAAAATAAAATAAATAGAACAAAATAATAATCAAAAGTATATACAATAGACAATAAAATAAAATAACCTAAAAAATAAGAAAATTAAAACTAAGGAAAAAAAAATAACATGCATACCTATATACAATCAGGCGAGGGAACTCCAGGAGAACCCTGCGCTACTCTTCCAACCGCGTCACTGGTACTAAAGCCAGCGGAGATTGGTCGAGAGCACTTTAGCCACATACACACATGTCTTGAGTGAAGAATCTGGCCATTGCCAGAACTCCAATTTATATAATCTACAAAAGGTCGCGAGGCCACTGCCGTTTCAACCTTCTTGGAGGATTATAGGGATGGGAGATGCTTGATAGTGATTGTGCAAGAGGATTTGGGTGGTAAGTAAGGTTCTGGTGAAATTTGGAGAATTTTTCTGGGATAAGGTCTAGGACAAATGGGATGTTAAGGTCATGATGTAGGGTTTTGTTGGATACATAGAAAGGAGCATCGACTATTGTTCGAAGGACTTTAGACTGGAAGGATTGGATGCGCTTGATGTTAGAAAATTTTGCTGATCCCCACAGTTCTAGTCCGTAAGTCCAAATAGGTTTCAGTATTGTCTTGTAGATCAGTAGCTTGTTTTCAATGGAAAGTTTAGATTTTCTGCTTAGTAGTCGGTATAGTTGGCCGTATCGTCGGTTGAGTTCTTGTCTTTTGAGTCTAGTATGCGGGTTCCAAGTTAGTCTTCGGTCTAAATGAAAGCCAAGATACCGGACTGTGTCTGAATAAGGAAGCTGGATGGAATTAAAGAGTACTGGTGGACAGGAATTGCGTCGGAGTGTGAAGGTAATATGTTGGCATTTAGTTTCATTAACTTTAATGCGCCAGTTATTACACCAGTGCTCAATCAAGGTGAGGTGACTTTGGAGATTTAAGGATGCTATTTCGGGATCAGAGTTGGATGATAAGATTGCGGTGTCGTCAGCGAATGTTGCAAGAAAAGTATCGGGATGAACAGGGATGTCAGCAGTAAAGAGGATGTAAAGCACGGGACCCAAGACGCTGCCTTGGGGAACACCGGCTTTAACGGAGTCCATAGAAAACTAATTTTAAAAATCTGGCGTTTCCACTCCAAGTTTTTATAAATTTACATATGCCCATGAAGAAACAAAAACAATTGAATTAGATTTATTTTCCTGAAAATTGATCAAAGATTTGATGAAGGTTTGAGTACGACTTATTTGATAAAATAAAGCAATGTAAACCGGCTTAAGGTAGATCAGTGTAAACATTTCAATACCCTCTAATATTGCTGATCGAAAACTTTTTGCCATAGCCTCATTTTGTCAAGAAATAAATTATGTTAAAAGTAGAGGAAATAGTGAAGCTTGTGTGATGCGATAATCAGATTTGCTTACCTACTTACTTACAGGACAATTTTTTTTTTATTATTATTATTTTTTTTTATTGAGTATTACAACAATCTGTCTCTTGGACATTGGTAATATTGAGGTAGGATGACATTCACACTATATGTACGAAAAAATATAAAATAAATAGAAGCAAAATAATAATCAAAAGTACATACAATAGATAATAAAATAAAATAACCTAAAAAAAAAGAAAACTAAGCAAAAAAAACACATGCATACTTATGTACAATCAGGGGAGGGAACTCCAGAAGAAACCTGCGCTACTCTCTGGACAATTATTAGAACATTATAGGAAAGTTTCATCAAAATCGTTAGATCCGTTTTCGCGCTGAAGTCTATAGAAAAACATGTTTTTCATTTATTGCACGTGGAGCACCCAATTTGTATCACAGGCATCAGTAGTCAAAACCCTACTAAATACAAAAAGAAGCAACAAAATCGGTTCTCTAGTTCCCCCTAGAAAATCTTGGCACAGACAGACCAATGGCTAAAAATGTGTTTTTCGGATTCAGAGGGCTCTGAAACTTATAGATCCGTCAAAAACCGCATATCGGAAATTTGACCCGATCGCAATACTTTCCTTAAAAGTAAAAATAAATTATTTATATTTATTTTGTGCCGACAACTCAGCTTAAGTTTCAGGCCTTCATCAAGGCTGAGAAAAAACAACATAACATATAAATGAAGAGAAGAATAGTTGGGGTGGTATGTCAAAAAGGAAGGCAAAAAATAAATGATAATATTTATTTTTTTCATATGCCGACGTTTCGACCTGACGTTCAGGCCTTCATTAGGGCTAAGAAAATAACCAGATAACAAGGTATGAGAAACATAAGTAGTGATGGTAAAAAAAAATAATAATAAAAAAAAAAATTAAAAAAATAAATATAAAGTAAAATGAAATTGTTAGAATAATGACTAAGAACTAAGAGATAAATAATAATAACCGTTACAGAGTGTGGAATGATGAAGTAGGCATCAATATTGAATAATATTTTTTGTGGTTAATATTTTTTAAAATATTATTTAATAAAAAATAAATTGAATCTTCATGGAAACAAAATAAAAACTTTAAAAATTTATTCTTAGGTTGACAAACAAATATATATAGTACAATACTTATAATTCTGAAAACAAAATATAAAATATTTACAAAGCCTGTTCTCTTTAACAGAATCACCACGTATATATTACAGTCGTACAACCTACACTGTGGGATCTCATATCTCATGCCTCATTATAAATCTTCCTTTTTGCTTAGATCTTTTACAAGCTTGGTTAAATGGAACGGGATAGCACAGCATAGGCTGGATGGAATGTATTCAAAAGATTTTATCACAAAGGAACCAAACATTCATCAGATACATTGTTACTTTTTTTTTCAGGATAGGGAACGAGACATTGTTAACTTTCTTTGATTTAAAAACTCTAGTAATGTTTTTTAAATATTTTTATCAATCTTTTAATATTTTTAAAAGTTCGAGCTAGCTTGTGCCAGGTAAATTCGCCGATGTTGTTGAACGTAGCGCTGAAGAAGATGATAAGAATATAAGAATATAAGATGATAAGATATTCTCAGCGTTGGAATGAACGATAAAATCATTAAAGATGACATTTGGAGACTTGCTAAAACTCTGACAAGAGAAGCTAAGCAAATTAGCATACAAGTAAATGAAAATAAAACAAAATATGTGATAATAAGCAGAAAATACCACCCTAACATTACAATCTATGTAGAAGGAAGTCGTTTCCGAGAGTTGACAAATTCAAATTCCTCGGCTCCACAATAACCTCAATGAATGACCACCTGTCAGAAATAAAGCTCAAACAAAGCTTTCTTCTCTTTTTGAAAGATATTTAAATCCCTAAAATATCGAATTAAAGGTGTACAATAGTATGATAAACCCAGTTCTGATATACGGCTGTGTGACCTGGACACTAACCAACTCCTTAAAAAGAAATATTGAATGATTTGAAAAAAAATCCTTTACACGATAACCAGATCTTGGATCAGAGTACTAACGCATGGAGAAGTTGGACCAATAAAGAACAGCTTACAGAAACTGTTCAGTCAGTATCTCATGATATAAAGGCGAAGAGGTTAAGATGGGCAAGGTATGTAACTCGAAGCAGTCCACCAGGAAGTCTCAACTCAACAATAAATGCCTTAGTAGTAGGCCAAAGACCAAAAAATCGGATAGATTGACTTAATCAACAAAGATGCTATGGGCCGCAGGTAACTGCAAAGAAATAACCCAAAGTAGGCAGAGGTGGATAACTGTTTATGGCGGCAAAAAATCTTAGAATGTCTTTAATGCCAACAGAAAAAAAAATATGTTTTGTTATTTATTAAAAAAAATTAATATTTTTCAGGGTATAGCAGAAAAAAATAAGAAAAAAATGTCATTACAAGATCGGCAGTGCCAACAAGAAAATAAATGTATAAATATTATAAATTGAACCATCTGTACTTAAAAGAAATATATTGTAATTGTTTATTTTTTTAATATAATATGCCTGAAATAAAGTTTAAAAAAATTAAGAATGTAGTCCTAAAAAAACTTTTTTATTTATCTAGGTTTTATGAATGAAATGCACCTCTTCCATTGGTACTTTTTTTTATTTCTTAATGATATTTACAACTGTATTAAAGAAATACATTTAGTAAATTTGAACACTTTTTGAGAAACTACCTAATGGTAGCACTTTAATAATATGTATACATTAGGAGATCACGGAGCCATATTCTTTTCAGACGCCTCGGAGGATTATCAGGAATTGATGAGGAAGCAAGGTTACAAACGAGAGGGTTGGGATGATTCTGAAGTTTATTATGGGAGGAAAGGTATCTGGATTGGGCAAGATCTGAAACATAGAAAAATTAAGGTCATTATAGATGGTTTTATTTGTAACAAAGTAGGGAGCATTGAGGATTTTACGAAAGGATTTTGGATTGTAAGGATACGAAACGAATTCGATGTTTTAGTGGAGCCCCATAGCTCAACTCCGTAAGTCCAAATAGACTTTATTATAGTCATGTACATGAGTCTTTGGTAATTATTTGGAAGCTTAGAGCGTTTGTCTAGTTAGTGCTAATGTAATCAGTATTTCTTTTAATTTTGCTCCTTTAGCCTGTCAATTCGGATTTTTGACCCATCTTCAAAGACAATGCATTCTGATATAGGCAATATAGCAATTACTTCTATTTATATGACATTTTAATTTACCATGATTTAATGATAGTTTTTATTTGTTTTGTTATTGAAGATAGTATATATATGATTTGTTGATAGTGTGATTTGAAAAAAACTTGTTCAACATCCATCTCATTATTATACAATTAATGTTAAAAAATTGTCAATTATTTAAAATATATTTAAACTAAAACACATTTTTTTCACTGTCACATGTATTCGAGTTGAACTTTACACGAATCCCATCTGCTAAATCATCCCCCCCTCCCATAAATTTATTTATTTGTTCTCGCCCAAGGAATATTGTTTTTATATATTTTTTAAAAATTATTTATGATGTGTGCGGAATGATTGTTTTAATTTTTTTATCTATTTTAAAATTTATTGTTTTCGCGGCATGCATTGCCTTTTCTATTTTTTATATGATTGACAATATTTAGAATTTTTGTGTTTGTTTGTTTTTATTTAATGGCGTAAATCTGCAGCACTCGTCATCAACGCTATCCCCGAGAATTTCCGTGATATAAAAATCAAAACAATGTTTTTATTATACTGTTGCACTTTTTTATTATTTACTGCGTCAGGGCTGTTGTATTTAGGTTTTACATATTTATACTGGGTTATTCTTGTATATAATTTTATTTTTCATTTACGCTGCGAGTGAAGAGTTGGCCATTTTCAACAGAGTTGACTATTTCTCATTTATTCTAGTGGTAGGAGTAGGGAGACAAAAAGGTAGCTAGAGCTAGCGAGACAGTTGAGATCCCCCTGGGTATTACACCCCCCCTATAGCTCAATACCAACCCCTAAGCTTTAGTGCCCCCTACTCTACCTCGTATATTTTTAAGCGGTGTTTGGTACAGCAAAATGTTTCATTAGGTGTGATAGGTGTAACAAGAAATCGAATTAAGTCTACTTACTGTTACACTTTTTCGATTATTTTTTAAATAAAAACACCTAATGCTACAATATGGAAAAAAAATGGCGTTTTACAGAATAATGTTAAATATAAGTAGCCCAAGGGTTAAATTTAAGTCACATCTGACGTAACAATAGACCAACAACTATTTTTGTTGAATGAATGAATGAAAACGTGTTTATTGTACTTTTAAAAAAAATATATATACAAGGAACAACACAAAGACAATAGAAAATTCCGTCTGTCAAAATCTGTGTGTAATTAAAAATAAATACTCATTACACTTATAACTAAAATAAGTGATTAATAATATATCTACAGTATTATTATATATTTATACATCCATTCTAGCAATTTCTTCCTTCACTGTTTCATTTGTTTAAATAGAGTTTTCAAAAACAAACATCAGTACATCATAAATAAGAAATTTAATTTCAACAACAATAATAGTAACCATCAAATATAGTAATAAATAAATACGATATTATATCAATAGTTTACTATCTGACCAATTGAGATCTTTGCAATTTGGCCTGGTGTACATAATTGCTTAAGGCTTTCCAGTTAGAACCCTTTAAGAAACCAAATAATTCTTCCGGAGAACAGGTTCGCTGCCCAAACATTTCTCTCTTTGCTCACTGTACATGTGACAAGCCCTCAACAAGTGAATGATATCCTCTTTTTTTTTGAGAGTTACATACCGGAAAGCAATCGTTGTCCCCCACCATCCATGGTTGTACTCTTAAATCGAACAATTCTGTACTACATCGAAAAATTGACCCTATAGTCACAATATCAAAAATATCATTAAGATAGGGTGTAACAGAGCCCACTGAGTAAACAGTAAGACTTGAATGACGAAATTTTTGAAGGTTATTTTATAAGTCCTCTACACTATGTCTAACAACAGTAAATTTTCCGAGCAGATCAGCGATTTTTGCAGTATCAAAATTAGTTTTACAACTATCCTCGAATTCTAACCACTTTTGGTACCAATAAACTCTCTTAGTTATCACCTCTTTCGCTAGGATATGTGGCAAACGAAAACTCGGCATCTCCAGCACTTTCAAAATATAGTCGAAATGAATTTTAAGTAACTATTTTTGTTATTAGACTTAAATCACAAAACTTCAAAAAGTTCATATTTCAGTAAAACAACATAAAAAAAAAATATTACCAAACTCTTTAACTGTTTAATATGTTTTTATTGTGTATTTTTTTATGAGTATCATGTACCTGTTATTATTGTGAACGTTCATAATTTTCGTGAGTTTGGTTAAAGTGTTCAGAATCATTATTTTGCTAAAATAGGTTCACGTTATATTTTGTATATTTATAATGGACTTTACCTTAGAGAAAAAAAAAAAGGGTCGCTGAAAAAATGTTCACGTAATGTTTAGTGGCGGACTAACCATTAATTACAAACAATTTTACCAGATAATTTTGTAAGTTTTGTATGTATTAATTTTTACTCGGTCAAATTGGCTCACAGACAAATGTCCTGAAGCTACCCCACCCCTAATATTACTCGGCCATTTTTATTTTTATTTCATAACGATTCAAATTAAACATGAACTTTCATTATTTTACTTAAGTTGGCAACAAGGATAATATATATTAAAAAAAAAAAAGGATGAACAACCATAAAAGAGATCTGTGTGAAAAAAAAACCACAAGTGCTTTCTCATTTTAGATAATAAATTTCTATGTTAAAATGTTAAAACTTTGATATTTTTCAACTATATCTTGAAAACTATACATTTTTTGAGACAAAAAAAAATACAAAATATAAATAAACGAAATTTTCTATATTAAAATCTCTTAATTGTATCATATTGTACAGCATCTAAAAAATATTTACCAATGCACAATGCTACCCCTTTATCCTACCTCAAGAAAATTATGAACGTTTACAATAGTTACAGCTACGTGGAACTCTTAAAAAAAGTACGTAATAAAATTAAAAAAAATAAATATGGGTTAGAGTTCAGTAATAATTTTTCAATTTTATATTGCTCTACTGAAATATAAAGGTTTCGCAGATTTTAAGTTTTGTAATATAAATCTAATAATACAAATAGTTATTGGTCTATTGTTACGTCAGCTGTGAATGTCGATCGAGACGCCATACAAGAAAGTATAAATTGTTCTGGACTAAGGAATGTGGATTGCATTTGCTAGGGCTTAATTTGCTAATCGCTTGTACCAAATGTTAGCTTTCATCAACCAGCATGCAACCGGAGAAAAATTAAATATCATTTTCCGAGTATGAAATGACATCTTTAGGACCCCATGAGCGCCAGTTTAATGACGTAACGATTTTCTAATTTCAAAAGAACGCAAACAAAGAAATATCTCGCCAAACGTAAATTGTATTACCGATTTTGTTTTAATGTTTCATTACTAATGATGAGGGGGGGGAGGTGGGTTTCGCTCCCCCCCCCTTCCTCCAATAATTTGAAGTTAAAAGAATATTAGAATTTATAACAAATAGGCTACAATGTATGTGCTACATAATAAAAAAAGTCGACTAGCTGGCAAAGCTTATGCCTATAAGTATGCAAATAACTATTTCATTTGAATATTCCTATTATTTAAATTTTCATAATTCTTTGTATAAATTAAAATTGGAAACATATCTTTGGATTTTCTTGTATAAAGTTGAAAAACATATATTTAATAAGTACAAGTATAAATATATTTTATAGAGAATGATTTTTTAGACATTTTTACATAGCTAGTCAGACCGCGAAAACGTTTTTATTTGGAGGTTGTACAAACTAAGAAATCAAAACTATTTTTCAATTTTGTAAATTATTCGTTTTTAAATGAAAACTTTTTGAGAAACTACCCAATGGTAGCACTCTAATAATATGTGTACATTAGGAGATCACGAGGCCATATTCTTTTCAGACGTCTCGGAGGGTTATCAGGAATTGAAGAGGAAGCAAGGTTAGAAACGAGAGGGTTGGGATGATTCTGAAGTTTGTTATGGAAGGATAGGTATCTGGATTGGGCCAGATCTGAAACATAAGAAACATTAAGGTCATTATGGCTGGTTTTATTTGTAACAAAGTAGGGATCATTGAGGATTTTACGAATGCTTTTGGATTGGATACGAGAGGAATTCGATGATTTAGTGGAGCACCATAGCTCAACTCCGCATGTCCAAATAGACCTTATTATAGTCATGTATATGAGGCTTTTGTAATTAATCGGAAGGTTCGAGCGTTTGTCTAATAAGCACTGAAGTAATCGGAAACGTCGAGCGGTTTCTTGTTTCAGTCTAGTATGAACATATATATAAATTTATTTTTAAATATCAAATATTATATTTGTTCGTTTCACAATAATTATGTTGAATTTGTACACATTTTTTTTTTTTTTTTTTTGTTGGTCCATCTCCCCAAATCAAATTGGAAAGTTTGCGCCTATGATAAATGCTTTCGTCAAACAAAGTATTATAATATTCTAGGCAATTTAGTGAAAATGGAGGAGAGGTGTTCGCAGAACATAAATGTGAGGTGTGCTGATAGATTTTTTTTAGATTTAAAAAAGAAAGTTGAGAGAGAGAAACAATTTATTTTCATATAAAATCATGCTGCCCAATGATATTGGTAGCTATACACACAGCATACGCGTTAATCCGTAAGACAATAAATAAACTTATATATAAATATACAGAAGTGGTTAGTTTATATGAGTATAATAAATTTTTATATATATATGTATATATTTTTTTTTTTTTTTTTTTTTTTCCTTTCATTGTTCATGCTTTTTTTTTCCTTTTTTTTAAATATTTATTTTCCCTTTCTCTCACTTCTCTCTCTTTATCCTTCTTTATACACCTCTCCTATACACAATATAATTTTGTGAATAATTACTAAAATAGCTAGTTGTGTCAGAATGATACGAAAGCGGCAGGGGACTTTCAAGAAAGTAAAGACAAAGATTGAGACCAACTCCCAGCAAACTTGATATCAGGAATAAAAGTTGGGATCTGCTCCTAACATCTGCTTCCAGCTTCTGTTGGCTGTGATCCTTCGCACCAGGGTCGTAAATAAGCCCTCTCAGGCCATGAAGAATCTCTTTTGTCTTACAATATTATTTTATGTATTATTTATTTTTCTTAAATCTATAAATATAAAGTTATTGTGCAGGGTAATGTGAGGTAAGTGCGTTATCGTGTCTGAGATAAGAGCGTACCTTTAACGGAGCAGGAACGAAAAAAAATAAGTACTTAACTGGAGATTAGGATCGATCTCTTCATTTCAGCTGTTCAGTTATATCTTTGTTGATCTACTATTATGCTTGTTTTTTTTATTCATTATTTCTATTGGCTAGCATATACCTACAATTCAATATAAATATATATTGATTGATATGTTATAATTTCTTATTTGTTTTAGATAGGTAGATAAAAAATAACTTTATTCTGGGAAACAGACCCTTGAGAATAACAAAATAGAACAAAATTAAAATATTACATCTGGCCAAAATAAAATCAATAGAAAAAAAGAAATAATGTAAAGAAAATAAAAGGTTAACATTCTATATACAAAACAAACGAAACTATATAAAAAACAATTAACACTACGACAAGACACTTTTAAGAAAACAATAAATAATTAAAAAATAAAAATATATTAAATTCTTCATTAAAATAAGCTTTCTCCATCAGTTTCCACTGGTTTCAATTAACAGTGACGCGCCTGAGAGAGAAGCACTGAGATCTCCTGGAGTCCTGCCTTGGCTTCCACGTCGGGGAATAAGGCATGACTCAGAGTCCCCTGGGTGAATGTAAATATTGTACATCGGTGTGAATGTGATTTATTTACTTTAATTTCATCTAGCTTTTATCTATTATTTAATTATTTTTGTACACAGGCATACCAATTTACTTATTTTATTTTTTTTTATATTTCTTTTTCTTTATTATTGATATTAATTTTATGTACATATTTTGTGAATGAATCATGTAGCCTTAATATTAATTCCCTTCAATGTGGCAGAATGTATTAATATTCAATAAATAAAGTTAAAAAAAAAAAGGTTACGAAAAATAAGCTTTGTGTTTCTGTTGAGAAAACAGAAAGCTGAACCTGACAATAAAAAGTATCTGATTATTATAAAAATACATTATCATTCAAATGTTGATTAATGTATGAATACATCATCATCATTTCTTAACATAACAATAGGCAAGAATTTAGTGGTGTATAAAAGATAATAGTTATAAACTACCAAGAGATGAGTTCAGTGACATCAAGAGTAGGAAAATCTTTACCCTATAAGAAAATTAATATCTCTAGCAAATAATAGCATTGATATTTGACAATGAATGCCATTAAATACATGTATGTTGTCAAATGGTTAGCAACTATCTGACTGTTTTTTAGCTAAGATAAGAAAAATAAAATTTTCATTATGGGTCTCCCCTAAAAAAAAAATCATAATGGTGGGGAAAGTAAGTGTAGAGTGAGTTTTAATACGGATTAGTTAATTTGAATTAAAAAAATAAAGTTAAAATTATTTCATTATTTTATTATTTTGTTATATATAAAAATATTAATGACTGTATTTAAAAACACATTTCTTTATTGAATGATTTTTTCACAATTAAGGACATTAGTAATAGTGATAAAATATTTTATTCACACTATGTAGACAATAAATTAAAATCAAATTAATGGAATAACAGCAAGATAATGATACTAAAATACACACACACACACACACACACATATATACAAATAGAATACAGGCCTACTTATATACAATATTTAGAAAATTCATTAATTTGGAAAAATACCGAGCCAAGCACCTCCTCCCTCTCCCCTCTCGTGGAAGAAAAACAGGGCTCTAGGAGATCTCATCTTTCCTCTGTCACATCACTGGTATTAATAAGCGGTATAGACTGAGCAGAGGCGGTATAATCACAGACGCCCATGGCTTGAGTGGCGAATCTAGTCATTACCGGAACTAATGTATATGCATATTCACAAAAGATCGCGGGGCCACTGCCTTTATAACCGACGGGAGGATTGTAAGGAAATGTAGTGCTAGTTAAGGAGTGTGCTACAGGATTTAAATGATAAGCAAGATTCATTATTAACTATACTTTCACAAAAAATATTTATATTATCGACATCTGTTTGGTGGTATTATTATTATAAATTTTATTGATTATACAAAGATAAAATAAGGTACTGGTATAGGTGGGGGGGAATTAATCCGGCAAGTTGTCCTATTTGCCAACCCCTGGCGGCTAACCATACTTTGAGAATGCCGCCGCGTACTCGCCAGAGTTGGAGTTTCAAGATTTCCCACTGCTACCGGGAAATAAAATAAACCAATCCAAGTGGGAATCGAACCCACAACGACCCAACCCGGACACTCTAGAACCCACGCTCGAACGTACTCGGCCATTAAGTCCTCTAAAATAAGGTAATAATAATATACCTAGATGCAGATGTTACGTATTGGCTAGGCAATAAAAATAAATATAAATAAAAAGGCAATAAAAAATATAAAACAATATAGCTTGGTAAATATGAATATAATGAGCGGGTAAATAATAGTTTTATGTAAATGAATTAAATAAATTTAATATTTTAAATGTTCCGACTGCTCCAACACTTACTAGACAAACGCTCCAAACTTTCTATTAATTACAAAAGACTTATCTACATAACTATAATAAGACCTATATGGACATACGGAGTTGAGCTTTGGGGCTCCACCAAACCATCGAATTCCTATCGTATCCAATTCTTACAATCCAAAATCCTCCGTAAAATCCTTAATGCTCCATACTTTGTCACAAATAAAACCATTCATAAAGACCTTAATATACCATATGTCGCTGATTTAGCTCGAGCCAGATATCTATCCTTTCATGATAAACTTCAGTCCCATCCAAATCCGCTTGTTTCCACTCTTGCTTCTTCCTCGATTCCTGATAATCCTCCTAGGCGTCTGAAAAGGAGATGGCCTCGTGATCTTCTTACTTAAAATTATTTAGAGAGTGCTACCACTGGTTAGTAACTCTTCAAGCCAGTACATGCCATTATTTATATTTGCGCATATTTACTAGTTGTATTTGTATACAGTTGTAAATTCCATTAAATAAACAAACAAACAAAATATTTTAAATGTATAATTTTAAAACTGTTTTTATATTGGATAATTTTTAGAATTTAAAATGACCCTAGTACTGGCCGAATCAAAGTTTCTTTATCATATTTATGTTATACCATAAAAACAATAAATCTCACCTTTTTTTTTTTGCAGTAAGTGGAATTTTTAAAAAAATGTTTTTCATGGTACTTCAATGTTTATATTTTTCATTGAATGGTTTCTAGTTTTCAAGCGCTTGACATCAGTTTCTCCGGCAAAACATGACAGGATCAAGTGCAGATCTCTGTTGAGGTACAGGTGTGTGTTGCTGCATTTAACCCCATCATGTTTTACCCTTCCTATTATGGACTAGCCCATTGAAATGAAAGTTTTTATTTATTTTTTTTTTTTAAGTAAAACGAGGCGAATTCAGTTTAGACTTTTTTGTGATAATTTCAATAATAATAATGTTTTAGGGGGGAAAAAAAGTATATATTTTTACTTGACCCTTGGCCACATTTGGTAGCTGAAGCAGATGTATTATAATTTAAAAATAAAACTTATTGTCATTCTGTATTTGGCTTAGATCACCCATAGAAACAAATATGAACCAATGAAAAAAAAATTTTTTCTTTTTTCTTTTTTTTCCTGGGAAGTTGTCAATTTAATTTAGTTGCTTGGCAATACATGTATTGTAACAAACATAATACAAATATGTAATGTAACAAGCACAATATTGTAACTTAAAAAAAAAAAATTTAGCCTTGCATCCACAAGAGTATTGGAATTGCAGTTCTGAAGATGGGAATAAAAGGTCCCGAAACGTAAACTAGACTGTTAACATGTAACGTTAAAAATATACACGAATTGTTAATAATTGGAAGTTATTATTGCCAAGCAACTAAAAAAAAAAAAAAAATTATTATACTACCGCCATGGTAATCTATATTATATTCTTTTTCTCTAACATTTCGGGTTACTCACGCATCATCAAAGAAAATTTAATCTGCTGGTAGGTATTTCATCCAAATTATCGTCTTGCAATGCATGTTAAAAACATTTGTCCTTAGTTTAATAATTGAATTTAAATTAAAGTACATTTCTTCCTAAGATGAATGTTTTCCGTCATCTCATTCACTGGGAGTAAAAAATGTTCTCAACTATCTTACTACTCGTCAGATCGAGTATTTCAAAAGATTAATACGATCTCAAGACCGGAGGCGGATCTATGGGAGAAGGGGTACTTTTTCAGGCTAAAGCCCCCCTAAAATGAAAAAAAACAAAACATATAACCATCTCTTATGAAAAAAATATTAAAATATTAAATCCAAAAGCACTATTGTTCGTGTAATTACAGTTAAAAGGATTTCAAGAATCACTCAAACACCATTTCATATAAGTTCTTAGTTTCTTTTTTTTTTCTTCCAAAGTAATAATCGTCACTCGTATATAAAAAAAATATTAAAAAATCGGTCTGAAGTCACCCAAAATTCTGGATTCACTACTGCTCAAAACAAACGCGAACTGTTTCGCCAAAAAACACGTATGATTCGATACAGTAGTTTTCGCGTTTAGGCGTTCACACCCCAGTGGTCGCATATCGCCTGAGAGATTCCTGAGAAACATTTGTGAATGTGGCCAGTACCTTTTCATACTTACAAACCCTTCCACCTGCCATCCTTCCAGGCTAGTGACATCGGCTTGCCAGTATTGTTCAGGTTTTTTTTTTTTTGTCAAACTTTATCCTACTCGACTATTATTGTAAGCTTTCAGTATTTTTTTAAAAATATTTTTTAAACTATAATTATGTTTGTTTTTCTCTTTTGAGATACTTATTAAGAATTTAGTTTTCCAGAATTATTTTATCTCTTTTATTTTTTCTTTAAAATATTTTTATTGACCTTTGTTTAATATTTTACATTGGAAAAATTTTCCTTATTGTTTTATTTATTCGTATTTGTTCACACATTTAAATTAATTTTTATTTAAATTTCGCACATTGAACTCCTATAATTAAAAATTTAAATATTTCAATAATTTATCGACTTTTTACATTCTTAAAAGTAATATTGTGATTATGATTGGGCAAGATGAAAAAGGCATCTCACAGATGACATGCGACTACTTAAGCTACATATAGTTTTTTACATTTTTTTTTTCAAAATGTTTTTACTTTCTGTTGTTTATATATTGTCACTGAAGATATTGTTTAAGGAAGGAGATGGCCCGGGGTGGTATTCATAAATAGACTATATAGTGGCAAAACTATTTTATTAAAAGCCAACGTTTCGACCCGACTTTGCAGGTCATCTTCAGTTCTAGAACGGACAAGATACAAAAAGATATAGAGAATTGTGGAAGTTACATAATATTTAGACAAACAATTATAAGCAGCTTGAATAAGCTTATAAAAATTATAAACAGTTAGTACATAGAAATATTATATCTTTATTACTGGAATTGGCTCTTAAACACATTATTTCATATTATATCCTTTTTCCTTTTCTTCCAATCTCTCCTTTAGATCTGTAGGAGTATATTCATAATTGCATATATTGTATATTATACTACAACAATTGTTACCATCTATTTACTTCAGTTTAAGATCTTGTTACTCAGCTTACTCTGTTTATATTTCAATGTACTTACTGTTTATAATTTTAATAACCTTATTCATATTGTTTATAATTCTTTGTCTAAATATTATTTAACTTCCACAATTCTCTATATCTTTTTATATCTTGTCCGTTTTAGCCCTGAAGAAGACCTGCAAAATCAGGTCGAAACGTTCGCTTTTAATAAAATACTTTTGCCACTATTTAGCCTATTTATGACAGCCACCCCAGACCATCTCCTTCCCTAATAATGCATCGTCAACTATTAAATATTCGATATAATTTTTAATTTTTATCAATGTACATTTTTCGCCAGATATGTTTTATTTTGTTCATAATTATTATTCCTGGGACCTTGTCCCATTGTTTATTTTCTATCTATCTATCTATCTATAGAGGTGCGACTACTCGAATGAAAGGCAGGCTGTACCTTTAGGTAATTTTGTAGATACATAATCGATTCCTAACTGCAACGATCAATTTTTTTTTCTTCTACATAGATTTTTTTTTCTAAATAGGAGTTGCTTGGGTGAAGAAATGAGGCCGAGAACCCTCTCAACATCTATAAATATCTTCCAGAAATCTTCATAGGTGCCTCAATATAGTTACTGGAATTGACTCTTGACCTTCGGTAAGAATAGAATCCTTTGGATAGGAGCTGTTCTAAAATAGTTCATCGCTGTCATGAGCTGTCGGCGGAAAATCATCCAGCTAGATACTGGGAGTTTACACCTTTTGTAGTTGCCTGTATCTGATTTTCTGCCCACTTTGTCTCCATTTTTTTCTTATAGTGGGTTTGTTCAATAGCTTAAAAAAGTTTATAAATAAGTATTTATCGTTGGTTATTTTAATATTAGCTGAAGCAAACATTATTTTTAAGATTAATTTATGTAGGTACGAAGACGCCAGAAAATATTTAGGTTTTTTTATCTATTTATGGAATAATAATACAATCAGCCACTGATGGAGGGCTATAAGCATTAGGGCTAAAAGTTCTCATCCATACAATATATACAAATAATAAAGAAATAAATATAAATATAAGAAGTAAATAAATAATACTGATGAAGAAGGTAAATAAAAATAAAAAATAAAAATAAACAAATAAAATAAAATAAAAACTTATAAACACAATCATAACTATATACAATAAATACATTTGCCCAAGAATCTCATTGGAAGGCTTTTCCCTCCACACGCGGAAGGCAAATCAAGACTCCGGAAGATCCCAGTGCCACTTTTCCAGCCGCATCACTAGTATTAGAAGCCAGTGGAGACTGAAAGAGGGCACTACAGCCACAGACGCTCAGGACAGAAAATATTTAACGATTAAAAATAACAATAGATTAACAAATCATATTATTAATAATGTCTCTCCTCCCAAAAATAGTTGGAGTATATTTTATATCGTGTAAAACCTTGAATTTACACAATATCTAGAAGCTACGAAGAGAAAAAAAATAATAATAATAGCATTGAAAACAAACTTTATTGTAGGACTAGGTTCCTTTAGAATTTTTTTATTATGTATTTATTATTTATTAATTGAATAATATAACAATCTGTCACATGGATATTGGTTATAGGGAGGTAAGATAACATTCACACATGTACAAAAAATAAACTGAAGGAAAATAACTAAATAATAATCAAAAAGTATATACAATAAATAAAATAAAATCACCTGAAGGTAAATAAATTATTTAAAAACACGTATATACCTATATACACTATTTACAACCATTAGAATTTAAAAAAAAAATTAGAATATAGCTGGCCAAAAACTACAATAATAGAATCCTTGTACATAGGTCAGTCTGTCTTATTTTACTTGACTAATCTTTATGTATGTTGCTCTAATACGGATATCGTCTAATACCCTATAGAAACAAAGGTTCCATATTATCGTAATATCGAACGAAAATTATATTATCGATTCTATTTTCTTGTTTATATAATAAACTAATCAATTTAGTATTTTAAAAAGATAGAATGAGCGTAATATGGACTAAATTTTTTTTAAATAATCAAATACAAACCCTTAAATATATCCATATATTATATAAACGATTTACAATACTTTGTATTACTTTTTTATTTATTATTAAAAATGACCATCAAGAATTGTCAACAAATAATATTTGATCAGTATACAATTTTAATGAAATATGTCAACATTTACAGATTTCTTGAAATTTCCACTTAAACTAAATTTTACGATTTGTATTTTTAAAAAACATTTCGATGTTCTTAATCTCCTCTCTATCCAAGTTTTTTAATAATGTAGTATCTTTCTCCTTTTTTATTGGGTTGACAAATAAGTCCTTTCGGTTATTCAGGGTGAATTAAAACTCAATGTATTATAGACAAAAGATTAATATTAATCTACAATATATTGGCCATTATGTAATATGACTTTTTCCCATCATTCCATTAACTGTATAATGCCATGTTCATAGAATCTCTGGAGTTCATCGTAAAAAAAAAACTGATCCAAGTGGTTTTTTATGTCATCTTCCTACTTGGATTTTCTTTCCATTCATGAAGTTCTGCAGAGACCGAAATAAGTGGTAGTCACTTGGAGCTAGGTCTGATGAATAGGGAGGATGGGGCAAAAGGACAAAAATGACCTGTGGTACCTAGCGTTTTATTGGTGGAACAGAACACCCTTCCGATCACTCATAACTCTTCAGGATGTTCTCCAAATTCGATGTTACAATATCCACTAGAAAGCTGAATTATTGCTATTCAAAGCCGTATAAATGGTTTTTTTATTTAACGCCTATATAAGGAATAAATAAACAGAAACTCCTTATTGGTTTTTAGTTTTTATTTCCATTCGTAGTTTGTTTACGAAGGTCCTGTTAATGTCATTTTGTGTAGTCTATGTGGCCCTAAATCCCTACTAATTTTCTAATAGATGATACCTAAAGTCGTATTGAAGTTAGAACATTTTTTGGTTATTTTCGAAAAAAAATCATGTGAGGGACCCAAACATTAAGCCTTGAAACGTAGCCGAGCTTTTACAAATGGTTTTTACGCTTATGTGCGACACATTTAGGGCCATAGCATCTCTCTCACCGATTGGGTGGTAAGTCGATCAACAATGGCGTTAACATTGTTCGATTCAATGTGGGCGACCAGACAGTTGAGCATCATTGATGTTTAAATTTCCTGATTGAAATTTATCAAACCAATTTTGACAGGTGCATTCGGTTCAGTCATCATCCCCATGAACAATGCAATTTTTTCTATGAACTTCTGCAGTATCCTTACCTTTTTATAAAATATTACAACAAAATATGGCGATAATGAATGACAGTTTCTTCCATATTCACAGTGCAATAGCAAACACAGTTGATTATCGTGAATAAACTTGAAACTAAGCTAGTTTCAACAAGAGTTAACATATATAGTTGTTGACGTATTAAAAACAGGATAAACAATCCACATTAGGGATTAATTCATCAGATAAAAAGTGTATCATAGCGACATAAAAATAAACAGATAAACCGAAAGGACTCATTTGGCAATCCAGTATATACTGTTTTCATTATTATTTATTTCATAATTTTATTTTATTTTATTATTTTTTTTTTAATTTATATTTTTTTGTAAATATGTTGTGGAATGTTCTCTCTTCTCACTAAACCATAGTCCAAATTGTGACTGAATATTTTATCAAATCAAATAAAAATTTTTATAAAAGTTAAAAGAGTGTTATATAAACCTGACCTGTTTGTTTTGCGGTATGATATATCTGTTGCGCCTGCCTGACTCTTGATAGTTTCAGATAATTTTCACAGAAATAGAAGAGATACTTTTATGCTTACGAATTCGTTTGAATCGAAAAATAAGATTTTTCTTAGATCTGGCCGATTGATCTTCCTAAGTCCAGTACTGAAAACACTTCAGATCTCGATTGAATGGTTCACTTTATTATTTATATATTTTCTACATTTTTTCTCATTAGGAGGGCTAATAGTCAATTATTATAAATTTTATTAAAAAATAGTTACTTATTTCTCCGTATTATCTTGACTTTCCGGACTTATTTTTTACCCATTTTTAAAAGCTTATTACTTACTGATTCTTTCTCATCATTTTAGAAAGTTGTATAAATATATTTTAGTATTATTATTTTCCCGTTTGATTTATTTTTATTTATTGCTCGTAGAGTGTGAATGAGCTACTTAATCGATATTACTAATGTCCTTGATTGTCACAAAATATAATATTACATAATAAAGAAATGTGAATATTATACATATGTCAATCCCATTATTTTTTCAAGCGATTATTTGTAAAAAATAATGTTTCAAGCAATATAATAAATTATTGATTTAATCAAATCTATTTGAATTTTGTACCCTTATACTTGTTGTGCACCCTTTACTTCAATCAAATATTTGAGTTTTTATTAAGAATTGTTATAAAGAAATTATTTTATTAAATTATATTTAATTTTAACAACCACACCAGACTGAAACGACTAGAAACGTTTTCGACTACTGCAGCACTTACTAGACAAACGGTCTAAACTTCTAACTACAAAATATTCATATATATTACTATAATAAGGTCTATTTGGACTTACGGGATCGAGCTTTGGTGCTCTACTAAACCATCATATTCCTCTCGTATCCAATCCCTACAATCCAAAATCCTTAGTAAAATCCTCAATGCTTCTTAATTTGTCACAAATAAAATTATCCATAAAGACCTTAATGCTATAAAGACCTTAATATATTTCCGATTTAGCTCAATCCAGATACCTATCCTCCTATAATAAAATTCTGAACCAACCGAATCCTCTCGTTTCCTACCTTGCTTCCTCTTCTATTCCTGATAACCCTCCGAGGCATCTGAAAAGAAGATGGCCTAGGGACATTCTAATATAGAAATATAATTGGAGTGCTACCAAAGGGTAGTTTCTCTTCATGTTGTACATGCCATGTTACTTGTTTCATATTCACTTGTTTTATTTACATTTAATACAATTGTGTTTGTGTGTATCTCTCCTTAACATCCCTAGAACCTAGTTCAATAACTATTTTCTCGATTTTTCCCCCATTTAAACAGAAATTAATGAGAATGTTTCAGTGGTTTTACTAACAATGAACGGTATTTACAGATATTTTGAATAAATATTGTCAAGTATTGATAAGAGAGAAGTTATAGATATTGTCTTTGAAATGTCTCACTTATGGACAAATAAATATTTAAAAATTAAATTTCGTACTTTCTTACTAATCATTGGTTTTCATTGCCATAACGATGTAAAACTCTAAGCATAAATTAAATTGTAATAAACCCAAAATAAACTACTTGCTCCACTAAGCTCCACGCAAGGACTTATTCTATTTGATAGTATGTTTCTAAACGTAAGATCTATAAAAAAAAAAATAAATAATTGATTGTTGGTATTTTCTTATTAAAAAGTACAGTGATTTTTTTAAGTAAACATAGCTAAACAAACACAAGAAATTGTTAGCTGAGAAATTCAACCTATCACCCTTTCTCCTTAATTATCATGACTTATGTACTTTTTCTTGACAGTTATTTCTTTATCACTTTTATATGAATAAGAGAATATCTATTACAGACAATAGCAGTCATTATATTAGACGTAATCGAGTAGAACATTTAAAGCTTATCTGATATTTTTCACAAAATTTTATGTAAGATTTTGATGAGCTAGAGATCTTTCTTGAGGCAATTTCATAGAAAAAAAAAGGTCTTTCATTCTGTAACGAATAGAATCTTCATGATTTAATCTATCGAAGTGCTGTCTGTTTTACAATTTGAACAACGATTCAAAAATTTTATAATTTCTCAACAAGTTCTGCCTAAGTGGTCATGTATTATGTGTATCGAATTCAAAAACTGTCCATCAGTAAAATTTTATTTTTTAGATTAAAATGGAACTTATTCAGTATTTGTTTTAAATTTTAGTATTTCTTTCAGTAAAAATGTGTTATCTTAATTTTAGGTTCTCAAATTTTATAACTGTTTGCGTTTTAAAGTTATTGAGAAAAGTTGAACGTTCAACTGTCCTTCCACAATCGCCTTAGTCCTCAATATAAATTTTATGGAAATTTAATAAGTTTAAAAAATAATCATAAAGTAAATATGGGAATAATAAAGGTAAAGCCACAATTCTCAATCGAGCTTCAAACTTTTTTATTTTTTTGTAATAATAATTTTCAGGGGCTAATTAGGTGAAAATATCATAAAACACAACAATTATAAAATTAAGACACTCTTTCGACGGATAATATAGGTTTTTTTTAAAAACCTTTAGTTCCATATTCCAGCCTTTCCCTCAATAGTTGGAGGGACAAACCTTCATCGGAGTTGCCTCGCCTGATTGTAAATAGTGTATATATAAATAGATAGAAATAGATAGAAAATAACTTTATTCTGGGACAAAGTCCCTTTAGAATAACAAAATAGAACATAATTAAAATACTACATCTGGCCAAAATAAAACAATAATAAAAAAAAAAGAAAGTAAAGAAAATATTAGTTAAACAAGCTATATACAAAAAAAAATCTATATACAAAACGCTTAAAACTATGATAAAACACTTAAGACTATGTACAGTAGGAAAAATTATAATTATACTCTTTTAAAAAATAAAATAATAAAACATGCATTGAGTTCTTCTTTAAAATGAGGTGTGTTTCTGCTAACAAAGAAAAGACAAAGCTGACAATATAAAATGTCAATGTATTTAAATAATGAATAATATGTAGACTCATCATTGGTAAATGATGTTACAGGTACAGATTTAATTATATACGAATAAAAAATAATAAAAAAACAAACAAACAATAGATGCGGTCAGTGGCATTAAGAGCAGGAAGATATTGTAATATCCCTAGTGAAGTTCACAGTATAGAATAGTACTATCGTTTGATGATGACTAGAAATGTATAATATCAAAAGTTTAGCAAGTATCTGACTGTTACATAGGTATGCATGTGTATTTGGCTTAGTTTTAAATTTCTTATTTTTAGGTTATTTTATTTTATTTATTTTATATTTTTTGTAGATATAGTGTGAATGTTATCCTACCTCACTATAACTAATGTCCAAGTGACAGATTGTTGTAATACTCAATATATAAATTTAAAAAAAAACGTTGTATATATGTCATTATTATTATATATATATATATATATATATATATATATATATAATATATATATATATATATATATATATATATTTAAACATTTATTAAGTCAGTTTTTATTTCGATCTTTCTAATCTTCAAAATTTTCGTCCAATAATGTTGACTTAAATCACCAAGTTTATTTTCATTTAAAGTTTATCAAAATTAAAAACATAATATTCTTAAAATAACAAAAACGCGTAAAGCTATCGATTTACTTTTTCTTTCGTTCGATTCGGAAAAAGAAAATACATATAAAATGACCCTTACATGAGGTCCTAAGGTGGGCCAAGTTTTTTTTACGAAAATAAGTTGTTTTGTACCACTGTGCGGCGATGTCACACTCCGATTGACCGTGCTAATGCCCTGATACTGTAATTATTAACAAGTTAATTAATATTAAGTACTATTTAATTAATAATTAAGTTAATTAATAATAAAGGTTACTGTAATTAATAGTATAAAACCGGCCCGTGAATTGCTCCGTAAGATCAATGGAAGTTTCGTCTATTTGATATTCCTCTAGGAGTAAGTTAATTATGAGTAATACCATTACTCCGATTCCTCTATTCAAATCAACGTCAGCCAGTCGAGCTAATCAACATTCAGGGCCCAAGAGCTAGGTTAAACAAGTTAAAAGAGCTTCGTTAGCTGCTTAGATACCAACTTGTCCTAGAAGTAATTGAAATTAAGTTTAGACTCCCCCTAGAGATCGGTCGATGCGAATTAGATTTCTTTTGAAATAAACTTAAATTTATAAATATGTTAAAATAATAGTCAGCGATGCATACCTCTTTTTATCAAATTATTAATATCCGTCCAAAACTTGAATGACTGTATCTTATTTTATCCTACGCACTTTAAATTCTTTTTTATGGAATAAAGAAGTCATGCTCCAAACGAAAAAGAGATTATATCATTCCTAAATCGTAAGCATTGTATTACATGCCTCAGAAACGTGGACGATTTCAACCGACTCAGCAAGAAAATTGTTATCAATGGAGATTTTAGGAGACGTAGCTGTAGGACATCAAAACTACAACATGTTCCAAATAATGTCATTAGGGACAAATTGAACCAACTCCTCAACATCCTGTACTCCATTGAGACAAAAAAGCTGAGTTGGTTTGGGCATGTAATGAGAATGACGGACGAGCGATGTCCTAAAAGAACTGAAATATTCATGTGCCATTGGAAAGGAGGAAAATAGGTCGCCCGAAAAAAAGATGGTTGAAGGTTTAAATGTGGCTATATCAGCAATGGGACTCCGGGAGTAAGACTGTTATGACAAAATGAAAGATTTACAAGGATTAGGTTACGATATATGATCTTTAAGTGTTGTGAATAAAGTCGCTTATATATATATATATATATATATATATATATATATATATATATATATATATATACATATATATATATATATATATATATATATATATATATATATATATATATATATATATATATATATATATATATAGAAGATTTATGTTCATTTGTATATATATTTTATTTTTTATGTTTTACTGGTTAAATACTTTTTAAATAATGTATATAATATTAAAATTTTTAGAAGTTAGTTTTTGGCCAGATTTGTACTTTACTTTGTATAAACTCATCATTGTTATTCTAAAGGGACTTAGTCTCAAAATAAAGTTTAATTTTCTATTCTATTCTATTCTGTATAGAATAGAATAGAATAGAATAGAATTCTATTCTAAAATTCAATTAAAGAAAATTAAACTTTATTCTGAGACTAAGTCCCTTTAGAATAACAATGATGAGTTTATACAAAGTAAAGTACAAATCTGGCCAAAAACTAACTTCTAAAAATTTTAATATTATATACATTATTTAAAAGTATTTAACCAGTAAAACATAAAAAATAAAATATATATACAAATGAACATAAATCTTCTCAAAATCACTTAATTGTGATGAAAAAAAAAAAAAAAAAGAAGAGAAATTACATATTTATATATACATAACTACACAATTTATAAACAATAGGCTATCTAATAGAAAACTAACTTAATACAAAATGAAATAATATCTACAATGGGTTATATAATAATATGCAGACACTAAGATAAAATAAAGTCTTACGATACTTGTGGTGTAAAAAAAAAAAATAATAATAATAACTAAAAGGAACTATTTATACGTACATTCTCATATTGGCACACATAATGTATATATATATATATATATATATATATAAATTCTTTACTTAAATAAAATCTATACATCAATTCTTGTTTAATTGTTCTAAATTCTTTTAATAATAGACAAATAATACTGCATTCTGTCTCAGATTCATATTACAAAGGGTAATAGCAAAAAGTCATGGCGCTAAGGTCTTTGCAGAACTACCACCTCCTCGGGCAAAAAGTATATTAATGAATATTTTATAATACATTGTATTTTAATTACAAATACAAAATACCTACTTAAGTGGCGGTTTTCAACTAATTTCTTAAAAAATGTTTTTTATAAAATAAGGCTCTGTTTATTTTGTCTCCTTATTTATTTTAACGTTTCGGCCGTTAAGCCATCCTCAAGCCATCTATAATATAAACACCATTAATTCTGTATTTTGATGTAATTCTGCACTATATGAAGGTGGTATTAGTCATATTCAATTAAATATTCTATAAATTATAACTCTAATTAGGTTAAGTAAATTTTTTTTTAAATTTTTTATAATAAACTCAGCCAGTTAAATTGTAAATTAACAATACCACTAGATAGATTGAGGTTGCTTTTTTATTCAAATTCAAATAAGTATCAAGGTAAGATCAACATATATAAATTATTTTAGATTTTAAAACTTCTTTATTTTATTCAACCATGCTTTATGCACGAAGTCCAAAGTCTAATTAAATTTTAAGTGTGGTTTTGAGGTTGCACATTGTTATATATTTGTTTATATTGCTCACTTATTAAAGGCAGTTATTAAACATTTATTTAATTAAAATTTAAATTTTCTGATTATATTAGCATAGGTTCTGTTTAATCCTTTTGCATCAGATTGGAAATTACATACCGTGTCTAAATTTTTGGAAATGTAAATAGATTCTAAAACTTTTCTTTTGGAGCTGTTTTTTAGTTACTTATCAGTATTTTAGTGTTGGTTGCTATGTGTTGATAATCTCGTACTTGTGTTATATTTTTTTTATTTTGGAATTATAATTACTTTTATGTTGGTTAATTATATTTTTTAAGTTCCGTTTTGTTTGTCCTATATAACATGTGCTATTTTTATATTCACTATTGCAATTTTTACAGTCCTTACAATCTATTTTGTATATGATGTCAGTTTTTTCGTTTTTATCTATATAGTCTTTATTATTGGTGTAAATATTTAAAATTTTGTTTTTTGATTTTCTACTAAGCCTTAAATATGCTAAGCCATATTTCTTGAAAGTATTGGATATTTTGTCAGTAAGACTATCAATTTGTGTTAGGCAATACAATTTTCTTGGTTTTATATACTGGGATGTATTTTTTTTTTTTTTTTAAATTTGGGATTAAAATAAATTCCAATAAATCCCATCAAATTGCCTTCACTCTTCGTCGTAAACCTATGACTTCCTGTCCTACAGTTTCCTTCAACAATAACCCTCTTATCCCTGTCGAACAAATCCGATACTTAGGACTCCACCTTGAAAAACGACTCACTTGGAACCCCTATACCAGACTGAAACGACTAGAAACCGCCCGACGTTTTCGACTACTGCAGCACTTACTAGACAAACGATCTAAGCTTTCAATCAATTATAAACGACTCGTATATATGACAATAATAAGACCTATTTGGACTTACGGAATTGAGCTTTGGGGCTCCACTAAACCATCGAATTCCTCTCGTATCCAATCCTTACAATCCAAAATCCTTCGTAAAATCCTCAACGCTCCTTACTTTGTCACAAATAAAATCATCCATAAAGACCTTAATGTTCCATATGTTTCCGATTTGGCCCAATCCTGATACCTGTCCTTCCATAGCAAACTGGAGAACCATCTGAATCCTCTCGTTTCAAACCTTGCTTCCTCCTCGATCCCTGATAAGGCCGAGACGTCCGAAAAGAAGATGGCCTCACGATCTTCTAATATAGAACTTTAATTTGAGTTCTACCAATGGGTAGTTTCTCTTCATGTTGTACATGCCATGTTACCAATTTCACATTTACGTATTGTATTTTCTATGTAATACAGTTTTAAATTCCATTAAAATAATAAAAAAAAGATTAGAAGACCGGGGCTGTACTATATTTGTAATAAATTGCTGTTTTTTTTTCAATTAATATTACTTTGTGATGATAAAATAATAATGTGATTTTTTTTTAAATTTTCTGAATAATGTTTTACATTCTTAGGGAGTGAGGGGGGAGGAGGAAGAGGAACCCCCCTTCCCTCCGAGTTCATACATATGTAGAAGAGCCCGCTCGCACTTACCATAGGTTTTTGCTGAGATGAAGCCCCGATCATCAGCCTGTGAAAGATGTTGAGGAGAAACCATTATCGCAAAAACTCCCCGTGTTCTAGCCATCAGTTTCTCCTTAACGCCTTTGTCAGCTACTTATCTTCTTCCTAAACTAGGCCTTTGTAACTTCCTGAAGTTGTATTTTGAAAAGGAGGCAACTATAAATTTTAAAGTTGTATAGATTTTAAATAGTTTTTTTTTTATTTATTTATATGATATTTACAACTGTATACAAAAAATACATCTGGTAAATTCGCACATTGGTATAAAGACATGGAACACATGTTGAGAAACTACCCATTGATAGCACTCTAATAATATGTCTATATTAGAAGATCACGTGGCCATCTTCTTTTCAGACGCCTCGGAGGGTTATCAGGAATCGAATAGGAAGCAAGGTTAGATACAAGAGGGTTGGGATGGTTATGAAGTTTATTATGGAAGGACAGATATCTGGATTGGGCCAAATCTGATACATAAGGAACATTAAGGTCATTATGGATAATTTTATTTGTAACAAAGTAAGGAGCATTGAGGATTTTACGAAAGATTTTGGATTGTAAGGATTGTATGCGAGAGGAGTTTGAAGGTTTGGTGGAGCCCCATAGCTCAACTTCGTAAGTCCAAATAGGCCTTATTATAGTCATGTAAATGAGTCTTTTATAATTGATTGGAAGGTTAGAGCGTTTGTCTAGTAAGTGTTGAAGTAGTCGGAAACGTCGAGCTGTTTCTTGTCGTTTCAGTCTGGTATGAGGATTCCAAGTTAGACGTTTGTCCAGATGGAGTCCTAGGTAACGGATTTGTTCAACAGGAATAAGTGAGATGTTGTTAAAGGATACTGATGGACAGGAAGTCATTGGTTTACGACGAAGGGTGAAGGTAATTTGATGGGATTTATTGGAATTTAAGATTTTAAATAGTAAAAAAATTAAATAATAAATTAATATGGGTAATTACGTTTTATTAATTTTTATCATTTTTGGATTTAAACATTTAAACATTGGATTTAAAAATTTCCTTTAGAACAATATTTTTAACTAGTAGGACCGTGCGAAAAATTCGCCCAGCATATAGTCATCAAATGCCAAATTAATAAGAAAATAAAATAATGCAAGGTATCGAAAGATTAAGACATCAAATGTTACTTTATCGATAAATATATTCCACAAAGAAAACAACAAATTTAAATCTTCATTAATGTTTGGAACCAACATGTTTGCCAAATTTCAATGAGCTGTATCCTTGCTTTCGATGATTTTTTTTTTCCTTTTGTAGGGAATTGAGTAATCTTTTATATAATCATGTGCGTAACCGGGGAATGTGAAAAGTGTGTAATTTTTCAGTAATTCCCAAATAAAATTTGTTTTCTCTCATAACTTGTTGCTTGAATTTTCGGAGTGATTGGACTATTTTTCCCGCCTGAAATTTGTTGCTCGTTCCTGAGATTTGGTGAAAAATTAACGATGATATGGCTTGGTGATAAATAAACACCATCGATAAATAATATAAACTCCTCTTCTCTCGATCATAGAGACCTCAAATCGACGAAATGAGACATGTATTCAATGAAAGTACTTCAATTAATGTAAGGTTGCATGGATGCGAACCCTATGCCTTGCGTTATCTCGAAAATAGTACGTTTTTGGGCTTAAAACGCAGGTTCCGATAGTTCTGGGTCTTGCTGTACGCATCAAAATATTCAAGATCCAATTTACCCCGTATCGATTTACAGACCTACCACCGTTCCAATATTGAAATCTAGCAAAATGTTTGTATCGACTTTATTTATTTTAGAAAGCAAAACAAAACTGGAGAATACGATTCGCTAACCCCCCGTGAAATTCTGAATCCAATGGTACACCATTCGTGGTATTTGAGCATGACAATAGCTTATATTTGGTACAAAACCGATTTCGAGCCTTACTGTAATAATATATGTGGGGATGGAAATTTTTTTATTTAATTATCTTTTTTTTCTCACGAAAATTAGATTCGTATTTAAATTAAAATAAAACCAGTAAATGCGAACAAAGAAATATAAAGGAGCGCTTAGAAATTTCACAAACCATAGGATAGCTTCTACTAAAGTTCCTTTAATTTTAGGTACTTTAGTAGAAGCTAATATTGAAAATTTGTCATTTAAGCCCTGATAGAGAACATCAATGAGAACAAAACGTACATAATATTAAAAACTGCTTAATTTCACACTGATATAATGAATTTAATCAAAATCTTTGGAGCCGTTCTCGAGAAAATCGTAACACGATGATATAAAGTGCCACTCCCGGTTAGCCGATTTTGACGAGAAAGTTTCTGTAACATCCCAGGCATATAAAAACCCTAAATATGCAATTTAATTTTCGTACGACTTTTCGAATTTCTATTGTCGATAGTTTTTCAGTTCTTTTGGAACTTGAGCTTTTTCCCTTGCAACTTTTCAAGTAAATTTACTACTAAAAAAAAAATATTTAAACAAAAAAAAGTTATTCTATCTATTTCGCTTAAAAGTCGATCTAAAAAATGTACTTTAATTTTTAGCGACTCAAACAAACGACTCATTAGAATCACGTGCAATTAATTCAAGACAAATTATAATGATAATCTAAGCCTAATTGCTGTATATTTTTCAATTTAACTTAACTTTTTTTCACAATTAAATAAATACATTTTAAAATTTTACCATATACCTGGAACATTATAACAAAAATTTTTCAAAGAACTTTTATTTTAAGACCCTTTTTTCAGAAGAGTATCACAGAAACTATTGAAATGGAACTTTTTAAAAAGTTTCAACTCCTGTTATGAATTGTAAATTTTTCATATGTTATAGTATGTTGATGTTTTTAGATGTACTGCACAACACTTCAAGCTACTTGAAATGATTTAATAAAATTGAGACTGATTTGAAAGATAATTTTTTATTACTGTAAAATAAACTGTTTTGATTAGTGTTGCCCAAAATCGGTCTTGGTCTTGCACATTGCACTTTGCAAGACCAAGACCAGAACTGGTAAAAAAAAATCGAATTTTTTAATACAAATAACGGCAAAATAGTTACTAATACTTGACAATCTCAGTTACTATTTGTTGATAATTGGTATAACCAATATACTTTTGGATTCAACTCCTCTAATTTTTCATTCGGGCTTGGTTACGTTTCTCCTATCTAAAAGATTACAGTAATACCTCTAGACCATGACCAAGACTGAGTTTGCAAGACCAAGACTCGTCTCGGTCTCGCTTTTTGGCAACACTAGTTTTGTAATGTAATTATTTTTATCCAAGCTATTATTACTTAGAAAATTACTTTATAATAATTCGGAAATTAAACAGTTAGATAAGATCAATGTAAGAAAAAAAAGGGGAAAAAAATATCCTTTAAAGCTTTGTATGACTGCAATTGGTTAAAAGACCCATGAACTCATTCTAATCTAATTCCACCAAGGTAAGTTTGAAAAGTATTCTTCGCTCTTAGGAAACAGAAAGTTTAGGTAATGCATGGAAGAAAATGGTAGGTCTTTTAGGAGCAATTTACTTACAACCGTTTGCAGTGGCCCTTGATTGAAAAACTTTTGGATCTGCATAATCATTTTGCATGTAAGATCTCAGGGATTCCTTTGCTTGGTTTACATATTGCATTAAAATTTGATTTTCAAACTTAGTTTGACTTATTATTTGATAACTATTAACTTTTAATTATTTAAAATGTCCAATAATAATAATAGATACCCTACAATTTGGACAGGTGGTTTTTGTTGACTAATGTAAAATGTAAAAAAAAAAAAAATAATTGTTTATTTTTTACATTCATTTACCTCTATATGAAATAAATAGTAAGGGAAAGATTTGGAAAATCGAAAAATTTGGAATTTGATAGTCCGCTGTCCAGACTCCTTTTTTATCGAATTATTAACATCCTTCTAAAACATTGTAAATCTTCATATTTGCGTAACCTGCAACTTTTCTACCTACGAAAATTCTCAAAAATGATTTTCTCATTTAATTAATTAACTTAACGAGGTACTAAAAATCCATAAATACCCATTTACTTTCAACTTGTAAAATAATTTGGTTGACCTACGAAAATGTTGTTCCTTTGGCCTATTTAACCTCGTTATTTTGACTTGAAAGCAAATGAGTTTTCATTAGTTTTTATTGCCTCATTAAATAGATAAAGTATATCGATCTTTAGATTGAGAAATACCATTTTCGTTGGTAAAAAAGTAGTATGTTACGCTAAAATGAAGCCATTAATGAATTTTTAGACGAATGTTATTAATTCGATTAAAATGTGTCTCCACCATGGACTATGAGTTGTTGACAAAAATAAATTATTATTATTATGTTCTGTGTTAATATGAACAGCATAGCCCATAAATGAAAAGTCGCACAGTTGGACATAACTCCTTAAACCTTGTATAAATACAAAATTGAATATTTTATTTTTATAGATATAGATATTGAATATAATGAAGACAAATACAAATCAGACACTGACGTATTCTTTAAATGATATGAACTGAACCAGCACGTTCAAATGTAGGCCATCTTGCTATCTTTGAGTGATTCACTTGAATTCAGTTTTATATTTTTTTAACCAAACTATTACTGCTAGTGCTTTATGTTGTATCCATTTTTTTCTACCATAATTATTATTTGGAGAGCGTGAAAAAGTCATTATAATTAATGTATCTTTATTAACTTTACTAGATCTTATAAAAATGTCTCCGCACTTGGTTATGGTCAGTGGAGACGGCAGGGTCCGCAAAAAAAAAAAGAAAGGAAATGATGAAGAGTCAATTAAAAATTAATAACTGTCTAACTGGCGACGCTGTTTGATTTTTGGAAAATAGCGAAAACCACAGAAATGTAAAAATATTTAGACGCGGAGCGAGCAACAAACTTGGAACCTATGGGTTTAAAAACATTTTTTTTAACAGCTGAATGCAAATAAAACAAAGGCTATTCTCATCGGTTCCAGACATATCATTAGTTCCCTTCCCTACTTTACCTCAATAACCGCCCTATCCATTTTTTTCCTACATTCAAAAACTTAGGAGTAACCTTTGACCAGAACCTCTCACATCTCCCAGATTACCCGAAAATCCATGACTGTCCTTAAACAACTACTAAGATTCCGTGATTGTATTCCTTCGAAAACCAGACAGCTCCTTGTAATCTCCCTTACATTCCCCCACTTAGACTACGGCTGCTTGGTGTATGGAGGGATATCTGCCAGCCTAGAAATAATATTAAAGAAGCTCATGAACTGTTTTATAAGATACATATTTGGGATCCCCAGGCGCTCCCATGTTTCATTTAGGTACACAGAGTTGAAGTGGCTTTATTCCATATTCCTTCAAACAACTCTTGTTCCAACAATAAACCTTAATAAATAAATAAATCTAACAATAAATAAATAAATAACTCTTGTTCCACCACCTACTCCATTTCCTAACTTCCGCAAACATGTGAAATTCACTTGCGTCGGTACAAAGTCTAATTCAATCAACTGCACAATTGAAAAAACAATCAACCGTTAATTAGGTATCATTTTGTATATATCTTAGCCAGACTAATGTTCTAAATTATGTAACTCTGTTATTATCCTTAGGGGACTGTAGTCCCAGAATAAAATTATTTTTTCATTTCATGTTAATTGCCCTTATCATCCATAGAACCTTCTTACTTGGTTAATATTGATTTTTCCAAATCCCTCGAATAGGATTTTACAATTCTTTATTAAACCTTAAAAAACGATATAATATATAAATAAAACCTGAAAACAAACACAGAAGAAAAGATAAAAATAAAACTATCTATCATTAATACTGATGATGAATTTACTTATTTCTATTGACTCCTATAAACAGTTACTAACATACAAACAGTTAAAGGAAATGAAAATTATAAACAAGAAATTAGATTTATAAGAAAAAAACAAAACAATAAACCTTAATTATCAAAAAAAAATAGTAAGAAAGCATATCAAAATTAAACATTAACCTACGATTATAAAATGTACTAATTATAAATGCTTATAAAAATAGATAGTAAGAAAAACTTACATATACATATTTACAAAATCTTAATTGTGTACTTTGTCCAATTTGCACATCGAAAGCGGGATTGAAGTTATTCGAGCTAGCGTCGTCAGAGTTTCTTTTGTCCACTTCTGTGAAAATGTTTATTCACCAACTTGTAAAACCAAGCGGCACTCGTCCCTGATAATAGAGGTTCCAGGAGGGGAAAAAGGAAAATTTCGCGTACACTGTAAACCTACAGTATTTCATGCACAAATAAAATGGATTTCATCCACAATTACTTAGAATCCCTCTCCACTCGTGAGGTACCGCCATATATCTCACAAGCTGTCTATTTTTGTTCTCTCTCATATGTTGTCCATTATACAATGACTTCAAATTAATATTTAAAACAAATTTATTTTTAGCTAACCCCCTTAGAGGTAAAACAAAATATTAATTTATGAACTATATGTATTTTATTTTTCTTCACAACTTTTCTACTAATCTCTTTACGTTTTTTTATTCAGTATTTATCTGCCTATGAGGGAGAAGCCGGAAATCATGCCTGAAGTTGCCCCCTTTCGATTTTTTTTTGTAAATTTTATGTAAAACGTTGAAAATTCAATTCTTCGGACTTATCTTTTCAGCCGATCCTGCCGATATCATTTTTATTTATGTATAAAGAAGAAATTTTAGAAGATGGACTAATCATCAAATGAAAAAAACTATAGAGGAAATGTCAAATTTGTCCTATTCCTAATATTTATGTTTTCATGAAAATAATTCAAGCAATAACCAGATTTTATTATTTTAAACAGATTTTTTTTAAAAGATTGAAAACATTTAGTCTGTAACTTATAAAAACGTATCAATTTTTATAATAGTGCTCTTAATAAAAAAAAAAAAAAACACAGTTTCATAACCACTTTAATATTTTTTTTTTTTTAATGATAAGTGTATTTATGAATTTACGTTTATCATAATAAATCTCATGTATTTTTTTCTAGTTTAACATGATGCAATTGTTAATTATTGAAATCAAATATATTTTAGTTATCACTTCCTAAAAAAAAAAAAATGTATACTTTTCTGAGGAAATCAGACCATCGTTTATATAATTTTCTTATGTTTAGGTTATTTTATTTTATTTATTGTATATACTTTTTGATTATTATTTATTGTTATTTTGCTTCTATTTATTTTATATTTTTTTGTACATATAGTGTGGATGTTGTCCTACCTCACTATAACTAGTGTCCATGTGACAGATTGTTGTAATAATCAATAAATAAATAAAAATAAAAAAACTTTTCTGTGGAAATCAGACCATTATTTATATATATATATATTTTTTTTACAGCTTTTGAGTCCTTCTATTTCCATGTTAAATATTTCCCTCTACTTACGCGACACCCCCTGTATATATTTTTTTTGTATTTATAGTCAGGCGAAATTTCTCCGTCTATGATTATTTAAAACTTTGAAAGTTGAAAGTTTGAACTATTAATTCATTGTGTCAAATTAAGGCCAACTCTGTTAGTATAGGGGAATACAAATTAATAATAAATAAATTGAGAGTGACATTAACCTAGGAATAAAAGATATTTTTAGTGACAAAATATAACAGCTATTTTTTCCCAACTTATAAGGCGTCATAAATATATACATACAATATTATATTTAATATAATATTTATACGTGTATATATATTCGAATACGTATACATATGTGAGGATCGTACGTAGCTCTAATGTCCTGATGTTGCAGACAAAGCTAATTACATAGCTGTATCCTCGACACCATTATCCCCCCCCCCCCCACCAGCCTTAGGAGAGGGTGCGGTGGCCCAAGTTTGTGATGGCAACCTACTGTAAATATTTGAGCTACCAACAAACCTTCCTTTAGCTAACTTTATTTTTTTTCCTCCCTCTTCCTTGTTTTTGGACACCTCTAAAAGAACACGTGTATATTTTATTTTACTATCCCTTTCCCGGGGAATTTCGCCATATCCAGAACATCCCGACATTACCTGACCAGTGAATAAATGTAGTTCTACTGGAATATTATATATATATATTTTTTTTTTCTAACGCTATTATTTAAGGCTCTGCTGTGTTACCATTACTTCATTCTTCCTTAATTTATATATTATTTTTATCTATCTATTTTTTTTTACCATTTCTTTATATTTAAATTATCTTGTCTGTGACATATTATATATATATATATATATATATATATATATATATATATATATATATATATATATATATACATATATAATATGTTAAGATTTTTATAATCTATTACAATAACGATAATACACTATTTATTCAAGAGAGGTTGGTTGGGGTGTTCAGCCAAAATACGAAGTAAAAATAAATGTTTTTTTAAAATTTATTTTAATGAAATTTACAACTTACACGAAAATACAATAAGTAAATGTGACATAAAAAAAAATAAAATAAAATAAATAAATAAATTTGGTACTGTTAAGCGAAGACGTTGAAACTATGAAACTAAATACGACAACGTTAATGAAAGCCGGTAAAGAACTAGGACTCGAAATAAACGTGGATAAAACAAAATATATGGTTAGCTGCAAAAATGGCGATACTACTGGTGATATCGATAAAGATGGCAATTTGTTTGAACAGGTAGATAAATTTAGGTATCTAGGTTCTACGATAACTAGAAAAAACGAAATTGAAGAAGAGATTAAGGTTAGACTGAAGGCGGGGAATGCTTGTTATTTTTCTGTGACAAAACTACTTAGTTCGCGCCTCTTGTCCCGAAACTTAAAAATTAGAATCTATAAAACAATTATCTTGCCTACAGTTCTTTATGGATGCGAAACTTGGCCGCTTACATTAAGGGATGAGCAGCGTCTTAAGGTTTTTGAAAATAAAGTATTGCGTAGAATATTCGGACCGAAGAAGGATCAGTTAACCGGAGAGTTCAGACGGTTACACAACGCCGAATTGCGTGAGCTGTATCCGGGTAATATAATTGAGGTAATTTCATCGCGGCGAATCAAATGGGCTTGTAAAGTTGTTGGGCTTAGTAACGAGAGAATTCCTAAAAGGTTAATATTTGCTGTGCCGAATGGTAACCGTCCGAGGGGTAGACCGAAGCGAAGGTGGGAAGACTGCATTAAAGCCGATCTTAAGGGACTGGGTTTGGACGGCGAACGGTGGAGGGAGGTGTGTAACAAGCGATTGGTGGTGTCGGCATCGAACCTTCGGGTTTGCTAAGCCTTATTATTATTATAAATAAATTTATTTTTATTCCGTTTGTCCCGACGTTTCGGCCAATGTTTCAGAGCTAAGCACAGACAAGATAATTTAAATATATTATAAATATAGAGAAATGGTAAAAAAAATAGATAGATAAAAATAATATATAAATTAAGGAAGAATGAAGTAATGGTAACACAGCAGAGCCTTAAATAATAGCGTTAGAAAATTTAGGATACATAAGATAATATTAACAAAGTTATAGACTTATGAAATAATGGAATAAAACTTAGGAAGTTAATAAAGTGATGAAGTAAACAATGATGAAATAAAGTTAGGAAGTAAACATAATAATATAACAGTAACAAATTATTGAAATTATCAAAACAATTAAAAATTAAATATAAAATAACGGTTTGATATGCATAATTAAATTGATTAACGTATGATACATAAAATAACGGTAACAACGTTATGAAGTAAACAATAATAATAACATAACGGAAACAAATTAATGAATTTAAAAAAGTAATGAAATAACAAAGAAATTAAATAGGATATTAAGAGATACAAATCATAAGTTAAATAAATAGGGTGACATAGTTGTTATTAGCAGATGTAAAGCGAAAGTGAGATAAACATAAAATAATAATAAAAAACAAAGAAAATGAGAAGGATTTTATATAAAGAAAATAAGAAAAGTATATAGAAAAAATAAGATGTGGTTAAATATATCGAAACCTATCGTATACATACTAAAAAAATTAAGTAATATAAATCAAGAGAATAAGATTCAACCAGTAAATGTAACGATATAAACAAAATAGTTGTATGGATATGGAAAAGAGAGTAAAGAGATAGAGGCAAGTGATAAGAATGAGCAAAATAAATGATAAATAATAGGACGTACAGATCTGCTCGAAAGATTTAAGACAGGAAAGACAGAAGTTGCTATTGCCATGGATAATCGGTATTATTACAATGTCGATATATTACCATCGATATTATCGACTTCCGATATCGTCCCTTCGATATTGTAATACTTTAATTAACAATTAAAAATTATTTTATTTTTATTTATGATATTTACAACCGTATTAATATAAATACATCAAGTAAATGTGTGCACAGAAATATTATCACATGAAAACGCTTGTTGAGAAACTACCCACTGGTAGCAGTTTAATAATATGTCTACAAAAGGATATCATGCGACCATCATCTTTTCAGAAGCCTCGGAGGCTTATCAGGAATTGAAGAGGAAGCAAGGTTAGAAACGAGAGGGTTGGGATGATTCTGAAGTTTAGTATGGAAGGTACCTGGATTGGGCCAAATTGGAAACATAAGGAACATCAAGGATATTTTGGATGATTTTCTTTGTAACAAAGTAAGGAGCATTAAGGATTTTACGAAGGATTTTGGATTGTAAGTAAGGACTGGATGCGTGAGGAATTCGATGGCTTTGTGGACCCCCAAATCTCAACTCCGTATGTCCAGATAGGTCTTATTGTAGTCATGTATATGAGTCTTTTGTAATTAACTGAAAGCTTAGAGCGTTTGTCCAGTAAGTGCTGGAGTAGTCGGAAACGTGGAGCGGTTTCTTGTCGTTTAAGTCTGGTATGAGGATTCCAAATAAGACGTTTGTCCAAGTGGAGTCTTAGGTATCGGATTTGTTCAACAGGGACAAGTGGGGGTGTTATTAAAGGATACTGTAGGACAGGTAGACATAGTTTTACGACGAAGGGTAAAGGTGATTTGATGGGATTTATTTTAATCCTCTAGTTTTGACACCATTCTTCAAGGTTGTGATGTGTGATTGGAGGGTTTGGGGTGCAATTGATGGGTTGTTAGTAACTGATAGGATACAAGTGTCATCGGCATAATATTTTAACCCAAAACAACCAATCGACTAACCTATGCATGAAAAAGGCCTATTTTTATTCAAAGTAGGATGGTAAGTGAACGTTTTGAGATGCGCCATATTTTATACCAGATTTTGGTTGTTAGGATGCCTAACTCTGAATAGATAAGTGAAAATGAAAATAGTGATATTATTATTAGAATTTTTTTAATTAATGCACAACAAGAATACACCTTCGTCGCCGAAATTACATCAGAAATACGAGTTCTTCTAACGCCATCTCACCACCTCACAACACACATCGAGAGGAACATCTCAAGCTTTACACCGCTCGAACTATGCTTTTCGTCATCTTCTTCTTCTACGCATCCTGCTCCCTCACAAGATAAATCAAACAATAGAATAGAGCCCTGCTGATGACCCACATGCTTGGGTTGAAACGTCGGCACTAATAAAAACCTTATAATGGCAGCGTCCTGACATATCACCTACGATATGTAGAATAGTCGAATAACTTCCTTCAATAATTCATTTAATTCAGGAGTACCCAGAAGGGTTTTTTATAAAAATTTTTGAGGTAGGGCACATTTTGACGGGTTTTTGAATTTTTAAGGGAAAGACATTTCGAGGGAGTTATGAATTTTCGAAATTAAAAGTTTCAAACCAGCGGACAAGAGGAAAGTATAGAATAGACTACTACAAGTATAATTTATACGGCCTATGATTTCTAAAATTATACTTTAGCTTGCAAAAAGAGGAGAGCAATAAAATATTTTGGGAGAAGGAGGAGGTAGGAAATGCACGCGCCGTTGACCTTGTGGGGACCCCTTATTTCATTAATGTATATTTTAAATAATATTAATTCTAGTATTTTCAAAATGAAGAGAAGAAATGAGATTTGGTGATATGTTTTGTAAACTTTATTTAATGGTGTGAATGTTTTTCTTCTTTTAGTTTTCTCGCCTCCACCTTGGATAAGGTTATCGGTGCTGTGTTTGCTTTGGTTTGGAGGAAGGGGTTGGGTTTTTTTCCCTCGGCCGTGCCTCTTCACGGATACGGCAATAAGTGACAGTGAGAACCTCGACTCCGGAATGCACTAACGTATGAATAATTCACGTCTACCTTTGAATTCATTTTTCCGGCAGCCCGTTGCCCGACAGTAACAATGCTGAGCCAAACAAGGGAATTTCTTTATACCTTAGCCCTTAGTGAGGGTTGAGGGGAATTGGAATGCGAATTTAACTAAAACTTGTTTAAATTCATCAAATTAAAATGCGTCGTTGGGGGTGAAAATCGACTTTGAAAGTACTTAATACTTGCAAATTGTTTCGATCCCCTCGCTGGCCAATTTCCCTTCGACGCATTAAGCTAATCTACACGGGACTTCAATTAAAATCCTGTTATATATTATCGAAAATGTACTTTGAATAAAGTATTAATGGAACTTGATTATCATTACTTCGTTATCAATTTTATAATTGTTAAAAGTTGAAGATTTCTATTCTTTGTTATAACCCGGATAAGCAAATGGATTATTTTCCTATCCAATCGAAATACTGTCAAATCAGCGTGCCTCAGAGATTGGATTATAATTCAATATTCGTAATTTAAAAGGTTATGCTTACATTTAGCATTCGTTAACGATTAATTTCAATAATTGAAGACCCTCGTCTTAATAGCTCCATGCTTAATATAATAAATACCTATCAAACATGTGAAACTGGACAGTGTATAGTGCTGGATATATAGGTGACTGTTATTATGAAAAATTATGAGGATACTATATTTTTTTTCCCAAAATCATGAAATAATTATTATATTTGATTTTTAATTTAAAAATCGTGCCTGATTTATAAATAAAAATTTAAATCGATCTTTGAATTTTATTTAATCGATTAAAAATAATGATCACTCACTGAGTGATGCGGTTTTACATAAATACTATTACTCCTGACTCAAATATATCATAGATATTAGAAAAAAATAAATAGTTCTAATTTAAAAATTATTACTCAAGAATTATTATTATTGTTGATTCTAAAAAAATTGTTCAAAAATAATTACTTACGATCAAAAATATAAATTTCTCTTAATAAAAAATATTAAACAAATTTTGAGCATTCTCATTATAATGTCCAAGTGACAGAATGTTATATTATTCAATAAATAATTCACATTATAACGAATATTAAACTTTTAAGAATAAAATGTGTGATGAAACACATTGAAATTTCATATTACTAATTGAAATCATATGAATATTCCTCTAACATTTCTTATTCAAATTATTTTATTTTTAAGCATTTATTAATTTAATGGAATATTAATTGATTTTTTTTTCATCGGTTTTCCAAATAAAAAATTAGAGAATAATGCGATCTTAGCGGCATTCCTGCTGCTCACACTTTTTAAAAATATGTTTATGATAATGAGAAAGACTATAAAAAATAATCTGGTATGTCCGCTCACACAACTTTCCTACCTATTTCAGACAAGTTTTTATATATTTATATATGTCCATCAAGAAACAAAAAAAAAGTTGTATTATATTTATTTTCCTGAAAATTGATCAAAGAAAACATTTGAGTACGATTTATTAGATAAACTAATGCAATGTAAACCAGCTTAAGGTAGATTAGTGTAAAAGTTTCATTACCCTCTAATATTGCTAGTCAAAAACTTTTTGCCATAGCCTAATGTGTTTTTCAGACTCCGTCGAAAATCGCATATCGGAAATTTGACCCGATCGCAGTACTTTCCTTACCTAGTATAGGTAGGAAAGTAATAAATTAAAACATGTTTAGAAAATAGAATAAGCTGTATCATCACTAATATTGGTTCGATTCCGATGATTTTTGTTTTGTGTCTTGTTGATAATTTAATTACCTCTCAAAAGTTTTATTATTAATTTTACCATAGATTATATACTTAGCGAGTTAGGCCACAAAACATTTTTCTTTTTTTATAACTTTTTTTTCCTGAACTTTCCCGTGAATTTAGTCCATATAAGAAAATTGAAAGAACAATTATAAGAAAGTTTCATCAAAATCGTTAGTGTCGTTTTCGCGCTACAGTCTATAGAAAAACATGTTTTCTTTATTGCACAGCAGCTATTGCACATGGAGCACCCAATTTATGTCACAGGCATCAGAAGTCCTACAAAATAGAAAAAAGAAGCAACATAATCCGTTCTCTAGTTCTCTAGAAAATCTTGGCACAGACAGACAGATAGACAGACCAATGGCTAAAAATGAGTTTTTCGGACTCATGGGGCTCTGAAACGTATAGACCGGTCCGTCGAAAACCGCACATCAGAAATTTGACCCGATTGCAATACTTTCCTTACCTACTATAGATAGAAAAGTAAGAATACTAAAAAATACTACGGAGAAACAAGAAAACGAGAAAGGAAATTTTAAAAAAAGATATTTTAATAAAAGAATATTTTTATTTCATAAAAAGATTTTTTTTTAATTTAAAAATTAGAGGATAATTTAGTATAAATAAATTTATATAAACATCTTAATAAAATAAATATGAATTTGCAAATGAAACATAAATTATTATTATTATTGATACATAACATAAAATTATACATAAAAATTAAATTGGCGATCTGCAAATTTCTTTGCAATGAGCAAATTTTTTGGAAGCTTCACAGCGTCCCATCACAATCCAGGAAATAGTTCAGTTCAGCAGGTCTCTTAGTCACCGCCTACGTAATCGTCGAGGTGGGCTGTACGGGTTTCTAGTGCTTTTAAGTTTTTCTGTCAGAGGATTTGTGTTGTAAGTTAGTCTTTGGCGAAAGTTACTGTTGTTTTCTTTTGCAGTGTCTAAAATTGTTGGGATGTTCAAGTCCTTATGTAATCTATCGTTTGTGACATAAAATGGTGCGTCAACTATTCTTCGTAAAATTTTGGATTGGAAAGATTGGATTTTGTTAACATTAAAACTTTTAGCAAAACTAACAAAACAAAATAAAAACAAAATAACTTCAGATAGTTTGGATTATAAATGATATGAATCAGCATATTGGAAATTGCGATTGGCAGTATAAAGTTCTCCTTTGTTCTTTTTTAAAAAGATTTAAAAAAAAACATTATAAATTAGAGGGTAATCTAGTATAAATAAATTTATATAAACATCTTGATAAAATAAATAGGAATTTGCAAATGAAACAGAAATTAAAAAAGCAAAATCACTTCAGATAGTTTGGATTATAAATGTTATGAATCAGCATATTGAAAATTGCAGTTGGCAGTATACAATTATCTTTTGTTCTTTTTCCTATATCAATCTATCTTTTAATTTCGTTTTAAATAATATAACTTTTATTTCGAAATAGTAATTAACATTCATTAGGTAAACATTAAAAATATAATGATACAAAAGTAATATTCAATGTACAAATTGTATTTTTTTTTTCGTAATGTCTATAGAGAAATAACACAAAGTGACCCATGCTTCGAAATAACTATATCGACAGATCTTTATTGGCATTAATCCACATGTGCATGTGGACCAAAATAATTTCACCTCTCACGCAACCAATATGCAATGGCATGCATCACATAGCAGAACTGCAACACGAAAATCAATACCGAGATTTGAACAAAGGTTGAGATAAATTCACCTTGGTAGTTGATTGTGTATCTGTCAGTTCGTGAGGACGATACGCTGTGAACAATAAATCGGAGATAACGAACTTTGAAAGTTTGGTTTAGATGTTCGAGGAGGGGTCACCCGGCGCAAGTTTTGTCCCCCCCCCAAATTCACTTATCTCGGGTCCCACCGCAATGTGAATTATAAACGAATTTAATGAAAATTTCAAGGGCCCTTAACATCCATGGTTCATTCCCTTCCGAAACTATGATCGGAAATTCTACTGTAAAACTTTAGAAGGTGATAAAACATCTAAATATATAATATATTTCCCTAATAGAAATTTGAACGCAAATTATTTCTTTACTTATTTTTTGTGAAAATTATTTTCATTAACGCGTACACTGTTGAAAATATTATTATGAAATATTTCATATGAAATGCCCGTTTATAATATTTCAAACATTCAAAGTCCTATTAGTGCACTTTTGTTGTTTACTGCGTCTATGTTTACAGATCATAACGAACCGTTATTAATTCTCTATTTTTTTTATGACATTTACCATCACTCTAATTTATTTTTAATGACATCGGATAAATCCATACAGCCAGAAATTTAAGTTGAAGTTAAATCATCCTAGATTATGACATTGTTTAGTATGCCATCAAATATGACCAAATTGACGGAAACGCGGTTTTCGAGTACTTTTTGTTGTGAGTTTAAACTTGGACCCCCCCCCCTTCCCGCAGTCCAAGCTGAAGAAACATTACCACGGAGTTCAAGGAAGGTTGTTGGAACAAATGGACCATTCGCTGATTTTAAAAAAATTTGCATCCAAATATATATTGGTTTCTGTAATTTCTATAATTCTCCTTTTTCCCCAGAGGTGAAACCATTACATCCAAATCGTACTGCAGTGATATTGGCATAATGCGTAACAAACTATTCAAAAAACAATCTGCATTGATTTATCGGAAGAGACCTATACTCTTACACGAAAACGCCTTATCTCATGTTTCATGACAGACAGTGAAGAAACTAAACGAGCTGTGTTGCGAAGTCCTTCCACACCCACCTTATTCGCCACACTTATCTCCAACAGATTTCCATATTTTCAGAAATTCGGACATCTTGCTTAAAAATAAAATTTCTGAAAATGATTCTCTGGTCAAAAAAGCATTTTGTAACTTCATTTCTTCACAAAATTCTGATTTTTTCAGTTCTGGGATTGAAAAGTTGGTAACACGCAAGAAAAAAAATTATAGAAAATGAGGGTAAATATTGTGAATTAAAATGTTTTAATTGTTAAAGTTCTTTTAATAAATAAGATTTCCTGTAAGAACTGAAATTTCATATGAAGCGACCTGGTGTTTGGACTGACAAATCAACTAAATAAGTGACAAGCAGCATTAACATGGTATTTAAGGTAATTATCAATTAATGGTACTTAATGTCTTCGAATTATAACGATTGAAAATTTGTTAAATATATAACTTATAATACAGGGGTGGCGTGACCGAGCGTGCCAACGTATAGCCTAAAGGGTAAAGTAAGGTTTAAAAAAAAATGTTCAAATAGAAAAAAAAATGTAAAATGCTATAAATTTTTGTTGTATATTTCTATAGCGAAGTTTCTGATTTAAGGCAATGAGCAGGCGTTAAGATAAATTCTTAAGATCTTAAAAATCAGCGTATAAACAGTTTTAAATTTATTTCTATGTATTATATCTGGCTGCTCCATTTTCCCTAGTTATTTTAATATTAAAAGAATTTAATTATTCAAATTTGTTTCATTGTTGTTCCCTTGTGACCTATTACACCGTTCGTAATATTTATTGTGCTACTTTAGATTAAAAAAAATTTATAACGAAACTTTTTTTTTAATATATATTTTACATAAAGTGAAACCATTCTATTGACTACAAATAGAATTGACCACGATAGGATTCTAATTATAAATAAATAAAATAGAACAGAACAAAAATAACAACTAAATAATATTTAGTTTATATTATTATTTAGTTGTTATATTGGTTCTCTTATAGTTTCTATTTTATTGACTACAAATAGAATTGTCCACGATAGAATTCTAATTATAAATAAATAAAATAAAACAGAACCAAAATAACAACTAAATAATATTTAGTTTATATTATTATTTAGTTGTGGTTCTATTATTATTTGGTTCTATTATTATGTGGTATTATTATTTAATTTTGGTTCTCTTTTATTTTATTTATTTATAATTAGAATCCTATCGTGGACAATTCTATTTGTAGTCAATAAAATGGTTCCACTTTATGTAAAATATATATTAAAAAAAATGTAGTAACCTATATTTTATTAAATTATAACCGAAAATTCAAGAATAATTGTAAATAATTTAAATTTAGGGGAAAGAGTTCTGATGATGGGACATTTCCCCGAAACGTCAACATAAAATATAGTACTTGAATAATAAAAGAAATTGTATACTGGGCAGCAAGATGTCGGATGGCTGAATGACCAACGATTTTGGCATAAGAAAAAAAAATAAGAAAAAATATTTCAAAGGAAATCAAATTTGCCAATTGAATGTTTAATTATTTTCTTGTTCCGCGGTCAATTTATCAATTAAAGGTTATATTTACAAAAGGGGCATTAATTTAATTTATTCGACAGGGTTTTCGAGGTAGATTTATACTACCTCCTAAAAAGAAAACGCCGATCAAAAAAAATTTGGATAAGAATGAACAAGACAAAATGGGGCACGAGAGATTTTTAGCTAGCCAGTGAAAGCTCTGAAAAATAGAAGAAAGCATAGAAAACGAAACGAAAAGGGGCTGATGAAGAGTGCAGGTGTGGTGCAATAGAAAATAGAACAAAGAGATAGCACTGGCGAATAAATGCATATGGCATCTCCCTTAAAATGCATAAATGCCATTCTTTCAATATGGCGTCTTTCGTTCACCATATTTTTAGAAAATCTGTCAAAAAAAGTTTGTATTTATTAATTTAATCTCTGCTTTTTGCGATATTCAATATATAAGTATTTAAGTTTTATTATTAAAATAATTAGTGGATTCACATAAGACCGAAAATGGTAGACTTAACACGTAAAATGTTGATAGTGGGTTTGACTTCGTTTATTCGTATTCGTGAGTATGTGTGTGCCTGTGTATATAATAAATATTCCCACAACACCTGTAATTAGTAAAATAAGTTTTATTTCAAAATATTATTTTATTTGTAACATTTAAGCCTATTTGCCATTTTCAAACATTTTAAATTAGGCTGTTATATATTTTAAAATACCAAATAGGCTGAAAAAAACTACCAAAATAAAATAATATCTAAAAAAAAAATTGTTTGTTTATAAATGAAAAAAAAAATGTGTTTTGTTCTATTTAAAACCTTAATAGTACCTGATTAATATTAGTATTAAATAAGGGACCCACTGTTTGTTTGTTATGAAAAAAATAAGGTCCGTTAATAAAAATGAATTTATGAATTATTCCTCACATGATAGATTTTTTTTTTTACAACGTCAAATTATTGCTAATTATATTTCATGATATAGTAATAATTTTAAATCATCCCCAAAGAACAAAACCTTTTCCTGTATAGCTTCCTTTTCCGTGGCATAGTATCGGGCTTACCTACATTTATAAGTTTTCAACAATACCCTTCATTTCATAATTACCTTTCTCATATTTCAACCAGGGAATATAGTTGTTATAGCTCGGCTCAAGTTTTCTATCAATATACGGAGGAAAACACGCCCGCATAGATAGAACACGAACCCACCATACACAACAACATCACAAGAATTCCATAAGATTTGAAAAAAGTTTGAATAGTGCAATATAATCGATAGACTTTTCGATAGTTTAACTATTTGTCGGCTTCACAAGTTCACATAATCACACTGTATATAGTATTCCGAATATTTACGAGTGTGTCCGATTGTGGAAAAAGCCGTATTAATATTAATTTATATGGCGGCATTAAGCAATTAAAATAACTTCATAAAGCACATCTCGTTATTCGAACAACTTAATATTATATATAATTGAATAGATTAACCACTACTTTCTATATATTACAGGTTTACTGAGATTTTTTTCTATAAGAGAAAAAATTGAAAAAATGTATTTCACAAATTTAAAACAACGATCCCGAAATTTAGGCATTAATATAGATGTACAATATACCGATGGGAATCTAAATATTTAGAAAAACAATAATTTCTAACTCATAATGTCGTAGAAGATAATGGAGTAGGGAGAAACAATTAATATATTTTAGTATTTTTATTATTAATAGGAATCTAATTTTTTTTATAGACACACTTAATTTGTGTAGATGAAATGGACTCATTCAAAAATTCATTTTCGGATTGGAAAATCGATAATGTATAAATATAATATATGCTAAATATAATATATGTATATGTATATATTTATATATAGAGTAGGGTGGGAAGTGAATGAGTGTGATCCGAGCACTCCATCGGGATTTTAAAATTCATTTTTCGCTTGTTATTATTGTTTTTTGTTTGTGTAGAGCTTTTTGTTTGAATTTATTTTAACACCTGTTATTATGATTTCAACTTTTCGATTAACCAATGACTTGCTGTCCTATAGTATCCTTTAATAACACCCCACTTATCCCTGTAGAACAAATCCTATACCTAGGACTCCAGCTGGACAAACATCTCACTTGGAATCCTCATACAAGACTGAAACGACAAGAAACTGCTCGACGTTTTCGCTTACTCCAACACTTACTGGACTCGCTCTACTAGCTAAACGCTCTAAACTTCCAACGAATTACAAACGATTCATATACATGACTATAATAAGACCTATTTGGACTTACGGAGTTGAGCTATGGGGCTCCACTAAACCATCAAATTCCTCTCGTATCCAATCTTTACAATCCAAAATCCTTCGTAAAATCCTCAATGCTCCTTACTTTGTCACAAATAAAATATTTCATAAAGACCTCAATGTTCCATATGTTTCCGATTTGGCCAAATCCAGATATCTATCCTTCCATAATAAACTCCTTTCATAACCATCCGAATCCTCTTGTTTCTAACCTTGCTTCCTCTTCGATTCCTGATAACCCTCCGAGGCGTCTGAAAAGAAGATGGCCACGTGATCTTCTAATATAGACATATTATTAGAGTGCTACCAATGGGTAGTTTCTCAACAAGCGTGTTTCATGTGATTATATTCCTCTTTACACATTTACTTGATGTATTCATACTAATACAGTTGTAAATACCATAATAAAAGTTTAAAAAAAAAAAAAAAACTTTTCGATTTTTTCCAAGATTAACATGAATAATTATTCTCGAAAAGAATAATAATTTCTGTTCAAAAAATTATAATAATAATAATAAATAATAAATTATTTTTCTGTTCAACTTTGAAAATATATTTCCAATGTTTCAATTTATATATTTCATTTTTTTTTTTATATGAAAAATTAAACATTACATTCGTTTTTAGGTAATAAAATCTTTTCAATCACTTATGAATTAAATATTTTTTTCCAAAGAGAAAATAATTGGTTGAAAAAAAATATATTTATTAAAATTTGGTTTAATATGTTAATATATTTCACATATAACTTAATAATTTTTATCAATAATAATTAATGATTGTCTTGGATTTAAGGAACTTTTTTTTCATATGATAACAAATCTCTTTCATTAAATATTTATAGATTTATTTTCACATTTTATACATATTAGTATTTTAGCTTTTAGCCAGGAGTTCTATTTTAAGAAACAGTTATTATTTTATCACTTGTTTCCAAATATTTAAAGATGCCATTCATGTACAAAAATCATTTAAAAAACTATGACGTGGTGTATCTTTATAAAATACGGTGTATTACATATCAGGTACTTGGTGAAGTTAGTAAAGCCGTGGAAGGCTAGAAACAGAAATGTGAGTTGCTTGGTTAGAATGTTGAGAACATCCAACTGCGGTAAACTCAAAGGAATTCGTGGCTTCTCCCGGATATCTGTTTTATTGGTGGCTTCCTTGTTTTGTACACATTGTTTGCGGAATTAGTTTGCGTTCTTTTTGTAACTTGGCCAAGCTTTATTAGGTTTTGTAATAAGTTTTTGGCCTAAGCAATGAAATTAGTTTGTTTGTTTGTGTTTTACGTTCTTACGTACTCCTACGCCGTATTAATTGTGTCAAAAGAATTGACGTTGTGAGGGTCTGCCTATACGATTCTAAGCAAGGCGTTGAAAGTGATGAGCCACTCTTGCCAGTCCTCCACGTTTTAATTTATAACAAACAACTATGTAATAAATAATAAAATTAATCAAATAAACAACAATAAGTAAATCGAAGGGAACTTGGCTGGTGTTTTCAGTCAGTGAAAATACAAAGTAAAAATAGATAAATTATATTTATGTTTATATCTTTAAAAAATATATATATATATATAAATATAATAACTTTATTTTTAATTTTTATTTAGACTGACCGACCCCTCCAATCAATTTTTCTTCAATATGTCTGCTACAGACAAAAATTATTATCAACAATAAATAAATTATATGAAAATTAAATCTTTTCACTGACAAAATTGGCAACAGTATTAATACATTTCCGCTGCATTTCGTTTTAGAATAACATACTGAAGGACATTGGCAGATCACGCGGGAGAGAGGGCTTTCGTGCTGGAGCTCCCCCCTCCAAAATGAAATTTTTTTTTTCATTGGTCCATATTTACTTCTGGGTCGGATCTGAGCTACATACTTAAAAAATCGCAATATGATCTTTTTTAAATTATGAAGCATATCCAGCTACTAAATTTAAGCGCGTATCAAGAAAAAATAGCCCCTAAAAGTATTGTTATTCCTACATTATAGTTATTTTTTGTTTTGTTTTTTAAAAGGCCTTCAAGGATCGTTTAGACATCATTTTATATTGCTACTTATATTTCATGAAGAGTACTGACAGTTATAAAATAGAAAATAAACTTTATTCTGGGACGAGGTCCCTTATGAATAACAATTATGAACAAAAAATAAAAACCACATCCGGCCAATAATTACATTAATCAAAATTAAAGAATATATACAGTGTCTTCAGTGAATGTATATCATAACAAATAAAAAAGTAACACCATTTAGAAAAAAAAAAACATTATTTAAATGAAAAGAAAAAACATAATTCAGGTAAAATGAAAAACAAAATATTATAAGCACTACGATTACATTTTTAAAATTAAAACTCAAAACAATTTCAACAACTATTCATCTCAGTCAAAATTTGATTCATAATATTTATTTCATTGTATGTCATTTTGGGATGTGAGAAGGAATTGGTTGAGATATTTCAATAAGGACAATGAAGAGGCATGGCGGATATCAGAAGGCAAGGAATTCCAGAAGGCAGTGGATCGAGCAATAAAGGAATATTCAAATGTCTTAGTTCCATAGAACTAGAACTAGTCCCATAGGAAGGGATATAAAGATCGGAAACACGGGAAGTTCTTGTTTTCTCGGGTTTGAACTGTAGGAGACTGTAGATGTAGGAAGGGTGTCGGGTGTTGATTGTTTGGAATAGGAAAGATCCAAGGAAATATTGTCTGCGGAAAGAAAGGAAGAGCTAGTTTAACTCGTCGTAAAGGTAAAGTTTAACATAAGCCGCCTCGAACTACCGAAGACAAATCTTAAGCAGAAATTCATGAGACACTTCAATCTATCCTCGAGTACCATCGGGATGCCTCCCATACAGAACACAGCCGTAGTCAGAATGGGGGAAAATAAGAGAGAGAGGAGCTTGCGGATAGATCGTGGGAGTAGGTGGCTTTTTATTTGTACAAAAAAAAATCCAACATACAAATTACCTACATAGAATGAATCACAGAATAACATCCTAGCATAACGCAGCCGAAAACGTAGAGTTCTGAATTACATGCTAACCATTTTTTTTTATTAAGTTATTTTCAACGATTGTGGTTCTTCTTGACCTGAACACCATTTACGATATTTTTCCATAGTTCTCGACCCATGGCCTACTCTTTTGTGATCCGAAGTCTCGCCAGGCTTAATTCTACCTCGTCTTGCCATTTTAACTTCGCTCTTCCTTTTTTCTTTCTTCTTTCTGCTTCCAGTTCCATAGTTATTTTTGAAATCTTTCGGCAGGCATTCTTTTAACGTGTCAAAACCACCTTAATCTCTCTAAAAAATATTACTTGCATACCGTAAGATGGGGTAACTTTGGGACTGGGTGGGTAACTTTTAGACAGCTGGTAAAATTGGACTTGTGGTGATTCCGTGGTGGATACATTGAGATGGTTCTGTCTACAAAAACGTGCTTTGTGTAGAGGCATGCACTGCGCTACTACCTTGCGGCACAATACTTTTGAGGCACAAGCGAAAGTTTCATGAAAACCAGAGTTTTGAAAAAAAAGAAATGGAAATAAATAAAACCTAACTGAACAACGAGTGTAGTACATTAGGGTTCTCAAACTACCGCAAGGTAGTATCGCATGCCTACACAAAGCACGTTTTTGCAGACTGAACCAACACAGTGTATCCACCACGGAATCACTACTAACTAAATTTTTCCCGCCGTGCCAATGTTACCCACACAGTGCCAAAGTTACCCCATTTTACGACATTTATTTTATAACTGTATCTCAAAAACAAGAACGAATTGTGTTTTTTCTTGTTGATTTCCTTTTGTCAGCTTGCGAAAATACATTACAATCAGCTACTTTTGAGCAGGAAAAATTTCCTTTGTAATTTATTTCAGTTATTTAATATTTATGATAGTTCTGTTCTTTTCGTTTGGGTGTTGAGAGTTTTGTCAATTCCAAGCGTAGAATTCATCTGTTTTTTTTGTGGCTAATTCATTTCTCGAAAAACATTATGCATTGTTGTTTGCCTTTATTTCCAGTCTTCATCCAATCATTATTAGACGATATTTCCAGTTGGAGAAACCGATTAAATATTTGATCAGGATATTTTAAATTCTAACCGTAGATGAATTCAAAACGCTAATTGCGAGCTTATCTAAGCTTATCTTCCTAATCCCAATTCAATTGGTTCTTTATTAATCAGAAATCTGTCATCCCATTGACGTCATTTAAAACCATTTAATTAAGAGAAAATTAGATTTAAAAATACAGTTTATAAAAAGTTGAAATGTGGCTTTATATGTTTGTGAATAGGTTGGTAGTTCTTATTTACCTCTTGATATAAAAAGTAATCAGATTTCGAACCGCGTATGAACACGAATCCTTGATGGGATTAAAAAATAATTAGCAAAATGAATTAAAAAGAAATGAAGGAGATGGTCCGGGTTGGCAGTCATAAATAGGCTAAATTGTGGCAAAACTATTTTATTAAAATCTAACGTTTCGACCCGACTTTGCAGGTCGTCTTCAGGGCTAGGACGAACAAGATACAAAAAAATATAAAGGATTGTGGAAGTTACATAATATTTTTTTTTTTCTTTTTTTCTTTATGACATTTACAACTGTATTACATAAATACATCAAGTAAATTTGGACATAATAGATATAATGACATGAATACACTTGCTGAGTAACTACCCAATGGTAGCACTCTAATGATATGACTACATTAGGAGATCACGGGGCCATCTTCTTTTCAGACGCCTCGGAGGGTTATCAGGAATTGAAGAGGAAGCAAGGTTAGAAACGAGAGTGTTGGGATGATTCTGAAGTTTATTATGGAAGGATAGGTATCTGAATTGGGCCAGATCTGAAACATAAGGAACATTAAGATCTTTATGGATAATTTTATTAGTGGCAAAGTAAGGAGCATTGAGGATTTTACGAAGGATTTTGGATTGTAAGGATTGGATGCGAGAGGAATTCGATGGTTTAGTGGAGCCCCATAGCTCAACTCCGTAAGTCCAACTAGGTCTTATTATAGTCAAGTATATGAGTCTTTTGTAATTAATGGGAAGTTTAGAGCGTTTGTACAGGAAGTGCTGAAGTAATCGGAAACGTCAAGCGGTTTCTTGTCGTTTCAGTCTAGTATGAGGATTCCAAGTTAGTCGTTTGTCCAGGTGGAGTCCTAGGTATCGGATTTGCTCAACAGGGATAAGTGGAGTATTGTTAAAGGAAACTGTATGACAGGAAGTAATTGGTTTACGACGAAGGGTAAAGGTAATTTGGTGGGATTTATTGGAGTTTATTTTAATTCTCCAGTTTTGACACCATTCTTCTAGATTTATGATGTGTGATTGAAGCATTTGGGATGCAATTCCTGGGTCATTGTTTATTGATACATAATATTTAGACAAAAAAAAATAAACAATGTGAATAATCTTATTAAAATTATAAAGTACATTAAAATATAAACAGAGTAAGCTTTGTAACAAGATCCTAAACTGAGGTAAATAGATGGTTACCAATTTTATAGTGTAATATATAATATATGCAAATGTGAATATACTTCTACATATCTACATGAGATATTGAAAGAAAAGGAAAAAGGATATAATATGAAATAATAGACATAAAGGAATGTGAGGAAAGAAAAGAAAAAAGAAAATCAAAAAATTAGAAGAATAAAAATAGAGACTTACAGGTGTGTTCAGCTAGGAATTTCACTTAGAACTGGAAAATCAGGGTAAGGGTAGGTATTAGGGAATTTACTGATCTGTTTGGGTAATGGGAAAAAACCTAGAAAATTACAGTATATAAAATATGAAGATATGGATAGATACAAGGGAAAATAATATATCTATAAAATAATAAATTATACAAATATTCATATACATATAAAACATGGGCCTCACTCAGCTTTAGTACTCAGTGCCCTTAAATGTGGCAAAATGTATTATTTCTCAATAAAAAGATTTAAAAAAAAACATATAAAATAGAATTAAGAGATTATAGATACAATGTACAACAGTACAATGTGAATTAAAACAAAAATGGAAGAAGTCACATTGTTTATAATTTTTTGTCTAAATATTATGTGACTTCCATAATTCTCTGTATCTTTTTGTATCTTGTCCGTTCTAGCCCTGAAGAAGACCTGCAAAGTCGGGTCGGAACGTTGGCTTTTAATAAAATAGTTTGCCATTATTTAACCTATTTATGACCGCCGGAATATCTCCTTCCTTTGTAATGCAACGGTCAACTATTAGATATTTAATAATTTTTTTTTTGTGAAGTTATTATTTTCAGGGCAGACCATCCCCTATCCCACTATAAGACGCCACTGATGATTTAGCGTATACCAACTTAAAATAATAAAACATTAATCTATTCTGAAGATCAATGATTATTGTTAGAAACTTACACGCGCACACGCGCGCGCGCACACACACACACTCACGATATGACACGGAATGCATTTTAATAAATTAATTACTATAACACATTTTTTTATTTAAGCAGAAACATTTAAAATAAAATATTGCAGGTATAACAATTGAAATTCTGATCCTAATTGCTGACCCTAACCTTACTGTTGGTCAGAAATAGTTTTGGTTGGAAGCTGTAGCCCGGTGTAAGGTAACGGACAATGAGCTTGGTGGCCCAACGATCTTGGATCGGGATTCCATCTCTTGGAATCTCTTTCCGACCCCTCCAAACCCGAGATACTTCGACTACCATACTCTGATTGTTTTCCCGTCGGCCGAATTTCGCCGAATGAATTTCTGCGTTTGTAATACGAACACTATTATTCTCTCTATCACAGCAAGCGAATTTATAGACCCTTTTTTTTCAAATTATTAAAACCCGTCTGACACTTCATTAATGGCTTTTAACTTATGTTAACCTACAACTTTTTTATTTACCAGTATTCATGGAAATGGGGCGATTTCATTCTGGAGATCGGTAAGCTTTGTCTATTTAATGAGGTACTAAAAACGTATAAACACCAATCTGCTTTCCGCTTGAATCGTAAAATAATTTTATCACCAAAGCGAGAAAAAAGAAATCACGGCTAAAATATTGGACCGTTTGGCCTACATAACCTCGTTACTTTTGATGACTTATGTTGGGGATGGGGGTCACGCCATACAACCCAATATTTTTGTGGGCCACCTTTTTTCTCTCTCGATTTTGTGATATATTTATCTCACTATTCAAGTGAATGTGTATTCATGAGTCTTTAGTACCTAATTTAATTAATGTTAAACCGCCCGATTTCTGATACTTTTCGTAACTTGATAAAAAGGGTTCTGTATCACAGATTATATATAAAATACGAGGCAAAAATAAAAATCATTTTAAGATTGTTGTTATTGATATTTTCAACTCAGGCTCTATACTGTTACAATCATGTCAATAATAAATACCAGGAAACATAAAGAACTTAACTGGAATTTTTACCTTTAGGTTTGTACCACTGAAAAGACAATAAACCGCTTGACGTTTCCGACTACTCCAGCACTTACAAGACAAACGCTCTAAGCTTTCAATCGAATTACAAACGACTCATATATATGACAATATTAAGACCTATTTGAACTTATGGAATTGAGCTTTGGGGCTCCACTAAACCATCGAATTCCTCTCGTATCCAATCCTTAAAATCCAAAATCCTTCGTAAAATCCTCGATGCTCCTTACTTTGTCACAAATAATACGTGATCACCTTCATATTCCATATGTTTCCGATTTGGTCCAATCCAGATACCTTTCCTTCATCTGAAACATCTGAACTCTCTCGTTTCAAACCTTGCTTCCTCCTCGATCCCTGATAACTAAACCTTCTAAAAAGAAGGTGGCCTCGTGATCTTCTTGTGTAAATTTATTATTTGAGTGCTACCAGTGGGTAGTTTCTCAACAAGCGATTTCATGTTATTATATTCCTGAGTGCCATTTACTAGATTTTTTTTTATAATACTGTTGTTGTTTTTTTTAAATTCTTTATTGATTTCTTAAAAGTGTATACTGGCCTATCAGTGCAAATAGCTTTAAGTATCTTGTCGTAGTGTTAATTGTTTTGTATATAGTTTCGTTTGTTTTGTATATAGAATGTTAACCTTATATTTTATTTACATTATTTCTTTTTTTCGATTGATTTTATTTTGGCCAAATTTAATCTTTTAATATTGTTATTCTCAAGGGACTGAGTCCTAGAATAAAGTTATTCTCTATCTATCTATCTAAATATCAATTAACAAAAAAAAAAAATGGTTCGTACCTTTCAGAAGTTATAATTATTTTTCTTCCGGATCCAATGAGTAATTGAAGCTATTATTTGTAATTAACAAAATAAAATAAATAAATAAAATTAAAAAGCAATGAATTTGAGAAAAGTGTATTTTAGAAATAAAATACTAAAATATTTTTACATTTCAAAAAGGAAATACAGTAAATATTTATTTTATATTTTAAAATATTTCATTTGAGATACTGTCCTGATATAAAGTCTGATATAGATTACGCAAAAAAAAAAATTTTAAAAACATGTAATACACAATACGATCTAATCAATAAATAAAAATAAACATCATATTCATATTACCTCACGGCAGAGGGAGAGGTTACTAATTAGAAACTTGATATACTAACTGAAAACAGATAGGCGGAATCCTATTTAAACAAGCTTAAACTGTAACCAACTCAATACCTCTTCCTTGTATGGACAAAAGCAGTTGTCGACACAAAATACATAACTCTCCTAATTAAGCCAAGGGAAATTACATTGTATTATGATAGGAGCTTCAAAACTGGGACCATGGCCACAGAGCATGTACAGGCTTATGCAATGGCGACAGGTAATGCTTATTTGACATCATTAACAGTTCGGAGTTGGCAAACTATTAATTTCGGGTCACGAAGGACCCTTTGATTCCCTACGTGGAATTAATACAGATATAAACTATTATTATGTAGGTATAATAAATAAATTAGAACTTTAAATAATTATTTTTTAGCTAAATCATTATTGAAACAGGAAACTTAAAAACGTTTGAAATGCATTACTCTTAATCCCATTGAGCAAAATAATAATTAAACCCACAGCTTACAGTGGACATTAAGCTTTCGTTTAAATAAGAGAAAAATGTTTTAACATTGGAATACTTTCCATATAAAATTTATGTATACTATCCACTGGTAAATTATATAATACACAATAATTAATGTGTTGTGTGATTTTTTTTTTTTTTAGATTTTAGATTGTTAAAAAAAAAATTATGAATTATATAATATGACAACTTAATTTTTAAAGAAACATTTTTTTTTTGCAATAATGATATAAAATTGTGGTTCGATGCGTTAAATAATGATATTGTAAGTAAAGATATAATTCATTGATGTGATATTTTATATTTCCATTTTATTGTTTTTATGTTATGATATATTTGTTTACATATAAATTTATTATTATTTATAATTATATATATATATATATATATATATATATATATATATATATATATATATATATATATATATATATATAATTTTCGACTTGAAAATGGACAAAACTGTCCGAAACGTCTTCGAGATGTTAGTTAAAATGAATTAAATCATTTATTAAATGTATAATTGTTAAAATTACTGAGCTTCCAATGCTAAAGGTCTTAGGTTCGAAATCCGGCTCATGGCAGAAAAATCATTTATTCTGTTTCATTGGCCGTGGGTTGAATCTGGGTAGGTAGACCCTCCAGGGGCACATCCTGCCTCTATAAAGTTGGTACCATTAATTAAAATAATTAATTAAGGGGTAAAACCTGGCGGTTGAGCTTGATCTCGGTCAAAACACCTCCTTGCACAACCGTAGACCAAGAAACAGAGCTTTCCCTAAATAGTACTGAACCGAAGACTCTTCATGGGTTGTAGAGGTACAGGTTTTTTTTTTATAAGGGTAAAAATAATTTTTTCCTCGATATTATAAACTTTGACATAACCTTCGAAAATGGGCGGATGAGAAACATAATTATAATAATAATATCTATTATAATGGTTTTCTATCAATTCCATGTTAAAAAAAAAAAAAAAAAAAAAAAAATCACTGCTGTATGTTTCTCAAATATGATCTCTAAGATACCGAAATGAAATTTGACCTCAAAATAATTGTTCATTATATAATAATCATATAAACGAAAAATTATAGCATATTTTATCACAATGTTGAATATTTGATCCAATCCAAAGTAATATGTTACCACACTTTCATTTTTTTTTCATTCTTTGAATGCACCCAATGAATTTAAGAACTTGTACTGTTTTTTTTTTTTTTTTAAATTTTATTTTACTGAATGCGCCTACTCTGTATATGTGATTAGTAAGCATTGAAAAAAAAATGTTTTCTCTTTCAGGGGGTATTTTTTTTATTTATGTAGTTGTCTTTATTTTTATGTATTTAATCCTAGATGTCCTGTATAAATATATTTATTTATATAACAAAAATTAAATTATTGCAAAAGGGATGTTTTGACGGTTAATGATTGTTGATGATGCTGTTTATATATTAACCATAAAGAGTAGGATAAATTGTAATACGAGGGGTATGGTTGACATGTATAATGTATTAACGCTATCTTCCTTTTGTTAGAGTTAAAACTCTGCTATAGCAATGTAAATAAATAAAAATTTAATTGTATTGCTGTAATTTTGTTATATCTTCAAGAATATTAATATTTTGAGAATTAATTTTTAGTGTTGGTTAGATTTTTTTTTTCTAATACCAAAACTTTTTGAACTTAATATCCGAAAATTCAAATAATTGCATCTTGGATTTGATATAATATTTACCTTAACTATAACTATAAAATCACCAAAAAGAAAAGCCCTAAAAATTTGTTTTCAATTAATCTAATAAAAAATCGTAGAATATTTTCGAAATAATGTTTACGCTTTTTTAAATTTTTATGTTCTAATAAGCTAAAATTAGAGAACGAAAGTCGCAATAGGTATTTTAAAAAATAATAAAAAAAAATACATCAAATAAATCCCCACAATTTTTCATCCTAAAGAAAACAATATTTTTTTTTTATTATTTTATAAAATCTTGCGTTTTCGAACCATATTTTTCCATTTATTTTGATCAGTATGTTCTGATGGGAGAGCAAATGTCACAATAGATATATAAAAAAAATATATATAATTTTGAAATTACCCCTATAACTTTTTCACCCTAAAGAAAAACCCGAAAAAATTTTGTACGCCAAAAAAAAACCCTAAATCATGGGAAAAATTTTGCAACCCTGCTCTTATCATACATATATTATTTACTATTATTTTTTTTTTTAATATACTACACGTACCTTGCAAAAGCGATTTATGAATACAATGTTGAAGCGTGTGTCGGTATATTGCTGCTTTCACATGGCTCTAAGGTAAGGGGAAGTCAAAAGCTGTTTGTGGGTGTAATTTGACGAGGCCTAAGATACGAGAGACATAATTAGCTCCTATGGAGACATTAACTCCTTTAATAACGTCTCAGGCCCGAGGCTTTAGTAGCTCGGCTAATGGTACCGATGTTAGCCGAAGATAAGCGATTGCAAAGTCTCCTTTTGAAACAAATCGCATATCGTCGTTGTTTCTTATAAGAATGTTTATTTCAACTATTCTTAATAAGAAAAGGTGAAATAAAATCTTCACAATTAGAATGGTACAAAAAAGTTAATCATATTAACATCCATTCTCAACTAAGAAAGAAAAAGATAAATAATTAAATTGTAACTTTTGTTATTTAAAGATGTATACCTGACTAAGTACAATTGTTTAGAAGATGAAATTAATAAATAAACATAATAGTGAACTCTAAACAAGGACACTTTATAGATTAATACGAAATTTGTATTTATATACCTTAAAATTAAAAAAAAAACACGTATAAAGAAAAATATATCCTTATTATATAATACATATTTATTCAGCGTCTGTTTACGTTGTGAAGAGGAACTGGAATAGGAACGTCTTAAATGTGGATAAGAAGGGGGCGTGGCGAATTTTGAGAGGGTTGTGGAGTTGTGGCGCGGGCAATGAAGGAGTTTTGGATTGAGGCAGACTTATGAAAAGGAGTATAGAGGTCAGAAGGTCGAGATCTTGTGGACTTAGAGTGGATGGAGGACTTAAATGAGAGAAGATTTTAGGCATACAATGAGCGATAGTTGTTGATTAATTGGTAAAGGAATGTGCCTAGGAAGTATTTTCTTCTCAAGGAGGGGAAGAGCCACCCTAATTTGGCATGATAATGGGAAACATAGGAATGTCTCGGGGTCTTATTAGCGAATCTTATAAAACGATTCACGATCCTTTTTAATTTTTTTCCGAGATCCGCCGAGAGGCCACCGTACACCACACAGCCGTAGTCAAAGTGGAGAAAGATAGGGGAAGAAACTAAGATTTTTCGTGTGGGTTTAGGTAGAAGATGGCGGGAGCGATGAAACAGTTTTAGGGTGCAAATTGATCCACGGGTGATATGAACAGTATTCGAGGAGAGGGTTTGGTCTATGATTATCCCTAGATTTTTAACTGTGGAACATAAGGAGATGGGATGGTTATTTAGGTGTAATGTAGGAAAATTGGAATTTGATCTAAGAAGGGGTTTGGAACCCCTCACTTAATATTGGGGTAATATCACATCACGATGGCATGATTTTTAGCCGCGTTTAACTTTAATCCATTTAAGCTTGCCTAGTTACTGATATGATCTATTCTTCTTGAATTTTGGTAAACACTACAGTTAACTCAGAAGGAAAAAAGGATAAATTTGTGAATCTTTGGCATAGAGGTGATGGTAACAATGAAGTATTAATTTATGCAGATCATTAATATAGAAACTGAAGATAAAGGGGAGATATGCTTGCACTCTGGGCCACTCCTGGGGTCATAATAACATATGAAGATAGGGGTTGATTAGGAATAGAGACTGCATAGGAACGTTGAGAGAGAAATGATTGAAACCAAAAGATAGAGTCGTTGGAAAAGGATAACCTTTACTACTAAAAACCCATGAAGGTTCTTGGGTTCAGTACAATGTGACGGAGTGCTGTTACAAGGTCAACGTTTGTGCAGGGATGTGACTGGCCACGATCACGCTCAACCTCAAGATTTTCTCCTTAATTAATTATTTAATTAAGAGTACCCACTTTATAGAGGATAGGTTAGCATCAGAAGGGCCTCCTGGCCCCAAGGTCGACCCTCGACTGATGAAAAATTACTAGTCATTAGCCGGATACGAACCTGTGAACTTGAGCTATGGAAGTCAGTGCTCACCCACTGAGCTAACCCGCTCCCCAAGAAAAGGATAACAATATTAACAATTGTAATTTGGAAAAAAAGGATGGAATGGTTAATGGTATCAAATGCTTTAGAAAAATCAAGGAGTACCTGGATAGTTAACTGTTGTTATCTATTGCAGACTGGATATCACTGGTGATTTTAATCAGAGCGGATTGAGTGGAGTAACCGGGTCGAAAACCTGATTGGTAAGGATCCAATTGATTCGCCTGTTCAAGGAAATTGGAAACTCTAGATTGAACTAGTCTTTCAATGGGTTTTGAGAGTATAGAAAGGATTGAAATAGGGCGGAAATCTTCGGGAGATGTAGGATTAGAATTTTAAATTAAAGGATGAACAATGGCTGTTCTCCAAGTGGTTGGATATATAGCATAATAATATAAGACGTCTACAAAGACTAATGAATAACTTTGAAGTTCGATCCAATAAAAAGAGATGCATATGTACAAACATACATAGGTATTACGCAACATGGGGCACTGGCCGTAAGACAGAAACTCTTACAGTTTGATTGGGACTTCCTACCTCATCATCTATACTCTCCAAACCTTTCACCATCCAATTATTACTTGTTTCTATCGTTGAAAAATTCTCTCTGTGATAAATGTCATTAATCCGAAAGCAAAATAAAAACGTATCACGATGGACATTTTACAAGTAAATCTCAACAATTTTGGAAAAAGTGTATAAGAGGCTTCCTGAAAGATGGAAGAAGGTAATAGAGCAGAACGGTTCATATACAACACAGTACATCAACATTAAACATCAATTAAAGAAAAGGGAAGGAATTTATGGGACACCCTAACATAACAGTTCTATACTTTATATTATAAGAAAAAAAACCTGTACCACTACAACCCATGAAGGGACTTTGGTGAAGTACTATGTGAGGAAGTATTGTTACAAGTCCAACGGATGTGTTGAGAGGTGTGGGGTCGATATGACGCTCAATCACCAAGTTTTCACCTTTAATTATTTTTTTTAATTAAGGGTACCCATTTTATAGAGGCTGGGTGTGCACCATGAGGGCCTCCCTGTCCCAGGTTCGGTCCATGGCTAATGAAAAATTACTAGTCATTAGCCGGATTTAAATCTTGGACCTTCAGCTCTGGATTTCAATGCTCACCCACTGAGCCACCCCGCTCCCTTTATACTATAAGAAGCCAAATTTTATATTTTTAAATGTATTGTTATTCAAATCAATTTTTAGTTACAGTTTAGTTCAATTTATTATAATTTATTATACAATTTTTAGTTCAATACCATTATAATACAAATACGAATTTTTGCATATTGTCAGTATAGTATAATCAGGTCATTTATTTCTGGATTTCGATTTTTCATGCCGATAAATCCGAAAAAATTACAAAAATATAAACGACAAAAAATGTCTCAAAATATTATGCGAAAATAATTCCGCAAAATCTCATCCAGGACACCCTACTTGGGAAGGTATTAATATTTGAACAAGTGGCACCGAAACAAACATTATTATTTGTTTACCTTCGCCCTCTGGTACTGCGGCCTAGGGCTGAAACTAGGGGAGTTGGGGAAAGGGGGGCTCTTCCCCCCCCCCTTGCAGAATTTAGCAAGTTCAACATCACAAACAAAATTTTAGTTTATACTAAATTAAAAAATCTATTAATTAATAGTTTTCATCTTAATATAACCAATACAATTAATTAATTAATTATTATAATTATTAATTTTAGAATAAATAATGATGATTGTTGTGCAACATCTTATATATTATTTCTCAAATATATACCCCTTTACCGGCTCTCAGGAATGATGGATTTTGAAGGATGAGGTATCAATAGAAAGTGAATATCATGTACAGAGCGCAAATCCTAATTTTGATCCCTAATTTTATGCCAGTATAATGTAAAAGTGGGAGGTTTTAAACCACATCGACGAATTAAAGTTTTTTAATTAACGAATTAAGTTTTTAAAAAAATCATCACAAAACAGTTATTGCGTTCTGAACATTTAATATTTGTTATACTGCAAATATTTTTTCTCATATGGGAATTGAAAGTTTTGGAATTCGCCCTTTTTTTAATGCATCAATTAGTAATTATTGTTTTAATTTGAAAAAAATCTATTCTTTTTTAATAATTCAATTATTAATTTTATTTTTATTTATAAAAAGGTGTTTCTTTAAAATCCTTCTTGCACATTGTTTGTCAGTCAATGTGCTTCAATTAGATTACCTTTTTCTTTTAAATCTTTATTATTTATGTTTATCATTTTAATCATACACTTTCGTTGGGTTTTTTAATGATAAATAACATACATCCGATTGCACTAATTATTTCTCCTTAAGAATTTTAGTCTTTTGTCTTTTGCTGTCAACATATGTTATATCAATGTTTAGAAGCTTTTGTTAATTTATGAAATCAATTGAAGGATAAAGCTAATATTTTTTTTTTTATTTTATTGAGCATTATAACAATCTGTCTCTTGGACATTGGTAATAGTGAGTTAGGATGACATTCACACTATATGTATACAAAATAAAATAAATAGAACAAAATAATAATCAAAAGTATATACAATAGATAATAAAATAAGAAATAAGAAAATTAAAACTAAGAAAGAAAAAAAAAAAACACATGCATACCTATATACAATCAGGCGAGGGAATTTCAGGAGAACCCTGCGCTACTCTACCAACCGCGTCACTGGTACTAAAGCCAGCGGAGATTGGTCGAGAGCACTTCAGCCAAATACAGTCATGTCTTGAGTGAAGAATCTGGCCATTGCCAGAACTCCAATTTATACAATCTACAAAAAGTCGCGAGGCCACTGCCGTTTCAACATTCTTGGAGGATTATAGGGATGGGAGGTTCTTGATAGGGATTGTGCAAGAGGATTTGGGTGGTGCGTAAAGTTCTGGTGAAATTTGGAGAATTTTTCTGGGATAAGGTCTAGGAGAAATGGGATGTTGAGGTCATGATGCAGGGTTTTGATGGTTACATAGAAAGGAGCATCGACTATTGTTCGAAGGACTTTTGATTGGAAGGATTGGATGCGCTTGATGTTAGAAAATTTTGCTGATCCCCACAGTTCTAGTCCGTAAGTCCAAATAGGTTTTAGTATTGTCTTGTAGATCAGTAGCTTTTTTTCAATGGAAAGTTTGGATTTTCTGCTTAGTAGTCGGTATAGTTGGCCGTATCGTCGGTTGAGTTCTTGTCTTTTGAGTCTAGTATGCGGGTTCCACGTTAGTCTTCGGTCTAAATGAAAGCCAAAATATCGGACTGTGTCTGAGTAAGGAAGCTGGATGGAATTAAAGAGTACTGGTGGACAGGAATTGCGTCGGAGTGTAAAGGTAATATGTTGGCAGTTAGATTCATTAACTTTAATGCGCCAGTTATTACACCAGTGCTCAATCAAGGTGAGGTGGCTTTGGAGATTTAAGAATGCTATTTCGGGATCAGAGTTGGATGATAAGATTGCGGTGTCGTCAGCGAATGTTGCAAGGAAAGTATCGGGATGAACAGGGATGTCAGCAGTAAAGAGGAGGTAAAGCACGGGACCCAAGACACTGCCTTGGGGAACACCGGCTTTAACGGAGTAGATATTGGAAAATTCTGTTCCACAGCGAACTCGAAAGGAGCGGTCAAAAGCTAATATTTAAATAAGTTTAAGGAAACGTAGTAGTTAAACCTTGGTAGTTTGTAAATCATATTTATAAATGATAGCTATCTGAATATAAATATTAAATCTTTGCCTATCAAACGTTATTGAATGGAAGTTGTGTTGAGTCCTTAATGTATTAAAATCAGACACAAATATTCGGTTTGTGCGGAGTATTGGGTCGGCTAGTAAGTTGTATTTACCAATATTGATTATCAGTGTATGTTGATATGTTATTGATACGACAAATTATACATAGTAGGGACAAAAAACTCATGAACACCCTTTTTCCTTCGAGTAATCGTAAGATAAGTCCACAAAATAGGTGGCCTACAAAAATATTTGGCCGTTTGGGGAACCTCCAACATAACGAGGTTGTACAGGCCGAATGGCCCAATATTTAATGTAGGTCATCTTTTTTCCTCGATTTTGTGATCAAATTATCTTACGATTCAAGCGGTATGCAAATGCACATTCACGATTCTTTAGTACCTCATTAAATTATTTAATTAATTTTCTCATTAATTAATTTAATGATAAAACGCCACATTTCTGAGAATCATCGCTAATAAAAATAAGTAGGTTACGATAAGATTATATCATTCTCAGTATTAGACGGATGTAAATAATTTGATAAAAAGGGATCTGTACCGAGTATAAGTATTCGTTGATTTTATTATATTTTTATTTTTTTGAGTATGGAAATAATATGATTATTTAGGAGATGGTGTTTATTTAAATAATTTTAGAATTATAATGTTGGCTGTTGTTCCTATCCTCTTTTTTTTCTAAGTAGGTGTATTATTTATATTTTTTTCCTTACGGTAACTTACTCGTTTTTCTATATAAATGCATTTATTATGTATAATAAAAAATGGGATATAATAACGTTAATTTTTAGAAAGTTGATTAATCAATAATCAACAAATTAGAACCCATTTTTTCTTCTCCTCCAAAAAAGATACAAAACAATAACGATTATTTTTTAACAATAATAAAATTTAATTATATCGCAAACATGTATTTGAAACATCTCGTCCTTTTTCGCCGTTTTCAAGCATATCTTTATAAATTTTTCACCACCCATAATATAATTTTTTTTTTTCTTAATTTTAAAATATACGTCATTTTTTTCATTAGACAAAAACTTTTTGGCATTTTTTTATTATAATAATTGAAAAATCTCTTATTAACAAATACATATTAAAAAAAAAATGTCAAAACCAACAAGTCCTAATTGCAGGAAAAACGTTTAGTTAAATAAATAATATATACCTACTTTATTTTTACTTTTTATTTATACCTTTTTAGGCAACACTTCTTTCTTATTTTTTATCAATGTATTATATTTGAAATCTTTAATTTGATATAAACTATTTACCTCATTTTATATACATTTTTTTTTTTTTATTGTTAGAACTTGTTTATTTAGAAATATTACAATCTCTCACAATTAAAAGACGTTTAAAATAGTTTTCAGAGAGCAGATTCACACTCTATGTACAATAAATAAAAATATATTAAACAGGAAAATAATATCACTAAAACTAAATTTATAAACATTATGCACAAGGAACTCTAAGCTATAAGCTTTTATGCTCTTCTCTGTGTTGGAAAAAACTTAAAACATTATAAAAATATACAATAACAAAGTAATAGTTTAAACTGGTAAACAGTTTTTGAAGATATGTTTGACTATGGCCAAAAAGGCTAAAACGATGATTTGTTATATAAAGAAATAAAACGCTTCTATTGTTAAAAATAATTTATGATTTTGTATCTTTTTGGAGTTGAAAAAAGGGTCCTAATTTATTAATTATTAATTAAGAAATAAAATATATATATTTTTAAAACGCATTATTATTGCACTAACTAGATCAAACATTATTTAGAAAATATAAAAAAAAAATCATAAACAGATTTTTTCTTTCCCCTCCTTAAAATGTTAATAGATGTAACGAAATCAATAATCATATTTATATATTTTATTTAAATATTTCCTGAAGCTTCAAATTCGCGGATGGGGGGGAGGCAGTTAAGGAAATAGTTGAAGAAGAGGGAAGATTGGGGGGGTTCGCGCCGGCCAATCAGAAATAAGCAGACGCCGACATATAAACTCCTCCTCCCCACCCCCCATCACCAGCCTCCTCCAGTCGCTTCCAGAGTGGCCAGTGTAACAGGTTGTTGAGGTAGTCTCCAGCACATCCATCAACAAATCTGACAAGGTAGCATTATAAAAACATTTAATTTTTTTATTATTATTATTTTAAGGGAAAAAAATGATTTATTATGGAATAATAGAGTTTGTTTTCAGAGATTGAGTTTTCATACACACGTACTTCTTAATTTATGTTGATTATTATTATTTTTCAATTATTGTTAAATATTTCATTAACAGTTTATAAATATTTTTTATAATATTGTTGACATATAATTTAATTTTTGCTATCTGAAAAATTATATTTTTTTTTGTTGGAATTATCTAAAGAAACAAAAGTATTAGTGGCATCCATTAAAAAAATAATAATTAATAAATAAACATATTTTTATTATAGTTTAATTTTCGTAGATAGTTAAAAAAAATATTTTATTTTATTGAATTGTTGGACAAAGTAAAAAAGCCGGTTCGATCGTGTTATTTTTTCACTATTTTTTTACGATCACTGTTTATACAATATTTAAGAAATATTTCAAAGTATTAATTATAAATGTATTTATTTATATATTATGGTAAGTATTAAATACAGAATCTAATGTGATAAATTCATAACATCAGTGATATCTAATGCAGAAAATACAATATTAATATAAATATATACTGAAACTTATGTTTACTAATGATTATCGTTTGTTGACATAAAATATTTATTCATAAATTCCTTTAACGGATTCTGGGTCTTCTATGTAAATCCAGGCAGATCAAAAGAAACATAATATAATGTTTATTTTATTTATTCATTAAATAAAGTTAGAACACCATATTCTTTTTATCTTTCTAATAAATATTTTATACTTTAATGTTTGTTTCTGAACCTAGGTATGGTGAAGAAATCATCGTTGATAAACATATTTATTAGTATATCTGAGATACTTCGATATACCTATCAATATTTTGTTTTCTTTTGTTCATATATATATATATATATATATATATATATATATATATATATATATATATATATGTGAACATTGTACAAAAAGTTAATTTACTGATACATTTTATGTTTTTTAGGGTATTCGTTTATGAAATCGAAATAAATTATATCAAGTTGATGTTATGAAAATAACACGACTTACAACCATATGTTTGTATATAAGAGAAAAAAAAAGTTTTTTCATCTATTTCCTATCCTTTTAAATAAGATATTTTAGAAATATGTTGTTGTATTATGTTTCTCTCATTATTTCAAACAAATAAAAAGCCCGTTTTCCCATAAAATAGAGGTCTGGTTGATTAATTACAATAATGGTAATATTCTAATTATGTGTATGTCCTAATCAATTTATTAAAAAGCATTATTTTAAATATTATTATATTTTCATGTTTTTTTATTCAAGTGTTATTAAAAAGTGTAATAGCAAAATAGGATTTTGCGTAAAATCTTAAGAACATAAAAAAAAAAAAAGAGCCACAAACGTTACATTTTTGACAATACATCTTAACATAACATAAACAAATATTGGTTTTTTATTATTCGATAAACACAAAAAAAAAGATGAAAAAAAATTAGGGATTTAAAAATTATTTAAGGAAAAAATAACTTACTATAAAATAATAAATTACTTTATATTTAATTTTTCTTTATGATAACAGAAGGTAACATCAATTTAAACCTGAACTAAAATAAATAAATATTTATCTTTTATTTCTTCTGACTTATTTCACATTTATGATAATGTAGGTAACATATGCCACAGTTCTGTAGATTTAGAACACATTTTCAACTATTTTAATAATGTATTTTAATTGTTTTTAATTCAATAGCATCTAAATAAAGCTTTAATTACTATATCTTTGTATACGCTTGAGCGCCGTACAGAAAATGCATGGTCGGATATAAAAATGTTTATTAATAAGACGTAATATAAATTCTATCACCGCCTAAATAAATATTTGTCTAATATGAGTTAGGTAGTTAAATTATTTTCTTCAGGGCCGATCATATAGTAACCAAGCATATGTCAAATATATGTATATATAAGAGATTTTTTAAATATGCTCTAAATCATAAGAATGATGCCAACATCAACATTAAAAATACAATTGGCAACAATAGTTTGTTTAAGTGATGTTTGTTTTGTCGATTTACTATATCAATGGTTCAAAAATAATACTATTAGACGTAGTAACATATAATAACAGTATACCTATGATTTTTTTAATTTATAAATTAATATATAAATATTAATATAAAGAAAAATAACGTGGTGCGTCATTAGACCATACGATATCCAACCCTCTAGTAGAAATTATTTTGGTTTTAATTTAATAAACTTTAAGAATATTACTTCAATTGTAAAAAACAGTTTGTGACAGTTAAGATAAAGTATGAAAATTCTTTGCACTCTAATTTTGTTTGTCAAGAAATTTTACGAATTAATTTAACAAGTTTAGTCAAAATTGTTCGATCCGGTTTCGAGAAATCAGTAAAAATGTGTATGACAGTATATAATATTACCCAATGAATAAATTATTTATTTAAACTGACAATTTTGGTAAGTTGATTTTAGCGAATAAGGTGTAAAGTTCCAGGCGTAAGCATACCTTAAATACTTAATTTAGTTTTCGTACATCTTTTCGTTTTTAAGCTTTGTTACAAAAATTTTTAATATTACAAAAACACAGATACCATTTTGCGAGACTTGGTTATTTGGATTAAGAGTTCGTTAAAATATCTATTATTTTAACAACCTCAGAATATATTTCATTCTCGGCACGATAGCCGGAATGATCAGGGATCAGACTATTAACAACCAGACCAATAAACAACTACTTACAGAAACTGATCAATCAATATCTCATGATATAACGACACGGAAATTTAGATGGGCGGGGCATATGTAGCTCGGATAAGTCCATCTGGAAGCCTCTACACGACAATGAAAGCATATGGATTGGTCGAATCAACAATGATGCAATAGAACTGCATACAGATAACTGAAATGAAACAGCCCATGACAGGAAGAGATAGAGTAATAGTGTTACGGCGGCAAAAGATCTTCAAGATCTGTAATGACAACAGGAAAAAATCCTATGTGTCCACTCACACGACGTTCCAACCTACTTCAGAAAAGTTTTATATCTTTACATATGTCCGTCAAGAAACAAAACAAAAAAAAAAAAAATGAATTAGATTGATTTTCCTGAAAATTTATCAAAGAAAAGATTTCGAACTCAAGGGGCTCTGAAACATATAGATCCGTCGAAAACCACATATCCGAAATTTGACCCGATCACAACACTTTCCTTGCCTGGTATAGATAGGAAAGTAATAAATTAAAAAATGTGTAGAAAATAGAATAATCTGTATCATCGCTAATACTGGTTCGATTCCGATGATTTTTTTTTTTTTTTTTGTATTGTTAGTAATTTAATTTCCTTTTAAAATTTCTATTATAAATGTTACAATAGAATATATACTTAGTGCGTTAGGCCGCAAAATATTTTTCTTTTCTTTGTAACTTTTTTTTCTGAATTTTCTCGGGAATTTAGTCCATATACGAAAATTGAAAGGGCAGTTATTAGAACATTCTAGGAAAGTTTCATCAAAATCGTTAGAGCCGTTTTCGCGCTACAGTCAATAGAAAAACATGTTTTTCGTTTATTGCGAAGCAGTTATTGCGCATGGAGCACCCGATTTGTGTCACATGCATCAGTAGTCAAAACCCTACAAAATAAAAAAAAGAAGCAACAAAATCGGTTAACTAGTTCCTGAGAAAATCTTGGCACAGACAGACAGACCAATGGCTAAAATGTGTTTTTCGTATTCCGACGGCTCTGAAACGTATAGTTCCGTCGAAAACCGCATTTCGGAAATTTGACCTGATCGCAATACTTTACCTAGTATAGCTAAGAAAAAAAAAACATATATCTCCTATATAGGTAAAAAAGATAACATTTACAAATGAGCTCTAAATAAATTAGTTGACACATACAATTAACTTAAATACTAATTTAAAGAATACACAGGATATCGATTTGCACTTTTATTCGTTAGTAGTGAGTTGATGAGGGAAAAAAACGCAAGATATTCTTGAAAATAAAGGTTGCAAACTTCTGGGTATATATTTACATTTTTTTGGGGAATGTTTGGAATTGAGAAGATAGGGGAATAAGAGATGTTTGAATAATTCTTAGAGAAGAAACTTCGTGGATGGAAGCGTGCAAAGAATCTCAAATCATAGCGGCACGGTATTACGTAGGATTTTTCTAAGGGAGCTCTCGTGAAGGATGATATATTAATGTTGAATTTATAATTTGATAACTAATAAAATATAATTAAACTAATTAGATAACTGATAAAAGTTTAATTGAAAAATGTAATAATTAACAGAATATTTCTTTTTTCCTTCTTCGAAACAAGGTAAATTTGGATGTGTATTCAATTATTTCCTCATTTAGACGAATTATGAATATTCTGATTTTAATTTATTCAAGCAATTATGCCTTAATTAAGTTTCTCATTTTCATAGAATTTTGTTTTCCCGTTTAATTGTTGTTTTTCAACAAATAATGCTTTTAAACAGGTGTCATTATTTATCAATTAATGTACTAATTCTAAAATAAGGAAACATATATGCTATTATTTCAAAAAATATATTTTTATTACGGATAATTAGTTTAGAGAAGCGAAATTCGATATGATACACATTTCTTTTAAGAACAATTTTGTAATGCATTATTGATTCTTATAGGTTTTTAATAATTTTTTTTATGACTGCGCTGTTAAACATTGATTTTTTTTTTACACGGCTTTAATGGTTTTAATTTTAAATTGAATATTAGTGTTGCCCAAATGCGAGACCGAGACGAGTCTTGGTCTTGCAACCTCAGTCTTGGTCTTGCGCAAGAGTCTCGCTATTGTCTTTCAGTCTTTAGCTTATTACTATAGAGATATTACTGTAATTTTTAGATAAGAGAAACCTAACTAAGCCCAAATGAAACATTAGAGGAGTTAAATGCAAAAGTATGTTGGTTATATCAATTATTAATACATAGTAACTAAGATTGTCAAGTATTAGTAACTATTTTGCCATAATTTTAATTTAAAAAATCGATTTTTTTTACCAGTCCTGGTCTTAGTCTTGCAACAGTTAGGTGGCCTTGATCTTGGTCTTGTAAAGTGCAAGACCAAGACCGATTTTGGGCAACACTAATGAATATATTAGTAAGGTTACTTTGATAAAAGTTACTAGCTAATATGGTAGTTACATAATATGTTATATACATAGTCTGTACTTCATACATAAACTACCTGCCATTAGTTTAGTTTATCGAGAGATATTTTTATCTATATTATAAACATTTTTGAAAGAGCAGTAATTTCGAAATATGAAAATCAATTAAATATGTTATTTTCCTCTTTAATGAAAATATCAATTCTTATATCCTAGTAAAATTAAATTTTCATTTCCTTTCCAAATTCATCCTCAGCTTCCTTTCGGCGATATCGATAGTCGATAATATCGAAGTAGATGGCTTCGTTTGTATAATATCGAATATCGGAAAAAAATATCATTATATTGATATTATCAACTATCAAATGCCATCCTTAATTTAAAGAAGATTTCTATAAACCAGGGGCTCTTTTCTACTTTAAACCCACCAGTTCCATCATGCATGGAATGCCATTATTATTTTATTTACAATCCGCTGATTGTCAATGTATTAGACAGATATGGATGTAAAAACAAAGAAATAAAAAATCACAATAGTTTCCTAAACATGTTACGGTATTCATAATACTTGATACTACAAACATCTTTTTTAAAAAACATACACTCTTTATCACTATGACTATTGTCCTTAAACGTGACAGATTGTAAGATCTCGACCTTCCGACCTTTACATTCCTTCTCAAAGATCTGCCTCGTTCCAAAACTCCTTTATTGCTCGTTCTGTTAGTTTCTGGAATTCCCTTCCTATCAAAATTCGACATTCTTCATTCTTATCTACATTCAAAACCCTCCTATTCCAATTCCTGTCCCAAAAACAGTCAGATACCAGCTAACCTTTTATGTAAAATTACATATTATTTATAATATTCACATATAGCTCATAACCTAAATACTTATTATAGATTCGACTTTCTTTTTTTTTTTTTCAACAGAAACACAGATTTTACTGTTAAGAAGAATTTACATTTATTTTTTCTGTATTTTTTATTTTTTCTAAAAGGGTTTATTTATATTTTAACATTGTACATAGTTTCAAGTATCTTGGTATGTTTCAAAAGTTTTTATATAGATTTTTTTATTTTATTTTGTATATAGTATGTATAACCAATATTTTTTTTTTTTAATGATCTATCTTTATCTGAACTTTTTATGTTTGTTTTTATCTGGACAGATATAAAATTTTAATTACTGTACTTTATTGTTATTCTGAAGGGACTTCGTCCCAGAATAAAATTATTTTTCTATTCTATTCTATTCTATATATATATATATATATATATATATATATATATATATATATATATATATTTTTTTACATCCGATTTCTAACATGTTAAAGAAACTGGTAATTGTAAAATCACTAAATTATGAAAAAAAAATTAAAGTAGAAAAGATCCAAATCAGAATGTACCACTTAGGATGCCATATTAATAAATTGAAAATTAATTTTAATTTAATGGAAAAATCATAATTTAATCATGAAAATCATAATCATGTATAATTTAATATATATAATTGGTAATTGGTTGACTGTCGTGGATAATGAAGAGAAGAATAGTTGGGGTGCTCAGTCAAAAAAGGAAGGCAAAAATAAATTATAATATTTATTTTTTACATCTGCCGACGTTTCGACCTGAAGTTCAGGCCATCATCAGGGCTAAGAAAATAACCAGATAACAAGGTATGAGAAACTTAAGTAATGATGGTAAAAAAGATAATAACAAAAAAAATGAGAAAATAAAATAGATTAGATCTAGATAAAATAGATCTAGATAAAAGAAAAATAAAATAGATAGATATAAAGTAAAATAAAATTGTTAGAATAATGACTAAGAACTAAGAGATAAATAATACAGACTGTTACATAGCGTGGAATGATGAAGTAGGCATAATCAAAAAGGGGGTGACAAAAGTGTTATATTGGGAATCTTAGAATAAAATGTAAAAACATAAAAAAGAAATATAAAGTTATATAAGAAATGAGAATAAAATAAATAGTAAAAAGAAAACATTGAGAATGGAGTAGTTTGATAGAAAATTGAGATATTGTAAAGTCTATCAAGATGTACAGACAATGTATAATATAATAGAGAGTTAACAACAGAGAAAAGGAATGAAAGGAAGGAGGGAAGAAATTGAGAAAGCTGAAATAAGAAAGAAATAAAAGAAGTAGTACCTTTCTCCTGAAATGTCAAAGTGAGAATGAAGTCGTTACAAAGAAGGTGGAGAGAGAAGGGATGTGGAGGTGGCGTCATCTGTAACGGTTATCGGACGAAGCTAGAACTAGAAGAATGCTAGTAGAAGCCTAAATAGTTACGAGAGATATATTATGTAGAAAAATTATGGAATATTGAACGAAAGTTAATAGAAAGTGAAAGTGAATATATATATATATGTATATATATATATATATATATATATATATATATATATATATATATATATATATATATATATATATATATATATATATATATAAGGGAGTTGTCAGCAAAAAGGAAAGGAATATAACTATGGATGTTTTAATAAATTCAGAATTTGGCTATAGGTTAGAGAAAAGTTGTTTTTGTCAGCTTTAAGATTCACTGTCTTTGGTTGAAGCTGGATGTGGAGGGTTTCAGAAATGAGTCGTTTGTCATGGTTGAGAACAGTGGCAAGGATGGATGTTTTGTCGAAGTCAAATGAATGATTGAGGGAGAGAGAATGTTCGGATAATTTGGAAGCGGTGAAATTACGAGAGGATACAGAATATTTATGTTGGGTTATGCGGTCTTTTAGGAGATTTTTGGTTTCACCAATATAGGATGAAAAACAATTGGGGGTAGAACATGGAATACGGTAAACGATATGAGAGCGGTGTGAGAGAGGAAGAGGATCTTTTAGGGATGTGTATAATTTTATTTTACTTTATATCTATCTATTTTATTTTTCTTTTATCTAGATCTATTTTATCTAGATCTAATCTATTTTATTTTCTCATTTTTTTTGTTATTATCTTTTTTACCATCATTACTTAAGTTTCTCATACCTTGTTATCTGGTTATTTTCTTAGCCCTGATGATGGCCTGAACTTCAGGTCGAAACGTCGGCAGATGTAAAAAATAAATATTATAATTTATTTTTGCCTTCCTTTTTTGACTGAGCACCCCAACTATTCTTCTCTTCAATTTAATATATATATTTTTTGTATTTTTATACTGAAATTTACAATTTTATTAAATAAAATAGGACTAGTAAATATGAACAAAATAAAAATAGATGACATCAACAAGCTTGTTTAGATGATAATAGTTCCAAGTAAGAAGATACCGCGGCGATCTTGTGACGCCTAGGAGGGTTATCGGGAATCGAGGAGGAAATAAGGCTGGATACAGGTAGTTTATTACAAAAGGATAGGAACATGGATCAAGTCTGGATGGAATATTAGGATCTTTATAAATAATTTTATTGGTGACAAAATATGGACTATTAAGGATTTTTTATTGTAAGGATTGTATATGAGAGGAATTCGATGATTTGGTGGAGGTCCAAATCTCAACTCCGTATGTCCATATTACAGTCATGCAAACGAGTCTTTTGTAATTAATTGAAAACTTAGAACGTTTATCCAGTACATGTTGGAGGAGGTGGAAACGCCGAGCAGTTTGTTGTCGTTTCAGTCTTGTATGTGGATTCCAAGAACGGCCTCTGTCCAAGTAAAGTCCTAGGCAGCCAATTTATTCAACTGTAACTGTAGGAAAATAAATCAATGGTTTGCAAGAATTTAAATAGGTTTGTTATTATACTTATGAGATAAGAATTACTTCCATTCCGCATCACTCTTCTCCAAAATTAACGCCGAAGATATTACCTCTGGACGCAACGTACTACCCTGTTTCCATCAGACCTCTCCTCTCTGTTTGTGAACATAGCAGGATGCCATGAGGTTCTTCGGAAGTCGCCGTACCTCGCACTGGGCCGTAATTCTTCCGAAGTAAGTTCAACTCGGAAGTCTTATGAGCTTTCATAATTTTCATTTCCTCTGATGCATATGTGTGCTTTGAGCAAATGTAAATAGGTTTTGGTGTCAATGCTACATATTATCTTTTTGTGTTCTCCATTTTGTTTGAAACTGGGGCTTCATTTTATATTGCGTCATAATATTAGGTATAAGACAAGACCGATCATATTATAGTTATTATTATTATAATCCGGGAGCCCGTGGCAAAAAAGGTGTCATACTTAATACTAAGTTTAATCTTTATAAATCGATCATATCCGTAGGCCCGATGAGAAAATGCACGTCTGCCAGCATATAGCAGCTGGAATACAAAATGGCGGCCAGATGAAGTTAGATAGAGACCCTAAATAGGTTGTAAGCGTATATATAGAGAGGGCTTATAGATATGTAAAGCCAAACCTTTCAGTTTATAATATCAACAATCTTAAGACATGAAATAATAGTCAGTTACCACATAAGATTTCAAGTAGAATTGAATTTACGATTCAAAAAGTTTACTTTTTCGCTTATAACAGTGTACCTATGCGTTCTATCTATATCAATGGCAAGTGTGAAATTAAAGCTGACAAAATTTTCAATAGAAATGGTTATATTAGTTTTTCGCTATATTCTATAGTTTCCGTTATATCCGTCCTCGTAATTCACTAATTTCGAGGAAAAAAAAATTCAATCGCATTTGGAAGTGATTTATGTTATAGTGATTTAAATGGTAAATATGTATCTCATGAAAGGATCATGAAATGGGATTATAAGTTAAATAGTTTCTTTAATTTGTTAAATTAATGAAAATATTTCATATATATTCTAGGTATTTGCTATAAACGATTTCCGATTAGAACTTTATAGAATAGAAATAGAAATATGAAAATAATTTTATTCTGGGACAATGTCATAGCTTAAACTGACATTATCATATTTTAATACATAAATTAATGATAATAATAAATAAGTAGTAATATAAATTACTTAATTAAATTATGAAGGCATCTACGCTTCTTAAAAAAAAAAAAAAAACTATAATCATACATTTAAATTTTTATAGTTCTAAACTTAATGATTTTGAGAGTAAACTATAAAATCTCACTTTTCAAAATTATTATCTGACACTCAAAACGTTTAAATAAAAAAAAATATTAATTAAAAGATTTATATATTTTTTAACCGTCAAAAATATTAATTTTGTCTACGTAAACATTAAACATTGTTCATATTGTTATAAAATATTTTATAGCAAAGTATGCTTTGTGTATTTATTCTCAAAAAATGTAAATCAGGATTGGCGGCGAATACATAATGCGTAACTGCGTGATTTGCATCCGATAAAAAATAAAAACCTTGTAAAAACGTCGAGCTCGTAAAGATTTATCACGGCTTTTAGCCTGCCTAGCGAAAAATGGAAAGGGCTATAATGGAACGTGAAATGAAAAAGATATTTTGAGTCTATGCTATTATGTAAAAGGAAATCTGATTTTTAATTTGTAACCGCTAATTTTTTTTTCTTTTCTTTTAATCTATATTTATTTATTGAATAATAATACATTCTGCCACACCCAACAGCAATTGGTATTAGTACTATAGGTAAGTAGCCATTCATATAATATATTCATACAAGAAAAATATATTTTTTTTATTATTGATATTAACAACTGTATTAAGTGATAAATACAACAAGTAAATATGAATGAAGTAACATGAGATGTACAACATGAAGAGAAACTACCCATTGGTAGCACTACAATTATATTTCTATATTAGAAGATCCCGAGGCTATCTTCTTTTCATACGCCTCGGAGGGTTATCAGGAATAGAAGAGGAAGCAAGGTTGGAAACAAGAGGGTTCGCATGGTTCAAAAGTTTAATTATGGAAGTATAGGTATCTGGATCGAGCTAAATCGGACATTAAGGTCGTTATGGATGATTTTATTTGTGACAAAGTAAGGAGCATTGAGAATTTTAAAAAAGGATTTTGGGTTGTAAGGATACGAGAGGAATTCGATGGCTTAGTGGAGCCCCAAAGCTGAACTCAGTAATTCCAAATAAGTCTTATTTTAGTCATGTTTATGAGTCTTTTGTAATTAATTGGAAGCTTAGAGCGTTTGTCTAGTAAGTGTTGGAGTAGTCGGAAAAATCGAGCGGTTTCTTGTCGTTTCAATATTGTATGAGGATTCCAAGTTAGACGTTTGTCCAAGTGGAGTCATAGGTATCAGATTTGTTCAACAGTTTTAAGTGGGGTATTATGAAAGGATACTGTAGGACAGAAGGCTAAAGGTGATTTTATTTGTGACAAAGTAGGAAGCATTGAGGATTTTAAAAAAGGATTTTGGGTTGTAGCGATTGGATACGAGAGGAATTTCATGGTTTAGTTGAGCCCCAAAGCTCGATCCCGTAAGTCCAAATAGGCATTATTATAGTAATATATATATATGAGTCATTTAAAAATAATTGGAAGTTTAGAGCGTTTATCTAGTAAGTGCTGCAGTAGTCGAAAACGTCGGGCGGTTTCTAGTTGTTTTAGTCTGTTATGGGGGTACAAGCAAATTAAATAAATAATTAAGATCTATTTAAAAATAAATAATAATAAAATTAATAAATAGATTAATTTTGTTATTCTAAAGGGACTTTGCCGCAGAATAAAGTTTTTTTTCTATCATATATGTGTATATATATAGTTTAAGATAGTAATTATAGTCAGATAATAGGTCTTGAACTACACTTCAATAAACTAAAACAGCTCCTGTTTATTCATTTTATTCAAAACGTTTCGATCCCTGTTTTTTTTTTTAAATAAATAATGGCTGACAGCCACAATAGTACCGCAACAAGTGCATCAGTATACTCTTATATATAGTTGCGGTACTATTGTGGCTGTCAGCCACAAGTCATTATTTAAAGAAAAAAAAAAAAATATATATATATATATATATATATAATTTTTCTGGAAATTGATAGGAGTGGTATTGAAGTTATAGGTAAACATTTGAATAAAAAATATGTATGAAATAATTATTCTCATTGATTTTTTTTATTTCCTATCAGTCCATGTATATAAACTTTTGTTGACCACTATAGAAGTTCGACTGACTTTAAATAATCCAGTTTAAATATTTATTTTAATGGAATTAACGATGTTAAGAGAAAATCAGAATAAAGTGTTACGTTTCATGTTTTGTTTTTTTCTTAACTACGTAACTGAAGTGCGTTATCTCTATCCTAGTGACGACATTTTTGTCAGCTCTTAATAGCGAGGCGTTTGACCTCTCTGTTTGTTTTATCCTAACACAACATACAACTCAATATTATATCAACAATTATATAATATAGTGAGATTTTTTAATTCTATTATAATCATACAAAGAATTAATTTAGATGAAGTAAATCCTGGCAAGAATAAATCCAGTATTTAAATAATTTAAGTGTTTATTAAAAATATATCGTATACTATCTATTTTTTCGTAATTATCTTATTTTTGTCGTATGACCATTTAATCTCAGTTTGTTTTATGCAGAATAGTTAGGATAATTAAAGAGATTTTGTAATAATTATAATCATTATATAAATAGCGAAAGGCAAAACAATTCAGTCTCGTTTGCTCCTCATTTCTTATCCAATTTTCTTTATTTTTGTTTAGTAGCTATTGGTGAGCTTTAGAGTTATTATTAAAAAAATGTGGAGACAGTCTATATAAGTAAAAATATAAAATATACTTTGTTCAAAACCTCTTATCTCCGAACATTTTTCACCGATTGCTTTGAAATTGTGGTTTATTAAACTCATGAGTATTTAAAAGCTGCCTGAATTCCCTACCAAATAAAACAAAAAAATATCAGCAAAATCGAAAAGAATCATTTCCGATAAGATATTTTCTGCGCTTTTTTCGGTTTATTTTTTTATTTTTTTTTTTTTGAGAACTCTATTATGACAAAGTATATCGGGAATATAGGTATATTTTCTGCGCTTTTTTTCGGTTTATTTTTTTTTTTTTTGAGAACTCTATTATGACAAAGTATATCGGGAATATAGGTATATATTCCTATAAATTCATTTATGTCTATTTATAACGTTACGTTTCATTCTTTTCAAGGTAAAAATAAGTGAAAATTCTAAAAGGGGAAAATAAAAACACATCGAGAACTAACTTTGCTTATTTGGTGAAAATTTGATACAAAAAGATTTTATTTTATTAAAAAGATTAGTATATAGGTACCATATAGGTGCAATATTGATATGAAATAATTTGTTCCGACAGATGGAGCAAAGTGGGTAAAAATATTTATTTAAGGAGAAACCAAATTGAGATTGGTACTTGGATTTGGAAAACCCCTCAAATATGAATTTTCATAGAAATCGAAAAATAAAATCTTTTTGTATCAAATTTTCACCAAATGAGCAAAGTTAGTTCTCGATGTGTTTTTATTTTCCCCTTTTAGGATTTTCACTTATTTTTACCTTGAAAAGAATGAAACGTAACGTTATAAATAGACATAAATGAATTTATTAGATGTGTTGTAACATATATTCAATATTTACTCTCTTTTCTAAAGGCATGAAATTTTTAATACAACTCAACTTTTTTTTATAATGATCCTAATTTTGATATCTTTTTCTCCAAATGAATTCATTCCTGCGCTTGAAATGACCATTAAATGAACAAATCGTTTCATAAGTTTAATAAAACAGGGTTTTGTATTGGGTTGGCAACTAAGTCCTTACGATTTTTCTGTTTAATTTTATGTCACTATGATACACTTCTTACCTGATGAATTAATCCCTAAGGTGGATTGTTAATCCTGTTGGTAATATGTCAACAACTATATCTGTTAACTCTTGTTGAAAGTAGCTTAGTATTGTGTTTGCTATTGCACTGCGAATATAGAAGAAAATATCATTCATTATCGGCATGTTTTGTTGAATTATTTTTAAAAAAGTAAGCGTGCTGCAGAAGCTCATAGAAACATTTGGAGTGTTTATGGGGGTGATGCCTTAACCGAACGCACCTCTCAAAATTGGTTTGCCGAATTTCATTCAGGAAATTTTGACATCAATGATGTTCAACGGTCTGGTCGCACACATGAAATTGAAATGAACAATCTTAAGGCCATTGTTGATCAAAATCCCACCCAATCAGTGCGGGAGATTGCTATGGCCCTAAATGTGTCGCCCACGAGAGTAGAAAACCATTTCCACATGCTCGGCTATGTTTCCAAGCTTAATGTTTGGGTCCCTCACATTTTTTTTCGAAACTCACAAAAATGTTATAACTTCAACAGGACTTTAGCTATCTACAAGAACTTAAGCAGGAATTTAGGATCACATAAACTACTTAAAATGACATCAACAGGACCTTTGTAAACGAACTTCAAATGGAGATAAAAAATAAAAACCTATAAGGAGGTTTTGTTTATTTATTCCTTATGTAGGCGTTAATTAACAAAAAGAACATCCATATAGAAGAGCAATAATTTAGCTATCCAACGGATATAGTATCATCGAATTTGGAGACCATCCTGAAGAGTTATGAATGATCGGAAAGGTTTTATGTTCCATCTAAACAACGCTAGGTGTCACCTCATTGGTAGCTCGCAACAAATTATTGAGTCTTGGATGTCACCTTTTACCATATCCTCCCTATTCACCAGGCCTAGCTCCAAGTGACTACCACTTATTCCGTTTTCTGTAGTACTCCATGAATGGAAAGAAATTCCAAAAGGAATGGGATGTCAAAAACCATTTGGATCAGTTTTTTAACAATAAATTCCAGACATTGTATGAACGTGGCATTATGCAGTTTGTGGAAAGATGGCAAAAAGTCATATTAAATAATGGTCAATATATTGTAGATTAAAATAAATTTTATTTCACTCTAAAAAACCGAAAGGACTTATTTGCCAACCCAATAGTATCAATTATGGATCCCGTAACATTTAAGGAACTGTGGTGTTTCACTGATGTGTTTAATCTAGAAAAGATCCAAGTAAGGATGGGATCACAATTTTATTTTTACTTTAAAAATACAACAATAGTACTGCACTGCTTATAAGTACATATGTACTAATATATAAGAGTAGAAAAAAATGATGGAAATATACAAATCTTTTTTTTTTTTTCCTGAAATGTTCAATACTCACGGTCGAATTACTAATACTAGTCATTAATTATTTTTTATCCATTTATTGAGTATTACAACAATCTGTCTCTTGGACATTAGTTATAGTGAGGTAGGATAAGATTCTCACTATTATTAATTATTTAACCGAAATAACGTCTTATCTTAATTTCGTATTAACTGGTTCGGTTGCCCAAACCCCGCGTGATCGGACTCAAAAGACCATAATTGAATCAGTTTCGTTAAAATATTCAATTGACTCACAGGTGGTTTTAAATTTCATTACTTCTACTGCCTTATATATTAATTTGATCTGAGATAGTACTCAAAGGTTTATAATAAAATTTTAGGATATAAACAAATAATGGAGAAAGTAAATTAAAAAGAAATAAAATCTGCCAATACAATTTATTTAACAAGGAATAATTGAGTTAAATAAAGAAAATCAACTAAAAAAAAAATTGTGAATATTATCATTATTAGTTATCATATCGTAAACGATGATGTAAATTATTTATTAAAAAGTTCAAAATTTTATTTCAATTTTCTACATTCAATTACCTATAGATGAAATATATTGCTATATAAGTATAGATCGTAAAATTACGAATCCGGGTTTAAAAAAAAAAAATTAACGGTCTAAGTTCTCTTGGTCTAAATAACCGATCCGAGATAATGGGATCCGGTGAAAATATTAAAATTTTTAGTAGATCAGGATTTTTTTTAACAGTGACAGTCTCTATAATTTATATTCTTTTATTTCCAGAGCTGTTGGTGTCCCTGCACCATATTCATCTCTATAATTATAAAACATCATTAATCATAATAACATTAAGAATTCACATATTTCTTAATTTCCAAGAATCATATCATTAAGTACCATTTTTTATTACTTTTTATTTAAAAAAAAGTATATTTAAATAATAGCGAATAAAATAAGGTTGGGTAACTTAAGTTGCTAAATAGTTCCGTAATATAAAGGGTGTCGGACAAAGAGTAGTCCTGTTCTCTGAGACTTCCGTAAATTTTTTTTTTTTTTAATTAATCCCCAATTTTAACCTAAAATCATTTCAGATATAATATGAGACGGAAAATTACGCAATTCTAATATTTTATTTTTTTTAAATAGAAAAACTATTAGAAAAAGATAGATATGATTATAGTTGCATGACAACAAGAAATTATGTAATAAATGAATCTGTTAGGGGTTGTATAGTAAAGGCGTAAAACCTGTTGGTTATCAACGCCGTTAATTAAGATTATACATAATCATGTCTTCCAGTTGTGAATAATAGAAATAAAATTAAATTAAAATGCACGTTGTTTAAAGTTATTTAAGGTTTTTAAAGTTTAGTTATCTAAAAGTTATTATTTATACATAATATAAAAAAAAAAATGGGGGAGGGTGCTGCGTCAGAGGTTCAGAGTTTTTTAATGCTTCCTTTGTCAGAGAGAGAATATATGATTTTATGTATGAATTGTTAATGTTATTGATTAATGATGTGTCATAATTATAGAGATGGATATGTTGCAGGGACATCGAAAGCTACTCTGTAAATAAAATAATATAAATAATAAAGACTGTCATTGAAAAAAACAATCCTAAATGCTAAAAAAAAATCCTAAAAAAAGATCTCAAATTACATAATATTAAGATTTTATAATTTTTTTTATGGAGTTTAATAGGATGTAAAAAATTAAAATATAAAATATAATTAAATGATGTTTTACATCATTTAAGTTTTGTCCTCATTGAAATACGTTAAATTTATTTTTCAATTAAATATTCAAAATCGTTCCGTTTATATTTCCTTTTATTAGAAATAATTGGCCCCTCATTGTGATTTGTGATGTAAAATGGATAAATATGAACTATGAATGAATTTGATAACAAGCAATAATAATATACTTAAATGATATATCGTTGGAAAGATGAAGATTTTAATCGTTGTTCGGTTTGGTTAGTCTAATCTACTTAATCTATTTCGTATAGACCAATTATTGGAATTCTATTCTATTGGAATAGCCAAACATTAATCAGGAGATTTAGAAGGCGTTTCCATATCCTTGCAAAGTCAATATACAGGGTATTTTAGGTATGTGTTCACTAACACAAAATAAACAAAAAAGTTCATATTAACATATATCTCAAACTCATTTATTAAACAGATATCAAAGGTTAAAGATTTATTATTTATTATTACTATTTATTTATTATTATTACAACATTTAGAGTAACTGTTCAAAGGGGCCTCCGTTTTGTTGAATGCAACATTTAGCACGACGAATCCATGCTTCTCTGGCTCTTCGTATAGTATCAGGACGGTGCTTGATAGTTACTGCGGCTTCCACGATCAGATTTCTTAGCTCTTGCCAACTGACGCAGAATAAACCATAGACTTCATCGAGCCCCACACAAAATATTCTAATGGCGTTAAATCCGGAGATCGTGGTGGCCATTTAACAGCTCTGTTTCGACCAACCCATCTGTCTCCATAAGTTGCATTTAAATAATCAGTGACACTATTAGAAAAGTGAGCTGGAGCACCGTCATGCATAAACCACAGCCTTTGAATAATGTCTAGAGGAATATCTTCTAGGAGTTCATGAAGATTATTATACAAAAAATGCAAGTAAGATATACCTGACAGCCTAGGTGGCAAAAAGAAGGGGACGATGATGTTGTCGCTTAGAGGACCACACCAGATATTTAAAGAAACGGTAAGTTGGTAATGTTCAACAGCAGTCGTATGAGGGTTTTCTTCAGCCCAAGTATGGGTATTTCGAAAATTAAGAATCCTGTTTCTTGTAAAGCAAGATTCATCAGTAACCAAAACACACTTCAGAAAGTTAGGATCTCGTGTGCATTGCCGAATAAACCACTGGGAAATTGTCGAACAATTTCTGCGCTTGTTATAATCTTGTGGTAACAAATTTTGCCTACCCGATACGTAAAATGGATACAATTGTTGTTCGCGTAGAATTCGGCATACGCTGGTAGAGAAAACATAGTAGTAGGAGATAACTGAACAGCATCGAGTATTTCTTCTTCAACGTTTGCAGTTCTTCGAAATCTTTGTCGATCGGCGTTTACTCGTGTAGGTTTTAGCGCACCATTACCCTTAAGGCGTCTTTCAATGGCTTCAAACGTTTTACGATTTGGTATTCATCGATTTGGAAATTTTTCTCGATATCTTCGAACAGCAGAAGCACCGTTTCTATGTACCTCACCATAGGTTAAATGCATGTCTGTTTGTTCTGCAAAAGTGAATAAATTTATGGTGTCTCCCATTATAATCATAAATTGAACTGTGTCACAATATTCACTAAAACAACACAGAATTAGACAAACAGATGAGCAACTACTATCATTGCTTATCGTTCATTTGTTTATCTGGTTATTAAAATCTGTTATTATACACATTAAACTTTGTACAGTCAGTCTTAATTTAGTAGATAAATAATAAATCTTTAACCTTTGATATCTGTTTAATAAATGAGTTAGAGATATATGTTAATACGAACTTTTTTGTTTATTTTGTGTTAGGGAACACATATCTAAAATAGTGCCCTGCAATTACGAAACACCCTGTACACCATCGGAGACCTCAAAAGTTTCATAGAATAGCCATCATAAGGGCTGACGAAATATTCATAAGCATGCCATCCTAAAATTTCTTCCCCCATTCACCTGAAATACCTTATTTATGGATGAAGGAGGGGGAGGGGGGGGGGGAGCAAATTGTTGGACAGGATGGACATCACTCACCCATCCACTCCCTCACCCCCCTCCCCTATACTGACTTGAAGCTCTCATTTTTAATGGATAATTTACGATTTTAGAGGGGGGAGGGGAGGATTTCCAACCCTAAGGGATGGTTCAACCTCTACCGTCGATTATAAATGAGATCGTTCACCTTTCGCAGCGCTCCTGTCCCGCAAGTTAGGCGCTACCTCCTTCCCCTAAAGGAAAATTCCGACACCTCAGAAATCAGTAAAAAAAAAATCACAAAAACAATGGGATAATAGCTGCTAAGTAATCGTTACATTTCACTAAAAATATAATATTGTCAAATTAACGTAAGTCTATCAATCATGAGAACATAGCAAAGAATTTTGGATTTTTAAGTTTTATATGGAATGTCGATATACAAAAAAAAAGTACCTAAAAGAATTAAACTATGGTTATGATCACGGCTAGAGATGAAAGTTTAGCTTATATTTTTAAACAGTTTAGGTTTGACTTGAATCTTTACTTTTTTTTTTTTCAATTATTTTTCACCAAGAACTTTTTCTTTATCAATGTTTCAAGTAGAGGTATTTTAGAACTTTTATTTTTGAAAAAAACTGTCGTTTAAAATTTCTGTTGTCTTTTCTGTTTAAAATTTGGTCAAATAGTATATTTTAAAAAATTACTTTTAATCTTAGCTAATCAAATAAACGACACATTAATATCAAGTAATTCATTTAAGACAAATTACTATTTATTTGACGTTATCATTATTATTTCTAATTTAACGCTAGTTATTTTTTTTTTATTATTTATTTGTTTATTGATAAATATTACAATCTGTCTCAATAAAGGACATTTACAATAGAGTTCTGAGAGCACATTCACACCATATTTACAAATTAAAAAAAAATAAAATAAAAAAATAAGCTAACTTCAAATAATATAAAGCTACAAAAGAACAAAATAAAATATCATAGTGAAGGAAGAAATGTAAATAATAGTAATAATAGAATGAAAATAAATGAATAAAATAGAATTAAAATTATCTTTAAAAAAAAAAGTAATGAAAATAAACATCTTAGATGCAAGCATACCTAGTCATTTTTAAGAAGCTAAATAAACAAGTAAGTTAAACTTTTACTATAAATCTTGAACCTTTTTACAAAAAAGTTTCTTTGAACTTTTTATATCTAAAACGTTCGGAAACAGATGGAACATTAAGCTCATTCTGTCAAATTTTATTTGTGATAAATTAAGGAGCATTGAGAATTTTGGATTGTAAAGATTCGATACCTGATAAATTCGATAGTTTAGTGGAGCTCCATATCTCTGAATTTAGCCTTACTATAGTCATATATAAGCGTATTTTGTAGTTCATTGGTTTGTCTACTAAATGCTGTGGCGGAATCTTCGAATGGTTTCTCGTTGTAGTTCTGTATGATAATTCTGAGTCAGGCGTTTGTCTAGGTGGGGTCCTAGGTATCTGATTTGTTCAAGGGGGGAAAGTGGGGTGTTATTAAAGGATACTGTAAGCTATGAAGTCATAGATTTACGACTATATTAAAATGGATTAACGAATCAAAACCTGTTTCTAAAACATATAATTTTCAATCGTTTGAAATATTTTTATAAAAAGAAAAGTAGTCTACATCGGCAGATGGTATGGAGATAAATTTATATATTATATGTTTGTTTTTTTTCTCATCAGAATCTTGTTTTGTGCAATAACTGTTTCGTCTTTAATATTTTAAGGGTCGATCCAAGGAATCAGTTTTGAATAAAACCAAACACTTACAATTGTTATTAAAATAATAATACATATTATAGTAGATAAAATAAGAAACGAACTGAAATTAAAGCTGAGCGTTATGTTTGAAAGTTTAAAAGGGGTAACAATTGGATATAAATAGCCGGGAAAAGATTTTTTTAAAAGATCCATATTCTATGAAAGCAATAATTGAAGGTCTGTTTTTTTTTAATTGATTGTTCATTGTTCATTTAAAATGAACCAACGATTATAATCTCGAATTTCATCTTTGATTTTGCATTTTACTTTTGGTTTTCATTTTTTTTTTTTTTTTTTGTATCTGATTCAAACTATTTATAAGCAATTATCTACATTCATTCTCAAATATAGCAACATAAAATTCTAATAATTGCATCTAAGCGCCCTGACACATAAAGACATTTTATTAGCAGTTTTAAAACTGCAAACAAATTATGTGATTTCCTATAATGTCTAAAATTAATCGTACACTAAAATTTATAAAGGATGTATATTTTAATCTGTCAAAAAATGAGGTTCTATTTATTAGTGTTGCCCAAAATCGGTCTTGGTCTTGCACTTTGCAAGACAAAGACCAAGACCGGTAAAAAAAAACCGTTTTTTAAAATTAAAATAAAGGCAAAATAGTTACTAATACTCGACAATCTTAGTTACTATATGTTAATAATTGGTATAATCAATATACTTTTTCATTTAACTCTTCTAATTTTTCATTCGGCCTTAGTTAGGTTTCTCCTGTCGAAAAAATTACAGTAATATCTCTATAGTAATAAGTTAATAAGTAACTGCAAGACTCGTCTCGGTCTCGCATTTGGGCAACACTACTATTCATATTTTTTGAAATTTTTTATTATTATTTTTTTTTTTTCTTTATGACATTTACAACTGTATTACATAAATACATCAAGTAAATTTGGACATAATTGATAAAATGACATGAATACACTTGCTGAGTAACTACCCAATGGTAGCACTCTAATGATATGACTACATTAGGAGATCACGGGGCCATCTTCTTTTCAGACGCCTCGGAGGGTTATCAGGAATTGAAGAGGAAGCAAGGTTAGAAACGAGAGGGTTGGGATGATTCTGAAGTTTATTATGGAAGGATAGGTATCTGGATTGGGCCAGATCTGAAACATAAGGAACATTAAGATCTTTATGGATAATTTTATTAGTGACAAAGTAAGGAGCATTGAGGATTTTACGAAGGATTTTGGATTGTAAGGATTGGATGCGAGAGGAATTCGATGGTTTAGTGGAGCCCCATAGTTCAACTCCGTAAGTCCAAATAGGTCTTATTATAGTCAAGTATATGAGTCTTTTGTAATTAATGGGAAGTTTAGAGCGTTTGTCTAGTAAGTGCTGAAGTAATCGAAAACGTCGAGCGGTTTCTTGTCGTTTCAGTCTAGTATGAGGATTCCAAGTTAGTCGTTTGTCCAGGTGCAGTCCTAGGTATCGGATTTGCTCAACAGGGATAAGTGGAGTATTGTTAAAGGAAACTGTAGGACAGGAAGTCGTTGGTTTACGACGAAGTTTTTGAAATTTAAAAACAAATATATTTTTTTTTCTTTTACAGTTTCGGAGAATTAAAAAAAAAATCATTTAATATTAACAACATTGTAAAATTCTTCAAAGATATATTGGAAAAAAAAAATTAAATATCTTTGGAATTCTAATTACATTGTTGATATTTTCTGCAGTACTTAGGGGTTGAAACGTTAATGGAACTTTTTAAAAAAGATCCATTTTAACAGTTTCTGTTAAACTAGGTCAAGATTTCATTTCTAGCTCTGCTATTTATTCGTGCCATTTAAAGTTTAAGAAGTGTTAAACAATAAGTAGAATAATAATAATAGTTATTTTATAAATTTAATTATTTATCGGATATTGACTAATGTATCTAATAATTGTGTTTTCCATTCTATAAAATATGTCTATTTAAATCAGAAGGATTCGCAAGATGAGCACGACACGCCATTTGTTTTTTATTTCATGGAAAAACAGCTGGTGTGGCGTGCGAGAAAGAGCCGTGATAGTGACAGATGTTGAAATGTTTCAAGCCTTGGTTAATTGAACAAATCTGTCAAATATGCTCCATAGAAGTGGAATATTTATTTGGGTTATTTCAATTTATGTGATTTTTTAATTTATTTATTGAAATTTACAACTATATGAATAAAATACAATTAAATGAACAAGTAAGTGAATCTGCTTTAAGAGTATAAAATATGATAGGAATTTATGAAGATTGTTAGCAATGTTTTTTTTTTTTAAATCTATTTATTGAATAATAATACAATCAGCCACTGCTGGAGGGCTATAAGTATTAGGGCTAAGAGTTCTCATTCATAGAATATATACACATAATAGAGAAATAAATATAAATATAAAAAGTAAATAAATAATACCGATGAATAAAGTAAATAAAAGAAGAAAAAAAGTAAACAAATAACATAAAATAGAAACTTCAAAACACAATCATACCTATATACAATATATACATTCGCTCAGGAATCTCCGAGCCAGGCTTTTTCCCCCACATGTGGAAGGCAAAGCAAGACTCCAGGAGATCCCAGCCGCATCACTAGTATTAGAAGCCAGTGGAGACTGAAAGAGGGCACTAGAGCAACAGACGCTCAGGACATGAGTGAAGATGCTGGCTATTGCCAGGACTCCAGAAGCATATTTACAAGAGATCTCTGGGCCACTGCTGTTTTAACCTTCGTGGAGGATTTTAGGGATGAAGGGAGCTGGATAGGGATTGAGCTAGAGGATTTGGATGATAGATAAGGTTCTGGTGAAAATTTGAGAATCTGGATGGGATGATGTCGAGGACAAATGGGATGTTAAGGTCATGGTGTAGGGTCTTGTTTGTGACATAATATGGGGCATTAACTATTGTTCTGAGTACTTTGGACTGGAAGAATTGGATGCGTTTGATATTCGAATGTTTAGCAGTTCCCCACAGTTCAAGTCCGTAGGTCCAGATAGGTTTCAGTATGGTCTTGTAGATTAAAAGTTTATTTTCAATCGAAAGGTGGGATGTCCTATTTAGTAATTTATACAGCTGGCCATATCGTCGGTTAAGTTCTTGTCTTTTAAGTCTGGTATGTGGGTTCCAAGTTATTCTTTTGTCAAGAAGGAAGCCAAGGTAACGGACTGTGTCTGAGTAGGGAAGTGGAATTGAATTAAAAAGGATTGGCGGACAGGATCTGCGTCGCAGGGTAAAAGTGATATGTTTGCATTTTGATTCATTGATTTTGATGCGCCAGTTGTTGCACCACTGCTCAATCAAGGAGAGGTGAGATTGTAGTTATAGATATTAATATAGATATTATAGATAATAAAGAGATATGTTAGCAATGTTAGCACTTCTATTATTTTATTAATTCAGGTCTCATAGCCATATTCTTTTCAGACTCCTCGAAGTGTTATCAGAAATTGTTTTGGATGACAGGTTATGAACTACAGGCCAATGAGATTTAAATTAAAACAGGAATATCTTATTCGAGGAAAATCTTGCAACAAACGGAATATTGAGGTCTTTATGAATAATTTTGTTTGTGAGATAATATGGAGCATTAAGAACTCTAAGGGGGATTGTGGACAGTAAGGATTGGATGATTTTGTGGTACACCAAATCTCAATTCTATGTGTCCAAAAGGGTTTGATAATGGAGTAAGTAAGGATTGTAATTGAAATCTAAAACCAGTTTCTTGTCGTTTCATTATTTGAAAGAGTATTCTAATTAAGACTTTTGTCAAGATGTAATCCTACCTAAGGAGTCTGTTCGATAGGGATAAGTGAAATAGCTTTAAAGGATACGATTGGATTGGATTTATTATTATGATTTATTACGATAGAATTGTTATGATTTATTTTGATTCTCCAGTTTTGACATCATTCATCAATACCACCAGTTCGTGGGATGCAATTCCCAGAACCTGATTCACTACCAAGAGAACAAATGCCCTACTGCCGTACAGTTTACAAGAGGGACTGCAATGATTGCTGCCAGGGCAAAAAGGCAACCCTTGAGCCTTAAGGCTTAAGTTGAAGTTCAGGTTGCTTTTACGATGGAACACGTCTTGATTGACATTTTAAAAACAAACATGAGGAGTAGCGGATCTAGGATTTATTTTTTTTTTTGGGGGGAGTCTTCAGCCCGAAAGATTTTTTTTCATATATATAACGATAATTAATTTAAAAAAAAAAATAAGAAAGAAATGAACTACCTTTATGAAATGGTATTTGTGTGATTCTTGAATTCTTATTAAATGTAATTACACGAACAATAATAGTTTAGGAGATAATTTTTTTTTCATAGTTATGTTTTACCATTTGCGGGGGAGAGGGAGGGCTTAAGCCCGAAAGCTCCCACCTCCCCCACCTCCTCCTTTCCGTAGATCCGCCTTTGGTCTAACAAACAATTGACTCACAAATGGATACGCTATATGCAACATAATATTTTGCTCTGTAGGGGGACTTGCTTGTTGATAAAGTAGAGTAGAAAAACTCTCCATAAAGACAATAATATTTTTTTTCTTTTTTAAAGTATAAATCATATGGTTAATCATTTGAAAAGTAATTACATTTTCTGAAAAATTAAACTTTAAAAACTATTTTCCGCATCAATAATGCCTAAGATATCGAAAACAATTTTAGTGTTGGACTTAGCAGCAAAAGCGGTTAGGTAATTCGTGTATTTTTTGGAAATAATAAAACATTTTGCAATACTATGCAGGATTTTATCTATAATCTTGCCGGTTGCACTCCAAATCCTGGGGGCACCGATACACACATTGCCTTTACGTAGGACTATCTCACCGAAAGCGTTGACTTATCGTCTGGTCACGTTAAGTATGCACTGTGTCTGAAACACTAGTTATTGTTTTTCTTGTATCAATCATTGAGTCACTTCACCTAATTTCATTTACATGTTCATATTAATATTCATCATATATACATGTATAAAATATTTAAAATAGAGCGCGTTTAGTACTGAACGACCAGAGTTGAAAAATGATTTTTGCATCAATTGATAAACAAGGTAGTTGAAGTACAGTGGTGTCCTCACTGCCTACTAATGTTATTCGCCACGCTTGTACATAAGATATTATTGTCGGCATGTATATTAATTAATACTAGTTGGCTCGTGCGAAGAATTAGCATGCTAAATTACTCAGTGAACAAATGGAAATATTATACGGAACTTGATGCAATATGTTATGAGATGGAGGAATTAATTTTCTTTTTCTCTCTCGAATTTCAATAGCTTATTCATAATAATAAAAAAAAAATCGATCTTATCCATAACCAAGCTGCATCTTTGCCAATAATGGCCCGAATGAAATTTTTTTTATAAGGAATTTATTGACTTTTTAAATAATCATTGATGTGATTCACCATAAATTACATTTTTTTGGCCCAAATAAAGTTTCTATTCCTTTTTAATTTTTTTTCTAAAATTTTGATGTGACGTGATTTCCTTCCCCCGTCTAAAGGAAAAGATAATATTTATAATGATGGTCCAATCATTGAATTTTATGAAGAATTAACGAAGATATGGTGTACCGACAAAAAACATATACAGGGTGTCTATACATACGAGTTTTGGCCTTGCTCTCTCAGTGTTGGTCTCGATCCTACTCTTGCGCAAGAATCTTCAGTTACCAATTAGGTCATTGCTATTTATTAAACAAGTTATTTTAGACCTTATATAAACCCTAAAGAATTGGTAAATTGAGGTGTTTTATTCACATAAACATAGTAAAGCAGAAGTGCCCATAACCCAGAAGTGCCTGGGAAAGTCTGAATAATTTAAAGCTATGACAAACGCGATGAAAACTCAGGCCATTATTATTGGTTCCAGTCCTATTCTTAAATCTATCTCCTTCCTTCCTCTTTTAGTCATCAACGACCATCCTGTCACATTCAGCTCCTCTGTTAAAAACTTAGGAATCACCATAGACGAAAACCTCTCCTGGAAACCCCATATCGCCCTCATCTCCCGTAAGTCAATAGGAACCCTTAAGCTACTTCATCGCTCCCGCCACCTACTACCACAATCCATCCGCAAGCTCCTTATATCCTCTCTTATTTTCCCCCACTTTGACTACGGCTGTGTGGTGTACGGAGGCATCCCGACGGTACTCGAGGATAGATTGAAGCGACTCATGAATACCTGCTTAAGATTTGTCTTCGGTACATCGAGGCGGTCTCATGTGTGCCACCTTTACGATGAGTTAAAGTGGCTCTTCCCTTCTTTACGCAGACAATATTTCCTTGGACCTTTCCTATTCCAAACGATCAACATCCGACACCCTTCCTATATCTACAGTCTCCTACAGTTCAAACCTGTTTTCCACTCCCAGAAAACAAGATCCCGTGTTTCCGACCTTTATATCCCTTCCCATAGAAGTAAGACATTTGAATATTCCTTTATTGCCCGATCCACTGCCTTCTGGAATTCCTTGCCATCTGATATCCGCCATGCCTCTTCCTTGTCCTCATTTAAATATCATCTCTACCAATTCCTTCTTACATCCCAAAATGACGTTATACAATGAAAGAAATATTGCGAAACAGATTTTGACTGAGGTGAATCGTTATTAAAATTGATTGAGTTTTAATTTTAAAAATCAGCCCATGCTTATATTATTTTGTTTTGTTTTTCCATTTAAATAATGTTTTTTTTGTTTGTTTTTTTTTTTCAAAATGGTGTTATTATTACTTCTTTTAATATACTTTTACTGAGATACTGTATATTTTCTTTAATATTGATTAATGTAATTTATGGTCAGATGTGGTTTTTATTTTTTTGTTCCTAACTGTTATTCATAAGGGACCTCGTCCCAGAATAAAGTTTACTTTCTATCTATCTAAAATCGAACCAAATTAATAAAATTAACATTAAAGGCATTCTCAAGAAAGATAGTGATAGGCGTCTACCTTTGAAGAGTTGTAGACTAATGATAATCTATACAATGCCATCAATTATTTAAATAAAAGAATCTGGTGTGTCCACTCACATCACTTTCCTACCAAATTTAAATATGTTCATTAAAAATAACATTATTAAATTAGATTAATTTCCTTGATAACGGATCAGAGAAATCATTATAGTACGATTTCTTTCATGAACTAAAGCAATTTAAACGGGCAAGTGAACAATTATTAAAATCAGTGTATAAAATTCAATACACCGTAACGTTCATAAAACTGGTTCAATTTAGATAATGTTTTAAATTTTTTTTTTTCTAAAATTTAAAACCACTACATAGTATAGAGACTCATATTTATTTTTGCCGTTTTATTTCTTACTGACCCCAATCATCCTTCTCTTCATCATTCTTGATTATTTCATAGATACAGTATTTTCCCTTGTATCCATCCAAATCTTCACATTTTAGATACTGTAATTTTCCAGGGTTTTTTTTTTTCCCCATAACCCAAACAGGTCAGCAAATTTCCCCAATACCTACCCTAACCCTGATTTTCCAGTTGTAAAGGAAACTCCTAGGTGAACATACCTGTAAGGCTCTGTTATTATTCTTCTAATTCTATATACTTAATTATTTATTTTTTGGTTTTCCTTTTTCTTTTCTTTTTCCACATTCCTTTATGTCTATTATTTCATATTATATCCTTTTCCCTTTTCTTTCAATCTCTCCCGTAGATCTGTAGAAGTATATTAACATTTGCATATATTATATATTACACTACAACAACTGTTACCATCTATTTACTTCAGTTTAGGATCTTGTTACTCAGCTTACTCTGTTCATATTTTAATGTACTTACTGTTTATAATTTGAATAAGCTTATTCACATTGTTTATAATTTTTTGCACATTAGTCTTAATATTATGTAACTTCCACAATTCTCTATATCTTTTTCTATCTTGTCCATTCTAGCCCTGAAGAAGACCTGCAAAGTCGGGTCGAAACGTTGGCTTTTAATAAAATAGTTTTGCCACTATTTAGCCTATTTATGACCGCCACCCCGGACCATCTCATTCCTTTATAATGCAACGGTCAACTATTAAATATTCATTATTCATAAATAGATATAAAGAATCGTGTTTTCTACTCACATTTTTTTTTTTTATTCGATCCCTTCTGTCCCTGTATAATGTTGAAACTTGTCAAGTTGCCGTTAGTGCGCTGGGGATACGATCCCGTTGATTTAATCAACTGGGCGTTGTAGAGGGAACCCCAATGTCGGCACATGTTTGCCAAACCTTGACAATGTTCTTGGGATGTATCTCCCTCGTTGAATTTAAGCTCCCATCTAAGTCTCCGGAAAGGGTTCTTGAATAAGTTGTTTATCGACCATTTGTTTGCGCCATAATGAGGCCCCGTTTGTTCACGGTGGCTTGGAGAGAATGCTGTTTGTTTAGGCTTTCGATTGCATACCCACCCATCCTATCTCTTCTATTAATTCAATTAACAAGTAATTTTATTTATTGCAATACATACATAAATGGGGTATTATGTTTACCGCTACCGATAAACTAATTGTTTTGCAAAGGCATATAAATGTTGGATATGTTGCATTTATGCTAATATTTTGATATAAGATATTTTTATATTTATTTTAAATATTTTTAGAAAGAACTACAATAATAATACATGGCTGCTAAACTGTGATAAGTTGTTAAATCACACAGGATACTTATCAATCAACCGATAATATTAAAACAAATAAGAGAGATAGCTCGAAATATTGGAACGCATAGCAAATATGCCAAAAAAAAAAATGTTTACACCATCAAATATATGAGGTGATGGAGGACCCCCAACGAGTCTAAAATAACAGTATCTGTCATGATCTGCAATTGTTCCCTTCCAACACCGAGTCTCAGCAAGAAATTACTTGTATTAAGAGGAATTACTTGTATTGAAATCCCGAAAAATCTCAAGAAATCTCAAATTAACGGTGTACAATGCTATGATAATGCGAGTTCTAATATATGACTGTGAGACCTGGACACTAACCACCACCCTAGAAAAAAGTGTTGAAAGATTTGAGAGAAAAGTCCTCCGCACGATAACCGGAGCGATCTGGGATCAGAGTACTAACACATGGAGAAGAAAGACCAATAAAGAACTGCTTATAGAAACTGGTCAATCAATATCCCATAATATGAAGGCACGGAGGTTAAGATGGGCGGGGCATGTAGCTCGTAGCAATCCATCTGGAAGCCTCTACGTAACAATGAATGCCTCAATAGAAGGCAAAAGACCACGTGGAAGGCCAAAAAGCAGATGGATAGATAGAATCAACAAAGATGCAATAGAGCTGCGTGCAGATAAATGGAAAGAAATAGCCCAAGACAGGCAGAGATGGAGCAGGTTTGTTAAGGCGGCAAAAGATCTACATGGTCTGAAATGCCAACAGAAAAAAAAAAAAAAAAAAAGAAGAGGAATGGTTCACCTACTTCTAAACCTTAGCCCTTTAACTGAGAATTTCCTCTCGCCAAATTCTTCACTATACTTTTCCTTCAAGTAAGTTATGCATTTTGTATAAATTTCCTCTTTCTCTGTCTGTACCTTGAAGTCTTGATCCTGATCGTTGGTTTGAAACCTGATCGTAGGATCTACTGTTAGTGCCTCTTTTTCCGTCGTATTGAACGCTAAAATGTTAACGGACCTTGTTGAGCCTTCTGTATCCATGCAATAGAATTAGATAAATCATCTATAATTCTTCATGTTAAGGAATTCGACTATAGGATGCTTTATAAAAAAATAAATGTTATTCCTCAAATAAATGTCCATCATTATGTTTTGGATTTTTCAATAATAGGAGGTGAAAAATGATCTTCTAGAACACAATAAAATTTAATAGGTATGTAATATTTTAAAATTTGATTTCAATCCAGATATACTAGACCTATCCTTCCATATTAATCTTTGTGCCCTTCCAAACCCACTAGTTTCTAATCTTGCATTCTCCCCGATTCCTAACAATCCCCGAGTCGCCTGAAAAGATGGTCTCGGGAACTTCTAATATAGAACTAGTATTGAAGTGTTACCAATGAGTAGTTTCAATTAAAGTCTGTACATGACATTCACATTTACTTATTGTATTTTTAGTTGATACAGTTGTAAATTTCTATAAAACAAAAAAAAAAAATACATTTAACTGTCTAAAGAGGGCATTAGGGAACATTCATTGTTAGGCTCTCTCTTAGTTTAAATCAACTTCCAATGCAGCCTAACTGTTATTCAAATTAAGTTGATTGTAATTTTAAAAAAGTGGACTGTATTTTGAAACTATTATTTTGAAACATTTACACCTGCTAATAATGAAATTATAAAAAATAAAATGAAATCAATTTTACACTGGTATCAATAGATAAAATAAAGTAATAACTTCTAAAATGAAAATAACGATAAGCTGAATAAAATGTTAATAATAATTATGAAATATCTAATAAAATTAAAGGAAGATGGTCCGGGGTTACGGTCATAAATAGGCTAAATAGTGGTAAAACTATTTTATTGAAAGCCGACGTTTGCAGGTCTTCAATCTAATCTTAGTAACTGTGGCAATTACATAATATTTAGACATAATTAATAAACAATGTGAATAAGCTTATTAAAATTATTAACAGTAAGTACAATAAAATATGGGCAAAGTAAGCTGAGTAACAAGATCCTAAACTGAAGCAAATAGATGCTTACAATTGTTGTAGTGTAATATATAATAAATGAAAATGTGAATATACTTCTACAAAATGTACAGGAGATAAATAAAATTAGAGACTTACAGGTGTGTTCATCTAGGAGTTTCACTTAGAACTTGAAAGGCAGCGGTAAGGATAGCAGGTATAGGGGAAGCTAACATGTGTTAACTGGGTAAACTGGGAAAAACCTAGGAAGTTACAGTATCTAAAAATTTTGAAGATATGGATGGATACAATGGAAAAATACTATAACTATGAAATATTAAATTATAAATATATAAATATGGATATAAAATAGAGTTGAGAGATTCTAGTGTAAATGTAAATTTAGAATGAAATAAAAGAGAGATCATACAAAGAAGAAATATTTAGAATAATGAACAATTAAATGAATTAATTAATAAAAATTGAGAGTAGATGAAAATGATAGAATAGAATATTTAAGTTATTTTTCACTTATAAGATTTAAAATGTGTCTATATGTAAAAGAAATACAGTTTTTGTCTACTTTCTGATTAGATTAGATTGAAGACCTGCAAAGTCGTGTCGAAACGTCGGCTTTCAGTAAAATAGATTTACGGACCATCTCCTTCCTTTATAATGCAACGGTCAACTATTAAATATTCAATCTAATAAAATTGTTTGATGTTTGATTATGGAAAATAACCAAAGATATATTAACCCTAATGTATGAATTATACAAAACCAAACGAAAACAAAACAATAAAAATTGAACAACTTTACGTGTTCGCAAGCAGGTGACGGTCGTAGATATGGACGAACTCCAATGACACTCCAGTGACTGAACGTAGTTTCAATATGAACGCTCATATTATAAAAACTGGAAATGGGCAGCGGCGAGCACGACGAGAGAAGTACGTCTCTTCAGAGTAGAACTGCAGTGGGAAGTGTTGAAGTTGGCAGTACTCTATTGACTGCCTATTGTCAATTCTACCGCCTTATGACTTGAACCTAGCACTTGTTTATAGCTAGGGCTACAATCGATACCAATTTAATTATAAACTATTGACCTATTGAATATTGGCAGTTTATTGAATATTAAAAAAATAAGCTATGGTCCTAAGAATATATATATGTGATTATTAATTGTTTTCATTTTATGAGACAAACCAAAATAACAATTAACCAAATATTGTTGAAAATAAAAATAAAATAAATTAACGCTGTGGCGTTAACATTCATGTTAATATCAAACGCAAGGGCCAGCTTAAGTGACGAGGAGGCTTTAATGGCAAATTGATTTTGACAGGGGGTATGAAGGGGGGGGGCAGCAAAGCAATTAGCAGCGACCTATCGTGTTGATCTTCATCGGGTCCAAAGCACTATCCTATCTTCTGTTTGTCTGCTTTGCTCCACCTTCGGGTAAGCAAATCTAATAACTGGCTGTTTGATTTATACATGTCTTAGAGCCAAGCATCCGCTTCTATTGCACTATTCAATTTTTTTTTGTTTTTTGTCCGGAATTGACCACGCTCACTTGCGCATACTGCGTAACTTATTGTTTCCTTTATCCCATAAGCTCCTCTCCTATCTAATGTATTGGAAAATCGCTCGTTCTCTTCACTCCCTCCCCGAATTAAATCGGGCCCCAAGCTATTCCTCATAATCGATAAGCCGAAAAATCGAACGCGCTGGATGTTTCCCTTAAGTTGATGAACTAAGCATGAGTTGAATACTCTAACGCGCAATGCACAATTTCAACACAAAACGTCATTTCTTGTGATGGTGTAGAACATTTGAGTTATGTGAAATAGTTGATAAATCTTTTGTCTCTATTTATTTTATTTTTTCTGTGACTTGAAATGTATTGTAGTAAATAAATCACAAATATGGAATTTTTATATAAAAAATCAACAAAGTAAGAAAAAATAACATCCTTCTTTTTAGTTTCATTTATTTTATCTTTTGGGGCTTGCGGTGCACTGCGCTATATTCATCGTTCAAACGCTGGTTCCATCCATTTTTGGTTTTCGTTCCTTATATAATTCTTTCAATCATTGCAGATTGGGGTCTTGATGTTAAAAAAAAAATATTTGTTTGGGCTTTTTCATAATAGAAGGAGAGATGACCTTTATTATACTTCACGTTCTCATTTACGGCCGTACTCTGAGTAGAGAGACAGAGACATGATAAGAGCAAATTTATATTCACTAAAAATTATCGAATTGCTTTCAATAGAAACCTTGTTTGTATTAATAGAAAAAAAAACGAACGTCTTAACTAGTTTTAAACACTTTCATTGTTGGAATCGTTGGCCTCGATCCAATGTTTTTTTGTTTTTTACTTCAAGATTTTAATCGAAATCCTATTTTGCCAAATCCAATGATTAATTTTGCAAAACAATGTGCAAAATAAAAAATATATTACCACTAATGAAGAAGGTAAGATATTTAAACTGTGTGCGGTGTTAAGAAGTTTAAAAGCAATATGAAGTAGATATACAAATATTCTAAGAAGTCGATTGCTGAAGATGGTGTTATTTTGTAGTTGTTTGTTGATGGAAAATAACCTCGTAGGGAATTTCATATTCAATGTTGCATTTTAATTTATTACTTCTAATTTGTAAGGTTAAGGAAACCTTGGAAAACATTATACACTTCTTTCTTTTGTTTCTGGCGACTGGTTATTAATTCCTATATTTTAGCATGTGCATGTGTTCTGAAATACCGTTTTCGTGTATGTCTAGATGTGGCATGCCATAACATTGTGCATATAATTTTTTTATTTTTTTTTATTGAGTATTAATACGGTCTGCATCACTGAAGGGCATTAGTATTAACAATATGTACATAAGAAAGGAAAATAAATATAAATAACCAAAGAAGGGGGAAAAATTTATATATATATATATATATATATATATATATATATATATATATATATAAAAGATAAAGTAATATAAGTAAAATAACAGATTAAAGCCGAATGATAATAAAATAAATAAAACACATTCACACCTATGTACAATACAGTACATAGAATAAGTATATTTTTTGTTATTACTATCATCTTTATTATCTTAAGTAATTTCCTATTTATCTTTATATTGTATATAGTAATTATGTTTAAATTGTGTCTTTCCTTTTGTTTTATTTCTTCTGCTTGCACATAGTATTCTGTAAATTCGGTAATTTTTTTTTCTATGTAAATAGATCTCTTAACTTAAAATACCTTTTTTTTACTGCTTTATAAAAGAAAATCCAACCTAACCCCTTCTCACCTGAGTTAGCATTGTAGTATAAATGTTTTATTATAGCCAATAACAGGTAAGTACCTTATACTCTCAATATTTATCTCTTTACAGATTAAAGGCGAGAAAAGCCCAACAACTTAAAATTTCAATAGAAAATTATAATTAATAAAAATTATTTTATTTATACTTTTTGCCATAAATTATTATTATATTTTTTTTAAAATTTGAAATAATCCAAATATGCAATTACTTGCATTTATCATCTAATATGAAGAAACAAGTAATAAAAAATGTGACCAATTGCATCTGATACACTGATCCGTAAAGATACTCGATCACCAGTTTATAAGCTGCATGCAAACAAAATATGCAATTGCATGAAAATCCAGGTCTTGTTTACAAGTTTTGACTGTCTGTTCCAGCATGAATGATTTGAGTTCAGATGAGCTAGGTAGGTAGGTGTATAGGAGAAGGCTGAAGGGGACGATTTACGGACAGAAATAGTCGAAGAATACCTATATTCCAGAAATATCCGCTGTTCCTATTGCTCGCCATATACTTTGTTCTAACCGCATTTATTTCCAGGCATGGGTTTTACAAGGATCCATATGTTTTCCTATATTTAGTTTAGTAGTTCCCGGATCTCGGATAGCGAACCGGAAACTATTAAACTAAACAAAGACGGAATTATCAGCATTTGCCATAAAGGCAAGTTTACACTCTTCCACTTGCCCGACACTAAAACGAACCACAATAGATACATCTTATTGGGTGTTCACACGTTATATTTTCTCCTCGGATTTGATTTCATAACTAGGTTGAAGGCTTGGCTGGAAATAATACGTAAGAAGGACTTTTTTAGTCCTCATGAAATCTCCTAAGATAAAACGGGCCCTACACCGTCATTCGGAATGACGATTATCATTCTGATTGGTCGTGTAAGGTTAAGACTAAAGTACTGATGGATGGGACTGATGGATTTCCAAAAATCCTGATATCAAAGCTTCAATCACGAGAAATAGAGATGAGACTGACGTAAATGTGGTGGAGAGATTAACCTTATTAGAGTTGCCCAAATGCGAGACCAATACGAGTCTTAGTCTTGGGCAATAGTCTTGTAGTTGCCTGTTAGATCATTTATTTAGAGATATTACTGTAATTTTTCAGGTAGCCGAAAACTAAGTCCGAATGAAAAATTGGAAGAGTTAAATACAAAATTATATTGGTTATACCAATTATGTACATATAGTAACTAAAATTGTCTATTATTAGTAACTATTTTGCCTTAATTTTTATTCATATAACATTTTTTTTTTACTATTCTTGGTCTTGGTATTTCAAAGTGATAGGTCATAACTGGTATAACTATGACTGCTAGCCAATAAAAAATACATACATACTAAGGTCATATAATTATAATGTTTTATAATTTACAATGAAATAAAAATTATTGACCGAGCGAATAACTTATTTTAATTCAATTCTTTGTATTTCATTATTTAGTCCACTTCTTACAGGTCTTTCGATTTTCTTCGAATAAGGTAAACATTTTCCTCGACATTAAAAATAACGAAGTATGTGTAGGAAATTTTATTTTTTAATTCCGATCCAAGATGTCGTTCGTTTTGAAGGCCTCGTATTAAAAATAAATCTGTTAGTACCACATGACCAAATGCGTCTTTAGAGTTTTTTTTTCAAAATTTACATAAATATATTGTTTGAGGTATTTAAGATGTCTGGTTCATACTTACCCTAATTTTGAGAAGATTAAAATATTTTAACTGTTTAAAACTTTTTTTTTTACTGGACTACTTGTTTATTGATACATATTACAATCAGTCTCTATAAAGAACATTTATAATAGAGTTCAGAGAGCACATTCACACCACATTTACAAAATCAAAAAATAAATAAGGTAATAAGAATAAAATAAAATATCAGAATGAAGGAAGAAAATATAAATAATAGTAATAATAAAATTAAAATAAACATCTTAGACGTAGGCATACCTATTTACAATCGGCCATGGGTACTCCGATCCAGACTTGTCCCCCCATAGGTGGAGGTAAAAGCGAGGCTTCTGGAGATCCCTACGCATCTTACGTACGGAATTAAAGTTAAAATTAGTACGTGGTGTACGGCGGACTCCCGGGAGATTCCGAGGCCAAACTTAAACGCCTAATGAATTGCGCACTACGATTTGTTTTCGGAATCTCAAGGGATACGCATATTACCCAGTATTACACTGAGTTGAGGTGGCTCTACCCATCCTATCGCCGTCAGTACTTCCTAGCCACCTTTCTGTACCAAATTATTAGAACCCATCGACCCTCCTACATTTTTCACAGCTTACAATTCAAATATTCCATCCAATCCCGTCCCACCAGATCTCGTACTTCCGACCTCTATCCTCCTCCTCACCGAACTGCTGCGTTTGACAAATCCTTTGCAATACAAGCCGCCTCCCTCTGGAATTCCCTCCCACCTGATATTCGACACGCTCAATCAGTTTCCTCGTTTAAACCACTCCTCTTTAAGCACCTACTCCTTTCTCAATCCGAATGATTGTGAAATATATCTCAGAGAAATATCTGAGCACCACCAGAGAGTACCTCAATTTGTTAAGGTTATTTTAGTTTCTCATACATATGTACAATTTACTTGTTCTTTTTTTTTCTCTTTTCTGTATTTTTATCGTAAGTCAACTTTCATTGTAAATATACAATTCAATTGTAGCCACACAGACATATAATCTGTATTCATATTTTGTTCTTAAGGGACAACAGTCCCAGAATAATAAAACATTTTTTTCATTTCATTTCATTTCATCTCCCTCAACCACTTCACTGGCATTAAAAGTTTAAAACTATTAAATGCAGACATTTGCAATTATATTTCTAACGTCACCGATATTACACGACGATAAAAACTAATACAAGAGGGAATATTGAAAATCATTATTAAATTAAATTCATTTCGAATGTAGTAGAGAAGTTGGATGAGGTTTTAAGTATATTTTATCAACATATTATTACTATTACCGCCTACTATTTTCTGAATATTTTTATATTATATTTTCTCTGCTTAGCCCATATGAAGGCCTGAAACTTAGGTCAAAACGTCAGCACAAAGGAAATAAAAATAGAAATAATTTATTTACTTTTGCTTTGTTTTTTTTTCACTGACTGAAAGCACAGACGGATGAAGGATTTAATTTGGAGGGCTTCAGCTTCTGCCCGAAAGCTTTATATACATATATATATATATATATATATATATATATATATATATATATATATATATATATATATATATATATATATACATATTTTGATAATTACTTTTAAAGAAAATAATGAAACTAACTACCTATATAAGATGGTGTATAATTGATTCCTGAGGTCCGATGAAATGTAATCAGACGAACAATAATACTTTTTCTTAAATCCCGAAAGCCTCCAACCTCGTAGCCGTAGATCCACATATGACTGAAAACACCAACCGGCTTCTCTAAGAGAAGTTCTCTTCAATATATCTACGTCAGTCAACTATTAATTTTAAATGTCTGACTATTTATTACCCTTTGTACAATGTTCACAAAAATATTGCTGGAAATTATGATGAATGAAGTATGAATAGAGATTTTTTTTTTTTAAATCCGACGGAAGATCAAATTATAAAAAGTCTGATAGCATTGAATTCACGAGCAAATGCGTTGTTCGTTTCTTTTAAAATAAAATCATGAATATTCTTTTAAGTTGCTGAAGATAAAAGGTGCTGAGTCAAGTATTTGGGACGAACATTACTAGAATGTTATTAAATATGATAAGTTTAACCAAATCTAGAATATTATTAAATATGATAAGTTTAACCAAATCTAGAATGTTATTAAATATGATAAGTTTAACCAAATCTAGAATGTTATTAAATATGATAAGTTTAACCAAATCTAGAATGTTATTAAATATGATAAGTTTAACCAAATCTAGAATGTTATTAAATATGATAAGTTTAACCAAATCTAGAATGTTATTAAATATGATAAGTTTAACCAAATCTAGAATGTTATTAAATATGATAAGCTTAACCAAATCTAGAATGTTATTAAATATGATAAGCTTAACCAAATCTAGAATATTATTAAATGTGATAAGTTTAACCAAATCTAGAATGTTATTAAATATGATAAGTTTAACCAAATCTAGAATGTTATTAAATATGATAAGTTTAACCGAATCTCCACTCCTGAAAACCTTGGCTTCTCTTGATGATTTTAATTTTTAAGACTTATTATCATTTTTTTTATTTGAACATCGTTTAATACATGGTGTGTGAAACCATAAACTTATAAATTTATTTAAATTGAAAAAAAAAATAAAAATTATATTATACACTTCTAACTGTAATAATCCGTACATATGTAAACGGGCTATTATCCGCTTTCCCCCAAACTTTTCCGAATTTCATACATTACATATCACTTTTTTTTCATTATTATTTCTTAATGTTATTTACAACTGTATTAAATAAATACATCCAGTAACTTTTTTTTTTAAAGTTTGAACAATTGAACATAATAGATATAATGACATGAAAACACTTGCTGAGTAACTACCCAATGGTAGCACTCTAATGATATGTCTACATTAGGAGATCACGGGGCCATCTTCTTTTCAGACCCCTCGGAGGGTTATCAGGAATTGAAGAGGAAGCAAGGTTAGAAACGAGAGGATTGGGATGATTCTGAAGTTTGTTATGGAAGGATAGGTATCTGGATTGGGCCAGATCTGAAACAAAAGAAACATTAAGGTCATTATGGATGGTTTCATTTGTAACAAAGTAGGGAGCATTGAGGATTTTACGAAGGGTTTTGGATTGTAAGGATTGGATACTAGAGGAATTCAATGGTTTAGTGGAGCCCCATAGGTCAACTCCGTAAGTCCAAATAGGCCTTATTATAGTCAAGTATATGAGTCTTTTGAAATTAATTGGTAGTTTAGAGCGTTTGTCCAGTAAGTGCTGTAGTAATCGGAAACGTCGAGCAGTTTCTTGTCGTTCCAGTCTAGTATGAGGATTTAGTCGTTAGTCCAGGTGAAGTCCTAGGTATCGGATTTGCTCAACAGGAATTAGTGGAGTAACATATCACTTAAAACAAAAGTAATAAACAGAAGATGAAAACCTCATAATGAACTTCCCCGCACATTTGCAGAATCAACATCAGCATTAACAGATCCCAGAGTGTGTTAAAAATCGAGTGTGCTAGCGGCCATATTTAACACACTAATCTATATATGTAAAAATGAATGCATGTCTGTCTGTTTGTCTTTTATGCATTACTAAACCATTCTTCCGATCACCATAAAACTTTGGGAAGTTGTTGCGTACACCCCCGTGAAGGTTTCTGGCATAGCGCATCTACGATAATTATACGTGTAAAAATATGTGTAAAAAAAATCTCGCTATAGACTGCCGCTCCAAAATGGCTGTGACGATTTTAACGAAACTTGGCTGAAGTCTTTCCCTTGAAACCCTTTTAATTTATGTGTATAACACACTTTCCCGAAAACAAGATGCAAAAAATGTTACGATGAATTCGAAATTTTATTTGCCTATAACTAAAAAAGTACACAATTTTCTATTGATAATATTCATAGTTTTTTTTAAAGCTTCCTGGATTCCCTTCAAAATAAAAAAAAATAAAAAATCATCAAAATCAGACGATTCGTTGCAGAGAGATATATAGAGTTTTAAACATTTACTACTATTTCTTCGGCGAAGTATATTTATATATGTTTTAAGTCTATTACATCAAAATTTTCAGTGCATCCCGCCATATTCATCTATTTTAATCCACATCCTTCCACTTAGATGTCGTTGTTCTTTGAAAATTCTGTTCTCTTTCTAATCACTCATTGATTGTCGTACTGTCCTCTTAAAGCCAGAGTATTGAAGTCATGACCCGGTAAGGATGAAAACTATCCTTTCTCCAGCAAAATAGTTCAAATAACATTTAAAAAACAGTACCACAATCAATGAATGATTGGAAAGAGAATGAATAATTAGAAAAGAAGAATTTTGAAAGAATATTTGATGGAAATTTTGTCTAGTTTACTACGAAGCAATTTTTAATTACCTGAATTAAATAATTTTTGTCTTATCGCTTCCTATGAAATAGAAAACGTGAACAACTTAAGAAAAGACAAAATTGGACTTTTTCGTTAGAAATTGGCCCATACATGTAATGAAATTTTATGTTGAAAATGTCTAGAATCACCTCCCAGAGTTTGGCCCTGTATACAATCTACCAATTATAAATACATTTAAGAGTTTTACAATACTCATCACTGTATGTATGAACGACCCTTTTGTCCCCTTAGATTTGTTTTTGTTTTATTGATTTAGTAATGTAACATTCTGTCAAATGGGCAATAATTATATTACTAAATTCACACTATATTTACAGAAAATATAAGATAAACAGAAGCAAAATAACAACTAAAGAATTATCGAAAAGTATGTACAAATAGTGAAAATGAAATAACTTGAAGCTAAGTAAATTTAAAAAAAAAACAACTACAGTGTATGCTTAAGACCATACGATAAAAATGAAAAAATCAACAAGGCGAACTTAATAACATGAAATATAAATATTTTCTTGGTCTATATTAAAAAAATATATTTACAATTTATACAATTATAATTGTGTAAAACTTTTTTTGTTCTATATGCTTTAAGTAATAACATTTACAATATATACAATTATAATTGTGTTGAAATTGCTCTTAATTAAACTTTGCTACAACTGATCATACTAAGTCAATATCATACTCTAAAACTGAAACAGTAAGGTTTTAGGCTGAAGGTTTATTATAACTAAAATATGTGTTGGTCGTATATTCTCATTATTTCAGTATGATTCGTTATATTTAATATGCCAATATTTATAACGGAATTCGTTGGTTAGTTTTTTCACAATATATATTTTTTTGTCTTTTTGGCTATTACATATGGCGTAGCGTCAATATACAATTTTGAAGTAATAGCTCATTACAAAGAGTATAAAATGCTGAACATTTCCCTAATGACTTTACGATGATTTTGAGAAGATTAAAATATTTGAACTGTTTAAAACTGTTAACTGTAGACATCTGCAATTATATTTCTAACGTCACCAATATTACATAAATAAATAAGGATAAAAACTAATACATGAGAGAATATTGAAAATCATTATTAAATTAATTTTTTTTTTTTGTTTATTTAATGAAATTTACAACTGTATACAAATACAACAAGTAAATATGCGCAAATATAAATAATGGCATGTACAGGCTTGAAGAGTTACTACCCAGTGGTAGCACTCTCTAAATAATTTTAAGTAAGAAGATCACGAGGCCATCTCCTTTTCAGACGCCTAGGAGGATTATCAGGAATCGAGAAAGAAGCAAGAGTGGAAACAAGCGGATTTGGATGGGACTGAAGTTTATCATGAAAGGATAGATATCTGGCTCGAGCTGTGTGCACAGCAATTTAAAAATGTAAATAGATAAACATGCAACAGTGATTTGTTATACAATGTGTATCAAGTCACTGCTGCAAACTCCCGTATTGTCTTAAAGGCAGGGTAGGGAGGAAAATAAAATAAAATAATAATAATCTGGCTCGAGCTAAATCAGCGACATATGGTACATTAAGGTCTTTATGAATGGTTTTATTTGTGACAAAGTCTGGAGCATTAAGGATTTTACGGAGGATTTCGGATTGTAAGGATTGGATACGATAGGAATTCGATGGTTTGGTGGAGCCCCAAAGCTCATAAATTAAATTAATTTCGAATATAGAAGAGAAGTTGGATGGGGTTTATCTCTTATCTTCATATTATTACCACTAACGCCTACTAGTTTCTGAATATTTGTATATTATATTTTCTCTGCCTAGCCCATATGAAGGCCTGAAACTTAGGTCAAAACTTCAGCACAATGGAAATAAAAATAATTTATTCACTTTTGCTTTGTTTTTTTTCACTGACTGAAAGCACAGACGGATCCAGGATTTAATTTGGGGGAAGGAGAGTTTCAGCCCGAAAGCTTTATATGTATATATATATATATATATATATATATATATATATATATATATATATATATATATATATATATATATATATATATAAAGCTTTCGGGCTGAAACTCTCCTTATATATATATATATATATATATATATATATATATATATAATTACTTTGGAAGGTAAATAATGAGACTAAATACCTTTGAAATGGTGTTTAATTGATTCTGGAGGTCCAATTTAATGTAAAGGTCTATATTCTCATTATTTTAGTATGATTTGTTATATTTAATATGCCAATATTTAGTATGGAATTCGTTGATTTGTGTTTTTACACTATATTTTTTTCTTTTTTGGTTATGTAATATGGCGTCGCGTTAATATACAATGTCGAATAATAGCTCATTAGAAAGAGTATAAAATGCTGAACATTCCCCTCTCTAACAATATGCAGGACTGATTTTTTACTTTTTGAGATATTTTAATCTATATGCAAAAACACATCAATTAGTCGATCCTAGCTGACTTCCGGAGCGTTGCACCTCAGAGATCTGATGGCTCAATCTAATTCACTATCCATAAAACGCGCCTAAAAAAGTTTTCAGTTCAATAAAAACCACAGCCAGTCTTGTATTTCTAAGAATAGAGGGAAAAGCAGAACTTCAGAAGATCCCTGCGCTACTCTCTCACCTCGTCACTGGTACTTAGTGTTGCCCAAATGCGAGACCGAGACGAGTCTTGGTCTTGCAAACTCTGTCTTGGTCATGGTCTTGGTCTTGCGCAAGACTCTCACAACAGTCTTGCAGTTATTTATTAGCTTATTACTATAGAGATATTACTGTAATTTTTTACATAGGAGATTTAATTTTTTAGATAGGAGAAACCTAAATAAGTCCGATTGGAAAATTAGAGGAGTTAAATGCAAAAGTATATTTGTTATACCAATTATTAACATATAGTAACTAAGATTGTCAAGTATTAGTAAATATTTTGCCTTAATTTTTATTTAAAAAACCGATTTTTTTTTTACCAGTCCTGGTCTTGGTCTTGCAACAGTTAGGCGGCCTTGGTCTCGGTCTTGCAAAGTGCAAGACCGAGACCGATTTTGGGCAACACTACTGGTACTAATGCCAGTGGAGACAGAACGAGAGCGCTTTAGACCACATATACTCATGTTCCATATTTTTTCTTTTCATTTTATAAATACGTGTTTCAATCAAGTAAATCTGTTCTTTAATGTGGCTATTTGGTCACTTAATTTAAAAAAAAAAATAATACTAAGTACTCAATGGAGTTTAAGGGGTCCGAGGTAATACGGTAGTCCGTACCCAAGGCACGTTCAGTGCATCCACTCTGGTTCCTATCTCGGATGGAGGATCGACCCTATGGAATCAGATGGAACTTATCTCCTCATCCATTCCTCTTCCTCTTGGAACCCTCCAAGCAAATACGACGGCGAAGGACGGCGGTGGGGAGCGTATGGAGGGGGATGCGGTGACTCAGTGGAGCAGGTAGTGTTGTGCCGACCGCTTCCGAGTCTGGGACTCTCGCCAGCGCCAAGTCCGTTCGCTCTTGTCAGTGTTCTTCGTGGTGAGTACCCATTCTCATTTACCTGGTCTTGTTTTGTTTTTTTCATTGTGATTTACTATGAACCATTTTACGGAAGTACTTCAACTAAATTTTGATTACTCCTTGATTGGATGCTATGGCAGCGATCGCGGAGAAAGATATCTCTTGAGGACACACAGCTGAAGAAAAGTAAAAGACTCCCATTGGAAGCAACCAAAACTTTACAGATTACGACCACTTTTCCCAGGTTTTTTTTCTTAGTTTTAAACAGTGATATGAGTGAGTGCTATTTAAAATGTTAAAGTTTGTCCATAAGCAGTAATTTTGTGCCATTGAATTTATCTTGTAACAAGAACCACGCTAGCTCTTAGATCTGTATTCATATCTGATAAAATATCTTCCCTATAAATAAATATGATTAATCCAAGAAAAAAAAATGTGGAATTCCAATCTCGATATGACTTATCAGCATCAAACCAGATTACTTGAGAAAAAATCGATACGCAGTTATTTCAACTCGATGGAACTCGCTTTCTATCAAATTGAGGATAAGTGGAATCGAGTTTTAATTTTTTTTTTTTTTCGAATCGTACCAAGAAAGGACCAGTTTAGTTTGTCTTGTTGGATTGATACCGTTCTCGGCCGGGTCATTCCGCGCCAAAATGATCCTTGGGTGTTTCTTTATTTTTATTATTATCTCCTTGCTTCCGAAGTCTTGATACTTTATAAAATCATATGTCAGATATTAAAAGATTCAATAATGTCTTTTCTGCACCTTATTGAATTATTCTTTAATGAATGATCGGTATATAAAGTTGAATTATCGTTCTAAATGAAAGTTTGCAATAGCCTTGACTTCAGCGTTGATAACTGCATATCAACATTCCGTTTTGATTGCCTATGATTATTTTTTTTAATACTTATATCGTTCTCTCACAGTAAGGGTTACTTTCATTCAGTAGCGGAACCAGGATTTAATTTTAATTTTTTTTTTTTTTTTTTTTTTTGGAGGTGGGGGTTGTTTTTTTTTTGTTTTTTTACAATAACGGTAATTACTCCAGAACAAAAATATAAAAACTATATAAAATAATGTTTACATTGTACTTGAAGGCCTGTTAACGACAAATAAATAATTAGGAACTGTTTACAGGAACAATAATACTTTTAATATATATTTTTTTTTACATTCTTCGCACGTGTTTCTATTCACTAGCCGAAATACGTGGTTTATAATTTTTTTTTTTTAATTTTGGGGGCTTCAACCCGAAAGCTCCTTGCCCCCCTCCCCCATCCGTGGATCCACAAGAGCCTTTTTTTATCAACATAGGATCAAATTTAACAACCATTCATAGAATATAGAAAAATGAATTGATAGTAAACTATGAGTTATTTTAACTTTTCATAGTTCTCATTCGTATTGGATTAAAAAAAGTTGGAAGAGATGTTCTTCATTTTCTGCTCCTCTCCCTCCCTCCTGTAAGTATAAACTACCGTTGTCAAGGGGGAAGTCCACGAAATTAATGATTTTTAACTTCGAAAGAATGCAAATGACCGCCGCAAGGAAACTTTTAGACTTTTTAAAAAGTTTGCTTTTATAATTTTCCATATTTATGACCATTCTAATTATTCAAGACAATAATAATAATAATCCATTGACTAAAAATAATGATATGGAAGAAGTTTTACACCTGCTAGAGATGTAAAAATATGTTACGGTCCAATATTTTTTTAACCTTGTTTGTAAAATAAATGTTAACGTTTGAAATTCGATTTTAATTTACGACTTGTAGGTAACTAATGATTATAAAAGATGGAAGGTCTCCGTGTTCTGTTTTTTTTTTTTTTATTTTATTCCTTTGACGTCTCGAAACGTTTCCAAATTTTCAAGGTTTTGCCGAAACCACTAGAGCACCTGTCCGACTCTCCTCTAACACCTGTTTCTATGTTCAATGCCCTTAAGAAGGACAAATTTTTGAGAGTTCTTGCAATGTTTATTCAACACTAGAATTTAAATGAATTAATGATCGTTAATATGATGGTGCATTAAATGTGCATATGTATGTTTCATATTATTTCTTAAATAATGAATACATCAATGATAACAAGCTGTAATAAAAATATAAACCAGAATTATGAACAAAGAGATTATAGGAAAGCATTAATAAAAATATAATAAACATAATAAAAATGAAAAATTATTTTGTTTTGAAAAATATATTTTTTGTATCTGTTACAAGTCACTTTTTAAGTTAGGATAATTCATTTTTTATTATTATTTTTTTTTTTAGATATATTATTTCTCATATTTTTTCTTTTAAACGTACTGCTTTTGTATAATATATGTCTGAAATAATGATATGACCCATGTTCGTGGAATTTTTGTACCGAAGGGGATTGCATGGCATTAGTTGTTCCTTAAAAATTTTTGAGATGGCACATTTTTATGAGATTTTTGGTAGTGTTATGAATCATAGGTAATCAAATATCTACGGGGCTTCGTTATTATTTTGAAAAGCATTCAAACCAGTGAATATGGGAAAAGCATGAAGCATACCACAATGAGTGTAATTGTATAAGATCTACATTTTTATAATCATAATTCTAGTTTTTTTCACACTATTTTTAAGAAAAGATAAGCAATACAATTTCTTGGTAGGAGGGCATGCGCCATCAACTTGGGGGGATTGGATCACCCAGAATTCTTCTCTAGCGATCATTTTTCTGTTAATATTTTCATGATTTTCTCGTATGTTGTATATGTTTGTAAGATTACATTATAAATTTACATAAGCGTATGTAACATATATATTTATATATTCCATTTTTCTTCTTACGAGAATTTTTTTTTTTCGATGGATATCGGAGTCTTGTGATCTAAATAGCTTAAACTATTTCAAAATTTCACTGCTGTATGTTACATATGTAACGACTAACTTTAGTTTATATAATTGAATTAGTTTTTTTTTTAAATATATGTCTTTTAAAAAATCATACAACGCATCAATCCTGTTTTAGTTTAATGATTTCAGTGATTTTGTATCATTAAGAGATAGAATAATATTTTAATATGGAGATTTTTTTTTTAATAACTTCTTTGAGAAATTGTTTACAGAAACAAGAGTTTATGTTGTATAGTATTGTGATTTTTTAACGAGTACAGGGTAACTCCATGTTTCCAATTTAAAATTATCTTAACCAATTTGTTAGGCGTTCGACAAACATTTAAGATGTATATGCCTAACAAAATATTTGTTTGGTATAGAATATTTTTAGCACCTACAAATATCGATTGGAGAAAAGTAATATTTTGTAAGTGTAATCAGTTTATTTACTTTTTTTTTACGCTTCTCTCATACAATAAGCCTGCACAAGGACCGTTTATTTGTTAATGTTTACGTATTCCGTGCATTAAGCATAATACATATATATATTTGGTGAAAAGTTGCATATCTCTTATAAATTTGTAATTTAGACGACTATGGTAAAATTCATATTTTCCTATGTGAACACAAAAAAAAAAAAAATAAATAAATAAAAACAAGTATACATAAAACAAAACAAAGAGATTAAATTAAAAATATATATATAAATTATAACTATGATAAAATTATTAGTCAGGCTTCTTGGAGAAGTTTAAGATCAAGTTCAGTAGTACTTTTCCGCATTTTCTTATTAATTTTTTTTTAAGATGGCCTCTTCTTTCAGCGGCCAATTATCTCCTTGTAGCACTAGCGGATCGAGGATTTAATTTGGGTGGGGGCTTCTGCCCGGAACCTTTTTTTTGTCATATATATATATATATATATATATATATATATATATTTAACGATATTTACTTTGGAAAAACTACCTGTATGAAATGGTGTTTAAGTGATTCTTGAAGTCTTTTTTTCCATAAAACATAGTTACATTTTACCATTTTGGAGGGAGGGGGTTCAGCCTGAAATTTCATATTCTACCACATGAGACATGGATCTATATTGAGATCTATTTAGTTACAGATCACCTCACCTCTGCTAAATATGGCAGATGGAAAACCTGATGTTTAGAGTGAATACCAACCACTCTACATATAACTGTTCTTCGACAACCTACATAACGACGATATCATTTGTTTAATTTATTATGAAATAAAAATCATTGTATTGTATTGTCTCAATTCAATTCTTGGCATACCAAATATCTGTTCACTTTTTACATTAACTTACGTGCTGTTAATAACTCCTTCCGTGGTTTTTCGATTTTCTTCGAAGTATGCAAATATTTTCCTTGGCATCATGAAAAACGAAAGATGTGTAGGGGTTTTTATTTTTTAATTCCGATCCAAGATGTTCCTTTTGACAACACAGAATCAAAAATAAAAAATATTGTATCACATTCATGACCAAATGTATTTAAGATGACTGATGTAAAAATAATTATTTTATTTAATTTATCGCGGCTCAGCACAGGCGGAGAAGGGAAAACAAAATCAGTTACATGCGGTAATTTTAAGGATATTAAAATATTTACTATTTTATAGATTTTACTAAGTAGCGGAAATCCGAGTAAAAACCTATTATCTATTAGCTTTGTCTTATTTTAATCAATTCTTCGGCATTCCGAATATCTGTATTTTTTACACATTATTCGATTTTATTATAAAATTGTTTCAGAATTCTCTTGAAATCACGAAAAACGACATAAGTGTGGAGATTTTTTTTTAATTTGATTCCGAACCAATATCAAATTATAAAAAATCTGTTAGTATCTCATTGACAAGCAAATGCGTTGTTCGGTTTTCTTCAAACTCTATATGAATATTGTTTTAAGGTATATAAGAGTGCAGATGTACACAATTTTATTTTATTTTATTTTTACGGTTTGGCACCAATAGCAAAGGGTATACAAAATTAAATAACTACAATAATTTCATAAAAGATTAAAATATTTTATTAAATAAAAAAAATTCATTAATTGTATAATGGGTTCTTTGAATATTTGAAAGTTTTCATTGATATCTATGACTCAGATCTTGTCGAATCCAGAATTTTTTTTCGACATTTGAAATTTTCAATTATATTTCTGAAGTTATCCATATTTTATGAGGATAATTTGAACTAGATTATGAAAAACTGTGTGGTTTAGTTTTTAGTTTTTCCAGAAACAAATTATGATGGTTCATGTCATTAGACAACACGGAACAGATCAGAGATTTTTTTTTGCAAGTTTTATCGTTCAGAGAACTGATAGTTGGCGGTACAGATCCATTGTTATTAAATTATTAACATCCCCCTAAAATTTCGTATATGGCTTCATCTTATAGTTACCTGCAAATTTTTTATCCACGAAAATTCTCAGAAATAAGAGATTTTATCATTAAATTAATTAATTTAATAATGTACTAAAAACTAATAAATACCTATTTGCTTTCCACTTGAATCGTAAGAAAGGGGGGTGTGACTAAAAAAATGTTATGCCGTTTGTCCTAAATAACCTCGTTATTTTTACATGTTGCGTGTAGAGGTAACCCCAATTGGACCAACATTTTTGTAGGCCACATTTTTTGTCGATTCTCAAGTGGATAGCAAATGGTTTTTTTGAGTCTTGATTACCGAATTAAATAGACAAAGTTTACCGATATCTAAATTAAAAGATTCCCCATTTCCGAGAATTTTCGTAAATAAAAAGTTTTATGTTACAATGAGATGAAGCCATCCACGAGATCATAGGCGGATGTTAATTATTCGATAAAAAGGTGTCAGTACCACGGACTATAACTACTAGATAATTTATTGATGGAACAGGTCTATTCGTGACGAACTCGATCACGCCACGTGTTTCTTTGAAAAAATATAAATCTCATTTATATTTTATATAAATTAATGTCATAGATTAATGTCATTGGCCCAATTAAATTTAAAATTTTAATTTTTGAAATGGTTTTAAACCTTCCATATTTTTTCGCGTCCTCTAAAGAAAATCTCTGAATCCCCCTCTTAAATAACATCTCAAGAACAGAGCTTGATAAGTTTAATTTTGCTTTTTCATCCTTCTAAAAAAATATATTAAACATAGGTGTGAATGTGTTTTATTTATTTTAATTTCATTTATCTTCTATCTTTTATTTTAGTTTCTGTACATATGTATATTAATTTTCTTATTTTATTTCTTTTTGTTTTCTCTAGTTTAGTTATTATTTGTATGTACATATTGTGTGAATGGTTACTGTAGTCTTAATATTAATGTTTTTCAATGTGGCAGATTGTGTTGCTCCAATGAGATACCCGTCAGATATTGATGTAATTTTTCAGATAGGGAAAACCTAACTAAGCCAGAATGAAAAGTTGAAAGAGTTGAATACAAAAGTATATTGGTTATACCAAGTTTTCACATATAGTAACTAAATTGTCAAGTATTAGTAACTATTTAGCCTCCATTTGTGTTTAAAAAAACTACATTTTTTACCAGTCTTGGTTTTGGTCTTGCAACAGTCAGGAAGTCTTGAACGATTTCAGGTAATACTAGTGGCAGAAGGTATTAATAAAATAAATTTTAAAAAAAGAAAAACTGCCTTTTTAGGTAATATATTCTCAGAAATTACACACCCTAGTGATCCCTAAGGCAAAAAATAAAAATATTCCTCAACTTGTGAATGACCACCTATTTTTAATGTTTTCGATTTAGGAACACCACATACGATTTCGACACTAACGCTCAGTGATCAACGACATTCCCGTCCCTCGTCAGTCAAATTTAATTTTTTTTTCTTGTTTGTTCGGATTACATGGAGTTTTGGATTATCGAGACCGTCTTGTAGTTACATATTTGTAAATGATATATGAATACGTTTTTATAATATTTTGTCTCTGGAGCGATTATTATGGACTGAATGTGAATATTTTTCTATGATATCTCTTTTGGGATAGCTATGTAACTGAGATTAACCCGTCAAGTGTAAAGACTCGACTCCCTGAGGGAAAAAGAGTGTGAAAGATTAGTCGACTGTAGGAGGAAAAAAAAAACGAATAAAAAAAACTTTTTCCCATAGGCAGTAGTTTTTTGTCTGAAAAACATCAGCGGTTCCCTCCACATCGTTAGTCACTTGCACCAGGGAACCCCCAAAAATGTCCTACGCTTAATATGTGAGAATTTCCCTAAAAGAGATCCTTTGTGAGAGAATAACAAAACTCCTCGATTGCGTTCTGATATACAAACATGTGGTTATCGTTAGAGTATGACTTCCTGGTTTGGTTCTAGACCTTGTTTAGGTTTGCCGGAGCGTTAATGACCTTAAATCATTCATATCAAACTGTTATTTTATTTAGGAAAAACACGCATGCAGAATTTTTCATGCTAATAAGCGAAATATTCTTTTTGTTATTACCGTTACTTTTTATGAATATGTAGCAAAACGACGTATAAATGGTGAAACAAATTCGTGAATTTACGTTATACCATAGTGTTATGATGTTCACAAAGTCTTAGTGCGTTATAATATTATATTAAAATCAGTTTACCTTCTCTCTAACGCATACAACACATAAGTGAATCAGATTAATTTACTATTCCACTGGCTTTAGCACCAGTGACGCGGTTGAGAGAGTAGCGCAGGGATCTCTTGTATTCCTGTTTTTCCTTCTATAGTTGGAGGGAGAAGCCTGGCTTGGGGTTTCCTTCCTGATTGTATATATTTTATATGGGTATGGCTGTGTTTTTATGTTTCTAATTTACTTATATTTAGGTTATTTTATTTTTTATTGTACATAGGTTTTGGCTATTATTTAGTTACTATTTTAATTTTGTTAATTTTATGTTTTCTGTATATATGGTGTGAATGTGTTCATATATCACTATAATTATTGTCCACGTGACAGATCATTATATTTCTAAAAAAAAAAAAGAAATACAAATTAATTTAGTAGAGGGAAATATTTTAAAGGTTGATAGTAGACATCAAGATCAAAAAAAAAAGTTCATATAAACAATCGCCCAGCTTCCAACAGAAAATTAGGCAACTTAAAATTTGTGTTTTTTAAGCGTCACGTTTTCTGTTGAATAGGAAGCGATAACTTAAACATATTTGATTTAAGTAAGTAAACATCAATTGCATCCCAAACTCTTCAATCACATATCACAAACCTTGAAAAATGGTCTCAAAACTGGAGAATTAAAGGACTCATTAAGGACCTTGGTGTAGAAGAGCCGTGTTTAAAAGTTTCTCACTTACTAAGGATATATGTGTATAAGAGTATAAGTATAAGTGTATAAGAGTATAAGTCTGTTACTGAGACTATGTATATGGGACTGGATGTTTTTTTGATTTATTAAAAAAATTCTTTCGATATTATCATAAGTGCCCAAGAGATCATAGAAATATTCATGAGTTTCTAGTTTTGACCTTTTTTCATAAATTATTCTTTCCTTTTTGCTCCCTTTTTCCTTTTTTGACTTTTTGTCCGTAATAATAATACTTTATTATTATAAGTCCCTTTAGAATAATATGCAGAGACACAAATTTGGGCTACGGAGCCTCAGAGAATTATCACAAAAAATTAAAACTAATAGACATAATAAATAAAAAAGTATAAGTGGTCTTATAAATTCCCAATTAAAATAAACAAACAAAAAAAAAAATGAAATAAAAGTGTAAACAAAATATTTACAACGACCTTAGAATTTATATACAGACCAAAGTTCCAATACAATAAATAATCACTCTCAATTTATAGCAAAAGTGTTTATTAATTTTTATTCGTACGTTTCAGGAATTGTTTATAATACCTTCCTCTTCAGTATCATTTAAGTAAAATTTTACAAGTAATTAATTAAAGGTTCTTTTCTGAACCAGTCATTAACAATTTTGAAATTAATAAAATTTGAATTTTTTATTTAACTTAATTAAAATTATTTTATATGGATTTATTAACACAATAATATATTTACAAAATTTACCCCAGTATTGGGTAAGTTTTAGTTAATAATAAGCTTGTCTTTAGTATAGACCCCTTTTTATCAAATTATTAACACCCGTCTAAAACATCATCAATGACTTTATCTTATCGTAACCTATAGCTTTTTTATCTACGAAAATTCTTAGAATTAATTTAATGAGGTAATAAAAACTCATGAATATCCATCTGGTTTCTATTTGAATCGTAGGATAATTTCATCTTAAAATCGAATAAAAAAGTGACCTATTCAAATATTGTGCCGTTTGGCCTGTAGGAACACGTTATTTTGAAATTTTGAGGGCACGCCAAAATGCCCAATATTTTTGCTGACAAACTATATTTTTTCCTAGATTTTGTGATGAAATTATAACGATAACATTAAAAGCAGATGGGTGTTCATGAGTTTTGAGTACCACATTAAATAGATAAAAGCGAAGTGGTATTCATGCACTTTTGCCATCATTGCAAAGCAAAAATTTTGAATGAATGGTAAATAAATAGCTTTCTTGCTGAAGCTAGCTATCTGATCCTAGCTATCTTTACATTCCATTTATATGGATATTGTACTCAGACAAAGAACCATACATAACAAAACCTTACGATAACCTTCTCCGTGCATTCACGAAGTTAGCAACACTTTAAAGGACCCTCGGCTGCATTAAAATCGAGAGTGCTAACGGCCATATATTGACTATTTAAAAATAACTATTTGAAGATGGTTTATAAAATATAAACAAGGGATATGAAAAACTATATACTTTTAATGAAAATCAGGAATTTATAATCGATGTGAGGCCTACGTAAACTAACCTAACTAATAGTAAGATTACTCTCCCCACCATTTTTACCTCTGTCTCTCATCCACTTCTCGTGATCGGACCTATGATTTCCGGATCTTCAGAAATCCGCTTGTCACGTCCATCAGTACTCAATCATTACACGATCAATCGAAACGCCAATAGTGCCTCGGAATACAATTCCGAATGACCGTGTAGGAATCCTCGATATTTCATACAGAGGTTTCATAAAAAGTAATTTGATAAAAAGGGGTCTGTACCAGGAACTATTGTTCAATTATCAAACACTCAACTAAAAAGATCTAAGTATATTTATGGTTAAGTAGGATAAATTAAAAGCTTATTACTAACTAAAACTTACCCATCACTAGGACAAATTATATAACTAGGTTATTGTATGAATAAATCTTAATAATATAATTTAAATTAAGTTATAAAACAATTTAATTTGTTATTAATTTTAAAATTGTGAATGACTGGTTCAGGACAGAACCTATTATTTATTATTTATAGAATTTTACATACTGAAGAAGGGGAGGAAGAATCTCTGAAAGTTTTTTTAAAACTATTTATTTAAGATATTTACAAGTGTAAATATCTTTACATCGATAACGCCTCGGAGGGTTATCAGGAATCCAAGAGGGAGCAAAGTGAGAAACGAGAGGATTCGGATGGGTATGAAGTTTATTATGGAAGGATAGGTATCTGGATTGGACCAAATTGGAAGCATATGGAATGTTGAGGTCTTTATGGATTATTTTATTTGTGACAAAGTAAGGAGCATTGAGTTTGAAATGTAAAAATTAAAAAATATTATTTAAAAAAAATGTATTATGATATTTACAACTGTATTAGTATAAATACATCGAGTAAATGTGTACAGAGGAATATAATCACATGAAAACGCTTGTTGAGAAATTACCCATTATTAGTACTCTAATAATATGTCGATCACGAGGTAAGATCACGAGGCCATCTTCTTTTCAGACGCCTCGGAGGGTAATCAGGAATCGAAGAGGAAGCAAGGTTTGAAACAAGAGGGTTCGGATGGTTCAGAAGTTTATCATGGAGGGATAGGTAACTGGATTGAGCTAAATCGGAAACATGTGGTACATTAAGGTCGTTATGGACGGTTTTATTTGTGACAAAGTAGGGAACGTTGAGGATTTTACGAAGGATTTTAGATTGTAAGGATTGGATACGAGAGTAATTCGATGGTTTAGTGAAGCCCCAAAGCTCAATTTTAGAAACAAGAGGGTTCGGATGGTTATGGAGTTTATTACGGAAGGATAGGTATCTGGATTGGACCAAATCGGAAACATATGGAACGTTAATGTTTTTATGGATTATTTTGTTTGTGACAAAGTAAGGAACATTGAGTTTAAAATGAAAAATAAAAAATTATAAAGGATAATGCTATAAATTTAAAACAAAATGTATGCTTTCTCGATCCGTCAATTTTTTAATCCATCTGAGCTTTGAAACCTTTCAACTTATTTAATGACTTACACTGTTATTGTAGGCTTTACGTTTTAAAATTGATATTCGTCTCTATTCCATAAAATTATTATTTGGTACCCTATTTATCAAAATCTATCCCTTTTGAGTGCCGAAGCAGGGTCTATTCTACGGTGTTATTATACATAATGTAGATAAAATTTAATAACTGCAATTATCTTATTTCTCAAATAAAACCTGCTCTGGACGAAATCTTGGATGTCCCACCCCAAGTTGAACGGACGAGACTTACTTTGAGGCTGTCACCCTTCATAATATTTCTAAACGAAACCTGTCCGACAAGTCCAGGGGTCTCCAAACTACGGCTCGCCAACATTTCATTACAAGGGTAAATTTATATTCTCTTGCCATCGTATCATTCTCACTAATTAACTTAATTGAATTAAGTTAATAAAAAATTTACATAAGTGTACCTTTTTTTTTTATTCAATATCTGTTATTATTACATGGTTATAATTAGAGCTCGGATTTGCATGCAGTAAAAGTCTGAAATGGGCCCAATAAAATGTTGGAACGTTAAAAAATGTGTAATAAAGAATGCAGTTATTGAAGTATTATTATTATTAATTTTTACTTTCATACCTATACTAGGTAAGGAAAGTATTGCGATCGGGTCAAATTACCGATAGGCGGTTTTCGACGGATCTATACGTTTCAGAGTCCCCTGAATCAGAAAAATACATTTTTAGCCATTGGTCTGTCTGTGCCTCTTTTTTCTCGAGTACTAGTGAAACGATTTTGTTGCTTCTTTTTTTATTTTGTAGGATTTTGACTACTGATGCTTGTGGCACAAATCGGTACTCCATGCGCAATAGCTGCTACGCAATAAATGAAAAACATGTTTTTCTATAGACTGTAGGAAAACGGCTCTAACGATTTTTATGAAACTTTCCTATAATGTTCTAATAATTGTCATATATGGACTAAATTCCCGCGAAAGTTCAGCCTAACTCGCTAAGTATATATTCTATGGTAAACTTTATAATACAACTTTTGAAAGGTAATTAAATTACCAAAAAAAAAAAATCATCAGAATCGAACCAGTACTAGCGATGATACAGCTTATTCTGTTTTCTATTTTAATTTATTCATTTCCTACCTATACTAGGTAAGGAAAGTATTGCGATCGGATCAAATTTCCGATATGCTGTTTTCGACGGATCTATACGTTTCAGAGCCCTCTGAGTCCGAAAAACACATTATTAGCCCTTCAATTTCCAATGTAAGATTACGGGTTCATATCCTGGTGGTGGAAAGGGGTGAATGTGAGAAAAAAGATAACTAAGTGAAAGTAAGAAATTCTGTTGCCCGCATCACGAAAGCTTTACTATTTCCTCTACTTTTAACAGAAATTATTGTTTAACAAAATTAGGCCATGGAAAAAAGTTTTTGATCAACAATATTAGAGGGTATTGATGTTTTTTTCACTGGTCTACCTTAAGCCGGTTTACATTGCTTTAGTTTATCACATAAATCGTACTAAAATATTTTCTTTCATCAATTTTCAGGAAAATAAATCTAATTCTTGATTCTGTTTCTTGCTGGACATATGTAAAGATATAAAAACTGTTGCGAAAAAGGTAGGAAAATCGTGTGAGTGGACACACCACATTTTTATTTTTCAGATGCTCCTACTTGAGTTATAAACATGATACACGCCATTTTGAAAACTGTATTTGTGACGGTGCGATACGAGGTAATAGACATAAAATGGACGACCTTGTAAAAATTAATAAAACATGATTATTTATAAAAATAGTCCAATAGAAATTTCTAAATATTTTTGCGAAATCAAAATGAAATAACCTGAACGATTACTATTGTACTAGGGGGTAACTGTGTACTTGAGTTTATTTTGAAAATGTAACGCCTGACGGACTAAAACATTTTTGTATTCAGGCAATATTCGTCGAGTCTTGATATAACAAGGTTTCAATTCGCCAGGTGATTTCAAATTCAAAATTAACTCGTATACTTAGTCACCCAATAGTCCCGAAATAATCCCGATTTACGGTAATAAACATTTTTCAATTAAAAAAAAAAATATATATATTAAAAATCGAGGCAGCATAATTTTCTTTCTCTCTTCACTCAAACATAAAATGAAAAACTATTCTTTTGGGACTGAACTCCCCTAAGCCTAATGACAGAGTTAGAAAAATAATATCCGTTAGTCTGGCATGACGAAATACAAAGATGTGCTTTTCATTTAAGTGTTAATTCATTGTAATTGTAATTTTTCATTTAATTGAATTATACTCTATACAAATACAAGTAAATTTTAAATGATTTGCATTTATACATAAATACAAAATTATCGAATCAAATGGTACTTGTAGATTTATTGTTAATAAGGAATTTTAATTACATAATATAATAAATCAGGAAGTTTGATGAGGAGATAGATGAGGAAGTTTGAATGTGAAGTAGGTGTTGGAATAATTGTTTGAAGGAATTTGTGGATGAGAATCGACATATACATAGGTTCCAACATTGACACATATATATAAATAGTTCCAAAAGGAGGTATCACGAATGACGAAGTATTTGCTGAAGAGAGTAGTTGTATGGGAAGGGATATATAAATCAATAGATTGATAATTAGTATTAAGAGAGTGGATAGAGGAACATAGAGTGCGGAGTTCTAGGATGTAGGAAGGTTTTTTCGTTCTGAGGACTTGGAGAAGGAAAACACCAAGAAGGAATAGCTGTCGGAAAGGAACATAGAGCTAACTCAGTGTACTAGCAGGAATTATGTGATAGCTTGGGAATCCCTAAGATGAATCTTATCAATCATGAGTCTCTTCAATCACATCTCCAGTCTTGCAGACAGTTCTTCATACACCACTAGCGGATCCAGGATTTAATTTTGGGGAGTGGGCTTCAGTCCGAAAGCTTTTTTTTTTTCATAAAAATAACGATAATTACTTAGGGAAAAAATAAAGAAACTAACTACCTATATGAACTGGTGTTTAAGTGATTCCTAAAGTCCTTTTATATGTAATTACACGAACAATAATACTTTAAGAGGTAATTTTTCAATATTTTTATCCATAAAACATGGCTATATTTTACCATTTTGGAGGGGAGGGGCTTCAACCCGAAAGCCCCCCCCCCCTCCCCATAGCCGTAGATCCGCCTGTGTCATACACTAAGCAATGGGAGTACAAGAAGTTGCGGAATACTAGTAAGGTTACAAAGAGCTGTTTGGTTTTTTGAGGTATCTTAGGAGTACTCTTTATGTACACTTAGCACAAATACTGACCCATCGTTAGGGGATATTTCCTGGCCACCCTTCCTCCTGAGGTGATTTAAATATTCAGGGACCGGTTGTCCCAAGGATATGGAGCCTCTATTTGGGAATCAAATAAACAACACAAGCCGGAGATTCGGAAATTTAGTGATTGTGGAGACATGAACACAAGATCTGGGGTGGTGTGTGTGGAGTAATATGCCCATGTGGGGGAGAATTTGTTTAAAATGATAACGGCCAAAGAAGGTTCTATGTTACAATGTTTAAGGACAGTGTAACTTTTTGGATTTTGTGTAACTTGGAAGATATAGTTATTCCAAGAGATGTTCAGATCAAAGGTTACTTTTAGGTTTTTGAACGTAAGGAAAAACTGGATGAGGCGATTTTTGAACATAATTAATGATAGAACAATATTTTTTTTTATGTGCCCATAAACTGTTCATTGTTTGAAAAATATTCGATTGACTATCAATTGTTACTTGTTAATCGATCAATCGATAATGGCTATTAACAAGTTGTCATCCCAAGATAATGGTCCTAATTCACTCTTTCTTATTTTTAGGTTTTATAGTGATTATTAATAATTCTTTTCACAATGGGTATCTGTATGCGCACCGGGACATCGATTCGGTTATCCTTGTCCCTTCGCCGGGATGTCGAGTCATTGGATTAATTATTTATAATGAGCATTGTCTATCGGGAGAGTGGAAGGGCGCCCTGCTCAATGATGCAGTATATAGATCTTATAAAGCGCCGCCATTGGATTCATTATGTACACACCCACCTTTGTCTGGAATATAATCGAGCATGTAATGGGGTCCTCCGAAGAGCGGGGACATGTGTTGCCCGTAATCCGCTATGAATCTGTTAGCGCTAACAAAAAACCCGAGAGCCGGCGTGTGCCTCAACTCCTGGCCTGCAGCTGTCGTTTCCTACCTGCTCCCTCCCACGCCAACCTCTTGTCCAGTTACCGATATTTTCTAGCTCTATCTTCCACAACTCAAATGGACCACGAAGATGCCATGCATCATGAACCTAACCTTAACCAATCCATATTGAAATTATTAACTCTTCAATAATCGTTTTTATTTTTATTTTTTGAAAATGTATTAAAAATGTATATATATATTTTTTTTGTTGCGACTTTCTTTAATGAGAAATGAATTTAAATAAAAGATGTTTGAAAACAAAAATAGCCCGCCATGTAGTCTCATAATAAAAAAAAATCTGGTGCGAGCAACATACAACTTTCACTTACCGATTTACTTTGAATAGAAATTATTTTTTGGTTATGTTGGGCTATCATGACATTTTTTGAAGTGCATATTAAACGGAGCTAAAGCTTAAAGCTTACAGATAACAAGTAATTAAGACCATTATAATTACAAAATGTCTGTTTAATATATCGACGACAGGCAATAAAAATCTAGTCACTCCATCTGCTTTTATAAACCACACAACTTTCTTTGCTTTTATAAACCACAGAATGGCTAAATCCAATTTCAACATTTTTGAGTGATATTTTTAGTTGAAAAAGTTATCTATGCAGACTATGAGTAAGTTGATTCCGGAGGTGGTGAATGCAGTATTGAAATATAGAACTGAGAATAAAGGTATAAATTTAGGTACTTATTTCTTATGAAAGATGTTCTTAGGAAAGATACTTTATTAAATATCTGTAGAAAAAAGGTTTTTTTAGTCTCGGCAATTAAAAAAGTATATTTTAAATTTATCCAAATTTTCGCCTCTTCAGGGAAACAAACTAGAGGCCGTATCTTTCCTCCTAATTATACGATTTTAACGATTTTTTTTGTTGTTATTTTTAGGAAATTCCATAAACTTTTAAAAAACCATATACAATATCAACAAAACAGCGTATACTTTTTGAGTTATTCGGAATTTAATTTTACCATCCCTCTTACCTTTTTTTCTAGCTTCTATGCGTTGAAGTATGTTATATAGATAAATTTAAAGGTTGTTGAGAAAATGACTTTTGAGAAGTTTCATTGAAATCGATACATTTGTTTAGGCGCTACAGTCTATAGCAACGCAGGTTTTTCTGCATTTTTTTTTTCTCCTTTATTAACTTATATGTAGCATTTTTTCATAACTCTGAATAATTCGAAATGATTAACTTTTTTAAATAAACCATATTAAAGGTACTTTAGTCTTCCCCTAGTCCCAAAGTAGCCCCGGTTCAATGTATTTAATTTTTATTTCGCACTAATATTTAGAAATGTCTATTGGACAACTTTTAATGTAATTTGTTTGTTTATTTAGGCTTTAAGGAGTAAAACCCTAAGGTCATCAACGCCTGTGAGTCGATTATATTTGTAAACTCTTTAGAGGAGAAATAGAATAAAAGAATGAACAATCAAAAATTAGTAATAGATAAATAGAGTAATAAACGAAAAAGGTATTTAAAAACATATAAAAAATAAAGTATATTAAAATAAATATTAAAAAAAGGAAGAACAATAAAATAAAAATTATATTTATTTTTATATTTTATTTAATAGTCTATGGATTTTAAGAAATTTTTATCACTGTTTTATGTTTGATTCGTTGTTGCTTGATACTGCTGATATATCTGGTTTTAGAGATAATCGATTTAGGCCTGAATTATAATAAGTGTATTGTTGGAAAATATGATTGATTGTGAGAGGGCTATTGCAGTGTTGACAATTTGGTGGTGGCTGCTTAGTAATGAGATACCCATGAGCTAGGTTCGTGTGTCCTATTCTCAACCTGGCCACGGCGACCTCCTCTCTACAATTAGGGCGGTTTTTGCTAGGTGGGCTTTCTTTCCACATAGACTGCCAACTATCCAATATTTCCTTTTTGAGAGGAAAACTCATTTCCGGAGGGGTCAGGATAGGAACACCTCGGTCTGGGAGCGCGAGTGCCTGTTTGGCTGCCGTATCTGCAAGCTAATTACCAACTATACCCACGCGAATGGGAACCCATATAAAGCAAAAGGACTTTTAATGTAATTTTATAGTGGTAATAATTTTTTCTTTCATTTTTACATTGTCGTATACTAAATGCCCCTGACCTCGTATAGCAATGCTTTGTATACACTTAAACTAAACGAGATAATAATTAAGGTTTTCGAAATGTAATTTATAATTGTTATAAGAAAAAAACAAGAAAAAAAACCTGTATCACTAAAACCCATGAAGGGTCTTGAGTTCAGTACTATTTAGAGAAATTACTGTTTCAAGGTCAACGGTTGTGCGAGGAGGGGATCGGGCCAGGATCACGCTCAACCGTTAGGTTTTCTCTCTTAATTAATTATTTAATTAAGGATGCCCATTTTGTAGCGGGTGTGCCCTAGGTGGGTCTTCCTAACCCAGGGTCACCCTACGGCCAATGAAACGGAATAAATAATTTTTCTGAAATGAGCTGGGATTCGAACCTGGGACCTTTTGCATTGGAAGCTTAGTGCCCTACGCCCTACCACTGAGCTGCCCCACTCCTCTAACTCGAGTAAGAGCGTCTAAAAAAAAAAAAAAATAATACTTCAATAATTGATTTTCTAAAACCCTAAAACCTGTTTTGGAAGTTTCAGCATTCTTTATTGTATTTTTTTTTTCTAACATTCGACCATTTTTATTACACCGTTTTCAGAAATAGCATGAAAATCCGTGCTCTAATTACAACCATATAAGTGCAGCAGTGATAGACATAGCTAAGGAAATCTTTATCTTTTTTGGCTTATGCCGTCGTAATTATTATAGTTATAAACTTTCTGTTTCACGTTTAGAATCTCTATCATCTCTTTTTTGTGTTTGATACTTAAAATTAGAAAAAAATATTCAGTTATACAGGTATAATCTCCAATTAAAATAACAAACACATTTTCGCACTATTGATGGACACCAATAAATTCAATTGTTCTATTAATGGACAGGGGGTCGGAACCAGTAATAGACACGTCTCAAAAAAATTCTAAAATCTTTGTTGAAATATAAAGATAAGATAACATATATATTCAAGATAATCTCAACAATACTGTTAGTAGGAAAGTATGAACTTCTGATCTCAAGAGGACTATAGAAGCAACAATGAGTTTAAAATTTTCTTTGGCGAACTTTATTCATACAGTTGTCAATAGAGGGCATTGTTATTCAATCTAGAAAAAACTGGAACCTTTAAATCAACAAGGAAGCTTCTTATTTTCATTTAAAGTCCAACCTGTCCACTACTGGTGCATTAATATGTATTTAAAAAAAATTAAATTAACTTTAATTAACTTTTATTTAATTAAATTAATTCTCCAGGTAGGGTAGCATAGATCTCTTTCTTTTGGCTGTCAGAAGCGATGGAGTTTTTTGAATGAGGTATTAAATGAAAGGGAAGTGACAAATTAAAATTCAATCCTCAAAATTCCACTAGAACTTTAATAAAATTCATAAAAAAAAAGAAAGAAGTTTTTAAAAATCAGATGGTTTCAAATTAGGTAGTCGACGGAATAAATCCGGGCTTTAAATTAAATTTTAACTTTTGTTTTTAATTCAGTTTCATTACACTGGAATTTTGATTTTTTTTTTCTGTTATTTCGGAACTAGAACATTTTCCCTCGCAAATTTTAAAGAAAAGGTTTTGCAGAACTTTTATTTTTGGAAAATTTTTATTTAATTTTTTTTTTTTATTTCGCCAAAAAATCGATCTAAAAAATCTTAAAAACCAAAATAAACGACACATTAGAATCATGCATAGTTCATTTAAGACAGTTTATAACTCTTATCTAGGCCAGATTACTACCAATTTCTTATTTAACGGAACTTATTTTAAGAACTTATAAAATAAATAAAAGTTAAGATTTTATCATAAGCCTAGAACTTTATTACGGAAACGTTACCATTGATCATGTCCTACTTTTTACTTTGGATCAATAACATCTTGTACGTATTTTGTAGATAATATTATGTATTAAAACATTGTATACAAAAATGTATGCTAGATTATTTTATTAAAGTATTAACTAATTTTTCTGGGATAGCTCTTCTAAGAGGATCCCAGATTCCGAAAATGGCTCGAAATGAGTCCCTACTTCTCTTCTAGAGTACTTAAATCGGATCCCCGACCTTTTTTCAGGTAACAGAATAAGGCACGGCCTATCAGTTAGGAGACACAAAAAGAAGGTTGGCTGAGAAAGATTCACCGTTAACAACTTAAAATTATTAATCAATTGAGAATCTAGGTATTTAAATTAAATTTTATTGAAAATTACTTTACTAAATCTTTTAACATCCGCTTATTTTTCGAGTTTACCACTTTAATCTTCCTCTACAAATTCGTATACAGTCCATTTTAAAGAATATGAGGAGGGACTGTCCAGTATCGGTTTTATTTTAATTGGCGTGCATTTGATTAAATGCGAAGAACCATGTTGGTATTATATTATCGGTCTAAAAATAAATGGCAATAGAATTATATATTTTGGAAATTTCTTTAAAGTGTTATGACCAAAAAAAAGGTAAATGTTTCCAATGCTTTCTTAATCTTGGTTACACCTCCCCTTCTTCGGGAGCGTGAGACCCCTCACGCTGCAATTCAGGGTAATAGACTTTTAGTTGAGCTGCATGTCCAAGTCCAGCTGGTGTACCTTCGGGTGTTTCCAAGTGGTATACGTTAGTTGACCTTTTGTGAGAAATTCGAAATGGCCCTTCAAATTTCGGAGCTAGTTTGCTAGCGAATCCTCGTTCAGCAGATGAGAGAGGATGAGCCCGTCGCAGTACTAGGTCCCCACGTTGGGCGCCACTATTTATATGACCAAAAAAAGGATAAATGAAAAGATGATAAAATAATTTTTAATAAAATATAATTTTCCGTAGCAATTTTTATTTGTTGGGCGCCTGGCTTAACAGCCTTTCATCTCTAAAGAGATAAATTAGAAAACAGAAAGTACTTACCCTTTAATGGCCATCATTACATATTTACTCTACCATGCTAGCTCAGGTGAGAAGGGGTTAGGTTGGATATTTTTTTATAAAGCAGCAAAAAGGTTAACAGATCTATTTACAGAAAGAAATATTTACAGGATTAATACTATGTACAATAAAAAGAAATAAAATACAAGGAAAAAGAGGGAACTCAAACATAATTACTATATACAATTAAAGTTAAAAAAAGAAAGATATTTAAGATAATAAAGATAATGCAAATAACAAAAAAAGATACTTATTTTATATACAATATTATGGTATGCCACATCCAAAGATAATCAAGATACAATAAGATGTAAGAGTACATGCACATGCTAAAAAATCAAAATGTCATCTGCTTAGGAAACAAAAGAGAGTAGAAATTTGTTTTGTTTCCACTGCTTTCTTAATCTTGGTTACAGTGTCATAAATGTTTGATAGCTTGAAAATGAGCCAATTGGCTCAAAACGATTTTAATAGAAAGTTAGAGGCGTAAAACCCTGAGATCATTAACGCCTATCCATTCTTTGTTTCAATTACACCAATAATTAATTATTTTCTAGGAAAAAAAAAAAAATCAAATTTAGGCTTTATTCAACAAATGATTAACTTTAAGAAAATTTATATCCGTCCTTAGTTTAACTTCATCATTATTTAAAATAGCTGATAGTTGTTGTATGATTCCTAATTTGGCTAAGATTAATACGTAATAAGGACACTCATGAAAAATGTGGCTGACTGTGAGAGTACTGTAGCAGTGTTGGTGGCATTTTCGTGTTGACTATTAACTAATTAGATTAGAATGTGTCAGGTTCCTGTGTCCTATCCTTAGTCTCGCCAAGGCAACCTCCTATCTACGAATAGAACAGTTCTAGGTGTACTATGATTTTACTGATTTTTTCATTTCCTTAAAGTTGCTTGAAGGGCTCTCGTTCCACATGGATTGCCAGCTAACAGCTATTTCCTTTTTTAGGGAAAGGTTTGTGTCACGTGGTATTATAAAAAGCAGCGCCCCTGCCTGGAAGGGGAAGTGCTTGTTTGGCTGCCTCGTCCGCGAGCTCAAATATTCCTGATGTATTAATGTATGGCCTCAGAAATATTCTTATAATTTAGTTTTGTAAGACAACATTTCACCGGAAAAAATGACGTTTCACAAAAATTCAAAGCACTACGATATATATATATATATATATATATATATATATATAAACTTAAAGATTTTTCTAAATTTAATGTGTAAAATAATTTAAGTTAAATTTACGACACGTAATTTTTAAAATTCCATGTTCTCTCGCATGTAGTCGCTTCTTATTACTTCAACATTCAGGAGAAGCTGTTTCAATTAATTTCAAAAGGTCAATTTACATAACTAGAATCCCGTCGTACTTGAACGTTCGGTGTTGAGCATTCGGGGTCCTCTGAAACAAAGTATTCCGCCCGTTTCCTCCAAATCTAAAATCTTTCATGAAATCTTTAATGGTCCTACAAATGCCAAAAATAAAGTTGTCTATGTTGTTCCGCGGTATAGACCCCATTTTATCAAATTATTAATATCCGTCTAAAACTTCGTGAATCACTTCATCTTATCGTTATCAACAACTTTTTATTGACGAAAGTTCTAGAAAATGGGATGTTTTCAATCTGGATATCGGAAAAATATAGACGAAGTTTAATGAGGGATTAAAAACTTTTGAATACTCATTTGCTTTTCACATGAATTAGAAGATGATTTGATATCAAAATTAAGAAAAAATGTAGCCTAAAAAAATATTGGACCGTTTGGCGTGACCTCTACCCCCAAAAAAGGGCAAAATGTTTTTTAGGCCACCTTTCTTCTCGATTTTACAATAAAATTATCTTAATAACAAATTGGAAAGCAAATGGGTATTAATGAGTATTTAGTATCTTATGGAATTAATTCATTTGATGAGAAAAAGACCCTTATCAGAGAATTTTCATTGGTAAAAAATTTATTTCGCGAAGTTTTAGACGAATATAAATAATGTGATAAAAATGAGTCTGTACCATAGGCCACATTATATATATATATATATATATATATATATATATATATATATATATATATATATATATATATATATATTTATTTATTTATTTAATTTAGTAATTTATTGTTCTTCTATAGAAATTACCGCTCCTTCATGCCTCATCTTTCAGTAAGGTTTTATATGTTTTATATAAATTCCGTTTTCGTTTTATAATGACACGAATTCATACTGTCCGAGTGTTACATCAAACGGAACAGCTGGTAATCCGATATGGCTGCCTGGTGTATGTGATTAGTAGAGTAGCTGGCCCCAGCTGAAATTCAACACTTCATGCCATGTGGCTACAAAATCAACATGTATTATAAAGAAATTATTCCGTTTATTCACAATAATTTATGACTTTGTTCTTGGATAACTGCATCTAGTCAATCGTGGCGGAGACTTCATTTGATTGACCTTTCTGACTTATGGTCAGTATGCGCATTCGTTGCTCTAACTCCACTTGAACGTTCCGTCGAAAAGGAACACTTCTATGAAACTCAATGAAAAAGGACTCCTTTCACGTTAGGTCACGGCCCCCGAGTTCCGATATTCGTTTCGATTTCGGCGGGTATTGTTTTTTCTTATCTTACGAAGTCTCATAAAAATGGCCATTTTTAAAAATATTTGAATGGGATATGGATTGAGGTAAACATAAATACAAACGTAAATAATTATTACATCTAATATAAAGCTTTCGGACGCCAGGGACCGTAACCGCAGCTAACGTGTTAATGTTTCTTCCTGTCTTAAACGTTGGTGGGAAAACGCATTGAAGTATCAATTGAGCGTTGAGCAAGTAAAGTAGGTAACGAGATTGTTATAATTTACAATTACGTTATTATTTTATAGAAGGGTCTCTACGAATAGAACTGCTGAAAGGAGTCCTTTTTCATTGAGTTTCGTTAAAGTATTCCTTTTTGACGAAACTGTCAAATGAACGACAATGCATACCACCCTATCTGTCAAGTTTGCTGTATTAAATCTAATCTTTACTTCATCCCCTGTCACTAATTTTTTAAGTAATTGAGATCAAGCTGATTCGCTATTTACCAGAAATGCATTCTCTGAAGTTTTTCTAAGAGATGAAACTATAACAGACTATATTTATTTCTGACAAATAAAATAACAAATAACAAAATATGATAAGGTATTATGGTCTCCTTAATTAAGACAGATTGTAATATTTATTAATAAACAAGTAAAAATACAAAAAAAAGGTATTATTAAGAGAATATTTTAATTTTTCTCGATTTTTATTTAAAATAAAATAATATCTACACTAATTTTAATGTTTATAAATAACAGATTCTCCGTAAAATCTTATCTTTTGAGATATTGATTTCTCTATGAATTATAGCCCGCAGTATAGACCCCTTTTTATAAAATTATCAACATCTGCCTAAAACTTCATCTTATTGTAAACTATAACCTTTTTTATCTACTTAAAGTCTCAGAAACGGGGCGTTTTCTCATTATATTAATTAATTTAATAAGATACTAAAAACTCATGTTCACCCACCCATTTGCTTTTCATTTGAATTGTAAGAGAATTTGATTACATTTCTCAATTTAGTGATCAAATTATCTTTTACGATTTGGGTGGAAATCAAATGAGTGCTCATAAATTTTCAGTACCTGATTAAAGAGACAAAGTTTACCAATTTCCTGATTGAACATTTCCGAGAAATTAATCACAAAATCTAAAGAAAACAATAGGTGACCTACAAAAATATTAGGCCGTTTAGCCTAAGAAACCTCGTTATTTTGACCTGTTGCGGGTGGAGATCATGCCAATTGGCCCAATATTTTTATAGGCCCCCTTTTTATCGATTCTCGTGTGATCTAATCATCTTACGTTTCATTTTGAAATGGTTGCTCATGAGTATTTAGTACCGAATCAGACATAGTTTGCCGACCTCCAGATTGAAAATTTTTAAATTCAGAGGATTTTCCTTAATAAAAAAGTTGTAAGTTATGATGAAAAGAAGCCATTCGCCAAGTATCAGAGAGATGTTAATAATTTGATTTAAAAAAGTCTGACTATTAGTTACTCCTTACATGAAAATGTTGGTCACCAATTTTAGTTTTTTTATGATTTCCAGTTTTGTCGATCCGGCTCGAATGGACTAATCAAACATATATCGAATATTTATTGAGTAAACATCGATGCTCTTGTTATCGTGAATTTATACTGCCCTCTGTGAAATTGACATATTGCAGTTTGGAATATGCATGCAGGATGATATGCACGTCAATATGCAGATGTGGGCTCTGCATCATACAAACGGTTCTCTATTTTCCAACGGTTGCTCTGTTAGACGCGTAGGTCAGAGTTTTACATACAGAGGATTCGACAGAATTTCCATGGGAATCAGTAAACTGAGAACAGTTGACCAGCATGGTAATAAATCATTTTGAATGATTTATTCATCGTGAGATTAGTTAGTAAAAAAATCTGATGCGGTGCGCGTATTACAAAACTGTCATTTACCATCCAACCTTGAATAAAGTTAATTTTAAATAAATTAACATACTTAAGTACAAATATTCAGGATTTGCAGTCTTTATGTGGTTTATCGGGCTTACTTAGGTTTGTACCCAAGTATTTGGGTCATTATCAGAGCTAAAAATAATAAGAACATTAGGTTGAACATGACTCACATTAGGTTGAAACGTAGGAAAACCTAACAAACCAAACGTAATCTGCAAATTCAGACTATTTTTCATCCTCATCATTATATAAATATTTTATGAGATAAAAAAAATCCTTTTTTTTTCCTAAAAAACAAATTGGAATAATTTGTTTTCAAACACATCCTTATTGCACATCTACAAATTAAAATTTCAGTTTTTTAAGCATTGTTATTTTCGAGACACGGTGATCAAGAAATTATTGATGGAAATGCATATTTTTTTTTTCTTTTTATATACAGAGATTTTATTTATTGTCAGTATTTAATTATTTTAGTATTGTCTAGAAATAAAACAAAATGTTACAAAAATTTATGTGAGATTTAATATACTTACCGCTAATCTTAAACCAGCTTATTTCACACTGTATGATAGGTGCTCCATATCTGAGCTATTAATGCCTTTAAGTTTTAAAGTTCAACATTAGAAGCAACGTTAAAAAAAATAATAAATAAATAAATTGTGTGTAAATTATGCTGTCACCAAATTACGGGTAAACACTCCGTGTGTAAAAAAATTATTTAAAAATCATTAAATTAATATTATATCTATATATTTATTTTAAAAAAAATATCACGAAAAATGACATTTTATGATGCCAACTAGTAGAAAAGTTCTCCATTATACTATTATTCAAAACCAAAATATAAAATAGCTTTTATATATATATATATATATATATATATATATATATATATATATATATATATATATATCTTTACAACTTTTCCTTAATTTATCTTTGAGTGTTAAATTTAAACTTAACTATTTAATTGGGAATAAATTCACTTAATTATTATTTAATAAACTATTGAATGTTCATTTCTTCTGTTTATTGACGTTTCGATCCCGGACTAATAAAAAGAAAATACTGGGATCGAAACGTCAATAAACAGAAGAAATGAACATTCAATAGTTTATTAAATAATAATTAAGTGACATTATTCTCAATTAAATAGTTAAGTTTAAATATATATGTATATATATATATATATATATATATATATATATATAATATATATATATATATATATATATATATATATATATATATATATATATATATATATAGAGAGAGAGAGAGAGAGAGAGAGAGAGAGAGAGAGAGAGAGAGAGAGACAGACAGAGAAAGAGTGAGAGAGTTTCCTTATAGAATAATACCTAGGATTAGATTAAAACATAATATTACCTCAATGTAAATATAAAAGAGTTTGAAGCTTTAGATGCGGTACTGCAATGCACAAAACTTTTGAACGATTGCGTGCTTTTGCGGTTAGAATGAATCTTGATAAGGGAAAACATTGTATGACAAAAATAACAAAAAAAAGTAAATTATATTTTAAAAATAATATATTACCAGTATCGCAATACATTCGTACTTATAGAATTATATCAAATTAGTTTAAATGTATTTTTTCATCTGTGTATTTAGTGGAACTGTGATAACACCTGGATACATCCAATGATCCAAGTTCAATGTTTTCTTTTCTTTTGAACTACATATAATATGTTGTATTACATGTTGTTTCATTCAAGATAACGGTTTTAGTTAAAAAAAAGTTGTTTGGTAAGCTTTAAATCCATATAAATTAAGTTAAAATTTATTTTGAAATAAGTTAAAATTCAACTCAAGTTGTGTACATAAATGATGTGATTTGATATTCGTCAACGAAAAGTATTATATTTTATTGAATAATTATACAATCAGCCACTGTTGGAGGGCTATAAGTATTAAGGCTAGAAGTTCTCATTCATACAGTATATACAAGTAATAAAGAAGTAACTATAAATATAAAAAGTAAATAAATAATACTTATAAAAAAAATGTAAATCAATAGGAAAAAAAAATAAACAAACATAATAAAATAAAAACTTCTAAACACATTCATACCTATATACAATATATACATTCGCCCAGGAATCTCCGAGCCAGGCCTTTCTCCCCCCACAAGTGGAAAGCAAAGCAGGACTCCAGAGATCCCAGTGCCACTTTTCCAGCCGCATCACTAGTATTAAAAGCCAGTGGTGGCTGAAGAAGGGTACTAGAGCCACAGATGCTCAGTACTGTCAACGAAAAGTACCCGTATTTTTAGATAAAATAACTACAATAATTTATTTGAAAGCGTTTATTTCTTTTTTATCTATGACCTGGGACGTATTACAATAAATATTAATACCTAAATACACTTATTATTTATTGAATAAGTAATAATAAATTGTGTTTTCACCGAAGTCTCTATAGTAGGAATTTACCCGTATTTATAAGTGACCAAATAAATGCGTTTAGTCTTTATATTTACGTTTAAAACCGGCTGATTGGTTGAATTATTTTCATGAAAATATAGTAGTCAGTTTTTCTAAAAAATGGGTCATTTCAGGTGATAGGATATTAACTCACAGCATTTGGGGTACATCTTGATGAATCTCAACTTACTTCATAATTAATCTCAACTTAATAAATATGGACTTGAAGCTTATTAAACATTAACGTATGGTATAGTTGGAGGATGAATAAAAAATTCTGGAATAATTTATGATTTTTTTAAAAGCAGAACTTAAGCTTAGTTCAAATGTCCTTTTTAAATGGTTTTAACAATGACCAACTTTAATATCATTTAAAATACATTTTCTCTAGTTTATTGCTTAGCAATTTTTAATTCATCCATTCATTGCTGGGCTCTACAGTCCGTGAAGAACCATGTCCTCTGCTAAAGTCTTCTTCTACACATCCCTATCAACAGAGAAGCGCCTCCACCGCTTTATACCAAACTCATTCAGGTTTCTTTCCACTTCGTCCAACCATCGGAGTCGAGGCTTTCCCCGCCTTCTTCCTTCTCCCAGTTTTCCATTGAGTAGTTTTCTCGGCATTCTCGTGGGATCCATCCTTTTCAAATGTCCCAACCATCGCAATCTATTGAGTTCAATGACTCTAATAATGTCGTATAGCTCTTTTAGTTCTAGCTTAGACCTAATTCTCTGTTGAGCTTCCACTTTGATTGGCCCATAAATATTTCGAATTACTTTTCTTTTCCATAGATGAGTATCCTTTTGCTTTCTTTAGTCATGGATCATGTCAGGCTTCCATATGTCACCACAGGCCTATGAATTGTTTATTTATTTTTTACAGTTTTCGCCTTTCTTCCTCTTTATTTTTTCTTCCCTACATTGCCTTTTAGGCCCCCGTCAATGCCAGAGTTGAAAGACCCCCTCGGGCACCGGGACGCGAACTCTTAATTGCCTTGAACTTCGGTTATTAGGCTTTAATATCTCTTCCTACTTGGTTCTTGGAGGTGATCCTGCTACCTAGGTAGTTAAATTCGTCACAGCTCTTGAATCTCAATTCTCTATATCCTTATTTTTTCTCCTGTAATACGGTCTGTTCTTGAGCTCCTTATGTACATGCTCTTGTCTGTATTAATTTCCAGACCTAGTTCTCCAGCTTCACTCAGGAATTCTTCAGCAGCGCCTGGAAGTGCTGGTACAGTCCACGCTTTGATGAGAACATCGTCTGCATATGCTAAATGCTGTGTCATGCGATTGTAAATGGAACCTCTTTTTATTTTAATTATTCAGTTTTTATTTTTATTATGGCTGCTTCCAATACTAGGTTAAAAACACCGCAGATAGCTGTTCTTCTCGTCAAAGACATCTTCAAATTTTGAATTTTCGTGATAGGTTCCCCTTGAAAAGTTACTGGATGTATCCGTCAGTGTCATCCTAACCAGCCTAATTAATTTCTTTGGAGTTCCGAGTTTCTCCAGTAGCTCATCCATTTTTTCCACAATTTTTAAATTAATGTTGTTGTTATGTTAGTTTTAGTTTACTCGACAAAATAAGTTACTCACTTAAAAAAACACATAAAACTTCAATTTTCTGCTGATAATCAAACCATTGTTTATGTAAACTATTTTGTAGCTCTTGAGGGGTAGCTTCTCTCTCTCTCTCTCTTTATATATATATATATATATATATATATATATATATATACAAATTTAATAAAAATAAATTATATCGAAAATTAAAAGAGGAGTTCCTGTGTTATCGGCGCAGGTGTTTACTAATTTATTGTACGTTTAAAAGAGACATTGCTTTTACCTTGCTACCTTATCTTCCAACCCATAAAACATTCGAGATCTCTTATCATCTTGATTTAAATATTCAACATTACTTTGTATTCATTTTTCACCTGCTGGCTTTACAATCGTTTCATCGCCGTTGGAAAATATTATCAAATATTTATGAGCCTCATTTTTATTTGTTTATAAGTTTATGAAGGGTATTGGCTACTCTATAAAATACTATACAATTTATTATTGCTACTTCTTTTTTTTTTTTGGACAGATGTTATTCAAAGTAGCATATGGATAAAAATTTAAATTAAATTTATGATAATTAGACTTGACGTGATGTTCATCACATACGCTGGTGGACTTGACAGATATAAAATCTTACTGACTACAATTAAATATTAAATACTGCAATTAAAAAATCTTACTGGCTGAAGTCCCCAAAATTTAATCCTGCATCCGCTGCTGCCTTAAGATATAAATATAGAACAAAACATTTTTTTTTTTAATGTCATTACAGTTTTTTTTTTTGCGCCCTATTGAACACATCTTCAAAATCTTGATCTGAAAGGCTGTATTGTTAATAGGAAACTATATAAATTGCTTTACTCTATTCCATCCCTTGTTAATTAAAGAAAGAGATTGTTCATAAATTCTCCTGGAAAGAAACAGGAGCTCCAATTTGGAGAGAAGTGGATGTGGCCCCCAGGGGAAGAGAGGATTGAGTTAAGAACAAACTAGTTGCTAGTGGACTCCTGATTAGAGCCCTGTCTCTAGTGGTGTTTTGTACCGCCACGAAATAGGGCCGGTTTCCCTCGGGGAAGTCACTTTTCTCACTTATTCAGTTGATATCAAATTATAACTCTGTGACACGACACGGGAAGTATATATCCTGTATACAATAAACATTGTACATTGTATAATATCGTTTGGCCCCTTCCCCCACGATAATTTGAAGTGAAAAAAAAATTAAAATTGATAATAAATAAGCTACATAAATAAATAAAATATATAAATTAAAATCTATTAAGAAAAGTCGACCAGCTGGGCCTTTAAGTAGGTCAAACTTCGGGGTTGATTCATTTTTTTTTTTTTTTATTGAGAACAAAACTACATTTTGCCTCAATTAAGGGCATTGAGTTTTTGGGATATATGCAACAAACATACCATATATACAATAAAATAAAAACAATAGAAAGTTATAACAAAAGAAAAGAAAAGAAAACTTGGAATAACAGAATAAATATATATTAAAAACACATTGATACTTATTTACAATATTTACAGTCAGCCGAGGGAGCTCCGAGTCGGGCCGTTTTCCCCACCTGTGGAAGATAAGCCACGACTCCAAGAGATCCCAGCGCTTTTCTTTCAGCCGCATCACTGGGATAGGGTTGATTCTAGACAAAATTTCTAGGGCTCGAAACGCCCTGATGATGACCCACAGATTTAGATTGAAACGTCGGCACTAATAAAAATCAATATAATGACTGCATCTTGAATATTTATCACCCAAAATTCTAAGTACGTAATCTTAAAGCAAGCATTATTAAAGTTATTATTATTTTATTGAGTGTTAATACAGTCTGCAACACTGAAGGGCATTGGTACTAGGGCTGTAGTATTCATTCAAACAATGTGTACATAACGAAAAAAAGGAAAATAAATAAAAATAACCAAGTAAGACGAGAAAGAAAAATAACATATATAAAATATATAATTTATATATATATATATATATATATATATATATATATATATATATATATATATATATATAAAGATAAAGTAATATACAAGATAAGTAAAGTAACAGATTAAAGCCGAAAGATGATAAAAAAAAATAAAACACATTCACACCTATGTACAATATTTACATTATATATTAGCCCAGGAGACTCTGAATCAAGCTTTGTCCCCCTATCGTAGAAGCCAAAGCAGGACTCTAGGAGATCCCAGTGCTTCTCTCCCAGCCGCGTCACTGGTTTTAAAGTAAACAATTTCTAATTTAATAAAAAAAAAATGTGATTACATAAAATCTAAACTCCCTTTTCGTTTGGAATCGGACCATGCATCAAATCAACTTTTTTGTTGGAAATTTTGCCTGGAATAACCCCCTAGAGTTTCGACTTCAAGAATTGTTGAGACACCCTGTCTATATAGCTGCGAATGGTGTAAAACTGTGTCGTGAGTGGTCGATTTTAACCGAAAAAAAAAACATATTCTTGATATTGAGTGGTATTATTTACACCATCTCATTTAAACAATTTTTAAAAAGTATTTTCCATATGTACTCTGTAATTCTAAGATTTAACGTTCCTGAGTAACTTTATTAATCTCAGATCAACTATTCTGCCTCAGTTGCGAGAAATTATTTATTCATGTGAACTGAATGAGGAGTAAATTGACGAAAGGGAAGCGCTGTTGCCTGTCATGCGAAAGAATACCGGTGTGGGGGGAGGAGGGAGGGAGGGGGACGGAGAGAGGAAGAGAATTCGGAAGGATTTGCTTATTACCCCTTGAGGCACCCCTTCTAAGTTGATATTTTACCCAACTTCGAAGTATTGTTTCAAAACTTAATTAATAAATATTGAATTAAGAGATATTTTGGAAAAGGTTTTACCTAATTAGTTAAGACTAACATGATATTTTTCTCGCTATTATAAAGTGATGACATATTTCTTCGTATAAGACATATACCTACAAATCATAACTACTCTTTTTTTATTTCTTATCAAATCTTCATTTCTTAAAATTTTATTGGTTAATTGCTTGGTTATTATTGGTTAAACTTCATACATGTATTAGCATTTTGGCCATCGAAGTCTTATTTTAATTAATGTTCGAAAATACCATCACTTCTAAACATTTTCGGGTTCTTCTTCTAAAGTTTCCTTCTTGGTTGTTTCATTTCTTTCATTAATGACGCCTGTAGTATTTGGATTATTCCATCCTGCGTTTCTACTTTTACTTTTCATATTTCATCTTTGAACCATCCCCATAAACAATAATCCAGTACTGTGAGGTCTGGAGATCTTGGAAGCTAACTGCACCACCGCGACCGATCCAGTGATCTAGAAACCTTTCATACAAATGTTGCCTCATCTGAGAAGCGAAATGAGCTGGAGTTCCGTAATGCTGGAAGTGAATTTGAATTCAGATGTTCACATGAACATCGTCTGATAGTCCTAATTAAAATCGAAAAAAAATATATAAGTAGTATGTTTATTTGTAATTATCCATGAGAAGAACATTTGGTTTTTTTTTTAAAAGATTATTTTCATTTATCCAACCTATGCTATATATATCGAAATGGTTATTAATGTATATACACAAGTACGCTGGAGTGGCCTGAGTCCACTCAGGCGTCATGTGTATATTGCTGCCAAACAAAACACAGTTTAACTACTCTCAGTTCTACTTTTAAACAATTTGGATTTTATGTTTTGCATTTTTTTTTTTTTGCGTTAATGTGACTCATTCATTCTTTTAAACATTCTTTTTAAAAATAACGTTAGTACAATCTATTTTCTACATAACCTGTTTTTAAAAAAATTAAAAGCTGTTACTTATCTCATGGGCGTCGTTCTGTTTTAATTATTCCGGAGCCGGAGGCCGTAATATAGAGTAAAACTTTTTCTTGTGAACACTTCTCAACGGCGGACAATTTTATGTAGCTGACAGATTGAAGTATTTTGACTGACAAGTTACTCCATAACGGAGTGAAGAAAACCATTGATGCTCATATTCCGAGAACATCAATTATATTTATAATAGCATAGTTCGATTATATGTATACTGTGAATTCGGTTTAGTAGTAGTTGAGATCTTTGATACTTCTCTTATAGAATTGGTTGACGAAATATCAATTCGCGCACAGTTAAGTACTCAATGTTAACGAATTATCCGCTCAGTTCAAAATTCTAAAAGGATAAGTATGAGACGTTTTGAAGAAAAAAAACAATTTTATTAAACTTGAGACCTTACCATCACCACAGAGATAAAGTAACATTCCTTTATCTGGGAGTCACACTATGTTTTGGTTGTGTCAACGCCGTTAAACAGGAACTGATTTTAGACAATGGGGTTCTACGCGCGTACAATAATAATTTTAAAATCATTAATTTTTATGCAATTTTCAATACAATTCTGTATGAATTTAAGTTATTTTACGCTTTTACAGAACCATTAACATAGAGAACCCCTGGTGGTTTAATTTGTTCAAACATTGGGGCGAGAGACACCTCCCCACCGCCCCAATTGGAATCTACGCCCATGATTTACCTAGTCATTAACATAGCGATGTAAAATGCATGGGGTTGGGATTGGGTACGAGAAAAAAAAAAGTTCTTCAAAAAGTGGTTCAATGACTTCATAGGTTTAAGTACTCTCTTGAGTGTGAGGTTTCTAATTCATTCTTAATTTGGCCTTTTATTAAATGAAATTTCTGTTTATTTATTTTTCTTGAAATGGTTTTATTCAGCCCCAACTTCACGGTTGACAAGGTCCATATCGGTTTTGGATATTTGATTTGATACGGTCCTCGGAAAGGAAATTTTTCCATCAATTTCTGCCCGAGTGTTCCCCTGATGGGCAGTTATTTGATCAAGAGGAGGGAAGTAATTGGGCCCGGCGATATGGTTAATTGGGACTGTATTCGCACCCCGGTGATGGATTGCCTTGTTTATGGGTTCGGGGCTGGGACCCTGTATACATAATTCCAAATTATGGATGTATTGATCCTCGTCATCGCTGGCAAATGTTATATGTTTTGATAGCAATGTTTTTTTATTTTTTATTTTAATGAAATTTACAACTATATTACATTAAAAATACAACAAGTAAATGTGACATTGGTAACATGACATGTAAAACATGAAGAGAAACTACCCATTGGTAGAACTCAAATTAAAGTTCTATATTTGAAGATCCTGAGGCCATCTTCTTTTCAGACGCCTTGGAGGGTTATCAGGGATCGAGGGGGAAGCAAGGTTTGAAACAAGAGGGTTCAGATGGTTCTGCAGTTTGTTATGGAAGGATAGGTATCTGGATTGGGCCAAATCGGAAACATTAAGGTCTTTATGGATGATTTTGTTTGTGACAAAGTAAGGAGCGTTGAGGACTTTACGAAAGATTTTGGATTGTAAAGATTGGATACGAGAGGAATTTGATGGTTTATTGGAGCTCCAGAGCTCAATTCCGTAAGTCCAAATAGGTCTTATTAACAATAATTTAAATATTATGTAAGTAATCCTTGTGATATAGAGGGTTTAAACAAGAATAAGAGACTAAGTCAAATTATATATATACAGAGAGAGAGTGAGAGAGAAAGAAAGTTTCGATTTATTTGAACTTATCATAATTTTTCAATATAAGAAATAAAAATATATTTAGTAGTTTAATTTACACTCCTTACATCACCAATCCCACTTTCCTTGCCCCCAAAAGCTATTCATCCTTCCGAAGTGAAATTTCAATTAAAAAAATTAATCCCCCTCCTGTACATGTAAAGCTCCTGGACATGATCTCCTTACCCCTCAAATCCTTCGACAACTTCCATCCAAAGCAGTCATATTCCTTACATATATCTACAACTGTATCCTACGCACCACCCACTTTCCTCTGCTATGGAAACACTCCACTATTATCCTTTTCCAAAAACCAGGCAAACCTCCCAATATCTCAACATCCTATAGACCAATTAGCCTACTCCCAATCCTTTCAAAAATTTTTGAAAAGATCCTTTTGAAACGAATCCTACCCATTATAGAATCCCAAAATATTCCTTCCCATCAGTTTGGTTTTCGCTCCCAACATTCTACTGTTCAACAAGGACTCCGAGTTGTTGATCATATTTCCTCAGCCCTAGAAAACAAGGAATACTGTTCGGGTGCATTTCTGGACATTGCACAGGCATTTGACCGGGTATGGCACTCCGGACTGCTCTTCAAGCTTAAAATCCATTTACCTCAGTCCTTGTACCTAGTCATCCGATCCTACCTCTCTGACCGCTCCTTCCGAGTTCGCTGTGGAACAGAATTTTCCAATATCTACTCCGTTAAAGCCGGTGTTCCCCAAGGCAGCGTCTTGGGTCCCGTGCTTTACATCCTCTTTACTGCTGACATCCCTGTTCATCCCGATACTTTTCTTGCAACATTCGCTGACGACACCGCAATCTCATCATCCAACTCTGATCCCAACATAGCATCCTTAAATCTCCAAAACCACCTCACCTTGATTGAGCACTGGTGTAATAACTGGCGCATTAAAGTTAATGAATCTAAATCCAACATATTACCTTTACACTCCGACGCAGTTCCTGTCCACCAGTACACTTTAATTCCATCCAGCTTCCTTACTCAGACACAGTCCGGTATCTTGGCTTTCATTTAGACCGAAGACTAACGTGGAACCCACATACTAGACTCAAAAGACAAGAACTCAACCGACGATACGGCCAGCTATACAGACTACTAAACAGAAAATCCAAACTTTCTATTGAAAACAAATTACTTATCTACAAGACAATACTGAAACCTATATGGACATACGGACTTGAACTGTGGGGGACAGCAAAAGCTTCTAACATCAAACGTATTCAATCCTTTCAATCTAAAGTCCTTCGAACAATAGTTGATGCTCCGTTCTATGTAAATAACAAAATCCTACACCATGACCTTAATATCCCATTTGTCCTAGACCTTATTCCAGAAAAATTCTCCAAATTTCACCAAAACCTTATCTATCATCCGAATCCCCTTGCACAATCTCTATCCAGCACCACCCATCCTTACAATCCTCCTCGAAGGTTGAAGCGGCAGTGGCCCAGAGACCTTTTGTAAATAAGCATCTATTGGAGTTTTGGCAATGGCCAGATCCTCCACTCAAGCCCGAGTGTGTATGATTAGGTTAGTTCTTTTGTTTATATACATTTATTTTATTTATTTTTATTTTATTTTATTGTATTTATTATTATTAAGTTTCTGTATTATTTATTTATTTTTATTGTAAATAGAGTGTGAGTGTGCTTTCTCTGATCACTATTATAAATGTCCTTGATGTGACAGAATGTAATATTTCTAAATAAACAAATATAAATAGTAGTTTAATTTAACTAAAAGAAAAAAAAAAATTTGATTTGGAAAAAGTTTATGTATATAAAGGGTTTTCCCTAAGTAGAAAGGAATATTTAAAAATATAATAGTGCGTCTTAAGAGCTATAAAAAATTCACATTAATAATGGACCAAATTTTCCGCCAAAAAGTAGGAAATTCTAGATTTTTTTCAAGTCCCGTTTTTTTTTTATAATGCGATAACAAAAAATATATTTAATTCAAGTGTATATAGGTATGTTTGTGTTTTTGCTTTTTTTAATTTTCTTATTTTTAATTTATTTTATTTTATTTATTGTATATACTTTTTGTTTATTATTTATTTGTTATTTTGCTTCTGTTCATTTTATATTATTTTGTACATAATGTAATCTTACCTCACTATAAGTAATGTCCAAGTGACAGAATGTTGTAATTCTCAATAAATAAATAGTTTAGAAGTAAACAAATTAAGTAATTAGAAATTTCTTGACAGTAAACTATACAACATTTACTCTCAAGAAATTAAAGTTTATCGCTGTCAAAACCGTTCAAAGAACATCTTTGAGCAGAAAAACTAATCTAAGATCTGTTTTTGTAATATCATTTATTATTCCGGATTTTTTTTTTTTATCTTCTTCCAACTATACCTCAGATATCCCACTTATAGAAAAAACTCCCTTCTTTAATAAACTCTACGTCTACACTAATTAAATCTTGTTTTATTATGAAATAAGTTGAGATTCACCTCATATTTTGTTTTTAAAAAAATGGAGTGATTTTATACCATATTATCTAAAAGTACCATATCATCTCGCGTTTCCAGAAAAAATGTCTACAATAAACTATTGTAAAGCTTTTTTATTTTCTCAATTATCCGGGATGTATTATAATAGAAATTAATCCCTAAATACCCTTTTAATTAAAAAACAAAACAAATATGTTAATTGTTTTCGAATATTTATCATCTAAAGTTATACTGTGTTTTTTTTTTTTATTATGATCTCTATTATAGAAATTTGTCCGTTTTTATAAGCGACCAACAACATGTTTTCGTTAGTAATATTTACGTTAAAAAAAAAATTAACTGGTCGATTCCTTAATTATTTTCACGTTAAAGTAAATATTTATTTTTCACTTATAAATAGGAATCAGTGATCTTGTTTAGAAAATAACTATAATGGGACCTGTGTTATAAAGCTCAAAAATCTGCCGATTTCAATAAAAACCATTGTTCTTGCCGGAATGGTTGTCATGAGATGAAAATAGTTCTATGTTCCGTTGGGCACTTCGAATAATATAAAAACTTTTTGATATTATATATAAATAAAAAGCTATCCAGCTATGGCTTCTATGCTTTCAGTGATAGACTTCTTTACTCTTAGTAAGAGACATATAAAACAAGACTCTTATGCTCTAAATAAATTGGTCTTGAGCGACTACAGTAATTTTCCAGTGAGACAAGCGAATCACTTATTAAGTTAATTGTTATTTTAACAGTCGTGTTAAGGCCTGGTCGATTAAAAAAATAACACGACTCACTTAAAAAAACCACAAAGCTTGGATTTGTTACTTCTCTGATGAAAATTGGCTCATTTTTTATATAAACTTTTTTGTTGTTTTTAAGGTCTCCTATCAATCATATAAAATATTTCCTCTACATACGGGGCACCTAGTATATAACACTAATGATCATATACCATAAAATATTACATAATTGATTTATTGTGTATTTAGTTAATGTTGATGATGAAATATCTGTAGCATTGGGAGTCAAAGACATACGGGTAAAAGTCCTGGGATAAGCGACGGTGTCATAACAGTTAAATCGCTGTTGAAGCAAAAAAATCCAAGCGTCAGCTTTCCACTCTGGTGGACCCAAGATTTGTGGGCAGGACTTTTTTTTATTATATTTTATATTTTTACTATTTATCGTCTAAAATATTTTTTTTAAATTTATTTAGAAATATAATAATCTGTCACGTGGACAATAATTATAGTGAGATATGGGAACATTTATTCCATATATACAGAAAACATAAAATTAACAAAAGTGAAATAATAATAAAATACTATGTACAATAAAAAATAAAGTAGCTTAAAGATAAGTAAATTAAAATTATAAAAATACTGTCATACTTATATACAATATAATTTTAAAAAAATAAATAAAAATGACATGTTCGGAGCGTTCTGAACTTGTCCTATTTTCGTACTGCTGTTAAATCTGTGAATAGAGAAGGAATAAGGACAATTCATATAATGCAGTAATTCAATTTATCGTTTACTTTTTTTTATTAAGAGTAATTTATATTCTTCCTTACTCGATATTTGATGTTCTAAATAATTTTAATTCTACAGAAGAGACGTGTTTCGCAATATTATTGGAACAACTTTCATAAATAAATGCATATATAATATTTTGATTTTCATGATGGAATTAATGTTTAGAAATAAATCTGAAGAAAATTAAAATAAGCAGTATTTAAAATGTTTCTAATTCATAAACAGAAAAAAACAAATCAATAAATAAATGAATAAAATAATATGTGTTTAGACGAAAACAAATACAAAATAGAATAACGTACAAATGAAACGAATTTTTCACATATCTGGAAACAAGTACCAATACAATAATAGTTTACATTTTACATTATAGAAAAAAGTTTACAGTTTATATATCAATGGTATTTCAAAGTAACATAATTAGACAAACTTTGAGTTTCAAAACAATTTTCAAAAATATTGTCTATAAAACTAATTTTTTTCTAAAATAATTAATAATTAAAAATTATGACCCTTTATTTCATGCTACAAAAGATACAATACAATGCTTTGTTAAGTTATATCACATATTTATTTATTTGTAGCGTTATGGTCTCTTTGGACATTTTCAAACACATAACCGTTTACCTGATTAACATTTTGATATTTTAATATTTTATGTCTTTTTTTTCTTTAGACAAATTCTTCTATTTGTTAGTCACTCATTTGGTGGTATTTGTATTCCAAACTCTTTATTATCAAATACGTATTCTAAAAATTAAGTCAAAAACTAAAATAAAAATCTTTAGCCAAACAAAAAGAGTGTATATTTTATTTTTATTTAGATTTTTTTTTTAATGTTTTTTTCATTTTAGGGAATGAATATGAGAACAATATGTTCTCGAAGATATAGTTGTCAATTTATAGATGTATATTTATTGACTGGTCCTCAAGTCCAGAGGAAATATGTATTATTTAACACCCGAGACAATAGAAATCAATGCTTACATATGCACATATGTATTACTATAAAAATAAATGTTTACTATAAAAATAATAAAATAAGACTATTTGCCTTTTATGGACGATAAATAAGAGGAAAAAATAAAGTAGTAAAATAGGTATGAATAATAAAATAAAAAATAGTTTAGTACAATTATATAAACCAAAAAGAAGCATAGATACATTAGAAGCATAGAAGAAGTAATTATATTTATGAAACACAACCAAGAGGGGGGGGGCATACCAGAGAAATTTGGTAAAAGGGGACGCCTGCGGTTTCTCATTTACACTAAGTTTGCTTTGTCAAGTTGGGTGTCAAGCATAAACTGCAGAAAGCCGTCAGCCTCGCAGTAATGGGCCCTGTTAGCTGATACTGCTTACTTGCTTAACATACATTAGTCCTTTAGAAAGCAAAGCATAATTAAAACATTTTAGCCTTAATAGTAAGACCTTACGAAAATGAATATACGAGGTTTACAACAGACATATTTTTCTACTTCAAATCAAATCTAGGACGATAGCTCTGCTACGTACGTCTTGTTTGTTTTGTTTTTTTAAATCTTTAAACTGCCATCGTATACTATTTTTCGCTTTCCTACCGCTACTATGTAAGGGAAGTATTGTGATCGGATCAAGTTTCCGATATTTTCAACTAATTTTTACTTTTTGGAGTAAATGAATCCCATCAAATTACCTTTACCCTGCGTCGCAAACCTATGACCTCCTGCCCTACGATATCCTTTAACAATTTCCCACTTACCCCAGTTGAACAAATCCGTTACCTAATACTCCACCTGGGCAAACGACTCACATGGAATTCTCATACAAGACTGAAACGACAAGAAAACGCTCGACGTTTCCGACCACTCCAAAACTTTCTAGACAAACGTTCTAAGCTTTCAAGTAATTACAAAAGACTCATATACCTATTTGAACTTACGGAGTTAAGCTTAACTTGTGAGATACATTAAAGTAAATCACAACAATGCCTATACATCTCGCTTTTCCCAGTCTGCAGGCGTTCCTCAAGGTAGTATCCTAGATCCTATTCTATCCTACACAGTCTATACAGCTGACATCCCAACACTGTCATCACCTCGTATACCGATGACACATGTATCCTATCAGTTAATAACGATCCATCAATTGCATCCCAAACCCTTCAATCACACATCAGAAACCTTGAAGAATGGTGTCAAAACTGAAGAATTAAAACAAAGTCCAATAGATCAAATTACCTTTACCCTTGTCGTAAACCAATGACTTCGCGTATTACTGTTGAACATCCCGTTGAACATCCATTTGACGTTTCTACACCTGGAGAAACGTCAAATTTGGAATCCTCATACCAGACCGAAACGATAAGAAACCTCTCGACATTTCCGACTACTCCAACACTTACTAGACAAACGTTCTAACATTCCAATTAAGTACAAAAAACTCATATACATGACAATAAGAAGGCTTATTTGGACTTATGGAGTTGAGCTTTGGGATTCCACGAAAATAATCGAATTCCTCTCGCATCTTGAAGGCGAAAGTTTCATGAAAACAAAAATTTTCAAAAAAGCAATGGAAATAAATAAAACCTAAGAGTAAAACGAGTGTAGTGAACTAGGGTTCTCAAACTGCCGCAAGGTAGTAGCGCAGTACATGTCCAGACTGAACCGACATAGTGTATCTACCACATAATCACCAAAGACTAAATTTTATCCGCTGACTTAAAGTTCCAAAATTACACCATCTTACGGTACCTACAAAACAAAAAAAGTTCATCCGAATTGAACCAGTATTATCAATGATACAGTGTATTCTATTTTCTACACGTTTTATTTTATTACTTTCATATCCCAACTAGGCAAGGGAAGTATTGCGATCGGGTCAAAAAAGAAAAACAAAAATGTTTTGGAATCTAACTCATAAAGTTTATATTCTATGGCAAAATTTACATGGAATCTTTTGTAAGTTGACTAAATATCCGACCAAAACTAAAAAATATCGTGTGAATTTTATACGTTGATTAAGTTCAAAGAAGAGTGTGAATGTGATCTCTGAACACTATTGTAAATGTCCTTTGAGACGGATTGTAATATTTTTCAATAAATAATTTTTAAAAAAAGTTGAAATAAATCGTACTCTAATCATTTATCTGGCTGGCTTTCAGGAAAGTAAATCTAATTCATTTTTTTTTTTTTTTTCATGGTCATATTTAAAGTTATAAATATTTTCTAAAACCGGTAGGAAAGTCGTGTAAATGGCATATCAGATTTTTTTTTACATCTATTTAAATATATATTATACCAATCTAAATAGAACGTTATTAAACATTTAAGTTAATTTAAATAATCATCGTTGAGAAAACGCAAGCGTTCTGTGGAGTAATCTTGACATTTTATCAACAATACAAACTTTCTCACCTCGGAGGAACTCATAACTGACAATATACTGGAGATTTGTTGTGTTAGGTTTCAGGGCGTTATGAACGTGGGGCTTCTTGGTGTACTTCAGGCCATATCCTCGGTGACATACCTCTGTCAACAGAAGCTGAAGACGGAGACCTCATTAACTTCTGTACATAGGTGTGAGGAGTCTCTTACCATCATCTTCCGTGGAGGTGGGGAAGTTCCATCTTCTTCGCCCCCCCCCCTCCCCCTACCCACAACACACCATCAGGGAAAATTGGAATTGAAGTGGTTGTAGGCGTCGCATGGTTATTGAAACCTCATTCCACCTATTTTTATCTACTTCATTTTAATTGAATTGTTTTAGTTGAATAAACTGATAACATTGAATAAAAAATGTATTCAACTAATTAGTATTAAAGGTTGGTGTTAGTTTAAAAATAATTAATGTGTTCTTGATTTTGAAATTTTATTAGGTTACTCATTCTTCTACATAATTTTTTTTTTCTCTTCTATAGTAGTCCTATATATACATAGGATAATGTTATATATTAATAATGTTAATTATTAGGTTTTGAAAACTTTATCACTTAAAAAGTTAATAATCAACAAACAAGGCCCCGTTTATTCATCCTAAAAGATATAAAAACAATAGACATTCTTTATTAACAATAAAAAACCTTTATTTAGTTATATCACAATATCTACACATATATACAATGGTGTGAAGAAATCTTCGAACAAACCAACTTTTTATATAAATGACAAATATTTCAATTTAAAAGTATTTTTATCTTCTTAATTATAAACTGATTAATTATAGACTGATATTGTAGATGTAATATATATATTTAAATTGGCATTATTTTTAATTAACAACAAACCAAGGGACCAATCCCTTGCGTTGGCGGAAATTTGAGGGACTGAATATTGCTATCTTATTGTTTAAATTTCACTACATTTTTCTGCAATTCAGCCTTTATTTTTTACTGTTAACATCTAGAGCCTTTGTATAAATCCTGGGAAGCTGAATGTATTTGTAAATTTTTTTCTAATAACGGAATTCTTCTTTGTTTTTATAAAATTTAATATAACATTCTATATTTCATATTTTTTTGTTTTCTATTTATAATGTTACTTTTATTATTTAAAAAATATCCACATTTTGGTAACCATTTCACTGAAAAATAAAGTTATCTCTAGTCAGATTAATCCCGGATGGTATTGCATGGTATGTAATGGTACAGTTCTTATTTCTTTTTAGGCATTTTTTTTTTTTTTAAATATATTGCATTTAAAATATTTAATGTTATATAAACTATTATCCTATTTTATACAAATATGCAGATAAACACTTTACATTAAAGTGAAATTGAAGCACTCTACGTATTTTAAAACAATGTGCACCAGGAACTAGGCTGAAAAAAAAACACTATGCTACATTCTAAATAATGCTGAAAAAATTATAGCATTATTAAAATATACTAATAAAAATTAAGGAACAGAAAAGAAACATCTTTTTAAAAAATCAGAAATAAAGTATGTCTAAATGACCTAAGCAAAAAGTAAAAATGAAATTTATACTTCTGTTTTAACTACTAATTTTTTACTGGTAATAGTTTTTGTTTTTTTATTTATTTTTTTGAATATGTATTCGATAATTAAAGACTTTTCCTGTTTTTAGAATAAATATACCACCAAGATTTTCTAGGAAACTATTTATTCTATTTTATATAATATATGCAGATAAACACTTTGCATTAAAGTGAAATTGAAGCACTGTATTTTATTATTTTAAAACATTGTGCATCAGAAACTAGGCTGAAAAAAAAATACTATGCTACACTCTAAATAATGTTGGAAAAATTGTTAACATTATTAAATTATACTAATAAATATTAAGGAGCAGAAAAGAAATATCTTTTTGAAAAATAAAAAATAAAATATGTCTAAAATACCTAAGCAAAAAATAAAAATGAAATCTATAATTCTGTTTTAACTATTGATTTTTTACTGGTATTAGTTTTTTTTTTTTATTATTTAATTTAATTTTTGGAATATGTATTCGATAATAAAAGACTTTTCCTGTTCTTAGAATAAAAATGCCTCCAAGATTTTCTAGAAAAATCGGTATACTTTATTTGGGTGTTGAACCGCGTGGGAATCGTTGCAAATGTGCTCGCGGATGCAGCAGCGAAACAAGCACTTACCCTTCCAGGCCATTCTAACGCCGCAAGATACAAGTCATCCCCTCAAAAAAGAAATAACTCATAGCTTGCAGTCCATGTGGAATGAGAGTACGCCAAGCAAATCAAAAGATATTAAAAAAACAATAATAAAGCCATGGTCAAAGAAGAGGTTGTCTTAACCCGACTGAGAATAGACCACACCAACCTTACCCATTCACATCTTATAAGCAAACAGCAACACTGCAATGATGCAGTTAGTCAGCCACATTTTACAGGAGTGTCCTTTTTACGTATCTATTCTAAAAAGTTCAGGACTTACACCTCCAATAACAAACATTTTAAGGGAAACACAATAAACCTAATTTTAGGTTTCTAGAAATCAAACGTTTTGTTTAAAAAAAAAAAAAATTAAAATTCTTAAAAATTGAATCCAGCGTTAATAAAATTAATTTTCAGGAGTTAGGACCTTGATTTTTTACACCTTTAAACCTCAACAAACAAACCACCAAGATTCGACTGACAGGATATTTTCAAAATAGGAAAAAAAAAATCATAATATAGATAGTGAACAGTTTATAAAGATATGTTTGAAAAGATCCAAAATGTTACATTTTTATAATAGAATTTCATAATTAATTAACTTTTTATAAAATAAATATTTTTTTCAATTATGTTATCTAATTACTTTTTATGCTCATCCATCAGCTATGTAAAATATGCATCATGCATGCTCATTTCATAAACACGAAAAGTACACGGCCAACTCCATCTGACTATAACTGAATAACATTCAAATTTATGCGAAAAAAAAAAAAGAGCCATTTACAAAATAATAAGTTATTTAATAGTTAAGCGTCAAGATTTCGATGGTTTTATACTCGACGGGATTACTAACGAACAATGTATGTTTTAAATTAATTACAGAAAATTTGTCCTTTTTTCACCTTAAACAATATTTTTTCTCTTTGTAAGTACATGCTGTTTTTCTTTCGTATCCAGATCTAGATAAGACAATATTGTCCTAGTACAAATGTATTTCTTGAATATTTTTCTTAAGTCGACTATAATCTTTTTAAAAGATTGTCCCTCCGCATTATTGGTAAATATTGTCTTAAAATTATTATCACCTAATCTCATTTGCATATTTTGGTTCCTGTATATTAAAATTTATATATTTTAATACCATCAGCAGGTGTTGTAAACTTAATTAATTTTTCTTGTTTTCGTTCAGTTGTGGTTGTATAAAATTGTTTATATAAGATAAAAATATTTAATACTTTGAAAAAATATAGAGCAGATGTTTGATTTTTTTTTAAGTATATAAATATTTGTTTTTTTTCTTTTGCGATAGGAACTAATGCATTTTTCCTGCATACTCCTTGCATTTTTATTACTGCATAAATAATTTATGTACTTGACAATAGGAATATAAATGATGATTTTATGGAAAATTGTTTGTCCATAAAAGCTTAATAATATAAGATTAATATACTAGGTATTAACAAGTACTCTAAATTCTAGTTTGTCGTATATGAAATAATATAGAAATAGTTTAGCTTATATAATTGAATACATTACAAGTAAACGGGTTATGATTTCTACTATTTTTTAAAAAATAGATATCTTTCCGTAAATAATTGTATTATTTATTGTAGTATTTTCCCTCAAAAATATAGTATTCTGCCCAATATGAAAGAATTATATTATTTTTCGTCTGTTTTGCAAACAAAAATACGACGTGAGAATAGGGTCTCGGCTGCTTATGTTTACTTATTTTTTAAGTTTTGGTCATTGGAAATCATAAAAAATAAAATGAAAAAAATTGAAATTGCAACAATTTCAATTTCGGTATGAGGTTCTGAAAATGATGTATTTTAGATTTGTTCTTAAATACTTTTTCTATTCTCAAACCTCAACCGCTCTGTGTATGTCATCAAATGCATCCCTTGTTGCTACAAATGATTTTCCAATAATACCGATATCATCGTGTAATACCGGAACTTTTACAGACTTACAAACGGTAATTCAACGAGTTTATTGTATTAATATTTTTATATATTTTATGTATTACAGATTATGTTTCTTATTAAGGGTAGGAAAATAATCTTATCTTACAATATGTCTTACGGCCATATTTAATGTTAATTTGTATGAACAATGTTGTTCTTAAGGGACTTTGTCCCAGAATTAAGTTGATTATTCTATTCATTTCTAAACCTCAAGAGCAATAATAAGTTCATATAAATAATATAATGTCGTCAGATATGGTCTTTTCCTTATCACTTCCATCAATTTTCAAACGTGTGACTAGCCATTTTTACTATAAGAATACACAATCAAACTGACAATAACTCAATAGAAAAATAGCAGAATGCACAGTATTTTTTAAAGAATAGTTTGTTTTCTGAACATAAGGAGCGCTGCTATAGTTTGATAATAAATTTCCAACATATTGAATCAATTTCGTTCCATGATCTAATGAAACCCTTTTACTAGTTATCGACCGAAACTAATCCAAGAAACCCGTATAGAAACTTTTTTTACGTTTCAATTCATGAGATTTACAACTATATTAAAATGAAAATATATCTAGTAAATATACATAAGTATGGATGTGTTTTTAATTTTTAATTTTTTTTTTTTATTTAATGTTGTCTCATGTTTAATTTATTCTGATATCCAAAGTTTTCTTTTCTTTTTTTTTTTTGTTATAATCTTGTTTTTCTTTTATTATGGTATGATTGTGTTTCATACATCCTAAATACTCAATGCCATTAATTGAGGCCAAATGTATTTTTTTTCTCAATAAAAAAATATTATTAGTAGTGAGAAAGAAAGTAAATATACAAAGAAATATAATGACAGGAAAAGACTTGTAGAGAAGTTACCCATTGGTAGATCACGTGGCTATCTTTTCAGACGCCTTGGAGATCAAAAATGGAACAGTGTCGGAAAAAACACGGTTCGGATGGATCTGAAGTTTATTATGGAAGGGTAGATATCTGGATTGAGCCAAATCGGAAAAAAACAATGGAATATTATGGCCGTTATAATTGATTTTAGTGACAACGTAAAGAGCACTGAGCATTTTATGAAGAATTTTGAATTGTAAGGATTGGGTACGAGAGGAATTCGATGGTTTAGTGGAGTCCCAATGCTCAACTCCGTGAGTTCTAATAGGATTTATCACAGCCATTTATATGAGTCTTTTGTAATTAATTGGAATGTTAGAACGTTTGTTTAGTAAGTGTTGAAGTAGTCGGAAACGTCCAGCGGTTTCTTATCGTTTCAGTCTGGTATGAGGATTCCAAGTTAGACGTTTGTCCAGGTGTAGTCCTAGGTAACGGGATGTTCAACAGTAATAAGCAAGGTATTGTTAAAGGATAGTGAAGGACAGGAAGTCATTGGTTTTCGACGAAGGGTAAAGGTAATTTGATTTATTGGAATTTATTTTAATTCTCCAGTTTTGACACCATTCATTCTTCCAGGTTGTGATGTGTGATTAAATGGTGATGGCATCATCGGCATTCGTGGTGATGACAGTGTTGGGAGGGATTGGGATGTCAGCTGTATAGACCGTGTAGGATAGGATAGGATCTAGGATACTTCCTTGAGGAACGCTTGCAGACTGGGAAAAGTGGGATGTAGAGGCATTGTTGTGATTTACTTTGAAATATCTCACAAGTTAAGCTCAACTCCGTAAGCTCAAATAGGCTATATTACAGTCATGTATATGAGTCTTTTGTAATTAATTGAATGCTTACAGCGTTTGTCTAGTGAGTGGTGAACTAGCCGGAAACGTCGAGCGATTTCTTGTGGTTTTCGTCTGGTATGAGGAATCCGTGTTAGACATTTGCCCAGGTGGAGTCCTAGGTATCGGATTAGTTGAGCAGGGATAAGTGGGGTATTTAAAGGATACTAAATGGTCGAGAAGCTTAACCGTGTAAAATGCCCTTTACGGTATATATTTAGGATTGTCTCAAGACTTGTGTTTGGTCCAGTTGGACAAATTGGGCTTTTAGGTACATTTTTTTTTTTCATTCGAAACATAAAATACGTTATTAGGATTATAATAATTTAGCCCTATTTAGGGGGGGGAGGGTTATTAAAAGGACCTGTTAAGATAGGATTATGACCCCGAGGGATCCACCACAACTTGACGCCTTATTTAGCCATTTAAAGTTATTTATACTTAGTTATAACTTATAAAAATCCGGATTAATTTGTTTTGAAAGCGAAGTTTATGGTGTTATTTATAGTTCATGCGTCCTATATTTGAAGCATGAGCAGCCTCAATTATTTAGGGAAACGATAGATAAGTATTGGTAAAAAATATTTTTTATTCATTTACCCTAATCTGAAGTGGAAACCCATTTGTATGTATTTTTCCTTTTTTAGATGAGTGTTGTCCTGTCTGAATTATTTGGGGGAGATGTGTACCATAATATACCGTGAAATTTTTCTTAACGGACACCTCTCAATAGCGGACATTTTTTATAAACCTCATAAAATTTTCATTAATTTAATAGTATTGAGGTATTCAGCATACTGCACGCTCTCTATAACGGATTCGGAAGAGCTTGATGCATATATCTTGAATGATAAGTTTCTCCAAAACGGATAATAGGAAACCAACGAAGCTCAGATTCTATTTTTAATTGTACTTATACTAAATTTGATGATAGTCTCTACAATCTTAATATTTCGTTGTTCTACAGAATTGGTTTTAAATGTTTTAATCCCCGTCCATTTATGTTAAGTGCACTTGAAAAACTTAGTATTCGCGAATTATCCGTTCAGTTAAAAAAAAAAAACATGAGTATGAATGAACAAATTATCTAAAACTTCAAATATTACCATTGAAATCAAGTAAGATCCCTCTACCTGAAGTCGTACAGGGAAACATACACGAGCCAAAAACAACTACACTTTTAAACGCTCGCGTTTGCCATGGTTTGCGTGATACGAAAACGCGGTTAAACACAGCTATTGATTATAAACAAAAGAATATTACGCGCTTACCATAATGATTGTGAACTTATTTATTATTATGCATTAATAAATGCATAAATGCCTGTGTTCGCCATGGTTTGGGTAATTTGTAAACGCGTTTGTGACTTATTTATAACTAATTTATTCTTATGAATTTGGTAATACAAATGTGTGACAATTTTACACGTATTATCGTTCATTAAATTAAAAGACCATAAACATATTGAATTATTGTCAGTGTGATTGTGCATTACGTTGTATTCTTACAGTAAAAGTGGCTAGATACAAGTTTGAAAACTGATGGAAGCTATAAGTTCTCTGACGACATAATATTGCTTATATGAACTTTCCATTGATCTTGAAGTTTAGAACTACATGGAACTTAATTCCTGGACAAAGTTCCTTAAGAACAACATTGTTCATACAAATTAACATTAAATATGGCCATAAGACTTGTAAGATAAGATTACTTTCCTAGTCTTAATAAGAAACATAATCAGTAATGAATGAAATATATAAAAACATTAATACGATAAACTCGTTAAATTACAGTTTGTAAATTTTTCTGGGATTAAATAAGTTCTGGGATTACACGATGATATCGGTATTATTGGAAAATCATTTGTAGCAACAAGGGATGCATTTGATGACATACACAGAGCGGTTGAGGTTTGAGAATAGAAAAAGTATTCAAGAATAAATCTAAAATACATCATTTTCAGAACCTCATGCAATTGAAATCATTGCAAGATTAATTTTTTCGTTTTATTTTTTATGATTTCCAATGACCAAAACTTTAAAAAAAAGTAAACATAAGCAGCAGAAATCCGGTTCTAACGTCATATTTTTGTTTGGAAAAATACGAAAAATAATATAATTCTTTCATATTGTGCAGAATACTATATTTTTGAGGAAAAATACTACAATAAATAATACCATTATTTACGGAAAGATGTCTATTAAAAAAAAAAATAGTAGAAATCATAACCTGTTTACCTGCAATGTATCCAATTATATAAGCTAAACTATTTCTGTATTATTTCATATAGGAACATTCAAAATATTAGTACGGACGAATGGAAACATTACAGATATTGGAGGGGGGTGAGGGATGAGAGGGGGAGGAGGTCCCCTTCCGTCTTTTAGGGATCAACGCCTATGCTTTGAAGTAGTTTGAGCGTCATTTTGTTCGCCCCAAAGAGATCTTTCATCACGTCGTTGTCTACATGCAGTACCAATTTGTCAAACTATTGCTTCCGTGTCTTCTTAGTGTACCGTTCACCTTATATTATTTGTTTTTTTTTTATAACCGGTCGACAATGTTTAAACATCCGTTTGAAAATTTTACAATATTCCGGTTCGGTAGCAGATGGCACACTGTTGTAATTGGTTTAAGCCGTCTCGGTTCCTTTGTAGATGGGGGTGGAAGGGGGGGGGAGTGGGGGAGAAGGTTGCCCAGCGTCCCATTGTTGAACCCTCTGCTTTGTTGCCCTGGAAAAAAGAGAAGAAAGGGCTTCGGGTTTCAATGCCTCTATCTCAAAATTCTACTGTTTGTTTTTGTTATATGTTTTGTAAAAGTGCTCAATAGATTTATTTTTTTTTTTGTTATTTGGTATGCATAAAGGATTTTCTTAAATATCTTAAAAGTCAATGTATGTTTTTAATGATTATTTAGCTCTTCCTCAGACCTTTTTTTTAAATTTATTTATTCAGAAATATAATAATCTGTCACGTGGACAATAATTGTAGTGATATGTGAACACACTCACACCATATATACAGAAAATATAAAATTAACAAAAGTAAAATAATAACTAAATAATAATAAAAAACTTCGTACAATAAAAATAAAATAACCTAAAATTAAGTATTCTTATATGCATAAGTATAAGTTTATTCTTATTTATTGTATATATATTATTTTTCAGTATAATTTATTTTATTGATTGTGCATACAGTGTGAATGTAATCTGTGAACACTATTATAAGTGTCCTTGAGACAGATTGTAATATTTGTCAATAAATAAACTTAAAAAAAAATTAAAATAAAAAAAGTCATACCTATATACAATCAGGAAGAGAACCTCAAGCCAGGCTTCTTCCTCCAACTATCGAAGGAAAAGCAGGATTCCAAAAGATTCCTGCGCTACTCTCTATACTACCGCGTCAATGATGCTAAAGCCAGTGGAGTTTGAGCGAAAGCGCTTTAGCCACATCTACTCATGTCTTGATTGCAGAATCTGGCCACTGCAAGAACTCCAAGATATGTACTACAAATGATCTCTGGGCCACTGCTGCTTCAATCTTCAAGGAGGATTGTAGGGATGAGTGAAATAGATTAGGATTGTGCTAGGTGATTTGGATGTTTTATAAGGTTCTGATGGAAAATTTTTAAGGGATAAGATCGAGGACAAATGGGATATTAAGGTTATGATGTATTGTTTTGTTGGTTATATAGAACGGAGCATCGACCATTGTTCCTCAGAACTAAATACGATTATCTTCTTTTGAAAAATATCAAGTTTAAATCATACTAAAAATCATCAGTATTAGAGAAATATTGAACGAAATGAAATTCAAATATTACATAATTTAAAATAGCTTGAGTAATAAATTTAATTTTTTTTTTAGGGATGGGGGAGATAACGTCATTGCCCGGGGACGCCGAATGTTGTCTAAGGCACTGGGTACAACCAAATACTCTCAGATTCAACTTAACGTTATGAAATTATAACGACATTTAAAAATAATAAGTCATACCAGACTAAAACGACAAGAAACCACTCGACGTTTCCGATTACTTTAGCACTTACTAGACACTCCCTCTAAGCTTCCAATTAATTATTAAAGACTCATATACATGACTATAATAAGGCCTATTTGGACTTACGGAGTTGAGCTATGGAGCTCCAATAAACCATCGAATTCCTCTCGTATCCAGTTCTTACAATGCAAAATCCTTCGTAAAATCCTCAATGCTCCTTATTTTGTTACAAATAAAACCATCCATAATGACCTTAATGTTTCTTATGTTTCAGATCTGGCCCAATCCAGATACCTATCCTTCCATAATAAACTTCAGAATCATCCCAACCCTCTCGTTTCCAACCTTGCTTCCTCTTCAATTCCTGATAACCCTCCGAAAAGAAGACGGGCCCGTGATCTCCTAATGTAGACATATCATTAGAGTGCTATCATTGGTTAGTTTTTCAACAAGGGTTTTCACGTCATTATATCCGTATATATAAAATTTACTAAATGTATTTCTTTGATACAGTTGTAAATATCATTAAGAAAAAAAAATAATAATAAGGGTTAAAGATTGAAAAAAACTAAGGTGTGTGCTTAAGACCACACGATATAGGTGAAAAAATCAGCAAGGCGAGATTAATAATATGAAATATAAATTATGTATAACTGCTCATTCCAAAGAAGATGAAATGTTGAACATTTCCCCGGCTTACAGTATACAGTTCCGATTTTTAGTATCTGAAATATTTTAATCCATATGTTCAACTAACCTCGTTATCAGTTGGTTTTCAACACTATTTTTTACTATTCGCATGTATAAAACATGTATTAAAATAATTATATTAAATAATAATTATATTAAAACACGTATGTAAAAAACATTTCAATTAGTCGACTCTAGCCGACTTTACCCGAGCGTTAGGAAATCTGACGGATTAATCTAATTCACTCTCCACAAAAAAGTGTAAAACGAGCTTAAATAACTTTTCACTTAAAAAGAATAAAGTAACGGCTTTAAATACTTACTGATTCTTATACCTCTTCACGATTGTATATTATATATTATAGCAGATTTCATAAGCTACAAAAAGGTTTATATAAACAATAGTACAATTTTCCACAGAAAATAAAGATTTTTTTTTTTTAGTAAGCAAGTCACGTTTTTTGCTGTACAGAAAGCGATAACTAAAAAAATATTTACTTTATGCAATTAAAAATTGCTTCATAGCAAACTAAACAAAATTCACTTCAGTATAAAAGTAGAGCTTGTGTTTATTAAAACCATATAAAGGGAAATATTTTTAAGATTTCTCTTATTGTTTCCCCTAGTTAAATATAAATTTAATTTTTTTTCTTTATTCAGAACTATTACAATCTGTCACAATTAAGGACATTTATAGTGTTCAGAGAGGACATTCTATTTACAATGAATATGAAGAATGGAAAGTAAATCTATATAAACAAAAGAACCTTAATAACATTTATTTTATTTTTATCTAATGTGTAATCCCTTTCTCCTAAGTCTCCGTTTAAATCTTTACAAATCCCTTGATTTTTTTTATTTTTATTTAGTTAGACATATAACAACTTTTCTCGTGGACAACAATTATAATGATATATGAACACATTCACACCATATATACAGAAAATATAAAATTAACAAAAGTAAAATAATAACTAAATAATAATAAAAAAAAAGTACAATAAAAAATAAAACAACCTAAAGATAAGTAAATTAAAAACATAAAACACAGTCATACCTGTATATATTATTAGAAAATACACTGGCTTTTTCCATCATTATTTATTTAAATTGTATTATTTGCTGTATTAAATTGTATTTAACTTGTATTAATTTCAGCATTTTCTAATTTACTATTTAGCCTATCCTGAACGCTCCTTACTTTGTCACAAATAAAATCATCCATAAAGATCTTAATGTTCCATGTGTTTCCGATTTGGCCCAATCCAGATACCTATCCTTCCATAACAAACTGCAGAACCATCCGAATCCTCTCGTTTCAAACCTTGCTTCCTCCTCGATCCCTGATAACCCTCCGAGGCGTCTGAAAAGAAGATGGCCTCAGGACCTTCTAATATAGAACTTTAATTTGAGTTCTACCAATGGGTAGTTTCTCTTCATGTTGTACATGTCACATTTACTTATTGTATTTTCCATGTAATACAGTTGTAAATCTCAATAAAAAAAAATAAAAATAAAAAAAAAGTATTTAGCCTTATATAGGCAAAATTATTTTATTATTCGAGTGTTACAGTAATTGTAACAGTAGCTTTTATGAAAAAATACTAATAAAAATAAATTTAAAGAAATGAATAGATAGGGATGAACATTTTTTTTTTCTTTTGCTATATACTTAACATATGTAAATAAATTATTTTAATTGACGACAAACTGTAAAGTCGGTTATAAAATAATTTTCGATGATGTTTTTTGTCTCACAATATTTATTCTACAATCAAAAATTCATCTTGTCAAAATTATGGTTTAACATTCTTTATTTTATTTTTATTTATTTTACATACTTACATAAACTACTTTATCACTATTTACTGATGTCCTTTGCGACAGAATGTAATATTATTTAATAAAAAAATTATTAAGATTGCAACTTTCTTTATAAATTTTAAATATTTTTAATGACAACATTTTAGTTTGTTCCCGATCTCGGTATCCTATAAATACTAATTGTAAGTTATTATCCTGATATGTCGAAAGAGACTTACAGTGTTTTTATGTTGATTACACCCATTTATAATGAAGATTTTTATTTTTTAATCTTGATGCCATATGACTTCAGATTTCCCCTTATGAACAGTTTCGTCACAACGCACTCCGTTACGGGCTAAGAAAATTGAAAAAAAAAATTACGAAAGCTTCTTATTAAATGCTAAATTACACTGAATCGATCTTTAATTGGAAGCGTTTATTACAAAGCTTATATCCCTGCGGGCTGTTAAGGTGCGTGCTTTCTATCTCAGGAAAATTTCTCATTCCATTCGATTTTCTAATACCCTCAAGAATCATTTGCATTTTACGAAAAGAATCATTTGCAATTAGAATTGCTAAGCCCTTGGGGTTGATTATTCAAGGTGGTGTAACGATCGAGGAATGGAACTTTATTTCCACTCCCTTTTTTTCCTGTAAATTGTCATTTCGCGTGAATCATCTTCTGTTTTTTACAATCTAAATCACCACTTTTTTTTTACTCTTACAATTTTAGAATATTTTTTATTCTTCTCGATTGTTAACCCCTCCCCCCTACAAAAAAAACAAAAAAAAAAGTTTGAAATCTATTTAAATTTCGTAAGGATTCCGAAAAAGTTACTACCTTTAAACCGAGAGGACCAGGCGAAAGCAAATCCGCCAATTCATCTCCCTCATGGTATCAATTAATACTATATTATAGATCATAATATTATATATTGGAACTTCTTGACAAGGTAAAATTTTGGGAAATTCAACAAATAATTATTTTTATTTCATTCATGTTCAGAAGGACGCATATGGCACTGATGGTGGTTGTTTGGCGAATTCGCTTCATCCTGAACCTTCAGATCGGAGGGAAAACCTTTAAATCACATTTCGTTTATACTTGCATGCACTTCATTTACAGTTTTTTCTCACGTATTCAATCCTTACAATCCAAAATACTTCGTAAAATCCTCAATGCTCCTTTCTTTGTCACTGACAAAATCATCCATAACGACTTTAATGTTCCATATGTTTCCGATTTGACCCAATCCAGATACCTATCCTTCCATAATAAATTTTAGAACCGTCCGAACCCTCTCGTTTCTAATCTTCCTCTCTCTTCAATCCCTCGAAGATGGGCTCGAAACCTCCTATTGTAAATATTGGGTTGCCCGGGAAATAATGCAGGATTTTGGTTTAAAAAGAAAAAAAATTACAACTGTTTTATTTAATCATAATAGTCTCCACTACTAGCAGTACATTTCTGCCAATGTGTTGGCAACTTTTCCATTCCATCTGAATAGAATTTTTCATCTTTAGAATTAATAAACTCCAAAAACGCATTTTCTAATTCCTTTGTTATTTTTAATTTATTTTTTTTGTCGAGTAAGTGGTGGTTCAAGTGTTTACAAAAATGATAATCCGTAGGCAAGAGGTCCGGAGAGTAGGTAGGATGTGGCTGAGTTTCATATCCAAGTTGCAACTGTTTTTGTGACGCCGCGTTTGTGAGACATGTAGCCGTGCGTTATTATGCAACGAAATGGGTCCCTTCCGATTGACTAAATATGGCTTCATTACTGCCAATTTCTGATGCATTGCATTAATTTGGTTAGAATACCATTGATGGTTTCTCTAGGAGTTAAGAAACTGAAAGAAAACAGTAACCATCATCTTATTTTGGATGAGTTAGGTGCTTTGGAAAATGTTCTGCTGCTTCTCCTTTGTCTGTCGAGCCACTGTCCAGAACGTCTACGGCTATCGTAAAATGTCCAATTTTCTTCACAAATAACAATTATGGACAGAAAAAGGTCGTTTTTGTTTCGGCAAAGAAGTGTATATGAAACTTCATAACGCTGGGTTTTTGGCGGTCGTTTAATGTGTGTGTAACTTTCAAGCTTTTTTACCTTTTCACTCGCCTTGAGGCGGCTGATTTGCTAAGGTTAAGTTTCTCTGCAAGTTCTCGAACAGCTGTTCTGGGATTTTCTTTTACCAAAACCCGCAGAACATCGTCGTTAAGAGAGAAAGTCCTTCCACGGCCTTCTTTGTCTTCAAGGCAGAAGACTCCCTCCTGAAATTTTTTGAACCTCTGTTGAACAGTGCACTCATTAATGCTGCTCTCGCCCCAGATTTGATTGATGTTTCTGGCCGTCTGGGCTCCACTCCGGCCAAGTTTAAACTCGTAAAACAAAACTATGCGAAAATCGCGCGTTGACATCTTAGTAAAAGACTGAATTATTTAGGCAGCGAAATGCTATTGAGGTAAACTAACATTATGATTTGGAAGAGGATTAATAAGTTTTAACATTCATACAAATGGATAATCCAGTAAATATAAAAAATTTTTATACAGAGGAGTATTTTAAAGAAAACTCAAAAACCTGCTTTATTTTCCGGACTACCCAACACATTATTAGAGTGCTTCCAGTGGGTAGTTTCTTAAAAAATGTTTTCATGTTATTATTTCTTGCTATCACATTCACTCAATGTATTTTTATTCTTAATACAGTTGTAAATATCATAAATAAAAAATAAAATAAAATAATGTTTGAAAATATTTATAGTTAAATAACAACTGTCCAAACTGCATTCGCTTAGTACATCTTAAAAGAGGAGAGATAAATAAACACATTTGAATGATCGTGGTAACTTGTACGAGCTACTTATGTCTTGTAGCCTTCCCAGTCATTTATCTTTTGTTTGTTGATCCGAGACTGTTGGTCGGAATCAATGGAGTGGACGTGGGCTATTGTCTTTCTTATGGAGTGCTAGCCGGAGGATGGCATTATGCAGTGGGGATCGAATTACTTGGCCCGTTCGCGTCCTTGGACCGATCCATTCTCCAAGCTCCTGGGCGGGATTTTCTTCAAACTTTTCAACTGTAAAGTCCCCCGTTGCGACATAATTATAAGGATGCAGTCAACGGTGCGTGATACATTCAATCAAGATCCGACCTATTATAATTTCTTTTCATTGCATCGTTTGTGCTCCTACAATTCGAAGTAGTAAGCCCATTTTACACTTCATCCAGAAATAATCCGAGGCACAGGCCCCTCTTTATCAAATTATTTACCCTCGTCTAAGACCTCGTGAGAGAATTCATTTTACCGTAATCTAAAATTTTTTATCTGCGAAAAAGTTTTCTGAATAAATTATTTAATTCTATCCCCACATATATTATTACAATAAGGCTCGAAATCGGTTTTGTACCAAATATAAGCCCCTGCCATACTCAAATCCCATGAATGGGGTACCGTTGGATTCAGAATTTTACTGGGGGTTAGCGGATCGCATTCTCCACTTTTGTTTTTCTTTCTAAAATAAATAACGTCGATACAAACATTTTGCTAGGCTTCAATACTATAACGGTGGTAAGTCTGTAGATTGATACGGGACAAATTGGACCTTAAAGATTTTGATTTTCCTGCGGAACTATCGGATCCTACATTTTTAATCCCAAAAACTTACTATTTTCGAGATAGAGTTACCATAGGGTTCGCATCCACACAACCTTACGTTAATTGTAGTACTGTCATTGAATACATGTCTCATTTCGTCGACTTGAGGCTTCTATGATCGAGAGAGGAGGAGTTTATATTATTTATCGATGGTTTTTTTGATCGGCAAGCTATATTATAGTTTATTCTTCATCAAATCTCAAGATGGGGCCACCAATTTCGAAGGCTTCCTTCTCCTTCAGGTGGGAAAAATAGTTCAATCGCCTCGAAAATTCAGGCAAACAAGTTATGAAAGAAAACAAACTTTATTTTCGAATAACTAAAAGAGTACACATTTTTCCCTGGGTTATGCCCATGTTGGTTCCAAACATTTTTATTTTCCTTTGTCGATTATATTTATCGATAAAGTAACAATTGATTTCTTTATAGTTTGACAAGTTTCATTATTTTATTTTATTATTAATTTGGCATTTGAAAGCAATATGCTGTGCGAATTTTTCGCACGGGCCTACTAGTAAGGTACTAAAACTCATGAATACCTATTTTCTCTCCAATTGAATCCTAAGATAATTTTATCACAAAATCGAGAAAAAAGGTGGCCTACAAAAATATTGGACTATTAGGTCTATGTAACCTTGTTATATTTGTATGATGGGAGTAGAGGTCACACCAAACGGTCCAGTATTTTCAGGCCACCTTTTTCTCGATTTTGTGGTCAAATTAAATGACGATTCATGTAGAAAGCAAAAGGTGTATTCATGAGTGTTAAAATAATTTTATTAAAAAGAGGTCTGTTCCATGGATGGCAATATGCCAAACATAAAAAAACGTTTTTGATACCTACAACAAAACGATTAAATATTATTAATATTTTTGCCGAATTGGTGTAAAATGAAATTATTTTATGAACAATTATTTTCAGATCAAATGTTTTTGAAAAATGTTAAAAATTTTTATTTAAGCGGGGCCAGATACCTAATAAGGTTCGTTTGATTACTTATAAAAATTAAATGACTGTTTATTCTCCTGAAACAGTTTCTGTTTTTTAAATCCTCTTTTCCCCGAATATTTTTCATTCCGCATTTTGAAAAAAAAACTAATTAAGTTGAAGGAAAATGGATTAGTATTTGAATATTGAAATAAAAGATTCGGAAACGAACTTCACATGAGGCTCAATATAAAATTTAGTTCAATAATTAGCCACTTGAATTAAATAAATTAATTTAAATAATTTTTATTTCAGAAACTTATAGTAATCGTGTGTTTAATAGTGTTGCCCAAATGCAGGACCAAGATTCGTCTTGGTCTTGGTCTTGCGCAAGAGTCTTGCAGTTACCTATTTATTAAACATGCTACTTTAGATCTTATTCTTCGAAAAACGCTACAGAATAGGTACATTTAGATGTTTCATTGACATAAACATAGTATAGTCAAACCAAATTAATAAAATTAACTTGACAATACATTAAGGCATTATCAAGAAACTTAGTGATAGGTCACCATCTTCGAATGGAAGAGTTTTAGAGTTAAGATAGTCTACACGATGTCACCAGTTATTTAAGTTATTTTTATTTTAGTTATTTACATAATATAGATATATTACTATGTATTATTATATTTTTATATGATTATTAAATATTGTATATAACCGATTGTCAGTTCAGTTTTATCATTTAATATCAATCACTAACTCATATTAATTAACATTATAGTTGTAATTATTATCTCAAACGTATGAACATCATGTAGGCATCCGCTTGTTTGAAATGTCATTTACATTATAATCATTAAGGGGTTGAATATGCGATTCCATTTGTCCAATATGCATAAATGCACTGGTTGACCTTTGTAATTGCATTTAAAGGTCAAAGTTTAATTGTCATCATTCGTTTGACAGTTGTTTTATGAATGTACTGTCAATGGCAGGCATTACCTATGACATATATATGATAATTCATTTCTAAGGATTATTTAACTCACTCATTAATTTATATTAAAATCTCCATATCTCCATGCTTTAATTATATTTTATAAAAATATAAATAAATATTTTTACAGATACATGTGTGTGCCTGTCCGCAGCGAATCCAGAATTTAATTTTTTTTTTGGGGGGGGAGGGAGGACTTCAGCCCTAAAGCTTTTTTATACATATATATATATATTTATATATAACGATAATTACTTGGGAAGAAAAATAAAGAAACTAACTACCTATATGAAAATTTATTTAAGCGATGCTTGAAGTCTTATTAAAAATATAATAACAGGAGCAATACAATTTTCAGAGATGATTTCCAAATATTTTTTTAGTAGCTGTATATACATTATAATTTAAAAAAATAGAAAATATTGTTATTTTTACAGTTAAGATCACTCAAAGTAACAAAAATGGTCCAATGAAAAAAGAAATTATTTTTGGTGGCTTTAGTCCGAAAGCCTCTTTCGATCCACCATTGATAACTAGTGTTGCGCAAAATCGGTCTTGATCTTGGTTTTGCGCAAGAGTCATGCAGTTACCTATTAGCTTATTGCTATTAATTAAACATGCTACTTTAGATCTTATTTAGTGTTGCCCAAAATCGAAGGACTAGTAAAAAAAATCAATTTTTAAATAAAAATTTAGGCAAAATAGTTACTAATACTTGACAATTTTAGTTACTATATGTTAATAATTGGTATAACCAATATACTTTTGCATTTAACTCCTCTAATTTTTTATTCGGGCTTAGTTAGGTTTCTCCTATCTAAAAAAAAATACCGTAATATCTCCATAGTAATAAACCAATAAGTAACTGAAAGACTGTTGCGAGACCAAGACTGAGTTTGCAAGACCAAGACTCATTTCTGTCTCGCATTTGGGCAAAACTATTGATAACTGTTATTTTAATGGTCACTCAAAATAGTGTTGAATACAGTAAAAATTTCCAAGCATCGCATCGTCCAAGTAATGATCCTTAATTTGGGGACTAAACGTAACATTTTATTAATTTTCCGTAAAATTTTTATTATATATATAAATATATGATATTTTAACAAACTCCCTTTTCATTTAGATATAGATACAAATAGTATATTTATAAACATGGCCCCCTTTTGAAAAGATATCCAATGAAAATTGTATTATTCAATCTAGGAGGCTACAGTGGAGGGTCTGTGGTATCTAATGTTTATTACAACATTCGTATATTTTTAAGTAGATCGATTCCCTTCTGGAGCTGATAGAAATATTTAATACAGACAATAGAAATAAATGCAGTTCCTGAAACTCCCCTATTTTATTTACGTATTGTACTCCATCCGACGAATGATTTCTCTTAAAACATTTTAACGAATTAACCATTGCAACGTTGCATAAAGCTGCCCGCAACGTTGCAATGGTTAATCCGCTCTTACTCCCTAATTATTGCCCTGATTTCTCATTTATTACGGGGGTATAAAGGGCATATATGGGCAACTAACATTGTGAGTGGGGTATAAAAAGGGTAATCAGATGTGCCCTCAGCGGTGCCCCTTCGGGAATGTATGAAATTTTAATAAAAGCTTTTCCTTCCCCCCCCCCGAAGTCGCATATTTTCATACTCCGTTATTAACAAGCTTGTCGTTAAGTATTGCGGCAGCTTAGCATCATAACATATGGGGCCAATAATCTTAAAACATGGCCAAGATACAGAAAATTCTTATAAAATCGAATAAAAAAATAACTTTCTTCTGAGACCATGTCCCCTATAAAATAACAATACTTTTCATACAAATTAGCGTTACATCTGGCGAAAAGATCTACTACATAAAAGAATAATTGAAACATAAGTAATAAAACAGGTATATACACAGCTTAAAGATATATTAATGAAATCAGGTAAGCAATAGGATCACAGTACTGCAATATCGCTGCTTAAGAAAAATAAAATAAAACAAAAAATAGTTTCATAAATTGTACCTAAATGAAATTAAACTCTTCCTTAAGTAAATTATTCAACATCAAATAATATAAAAATAAGTAAATAAATAAAATAGGAAAGTAACATTAAATTAATTTTATGAGAAAATCATTGTAGCAACAAAAATAATAAATAAAATATATAAAATCGTTTTACTGGTATGTAAATACCAGCTGGAATTCTACAGGAGGTTATATTGTTGATTACAAATTGTTGTGTTTGTTAACCCATAAATAATAACCTGTAATTTAATTAATTCTTACAGTTTTTTTTTAAATTTATATTGTTCTTATTAATGTATTTTGTTATCTAATACCATTGTAATTCTTACAGATTAATAAAAACAGTTGTTATTAAACAAAATTAAAAATTAAATTACTATTACGACCAAAAAAAGGATAAATAAAAAGATAATAAAATAATTTTTAATAAATATAATTATCCATAGAATAAAATAATTTTTAATAAATATAATTATCCATAGGAATTTTTATTTGTTGGGCGCCTGGCTTACCAGCCTTTCATCTCTAAAGAGATAAATCTAGAAAACGTAAGGTACTTACCCATTATTTGGCCATCATTAAATATTTACTCTACCATGCTAGAGCTCAGGTGAGAAGGGGTTAGGTTGGATATTTTTATAAAGCAGCAAAAAAGGTTAACAGATCTATTTACAAAAAGAAATATTTACAGAATTAATACTATGTACAATAAAAAGAAATAAAATTCAAGGAAAAAAGGGAGAATTTAAGCAAAATTACTATATACAATTAAAGATAAATAGGAAGATATTTAAGATAATAAAAATAACAAAAAAGATAATTATTTTATATACAATAGTATGGCATGCCACATCCAAACATCAATAAAAGATAGTCAAGATACAAGATATATACGATGTAAGAGCACATGGACATGCTAAAATATGAATTAGTAATCTGGCACAGGAAACATAAGAGAGTCGAGTTCTATTTTTTTCAGGGCTTTCTTAATCTTGGTTACACTATAAACCCAGTTATTATTTATGGGTTAACAAACACAAATTAAAACCAACAATACAACCTTCTGTCCAATACCAGCTATTATTTACATGTATGACATTTATTATTAATTATTGGTTTTTATAAGCCAAAATAACTTTTCTTTAAAAAAAAAAATATATTGCATAAACATTTAAAAAATTGGTATGTTCTAACTTAGCTCCCTGTTATTGTGAAAATTAATTAACCTGGAATTGAAACGACGGATAATCCACTCCGTTTTTAATCCGCTTAGCCCAGTATCCCAGTGTCTTGTCCTCTCCCCCCCCCCACAACTCCCTCAGCTCCCCTTTCCCGACGTGAAAAGCTGATGTAGTGGAAGTGTAGAATAGGAAGACAGAGAAGGGACGGGAGATCGATAGAGAGAAATTATGCTAGCAGACTGCTCCTTCCTATCTCCCATTCCTTATAGCAGTCTCTTTCTCTCACTCTCACTCTTCCCCTTTCTCTTCCTCCCCTCTCTTCTATCTTACCGTCAACTTCACTTATCTTGTATCTTAACTATATAAAGGGACGCTTGATCCGTGATCTGTGGAAACCAATACTAAAGCAAACCATTTTTCATATATCTTACCCGAGAAAACGTAATAAATATATAATTTATTGTAACAACTCTTTTGCCTCATTGAGAAGTTCAACATTAGACAGCCATCCTTCTCCCTCACGCATTCGACGCAAAAGCGAAATCAGCGAAACACGTTTAATCCTAAGTTAACAAATCGCAGGTAGTGAGGACTTAACAAGTTGCACTTTGATTTATAATGTCTCTTACATATGGTATCATAACTACTGCATTATACTATAGTTATATTGTTTGACTACAAGAGTTCACTCCAGGTATCCTACAAGAGTATGACAACAAGACATGGATTTAGGTCTCTTGCCAAGAATGTAACAGTAAGAGTGATTTGTCCAAAGTAACAAGATCGTAAATATATCCGGGAACAGTAGAGGGGATGAAGGAAGTTGGAACAGGGCTGTAAAGGAAGTTATCAATAATTAATATTGATATGAGGTCTGTGAGGAAGGGACTTTTTAAACCACCTGTACTTTAAAAACTTTCAATTATTTCCAATAGATTTTATTTAATCTTTAAGAATTTTTAAATCGAATTTGTTGAATTAGATATAGTCTCTTCTCCATAAAATCACTTTTCGTTGGATACCTCATTCGTCATAGGGTTGTTGCGATATCGGGTAAGTTCCGATTTTCATTACCGATATCGATCTTTGGTATCGATTTAGTATAATATCGAATACAAATATCGATATAGCTAATATCGAATGATACCTATATTTATATGAAAATTTGAAATACTTAACAAGCATGTCTTTGGTCTGTTGTGAAAAGTTATTAAGTAACTTCTCATAACCTTAAATCAACAAGCACTTAGATGAATCACTATCGATAAATTTTGGAAAAAACACAAAACCATTCTTAAAAGTTGAATTCCATAAAAAAGGTACTTGGTGACTTTCTGCAATGACCTGATATGAGCTGTTTGAAAGTACTTTGAAAGTATCATAAATCCATTTTATAATATACGAGAATATTTAATAATAATATGGTTTATTTATTCTGGGACAAATTCCTTTAAATTAATACACCATAGTACAATTGTAGCCATTGTTATTTCAAACTTTTATGGATTAAATTTAAAAAATCAAACTTATACCTATATATATAACTTATATATATATATATATATATATATATATATATACACATATACATATATATATAATCAAATTTAAGCTACGTCCAGCGTGGTTAGTACTTGGATGGATGACCATCTGATTTGGGTGACCGTCCACCAGGAAAAACCATGCTGCCATATATTAAATAAATTTATCTTATTATCTATTTTGCTCGTTTTCTGAGGAGATACTCGTTAGAGAAGGGGTAAGTCAGGGAGCTCATAAGCAAACACGGACGAGTTGGCAATTTTAATCCACTACACCAAAGTGTCAATAACTTTTTAACGAGCTGAAATTCCGTGAATCCGTCGTCTCCTCCAACTTTTTTTTTTGCATCCCGAGTCTGTGAGTGGAAAATGATGAAACTTTATGATGGGGTGAAGTATTTTAATAATTATTCCTCGAAACTTGTTACAACTTCTGAATGGGAATGGTTTTTGTAGATTTTTTAAATTTTTTAAGTAAATGAAACCATCTTGATATAAGTGTTGTTAATCAAGGAATCTTCGATCTCGACGTGAATAAAAAAAAATTGATTAAAAAATAGTTTATATCGATAACATAAAGCCATTCACGAAGTTTTAAATGGATGTTTATAATAAAAGTATTAAAGTATTTTAGTCCGTGGTACACACGCCTTTTTATTAAATTATTAAAATCCTTCTGAAATTTCGTAAATATTTTCATCTCATCGTAATCATTTTTTTTTTTTTTAATATTTTATTGAATAATAATACAATCAGCCACTGTTGAAAGGCTATAAGTATTAAGGCTAGAAGTTCTCATTCATACAGTATATACAAGTAATAAAGAAGTAACTATAAATATAAAAAGTAAATAAATTATACTTATAAAAAAATGTAAATCAATAGAAAAAAAAAATAAACAAACAAAATAAAATAAAAACTTCAAAACACAGTCATCGTAATCTAGAACTATTTTATTTACGAAAACTCTTGGAATTGGGGCGTTTTTAATCTGGAGGGGGGAAAATCTTGTCTATTTAATTAGGTACTAAAAACTCGTGATCTACACCCCCTAATTTTCAAAATAACGAGGTTATATAGGACAAACGGCCCAATATTTTTGTAGACCGCCTTTTTTATCGATCTGTGATCAAACTATCCTACGATTCAAGTAGGAAGCAAATGGACATTTACGAGTTTTTAGTACCTCGTAAATAAAATAGTTGTAGGTTACGATGAGATGAAACTATTTAAGAAGTTTCAGGCGGATGTTAATAATTCGATAAAAAAGGGTCTGTACCACGGACTATTTGTGTATTAATACCTTTTATAAAATATAAATTAGATTTCTGGAATTGTAAATGGTCCCATCATGATATAACAGTTGTTAATTAGTGAATCGTCGGTCTCAATGTAAATCGGTGTAAGTGAGAAACAGTTTTTATTTTTGCTTAAAATTTACGGTTAGCTATGTCAATAATTTCTATCGGATAATATATAACTTTCTAATACTCATTGATTAATAAAAAAGTAAGGCTTTGGTATTCATTTTAATTTAAAGAGGTAATAAAAACTCATAAACACTTCTTTCCTTTCCACTTGAATTGTTTCATAATTTGATCACAAAATCAAGAAAAATCTGGCCTACAAAAATATTGGATCATTTAACGTGATCTCCGTCACCAACAATGTAGGCCATGTTTTTTCTTGATTTTCTGGTCAAATTATCTTACAATTCATTTCTCCATTTTCTCGTTTTAGTCTACGACATGATATCGGAGTTTCTATGTTGAAAGTTAATGTACCTTTAACTGCAGGTGACTTATATTTGTTAAAGCTTTATTAATGAATTAATCTATTATTTCTATTTGAAGTTCACGATGGAGTTGTCTGTGACTTACTAACCAAGGAATATTCACTGCAATTCTTTAGATCTTCCTTTTTTGGATGCTTCGTATTTTTTTTTTTTCGTTTGGTGCTGGATTTTCGTTTTAAATTATAATACTTCTCCTTACCAGACTGAAACGACTAGAAACCGCTCGACTACTGCAGCACTTACTAGACAAACGCTCTAAACTTCCAACTATTTACAAAAGACTCATATATATTACTATAATAAGGCCTATTTGGACTTACGGGATCGAGCTTTGGGGCTCTACTAAACCATCAAATTCCTCTCGTATCCGATTCTTACAATCCAAAATCCTTCGTAAAATTCTCAATGCCTCCCTACTTTGTCACAAATAAAATCATCCATAACGAATTATTCCATAATAAACTTCAGAATCATCCGAACCCTCTAGTTTTCAACCTTGATTCTTCTTCTATTTCTGATAACCTTCCGAGGCATCTGAAAAAAAGAAGGCTAATATAGAACTTTAATTTGAGTTCTACCAATGGGTAGTTTCTCTTCATGTTGTACATGTCATGTTACTTTTTTCATATTTACTTGTTGTATTTATCATTTAATATAGTTGTAAATTTCAATAATAATAAAAAAATCATAATACTTTTTTTTTCTATTTAGACTTGGTTGTTTTAAAATTGAGTTAGCTTAAGATAGCAGCTACAGAAAAGAAAAAAAAAATACTTCATCGTAGGATTGTGAAAGACAAATTACGTAGAGTATGAACCACATTAAAATTATTATAAAGGTGAAAATTTTACGTTGAGAGAATCGAGTATTTTATCCAGCTGTGCTCCTGAGAGACCCCTCCTCCCATGTTATCATAGACGTTTAATCATTTATTACTAATTGTCAGATATTACATATTTATCGCCGTCAGTAGTTCCTAGCCACCTTTCTGTACCAAATCATTAGAACTCATCGATCCTCCTATATTTTTCACAGCTTACAATTCAAATACTCCATCCAATCCCGTCCCACTAGATCTCGTACTTCCGACATCTATCCTCCTCCTCACCGAACTGCTGCGTTTGACAAATCCTTTGCAATACAAGCCGCCTCCCTCTGGAATTCCATCCCTGCTGATATTCGACATGCTCAATCAGTTTTATCTTTGAAACCTCTCCTCTTTTAACGCCTACTCCTTTCTCAATCCGACTGATTGCGAAATATACATAAGAGAAATATCTAAGTACCCCCAGAGACTACCTCAATTTATTTAGGTTATTTTTAGTATCTCATATATATGTACAATTTTCTTGTTCTTTTATTTCTCTTCTTTAGTATTTTTAGTTTTAGTCAACTCTTATTGTAAATATATAATCCAATTGTAACCACACAGACATACAATCTGTATTTATTATTTGTTTTAAAGGGACAACAGTCCCAGAATAATAAAATATTTTTTTCATTTCATTTCATTTACTACTCAATAAAGCAATTCATGATACTTCTGAAAGTATACATAGAATATGCATTATGTGCGACCAAAAGTTGTTATATACATCGTCTCTCATCAATTGAACGTAATTGTTTTAATCTATTGATATCTATATCATCCCACAATGAGGAAGCGTATTGCATATAGATTAACAGTGGCTCGTCAATGGCTAGTAGAGGTTGCTAATTTGTTGGTTGTCGCCGCTGGCTTGGCAATTAGCCCGCTGGAAACACAATGTACTACACTAATCGCTAACTGATTAATTCCCTAATCTCCTCCGGTTGTGGACCAACTTCCCCGACAGCTTAACCACCCAGCTCCAAGCGTCCAACGCACTGCTCCGAACCGCACAGCCGTCTCCGAGGGAACGTCCCTTAATACGATACTGCCAAAGAAGTGGTTGGCTTCACTTCAAAGGAGTGTAAATATTAATTTTGGACCGCATCTCTCTGTTTCTCTGTTGGCCTGTCTCGTGTTCCTTTCGTGTTACCGAGTTTCATTTTTTTTTTTCTTTCATTCTTTTTTTTTTTTACCATGATAAAGGTTTCATCTCTCTACTGAAAGAGATGTAGGGGAGAGAGGGAATGTAAATTCCCGAAGTTAAAAAAAAGACTGACGAACCTGTTAGCGATTGATCAAAAATAAATGTTAACAGTATCAGACTATAATATAATTTTCAAGGGATATGACAATAAATAATATGACAAAATCTTATAGAAAATAAGATGATATAGGATGAGGATACTGTCTGAAGATGGGATATAATAGTGGATCCCGAAACGTCATGATGTAGTGGGAGTGGAAATGATTTTGGGAGAACAAAAATTCCTGCCTGATTGTATATATTGTATATAGGTATGACTGTGTTTTTATGTTTTTAATTTACTTATTTTTAGGTTATTTTATTTTTTTTTGTACATAGTGTTTTTTTTTTTGTTTTTTTATTATTATTTATTTATTATTTTACTTTTGTTAATTTTATATTTTCTGTATATACTATAATTATTATCCACGAGACAGAATACTATATATGTCTAAAAAATAAAATAATGATGGTAGAACAAATAGAAAAAAAATAGATGCATCCTGAGTTATAAGATTTTATCTTCAGCGGATTATTATCAGTGAGAAGATGTTCTGGGGCGAAAACGAAATTACTCTAGTTTGTCTTTGGCTTTTCTTTTACCAGCACTTTCATCATCAGGCGGTATATTTTCATCAGTACATTTTTGAAAATGTGGTGGATTTGAAATGGAATGGAATTCATCAAGGGAATATAGAGTCCCTATAAATTTGATATTATTCTTAATAATAACAGATTTGTCGTCTATTGTTTGTACCTTCTTCAAAGTTTCATACAAATCTTTTCTTCTCTTTCTGTCCAAGAACGTTCTGTCATGGGCTATAGAACAATTAATTTCACTGAGCTTATGCTTCTTTTTAAACAAATTCATTTTGTTCCCTATGGCTAACAAATGAAATTAAAATTGGCCTAGAAGCCTGATCTCTACCTAGTCTCCGGCAATATGAAATATTCTTGACATATAAGAAATGATTTTGGGAGAATACTGCAACAAAAATTCTTACTTATATACCCCGAAAATAAGTATCTACCTTAGAATAAATGTTAACATTGTTTCATTTCTAGCCCTATTCATTATAAATAGGCAAATTTAAAGGAAGTCATTTAGAAAATTTTATATCATGCCCTCTATTTCAATGAGTACCTAGCTGATATGAAAGACCATCATGCTGTATTTTTATGTAACGAATTCAACCAAAAATAGTCCGCATTAAAGACCTTTTTATCAAACTATTAACATAGGTCTAAAGCTTCGTCAATGGTTTATCTTATCGTAACATAATACTTCTTCATCTAAAAAGATTCCCAGAAACAAAGCGTTTTCGCATTAAATTCTTAGTGATTAAATGCTCGTGATAAGTAAATACATACGCCACAAAAAAGTTTGTTATCAGTTATCGAGCAATTATTATATTGTTTTCGAATTTTTTCTTGATACATAGTTTTAAGAAAAAATGACAAACAGAGAATTTTTTTTTTTACTCTTGTATGTATTTCTTAGTAAAATGTTACCGAAAACGATAAAGCAGGGTTTTAATAGCTATTACGATAAACGAAAAAATAATTTGTCAAATTTAAAATTCAAAGAAAATCCAAAAAAAAAACAGACTTATATTTCACAGAAGCTATTGATAAACTAATACTATATTCAGTAGTACAGACCCTTTGAAAAGAAAAAACAAAGTCTTATGAATACCAAAGCCATACATTTGTATTAATCAATGAGTATTAGCAAGTGATATATTATCCATTGACATAGTTCTACGTAAAATTTAAGAAAAAACAAAAAATTTTTTTTTTTACTCAAACCTATTTACATTGTGACCGACGATTCATTGTAATTTTTGTTTCACAAAAGGTGTTGAACAAACAAATACTGTATCAACAGTACAGACCCTTTTCATCGAATTATTAACATCTGTCTAAAACTTCGAGAATGGATTCATCTTATCGTAACCTATAACTTTTTTATCTAAAAAATTCTCAGAAATGGCGCGCTTCCTCATTAATTTAATAAGCTACCAGAAATTTATGAACACCCATTTGCTTTCTACTTGAATAGTTAAATAATTTGATCACAAAAAAGAGCAAAAAGTTGGCCCTATGAAAATATTGGGCCGTTTGGTTTACATAACCTCGTTACTTTGACATGTTAAGGTTGGAGGTCACATAAAACGGCTCAATATTTTTTAGGATCATATTTTTTCTCGATTTTGAGATGAACTTATCTTACGATTCAAGTGGAAAGCAAATGAGTACTAACGAGTTTTTAGTACTTTATTAAATTGGTAAAGTCTGTTTACCGATTTTCAGAAATTTTAGATTAGATTTAGTTTTAGATTTATTTAATTTTAGATGGATGTTAATAATTTAAAAAAAAGAAGTCCGCTGACTAAATCGCAAGAGCCGTTTTCAAGAAAATAGTAATAATGAGTGAAATCAAATTTAATGTGGTAATTCTGGTAAATTAATTTTAGCAAAAATTTTGCTTTAATATCCGAAGTATAAACCAATCTTAAACGCATAATTTTAGCTTCGTAATTTTACTAACATTCGGACTAATGGTTAATTTTTTTAATGGGGACTTCAGTTATTGAAAACTCGGGTTTACCCTAAGATTTCGGAAATAGGCGGATAAACATTTTAATTATAATATTCAGTCCTGCTTAGAAATAGTTTTCTATGCTTCTTAAAAATGGATCAAATATGTATAAAGCTCCTGTCTAACGTTTTTAATATAAAACCAAGGGGTAAAACTTTTAAAAAAAGTTTTAAAACATTTTAGGAATTTTTTAAAATAAAAATTCTTGGGAAATTTTTTGTAATTAAGTTCAAGGCTTATGGTAAAAAAATTGTATTTATTTTTTTAAAAACTGCTCCGTATTTTTCCGTATTAATCCTGGAATTTCAATTATATACTTTGAGGAAAGTAGATATTTTTTAAATTTTAACTTAAATGGGAAAATTACCATTTTTCAAGCCGTATACCTACGTATAAAAACAAGCAAACCCATATTAATTTTTATTTAACAATTCGAACCAAAATGTACATGTATTTTTGTACAAGTAGCATCTTAATGCAACATGATGTAGAATAAAATTACGATAAACCAAATAACAACAATGTATTTTTTTCTAGATTTTTTATAATTATTGTATACAACTAATACTGTATTTAAGTTGTTATTTTGATTAGTTTAAGTTTCTTTTAAATTATAAGTATCTATTTATTTTGAGTATTATTATTATTTTGCTGTTGTTTAATCTAATTCATTTTATATTTATATATATATATATATATATATATATATATATATATATATATATATATATATATATATATATATATATATATATATATATAGTGTGTGAATGATTTCCTCTATCACTATTACAAATGTCCTTGGTACTGACAACATATAATATTACTCAATAAAGAAATGCTTAAAAAAAATTATAATTAGCTATTATATATTTCGGTTATATGTAGTCAAAATTGAGGTAAATTAATTCATTCAATTATTTATTTAGAAAATAGGAAATTATTATAAATCTTTAATTTAAAAACACAACCATAATATTTCTGAATAAAACCAAAAAAACATTCTGATGATTTGAGAACTCTTGCTTCAATATTCCCTAGCCTTAAGAGTTCCTAACTATGTTCCTCCGACGTCTAAAGCTGTTCTTAGCTCCTGTAAATTAGGACGGTTAATTGTTCTAGCAATTTGGCCGAGCTCATCCTACAGATTTTCTAGAGGATTTAAAGCATATCTTCTAGCTCTGGCTCTCTATTTCTCTATTTAAACTCGAATAATATCTCATTCAGACACTGAAATAAAAATAATGATATATTTATTCAATTTAAAATTATGCAGAAAATTTATAAATAAAAAAAATTGAAGTATAATTGAATAAAGATACTATTGCACTACGAAAAAAAACATAAAATATTAAAATAATTCTTATTCTACTACAATTTTTATCCATATGTTTAAGTTTAATCTGATTTTTTCCTGCTATTTTTTTTAAACTTTTTTATTGAGAAATATTATAACCTGTCTCAGTTAAGGACACTTATAGTAGAGTTCAGAGAGTACATTCACACCGTATATACAGAAACATAAATAAATAAAGTAATAACAAAAGAATACATAGAAATAAGAACAAAATAAAATGTTATAAGGAGAGTAAACAAAAAAATAAATAAATAAATATATATATATATATATATATATATATATATATATATATATATATATATATATATATATACACATAAGTAAATAAAAATAGAAATAAAAGTAAAATAAACATCTTAGATACAAGCATGGCTATATACTCTATTTAGAATCAGCCAGGGAAACTCCGAACCATTCTTGTCCCCGCTACATGTGGAGGGAAAAGCAAAGCTTAAGAGATCCCTGCGTTTCCCCCTCAACCACTTCACTGATATTTTAAACGCCCTGCTAATTAAGGATAATAAAATATTAAAACTGAAAATAGTAAATAATTGTATGATTTTAAAAGGCTAATCAACTGTCATTCTTCCTTTTCTAGAAAATATAATGTTTTGTTTTTTAACGCGATCTACCATAAATGGAAGTCGACTTTATTTTTAGTTACTAATGATAATTTTTTTGTAATATATTTTTTGGGTAACATAACATTCTGTCACATGGACAATGTTTATATTGTGGTAAGATTGCATTCACACTATATGCGGAGAAAATAAAAAATGAACAGAAGCAAAATAACAACTAATTAATCATAAAAAAGTATACACAACAAATAAATAAAAAAAACGCAGACTTGCCGATATCCATTCGTTACAATCTGGCGATAATTACAAGCAGAAAAAAAATAAATAAAGATATGTAAAATTTAAAAAAAAAATATTTTGCTGCATGCAATTCTTTAAACGCTATTACAATAGTAATTATTTTAATTGTATTTTTATAAAAACTTCTTTTTGTTAGATGGCTATTTATTATTTCGTTACTCTTAGATCTCAGAAAAAAAAAGTGTAGATATTTCAAAGAAAATATTTTATTTTATATAATTATATTTCTATCATTAAAATTATCCGTAATCTAAGAGTTACATTCCATGACTAGAGTATTTTCATACGAAGATAGAAACGATAGCAAAAATAACATTACTCACTTTCGCATTCTTAATCATTCGCATTTCGAGATAATAATTAATACTTCGAAATCATCTGTGGTTACAGTTAAAAAAACTAATTTAGGGTTTAAAACGTTTGATGGAGGCACGGTTTTTGAACTGATAAATTTTGTTTCATAATAAGGACATTAAATGAAGAAAATTGGAGCCCGGAATTGATTTTTGTGCCTTTTAATTCATTTAAGTGCACCAATAAGTGGAAGATTCAATATAAAATTGAGTTGTATTTCAATGATTTTGTTTACAATTTATTTTTGATTTTTTTAGAGGATCGGTGATATGAACGAGTTGTTCAGAATGAATTTTACTCATTATATGGGAGAGATTTATTCCCAGATTTTTTTTTCCTGTTCATCTGATACCCGGAAATACTGTACTGTTGGCCATATGTTTTTTATTCATTATTTTATTTTTCTCTCCTCTTTTAAGCCATTGTGTGCCAGCGTACTTGGGGTTATGAAAATAAATATATAGCAGTGATATCGTGAAAATGTATTCACGGTTGGGCATACTCGATAGCTACAAAATTTATTCAAGTAAATAAATTATTCCTAGGTTTGAAGAGAAGCACTCCCATGCGACAACGCAGTTAAAACTAGAACTGTTGTGTTTTATAGAGGTTGATAATATTGACCCAACGTTATTTTTCCCCTCCCTAATTTCCAACTTCAACACCCTGGGGAGGAAGGGTCGTTGGGGAGAAACTGCGGGAAAACTTCAATGCGTGCCGTGCCATCCAACTGCATATTTCAACAACAAAACCCAACTTCATTAATGAAATCGTTGCTTCTGTCTGTCTCCATACAGAGAACAATTTTTATACTTCTCTCTTCTCTGTCTAGTATTTACTCATATTTATATAAAATAGTTAGTGTAATATGCCCCGTAATAATTTCAATATATTTTTAATAACATCGGTGACACGGTTGATAAAGAAGGTCTCCTGGATTCTTTTGAGGAAAAACTTTAGGTAGACATAAACTCTTATTTGTTTATAATATATATATATATATATATATATATATATATATATATTTTAATACGACTAAACAAATTATCGACAATGAACTACAAGTTCGTCTGTCGACGTATTCACCTAGTTTATATATAGAGATATCGTATCTTTTAAGAATTAATTATTCTAAAATAAATTCACTTCTATATTTGGTGGATTTTTTAAAATACAAATAAATATATATGTAGTTTTGGGTCATTTAATATTTTTATAGTTTCCATGAAATTTTGTAGTTTTTTACCTAAAAATGCATTTATAACTCTTTTAGTATTGATCACACCGATATAAAATGAAAGCTATCTTCCGGGGCTTGTTTTCATTCATGTTCTATAACAAAAAAAAATGTCAGCTTTTATTCTTCCACGGCTGGTATTTTAAATTGAAAAGTCTCCCCCCCCCCACTTTAAAAATGGGCCGAATAAAATACAAAATTTAATCATTCTGCCTAAAATATCCTCGATCGTACTCAAATTTGGCGTAAATTTCATGATATCTCCTAATTTCATCCTTTTAATATATTTATCCATTTTCTCTTGTAGTTTTTAAAAAAAAATGTCTTGTTGTATTTTCATCTGGTTCAGAAGATCATTTTTTGGTAAAATAAATGTCAAATTTTGTACCAATTCTTCCAAACGCCCTCATAATTTTTTTTCAATGATAAATTTCGCTATGAAACGCGGGAGTCGTAGATGCTTCATTTCCAACTCCTCTGTTATGTACTCAATGTGCAATTTTAAAATATAAATGTTTAGATTATCAAATCAGGTTTCGAGGTATAGCATGTAATTAGGAGTTTTATCTGGGAGCCCAATCATCTTTTTTACCATTGTAGTTTTTCGATCTCCTCGAACTCTTGGTAACCCCAAGACTGTGCTCCACAACAAAAAAGTTTTCAGATCTCTTAGTTGAATACAATTGTTTATTAATTTTATTATCTATTGTAATTTATTAAAATATATTGATTAATGAAGGAAGAAATACGATCAGTATTAAGGGAAGAATGGCTTAAAGTCCCCTCATCCACCCCCAATCAATGGAGTAGCTTGCGGTAAACGTTGAACGTTTCAAAGTGAAAATTAATGAAGGGCTTGAGTGGTTTGTTTCAATAACGCCTCTATTTCTTTAAGTGCGTGTCAATTGCCTGTACCATTTGGAAGCGATGTTTTAGTGTTTTAGCCTCATGAAGATAAATCAGGGAAGCATTGGATGCTAAGTCATCCGTCAGTCGCTCCATCAATCTTGCCATCCTTTCTCAGCTCAACTCAACTGGGCAGATAGAGATCCCTTTGTCAAATAAAACAACCAAAAAAAAAAAAAAATCGGTTCGTCGGGATGCCAACCAAACCCGTTAAAAAGATATCTATACTTCTTTTTTTGACGAATCGGAATAAGATATGATTCTTTACCTTTAAATGTTTTAACAACAAATATGATTTCAATAAATATAGTTGAAATACAGCCTAATCTTTAGAGGTCTGTGAATTATTTTAATTGTCGTTTACGAATCGCATTTTAATTAATTTTATCGACGTTTTGTCAACATTTCAATTTGATTTTAGATACCAATATTTCATCTAGAAAATTTTAACTTTAGAAATGACTTCTTAACTTACAAAATAACTTTTATTTTTAACAGCTATTTAAATTTAGTAATAGCTATAATTACTGATTGAAAATAACTGTTTTAATATGTTTTCGATTATAAGTGAGTATAATAAATAATCACATTTAGTTTTGATTATTATTTATCAGTAAACGTTTCGGAGAACCCCTCTGAACTAGGTCTTATTATTATATCATAGTCTTTTAGTCTTAGACGATAGTTATAGTAATATGATAGTCTTATTATATTATCTTAGATACCGATCTAACTTCAACATGTATAATAAATAACCTAAAGCAACTTTTACAATAATGCCGAGAAACCTCCTCATGCCTCCGTAGTCTAGTCCTCAAATCCTTTATTATTTATTTCCGAAACCTATACACTGTTTTCAAATTACAAACGTAATGTACGCATAAAATATTATTTTATTTGTATATTTATTAATATAACACTGTCATCACCACTTATGCTGTTGACACATGTATCCTGTCAGTTAATAATGATCCGTCAATTGCATCCCAAACTCTTCAATCACACATCACAAACCTTGAAGAATGGTGAAGGTCAAATCGTCTTTACCCTTCGTCGTAAACCTATCACTTGCTGTCCTACAGTATCCTTTAATTACAACCCACTTATCCCTGTAGAACTAATCCGATACATAGGACTCCACCTGGACAAACGTCTCACTTGGAATCCTCATACAAGACTCATACTGAAGCGAAAAGAAACTGCTCGACGTTTCTGCTTACTCCAACACTTAACGGGACAAACGCTCTAAACTTGCAATTAATTACAAAAGCCTCATATACATGACTATAATAAGACCTATTAGGAGTTATGGAGTTGAGCCATGGAGCTCCACTAAACCATCAAATTCCTCTCGTATCCAATCCTTGAAATTCAAAATCTTTCCTAAAATCCTCAATGCTCCTTACTTTGTCACAAATAAAATAATCCATAAAGACCTTAATGTTCCCTATGTTTCTGATTTGACCCAATCCAGATACCTATCCTCCCATAATAAACTTCATAACCATCCGAATCCTCTTGTTTCTAACCTTGCTTCCTCTTCGATTCCTGATAACCCTCCAAGGCGTCTGAAAAGAAGATGGCCTCGTGATCTCCTCATGCAGACATATTATTAGAGTATTACCAATGGGTAGTTTCTCAAAAAGCGTTTTCATATGATTATATTCCTCTGTACACACTTCCTTGATGTATTTATTCTAATACAGTTATAAAAAATATTTATTAATTTCTTGCCGATTAAACGTTTATTTTATTTTTCAGGTAACTGACATTTTTTCTGGGTCCTAATCAGCTAATGCTTGCAGGTAAATTAATTTTTCAAATTTTGACTTATATCTTTGCATGCTTCTAGATCAGCAAAATTTGTTTGTTTTTATCAGCTATTAAATCACTATTATTTTCTTAATATTAAATCAACCCATTTGATCCTTTAGTCCTACTTAATTTTTTCTGTACACCAATTTTTTTTTCATTAGGCCGTTTTAAAGGGAGGAAACATTTTTAAAAATCTAACATCACAGCCTGGTTATGATTCCATATTAAGTATTTTTACAATCCATTATTTGTATATATAATAGATCTGTTGATAACAGATGTAGAGATTATAAATAATAGATCTTTCTAGATAGCGTTACATACCTAATTTATGAGAGAGAGAATCACTTTATTATCATAAAATAAAATAAAATGGTGCTGCCCAATTACATTGGGTTGCTAACAACACAGCATACTTATTAATCACTACAGACATTATTTAAAATTATTATACAATTATAGGATTAACAATATGTATGAGCATAGTATACAATATTTTATACGTATATATATATATATATATATATATATATATATATATATATATATATATATATATATATTATTATTTTTTTTTTTTTCCTTTTTTTTCTCCTTTTTTTTTTATAATTTTTACTATTTCTTTCATTCATTTATTATTTTATTTTTTATTTATTTTTTTTGATTTTATAAAAATAAAATCATTAGGGCTAATTTAACGTTGGCAAATTATTTTATCTAATAATCTTTGTTTTATCTCCTCATTTTTTTTAAATTGCAATATTAAATTATTTCTGTTGGACTAAAGGATCAAATGTGTTCCATATGTTTCCGATTTGGCCCAATCCAGGTAGCTATCCTTCCATAACAAACTGCAGAACCATCCGAATCCTCTCGTTTCAAACCTTGCTTCCTCCTCGATCCCTGATAACCCTCCGAGGTGTCTGAAAAGAAGATGAATTCGGGACCTTCTAATATAGAAATATAATTGGAGTGCTACCAATGGGTAGTTTCTCTTCATGTTTTACATTTCATGTTACTTGTTTCATATTTACTTGTTGTAATTATCATTTAATATAGTTGTAAATTTCAATAATAAAAAAAATATTGTATTCACAATATACATTTGCGAAACTTTTTTTTGGTGGGGGGAAGGTCATCGTGTATTTATATTGAAGTTCTATGTTTATAGTAGAAGTTTAACTCTTATTAATGTCACATTTACTTGCTGTATTTTCCATGTAATATAGTTGTAAATTTCATTAAAATAAAAAAAATAATAAATAAACGAAATTCATTTTTTGTATGTTAGTGTCTTGGAAACAATATACAGATACTTATTATGTATTTTAAAAAGAAAATGTAATTAAACACAATGTATTTTAAATTTTAATTCATAAAATGTAATATACACAAAATGTATTTTATTTTAAAATATTTTACTTGAAATAGTGCCCAGTTTTGGTCCTTCGCAACAATATTAAAAAATATATATTGATAATAATGTTTATTCAAATTACTATATATGTTTAAAATGCTCGTTATAACCTCTAATGCAATAAGTACACAAAATAATATACAAATATCTTGTATATTTATTTTGTAGTCAGCATAACAGACTGTTGGCATACAATCTCCTATGGGCATAGGATATTAAGTTTGAGGTTCTGTCGCTTAGGGCTTAACCCATGAACCAAGCCTGAATATATTATCCAAATCCTATTTGCCTCATAAATTTATGCACATCCGGATGTAATAACAAGCGCGTGCATATTTTCATTAATTACGAAATACATAACACTTGCTCATTAAGCATGTGTATTATGCAAATTTGTGATTAATTGTCAATCAGGAATAAGTTTTTTTTCCGTATTTCATATTTTTCCTTCATTATGTTACAAGTATGATTATTTCGAGAATTAATTCATATTTCTTATTATTAATTAATATTTTATTGAAGTTATCGTGACTCGAAAATTTTAAAATTTTACTTCTAATAGATGTCTGAAGAAAAAAAAAAATATTATACCTAAATTTTTTAATAATCAGCCTTCGATATAAAATTTAGAACTTTGACCCCGTAGTTAGTTACTTATTGCGCAGTTGTTTTTTTTTATCAGTTTATGGGATTCAGTATCTTTTAAGCTATTTATAATCTTGTTTTAAGGCAATGGGTATTCAAGTTCCAGTATTATTTCTGATAGTCTGCTGTACAGATCCCTTTTTGTTATTTTATTAACACTCATCTTTGTGAATGGATTCATCTCATCGGAACCTACAACTATTTTATTTACGAAAATTCCCGGAATACAACTTGGAGAAAGGCAAACTTGGTTAATTTCATAAGGTACTAAACACTCTGAACAACCATTTGTATTCCACTTGAATAGTAAGATAACTTTATCACAAAATAAAAAAAAAAGTGGCCTACAAAAATATTGGACCGTTTGGCGTGGTCTACTCTCCCAACTTTTCAAAATAACGAGGTTATATAAACCAAACGGTTCAATATTTTTGTATGCCACTATTTTTCTCGGTTTCGTAATTAAATTATCTTACGGTTCAATCGGAAAGCAAATGGTTATTCATGAGTTTTTCGTGCCTGATTAAATGAATTTACATAATTAAAAAACGCACCATTTCTAAGAATTTTTATTAATAAAAAAGTTGTACGTTAGGATAAGATAAAGGCGCTCACGAAGTCTTTGATGGTTGTTGATAATTTGATAAAAAAGTCTTTACCGAAGACTATGAGCAACACGCTGACAATTTCTGTCGAAGTATTTTAAATACAGCTATACACGCTGACGGTAAATTTAATGACAGTTGGAAAAAATACTGTGCTGATTTAATGATTATTTGAATCGTTTATTTATATGATTATTTATATAAAAAAGGAACTATCAACTTTATTTTAATAATTAATTTTAAGTAAACGAAAATAAACAAATAAATCTTTGGAATTCTTTAGAGAACGAGATGGACGAGCTCGTTGCACAGTGGTCCCAAACTCGAAATTTTTTTGGACATTATTTATTTTATTTTATTTCAGTTATTTTTCAACTGATTTCCTCGTTTCTTCCTTCTCTACTAAATATACTCCATTATCTGTGCAATGAATATAAAATATTATCAGAAATAATATATGAAAATACAAAAATAAATTATTAAAATTCTTGTTTTAGCTTCTAAAGATATTATTGATTTATGTATGTATGTATGTATGTATATATGTATGTATACATATATATGCGTTCAATATATTATGATTTATGCATTTTTAAATCTTGATAAATTTAAAATTTGGTACATTCAGCTGAAAAGCTAGTTTCTCGAAAATTTATAGATTTTCTAGTTATTTTGACAATATTGTGAATTTCAGAAAATGTCACTGTTAGACTTTCCGCTTGTAAAATAATATTTTCATTTTTTTTTTTAATACTTGTAAAAGAAACAGGATTCAGGAGTTCAATATAAAATTCAGTGGTTTATTTTTTAAATGCTTTTTTTGACTCATGCCGGTTAATTATCGTCCATGAATTCTTCTTCATTTTCCATATTGTTCTTCATTCTTATAATTGATAATATTTTGACTACTCATCCTACACATTTTGTATCTTTTATTTTTTATCTTCTTTAATATATAACTCATGGCACAGAACTATATTAAATATTATCATATTACCATGTTTACATCCGTGCCACAGGTATTGAGCAACGTCGACAAATATTAATTCCAAAGAGCCTCAAGTCAACGGTGGCAGCTATATGTTGTTCATTATTGATGTAGACATCTCTATGAATGTTTTCGAACAATTTTTAAACGATTAAAAAAATTCCAAACAATTGCAGTGGGGCAAATGCACAGAATTACCCTAGAACTTCCAAAATTAACTACAATTTGAAATGGTTCCCGATGGGCAAAATAAAGTTTTTTTTGCTCAATCAACGCGTATTTCTACCCACTAAAAACGTAAATGCATTTTAATTGACATAAACAAAGATTTTATGCCAATTCAGTGAAAAATGGAATTATTGATTAGCCAAATCCAGGCTCTTTTGTACATGTTTTTCAATACTTCTATTCGATTCAACAACTTACAATTTATTTTAGCTCCGTAAAAATTTGGCCATAGATAGCTTAGAGCTCCAGCTGTTGAAATTGTAAAGATGAAAAACGGGCCAGATGTGCAGTAAATAAATTCTGTTTATTCAGTTTGCCGACATTCATAATATTTTTCCTTCATTTTCTGAGTATTTTCCATCCTTCCTTTTTTATTTTCTATGATATATAACCAGCGACTCTGTATTATATTATTATTTATTGTTAATCTGCTCATTATAGTTATTATTATGTTTACCTTCGCGCCACAGGTATTGAGAAACGTAAACAAATATTAATTCCAAATGGGCTTAAATCAACGATGACAGCTATCGTTTGTTAATTGTTGATGTAGACATCTCAATGAAGCTTTTCTATTCTTTCCATTTCTATCTATCCTCTACAAAATGGGAAAACATTTAAGTCGAAATAAAATAAGATTTTATAATAATTTAGTGAAAACCATAATTACTGGTTAACCAAATCCAGCCCCTTTTGTACACGTTTTTTAATACTTCAATTAGACTCTTACAACAAGAGCTTACAAGTTATTTGAGGGCTCTAGATAGCTTAGATTTATTGCTTTGAATGGATATTGGTATTTTAAGTCCAAAGAAAAACGTAAAAAATAATATTATGTTCACTTTTTTTCACCATTTGGAGCCTCTGTGCTTTGGGACGTGAGTCCCAGAATGCCGGTTCTGAAAGTTGTGGGTTTGATTTCCCCCTGGTTCGGTTTGTCTTCATTTTTGGGGAAATGTAATCTTGACCCTCCCAATCTGGTAAGTACGCGGCGGCAACTTCAAGGTAGGGGTCAGCAAAAAAAAAAAAAAAGGTAGACCCACCAGTACCAGTAGGAATTGTTTTAGGAAGGACTCATAGGCAGATCTAGAGGGGGGGGGGAGGGGCTTTCGGGCTGAAGCCCCTTCCAAAATGATGAAATGTAACCACATTTCATCGAAAAAAATATTAAAAGATTATCTGTTAAAGTATTATTGTTCGTGTAATTACATTTAAGAATCACTGAAACACCATTTCATATAGGTAGTTAGTATCTTTTTTTTTTCTAAATTATTTATCGTTATATATATGAAATAAAAAAACTTATGGACTGAAGCCCCCCTCCCTCCCAAAAAAAAATTAAATCCTGGATCCGCTAGTGTAAGGATTGATATAATAATTAATTTATAGCATTAAAATCTAGCAACCCAATGTAATAGTCTTGGTCATGGTCTTGGTCTTGCGCGAGAGTCTCGCAACAGTCTTGCAGTTACTTATTAGGTTATTACTATAGAGATATTACTGTAATTTTTTAGATAGGAGCTAATCCCGAATGGAAAATTAGAGGGGTTACACACATATGGGTTATATGGATTATTAACATATAATAACTAAGATTGTCGAGTATTAGTAACTATATTGCCCTAATTTTTATTTAAAAAATCGATTTCTTTTACCAGTCCTGGTCTTTGTCTTGGAAGAGTTAGGCGACCTAGGTGTTGGTCTTGCAAAGTGCAAGACCAAGACCGATTTTGGGCAGCACTAGGCAGCACCCTTTTATGATAATAAAGTGATTCTCTCTCTAATTCATTTTGGCTTACATTTATTTAAACATAGCTATAAGGCACAATAAAAGAATAAATAAGTTTTTGACTGCTTTGGATGTTAACTTTTTACGTTTTGTTCTCGGTGTGACATTTGGTGAGCAGTCATTCCGACAAAGTACTGACGTAAATATCGGTTGACGATCAAGAGTAAAGGGCTAGGTAGGGATAAGGCTGGTCATTGTGGAACAAGCTCTAAAGAAGTTTACGACATCAATACCCCTTGGCCCTTTGGCTCCTCCAGGTGCCCCTATTAGCCCGTGCCAAATCTCTCTGCCAAAAATTCCCCCCTTATAACACTGCCCTCTGGAAATATATAACTTAATAGCAATAAATTAAATAAACATTGACTGTTAAAGTTGTTTCAGTAATTTGTATATCTATAAAAATAAAATATTCAGGGCAATGTATTTTTTTATTTAAATGTCCTAATCTTCTCGTTTTTTTTTTCGTTTCGAATCGACTCAATTTGAATGAAAATTTACCTCTGTAGGATACCACTTCAATAACATTTAACAAACCTTGGCACTTTGTCAATTGAAAGATCTGACGATTTTCTGTCCTACATTATCCTTTTGTAATATATAACTAGTTCTTACCCTCACAGACCAAAGCGAGCAGATTTCTCAATTTTCCTTTATTGGAAAATGCTCTCAAATTATAAATTTTAAAAAGTGCAGAGGATGAATTTTCTTCTTCCAAAAGAAAGAAAATCTGAACCACTACAAACCATGAAGGATCTTGAGTTGACTTTTTTTTCGGTGACTTCATCATATTTCTATAGCATACAAAAAATTCTTTTCTGCACGAAATGTTTGCCTAGTCTGGACTCTTCGAAATTTTGTCGACAAACACAAAACTTGTGGACAACTCCAGCTATTCATACGAAACGTATTAAAGCTTCTGAACCAAAGATATAACATAAACATGTTTGAGAAGTTTTTGTTTCATTCCTAGCCTCAAAGGAATGAAATATAAAACGTTATAGATGTATGTGGGAAGATCGGTAATTCGGCATTCCAACGGCTGTACTAACGTTGAATCTGGAGAAATTCCTTATTTTTAGGATGAGTGCTTTCATTAAGGGGGGGGGGGGAGAAGTCAGCCAAGTAAGGCCAGTATAGCTTCTTCACCATTTTCATTGGTTCCGCACTTACCTATATTTCAAAGTGTACCAATACCATTTTTTTTTTTTTAATTGAAATTTACAACTGTATTAGATGATAAATATAACTAGTAAATATGAGATAAGTAACATGGCATGTACAAAATGAAGAGAAACTACCCATTGGTAGCACTCCAATTATATCTCTATATTATAAGGTTCCGAGGCCATCTTCTTTGGAAACAAGAGGGTTCGGATGGTTCAGAAGTTTATTATGGAAGGATAGGTATCTGGATTGAGCTAAATCGGAAACATATGGTACATTAAGGTCGTTATGGATGGTTTTAATTGCGATAAAGTAGGAGCATTGAGGATTTTACGAAGGATTTTGGAATGTAGGGATTGGATACGAGAAGAAATTTGGTGGTTTAGTAAAGCCCTAAAGCTGGATACCGTAAGTCCAAATAGGCATTATTATAGTAATATTTATGAGTCTTTTGTTAAAGTTAGAAGTTTAGAGCGTTTGCCTAGTAAGTGCTGGATTAGTCGAAAACGTCGGGCGGTTTCTAGTCGTTTCAGTATGAATACTAATACCAATACTACTTTTCACCTTTCTTCTAGCTTTGAGCAACATTGATCGAAATATTGACATATCTAAGAAAATACATTTGCACGTGCGCAACCTGAAGAACTATATGGAGTTTAATGAAATTGCTATGGGTACATCAAGACACCAACTCGCACAATTCCTGAAAATTTCATAAAAATCGGATAGACGGTAGTTGGTTATATGCTCATCATATCGATTTGACTAACGACAGACATAAACTGAAACAAATTTGATCCTTGGTGTCTGGTACGTAAAACGCGATTAGAAATATTCGATTCTGGCACAATTTTTTTTTTAACCTCTCGCATACAAAGCTTCCGTATCTTCGGTAGTGAGAAAGCAAAATTAAATTAAATTTTGAATATGTAAATAATACACAAAACAATAATATTAGCATGGAACTTAATATAGATAATAAAAAATTAATATATAAAATTTTACGTGTATATATGTACACCAAACGGGATCGGAACTAGTTACGGAGTTGGTCCGGGTGGTAGAATTCAGAGGATGATAAATTTCGGAAAAAGTCTATTTTCAGCTTAACAAACAAATATGTCTTACTACTTTGTTTGTTTGCACCTTGAATCAATCAATGACGGGGATTATTATCTTACGATGATATATTTGTTTGCGTAATACATTTCCTTAAAATGCAAATTTAAAATGGCGACTTTTTTGAGAAAGACCTCAGATGAAAGAAGGGGAGCAAAATTAACTGTGCCTCTCCTGACAAAAATCCTAATTCCGGCTTCGTATTAAATATAAGAAAATATTCACCCATTGGCTTGAGGGAATTCCAAATGAACTGATTTTACGGATCATTTCAGTTTTCAATTGTTCAAGAAGTTTTTTCTTTTCTTTCGTAATTACTCCTTTATTAACATATTTCAATTTAGTGTCCCTCCTTTACTCGGATGCTACATAATTGGGTCAGCAGATGTATCTTTGAGCCCTTGTACCCCGGATTACACTTTGAACTGTATGACCACTAAACCGTTGGATTTACTGGATTAGCTTGTGTAAGTAGATGAGGATAATTTAGGGACCCGGCTCTGGGAACACTGGGAAGCTGGATAGATCTTACTCCATTAGGGACCTGAGTGCCCTGGACGAAGCTAATCCGGAATATCCATCCTGATCGAGAAGGCTGTGGATTCTCATTAGCTAATTGGAAGCGGTCTCTAATAATAATCCTTTCAAGTAGATTTACTTCCAGAATAGATATCACCTCAGCACTGGTTTTAACTTATCAAAAGTATAAAGTAATTATCTGTTCCAATTTCACTGACAGATTATTCAAAGTAAACCACAACTGCGCCCATCATCATCACTTTTCTCAGTCTATTGGTGTTCCTCAAGGTAAAGTTCTTGTTCCCATCCTCTACTCAGTTTATACAGCTGAGATCATTGTGATCATCAAGTAGGATGATGAAACTTATGTGGTATGATACAGTAATTACTTTCCAAACACTTCAATCACATTTAACAAACCTTGACACTTTGTCAATTGATGGCTTAAAATGAATTTCAACAAATCTGACGAATTTCTGTCCTACATTCTCCTTTTATAATATATAACTAGTTCCTACCCGGAATCCTCACAGACTGAAATTGCAAGAAACTGCTCGATGTTTCCGGCTAGTTTCACAGATAATACAAAAACGCTTTAAGCTTTCAATAAATTACATTTGGAGGTACCTAATTGAACTTTGGGACTACACCCAACTATTGATTCCTATCATATAGGATTGTAGGAATGGGGGATCGTACAAGGTGCTTTGGATGATACGTCTTGTATATTGTCTTGTAGATTAGTAATCTGTTGTCAATTGAAAGTTGAAATTTTCTAGTCAGTAGTCCATATAGTGATCCGTTCCTTGCCTTTTGCCTTATAGTATGTGAGTTCCACGTTTATCATCTATCTAAAAGGATGCCAAGGTACCGGATTATGTCTGAGAGAGGAAGCAAAAACATACAATTGGAGTATGATGTTATTAACACTGATTACTGAAAGAGTTTTAAAGGCGTATTTAAAAAAAAAAAATACATGGTAACAGATACATAATTAGTAAATACCAAAATTAAAACAATGAGTTGGGTATTGAATGGGATGCCAAAGCCTCAGTCCACACCTCCTAATGAAGCAGACAATGGCTGACAGCCCGTTGGCAGAACCTACGTAAATGAGAGAAGAGGTTCCTCACTCCTTTCCACGTGTTTGACACGTGCATTGCCCTGCTGATCTGTGACAGCGAGTTGGACCTACGATCGGCTGGCTGTTTATAGCACCTTCCTGTCTTCGGTTTCCTTTTCAGTGCGAGGGGAAGTGTCGTGTACGCTTTTGGAGTGCAGGAAATGATAAAGAAGAACAGATGTAACTAGGAGGAAATGATGATTAAATTTTATCCATATTAATACACAATCAATTAATAATAAATAACTGGAATCACCTATCTATTTAAGATTGAAACAGAATTTCATTGTTCTGAAAACCAAATTTTCGGATATGTGCAAATGTGTGTAGTGAAAAATTATTTCCATCATTATTTTTTTTTAGCCATTCACAATCTCCTCCATCGTCAGGGTTCCATTTTAAGAAAATACTACTACTTAACAACATTAATCGTTATCAATCAATAAATATACAACCACAGTACGGATTTCATTGTAATGGGACGAATTTTGATTGACTGGTTTCTGTAAGCAGCTCTTTATATTGGTCTTTGTCCTCCATGTATTAGAATGCCGATTCCAGATCGCTCTGGTTATTGTTCGGGGTATTTTTTCTCTCAAATATTTCGATACTTCTTTTAGGGTGATGGTTACTCTTTAGGTTTGGCAGCCGTATATCAGAACTGGCTTTATATTAATATTTTAGCATTTCGGGATTTCAGTAGCTTTGGATAAGAGAAGAAAGCTAAGTTTTCGTTTGTTATACACTGGTCTGTTTCAGACCGTTGGTCATTCATTAAAGTTATAATGGACCGAGGTATTAGAATTTTTCCACTTATGGAAACGTTTATACTTCCGCATAGTAGAGGCGAATATATAATATGAACATTTATATGCTACTACAATGCAAATTAATTTTTTTCTTAATCAAAATTTTAAAACAATCATCATAGTTTTGCAGTGCCGATTACTGTATAGCATTCATGAAAAGAAAACTGTCTAGTAAAAATTTAAAATAAGAATTATTATTAAAAAAAAAGAAGTTATATAGATTCCGTTGAAATAACAGTCGAAACAGTTTTTGGATAATATATTATGTAGTTATATATTATATATAACAATAATTTAAATTGTATAAATTAACCTCCAGATATTCGATGATCTGGAATTTAAAACGAAATGTCAGCTGCTGACGTAACAGCGTGGATTAATATTTGTTGTCGGGATAAGCCAATTATTAAACGAAATTTCACGCATGAATTTTCTGTGAAACCATCGAATTAAACTCTAAATCCTCCCAATGATACAGATTACTGAACATTATTTGATCCATTAAAAGATTATACTTTATGCTATGTATTTCACCGCTTGCAATTTTCCAATTTTTGATTATTTTCAAAAAATAAAAAACATTTTTTTCATATAAATTCAATAGCTTAAAAAAATGCTTAATGCTAATTTTTAATGCATAATCTATACCAACCGTTTCATTAATTCTTTTTGTTCATTTTTTTTAATTCAAATTATTTAGTTTTGGATTTTTAATTTTTTTTTTTTTACTAAATATTTACCTAAAATTATCTTATATTTTAAAATACCTAAAATATAAAACGTTAGCAAATTACACAATAAGTATGCTAATATAGAAAATCTTTTTATTTTTTTATTATCTATTATATTTACAACTAATCCAGTAAATTTTTACAATGGATATAATGACCTGAAACATTTAGAGAAACTACCAACTGGTAGCACTCTAATAATATTTATACATTAGGAGATCACGGGGCTACCTTTTTTTCAGACGACTCGGAGGGTTATCAGGAATTGAAGAGGAAGCAAGGTTAAAAACAAGAGGGTTGGGATGGTTATGATGTTTATTATGGAAGGATAGGTATCTGGATTAGGCAAAATCTGATAAATAAGGAACATTAAGATCATTATGGATGATTTTATCTGTAAAGTAAGGAGCCTTGAGGATTTTAGATTGTAAGGATTGGGTACAAGAGGAATTTGATGGTTTAGTAGAGCCCCAAAGCTCGATCCATTAAACCCAAATAGGCCTTGTTATAGATGTATATGGGTGTTTTGTAATTAATTGGAAGGTTGGAGCGTTTGTCTAGTAAGTGTTGAAGTAGTCGGAAACGACGAGCGGTTTCTTGTCGTTTCAGTCTTGTATGAGGATTCCAAGTTAATCGTTTGTCCAGGTGTAGTCCTAAGTAACTGATTTGTTCAACAGGGATAAGTGAGGTATTGTTAAAGGATGGTGTATGACAGGAAATGGAAAAACTTAAAAATTACTTTGGATTGATATTAAATTAGGTGTAAACTACTTTAGCTGTTATTATTTTATTTTAAAATACGTCTTTTATAACAAAATAATATTGCTTCATTAACTAAAAATCAGAGAGTAGGTATAAAAACGGAATCCACTAGCGAAAATCGGAAATGGTCATTTTCAGTGGAAGCATTATTCAGGTTTTTGGTATTTAACTTTTTGAAATGACTTCTGGTTTTCCCACAATTTGACCTGATTAATATTAAAGACCATTCAATTTTACATTGATTAAGGAGTTTTGTCAAAATTGGTAAGGTATTGTTTGAGAAAATCGTAATAATTAAGACATTTTTAAATTATAAATGTTTTAGACTATAAGACATTTTAGATTATAAAAATCATAAGTACGCTAATTCAGTGTCGTACGTTCTTACGTTTTTGAGCTATGCAGTTCTTGTACGCAGATATATACACAGAAATTTTGCGAGACTTACATTTAAATAAGAAAGTTTAAACTTATCTAAGGCTTAAAAAAGTAAAAATTAATAGTTTTCTCTTTCAATTTAGTTTAGTTTTATTTTCTGCTCGTGAAAAAGCTTTTCATTTCAAATATAATGTCACGAGGGGATAAAAAAAGAAAAAAGAATAAATGAATAAGAGATACTCCTATATTTTATTTCTTGTTAAATATTATTCATGATGAAAGGAAGATATAGCTCCTATAGGGTTTATTTCTGTAACATCAAGAAAATGCGATGAATTCAAAATGATTCCCAGAAATTTCTATAAGCCAGTTTCTACCATTGAATAAACACCCCTTTTTCACACGCATTATATATTAATCAAATTGATTTCCGATACTTTTAGGGCTATGAAGTATAGAAGTGAAATTTATTTTTAATGAAAACATTGACTGAATGGCCTAGAAAATGAATAGGCTGTGTGTCCTTGAAAGATAGTTAATGGTTAATGTGACGAGAAGCACTAGCGGATCCATTGATGAATTTGTAATTCAGCGCGAAAGTTTCTTTTTTTTTTTTTTAAATAATGATTACTACTTTGGGAGAAAAGGAAAAAAACTGACTAATTACCAATATGAAATGGTGTTTAAATAATTCTTGCAGTTCTATTAAATGTAATTACACGAACAATAATACTTTTAAAGATAGTGTTCTAATATTTATTTCATAAGATATACTTATATTTCACCATTTGGGGGAAGGCTTCAGCCCGAAAGAGCCCCCCCCCCCCTAGATCCGCCTGTGACGAGAAAGATAAAAATTAATAATAGAGATGTAGAGGAGGTTGATTTTTGGTATTATATTGGTTATTGTAGTATTTAGCAGCTTTTGTATTCTAGGTTAATCCTAACTACTTTTAGCTACTGAGTCACTGGTCATATGAAAAAAAAATTAAGAAACCTGAACCACTACAACCCATGAAGGGTCTTGGGTTCAGTAGTATGTAAAGAAGTACTGTTTCTTGTTCAACGGTTGTGCGAGGAGGTGATTTGACCGAGATCAGATTTTCCTCGTTAAGTAATTATGAGTATTTTTGGCCGCTTGGCTGGGTATACTCAAGGAGGGTCTCCCGAACACAGGGCGATGCACGGCTGATGAAACTTAAATACTTGCCATAAAAGAATAAATACTTACCATCAGCCGGATTCGAACCAGGGACATTGAGCTTTGGAAGTCAGTGCCTTACTCACTGAGCTACGCTGCACCTACTGGCCATATAATAAATATTGATTGTTGTTTTTTTTTTTTTTCTAATGTACTATCAAGATTTCTATCAGGATGTCTGTGGGACCTGAAACACTTGGAAAAAGCTGGGAAATTTTATTTAAAAAACACCGAAACTTTGTAAATTCTACAACGGGACAAATAAGCTAATTTAAGTGAGCAGTCACACAGTGGGACGAGTCATGCGAAACTTGAGTAATAGACTAAATTCGAAATTTCTAAAATAACCAAAACATGTTCTTTGTACTTTGAAGTATATCTTAGTTTGTTTTCAAGCAATTTCGAAGTGTTTTGATGGTAACATTTTAGTAAATATGTTCAAAAGTTTAATATTTTAATTATTATATTAATATTTTATAATAATTATATGTTATTCAGATGTTATTAAAACAAAAACTAAAAGAAATCGGGATAACCAGTCTTATTAGGTAGGGAAAGCGCACCAGCGATGGACGTAGCTAAGACTTTCTTGTGTTTTTTGGCTTATGCCGCAGTAATTATTATAGTTATAACCTTCTACGTTGGTCATTTAGAATCTCTAGAGCCTCCTTTTTCTATATACTTAATAAATATACTGTCATGCAAGTATAATCTCCATTTAAAAAAACAACACATTTTTGCACTATTAATGGACACCCCGAAATTCAATTGTTCTAGTAATAGACAGGAGGTGGGTACCAGTAATAGGCATACCTAAGAAAAATTCTAAAATCTTTATTTAACTATAAATATAACGATACAGATAAGATAAGATGAATGTTCAACTTACTCTTAGCAAAACTCTTAAGGAAGGTATGAAACACACTGATCCCAAGAGCACTATAGAAAAAACAATGATAGGCATTTTAAAATTTTTTTGTGGAAACTTTGTTCATACATTTGTCAATAGAGGGCATTGTTCTTCAATATAGAAAAAACTGGAACCTTTAAATGAACATGGAAGCTTATTATTTACATTTAAAATCAAACCTGTCCATTACTAGGCCACCTGTCAATAACTACGGCGTTCACTCTAATTTATTTTCGGATTTACATTTTTCATATTGATAAATTTTCAGATATTCAATCATTAGAACCAAATGTTGAATTTTATTGAAACTGTATCTGGTATTATGCAATTGTGGTAAATATAAAAAAAAGAAAACGGTCTTAATTCGGCCCACTTTAGAAATTATCAATATTTCATGGTTGATAAATATTCAGGACGCAGTCTTTTTTAAAATTTTTTTTATTTTTGCCAACGTTTCAACCCAAACATGTGGGTCATCTTCAGGGCTGAAAATGTTTTTTTTTAAAAATTGCAATCAGAGATATAATAGTATACGACCGCTAATTATAAATAATAAACTATAGTGATTGATGGCACATGAATCTTAACTAATATTCTAATACACATATTAAAATAGTTATACAAACTAAAAATAAAAAATAATGTATATAATCCATTTATATAAATTTGTAATATTTTCTCTTGCTAACCGTGGTTTGAGCACTGAGGTTGTTCATGTACTGACACATGTTTGGTAGGTAAGTAAAAAGGTCAGGGGGACTTCAAGAATTCATCAACACTTCAAGAGTTCATCAATATTTCATTGTAATTTTCCATGTTTTATAAAAAATATAATGTTCTTTTTGCCATTAGTTGTATTAATATAAAAAATGTCTGATTAATATTGTTTTATAATTATTAGGAAATAAATCTGCATTTTTTGGGGAGGAGGGGGTCAGATTTAAAGTTAAATTAGGTTGATTAAGGAACACGAAAAAATAAATAAATAAACCTTTCACGTAATTCCTACTACAACATGTGCTCTACCATTTGGTTCAGTAAAGTGTTGCCCAAAATCGGTCTTGATCTTGCACTTAGCAAGACCAAGACCAAGGCCACCTAACTGTTGCAAGACCATGACCAGGACTGGTAAAAAATCGATTTTTTGAATAAAAATTAAGGCAGAATAGTTACTAATACTTGACTATCTTAGTTACTGTACTTTAATAATTGGTATAACTAATATACTTTTGCATATAACTCTAAATTTTCATTCGGGTTTAGTCAGGTTTCTCCTATCTAAAAAATTAGTTATATCTCTGTAGTAATAAGCTAATAAGTAACTGCAAGACTGTTGCGAGACTCTTGCGCAAGACCAAGACTATGACGAAGACTGAGTTTGCAAGACCAAGACTCGCCTCGGGCAACACTAGTTCAGTACGACAAATTACATACAGTATGAATCTCATCAAAATTGTTATAAGGTAATAGTGTTAAAAATCGTTGTTTAGAGAATTAAGCTCTTGGTCCCACCGTGAGTCGTCTATGAAATAAAGACATTATTTAGGATCTTCACAAATTAAACTCCATTTTGATTGTATTATAAAAATTTTGAATCTTCCACCACATAGATATCCAAAAATATTAGCACTACATATAATTAAAAAAGAAATCGCATGGTTTAGGGACTTACTTAATCTGATTGAACTGCATGGATTAAATTTCAACTTGAATCGATCTAACTGTGACGATGTTAAACTATGGAGAGCTAATTTATATTTACTACGAAGAACTCAAATTCAAAAATACCCTCCGTCGTAAACCTATGACTTCTTGTCCTACAGCATCCTTCAATAATACTCCACTTATTCCTGTTGAGCGAATCCGCTACTTAGGACTCCACTTGGATAAACGTCTTACTTGGAATTCTCATACTAGACTGAAACAAGAAACTGCTCGACGTTTCCGACTGCTCCAACACTTACTAGACAAACGCTCTAAACTTTCAATTAATTACAAAAGACTTATCTACATAACTATAATAAGACCTATATGGACATACGGAGTTGAGCTTTGGGGCTCCACCAAACCATCGAATTCCTATCGTATCCAATCCTTCCAATCCAAAATCCTCCGTAAAATTCTTAATGCTCCATACTTAGTCACAAATAAAACCATTCATAAAGATCTTAATGTACCATATGTCGCTGATTTAGCTCGAGCCAGATATCTATCCTTTCATGATAAACTTCAGTCCCATCCAAATCCGCTTGTTTCCACTCTTGCTTCTTCCTCGATCCCTGATAATCCTCCTAGGCGTCTGAAAAGGAGATGGCCTCGTGATCTTCTTACTTAAAATTATTTAGAGAGTGCTACCACCGGGTAGTATCTCTTCAAGCCTGTACATGCCATTATTTATAATTTGCGCATATTTACTAATTGTATTTGTATACAGTTGTAAATTTTATTAAATAAACAAAAAAAAATCCAAAAATATTATTTTGTATTGTTTTGTAATTTATATTTAGTAATTTTGATAAATAAGAAAACTTTTTCTTCTTCTTCTTCTCTTCATTCTTTAGAATAAAAAAAATTCTCCCGTCACTCGAAATCGTTTCTCCGTTGTTATGTTAGAAGCGGGAGCTATCCATCATGAAAACGTTATTTCTTTTTGAATAGATCTCATCATAATTCTATGACCGTAAGGCTTTCAAAATGAAGTCATGAACGTCAAAGTACGTCTTCCTTCCATGGGGAAATCTCTCTCTCAGGTGTATTGCTTCGCTGAGGTGGAGTTTGCTTACAAAAAAAAAAATCTCCCCTGCTATGACGTTGGGGGAAGGATGGAGGGGGGGGAGTATGATTGACAGTGGAAATAACTGTCTTGGGCAGGAGTGGCCAGCTGTTGAGGAGCGGTCGTTACGAAACAGGAGCACCTCCAATTAGTCCAACCTTAAATATCTCTCCTGATTAAAGTACCCGTAAACGATGGCCTTACGCCAGTGCGAGGGTTATTAGTAAATATTTACATTAATTAGTCCAACGAATAAAAATTAATTTTCCTGTGTCGGAAAAAAAAATATACAGTTTTATTAATTTATGTTTAGTCGATTGATTACTAGGTGTATCATAATCTGTCAAGAGGTAAGATAGTTTCTCAGAAATCCGATAGTTTATTCAAATAAAATTCTGTTAATTTTATTTTTTAATTTACAAAAAAAAAAAAAAACTTGGAGTGCTACCAATGGGTAGTTTCTCCTCATGTTGCACATGTCATATTACTTGTTCATATTTACTTGTTGTATTTATTATTAATTACAGTTGTAAATTTCGTTAATAAAAAAAAAATAAAATAAATTTTTTTTTATAAAAATTGATATCACGCAGTTATATTGCGAATCGCTTGATAAATTTCTTATGAAACTGGGAAGCATATGAGCGGACTTACCATTCTCTGGGAGGGGGGTAGTGTTGCCCAAATGCGAGACCCAGACGAGTCTTGGTCTTGCAAACTCAGTTTGGTCATGGTCTTGGTCTTGCACAAGAGTCTCGCAACATGTGGGGGCGGGGTGGCCGAATAGGCTAAAGCGTGTGCACAGCACCGCTAGTTGCCTGGCAACCGGATAACAGAGGTTTGAGATGATATAAAAAGTACGAGTTCGCGTCCCGGTGCCGGAGGGGATTTTAAATTCCCCGTCCTCACTCCCCCGGCCCGAGAAAATCCCGTATAGCCTAAAAGGCGAGGTAGGGAAGAACAAAAAAAAAAAAAAAAAAAAAAAAAAAAAAAAAAAAAAAAAAAAAAAAAAAAAAAAAAAAAAAAACTGTCTCGCAACAGTCTTACAGTACTGTATTTTGTAGATAGGAGAAACCTAACTAAGCCTGAATGAAAAATTAAAGGAATTAAATGCAAAACTATAAACTATATTGGTTATACCAATTATTTACATATAGTAACTAAGATTGTCGAGTATTAGTAACTATTTTTCCTTAATTTTTTATTAAGAACATCGATTTTTTTTACCAGTCCCCTGGTCTTGGTCTTGCAAGAGTTAGGCGGCCTTGGACCGATTTTGGGCAACACTAGAGGGGGGGTAGGCGTTGGACCACCAAAAAAAATAAACCCCTCGGGAGTTTATAACATGTACACAAATTATGAATGATAATTAACATAATCAACGTAGTAATTATTGTAAAACTAACAATATAATACTATATAAAAAAATAAATTTATATGTATGTCCATAGATTTTTATTTTGCGTATGGCTATATTTGAAAATAGATCAATAGAGCAATTGAATATATCACATATTTTATTTTTTATTTATAGGTTTGAGGCAGGGAGTTGAACTCTCGATTGTCCCGGATGCTTCAAATATTCACGTAAAAATGGAAGGGTGCACACGAACGAATCATAAAATCCTAGAATATGTTGCTACTTATAATTATCTTTCAATATAAATTAGAATTTCAGTAATAGGAACATTAGGTATAAGACGTGGTAAAATACTTGAGTACCCACTTCTAAATCTTCGTTTAGCCTTCTAGTAGACTTTTCTTATTTTGTTAATTGATTTTAGTATACATATTTTATTCATTCATGTAGATTAACTGTTATCGATTATATCTTTGTTCATTATAATCACAACCTTTCTCTATTTTTATTGGAGGGCGATCGCCTACCTCACCCCCCCCCCTCTTCGCCCCTCCCGAAGTCTTTGTACGAAAGAATCCAATGCTGTCTGGACTGTTTATTTGGCTTCAATCAACTCCAAGCTTGGACAAGAAAAATTGGTGAATTTTTCTGCACACGCACAGAGAACATTCCATGTACATATCCCACATGATCCAGTTCTGCTTGAATGAGCGCCACTTTGCGGGCTCTTGGACTATGGTGAACTCGAGGGATGCACTCTCACCGGCAGGTTTATGTCTTCTCCGCTGTAAGGAAACTCAGAAGAAGAAGCTTGATATATCGTGCAAAGAGTAGTAATGAAACAAAAACTACTGTGTAAGCTCAAGACCACACGATAGAAGTGAAAACATCGACAAGCCGGGATTAACAATATGAAATATACATTTTCTTTCTTCACAAAGTATACAACTCTTTGTGTCATATATATATATATATATATATATATATATATATATATATATATATACATAAAAATACATATACACACTAGCGAATCCAGGATTTAATTTTGGGGGGCTTCAGCCCGAAAGCTTTTTTGTTATTGGTAATTTCTATGAAAAAAAAGAAAGATACTAATTACCTATATGAAATGGTGTTAAAGTGATTCTTGAAGTCCTATGAAATGTAATTACACTTATAATTACTAATTACTATTATAATAATACTTTAAGAGATAATTTATTTCCATAAAACGTGGTTACATTTTCACCATTTTGGGGAGAGCTTTAGCCCGAAAGCCCCACCCCGCCCGGTAGATCCGCCTGTGCATATACATATATATATATATATATATATATATATATATATATATATATATATATTTCTTTAAATAAAACTTAAGTAACGGTGACGGCGATCAGTAATTTATCGAAATACTATCAGTTTCAACAGGAAATTGAACAGAAACGCTTAATTTCTTATTTAAAAAAAATATCTTAAAGAATATTCCATAAAATAAAAAAGTAACAGAACGAACGTCCTTTTTTTTAAGATGCCAAAATATCTATATTGGCTGCAAATTTGTTTCCGAATTCTCCACATTCAAGTGTTGAGATATTTTAGTCCGAAAGTTTAAAACAGACATTATTATTTTTACTGTTGTTTTCACCCTTTTTGCCTCTCTAACACAGAGTCACGTCTAGATACGATTTTGAATAATAGCTCATTATAAAGAGGATGCAATGCTGAATCTTTTCCTTGCTTACAGTATGCGGGTCCAATTTTTAGTTTCTGAGATATTTTAATCCAAATTCAACAATTAGTTGACTCTAGTCGAATTTACCCGAATGAGCGTTACATAGCCGAGATTGACGGCTCAGTCTAATTCAATACCCACAAAATAAAGTCCTAAACACGCCTCAAGACTTTATTACTTAAAAAAAAAATATTCCTTAGTTACCCCAAAACCTATCCCATGTTAATTTACTGATCGAATTGAGGTCATTAAAAAACTCATTACCTCTAAATTTTAAATATTATTACTTACAAAATAAAATTACAACTAAGAATACTGCCACTTCTGAACTGCCGGATATATTTAAACACGATCAATACATTATGAAGAAATTATACACGAGAATAATTTAAAAAAAATATTTCTCATAGAAATATTTTAATTGGTTTTAATCTTTAGTATATGTTTAATGAGAAATGGGTATTACTTAAGTTATTTGTTTTTTCCCTAAGGAGGCCAAACACTTACGTCATTATATAATGGCACGATAATGAACCCATAATGATCGGATTTAATGGCCTATTATTCATCATTATCGATGATGATACATAGAGGCATTATTTAGTATTATTTAAATAAAACGTTATTTATAGACTTATTTTTCCCATTATAATTATTACTTGGAAATATAAAAAATATACGCATATATATTTTTATCACTTGCTGTAATGAGACTGTTATTTCACTTATCAAGGGATAATATATCTTCTTCGCATTCTTAGATAAAAAATTCTCATTTCTTCAGCATGAATCATAATTTGGCTAATTCATGCGGGAGTCGAACCCGCATCCAGTTGTTACGAGGGAACATATGATCCTTGCGAGACAACATATGCTTGTTGCGCACCATTACCTGCTTGAACTTGTTTTTGTAGGATGATAATCAATTGAATAACCCCATTCAGCTCGTTCATGGAATGTTGTTTTTAAACTCGTTTTCTGATCTTACCAAAGAGTGTAAAAAGAAAATTTAAAAAAAATCAAGACTGAGCCTTACGGTGGTATGAATTAACCTCCGGTTAAAAAGGAATACTTTTATGAAACTCGATGAAAAAGGACTCGTTTCAGCCAATTTTATGTCACTTCTTATTCTAAATATTGGCGGTAAAATGGGTTAAAGTATCGATTGAGCATCAAGTAAGTGAAGGATGTTACGGGATTTTACAATAACGTTATTGTTTCATAAAAGCGTCTCTCCCATCAGCCTGAAAGAGTTTCTTTTTTCATTGAATTTCAAAAAAGTATTACTCTAAGTATAACCCTAGTCCTTTCTCCATCACTGAATATTCTTCATAGCATTTACCTGGTATTTCATAAAAAATTATATGTTCGAATGTATCGCTCATTGCCAAAATCATTAGTATGAAAATATTATTATTTATTGGATAGTGACACTAGCGAATCCAGGATTTAATTTGGGGGGACTTTAGCCCGAAAGCTTTTTTTTTTCATAAAAATAACGATAATTACTTTGGATAAAAAGAAAGAAACCAATTACCTATATGAAATGGTGTTTAAGTGATTCCTAAAGTCCTTTTAAATATAATTAACCTAACAATAATACTTTAAGAGCTAATTTTTTAATATTGTTTCCATAAAATATGGTTATATTTTACAATTTTGGGTGGGCTTCAGCTCCAAAGCTCCCCCCCCCCCGTAAAGCCACCCATGGATAGAGATACACTCTTAAAATTATATTTGCAAATATCTCATGGGAAAAAATATTGTATGTGTGTATTAACTTCAACCTCGATTTTTTATGCAAGCAAAAATAAAAAATATATAAATTAAATAAACATTACATTGAAGGGTATATATTATGTGTAAAAATGTATGCGTTATTTACTTTATTGACAGTTGATAACTGTTTTGAGGAATGTTGTAAAAATTGAACAATTTATGTTTGGTTTATCAGTATTGAATTTGATTGAATTGAAATAGTATGAATTAACTTCAAAATTCAGTATATTTTTTTCATACTGAATACTTTCATTTTAGAAAGAATAGTTATGTTTTTAACCAAAAACTTTTGTTTACGTCTATTGATTATACATTCTAATAAACAATATTGTTTCAATGCATTCGAAAATTTAAAAAAAAAAAAACACTGTTTAGTTTCTCGGGAGCGAGTTTAACGGAACCACCGACGTTTAAGCTAAAAAATAATCTATTAAATATACATAACTTATCAATTAATTTGAAAAATATGTTGATGATCTTCTTAGAATCTCATTAATTATTTTTGTCTGATTGTACAATAATCACTGGATTTCTTTTTTTTTTTTTAATCAAGAAATAATATATTCTGCCACATAAGGGCACTAATAGATAGAGTGCGACTCATTCATAACATATATACAATAAGACAATAAAAAAAAAAAAAAAAAAACTATGACAAAAGTGAAAATAAAATTTTAACAAAAATTTTACTAAATTTTTTTTTAAAAATTGCATTCATACTTATTAGGTTATATATTACAAAATAATATAATTTTTAGTTACTTTATGGTTTGTGAAAAAGTAAATCTACTTCCTAGTGTAAATCATTCATTTCTTACAGAATCCTGTTACTAGTGTTGTCCAAAATCGGTCTTGTTCTAGCACTTTGCGGGACCAAGACCAAGGCCGTCTAACTGTTGCAAGACCAAGACCAGGACTGGTAAAAAAAAATCAATTTTTTAAATAAAAATTAAGGCAAAATAGTTACTAATACTTGACAATCTTACTTACTATATGTTAATAATTGGAAATAACCAATATACTTTAGCATTTAACTCCTCTAATTTTCCATTCGGGTTTAGTTAGGTTTCTCCTATCTAAAAAATTACAGTAATATCTCTATAGTAATAAGGTAAAAAGCAACTGCAAGACTGTTGAGAGACTCTTGCGCATGACCAAGACTGAATTTACAAGACCAAGACTCGTCTCGGTCTCGCATTTGGGCAACACTACCTGTTACATATTCAAAGTTTCAGGTATTGGGGCCTCTACAAAAACATCAAATTCTTCCCATATCCAATCCTTACAATCCAAAATCCTCCGTAAAATCCTAAATGCTCCTTATTATGTAAAAAATAAAATTATCCATAAAGACCTCAACATTTCTCTTGTGGAAGACTTGTCCCAAACTAGATATACCTCTTGTAATTCCAAACTCTTTGGTCACCCCAATCCTCTAGTCACTGGCGGATCTACTGGGGGAGGGGAGGCTTTCGGGTTGAAGCCCCCCCCAAAGTGGTAAAATATAACCATGTTTCATGGAAAAAAATATTAAATAATTATCTCTTAAAGTATTATTGTTCGTGTCATTACATTTAAAAGTACTCAAGGAATCACTTAAACGCCATTTCATATAGATAGTTAGTTTCTTTCTTTTTTTTCCAAAGTAATTAGCGTCATTTTTATGAAAAAAAAAAAGCTTTCGGGCTGAAGCCCTCCCCAAAATTAAATCCTGGATCCGCTAGTGCCTCTAGTTCGTAACCTTTCATCCTGATAACCCTCCGAGGCCTCTGAAAAGAAGATGGCCATGGGATCTTCTAAATTAATTTATCTTTGAAGTCTTACCAATGCGTAGCTTCTTCACAAGTAATTTCATGTTAAATATTCCTATAGCAGATTTACTAGTTGTATATATGTTTACAGTTGTAAATTTCAATAAAATAAACAAAAGTTTGAGGGCTCTTTCCCATCTTCAGGATTTTTACTAACAGGATGTTATTAAAATTTTTCACATAACATAAAATGCCGTCATATTTTTTTACAATTTAGGAAAATTCTAATCGTCCTTAAATTGTTGAACTGGTCAATAGAATGTTCCTAAATTTAAATACTGTTAAAGTATTACGATATAAAAAATTATGGATTTTACTAATATGACACTTTTTTTTTTAAATTTTTGTTCATACTTTTTGAATATTATTCAGTCGTTAATTTGCTTCTGCTTATTTTATATTTGTATGTATATAGATTGTGAATGTGGTCTTACCTCACCATAATTCTCTTCTAGTAGACGGAATATTATGTTACTCATTGATGAAAAAAAAAACTTATATGACAAACTTTTAGGAAAAGGGAAATAAAAAAAAAGAATAAAATTCCTGAAGATGGAGCATTGCCAAGAAGCGTTGAATATGTAACGAGATTATATAAGAAATAAATAATTTACATCAGGACTGTTGGTTAATATTAATAAACTAGAGTGATCCTTTCTGTACACATTAATTTATCGATATAATTTGGATAACAGTTTTTTTCTTGAACTGTCCAGGACTATTATGATTATTGCAATCGTTAAAAACTATAATTGAGTTAATCTTTATCACTATTACTATTGTCCTGAAATATGACAGATTGTAACATATCTTAACAAAGAATTAAAAAAAAATGTAATAATTAAAATAATTATCATTACAGCTTGTACGCACTCCTAACGAAATATTAAAGTATAGTCTTTCTCATTCAGTAAAATTTTTCTTATAAATCACTCTTTTATTTTTTTAATAATTTTTTTCTTCTTTTATTTTTTTATTAGTAGTCTGCTACACTGAAGGGCATTGGTACTAGGGCTATAGTACATAAGAAAGGAAAATAAATAAAAATAACCAAGTAAGAAGAGAAAGAAAAAAACAAAGATATATATATATATATATATATATATATATATATATATATATATATACATATTTATATATATTTATATAAAGATAAAGTAATATACAAGATAAGTAAAATAACAGATTAAAGCCGAATGATAATAAAATAAATAAAACACATTCACACCTATGTACAATATTTACATTGGCCCAGGGGACTCTGAGTCAAGCTTTGTCCGCCAATTGTGAAAGCCAAAGCAGGACTCCAGGACATCCCAGTGCTTCTCTCCCAGCCACGTCGCTGTTATTGTAAGCAAGTGGAGACTGAATTATCGGATTTTTTCATTGCTTTCCAAGTATTGCTTTCAATAATTGTTATAAAAACTTGTAAGTAATTAATTAAGGGTTATTAAATGGACATTTTGGCTCTGTTACAATTAGATATTATTCTAACCGTTGCTTCAGCTTTGTGTGGTGCCGGGCATCCATTAGACATTATATGGCGTTCCATATTCCCTTGGAGATGCTAATCGAATAAGGCCAAACACGAACTAATGTCCTTTTGGTCTATAAAGGGAATTAGAAAATCCCTATTCACACAGTGTAATTATTAAATGCTTTGTGCTCAGATTGGCTAACTGGGCTCTTTTAATATAAATTATTAAAATTCGTTTATTAAATTAAATATTCTTTACAACTTCAATTGATCACGCATTTAAGGTATATGCACCAGTAGCTGATAGTATGTTAGTACCATAGAAAGCAATTAGTGATATCGGCATCGAACTTTCTGGCTCTTTTATTATTATTATTTGGAATATATTTCTAAGCTGGGGTAAATATTTTAATTTTTTATCCTTTTGAATAACTTTTTTTTTTTATTCGTTGAAAATTAATACATTCTGCCACATTGGGGGGCATTAATATTAGGACTACCTTAAACATTCACACAATATGTACATACACATGATAACTAAAATAGAGAAAAAAGGAAAAGAGTTGTAGAAAGTAAAATAAGAAAATTAACATACATATGCAAAAAAAAAAAAAAAAAAAAAAAAAGGTGATAGGGAGAAACTAAATGAAATTAAAATACATACAATACATTCACACCTATATACCTTTGAATAACTAATAATTTTAATGTGATAATACTGTTCCTATTTTAATGAATGTATCAATGTTCCTCGACCTATTTATTGACAGTTAATGTCACGTTTTTGCTGATTAATGGTAAATAAATCGCACTCGATATTAAACCGTAATAGGATGCAATGCTTATTTAGCGAAATGGAAAACCTACTTATGGAGCATGACTCTCCGAAATAAATAAATAAATATATATATATATATATATATATATATATATATATATATATATATATTTCTATTATTATATAAATAACTTTAATTTAAAATAAACTCTTTAGTTTCTCTTGTTGTGAAAAACTAGCAGGAGTATTTTAGCATCCTTAGGCATCAACATTACAAATTACATAATATAATTAATGTATAACTGTATGTATTTGTGTATATGTACATACACATATACATACATACATACCTAAAGAACTATATATTATGCTCTATATATAGTTGGTAAACATTGTTTTAAACCAGGGCTTTAATTTAAATGTTAACTTTTATTTGTACTCAGTTTCGGTATGAATGGAATCTTTATTTTCAATTTTTTTTTTTTTTACGTGACTTTAACTTTTTTTCTTTGCTACTTTTTAAGTTTAGGTTTTACTGAACTTTTATTTAAAAAAAACTTTTTTAAAAGGTTTGATGATTTAAAGTTTTGATTGAATCAAGTAATTCATTTAAGATAAATAATAGCTATATTCTAAGCTTTATTACTGTCTATCTCTGATTTGGTGGATTTTTTTTTTCATTTAAAAAATTTAATCTTTTATCATAAACCTAGAACATTATTACAAAGATATTTATCAGAAATTTTATTTTTAAAATTTTTTCTTAATATGTTTCAAATATCGAACTTGTTAATAAAATTTTATAAAAGTTATAACCGCTCCTTTAAACAACTTTTTAATCTCAACGCTGCAATAAAATTTAACTATAACAAAAATCGTTGTTTTATTACATTTCGAATATATAATAATTCTGAAAATTTGAAGAAAAAAAAAGAAGAAATAAAACAATTACGAAAGAAAAGATCCTCTGAATAAAAATAAAAGAATTGAAAATTCCATCCCACTACATCTCTTTGGAGTTAGGTAATATGCAGGTGTAGAGAAAAGCACAATAAAATTGTAAATCACTGAGCATACCATTCAATCAAAATCTGTACCATTTAACAAAAGAGAACGCTTAGGATAAAGTATTACCGGAACATCATTCAACGTACCAAATGTTATAATTCATTCATTCACTGTTACAATTTTCATTGAATTCATTTCATGAAACAGGTTTTTATGATTTTTTTTATGACTTTAAAGCATTTTCAATTATGTTTATGAGGAATATATATATATATATATATATATATATATATATATATATATATATATATATATATATATATATATATATAAGGAAAAACAGACCAAGAAAACGTGCATATGTAGTTTGTCACTTATATATACGCATCAATTCTTATGACAGAAATCTGGGAGAAAAATACAATTCCATAATCACCTTACATGAAAATTATTTGAAACATCATTATTTTTAAGTTTTTAATTATAATAAATAAAATGCGTTTTAGGCAGCTATGTTTAATACAATTCATTCCATATCACGGAAAAACAAGAAATAAAATATATATATATATATATATATATATATATATATATATATATATATATATATATAAGCACAAATGTGTTTCCAGCATAAATGACTAAAAAGCTTTTATTTCTTGTTTTTCCGTGATATGAAATGAATTGTATTAAACATAGCTGCCTAAAACGCATTCCATTTATTATAATAAAAAACTTGAAAAAATAATGATGTTTCAAATAATTTTCATGTAAGGTGATTATGGAATTGTATTTTTCTCCCAGATTTCTGTCATAAGAATTGATGCGTATATATAAGTGACAAAGTACATATGCACGTTTTCTTGGTCTGTTTTTCCTTAGATATCCTGTCCTTCTATATCCCATGGTCCATGCATTCCTCGTATTTCTTTTTTGCTTTTCAGATTTGAAGAATCTTCATCTTGGTTCTTTTCTATTTCCATCCTTCAAAACCCCTCGAAATTCTCGATATCCCTAATCTTCTTATCTCCCGTCCCTCCTTCCACCCCACGAATATCAGATCATAGAACTGTTCTTCCAACAAATCTCATAATATCTATGCCACCTCCTTCTGGAATCTCTTATCCGATTCTATCCGCAAAGTTTGCTCTTCAGCTTCGTTCGACGTAATGCTCTAGATCCTTAATTCTCAATCCTGTGAGGAAATGTAATCTCTCAATAAGTTCTCGTATATTCTTATAATATTATAGTGTTGTACATGATACACGTAAATTATTTAATTTAATTACTTAATGTATAAAAACAATAGTTTCTCCCTCTACTTTGCAATAATTTTATTAATTCGATAAACTGAGGACAATTAAGGTATAACTTGGTATTATCATCCTAGTTTAATTCCTTTATTTATCTCTCTTTTAAACACACCACTCATAAAACAATTAACTTCCTCTAAAGTATAGTCTATCGTCAATTAATTTTTAATAAAGTATTTTTTGTTGCTAGATTTATTTGGATAATAATAACAATACACCACGGACATATGATATTATGGATCTATGCTTACATTTATTCTTTATGTACAAATTAAAATACTAGCTATGAAAAAAAAATAAAAGAAGAAGAAAACATAAGTTAAAATTATATACATTAAAAAAAGAAAAAAAATACATTGTACAAATTAAAAAAAAAAAAAAATTACTAGTCACACATTTATTCCTATTTACAATAAAATATTTAAATTCGTGAGTTATAGCAATTTTATTTTTTAATTTTAAACCAATAATTATATTACACCTCTTATTTTATTATTTCTTGTATATGTCTATATATATTTATGTGTGTGTGATATATATATATATATATATATATATATATATATATATATATATATATATATATATATATATTATATAATATATTTGAGTTGCTTCTCAATTTTTACTGTTTTAACTCTCATCAGTCCCAAAAACAAAAACGTCAAAACAATATTTATAATATACCTGACATCCTCCTCGAAAAATAGGAATAATGAAATTTCAGGACCTCCTAGACCTCTATTTCATATATTTTTTGTTTCTACATTTTCTCCTTGTATATTTGTCTGCTTTGCTTTAGTCTTGCAGGAAATCGCATCCTAAATAATGAGAGGCAAATTATAAATCTTTCAGTAAGAGCACCATACCTTATGTTTGCCTTTTTCTGTTTGACTACCCAGATTTATCCCCAAATTTTTCGTTTTATTGTTTTTAAATTATGTTTTATCTGTATTTAACTAATATTGATAAAGGAATTGGATATTTAATAGGTATCAGCTACTGGAGCCTTATAATGGGGACTTATTCCACTAGTTGACAGGTCTGTACACTGTGTTTGTGCATTCTGCAAAAACGTTCTTTGTGTAGTCATTTACTGCGTTACTACCTTGCGACAGTTTGATGACCCTAGTTCACTGCACTAGTTGTGCAGTTGGGTTTTATTTATTTCCAATGCTTTTTTCAAAATTCCTATTTTCATGAAACTTTCGCTTGTGCCTCAAGAGTAGTGTGCCGCAAGGTAGTAACGCAGTAAATGCGCTGTCCATGCTGATTGAACCAACATAGTGTATCCACCATGTATGGAATCACCGCAAAATAAATTTCACCCGCTGTCCCAAAGTTCATACCGTAACTATTTTAATAATTAAAATCAGCATGGACTGAACTGCACTTATCAACTTAATTTAATTAGTCAAACACTGCTTATTTTAAAACCTCATTACATTTTCAACAATCCCAAAATTAAAATCTACATTCTTAAAATTATGTTTATGTATTGCTAAACCAGCTCATAAATATTACTTTAAAATAAATACGATCACAGCCCTATTATGAATTTCCTCTTATAAACAAAAAACCATAATTTTTATTCTTTACATTCAATTTTATAACTCAATACACCATTTTTATATTTATAATTTAACATAAATTATTCTAAAAATATACCTAAAATCTTGATTTAACTTCTGCTATTTCTTACAAGCTTCCTTGAAACATTTTATGAGAGAATTTTTCTGATTGAGATAAATAATCGTCAAAATAAAAGATTTTTTCAAGTAGATTACTTTGTTTGCACAGGACGTAGAAGATGCTGGATATATGTTAAGAAAATTGAATGAAAATTATCAGCAGTGGGGACTAGCTATTAATGCAGAGAAAATGGAATACATGGCATTCAATAATGAGGATATAGAACTGAATCCAGGAGAGGTTCTAAAAAGAATTAAACATTTTAAATATCTTGGTTCCATGATTCAAATAGATGGTGCATGTGAAAATTAAAAGAAAAATTTCAGATGGCAAAAATACCATATCAATGCTCAACTTGGTATTACGGTACCGGAAAATTATCCCCAAAACAAAAAAACAAAAAACAATCTACAATAGTATAGTACTGAGCATTATGGCATATGGGTCAGAAACTTAGACCATAAAAAGCAACCTCAGGAAGAAACTTCTAGTCACCGAAATTGACTACTGGAGACGAGCGGCGGAAATATCCAGAATGGATAAAGTCAGAAATACGACCATCATAGAGAATATGGAGGCTAAAAGAACCATTCTGGAAGAGATTGAGATAAAGCGAAGTGGTATGGACATTTGAAAAGAATTCCTGAATAAAGACTACCCAAAGGAAGTCCAATTATGGAAAACTAGAGAAAGAAGAAGAAGAGGAAGACCTGGGATAACGAAATGAAGGAATGGTCAACGGGAAGAATGGACCTTAGATAGGATATTCTGGAAAGAAGCCATCCAAGCCCTTTAGTTTAAGGAAATCGACTAATAGTGAAACTCCTTATAAATTTTTTATTTTATTTTTTTTTATTTTAACGAAATTTAAAACTGTTTTTTATGGAAAATAAAACAAGTAAATGTCACATTGGTAACATGACATGTTCAACATGAAGAGAAACTACCCATTGGTAGAACTCAAATTATAGTTCTATAATAGAAGGTCCCGAGGCCATCTTTTTTTTCAGGCGCCTCGGAGGCTTATCAGGGATCGATGAGGAAGCAAGGTTTGAAACGAGAGGATTCGGATGGTTCTACAGTTTGTTATGGAAGGATAGGTATCTGGATTGGGCCAAATCTGAAACATATGGAACATTAAGGTCTTTATGGATGATTTTATTTGTGGATTTTGGATTTAAGGATACGAGAGGAATTCGATGGTTTAGTGGAGCCCCAAAGCTCAATTCCGTAAGTCCGAATAGGTCTTATTATTGTCATATATATGATTCGTTTGTAATTGATTTAAAGCTTAGAGCGTTTGTCTAGTAAGTGCTGCAGTAATCGAAAACGTCGGGCGATTTCTAGTCGTTTCAGTCTGGTATGGGCGTTCCAAGTGAGTCGTTTGTAAAGGTAGTATCGGTCCTCCTAATAAATAAAAAAAAAAAAAAGATTACTTTGTCATTGCTACATCCAGTGAAAGGTAGACATCGTAAAGCTCTGCAGGCAACATTCCATATGCATTAACTATCCATTATAGTAATTAAAACTTTTTTTTTTCTAAGGCAGTTTTACACCAAGGTTTCTCGTATGTTCTCCCCCATATATTTCCGATGTGCATGTAACCTCTTTTTTCAACGAGGAGTTAATGACGGAAGAAATAGTCGGTTTCCAATAAGGGAAGGCTGTGGAATGGTAGGATGTAGTAGAGGGAGGAAGGAGGTGAGGAAAAAAAGAGGTCTAGAGCCGGTCCTGCTAAAAAGGCCGGTGAAGGCTAGCGGGCGGCAGGTGGCTATTTCATGCGGCTCCCTTCCATCTCTTCATCTTTCTAATCCTCGCCCGTTTGGAAATGTCAACAATTATATTAATAATATCGCCTAGGCAAAAAAAAAAAAGAAAAATTTCATCTGATGCACACTTTTTTCAGTTACCCAAAACTACTTTGAGTAGGAATAAATATTTTAATTTTCACAATATTTCTCACTTCTTCGGTGCATACTATTTATTTTTCAAGTTTATTTATTATCAGCCAGATGATAAGGTAATTTTAACTTATTTGAATCATCATTTAATAAGAAAGAATTGAGTAATAATAATGTTATAAAATAATTAAAGGTGGACACGACAAAAATAAAAAATGTTATTATGTGTAGACGCATGCAATTCCCATAAGTGAAAAGGACAGGTACATGATGGGTATTTAGGTATATAAAAAGAATTTTTGATGATGTTGAGATGGTTGACCGTTGATATAATATGAGGAGTTGATCGGGGGATGCGGTCAAATTAATACTTTTTTTTTTTTATTTCTTTATGACATTTACAACTGTATTACATAAATACATCAAGTAAATTTGGACATAATTGATATAATGACATGAATACACTTGCTGAGTAACTACCCAATGGTAGCACTCTAATGATATGACTACATTAGGAGATCACGGGAAATTAATACTAAATTAAATAAGTAACTTCCGAACCATCCAAACCCTCTCGTTTCTAACCTTGCTTCCTCTTCGATACTTGACAACCCTCAGAGGCGTCTGAAAAGAAGATGGCCTCGAGATCTCCTTTTGTAAATACATTTTTAGAGTACTACCAATGGGTAGTTTCTCAACATGTGATTTCATGCTATTTTATTCCTTTGTTCACATTTACTGAATGTATTTTTACTTGTAATACAGTTGTAAATATCATCAATAAAAAAAAATAAAAAAATAAGTAGAATTATTTAATTTAGTATTAATTTGACCGTACCTTCCCCCCCAATCAACTCCTTCTCAAAAAAAGAATTTTCATATTTTGAAATATGTGATGTTTAAATATGATTGTAAATTATAAAATTTTTTAGACTTGAAAATGGCTCAACGAGCCGAAACGTCGTAATTAGATGTGTAGTCATTAAGTTGATAATTTTTTTTAAAATTGGTGTAAAATTGGCTGATAATAAATAAACTCGAAAATTAATATTTTAAAGTTTTTTATGAAATATTAGGCAAAATACACACAGTTTTTACATCATGTATTATTTATTTAGGCTTCAAGGAACATTTTCAAGATCCTGCAAACTAATTTTAATTCAGTTGTTATACTTCAAACTACATGATTATAAAACACATATTAATTCAATTACAATCGGTTATATAAATAGTCCAAATTCTATTTTATAATTTTTTTTTATATAATACAGCATTTTGGTTAAAATTAATATAAAATTTATTATTTACCTACCATGCACCTCTTCATAAAATTTCCTAAAATGTATCATTATAATATAATTCGTCGGTTTGTCATTCTTTTATTTCATCGAATGTCGTTTTTTTCACTTCAATAAGTTATAATAAATAAATAATTGAAATAGAATGTTAGAATAGAATGTAGAAATAGAATAAATTTATAAGAAAGGAAAACAAAATAAAAAGAATATTATTTGTTTTCAATATATGTACCTCTTTCATAGACGATATTTACGACATTTTAGGAAATTTTATGAAGCGGTGCATGGTAGGTAAATAATAAATTTTACATTAATTCTAACCCAAATGCTATGTTATATAAAACATTTAAAAAAAAATAGAATTTGGAATATTTATATAACTGATCCTTATTAAATTAATATGTGTTTTATAATGATGTAGTTTGAAGTATTACAACTGAATTAAAATTGGTTTGCACGATCTTGAAAATAGCTCCTGAAGCCGAAACGTCGAATAAATAATACATGATATAAAAACTGTGTACATTTGGCCTAATATTTTATAAAAAAAAAAACTTTTAAAAAATGGCACCGGACATAAAAGATATGTCTAAAGAATAATATTTCAAAAATGTATATATTGTTCAGCGGCTGGAAATAAAATTTACATAGGTGAAACATGAAAAAAGTCTTTTTTCATTTGGATTAAAATATCTAAAAAAAAAATAAATAAATAAAAATCGGACCTTCATACTTTAAGCAATAATTTTATCTGAAATTCGGGCTATTACTCAAAATTTTATCTAAACGTGAAGCCGTGTTAGAGAGGCGAACAGGGAACGAGCATGTTTGAACATATATATTAAAATTAACTCAGAAACTAGAGATCGGACCTGCATACCGTAAGCGAGATAAATGTTCTGCATTTCATCCTCTTTGTTGTGAGCTATTATTCAAAAATGTATCTTTATGCGACATGTTGAAAATGCGAAAAACAATGTCGAAAACCAAAAAAAAAAAAAAAATCGATTTTTTGAAAAAAAAATTTAAAGCAAAATAGTTACTGATACAAGACAATTTTAGTTACTATATGTAAATAATTGGTATAAAATATACTTTTGCATTTAACTCTTCAAAATTTTCATTCGGGTTTAGTTAGCTTTCTCCTATCTAAAAAATTACAGTAATAAGCTAACAGGTAACTGGAAGACTGTTGCGAGACTCTTGTGCAAGACCAAGACTAAGTGCGCTAGACCATGACTCGTTTTGGTCTCGTATTTGAGCAACACTAGTTAGGACGAATTTTTCGTGGTCACATTTTTTATTGAATAAGAAGGTATTTCTCAATACCTGTTCAAGATAATAAAATTATAAATACACCATTATTGAGTTGATAAAATTATTTTGAGAAACCAGTGATTAAATTTATTATGATCAATAATAAAAGATTAATCTCTTAAATTCTCTTAAATATTGTTTAGAATAACCCTGTATACCACTAAGACTAATTCTATCGCAATGGCTCTGCGATATGTGATGAATTCGCAGTTGTAAATGTGGTCGTGATATCAGATCCTTTAAGCGCCTTTGAAACCACGAGCAGCATGGTCCAGACCGCCTAGGAATATACAGTAGTTTAGGGCTCGTAAAAAAACTAAATACTATTAAAAAATCACTGTATTTTCTATGGTCTCTCGATCATGTAGGCATTATTGGATATGAAATGGCTCATAGAGCAGCAAAAGAAACTCTTAACCTTCCAGGACGTGGCAAAGCATTCCTAACTGCGACCACTGAAAGAGACCATATACCAAGATTGGCAGATGTTGGGCAACAGCCCTCCAAATAAACTAATGTTTATAAAAAATTAAGTGAAGCCATGTTTTGTTTAGACATGGTCAAAAAACAAAACATTCCTATGAAGTGCCAAATCTTAGAAAGAACCATGAGGTATTTTGTTTGTTTTGTTTTATTTATTTATTTTTTTTTATTTTTTTATTTTTTATTTAGTATTTATATTACTCATCCATTTTTTCAGGTCGAGTGCAATAAACGACTACATCGAACGTGTTGGGATATGCTTCATCGGTTTGTACCTTGATAATAAATTTATATTGTTGGTTATTCAATTGATTTTTTTTTTTTTTTTTTTTTTTTTTTTTTGAGAAGGAGTTGAGTTGAGTTGTGGTGCGGTCAAATAAATACTAAATTATACAAATAGTATTATTTATTTTTTGCCGACGTTTCGACCCACTTTGCAGGTCTTCATCAGGGCTACAAAAGATGCAAAACATGGTGAAAATAAAATAAATGAATATAAGTAAATATAAAATAAGAAGAAGTTGTCTGATAAATAAATAAAAAGATGATATCAGAGATACATTATGTGAAAATGTAGTTAAAATATCAAGTATTATATATATAGAAGATACAAAAAAAAAAATGAAAAATAAGTATGAATAAAAATAGAAAACAAAGGAGAATATAGCATGTAAGTTAAAAGTAAACAGCGATAAAAGATAAGGAATGAGTTTATAACAAACTAATTAAGATTACATTTGATAACTATAGGTTAACAGAAAAAGAAAATGAATGTTAACGAATAAAGAGATTGAAAAGTTAATAAGTATTGATAAAGTAAAGCTAAAATAAGAATAAGATAACATAATAATAAGATATCAGTGGATAACAAGATAGTGGAGGTTACATTTGATAACTGTCCCGTTATCTGTATACCTACAGTTATGCTATATTTGCCTTTGTTTTATATTTTTATTCATACTTATTTTCCATTTTTGTTTTTATCTTCTATATATATATAATACTTGATATTTCAACTGCATTGTCACCCACTATATCTCTGATATCATCTTTTTATTTCTTTATCAGACTACTTCTTCTTATTTTATACTTACTTATATCCATTTATTTTATTTTCACCATGTTTTGTATCTTTTGTAGCCCTGACGAAGACCTGCAAAGTCGGTCGAAACGTCGGCAAAAAGTAAATAATACTATTTGTATTATTTAGTATTTATTTGACCGCACCCCCCCCCCCACCCCCGATCAACTCCTCCTCATATTATATCACGGTCAACCATCTCTACATCATTATGATTTTTTTTTTTTTATTTAGATGTGTTATTAATTTCTTTTATTGTTATTTGGTTGAATAAATAATTATTTTTTTTACTATAATACCGGAGCTAAGAGGTAACTTTTATTCCCTAACTAGATAAATAGGTGAAGGACTCGAATATAAATTGAATTTGTAGGGAGTAAGTTGTTTAACAATATTATTGCTGAGAGGGGACTCATTATATAAATGTAATAATCTGGGCAGGTATTTGACTATAATCGACTTAGCAAATTAAATGGAGCTGAAGTGTCTTTAGAAATTAAACGCCTCATTAACCGGAGGTCTTAGCCCGTCCCTTTCCCTCTTCAGAATTGCCTCCTTCCTCCTTATTTTATTATATTTTATTTTTTTATGTGCACTTTTACTAAATGCTAAAGATAAAAAAAAACATAAGGACCCTTTTTTTTTTCTTTTCTTTTGAAACAGAGCTAACGTCGAGTGGCATCGGTTTAATGCCGAAAACTGGTTCTGGTTGGAAGCAACTCCTCTTGTCCGAAAGGTCAAAAAAAAAAAATCCTAATTAATGAGATTTTTCGTCAGAAACGGGTCAAGATCTGTATTGAATTCGAATCAGTGATCTAGAGCACTATTTGGAAATCAGTCCGTGTGACCAATGATCGAGCTAATAAAATACGAACGAGTTTCAATGACAGAAGACTGAACTTGCTAGACCAATAGCCCTAAGCTCATCTCTCAACTTTCCATTAACTCCCAACTTTGAGTAGAAAGTACATTTAAATAAATAATTAAACAAGGGATATGAATAAAGTTAACTAAAAGTTTACTCTCCATAAAAAAAAAAAAAAAATGTCTTTATCTTTTCTACGTTTCGGGATCACTTTATTATCACATCTTCTATAAACAAGAAACATTTTTGTTATTTGTATTTATATATTTTACATTGTATATATTTTTGTAACTTATAATATCAGTAACAGATTTTGAGTGAGATAAATACAGGGTTATATAATCAAAATAAAATTACTAACATCTAAGTCATATGAAAGATAAAATAAATAGGTTAAAGCAAAAAGATGTTGTTTATAAGGTTGAATTTAATAATTGCGAATCGATATGCATAGGTGAATCCAGACAAACTATTGAAAAAAGAATGAACCAACATTTTATGGATACAAAAAAATAGTAAAATAGACAATAAAACAGTACTTGCAGAATACATAGGAACTACTTATTTACATATTGTTTTGCTATTTCTTCAGTAAAAAAATTTTTCGCACGAGGCAACTAGTATTATATATATAAAATATATAGATAGGTTTGTTAATTAAATATACACATATAGGCAAAAATTAGTAAACTATATTGATTCCTATGGCATATGTAGGTGTAATTCTCTGTAATTGCTTCATGAAAAATAACATTAATATTTAATTTGCTCGAAGTTCTCATTATTACCTTTATTCACTTCACTTCACTTATTTTATTTCATAGACAGCCGGCCACAGTATCCTTTAATAATACCCCACTTATCCCTGTTAAACAAATCCGATACCTTGGACTTAACTTGGACAAACGTCTAACTTGGAATCCTCATACCAGACTGAAACGACAAGAAACCGCTCGACGTTTCCGACTACTCCAACACTTACTAGACAAACGCTCTAAACTTCCCATTAATTACTAAAGACTCATATACTTGACTATAATAAGACCTATTTGGACTTACGGAGTTGAGCTATGGGGCTCCACTAAACCATCGAATTCCTCTCGCATCCAATCCTTACAATCCAAAATTCTTCGTAAAATCCTCAATGCTCCTTACTTTGTCACTAATAAAATAATCCATAAAGACCTCAATGTTCCATATGTTTCTGATTTGGCCAAATCCCGATACCTATCCTTCCATAATAAACTTCATAACCATCCGAATCCTCTTGTTTCTAGCCTTGCTTTCTCTTCGATTCCTGATAACCCTCCGAGGCGTCTGAAAAGAAGATGGTCTCGTGATCTTCTCATGTAGACAAATTATTAGAGTGCTACCAATGGGTAGTTTCTCAACAATCGTGTTTCATGTGATAATATTCCTCTGTACACATTTACTTGATGTATTCATACTAATACAGTTGTAAATATCATAATAAAAGTTAAAAAAAAAAATAGACAGCCGGTATCAATTAAAAAAATTATATATATCTGGATTATTTTGACGTAACATCTAATCAGAAAAATATGTGTAAATCAATCTTGTGATAAATAAACAAATTAATAAATTTAAACCACTACTTCGATTTCTAAATAGTTAAAAAAAAAAAAAAAAAAAACATTGTGAAATGTTCAACCTCATTTTCTATTGTGGAAATGCACAGGTTTAATCTAATCAGTTGTCATTATTTGAGGATCATGAGGAAATTGAGGCTTACGGTTCTCTTCTATACACAATACATCTTAACCTTAATTTCGGTTTTGGGGGAGGGGGAGGGGACCCAACGTCTTTATTGGATTTTCCCATGATTGGATCCCATTCCAGATTAAACCTCTTTGGAAAAATTCTTTGGGGATGCCTGAAATTGATTCTGAGGCTCCAGGATCCAACGGATGTAACAGCACAGGAAATTTTGATATTCATTTAACCCTAATTAATTTTGTTCTACATCAACATCTTAAAAACATATGAAGAAATATTTATTTTATTTATGTTGTGTTGTTTAATTTTATTATTTGTATTAACTTTAAAGCATCCTCCTATTATTAAAAAATTTGGTGCGAGCAACATGCACAACTTTCACTTACTGTTCTATGAATAGAGAATATTTTCAGGCAAATTTGGGCTATTATAAAATTTTCTAAGTTAGGCAATAAAAAACCTCGTTACTCCACATGTTTTTGTAAACCGATTTGAAAGTGTATCTGTATATTAAATCTATAAATGTTTATGGATTGTTCGCCTATAGTTATTAAACGGTATTTTCCATTTTAAAGTTTACTAAAATGAAATAACGAGATTTTCGTTGCGTGCTTAGGTTAAAAGTTGTCACACTAATTTTAATTGGATAATATCGTGATTTCACAAAGGGAAAATTCATCAAATTAATCACTAATTTAATTTTTTAAATGGTTGCATGATGATTTTTCGGAATAAATGGACGTTGATACTTAATTATTTAAATATAATACCAGATCTAGATTTTTTTAATTACAGTAAATGTATCTAAGGTTATAAACATATGTTTTATACATCCATGAAATATTTTTATATTATATTTCTAGGGGTGTTTGAATAACCGAGTCAAAAATTAATGTTATTGCAAATCTGACTCAATAAACAACACTTTATGTTCTCTATAAACTAGAAACATCAGATATTTTTGTAAATTAGACTGTACGTTGTCAGTATGATAACAGTATTATTTATTACCTATTCAAATGATTTTTTTATTTGCATACATTTATTCAACAAACTTTTAGACGATAATGATTCTTTCAGTCAACATAAGAAACGTTTATTGGCCAGAAACTAGAGTCCGGAGCGATACATCCTCCCCCCCCCTCCCATCCCTCACCCTCGTATGAAAATATACCTGTATTCAGAACAACTTGATCTAAGTTATAAAATACAGTATCTTATATTATCAGGACTTCACCTAATTAACCACCGAATTAAGATTGGTTAATTAGTATAATCTGACTTGGTATTTTCAACAATACTGAAACGAAAGGAAACCACTAGACGATTGAAACTACTTCAGCATTCACTTGACAAGCACTCTAAGCTTCCAATTAATTAGTAAAGACTACTTACATGACGATAATGAGGTCTATTTGTACTTATGGAGTTGAGCTATGGGATTCCACTGAACCATTGTATTCCTTTTGTACCCACTCCTTACAATCCAAAATCCTTCGTATAATCCTCAATGCTCCTTACTTTGCTACTAATAAAATCATCCATAACGACCTCGATGTTCCTAATGTTTCAGATGTGGCCTAATCCAGATACCTGTCCTTCCATAATAAACTTTACAACCATCCCAAACCTGTCCTTTCCAAACCTTGCTTCTTCCATCTCCTAATGTATACATATTATTAGAGTGGGTAGTTTCTCAACAAGTGTTTTCATACTCATTTGTTCATGTTCACTAGATGTATATTATTTTATAATATAGTTGTAATTATCATGAATAAAATAAAAAAATGTTATAAAATAAGGCTAATCTATGCTTTCCAAAGGAATTTTCCTCATGATTCAAAGTGGGATCTAATTATCAATTCCACAAAAAAATACATTAACTGCAAGGATAAAAAATATGTATATTTTTTTTTTTTTTTTTTTTATTTCTTTATTAAGTATTGTAACAATCTGTCTCTTGGACATTGGTTATAGTGTGGTAGGATGACATTCACACTATATGTACAAAAAAAATAAATAATAATCAAATTATATACAATAGATAATAAAATTAAATAACCTAAAAAATAGAAAATTAAACTAAGAAAAAAACAACACATGCATACCTAAATTACAATCAGGCGAGGAACTCAGAGAACCTGCGCTAATCTCTTTAATTAAATTTTATTAAATTATAAAACTGAATACCCATGCTATATATATTGGTGTACAAACGGCTTAAATTATACAATAATGCACAGAAAAAAAAATTTAAATATAGGTTCGTTACGAAATTTTCAGAATGGAATTAAATTTTGAATGTTTTAAAAATTAAATTAAAATTGGAATGTCTATTTAATTAATGCCTACTTGATTAGGCGTATTGCTAAAATTCATTGTAGCCATCTCACCGATTTTATTCGTAATTAATAAGAACAAAAATAAAAAAAGGAGATGTACGGAAATCGATTTTCTGTCACTGCTCAAATCGTCACATATTGTCATCATACACCCACCCACGCACGAAAAAGAAGTGAAAAAGGGTTGAAAATTATCGATCTCATTTCCACCCTCACAAAAACGGCCTCTAATTAATGAAACGGTTCCTCTTGACAATTGAGAATGAAAAATTAGCTAAAGGGTTCAAATTCATTTGCAAGTTCCACTCACCTCACTTTCGGGTTTTCTCTCGATTGTTCAACCTGCTGGGAATTCTGGTTCTGTAAAATATCAAATTATTGATCTTGCTTGAATTCTAAACTGAATACTCATATTCTAATATTAAATTATACTTTCATTTTTTATTTATTAAATAGTAAATAGTAAAATCTGCCACAATGAAGGGCAATAAGTGCTAAGGCTTTTTTTTTTTTTTAAATAAAATAAATAAATGAACGTCAGAAAAGTTTTATTTATACAAGATTTTCTATAAATATGTTTGGAAATTAACGTTACGAGTTAAAGATAGAGTTTAAAGATTTTGAACTTTACTAAATCAATGTAAATATTTTTTTTATTATTGAAATTTACAACTGTATTAAATGATAAATACAACAAGTAAATATGAAATAGGTAACATGACATGTACAACATGAAGAGAAACTACCCATTGGTAGCACTCCAATTATATTTCTATATTAGAAGGTCCCGAGGCCATCTTCTTTTCAGACGCCTCAGAGGGTTATCATAGAAGAGAGGAAGCAAGCTTGGAAACAAGAGGGTTCAGAAGTTTATTGTGGAAGGATAGGTTTCTTGATTGAGCTAAATCGGAAACATATGGCACATTAAGGTCGTTATGGATGATTTTATTTGAGGCAAATTAGGGAGCATTGAGGATTTTACGAAGTATTTTGGATTGTATGGATTGGATACGAGTGGAATTTAATGGTTTAGTAGAGCCTCAAAGCACCAAATAGGCCTTATTATAGTAATATGAATGAATCTTTTGTAAATAGTTGGAAGTTTAGAGCGTTTGTCTAGTAAATGCTGCAGTAGTCCAATGTATAATTTAGAATATATATATATATATATATATATATATATATAAGTGGTTGTTCTAACTATTCACGTATAATAAATAACTATAATCTGAAGATCCGAACTGTACATATGGTATTCTTTCATAAATCAATCGTCTTCAACACTTAATTATGACAGTTCGTTTTTTCACCTCGGCCAGATGGTATAATTCTTAGCCCTTGGCCACAAAAAAAAAAAACTGTACAATGTATCATCCAACATTACTAAAAGAAAATATTCTCCCTTAACCCGTGTGGGCAATTAACATAATTAAGTAATTCGGGGCGTGTCAAGTATTTAGATAAGGGATCTAATTGAATTAACTACGCCACCCACTAATTTTTTTGACACGTCAGGATGAAGAAAGTAGTAATTTTTTTTTATATATACTGGTCTTTAGTCAATATTTACATTCTTATTCTTTTGTAATCCGTTTTAAGTGTGGATTTGAAAAAAAAAAAAAATGGTTAGGATCAGTTACGTCGGTATAGATAGCGGTGGTGTAGATGTATTTGGTTTCCCGAGTCAGTACATTAAAAAGTTTAAGTGGGGACATAAAATATCTGAACCAAAATTAAATAGATTAAAATAAAAAATTATGTATTTTTCTAGAATGTTATTAATTACTAATCAACCAAATAATATGCAAAACAATACAATTCTTTATTAATAATAAAAAACTTATATTTAATTATTTCACATCATGTGTAACGTTTTGGCCTTTTTGCCTATTTTAAAACATAACTTGTAATGTTTTATCATGTTTAGAGTAAAAAAAAAATTTATTTTTTGTCTCATTTTCTAAAAAATACACTTCGGTTTTTTTTCCTTTGTACAAAATCTTCTTTTTTTCAATCAATCCTTTGTAGTAATTTTATCTATAAAACAAAAAACTCTTTCATTACCAAATACAGACATTTTATGAAAATTAAGTTAAAATAAAAAACTAAAAAAAGTAACAATAAAAATTTTAAACTCAAAAATAAGGTAAATATATAAGGTAAAAGGCTGATTAATTTGCCTTTAAAATGGCGACATGTTTGAAATCCTACATGAACCTAAATATTGATTTTATTAAATTTAAGTTACAACTGTCAATAATAGGTGCCTTTACCTTATATGATTTTTATTTTGGTGTATTTATGTAAAATGTGAATAATATATTAAAAAATATGGAGTGCTGCAATTTAAAAAAAAAAAAGTGTATTACAGTGGGAAGTGTGTATAAAAAAAAGGTAAATAGTTTAAATGAAATTAAATATTATCGAAACAACATATTTTCACAAAATGAGAAATAAATTTAACTGCCGCCAATGGGCTGTTCCTCTTCAAGTCTGTCCTTGTAATATTACCAATTCACATATGCTTGTTGTATTTGTAGTTATAAATTTCAATGGATAAATAAAAAAACAAAAACAATTATGAGGTTCTGCGTTTTAACTGATTGTAGTCCGTCCTACCTACCTTTAATTTAATTTTCCGTATTTATTTATAGTAGAGATGCCCTATATATGAAGTTCCATCCCACCTGAATACGAAATCTATAACCAAAAAAGCAAATTAAAAAAAATTAAAAATCCCATCTCGACGCTAAGAATCGAGCCTAAACGGAATATAATTGTTTTTTAACAGAACAATCTACCGTATGGTTTCCAGCTTCGATCCCACGTCCTATAACATAATTAAACATCTTCCCTAAAAAAAAAAAAAATACGGGACCCTCTCGTCGAAAAAGCTGGATAGAATCTGAATTGAAGTTGAAGGGTAGCATAGGAAGGGTGAAGTATTTCAACGTAATTAGGAAAAGTAATGCTGTTAGCTATAATTGATATTCCAGGCAAGCTCTCTAAGGCATTACTTCCTTCATTTCCATACAAATTAGCGGTTGTTTTTGTTGATTCACAGCCCTGTACGAATTGTTGCTATTAATTACCTTGTTTTTCAATTTGTTCAACAAAAATAAGTCGGCAGAATTATGAATTGGGTTTGTCCCGGATGGCCGATTTAGCTAAACCACTCGGTTCTCTTATTGAGTCGTTTCTGTTTATTTTATTACAGTTGCATCCGTACGCAGCCATTTGATTTTGATTGGGAGGAGTGGCGAACGCGAATGAATAAAAACTCTTGCTTTTATTAGATTTCAACATAATTATTGTGAAACGAACCGATATAATATTTAATATTAAAATTAATTTGTCTACATGTTTGTATTGTTGTGAGATAATTTTTTAATTATTTATACTTGAAAATATACATTAAAAAATACAATTGCATATATATATATATATATATATATATATATATATATATATATATATATATATATATATATATATATATATATATATATATATATTTGTTTATATTAAACTCAGGGAAGAGGGGAGACAGCCTTCATAACATTGGTACATTTCTCGAACTTTTTCAATTAAAAATGAATAATGTAAGAAAGTGAAAAATATCCTAGAGTGTACAACTTCAAATAAAAATACAACGTTTTTCCCAGTCCGACTAGCTTGTCACAGAAAATGTGAAGAATATCACGTGGAAATTGAGGGGTGATTTAATAATAAAACTCAAAGGTATTTTAATATATATATATATATATATATATATATATATATAATTATCTTTAAATATAAATGAAAATTTAAATAAAAATAACAATTAATAAAATTAGGTATCAATAAAATAGTTACATACTAACTACCAGGCCCTACCATTAGCCTTTAGGCCCTAGTCGAATTTTCTTAATCGATTTTATTTTACACATTTTATTCATTCATTTAGCATATTTATTATTGAATTTATTTTTTTTTTAGCTCAAATATTAGGCTATTATTTAGGGTTCTCAGCATTTTTATTGAGGGGGCCAATCTGTATATTATGATACAATATTTATTAATTTTATGTTTATAAAGAATACAACGAGGTCCTAACTTTCATATTAAGGGAAGGGCAAGACTGAATAAAAGAAAATCTCAGATAGATAAATAATCCCTAACTCAATAATTTTGTACTAATTAGGTTATTGTTATTACAAGTTATAAATATTTTTAAATGAAATGCAATATATACGTAGAGGAATTTTTTTTTTCATAATATATTATTTGTATATTTTGATAAAAATTATTTTTGTTATAAAAAAAAATATTTCACAGTTTAATCTTGAATTTTACTTTAAACCTTCAACATGTTTTATAAATTCATAATATGTGAACCTGTGGTTAGTTTATGATTTTACTATATAATTTATAAATTTATTTTAATTCAAACGGTATTCGTATCTTCATTGCATTTATATTTTTAACTGTAGTTTTAATTTTTTTTTTTAATTTTACTAATATTTTTTATCAATTTTCTTATTGTAATTTTAACTTTTAATTTTAATTACACTTCTATTTTCAACTCTTCTAAACATAATTTCATCGTACATAACTTAAAATATATTTTTTATTATACCAAGTTTATGATAAGCCAACTGTATTTTTTGTCTGTAGTTTTGTTGACCATAGTGGTCGAAAAGCCCCCAACAAAAAATTTAAATAAAAAAAAAAATATCACATTTACTTACTGTATTTTTCATGTAATATAGAAGTAAATTTCATTAAAATAAAAAAAATAAAAACTATTTATAGAATAAGGGCTAAAATTTATAATTATACTAATAAACTTTTGACTAATGACTATATGATAAGAAATTATTCATCGGTATTGTATTGATAAAATTGTATCGATATTATTGATTCAATAATTATTGATAATGATACTATTGATAAATTATTGATACAATTTGTTGGTTATCGTTTTGTTGTCAAATTTGTTCGTGTTTAATATTTAATTAATTTTTGTGTTTAAATTTATTTATCTAAATTTTACGAGTATACCTGATGCTTGGATACTTACATTCATGTAAATAATTATTCAACACAGAAAATATTTTATGTATTTCCTGCATTGGCAGCTTGTTGAAGCGATTGATTGTGCTCTGCAAGCCACACGTCCACATTCCTGACTTCTTGCATACGCTGGGATGTAGGAACACAGGATGCATCGAAAATATACCTATGCTAAGCATGGTATTGTTATTATTATTATTATTATATATATTATGAGGATTTCCAGGTTCGGTCAATTATGTTTTTGTGATGTTTCGTTATCTTATTAATCTCTCTCATTCATGAGCAACAATTAAAAATATTTATTGAATTATTTTTTGAAAACATTCTTACTAAAAGAAATTACTATCGTTTAAAATAAACATTAACTATTGGGATATTATGACTAAATTGAATATTTAGTAATATTGTGATTTTTATTCTGTTCAGTATATCTTGATTTGGTGTCTTGAGGTTTTCATTTTTATAATTTAAGACCATATTCCACCAACATTTTATTTTATTTAGACAACGTTTCGGCCAACACTAGGCCCATTTTCAAGTCTTAATTTAGTCCCCCAATTAATATAGTAATATTGTGACAATATTTTACTTATAATAGTTGAAAACTAATATTCACTACATTGAATTACTAAACAAACAATAAACTATAGTGAACGAGAATATTAAAATCATACTGAGTCGAGGGCCTCCCAAGAGTCTATGAACTATGACCCGCGAGTACATACGAACGCTTGCATACGTTACACTGATTACATGGTAAAAACTTTTTTAAATGTTTATAAAATATGAAATATTTTTTAACTTAGAAACTCATTTAGCAGAATATAAGTATCAGAAATAAGATTGTTTTTGATGAAATTTGTAAAAATGTTTGTTGACTTATATATTCAACCATACCATTGAACCGAATTATTAAGTGGTTCGCTCACATAAAAATTATTTTTAAGGAAGGAGATGGTCCGGGGTGGCGGTCATAAATAGACTAAACAGTTGCAAAACTATTTTATCAGAAGCCAACGTTTCGACCCAACTTTGCAGGTCTTCTTCAGGGCTAGAACGGACAAGATACAAAAAGATATAGAGAATTGTGGAAGTTACGTAATATTTAGACAAAAAGTTATAAACAATGTGAATAAACTTATTAAAATTATAAACAGTTAGTACATTAAAACATCAACAGAGTAAGCTAAGTAATAAGATCCTAAACTGAAATAAATAGATGGTAACAATTGTTGTAGTATAATATATGCAATTGTGAATATACTCCTACAGATCTACAGAAGATATTGGAAGAAAAGGAAAGAGGATATAATATGAAATAATGATGATGAGAATATATGACTTTTCAAAAAATAATTTTTGAAAAGTCATATATTCTCATCAGACTTTCATTTGTTTAAATTTTATTGGCTAGTTAACAAATAAACGTAATTTCACAAATAATAAATATTTCATCTTTGATAGAGCCAGATTCGACAGTGATAAAAAATAAATGTATTTAATATCGGAATTTTTCCTTACAAACCTTAACAAAATAGATTATGGTTGAATGATGAGATAGATAAAATCAGAATATCTCAAATCACATTCCCAAGGAATACTTATTTCCACCTTGGAGAAATATGATTTTCTTCTTCGTGAGGGGGGGTGGGGGGGCGGATGTGAAAATGGGATAGAGGTGGAGGAGTGGGATGTGAAAAGAGCCCATGGGGCCTCCCTGCAAACTGATTGATTCTTGGCCCAGTTAGGCCCCCTTGGAAATTGGTCTGCACATGACAACTCCTCCAGGTTGCCCCATATTCCACCTCATATCCTTCACTGTGTGTAAACTAGCCGGAAAAACCCATGAGAACCCTGATAAAAAAATCATCCTGCTCAGAATGATAGGTCCAATTTTTGTTGTGAACGATTCATTCCTTTCTTATCTTTCCGCTTAGCAAAAAAAAAAAAAAAAAAAAAAAAAAAAAACATGACTATCACTTACTGATTAATAGACAAACGTGAAATGTTGTATATGAAAAATAAGTTAAATTATTATTATTTTTTTATACTACAAAAATAATTTCTTTTATTATTTCAGTCTTGTTTTTTATAAATACACAATATGTGTAGAAACATTTTAATGAAGTATTTTTCAATTTTCGTAAGGTTCAGAAAGTGTCACGTCAAAGAAATCAAAATTGGTTGGATTCATCACCAATCAATTGATAGAGCTTATTCATATTTTGTTAGTTATAAACAACAAGTTTAGACAAGTAATATAAATTATACACTTCTGGTCTCTGTAGTGTTTTTGTTTTATCTAACTGGAAAAAACGATTGTTTTTCCATTTATTTTTAATGGAGATTCATGTCCTTTGAGGCAGATTGTAATATTTTTCAATAAACAAGTTTTTTAAAAAAATTTAATTCTATTTAGTTTCGGTTGAAACGTTAATTTTCCATGAACTAAAACAATTAAAATCTATCGTATTAATTTTTCTGAAATCGTTAATTTTCCAACAGTATATTATATGTCTGTAATAATACTATAATACTCTTATTCTCAGAAATTGGTTTTCATCCACGGAAAATATTTCTTCTTTAGCTAATTATGAAGTTTTTTTTTCATAACTCGTATGCATCCATTTTTTGTTATTACTAGCAATGAGAGACCTTAAAGTATGTCAAATAAAAATAAATTAAATGTTTTTTATAGGAAATTATTTTGAAAATTCAGCATTTAAGTCCCGTCAGATTATTTTAGCCTGAGTTCGTAACTGAAAGATATTGAATACTTAGAAGTTTAAAAATCTTACTATATATTAAATACGCAATTTCAGTAAGACTTTCTTAAGACTTTTCGTTTTTGAGCCAGAATGTTCACATACACACAGACCTTCTTGCAAAACTCAGGGGATCTTAAAGCATGTATTTTCGTGGAAAAGTCTAACTTTGAAGTATAACGATCGCAATATTTTTCCTTACTAAATATTTCCTACGTGGAGATGAAAAAATACAAAGTCCTCCCCCCTTTATTTATTAAAATTCATCTCCCCAAACCTTATGCCAATGATTTGACAACGAGATCCTGACATACCATCGTGACCCAGAATCATGAAGCGTAGCTTGGAAGAATACCTGGCCCATCTTGTACCATTGTTATCTGCAAGGAAGGTTCTACTTCTGCGGTACACCATTGAAGAGTCCATTGTACTCGCTTGTATTGTCTGCTTATATATTATAGCCCCAAAGGCGTATGCGTTCTATGTCCGTACTTTATAATCGGGTGGTAAGCGAGAATTCAAATCTATGTATTGTTCGTATTGTTCAATTTTCGCGTCGGTTATTTCGAATGTATTCGGTCATGAATGACAATATATAAATATGAAAAGTCTTCTAATGTCAAAGAAATAAGTATTTCGTAAAAGTTCTTCAGAACCTTTCATTTTTATTTATTTATTCAGAAATATAACAATATGTCACACGGACAATAATTATAGTGACATTAGAAACTTTTATAGAAATTTTAAAAACTCTGGTTTTTACCACTAGTTTCAGTAAAATTTAATTTTAAATAAACATTTAGCATGAAATATAGCTAGTCTGTGCATTACTTATATATTTTTTTTTATTGAATAATAATACAATCTGCCACTTATCACAATAATTAACAAATTTTTGGACACATTTTTCATCTCGTAGATATACATAAAAATGGTTTGAAGCGTTGAAATTTCACTGGGAAAGCAAAGAACGTTTATTTTGAATCGAATTACTCCACCGAATCTGAAATTCATGGTTTAATTCCGACTAAACCTGAATTATCTTGTCAAGGTTGGAATATTTGTTTGAAGCTAATTTTATTGAAATTAAAATTCTTTCACGATATAAAAATAAAAAATGCTCTATCATTTTATATTATATTTATATTTCGGCGTTGCTGACCTCCCTTACTAACCAGACATGACAGTTAGGGTAGAGTTGGTCGCCTGTTTAGCCAGTTCTCCGAAAAACTTTTTGTTTTCAACTCTTGTCCAAGGGAAGGTAGCCGGAATTCACCAGTTGCAAACTCAAACTCCCCATTCAATGGCACAGCTGTCAAATAAAAATAAAATGTTTACAAATACATATTATACATAAATTCCAAGATTGAATTGCATATAAGGAAATAATAAAATATTTAAAAAAACTTGTATGTTCTTATCTAATTTTTACGTGTATAAAATTATAGGATGTTCCTCTAAGCATTACAATATATATTAGATATCTCTAAGAACTGCATGAAAAATAGAACAAATAAATGTGAAATTGGTGACATGGCATGTACAACATGAAGAGAAACTATCCATTGGTAGAACTCAAATTAAAATTCTATATCAGAAGGTTCAGAGGCCATCTTCTTTTCAGACGCCTCGGAGGGTTGTCATGAACAGTAGAGGAAGCAAGGTTAAAAACAAGAGGGTTCGGGTGGTTCAGAAGTTTATTATGGAAGGACAGGTATCTGGATTGAGCTAAATCGGAAACATATGGTACACATTAAGGTTGTTATGGGTGATTTTATTTGTGACAAAGTAAGGAGCATTGAGGATTTAAGGAAGGATTTTGGATTGTGAGGATTCAATACGAGAGGAATTTGATGGCCCTAAGGCTCGATTCCGTAAGTTCAAATAGGTCTTATTATAATCAGTATTATAGTCTTATTAAGTTTAGAACCTTTGTCTAGTATATGCTGGAGTAGTCGAAAACGTCGAGCGGTTTCTCGTCGTTTCAGTCTGGTATGAGGATTCCAAGTGAGTAGTTTGTCCAGGTGGAGTCCTAAGCATCGGATTTGTCCAACAGGAATAAGTGGGGTATTGTTAGATGACACTGTAGGGCAGAAAGTCATAGGTTTACGACGAAGGGTAAAGGTAATTTGACACCATTCTTCAAGCCTTGTGATGTGTGATTGGGGAGTTTAGGATGCAATTGATGGATCGTTATTAACTGATAGGATACACGTGTCATGGGCATAGGTGTTGATGAAAGTATTGGGATGGGTTGGGATCTCTGAGAAATCAATTAATAATTAATTAATTTTTTTTAAATATATTTTTTGCTCCTAATCTTTAAATGAAGTGATTATGGTTATATTTTCAATTTATTTTTCTTAGATAGTTATATAAGGATGGAAAATAGTCAGTTAAGTTCTACCCATACGTAATGTAACATTTTTTTGTCTTTTGTTACCTACTTTTGTATTTTTAAGTTCTTATTACCTTTTAACGTTTGCATTTATTTTTTAATATTTTCAGTTAAATAGACATTAAATAACCGTTACTATGACCTCTTCCGTAGAAAATTAAAAATGATGGAAGATACCATCGGGTGTGTTATTTGGCGTGATATAAATTTATTTCCGTTTCTATTTCACTTAAATAATTTATTTTCTTTCTTAGAATAAATTGCTTTATTTTTTTTCCTCCACCGAAACAGGGTAATTATTATTAGAGGTAATGCCCCATTATGGTAGCAATGAGGGAAACCTCCCCACTCAGACCGAGCTACATTTATTTTCCATTAGGAGGAGTTATTCGCAGGGGGGGGAGGGGGTGTACATGCTCCAAGGGTTCCAATCGCTTCATACGATCCCATTTACTTCTCATAAGCTCCAACACCGCTAGTAAATTTTCTATACAGTTATACTACCTCAACACGAGATCCAATAATGGAGTGATCGCTTACAGAAAGAAAACAGGAACTGTATACCTGTCTAGTGATCGATTTATGACTGCTGAAATTGTAAGGATGAAAAACAGCATATGCAGTCAATAATCATGTTTATTAAGTCTGAAGTTTCGAACCAACCATGTAGGAGGTCATCATCCGGGCTAAAAATTACACGAGGAGCACTAAAAACTCATCAACATCCATTTCCTTTATAAGATAATTAGATCACAAAATTTGAAAAAACAGATTACCTACAAAAATATTGTTTGTATAAACCTTCACCCCCAACTTGTCAAAATAGCGATGTTATATTGCCACTGTGGGGGAAAGCAAAACCTTCTAACATCAAACGCATTCAATCCTTCCAGTCTAAAGTCCGCCGAACAATAATCGATGCTTCTTTCTATGTAACGAATAATACTTTCAATAATGAACTTCATATCCCATTAGTTCTTGACCTAATCCCAGATAAATTTTCCAAATTTCACCAGATCCTCACTCATCATTCAAATCCTATAGCACAATTTCTATCTAGCTCCAGCCATCCCTACAATCCTCCTCGGAGGTTAAAACGGCAGTGGCCCCGCGACCTTTAATAAATATGTATATAATGGAGTACTGGCAATGGCCAGTTTCTCCACTCAAGTCCTGAGCGTCTGTTGCTCTAGCACCCTTCATCAGTCAGAGAGAGAAGCACTGGGATCTCCTGAGGTCCTGCTTTGGCTTCCACATTTGGGGGACAAAGCATGACTGAGTCCTCTCTATAATGTCCTCTGGACAAATGTAAATATTTTAAATAGATGTGAATTTGTTTTATATATTTTAATTTCATTTTTGATTTTCTTATTTTATTTTCTACAATTCTTCTTCTTTATTATCTCTTTTTTACTTATCATTTGTATGTACATACTGTGTGAATGTTTAATGAATCCCTAATATTAATGCCCTCCAATGTGGCAGAATGTATTAATTTTCAACTAATAAAAAAAAAAAAAATATATATATATATATATATATGTGTGTGCCAAACGGCCCAATTTTTTTGTAGGCTACATTTTTTCTCGATTTCGTGATCAAATTAACTATGATTCATGTTGATAGCAAATGGGTATTCATGAGTTTTTAGTACCTGATTAAATTTATTATTTTAATGAAAAAAAAGATATATCAAACATTTTATAATAATAATGATTAAGAACTATTCGGCAGACTTACTCGCTACCACATATCGTACAAAGATACGTTTTATCGCCTGTTTCACGTTTCTTTTGCTCTATAAAATTGTCATCCTATTTGTTTTTTAATTCGCTTTTTTCACCATATATCTAAACTAAATACATTTATAATGGTATCCCAACTAATTAATGGTTTCATGAATTTAATTCTGATTTTATAAATTGTACATTTTATTGTTGCGAGGCTTCGTTTTACTAGATACAATATTTATTTCCAATTACACATACGATTTGTCTTAGAGCGTGTTTACTGTATTACCGCCTTCAGAAGTGATATGTGTTTAATTCCATTTTAGTCAATTAATGTTTATTCAGTCGAAAGACGCCTCTAACGCTTTGGTTCGAAAAGCTTCACTTCATCTTGATAGCCCTTTGGCTGTCTGGAAAATTCTAAATTTTCCCGAAAGTAATTTAAAGTTTGTAATTGTAGAAAACGTTAGAATATGAAATCATGGAAGACGATACTTGGATAAGTAGATGCAATCAGAAATAAAATTAAGTTGCGATAAAACTTTTAATGAAAGATAAAGCTAGACAGGACTTTTTTAACAGATCCGAATTTTTTTCAAAACTTTCAAAGTTGGCTCAATTTGAATTTGATTCTTATAAGCTCCCTTCAAAACTTTGAACGAATCTTTATTAAGTAAAATCCATTACAGATAAGATTATCTTTTATTTTTTTTTTTTTTGTTATGGCGGTTATTCGTCTCCCATCTCCTTCCTAATTTTAGTAATTCCTAAAGTCCATTTGTTTGTCACCCACGCTTTTCCATATTCATCTGTTATTGACTCAATATAACAATACGAAAAGCTCCATGAAAAAAAAAATCTTTTAATTATCATAAATTAAATATAAATAAATTTCAGCGTATTCATAAGATTAACTCTATATTTATTTTTGCTACTCCGTTTTTCATTCAGTATTTCCCAGAGGTATCGGTGTGGGATTTTGCGTTTCGAGAAAAACAAATTTCTTTATTAAATTTGTTTACATTTTGTCACAACTAAGATATTGGAGTTCATTCACTAATGTACAATAAATAAAAATAAATTAATTCTGAAATTTGAATTTAAACATATCGTTTTTTCTTGATTTGGCTTTGATTAATGAGGGTCGAAATGCATGATTTGGAGACAACTTAAGATTTTTCTGTGATTTGCAGTATGAGCGTGGATCCTTTATAAGTCACGTCTACTAAAACATTATTAAGCCGATTTGATTCGTTTCATTTACATGAATTCGTTACACATTAGGAAACGTTTGTGACAAATTAAAAAACCAAAACAAAATTGTAACATTTTAACCGCTTCTCTTTTCAAATAAATATCCTTTATAGTCCTTGGTACAGACCCCTTTTTATCAAATTATTAACATCCGCGTAAAATAGTTTCATCTCATCGTAACCTACGAATATTTTATTTACGAAAATTCTGGGAATTTGGCAGTTTTCAATCTGGAGGTTGGTAAACTTTGTCTATTTAATTAGGTTCTAAAAACTCTTAAATACCCATTTTCTTTCCACTTTAATCGTAAGATAATTTGAGCACAACGTCGAGAAAAAAGGTGGCCTTCAAAAATATTGAGCCGTTTGGCGACCTACACTCCCAAATTTTCAAAATAACGAGGTTAGGTTTTAGGGGAGGTTTAGCCATTTTCATCAATTTTTGACCTTGTAAAATTATTTGAATCGATAAAAGTAATTTGGAAAAGTAAAAGAAAAAAAAAATTGTTTTATATTCAATATGTGCTGTTCAAATGCAAAATATTTGCTTAACAATAATATATATATATATATATTAGCATTAAAGCGTAATTAAAGTGTTTCATTATTTTTGTCTTTTTATTTTAAAAATATTAATTTTATTATGATATTTTATATTTTCAAAATCAATACTTTATTTAGCTGTTCATTTTAATTGACCGGCAGAAAAAAAATTGTGAAAACGAAGCAATGGCACTAACATAGATAAGAAGAAATAGAAAACAGCTATTTTAAGAACCTGATGACTTGATCCTTTTGAATGTTATTGTCGAAACCAATGTCTGTAAGAGACTTTCCCTCTTTTAAAGCTACAGGATAATCGCCATATCGACATCTTACATTTCTTTCATGTTTAGTTTTGAAATGTCCTATAATAATTTATGTCCTAAACATGTCGGTTTATAAAAATCATATATTTAAGAGAAAATAGTATTAATTTATATTTGTACTTATATAATACTTTGTACAAATCATTGAGCGTTTTAAGTTAATTCCGTTTTATTACTCAAGAGTTTTTGAATAATCCGTAATTTTATAAAACGCAAGTTGGTTGACTCTTGTATATAAAATTTTAAATTTCTTTCATTATTTCTGTTTTCTATCAATTATCAAAACTCAAGAAAGAGATTTAGCAGCTAGAAATTTAGTGAAATCATATATGTATTTATATAAACAGACGGATCTACGGGGGAGGGGTACTTTCGGACTGAAGCCTCCCCCCCCCAAAATGGTAAAATATAACCATGTTTTATAGAAAAAAATATTAAAAACTATATCTTAAAGTATTATAGTTCGTGTAATTACATTTAATAGAACTTCAAGAATCACTTAAACACTATTTTATATAGGTAGTTAATTTCTTTAATTAAAAAAAAAAAATATATATATATATATATATATTTATATAAAAGGTTTTCGGGCTGAAACCCCTCCCCCAAAATTTAATCCTGGATCCGCTAGTGTATATATATATCATTATTTTAAAGTCTCTCTTCTCTTCTTAATCGTCTAATATATATATATATATATATATATATATATATATAAACTTTATTTTTTTTTACTGTCTATCATTATTTTAAATTCTCTCTTCTCTTCTTAATCGTCTAATATATATATATATATATATATATATATATATATATATATATATAAACTTTTTTTTTTTTACTGTCTATCATTATTTTAAATTCTCTCTTCTCTTCTTAATCGTTTCCTCGTCTTCTGCTGAGTGGTGTGAGGAGCCTTTTGTAAACCCGAATCCACAACAACTGTTATTTTAATTTCTTTTTCAGTTTTATTTTAGTGTTATTTATTATAAATGGGATTTTATAATTAATAAACCATATATTGAAAATTGAACCAATGTTAATCCTAAGTAAACAAATAAAATTCTTGATAAAGCTTATCACTTTATATCGTAAAATTCACAGGATAATGTTTCGGGCTATCTAGTTTGGTCTCTTTTAAATGAAGTCTATATATGTAAAGTGTAGTCTAAAACTTTTTATTCTATGTTTATTTTTTTCATGTATCCGTTAAATTAAATGATTATTTAATTATCAATCAAACGGGAAACGTGGAATTTGATGAAATTGACATTAATTGACACGTACTTGAAAGTTAAGTTCAAGTGAGAAATAAGCGAACCAGTTCAAATAAAAACAGGATTAAGATAAGGTGATGGGTTTCACTGATGCTATGTAACGTTGGATTAGACAAAGTTTATAAAAACTTTACAGACACATAAAGAGACTATTTTAAAAGCAATGGTTATTTGGACTATGGGATCCTGACAACGTTGAATTTGAAATTGTTCACGGTCGCCATACTTATTCTCACCATAAACATACTTGATATACATACATAAGTGAAGTTTATTTAAACAGTTAAATCTTAATAGTTATAGAGGTAGCAGTTATGTACCAGCACAACTAGGGTGTGTTATACCCTTCACTCCTGGCTGAGACGACCCCCTTAGACCTAACCTCTGAGGGAAAAAATCATCAGGAAAAAACCTCGTAAATCGAACCCATGTCCTCTTGATCTCGCCAAGGGACGATAACCTCGACAGATAGGGTCCGATATTCTGAGTAAAATAGTTAAAACACATCTCCCTATATATTTCAGAAATAATTTTGTCGTATGTGAAAATATGTGGAATTGGCGATATTCGATCGTACTATCGATATATTGATATTATTGGTAGACATATGTAAATTAATTTAAAATTTTATGTATTAAAGGAATAATTATAATATCATGTTTCTATACCCATTTACAAATAATAATATAGCAATGTAAAAATGCTATGTTTGGTAATGTAAAACTGTTCTAAAAGGTCAAATTAACAAAATAAATGTATAGAATCATGAAGGCGTGTTATTAAATTAAAAATATTCCCACCAATATATAGTTTTTATTTTATTTTTTTTTATTTTAATGAAATTTACAACTGTATTACATGAAAAATACAAATAAATGTGACATTGGTAACATGACATGTACAACATGAAGAGAAACTACCCATTGGTAGAACTCAAATTAAAGTTCTATATTAGAAGGTCCCGAGTTCATCTTCTTTTCAGACGCCAATATATTAAATTGAACAAGAAGAATCCTTCGATATAAGAAAAAGAACCCAATCTAAAATTATTTAGAAAAAAAAAATATTATATTTATCACTCCTTTTATTTATATGTAAATATGTTATCAACAAACATACTAGAGCAATTTTATTGTATTTTAAACTGATATAAAATTGAATTGAGAAAATTACTTACTTAGAAACTAAAGGACATACACATTTCTCTCATCCTATTTCTACTACTAAATAGTCAAAACAATGCTATAAGTCGTAGTAGGTATTTTTGGTTTGAATTTAACATTTATGGAAATGTTGTTTATATACTAATGTGAATAATAAAAATATAACATATATAAATTGGTTCATTAATCAATAAATAATAAAAAGATAACTGCGGAGAGATAAGATGCAGGTATTTTTAAATATTCCTTCAGAGATTCCGAGAGAAAAGATGTTTCTACTCAAGATTTTTTCATCATTTCCCAAAGTAGTTGAAGTGTTTATTGGTATTCCTTTTTTCGTTTAACTTTCTGACGTAAAAGGAGTAACTCTCAAAAATATGGACCACTGTCATTCTGTGACTGTAATTAAGTGAAGGTGCGTAAGACTGGTATGTCCTATTCTCAGTCACGTAGGGACAACTTCCTCTCTGCTGGAACTCTTCCATGGTTTCACTTTATTTTGTATGACCTTTAGTTTATGTGGAGGGCTGTTGTCCCACAATGTCTGCCAATGTTGGTACATGGCCTCTTTCAGCAGTCGAGCCAGATCGGGATACGTTAGTTATTGTTATAAAGCTAAGTAAATTTTTAAAGTAGACGGCTAAAGAATACAGAGAAAATAGTCCCTAAGTCTTGGTGGGAAGTTACTGAACTATCGATGCTATCGTTAGTTTTTCATCGATAGTGAAAAACTATCGACTATCGCTTAGCCCTTCGGTTTCCAAGTTAGCTGCGACAGTACTTACAGCTTTCGTATTTTCTTTCATATTCAAACCATTTCCGCGATTCAGTTGGATTATGGATGTTTAATCCTCGTCGAATTCCGAAGCAGTTGGGAGGGAGGGGAGGGTGGTAGGGAGTTGAATAATTCCTCGCACCCTGAGTGTGATGGGGGTCATACCGCACGCTGTCCTCCCATAACATGCCCCCTACATTTCATCAATACACTCCCGCACAAATCAAATTCGAACTGACTTTATTAAAGGAAATGGTTTAAAAAAAAAAAAATTATGGATGTTTCGTGTGACCAACAACAGTCGAAGGCACCATTCTATATCCCTTAAAAGCAACTTGTTTAGATTTGTGCTGAATAAAAAGGGGAAATCGTTCCTCCTTCCCGAGCATCCATGAATATAAGATTTACTTTCTGAATCGAGTAAAGAAAATTGATTTAGTATGGAGTTGCGCAGTTTTCATCTTTCTCGCAATCCTGGGCGCTGAAAAATGTTTATGTTCCCCGGAAAACAAACTCAATAATCTAAATTGGGATGATGCGTTGGTCTCAAAGCGAATGGTTTTCAGTCACAACTGTGAGCTTTCCAATTGACTTTCAACTCTTGAGCTCCTGTTTCTTTTGTTTTAACAATTTAATGTAACAACCAAACATAACACACATGCCATCCGATAGTTGTATAACTATTTCTATTATGTTGGGGAAAATCACCGCTATTGCGATCTATCCCGTCAACTATTTTGAAACTATCTAGAATAGCCTGCACTTCTCTATATTTATAATTACGCATTCCATGTTAGCAGTTTATTAATAACATTTTGATATTAAGGACATGTAAACATTATTTGGAATTATCTTGAGTTATTTTTTTTTTTTACTTTTATATAAAATAAATACTGGTGATAATGAAAGTTTTCATAAATTTAAGGATGTTTTTTGCTTTTCAATACTAGATTTTTGGCCTCCTTGTCCACTTACTAGTCCAGTCAATGAATGGTTATAGTGGGAAAAAGAAAGAACACAATTTTCGTCTTTGGGTCTAAGGATTTATAGAAGTTATATTCAAAATTGAATCTGATATAATTTGCTGCAAGATTGATGATATTATTTTTTTCGATATCTTAACATATTTTCCGAAATATACGTACACAAAATTAGTGAATTTCATATATATTTTGTTTTTGAACTTACTGGACGCAAAATGTGATGCTCTACAACTTTGATTTTATGGGCTTTTCCACTTAAGAAACCCAGTTCCAAGTTGCAGTGGCATTTATAGTAATTTGTCTCAGTTTTCGACAAATTTGCTAAAAACCAGCGTTGATTGACCGCGGTTTTATAACTTACGGCGTTACCAAATTATGAAGTTTATGTACTCGTTAGACGCAAAATGTAATTTTCTTTGATCTATTAAATAATACATTTTTTGCTTTGATGCATCGTTTAGATGTTATAGGTGAAAGAACAAAAAAAATCTGACTTTTTTGGTTGTAAAAAGTTTTCCCTTGGTGGCCAATGTTATCAATTTTGTTTTTTTGCATGTCGAAACCCATATATACAAGTTTAAAAAATAAAAACTTTTCTCACATTTTTCTTAATGGGTTTCCCGTTTCGATCCTCTAATTACTGGTCCAAAATTCTCTAAACCAGCCGCCATTTTTTAAAGCAGCGGCTCTGGCAAGGTTCTTTTTGCTCCGAATAACATACACTTTCGTAATTTACTAGCAAACCTTCGCCTGCGATCAGATGAATTTTTGGGCCCTTGCTCCAGGGCTATCACATTTTCGGTTATTTCCTAGGAGTGGGGACTTTTAGTATGTTTACCTCCTAACTATGGGGTCTAAATAAATGCATACAAGCATATTCCTTCTATTTTCCTCTATGCCCCTTTTTTGAGTACTCATTTAAATAGCTCTGCAACACCTTTGTTGATTCTATCTATCCATCTTTTTATTGGCATCCCACCTGGTCCCTTGTCAATTTTGGAGGTATTCATTGCTGTGTATAGTGTAATTTATAAAATGAATACAAACTATTTTGAAAATGATTTCCAACTTATTCTAATATTTACAGATAATAAAACAAAACTAGAGGCCCGAAAACATAAAAGGATGCAAAGTGCAAAAGCGGTTTAATTTTGTAAAGTGGTGGTTGAAGATGACATGTTGATAAATGGATTCTATCACTTCCTTCCTCCAAACGAAACCAGTTTTCATTATCCCAACGCAATGTAAAATCATAGATGATTATTAATCATAATTAATTATACTTATCACGATCATATTATATTATCAGATGTAACGTTATTTGAATTATGTTTTAAAATTGTATTTATATAATATGCCTCGTGATATTATTAATATCATTATTTTTTTCTGTTTTTTTACTACTCAGAAAACACAATACTTACCTCTGGTTTTTCTTTCGAGATTGTCATAAAATAACATTTTAAGTAACACAAGCTAGTTTACATTTATTTGCAGAATAATAATAAAATCTGCCACAATCAAGCGCTTCGAGAGGTATAGCTGTATGCTTAAATTCATATATTTTATATAAGATACAAATTGAGAAAAATAAAATAATATAAGAAGAAAACATGTAAAAATTTATAAATTAAAAGAACGATAAAAAAGAGAAAAAAATACTTGTAACACGAAAAGAAAAAATGCATTGAAAGAATAGTAAAGAAAAAAAAAATACTTGTTAGTTACACATTCATTCCTCTGTGCAATCTTTCCATTCAATCTAAGGAACTCTGAACCCTCCGTTGCCGCTCTCATGTGAAAGGCAAAGCAGAGCTCAGGCAAAGAGATCCCATCGCTTCTCTTCCAGCTGCATCACTGTTTAAAAGCCAGTGGAGACTGAGTGAGAATTCTAAAACCACACGTTCAGGACTTGAGTGAAGAAGCCACTGGGGAGTTGGAGGAGTTAATTTTTTAATTACTCTGAAATCAATTTTTTCTTTCAATATTTGTTGAAAAAGGTTCCAGTTAACTGGGCCGCTTATAAATAAAGGTGGGAGGGGATTTGGGAATTGGAGATGTGGAAAGGGGACTATGGTCAGGGGATAGATAGTCGAGACCTGAAACGGAATAATTCAGTGGCCCTAGACCTTTGTCGATGAAAAAGTCTAGGAGGTCGGGATTACGTTTAGGATCGGTTGGCCGGTATGTGGGAGTGTTGGGTGGAAGAATTTTTCTATGATGGGAATTAAGTGCAGGCAGCAATGATCGCCCTTGGGAATTCGTCGTTCTAGCTCCACATTGTTGGTGTTTAGCATTTAGGTCTGCAGCTAGAAGGAAATGGTGTCCTAAGGAATTTAGGAAAGATTTTAGTTGGGATTCGGAAATGGATGTTTTAGGCTGGGAATATGCTGCAACAATTGTTAAAGGGAATAATGGTGTTTAAATTGTGACTGAAATGGCCTATAGGAAATCAAGGATAGGTAAGGGGAAAAAGTTATGTGAAATGGATTGATGGATAATGACAGCAGTACCAGCATGGGCTGTTCCATCGGGGTGGTCAGTTCTATACATTTAGTTGTTAGGTATATTGAATAGTTGTTTACTGGTCGATCGGGTTTCGGTTATTAGGGCTATGTTTTTCATTAGTATGGTTTCGAACACCATTCACATTCCAAAGGAGAATGAAAGGGATTTGCTTGTTGTCATTTAAGGATTTTCTTGGAGTGGACACAACGTTTGTAAGCAGGGTGATAAGTGGAGTGATGAAAGATCTGAACTCAGAGAGGAAGCTGGGATGTGAGGAGGCTGGTGAGGCCATTCTCATTGTTAGGAGGATGAATGTAGGAGGTTTGATGATGATGGGTTTTGGGTCGGTGGTTGAGGCTGGATATCTTGGGGTTGTGTCACCGGCGAGGCCTGAGATTGTGAGGGCTGTTCTATGTCTCCTAACATTTAGGTATATGACAAATGTTCATTAGCTATTCTGGAGGGGCGCATGGATGGTCTAGATGTGTGTTGCGGCCCAACTTTCTTCATCCTTAATTTTAAGATCTTATATGTTTCACATCCCATATAGTTGACCGGATGAACTTGGTGGCATTGTGCACATACTGCTGGCTCTTGCCTAGACTTCCAGCAGTCCTTTGTTTTGTGATGTTTTCCACACTTAACACAGCGAGGTATGTGATTACAGTAGTATTTTGAGTGGTCATACACCTGACAGTCGTGTCACTGGACTATATCCTGCTTAGGGTAAGGTTATTCGATAATTATACTGGTTTAGTAGGGAAAATTAACTTTTTAGATGTCCTCGACTCCAGTCATTTGTTCAAGGTTGAATACCGAAAATAGCGGTAAAGTTACTTTATTCTTTATTGCGGAATGTTCCCTTTTCTCTTTATATACGTTTACAATTTGGCGAACATGGAATTCTTTAGTCGTCAATTCATCTTATATAATATCTAGTGGTGTTGAGAGGTGAAGTCGGCTGATTACTGAGCGTTCTCTCCTGGCGTAATTGGTATGTGTGAAAATCTGCATTGTCGTCAGAAAGATATTTCACGATTTTTCTATAGGTTTCCGGCATTAATATAGTATCGTTAGTGCGACTTGGGCATATGGCCTTTTCTGTACCAACTAGTTAATTTAATTGTTGACACAAGAGTTAAACATTTTTTATGTTTCTAATAAATATTGGTGGAGGCTTGACTTCTCTGGGGACGAGTGCTCTTCCATTTCTTCTGTATTGGTGTTCGATAACACTTAGTAGGGATTTGGGGTAAAGAATGGCGACTCTTCTTCGGCTTTGGTTGAAGTCCCCGGTTGATTTGCCACATCTACAGCAGATGGCGAGTTTCAGGCGTGTGGCTGGTGGTGTAATTCTTTTTGAGTGTTTGGTCTTCTACTTGACAGGAGAACTTTTTGTTGTTTCCAGATTTCTGGGTCCCTTTTTTCGGTGCTTGGCTTTATTCGACATCACCAAGTGGAAATATCGCATTTCATATTATAGTGATGTTAGGAAAAATTTGTTTACTCGTTATTGTAAAAAAAACAGAATGTTGCAGACCTGCTCTGGACAAAGGCCAGGTAGCCACTAATGGGATAATGGCTATACTTTGTCTATCTCAAGCCTTTGTATGTTAATAGTGTTCACTGTAGAGGTAATAAACAAGTGATCACTGATCACTCACCTTATTTATTTTCCCTTTCGAGTTTGATTGTCAATATAATTGTTGTACTGTTTTGTTTTGTTTTTCACTAAAAAAACTGCAATGTTTCACTGTTAAAATAGTTCACTTAATGTAGAGCGATATGACGTACGTAAAGGCTGGTGCTTATATAATATTCGATTATACAACATGTATATATTTAATTTCTTTTCTTCTGGAACTATAAGTTGTGATGGCGATTCTAAACCAGAAGTCTTAAAGACCAATATTACTTTTATGACGGTGGTGCCTTAGCGACCATATATTCTCCCTTTTATCTAAAAACAATAAAGCGTTCTAACAGAAAAACATTTTACTACCTCAACGTTTCTCCCTTGGGGGTTCTTAAGACGAGGAGTTTCTTAATACTGTAATAAAACGAAATAGCTTTCTGCAATTTTACGTATATATTAAATAATATTAACTTATATAAATATATTTTATTGATATTCTATCCTATAAATGTTTATAATATAATATCATTTTAGATTAATTGGATCTTGCAGAGATGAACTTAATAACAATGGTGTCTTTTTTCGTTAACATGAAAGAATAACCAACCTGTTAAATTTAATTATAATTTATTTATTTTTTAATGGAATTACCTTTACCATTTTTTTTTTCGCAAATTCTTGAGTAGCTCATTCGCACTACGTACAGTAAATAAAAATAAATAAGTTGTAAAATATTAATACTAAATGTAAATTTGTATAAACTAAACTAAACAAAAAGAAATTAAACTAATCAAAATAACTATTTAAATGCACACATGCTTTTACTATATTTACAAAATTCATTTACTCAAGATCTCCGAACCAAGCCTTTCCCCCCCATTCATGTAAGTAAAGGCAGGACTCAAGGAAATCCCAGCGCCTCTTACTGGTATTACGGAACAGTAGAGGCTGTGCAGAGGCGCTATAACCAAACATACATTGCTCGAGTGGAGAATCTGGCCATTGCCATAAATCCAATATATGCTTACAACAGGTCGCTGTACCACTGCCGCTTCAACCTTCGAGGAGCATTGTAGGGATGGGTAGAGCTAGATAGGGATTGTGCAAGAGGATTTGGATGATATATAAGGTTTTGATGGAATTGGGAAACATTTTCAGCGATAAGGTCTAGGACAAATGGGATATTAAGGTCATGGTGTAGGGTTTTGTTTGTTACATAGAACGGAGCATCAACTATCGTTTAAAGGACATTAGACTGAAAGGATTGTATGCGTTTGATGTTAGAAAATATTGCTATCCTCCGCAGTTCCAGTCCGTAGGACAAATAGGTTTCAGTATTGTCCTGTAGATTAGTAATTTGTTGTCAATTGAAAATTGAGATTTTCTGTTCAGTAGTCGGTGGAGAAGGTTTGGGAGCTAGTTCAAGTGGAACGTTAAGAATTAGAGGACTATGGTCAGAGTAAAGTTAATTTAGATGTGTAATGGACCTAAGCCGCTATGGATAAATAAATCAAGGATATCTAGATTACGGTTACCCTTTAACATTAATTTAAAATCTTACGATTTATTTATATAATACAGAAATTTTTTGATTTTCCCAAAATATTTTGGATTAGAACTTTTAACTTATCTGTTAGGAGCTTTCAAACCTTACAAATATAATTTTCTTTTATTCTAACACAGAATTATGGCGATGAAATCTTAATTTTCTTAATTTAAAATTAATGGAATTGGTTTTGAGGTTAAATTTTTAGTAAGATTTTCGCAGTTTGAAGTAGCTTCTCCAATCTCAAACCATTTTGGATTTTCAAATTAATTAAGAAGAGTAACTTTCCATCCCCCCTACCTCCATTACTATAAATATATTATAGTGTATTTAAGATACGTTTAAGAACAATACTGGTCCTATTTTAAATCCTTTGTATATTCCATTAATTTTACCACTGGAGGTTCTTTAAAAGTTTTAAAGGAAATGTTTACTTTACTCATTTAAATTAATTACTCAGTAATTTACATTTATATACTACTAATAAAATATAAAATACATTTTTGTATTTGATTATCTATAAAAAAAAATACAAATACTATTTTTTATTTATTTAAAAAAATAAAATATAGTTACAAACAGCGTATTTTATTTTGTATTTTAAAATATTTTATTTGAAGTTCTACCCAGGTCTGCCTTTCAACTAATAATATATACAGGGGGCCCATTTAACCCAACGTCTATGGCGCAACAACCTACCCCCTCTCCCCACCCCCTCACCCAAGATGTTTTATTGCTTTCATTTTTTTAAAAAATGGGGGAAGAAAAGTAGATTTAGAAAAATCTTAGATCATAAACAATTACACTTGACGTAGTCTGTTCCATGTTTTCCCCTTGCAGCTTATTCTGAAACTTTTCATTCCGTAAATCCATGACCCTATTGAAATTTACCCCCCTTAAAAATTCAAAAATCCGTCAAAATTTGCTTCCTCAAAAATGTTAATGGCGCTACTTGCGGCATAAAACCCCCTTCTGGGCCCCCCTGAATATATATATATATGTGTGTGTGTGTGTGTGTGTGTGTGTAATTATCATATATTATAGTTTATTATAATATTATATTTATATCACTTTCATAAATTCAAATAATTCATTAACATCGGTCCAATTTAATCGCTTGAAAGGATTATGAATGAGTTTTATCGGTAGGACCTGGGAGCTTTGCCAAAATGAAAAACCTCCCGAAGCAGAAATATTATATTACAACACCAATCGATTCCGCCTCTAACCACCATAGCCAATAACACTTCCGTTTGACCTTTTATTATTTTTTCCCCTCTAAAATATGACTTCAATTTCTTAGTTTACAGTAATAATAAAACCTTAGAATCCGCTTAACTTATCATGATATGAGTAGTAACGAATAATATAGCCTTCAATTTTAATCATTCAGCCTTGATGAAATTATTTAAAAGATGGATAACTTCCATTGAAAGATTAAGCGGTAAAATTTAAATTGAAATAAAGTTTTTTGAGGTATTAGCTTTATCTCTACAGCTGGGCTTAGAGTTGTTGGGGAGGGGAGAGGGGGGGGAGGAGAGGCGTATTTATTTAGGAGATGTTCACGTGTTGAAAGCCTGGGAACTAATGGCAGATAGTAAGAGTGAACCTGATTGCCCATCCCCGAGGCGCTGTCACTAAGTTGGTACACCTTATCTGGAATATAAAAAAAGATTTAACTCGACTTCCTATCTCAAGGGTTGAGAATATGCTATCTTCTGACCTTCTCACACTCCCACAAGCTGTCATTTCCGGTGCTTAGAAAACGATCTATATTATATAAGATCAAATGATAAATTATTTATTTAATAACAAAATATATTCATAAAAAATAAGATAGGAAAAATAAAAGAAAAATACAAACTATACAGCCTTGACCATCTGAACATTTAACGTGCCAACGCGCTGTGTGGCCAACTGCAAATCTAGCTGGACAAACGTCTAGAAGCCATGTTATTGACAATAAAATATTTCCTTCTACTTCAGACTTATGGTTGAAAAGACTCATTGGGTGATGTGTAAACCATTTTTTATCTAAAACAGTATGTTTTTATGTTTCATGAAATTTTTCTAAAAATATTTATTCATGATATTTACAACTCTATTACAATAATACATTAAGAAAATATTTACACAGGAATGTAATCACATGAAAACGCTTGTTGAGAAACTACCCACTGGTAGCACTCTAATAATATGTCTAAATAAGGAGATCACGAGGCCATATTCTTTTCAGACTCCTAGGAGGGTTATCAGAGATCGAAGAGGAAGCAAGGTTAGAAACGAGTGGATTCGGATGGTTATGATGGTTACTATGGAAGGATATGTATCTGGATTGGGGCAAATCGGAAACATATGGAACATTAAGTTCTTTATGGATTATTTTATTTGTGACAAAGTAAGAAGCATTGAGGATTTTGGATTGTAAGGATTCGATACGAGAGGAATTTGATGGTTTAGTGGAACGCCATAGTTCATCTTCGTAATTTCAAATACACCTTATTATAGTCATGTAAATGAGTCTTTTGTAATTAAATGAAAATTTTAAAATCCAATTATAACATTTCTATAATAAAATATCACTTAGACCAAGGTCATCGATTTATTTTTTATTTGCTGGTTTTAAATACACATGTTCTTTTCCGCCATTACTAGAAATCCAGAACACTCACTTAACGCTCTACGTTTATCGTGTAGTGGCCTATAGAAACCAATACATGATTTTTTTTTCTGATCATACTTCTCGTTTTCTAATAAATAATAAGACGAAATTATTATTTTTTCGTTATATATATGAATAAATGTTTTATAGACAAAGTGTCAAGGGTTTGAAGATTCGTGTCCGCCATGCGTTAAAAAAAAAGTTGGATAGAAAAAAGTAATACGATATTTCAGTACCAAGTAATCTGAATTTAGACATACTATATAATCTTTCCAGTGCCTTATTGCTGAGAAGAAGCTAAGTCATCGGGTGTCTGATTTTTCCTCAAAACATTGGTTAATTATTTTAAAATCAGAAAGAACAACCTAACTTGTCATCATAATATGAAAGAGTTGAAAAGGTATTACTTAGATATTTTTTAAGTGCATAGTTGGCATTGCTCTAAGATTATTTATGTTGTTTTTTTTTTGTTTTTTTTATTAACATCTTACCTTATGGTACAAACACGTTTCTCATCAAAATCTCTAACTTTATTTTTGACATTTGTCTCGCTAGATTCGCAATCGGCAACATTTTGCCTGTATATCTGATCTAGCGTACTCCTCTCTCTCCTGAATCCTGTTTGATGGTCGCCTATTATGTTTTCATAATACTGATATATCCGATTTAGCAGGATATTAGTCATTATTTTATAGGCGACCGGAAGAAGTGCTATTCCTCTGTAATTGCCACATTCATAGATGGAGTCCTTCTTAAGGATAGGAAAGGTCAACCCTGTGTTCCATGCTTCTGGTATACGTTCCTTCTCCCATATCTTCTGGATTAGATCTTACAGCTTGGCTCTGAGTTCTTCTCTCCCATCCTTGAACAATCCTGATGGTAGGTTTTCTATTCCTGAAGCCTTTCTTCTTTTAAGCCTGCCGATAGCTATTTCCATATCCAGAATATCTCGTTTTTCAACCTCAAGTGGGTCGATGTCCTCAGTGTGGTCCATGTCTTCTTCGTTTGTGAGGTGCCCTTGATTAAGCAGCTGTTGGAAGTGTTCCTTCCAGATGCTTAGGATCTTTTCTTTTGATGCCGTCAATTTGCCATCTTTCCCTCGCATTTGTGTATTTCTCGCTTTATATCCTACCCTTTCTTTCCTGATATCTGCGAAGAATTCGCATATGTTTCCAGCCTGCCAGTTTTCCTAAATAGTTTGTGATCTTTCTTTGAGGAATTCTCTTTTAGATGTTCTTATTATTTTGGTTGTCTTTTTTCTGGCGGCTGTGTATTTGTCCAGCATAGCTTGATCAGTTTGTAAGCAGAGGACTTTTCTTCTTTCCTCCATCCACTGCCTTTTTGCATGCTTCTGTGAACTATTTCTCGGCTTTTCTTTTTTCCTGAATCCCTATTACTTCCTTAGCTGTTTGTTTTAGCCCTGTCTCTAGTGCCTCCCAGTGTTGGTCAACCGTGAGACCTTCCGAGTTCAACGGTTCGAATTTATTTTTCAGCTCAATTTGAAATTCAGCTTGTACTATATGGTTTTTCAAATTACGGACTTCGTATCTCTTTCTTTCCACTTGGTTCCCTATTCGGTGGATTCGCTTCAGCCTCTGACAGAGTTTGATTCTAATCAGAATATGGTCCGAATCACAGTCTGCTCCACGATAACTCCTTATGTCTTGAATGGAGCTTTGATGCCTCTTGTCTATCAGCACATGGTCGATTTGGCTTTTTGCTCCTTTAAGACTTACCCAGGTATACTTATGTATGTCCTTGTGCAGGAACATCGTACTGCTTACTACTAGAACTTTAGCTGCTGCCAGACTAATGCATCTCACTCCATTGTCATTGCTAGTTTCGTGGAAACTTTGGCCTCCGATGATGGGCTTAAATTGGGTTTCACGACCTATCTTGGCATTGAAGTCTCCCATGAATAATTTTATGTCATGTTTTGGAGCCTGGTTCACAACTTTTTCTAACTGATCGTAAGTGTTCCTTCATCTCATCCTTCACCTTGTAGAAATCGTCCTTCACCTCATCCTTTTTTTCTTCGGTTGGTCCATACACGTTTATAATCGTGATATTAAACCAACGAACTCTTATTCGCAGCACACTTAACCTTTCATTAACTGGGGTGAAGTTTATTACTGACTTCCTTGCGGCCGGATTAACTATAAATTTAGTGCCAGCTGCCCCATTTTTGTCGTTTCTCCCGGTGTGGAACAGTGTGTGGCCGTCTATAGTGGTTTCCCCAGCATCTGGCCACCTTACCTCTTGAATGGCTGTTAACGGTATGTTGTACCTCTTTACTTCATTAACTACCGTTTGGGCGGCTCCCTGTCTGTATAAGCTCCGAACATTCCATGATCCGATATGGAGTCCGTTATACAAAGCCCGAGTCGTTACCATGTTAAGACAGTCAGATTTTCCGAGGTTGGTTTCTGGTTTCTTAATATGGTGTTTTCAAAGGGATAGGGTTATTAGCCCTATGCCCAACCCCCAACCTGGAGGACCAGGAGCTATGTCTACCACAGGGTCACTCACTTCCCTGCGGTGTGAGTTGCCTCCAGTAGATTGACAGGTCTCATATACATGAGGGGGGGAGGAGAGAAATCTCGGGCAGCGTTTCTTTCCGTGGTGGGCGGTCACCCATCCAAGTACTGACCACGCTCGACTTTGCTTAACTTTGATTACATATTGCAAGATCCTTAGCCCGTACGGCTACCCCGGCCTCCTATATATATAATATATAAAGTTAAGTTTTTTATTGACACTCAACAGCTTAGGTCTTTCCATGTTGTATTTTTCAAAATTTCACTTGTTCACTTTTTTCAGACAACAGGATATGAACATAAGAAAGATATGAAAGACATTATATAATCTTACATATAATCATTAATTATTAATGGTGAAATTACTATTTTATTACTGGTATCCATCTACTTTTTTTTTTAATTCTTGGCGGACATAGAACTACAATCATTGTCATTTTGACCTTTAATCGCTAACTCGTATTCCCCCGTTTTATGAAAATAATAATTGCTGTTTTAATATTTTTTAGCTTATTTGATTCCTCGGTTGTTTTCCAAAGTTGATCTCAGGTATTTTCATCTTGATGTTAAAGAAAGTTGCATATCTCTGGTAATGGTGTTTCCTTGGGTGCTTGATCGGTGGCTACATTTCCTTCAATCCCAGCGCGTGATGGTGTCCAGATGATTACGTGATTCTTGTTTCAGTCTTTAATTATCGAAGAGTAACCCTGAGATTTCTTTATTCCCAAGTCTCTACAATATATGTCGGTTAAAGTTATAGCGGAAAGGGATTAAGTTGAAATTAGCAAGTTTTCTTCTTCCCGTAGTATAATATGCTACAATGTTGCACTAAGAGCGTTGCATTTTGTAATAAAATTGATGGTTGATTATTGTAGCTTATATTTAATCCTGCTAGTTAGTGTATAATGCATACAATTTAGAGGTTTCAATCCACTTCCAATTAATTCCAGGCCGTAATGCGATGCTTACGATTCGTTTGATATTCGTATTTAGTTAATGCCTTTATATATATAAAATATTCACTTTTTGGTCTAGCCTAAAACCTTAAACAAAAAACAATCTGAGAAAGGTAATTACTAAGTCTTATATAGTTTATTTTAAAGACATTTCTTTTCAGAGGCAGTCTTTGAAGTAAGAAGGTTAATATTTTAAAAACTCAAACAAGTGCTTTTTAAAGAAGTAGTTAAACGTTTGCTTGTTATCGTTTTATTTTCATAGACTGTGTAACTAACAGAACTTTTTTTTTTTTTTTTTTTTTTTTTTTTGTAAGAATGTTCTAATTTACGACCCATGGTGTTTCTTAAGGGTGTCAAAACGGATGCTCTCACTTTGCAAAAAGAATAGGTTTAGGATTGTTCCATTATTCGTGTCCATCTTTTCTTGGCATAGATGTAAAGAACATATATGCGTTGCAGGCCTATCTTTATCAAACTATAACCATCCACCTAAAACTTCGAATATGCCTTCATCTTATCATAACCTACAACTTTGTTACCTATGAAAATTGCCAGAAATAGAACCAGCGTTTTCCTTTTAGTTCAATGTAGTATTAAAAACTCCTGAATACCTCTTTGCATCTCTTTTCTTCATCGACTCTCTGATTTCATTACTAATCCAGGGAAGAGCAACTTGACTAAATTTAATAAAAAAAAATCTTTGTAGTGACTTTTTTTTAAACTGTGTCCCCTCGTCATAATTATTTAGATTTGCATTAACCTTCTGAGTCTTCCATGCATCATGAAATAACGAATTCAATATATTTTATTTTGTGTTTATTTATTTATTTAAACTTATATCAAAATTATAAGTTTTGAAAATAATGATATTCAAGAACTTAAAAATCATTTCAAAAATTGTTTTAAAAAAAAACTCTTAATTCGCATTATTTTTTAAATAATAACCAATATATTTTGAATAATATAAATTTATGATTTAAATTCAATGATTATTTACAAATTTCATTATTACCTCATCTAACGATTCTAATAAAATTATAATATTATGTAAACATGTATTATTTTTCAATCGATTGGCAATCACTATAATCTTGCTTAGAAAGTTCATAATTAATCAGACTCCACACTCTGTACATGTTCGGTAGTCCACTCACCAGTGCTTTTGCTTCTTCTGAAAATGTGGAAAAGAAATATTAAGAAACGCACAGTCGTCTTTGTAATTGGAGGCCCAGAAGGGTAAAAGTACTCAGTGTGCCAATATTGCCAGGGAGTTTGGACATTACCCTCTATCCGCCAGGGAACTACTGAGTGATGGAAGGATGAAACATAATTTCGTATTTAGACCAATCATAGACTTTTACATGAATAATGGCAAAGATGTACCGGTGAATATTACAGCACAAATCATCGTAAACGCCATGAAAAAAGCTCAGTCCAACAAATTCGTCATTGACAATTATCGACAAAATAATGAAGATATTTAAATCTGGAATAGAGAACTTTACGTTCAATATATTTAGTAAATTAAACATGTTTCAAGTATATTTTACTAACATAAATGTGTTTGTGGAAGATGTTAATTCTTATTTTCAAAAGATCATTTTTTTCCTTTAATGGTTTACAATTTGTATAACAGTGATATGATGGGGTTGTTTGGCATTATATATATATTCTAGAACAATTATTACAATTAGGGTATTCCGCTACTATTTTTCAGATTATAAAATCCTAGTTCTTTGTCCCATCATTGAATGACCTATCCTTATTCAGGTAAATCCTTCGATTAGAGCTAATTTGAGGTTAAACAGTTTTGATTTATTTTCTGGTTTGAGATTTAATGGCAAATTGATTAATGGTCAATGGAACATTATCGGATTAGTTATTTATGAATATTAATAGTAAATTTATAGTAAAAGTAGTTTAAATTGTTTAATATTATATTGGAAGTATTTTTAATGGCTATTGTATCACATCCTACTAATGATAATAATAATGTGAAACTTCTTCAAAAATAAAGAATAAAACAAAATTATTAGGTAATTGAACTAAAAGTAGGAATCGGAAGGAATACCACAATGGCTACTCTTTTTGTAGAGATCATAGAATCCATATATATATATATATATTTCCGTTTGCATTTATCTGTAAATTTGGAAATTAAAGATGTTTAAGATGATGCCTGTGTCTTGATGGGGAAGAAACTTCACAAATGGTATTAGGTATAAACTTATGAAATATTGTGGAAGAGGTAATGAAGGCTGTCCAGCAAGAGATTATATAGTTTATCTTATTTTTTCTTTGCTTGGGTCATTTCCTATTTCACTGGTGTAGATAGCAAATATAATTTCTTCTTGATTGCAGTTTTTTTTTGTTACACTGTTTAATGGTTTGGAAGTTGTTCTTCCTTTATTAGAAATATATGATATTATTAATGCTGGGTTGTTTTCACAATTCAAGGAGCAAAACTATTGATATATTTTTACATATTTAATTTATATTTTACTACATTTCTTAGTTGGATAATTTACCCTTTTTTAATATACTCCTGCGGTCAATCAAAGTTTTATTTTTATTTTATTTATGCATTCCTCATCTACCCAATCAGGTCATTGGTGGCATATTTACTTATTACAATTTAAATTATATACAATGAGAAGTTGATATATAAAAGATATTCGTTATTTTTTTATGCTTTTACTTTATTGGTTACTTCTGAGCATGATTTGAATTTTGTACCTCTCTACACTTTGTCTCTCAGTCCTATATCTTGGGTTGGCAAATAAGTCCTTTCGTTTTTCTGTTTACTTTTATTTCTTTATGATACACTTCTTATCTGAGGAATTAATCCCTAAGGTGGATTGTTTATTCTGTTTGTAATATTTCAACAACTATATCCATTAACTCTTGTTGAAACTAGCTTAGTATTGTGTTTGCTATTGCACGCGGAATATGGAAGAAAATATCATTCATTATCGGCATATTTTGTTTTATTATTTTAAAAAAGGTAAGCGTACTGTAGAAGCTCATAAAAAAATTTGCAGTGTTTATGGGAATGATGCCTTAACCAAACGCACCTGTTAAAATTGGTTTGCCAAATTTCATTCAGGAAATTTTGACATCAATGATGCTTAACCTACATGAAATTGAAACGAGCAATGTTAAGGCCATTGTTTATAAAAATCTCACCCAATCAGTGCGACAGATTGCTATGGCCTTAAATGTGGCGCACACAAGTGTAGATAATCATTTGCACAAGCGCGACTATGTTTTCAGGCTTAAAGTTTGGATTCCGTAACTCTCTAACCTAAGTCAACTTGGATACAGAAATTTCTACAATTACAATTAACAAAATTGTTCAATCAATAAAATGTGAATGCCCAGAACTGGCAAATCAGAAGGGTGTTGTGTTCCACCGAGACAATGCTATACCCCCCCACCTCATTGGTGACTCAACAAATTATTGTGCCATTGATGGGACCTTTTGCTCCACCCTACCTATTTACCAGACGTAGATCCAAGTGAGTACCTCTTATTGCGGTCTCTGCAGAACTCCATGAATGAAAAGAAATTCCAAAAGGAAGAGGACGTCAAAAACCACTTGGATCAGTTTTTTATTAATAAACTCCAGACATTCTATGAACATGACATTATACAGTTAGAGAGAAGATGGAAAAAAGTCATATTAAATTATGATCAATATATTGTAGATTAAAATAAATTTTATGTCTATAGTACATTAAGCCAAAAGGACTTATTTACCAACCCAATAGACTATTTGACAGCTAATATGATTGAGTTATCATGTTTTAATATTGTTAATTATGTCCACATAAGATGTGCCCAGATTTTAGTCATCCTTTTTGTAATTTACTGTTATTTTTAATTATGTGTATGGAATAAAATTATTTTTTTTTCTAATGCCAATTTTTGGTCAAATGCCTCTTATTTTTAAATAGTTAAAATTGAAGTTGTGTTGCATTTGTATAGTTTATAGTGCTAGTATAGTGGTATAGACATCTTTTATGTTTTTGCGTGTAATGTGTTGTGCGACTCTTGTTATTTGTTTCTTAGATATTTCACTACAGATTTTTTTTTGACAATTTTGTCATCCTAATGGGTCTATTTTAATTTTAAATTTGCTGATGCATTTAACTAATTTGTTGCCATTATATAATTCTAGTTTAATTTCTGGATGGTCATAGTTTTTAAAGATTTTCTTAATGTTATCGCTTAATCCTGATATGTGAGTCATTTTGTAGTATGTCATTTCATTTCTTCTTGTATTTAGTTGTTTTCCTTTGTTTTATTTGTTCACCTAGGTTATCTCTTCATTATTCCATAATGTATTCGATAACGACAGAAGTGTAAAAAGATAAGTACATTTGGACTTAATCAGTTTCTAGGTGATATTGATATTATTCTGTAGTAGAGGTATTATCTTTGGTTGTTTGAAGATGAATGACCTATACTCAGTAATTTTTGATAAAGATTATGCCTTACATTTCAATCCAGTTATGTGGACCATCTTCAAGGCAAGTTTACAATGCTGGCTTGGCTTGGGAGATTCATAACTTAAGAAAAATCAGAGTTTTCCAAAACTTCCTGTAAACTTGGCATGAAGATGGGCTGAAACTTGAGTTGAAGCGATAACATTGTCAACAATTACTTAGTCCTCATTAGTTATTTGCTAGTAGAGGAAGGTCGCTAAAAAAAAAAAACAGAAAAGAAAACTGGTGACAAAGAAGAGCCTTGAGAAGTACATATTTAAGAAATGGTAAAAATGAAAATAGTAAGTAATGGATCATGAGTCCAGGACTGTGTTTGGTTTCAAGCTAAAAAGTATAGGAAGTGTTTTTCAATTTTTCAAAAACATTAGGTATTTGATACATTGACTTAATAATTTGGAGCCAATTGCTCAGACTGTAAATTACAACAATCATTAAATTATAACAAGTTAAAGGTTCAATCCCAATGTAATACAGAGTGATATCAATGTTAATCAATTGTGAACATAACATTTTATAGGTAATGTCAATAGTATCTAAATGTCTGTAAAATACTATACTAAATACCATTGTAATTCTCACAGAACATGGTCCTAGAGTAAAGTTGATTTTTCTATTCTAAAAATATTATAGAAAAAAATAAAAAAACACTTTTTAACAGAATATAATTTAATACAACATATTAAAATCAAACACATTTCATTAAGAATTTTCCATTACAGGTGTTGAAGATCAGTAGGTTTCAATTCTATAAATAATATAGTACTTATTCTTTAAGTACATGAACTAAAATTGGAGTCATACATCAAACTAATTTACTTAATATATTGAAATAATATTTTCTTGTATGTATTGGATGAACAGTGGGTCATAAAAGAAACTACAAATTTTTTAATTGAACACTTTGATAAACACTGATTTAAACTGATAACAATTTATCTAAAAATTTATTATTTCCAAAGGTCACTTTTCATTAATAAATAATTTTAAAATCTATGAAAAATTGACCTGATGTCACCAAAGACCTCTTCCTTCCTCTGGCTGGCATCTATTTTTTTCAACAGATGCACGGTTTTGTAAAAGTTAATGACTGCCATTGAGTCCTCCCTGAAAGCACTGAACCTCTTCTTAATGGCAGTTACTTCAGAGTGATCAGGAGGTTTCCTGCCCCTACGAGTTCTTCGCAAGCAGCGATGGACACAGATTATCTCCGGGCAACTTAAATAAATGACAAACTGAAGTCGCGTGAAGTGCTCTGCTATACCTAGTTCTCTATACCATATTTGAACATCTTCTTCGTTCCGTGGATAATCATCAATGACGAATCTGCTCGACGGGGCTTTCCTCATAGCTTGTAAGATGATTTTTACTGTTATGTAAGCTGGAATATCTCTGCCATATGTCATGCAAAAGTCGATCATCGGGCTGTAAACTGAACTCGGTTTCTTCCTCTCTGCTATAAGTATGTTCCTCACGAATATGTGAGTGTATTGAAACTCCCTTGCAATATTTGCGCAATGGGTGCTTTTACCCGCTCCTGGGCCTCCAATTACAAATACAATGGTGCGGGACTTCATGCTTCTTCAGATTATTTAAGATTAAAAAAAGCACCGGCGCGGGCACAACCGAACATAACAAACACAGTGATTGTCGGATTGTTTATGAACCTTCTAAGCAAGGTTATAGTGATTGCCAATCGATTGAAAAATAATACATGTTTACATAACATTATAATTTTATTAGAATCGTTAGATGAGGTAATAATGAAATGTGTAAATAATCATAGAATTTAAATCATGAATTTATATTATTCAAAATATATTGGTTATTATTTAAAAAATAATTCCAAATAAGAGTTTTTTTTTTTTTTAACAATTTTTGAAATGATTTTTAAGTTGTTGAATATCATTATTTTCAAAACTTATAATTTTGATATTAGCTTAAATAAATAAATAAACACAAAATAAAATATATTGAATTCGTTATTTCATGATCCACGGAAGGCTCAGAAGGTTAATACAAATCTAAATTATTATGTCGGGAAATACAGTTTAAAAAAAAAATCACTTCAAAGAATTTCGTTATTAAATTTAGTAAAGTTGCTGCCCCCTGGATTGGTAATGAAAGCCAGATAGCCGATGAAGAAAAGAGACGCTGCTAGACTGCGTTTCAAAAGAACGCGAAACCCGGACGATTGCATTGCATTCAAGATCCTTCGAAACCACAACCAACCTTCCTTACGCCGTGAGTAAAGGCACAAATCTCTACCACAAGCCCCGGATCCCGACACCAGATGGAAAATCCTGAAAAACCTGTCCATAGCAAAATCGAAAGGCTATGTTTCATATCCTGTTGATCTTGATCAACTCAATTTCCACTTTGCTGACCTTATCGTTATACCATTCTCGTCCTCACACCGCATTCCGAAAACTTCTATTAATCCTGAAAATTTCTATTTTAGATTTATTTCACCCGAGGACCTCCTTTTCTCAGTCCGCAAGCCCTGAACGACTTTCTCCAACCCTTTTCTACATTTATGTCAACGATCTCCCTGATTCCATCCATCATTCACAATATCACCTATATGCTGACGACCTCCAGATCTACCAATCCTTTCATCCTTCAGAAATGCTTGAGACAACCCGAAGGCTTCAAGAAGCCATAGACAATATCAACGCATGGGTAGCTAACAATGATCTGAGGCTGAACGTTGAGAAGACCAAAGCCATTCTCATTGGGTCTAAGCATCTTCTTAATTCCATTTCTTATTATCCCCTTCTCTATCTTAATGACCAACCTATTCGTTTTCTCACTTCCGTCAGAAACCTGGGGGTAATATTTGTTCAACACCTGTCCTGGAATCACTATGTTTTCCAAACCATCAGAAAATCTATCACTGCTCGTAAACAGTTTCTGAGATTCCATGAATCTATCCTTTTAAAACCCGCCAGCTTCTTGTTTCCTCTCTTATTTTTCCCAACTTCGATTATGGCTGCCTTGTATACGGTGGACTTGAGGTTATACTGATAAGACTAATGAATTGTTTTATTGGAATCATCTGCCGAGTCCAGACGGTATTTCGAGTTGAAGTGGCTATATCCAATTTCTCGACGGCAATATTTCCTAGTTGCATTCCTTTCCCCAATCTTTACAACCAGAAAACCTTCATATCTTCTTGACTCCTTGTTTCGCTGTCCATTTTTTAACACGAGATCCCTGCTCTCAAACTTGTATATTCCTTCTCATAAGACAGCTAATTTTGAAAAATACTTCATAATGCTTGTTTTGGAATTCCTTATCCACCTCTATACGCAAAATCTCACCATTGACTTCATTTAAAAACCAATTGTTTCTCCATCTCATCAGCCATCAATCTTCCGAATACTTATAAGAATTAAATATGTTACCAATATCATTCTAATGTTAACTCAAAAATATTATTTATATTGCTTACCGTACAAATATCTAAACAAACAAATATCAATTCACGGCATTATATGCCAGACAAATCTGTATTATAATGTAATTATGGTTGTACAAGTTTGTCATTCTTAGAAAAAAAATATATTATTTGATTATGATGACAATTGTGAAATGATAATTGTGTTTTTAAAGCTCGTATATGTGTAATATAATATAATTCCATTTTGATGGGAAAATCAATATGGGAGTATCTTCGTTAATTTTTCATTAAATCCAATGACCGAGAAAATTATCTCGTCCTTAAGGTGCGAAAAATCTGAAAACTGCCATGATCTAAAAACTGTTTTTAGAAGTTCAAATCTTTCTGTACGACACATGCCATTTGGTCTTAGCAAAAAATATCCGCAAACATGCAACGTACTGTGCACACATGACATAAGGGCTCCGGTTTCATTGGTCTTTTGATAATGACGTATTATATGAGATTATTTCTCCTGTAGATAATTATAGAATTCTTTCATATTTAATATTTAACCAATGTGAATTGATTAATTTCAAATAAAAAAAAAAAATTAAAGGTACTTCAGAGGAAGAAATTTTAAAAATTAGGCATTTAAGCCCTGATAGAGAAGATCAGTGAGAATAAGACCTACATTGTATTAAAAAACGTTTAATTTTACACTGATGTAATGAAAATTAATCAAAATCGTTAAATGTTAATTAGAAAATCGTAAAAATGTGTAAAATCGATGATATAAAGTGGCACATCCGATTAGCCGATTTTGACAAAAAAGTTGCTGTAACATCCCAGGCATGTACAAACCTTAAATACTCAATTTCAGTTGCATACAACTTTTCATTTTTGAGCTAGACTATTCAAATATATACACACACAAACACACAGTTTTACAGGACTTCGTTATTTGGATTAAGGGGACCTTAAAACATGTATTTGGGTTGAATACTCAAATACGAAAATGTTCATGTCCGCAATACTTTCCCTTAATATATATTACATATGTAGTAAGTGAAAGTAAAACATACTGACAATTTTAAAACTTGTTTTTTTTTGTACTTTTAAGATGGTACAAGAACGACTACTGTTCCGTACTAAATCATTGTTTAAAAGATAAGATTGTTATGGCCAAAGATATAAAAGATTTTTCGATAAAAGGTAAACTTTTCAGTTAAGTTGGGAAATGTAGGCAAACAAGTCCTCTGTACAGATCTTTTTTATTAAATTGTTAATATCCGTCAAGGACATTCTGGGAAATGGGGTGTTTTCAATCTGAAGATCGACAAACTTCGTGCATTCAGTGAGGTATTAGAAATTCATCAAAACCCATTAGATTTCCTTGGTTATAAATATTCAGTCATTATAAAGTTTTTATTAGTGCCGACGTTTCGTAATTTTTTTTTTCTCATAATTTTCGTTATTACACAGCTGTTAATCTTTATATTAACCAATATACACTTTATATATATATATATATATATATATATTGCCTTATATAATGATTAATAACGAAAGTTTCAAAAAGTAATTTTTTCTACATAGTGTCCTTGTTTAAACATAAAGTAATAATTGCTCTTGCTTTAGGATCGTTCAAGATAATATAGTAAAGAATATATATTCCTAAAGGAAATTTAATGTTAAACCACTTTCTTCCAATGACTTTTCCGAAAAATGAAAAGATAGAGTTAGGGAGTCTAGTAATGATAAAAAGGCGAGACAAAACAAAGGTTGGTGAATTACTAGGATGGATATCTCAGAAACTATAGAAGATAAAAATTAATATAACTATTTCTATTGCAAATTTAGTCACCTTTAATTTTATATTGGACATTATTATTGCTATAACGCATAGTTTCACTTTCGCATTTTATATTAGGACACCTTATAACCTCAGTATGAAACAAGTTGTTTTGCCACGGACTTTTACCATGTATGTGAGTTAAAATAAATGTGAAAAATAACAAAAACAAATGATAAAATTACTTTGCGGAACATGTTTCCGCAAAAACTGTGTTATGTTGAACAAAACAGTTTATAATAAACTTGCAATCCTTCATCTCGGGTCACAATATTGAACCAAAAATTGTATTCCAACTTACTGTTTTTTTTTTTTGTTTTTTTTTTTTTGTTTTTTTTTATATCATTAATATTTTTCCTTGATGAGTATTTTCATAATTTGTTCAACAATTTGAGCTAAAAATGTTTACCTCGAGAGAATACCCATTTTAATATTGCTAAAAGGACGCTTCCATCAGTGAAATGAACTGTGTAGGGGAAAGCTTTAACAGTTGCATTAGGATGCCACCATGGAACAAGTCAAGTCGTAAATATGCAGTTATCGATCATGGTGATAAGTTTATGATGATTGGGTTAGTTATTATGAATATTCAGTTCCGATACCTTATATTGGGATGTGTTATCCTCCCTTATTAATTTCGGGTTTGCTCTTGCACACACGCCTTCAGTTTACTTCACATTTCTTTTTATAGTAAAGATTTATTGTTGACTAAGCTTTTTGTAAGTAACCTGCCCGTTTTTTTTTTTTTTTTTTTTTTTTGTTTTAATCAATGTCTTAAAATTGTATATGACGTATTTTTTCTTTTAAAATAATAAATTAAGTTAAAAGTGATTGCCTTATATATATATATATATATATATATATATATATATATATATATATATATATATATAAGCTAAAAGTTTTTAAAAAAGTTTACTTTACAAGTTTACAAGTAAATAATACATAAAAAGTCTAAATAGCAGTATCAGAAAAAAAGAGTGGCGTGGAGACGGGCCCTAGATGAACTGAAGGATTTATTTGAAAGAGGAATCTAATTCTAGGAAGGTAGATATAAGGATTAACAGTTCACGAACTTGCCTTGCGTCTCGAAGAACTGATTCTTAGAATTAACATTACAACCGTGAGAAAGTCTTATAATTTTATAATATATATATATATATATATATATATATATATATATATATATATATATATATATGCGATTTCCTTTTCCTCTACTTCTTATACCGTTGAAAATGATTCAATGTTGTACGGCATACGTATATGAAAAAAAGTTTACCCTTTTAATATTATCTTTATGCTCATCAAACGATGAAGAATTTGAAGAAAAATTAATTTTTCCAAGTGCCCTCTCGTTATCTCTTTGAATGAGCAGAGAATTTCTTTTAAAGGGGGCCAACGGCACTGTACAAGATAAGCATTCTCATTTTTTTTTTCTATATTAGATTAATTCTTTATATAGAAGCACATTTAATTAGATTTTTTTGTGTCAATGAATATTTGGCTCATTTTATGTTAATCGTTATTTCATGTTTTGTTCGCTCCTTTTAAAAAACATATACACTTCTTTTTCTCTGATGTTGCCCATGTGTAAAAAAAAATAATTATAATGAAGAAAGGTCAGGCTTATCAAGTAACAAATATTTATTTTTTTAACACAAAACGTAAAAAATTCAAATTTAAAACTTATTAAAATAATATAATTTTATATTAATTAAAAGGTAGTAATGAATGACGCGAATAGACATCAAATTAATTCGTTTTTTTTTTTCTTAAGACTGTTTCTACGATGGGTAGATTTCGAAAATCTTTATATAAAAACTAACGATTTTTTTAGGCAAAGTGGATTGAAATCGCATTTTATTTTAAACAAAGAGAGTTAAAAAAAAAAGCTAAAATAATTAACCACCTCACTTACACCTAAATGTAATGAAGATTTTTTTTTCCTGCTATAATTTTGTTAAATACAAGTAAATACACTAATGAAAATAAATATATATATATATAATTTAACTATGTAATCATATTTATAAAAATTGCATAAGCGTTTTAAGTCAACATTAACCCTCTTCAAAAAGAATTATGAAGTGAAGCAAAAAATATGAGTGCGTAAACGGATGCGATCTTTCTTATCCATCTAATTTTTTTTTTCTTTACAGGCGCAATATAGAATTAAAAAAAACAAAAACAAGTTATTTTATTAATAATAATATAATACATGTATATAGTTCGAATGAGTCCAAAGCATATAGCAATATGTTAGTTATCTAAAATAACTTGATTGATTCTTCTAATTCAATAAATATTTAACGTAATTACTATTAATATTACCAGTGTAATTTATTAATTACATTAATTGATAATTATTTTAAGTAACATGCACAATAAATAATTGATTTGATTATTGAGTGCAATAAATTCAGTTTTAAATAATTGGATAAAGTAAGTTATTATTCCTTACTTCATTAATTTGTGTTTCTTATCTTTACCTCAGCAAGTTTTTTTTTTTTTTTACATAAATTAGTATATTTGTAATTGAAGTATAATTTTTGTAAATAATCGTATTAATCTACGTACTTATCTAGGGACACATCTTCAATAAATGGATAAAATACCACAAAATAATAATAATAATAATAATTCAGCGATTTTTTTTTTCGGTATGGTAAAGTTCTGTTAATAACTTTTTGAGATGTTATAATACTTCAAACGTTTAATTTTTATTCATTTTTTTTCTTCCGGATACTGATCAATAAAAAATTATACTATAAATACAAACGTCGTTAAATTAATTATTTATATTACGAGCTAGCAAAGGTTTGGATTTTGACTGAGCGATTGCGTGACGTTGCAAATCACCGATAATACTATATCGTGTTTTCCACAAACGGTAAAGAAATTGACTAAAAATATTCCGTCTTGAAGGGTTTCACTGACCCCATGTAAATGTTTTATAGTAGCGGCGAAGATTATTTTTACTATGAATTTTTTTTTAAATCTGTTTTTTTTATGTTTTGACCCCAAACAATCTTTCAGTAATTAATTCAAATATTATACTTGTTTGTTTACATATTTTATTTATTTTTTTAATCTGATCTGGTCATATGACCCACAACTTTCGTTCAACGTTCTGATTCGAGTTATTAATTCATTAATGTTATTATTAATAATTTTAATAATGATTAATTAATTAATTTTGAATAAATGAAAAAAAGAATATTACATCAACTATAAATATCAACGCACAATAATTCTGGGCACTATATAAATTTTGTTTGTCAAGCTGAAAATAATTTTTTTTTTATTGAATTATATAAAGTAAGAAATTATTAACCATAAAAATTATTAGTCATTAGTTTTTGTCAATAACCATTGTCTTCTAAACCTTTATATGTTAGGTATTAATTGTGTTAAAATATTTATTTTTTCAATTTTATAATACAATGAGGGGGGAGGAATGATTCTAGACAAAATTTCCGACAGCTGTAAAAAAAAAATCTGATATTTAATATAATATATGAATACTATTATATTATGAAATATAACTATCACTTTGGATGATATTCCTTATAAAATACTAAAACCTTTGAAGGTTTTCAAAGGAATTTGCGTTGTATTCTGGAAGAATTTGATCATTTATTATTTTGAATGTTTGACTAGTAAGTTTATATATTAGACAGGGTGTCCCATAAGTAAATGTAAATATTAAAAGAGGGGACCTCATACTCTACAAAAAAAGTTAGTAGAAAGAGTAAATAGTCCGATTGCATACAGAAAAGCAGGAAAGTTTTTTTAAAGTAAGTCACTTTTTTTTTTAACAGGAAGCTATAACTAAAAAAAATAGTTATTCTTGAATTGAGTCTTGATGTCAGAGGATTAAAATCTTTTTGTATTTATGATATTTACAACTGTATTAGTATAAATACATCAAGCAAATGTGTACAGATTAATATAATCACATGAAAACGCTTGTTGGAAAACTACCCATTGGTAGTACTCTAATAATATGTCTACATACGGAAATCACGAGGCCATCTCATTTTCAGACGCCTCAGAGGGTTATCAGGAATCGAAGAGGAAGCGAGATTAGAAACAAGAGGATTCGGATACTTATGAAGTTTATTATGGAAGTATAGGTATCTGGATTGGGCCAAATCGGAAACATAAGGAACATTAAGGTCTTCATAGATTATTTTATTTTTGACAAAGTAAGGAGCATTGAGGATTTTACGAAGGATTTTGGATTGTAAGGATGGGATACGAGAGGAATTAGATTGATTAGTGGAGCCCCATAGCTCAACTCCGTCCAAATAGGCCTTATTATAGTCATGTATACGAGTCTTTTGTAATTAATTGGAAGTTTAGAGCGTTTATCTAGTAAGTGCTGAAGTAATCGGAAACGCCGAGTGGTTTCAGTGTGGTATGACGATTCCAAGTTAGACGTTTCTCCAGGTGGAATCCTAGGTAGTGGATTTGTTCTACAGGGATAAGTGGAGTATTGTTGAAGGAAGCTGTAGGACAGGAAGTCATAGGTTTACGACGAAGGGTAAAGGTAATTTGGTGGGATTTATTGGAATTTATCGTGTCACCGGATTAAAATCTAAATTCAAGAAAAAGACGTTTTCCTCTTGTATTACTTTTTCTTTTTTCTTTGCGTGATCGGTTTCGATCGTTAATGTTTTTCATAGGGTCATTATAAATATTATATTTATTATTTATTTACATCACTTTAACCTAATAGCTCTAAATAATATTATATATATATATATATATATATATATATATATATATATATATATATATATATATATATAATATTTTATATATATATATAATATTTTATATATATATATATATATATATATATATATATATATAATATTTTATATATATATATATATATAAAATTTTAACTCGTCCGGTTACGAATCCGCGGTGCTGAACTCCAGACTGATAAAGTAACACGATAATCCACGACGGCCTCAGAGCAAAAACAACTATTTTTTATTTAAAGTAAAAATAATTTCTGTTAAAATTTGGCGTTCCTTAAATTATGTTGTCCGACTAAGTGCTCCCTTTGCTCTTCCCTAGTTCCGGCCCTGATATATGTATGTTTATATATATATCAAGTATGTATATCTAGATATAAATAAATGCAATATATATTAAGCGAATGGATGTATTAATCTCTTTATTTTATATAGATCCATTTATTTATATGTATCTGTGGTAAACACTATAAATACATTTTTCATTTATTTTCTAACTTCATTATGTTGTTACTGTTAGTCTATTATTGTTTATTTCATAAGTTCTTAACTCTGTTACCGTTATTATTTATTTCATAAGTTCCCAACTTTGTAAGCGTTATTTTCTATTTCCTTTACATACATATCGTCAATTCTGCCTCTCCACGTATTTATTATTAATAAGATTATTCTACCTGCTTGTTATTAGTGTACTAGTTTCTCATATCTATTGTTATATAGTCTTTTCTTAGCCCCGATGAAGGCCTAAACTTTGGCCCGATACGTTGGAAAAAATAAAAATAAATATAACTTATTCATTTTTACATTGTTACTTGTGACTAACCACCCCAACCAACTCTTCTTCAGCTATAAATACAATCCACGACCATGCTTATTTATCAAGTGGGATATTTTAATGAATGAAATAATTTATTTTGTAAGTTTATTTTTTAATATTCCCCACTTTGAAAATTATTCCTTTTATTTTTAACAGAAGAAGACAAAATACTAATTATTTAAAATAACGCATTATTTTTTTTTGAGAGAGAGTCGAAAGTATTATTATTATAAAATATGTTTTCCTTGACAGCCGCGCACATATAAGTCAGGAAAGACAGTTCATATGCTGCGACCAACCTGACGGGGAAAATCTATCTTTGATAATGGTTCTTTGAAGATTTTTTTTTTTGTTTATTTAATGAAATTTACAACTGTATACAAATACAACTAGTAAATATGCGCAAATATAAATAATGGCATGTACAGGCTTGAAGAGATACTACCCAGTGGTAGCACTCTCTAAATAATTTTAAGTAAGAAGATCACGAGGCCATCTCCTTTTCAGACGCCTAGGAGGTTCTATCAGGATCGAGGAAGAAGCAAGAATGGAAACAAGTGGATTTAGATGGGACTGAAGTTTATCATGAAAGGATAGATATCTGGCTCGATGAAGATTTTTAATTCTTTTACTTTTCCTGTAGACGCTATTAGTTTTTTTATTTATATCTCCAGTTGTAATTATATGTTTTCGGATTTTGTCATTTCGTGTAGTTTATATGGCCCTAAATCTCTCCTAATTTTCATGTGAATAAGTTATCACACTTTTTGTGATTTTCATTTAAGAAAAATCCGAGGAGAGAGTCTTAACTCCACTTCGTAGCAAAAAATATTTTCCAATTTCTATGAAAATTCGTATTTGACGGTTTTCCGAAGTGCGAATTACAAATCTCAAATCTGTTTCTCCTTAAAAAAATATTTTAATCCACTTTGCTCCTTCGGTCGGTACAAATTGCTTTAAATTCACAATTCTCTAATCAATTTCGATTATTGTTTTTTTATCTTGTTGGGAATTAGTAACCTTTCAATTAAGAATAATAAAAATTAATAAAGAAAAATACATACTTTTTGAGTTATTCGCCAATAAATTTTCTCTTCATAACTTTTTCCTGAAGTTTCGGGAGGAGGTAACTATTTTTCCCACCTGAAGAATAAAAAAATCTAAAAATGAGGGCTCAATCGTTAGATTTGATAAAAAATTGAAGGTATGGCGACAAAAAAAAAAAATTCTGATAAAAAATATGTAAAGAAAGATAGCATGTTATGTTGCGTTAATGCAGTAGCTAAGTTGCAAGTATAAGATTATTTCCTAAATTGAGCGATTGCGTTGGATAACTTCATGTCTCCATGTCTTTGTTAAAATGTAGTTTGCTTAAATTATAAATCATGAAAAAAAATCTGGTGAGTCCACTAACACGACTTTCCTACCTATTTCAGAAAATTTTTATATCTTTATATATGTCCATTAAGAAACGAAAAAGATTTAATTAGACTTATTTTCCTGAAAATTCATCAAAGAAAAGATTTTTGAATACAATTTCTTTGATAAATTAAAGCAATGTAAACTGGCTTGTGGTAGATCAGCGTAAAAATTTTAATAGCCTCTAATGTTGCTGATCAAAAACTGTTCACCATAGCCTAATTTTGTCACAAAATAATTTCTGTTATAAGTGAAGCTTGTGTTGTGCGGGCAACAAATTTTCTTATTTTCACTTACTTTTTTTTCTGACAACAGGATATGAACCCGTAATCTTACATATAATCATTAATTATTAATGGTGAAATTACCATTTTATTACTGGTATCCATCTACTTTTTTTTTTTTAATGCTTGGCGGACATAGAACTCCAATCATTGTCATTTTGACCTTTAATCGCTTATTCATATCCCCCCATATTATGAAAATAATAGTTGCTGTTTTAATATTTTTTAGCTTATTTGATTCCTCGGTTGTTTTCCAAAGTTTATCTCTGGTATTTTCATCTTGATGTTAAAGAAAGTTGCATATCTCTGGTAATGGTGTTTCCTTGGGTGCTTGATCGGTGGCTACATTTCCTTCAATCCCCGCGCGTGATGGTGTCCAGATGATTACGTGATTCTTGTTTAAGTCTTTAATCATCGAAGAGTAACCCTGGGCTTTCTTTATTCCCAAGTCTCTACAATATATGTAGGTTAAAGTTATAGCGGAAAGGGATTAAGTTGAAATTAGCAAGTTTTCTTCTTCCCATAGTATAATATGCTACAATGTTGCACTAAGAGCGTTGCATTTTGCAATAAAATTGATGGCTGATGATTGGAGCTTATATTTAATCCAGCTAGTTAGTGTATAATGCATACAATTTAGAGGTTTCCATCCACTTCCAATTAATTCCAGGCCGTAATGCGATGCTTACGATTCTTTTGATATTCGTATTTAGTTAATGCCTGTTTCTTATTAAATCAGCAGGTGGCATGGTTCATTCATGATGTGGAAATAGAACGGTGCTGAAGAATATTCACGGTCGGAGAAGGTTATTCAAAGAGGTTGATGAAGGGAAAAAGCTTGACAAAGGATTCCTTTGAGATAAAGAAGTCATTTGTTTCTTTGATGAAAAGAATGTCTTGCTCTTTATGAGCAAGTGGACATGAAATATTCACTTTTTGGTCTAGCCTAAAACCTTAAACAGAAAACAATCTGAGAAAGGTAATTACTAAGTCTTATATAGTTTATTTTAAAGACATTTCTTTTCAGAGGCAGTCTTTCAAGTAAGAAGGTTAATATTTTAAACTCTCTATTTTAAAAACTCGAATAAGTGCTTTTTAAAGAAGTAGTTAAACGTTTGCTTGTTATCGTTTTATTTTCATAGACTGTGTAACTAACAGAACTTTCCTTATTTTTTTTATTCTATTCTATCTATTCTATATGGAATATTCTATGTAAATGTTCTAATTTACGACCCATGGTGTTTCTTAAGGGTGTCAAAACGGATGCTCTCACTTTGCAAAAAGAATAGGTTTAGAATTGTTCCATTATTCTTATCCATCTTTTCTTGGCATAGATGTAAAGAACATATACGCGTTGCAGGCCTATCTTTATCAAACTATAACCATCCACCCAAAACTTCGCAAATGCCTTCATCTTATCATAACCTACAACTTTGTTACCTACGAAAATTGCCAGAAATAGAGCCAGCGTTTTCCTTTTAGTTCAATGAAGTATTAAAAACTCCTGAATACCCCTTTGCATCTCTTTTCTTCATCGACTCACTGATTTCATTACTAATCCAGGGAAGAGCAATTTAACTAAATTTAATAAATAAAATTCTTTGAAGTGATTTTTTTTTAAACTGTGTCCCCTGTCATAATTATTTAGATTTGCATTAACCTTCTGAGTCTTCCATGGATCATGAAATAACGAATTCAATATATTTTATTTTGTGTTTATTTAAACTTATATCAAAATTATAAGTTTTGAAAATAATTGAATAATGATATTCAACAACGTAAAAATCATTTCAAAAATTAAAGGAAGAAGATGGTCCGGGGTTGCGGTCATAAATAGGCTAATTAGTGGTAAAACTATTTTATTGAAAGCCGACGTTTCGACCCGACTTTGCAGGTCTTCATCAGGGAGGTGTGTGTTTATCTAGGAGTTTCACTTAGAACTGTTGTTGTTGAGCGGTGTGAACTGGAGTTCTAAGTGAAACTCCTAGATGAACACAGCTCCTTGATGAAGACCTGCAAAGTCGGGTCGAAACATCGGCTTTCAATAAAATAGTTTTACCATTATTTAGCCTATTTATGACCGCAACCCTGGACCATCTTCTTCCTTTATAATGCAACGGTCAACTATTAAATATTCAATACATTTCAAAAATTGTTTTAAAAAAAAACTCTTAGTTCGCATTATTTTTTAAATAATAACCAATATATTTTGAATAATATAAATTAATGATTTAAATTCGATGATTATTTACAAATTCATAATTAATCAGACTCCGCACTCAGTACATGTTCGGTAGTCCACTCACCGGTGCTTTTTCTTCCTCTGAAAATGTGGAAAAGAAATATTAAGTAACGCACAGTCATCTTTGTAATTGGAGGCCCAGGAGCGGGTAAAAGTACTCAGTGTGCCAATATTGCCAGGGAGTTTGGACATTACCCTCTATCCGCCAGGGATCTACTGAGTGATGGAAGGATGAAACATAATTCCGTATTTAGACCAATCATAGACTTTTACATGAATAATGGCAAATATGTAAAGGCAAATAGTACAGCACAAATCATCGTAAACGCCATGAAAAATGCTCAGCCCAACAAATTCGTCATTGACCATTATCCACGAAATAATGAAGATATTGAAATCTGGAATAGAGAACTTTATGTTCAATATATTTAGTAAATTAAACATGTTTCAAGTATATTTTATTAACATAAATGTGTTTGTGGAAGATGTTAATTCTTATTTTCATAAGATCATTTTTTTCGTTTAATGGTTTACAAGTTTGTATAACACTGATATGATGGGGTTGTTTGGCATTATATATATATATATATATATATATATATATATATATATATATATTCTAGAATATATATATTCCAATTATTACAATTAGGGTATTCCGCTAGTATTTTTCAGATTATAAAATCCTAGTTCTTTGTCCCATCATTGAATGACATATCCTTATTCAAGTAAATCCTTCGATTAGAGCTAATTTGAGGTTAAACAGTTTTGATTTATTTTCTGGTTTGAGATTTAATAGCAAATTGATTAATGGTCAATGGAAAATTATCGGATTAATTATTTATGAATATTGATAATAAATTTATAGTAAAAGTAGTTTAAATTGTTTGATATTATATTGGAAGTATTTTTAATGGCTATTGTATCACATCCTACTAATGATAATACTACTGTGAAACTTCTTCAAAAATGAAGAATAAAACAAAATTATTAGGTAATTGAACTAAAACTAGGAATCTGAAGAAATATCACAATGGCTACTCTTTTTGTAGAGATCATAGAATCTGTATATATATATATATATATATATATATATATATATATATATATATTTCCGTTTACATTTATCTGTAAATTTGGAAATTAAAGATGTTTAACAATAGATGATGCCTGTGTCTTGATGGGGAAGAAACTTCACAAATGGTATTAGGTATAAACTTACGAAATATTGTGGAAGAGGTAATGAAGGCTGTCCAGTAAGAGATTATATAGTTTATCTTATTTTTTCTCTGCTTGGGTCATTTCTTATTTCACTGGTGTAGATGGCAAATATAATTTCTTCTTGATTGCAGTTTTTTTTTTGTTACACTGTTTAATGGTTTGGAAGTTGTTCTTCCTTTATTAGAAATATATGATAATTGCTGGGTTGTTTTCACAATTCAAGGAGCAAAACTATTGATATATTTCTACATATTTAATTTATATTTTACTACATTTCTTAGTTGGATAATTTACCCTTTTTTAATATACTCATGCGGTCAATCAAAGTTTTATTTTTATTTTATTCATGCATTCCGCATCTACCCAATCAGGTCATTGGTGGCATAATTACTGATTACAATTTAAATTATATACAATGAGAAGTTGATATATAAAAGATATTCGTTATTTTTTTATTCCTTTACTTTATTGGTTACTTCTGAGCATGATTTGAATTTTGTACCTCTCTACACTTTGTCTCTCAGTCCTATATCTTTGGTTGGCAAATAAGTCCTTTCGTTTTTCTGTTTATTTTTATTTCTTTATGATACACTTCTTATCTGAGGAATTAATCCCTAAGGTGGATTGTTTATTCTGTTTGTAATATGTCGACAACTATATCCATTAACTCTTGTTGAAACTAGCTTAGTATTGTGTTTGCTATTGCACGCGGAATATGGAAGAAAATATCATTCATTATTGGCATATTTTGTTGTATTATTTTAAAAAAGGTAAGCGTGCTGTAGAAGCTCATAAAAAAATTTGCAGTGTTTATGGGAATGATGCCTTAACTAAACGCACATGTCAAAATTGGTTTGCCAAATTTCATTCAGGAAATTTTGACATCAATGATGCTTAACCTACTTGAAATTGAAACGAGCAATGTTAATGCCATTGTTTATCAAAATCTCATCCAATCAGTGTGATAGATTGCTATGGTCCTAAATGTGTTGCACACAAGTGTAGAAAATCATTTGCACAAGCGTGACTATGTTTTCAGGCTTAAAGTTTGGATTCCGTCACTCTCTAACCTAAGTCAACTTGGCTACAGAAATTTCTGTTTGTGATTTACTACAGAAACGGCTACAAAAGGACCCATTTTTGAAACCTTGGTAACAGGATATGAAAAACAGATATTCTACAATGATATAGTCTGTAGGAAATCTTGGGGACCTAGTTGTGAGGCTACTAGAAGAATGTCAAAACCCGAATTGCATACAAAGAAGATAATGCTTTCCATATTGTGGAATTTCAAGGATGTTATTTTCTATAAGCTATTGCCATCATGACAAACGATTGATTCGACTCTATACTGCTCACAATTAACAAAATTGTTCAATCAATAAAATGTAAACGCCCAGAACTGGCAAATCAGAAGGGTGTTGTGTTCCACCGAGACAATGTTATACCCCCCATCTCATTGGTCACTCAACAAATTATTGTGCCATTGATGGGACCTTTTGCTCCACCCTACCTATTTACCAGACGTAGATCCAAGTGAGTACCTCTTATTCCGGTCTCTGCAGAACACCATGAATGAAAAGAAATTCCAAAAGGAAGAGGACGTCAAAAACCACTTGGATCAGTTTTTTAACAATAAACTCCAGACATTCTATGAACATGACATTATACAGTTAGTGAGAAGATGGAAAAAGTCATATTAAATTATGATCAATATATTGTAGATTAAAATAAATTATATGTCTATAGTACATTAAGCCAAAAGGACTTATTTGCCAACCCAATAGACTATTTGACAGCTAATATGATTGAGTTATCATGTTTTAATATTGTTAATTAAGTCCACATAAGATGTGCCCAGATTTTAGTCATCGTTTTTGTAATTTACTGTTATTTTTAATTATGTGTATGGAATGCAATTTTTTTTTTTTTCTAATGCCAATTTTTGGTCAAATGCCTCTTATTTTTAAATAATTAAAATTGAAGTTGTGTTGCATTTGTATAGTTTATAGTGCTAGTATAGTGGTGTAGATATTTTTTATGTTTTTGCGTGTAATGTGTTGTGCAACTCTTGTTATTTGTTTCTTAGATATTTCACTACAGATTTTTTTTTGACAATTTTGTCATCCTATTTTATATATAACTTTTTAAAAACTATTTTAATTTTCAATTTGCTGATGCATTTAACTAATTTGTTGTCATTATATAATTCTAGTTTAATTTCTGGATAGTCATAGTTTTTAAAGATTTTCTTAATGTTATCACTTAATCCTGATATGTGAGTCATTTTGTAGTATGTCCTTTCATTTTTTCTTGTATTTAGTAAATGTCTTTTTAGTTGTTTTCCTTTGTTTTATTTGTTCACCTAGGTTATCTCTTCATCATTCCATAATGTATTCGATAACGACAGAAGTGTAAAAAGATAAGTACATTTGGAGTTAATCAGTTTCTAGGTGATATTGATATTATTCTGTAGTAGAGGTATTATCTTTGGTTGTTTGAAGATGAATGACCTGTACTCAGTAATTTTTGATAAAGATTATGGCTTACATTTCAATCCAGTTATGTGGACCATCTTCAAGGCAAGTTTACAATGCTGGGAGATTCATAACTTAAGAAAAATCAGAGTTTTCCAAAACTTCCTGTAAACTTGGCATGAAGATGGGCTGAAACTTGAGTTGAAGCGATAACATTATCAACAATTACTTAGTCCTCATTACGGATTTATTACTCTATTTGTCTATTTGCTATACTCTATTTGCTAGTAGAGGAAGGTCGCTAAAAAAAAAAACAGAAAAGAAAACTGGTGACAAAGAAGAGCCTTGAGAAGTACATATTTAAGAAATGGTAAAAATGAAAATAGTAAGTAATGGATCATGAGTCCAGGACTGTGTTTGGTTTCAAGCTAAAAAGTGTAGGAAGTGTTTTTCAATTTTTCAAAAACATTAGGTATTTGATACATTGACTTAATAATTTGGAGCCAATTGCTCAGACTGTAAATTACAACAATCATTAAATTATAACAAGTTAAAGGTTCAATCCCAATGTAATACAGAGTGATATCAATTGTGAACATAACATTTTATAGGTGCTTAAGAAAATAAAATCTCTAAATGTCTGTAAAATACTATACTAAATACCATTGTAATTCTCACAGAACATGGTCCTAGTGTAAAGTTGATTTTTCTATTCTAAAAATATTATAGAAAAAAATAAAAAAACACTTTTTAACAGAATATAATTTAATACAACATATTAAAATCAAACACATTTCATTAAGAATTTTCCATAACAGGTGTTGAAGATCAGTAGGTTTCAATTCTATAAATAATATAGTACTTATTCTTTAAGTACATGAACTAAAATTGGAGTCATACATCAAACTAATTTACTTAATATATTGAAATAATATTTTCTTGTATATATTGGATGAACAGTGGGTCATAAAAGAAACTAAAGAATTTTTAATTGAACACTTTGATAAACACTGATTTTAACTGATAACAATTTATCTAAAAATTTATTATTTCCGAAAGTCATTTTTCATTAATAAATAATTTTAAAATCTATGAAAAATTGACCTGATGTCACCAAAGACCTCTTCCTTCGGCTGGCTGGCATCTATTTTTTTCAGCAGATGCACGGTTTTGTAAAAGTCAATAACTGCCATTGAGTCCTCCCTGAAAGCACTGAACCTCTTCTTAATGGCAGTTATTTCAGAGTGATCAGGAGGTTTCCTGCCCCTACGAGTTCTTCGCAAACAGCGATGGACACAGATTATCTCCGGGCAACTTAAATAAAAGACAAACAGAAGTCGCGTGAAGTCCTCTGCTATACCTAGTTCTCTATGCCATATTTGAACATCGTCTTCGTTCCGTGGATAATCATCAATGACGAATCTGCTCGACGGGGCTTTCCTTATGGCTTGTAAGATGATTTGAACTGTTATGTAAGCTGGAACATCTCTGCCATATCTCATGCAAAAGTCGATCATCGGGCTGTAAACTGAACTCGGTTTCTTCCTCTCTGCTATAAGTATGTTCCTCACGGATATGTGAGTGTATTGAAACTTCCTTGCAATATTTGCGCAATGGGTGCTTTTACCCGCTCCTGGGCCACCAATTACAAATATAATGGTGCGGGACTTCATGCTTTTTCAGATTATTTAGGATTAAAAAAAGCACCGGTGGGAGCACAACCGAACATAACACTCACAGTGATTGTCTGATTGTTTATGAACCTTCTAAGCAAGGTTATAGTGATTGCCAATCGATTGAAAAATAATACATGTTTACATAACATTATAATTTTATTAGAATCGTTAGATGAGGTAATAATGAAATGTGTAAATAATCATCGAATTTAAATCATGAATTTATATTATTCAAAATATATTGGTTATTATTTAAAAAATAATTCCAAATAAGAGTTTGTTTTTTTTTTAAACAATTTTTGAAATGATTTTTAAGTTGTTGAATATCATTATTTTCAAAACTTATAATTTTGATATTAGCTTAAATAAATAAATAGACACAAAATAAAATATATTGAATTCGTTATTTCATGATCCACGGAAGGCTCAGAAGGTTAATGCAAATCTAAATAATTATGGCGGGAGATACAGTTTTAAAAAAAAATCACTTCAAAGAATTTCGTTATTAAATTTAGTAAAGTTGCTGCTCCCTGGATTGGTAATGAAAGCCAGATAGTCGATGAAGAAAAGAGACGCTGCTAGACTGCGTTTCAAAAGAACGCGAAACCCGGACGATTGCATTGCATTCAAGATCCTTCGAAACCACAACCAACCTTCCTTACGCCGTGAGTAAAGGCACAAATCTCTACCACAAGCCCCGGATCCCGACACCAGATGGAAAATCCTGAAAAACCTGTCCATAGCAAAATCGAAAGGCTATGTTTCATATCCTGTTGATCTTGATCAACTCAATTTCCACTTTGCTGACCTTATCGTTATACCATTCTCGTCCTCACACCGCATTCCGAAAACTTCTATTAATCCTGAAAATTTCTATTTTAGATTTATTTCACCCGAGGACCTCCTTTTCTCAGTCCGCAAGCCCTGAACGACTTTCTCCAACCCTTTTCTACATTTATGTCAACGATCTCCCTGATTCCATCCACCATTCACAATATCACCTATATGCTGACGACCTCCAGATTTTACCAATCCTTTCATCCTTCAGAAATGCTTGAGACAACCCGAAGGCTTCAAGAAGCCATAGACAATATCAACGCATGGGTAGCTAACAATGATCTGAGGCTGAACGTTGAGAAGACCAAAGCCATTCTCATTGGGTCTAAGCATCTTCTTAATTCCATTTCTTATTATCCCCTTCTCTATCTTAATGACCAACCTATTCGTTTCCACACTTCCGTCAGAAACCTGGGGGTAATATTTGATCAACACCTGTCCTGGAATCACTATGTTTTCCAAACCATCAGAAAATCTATCGCTACTCGTAGACAGTTTCTGAGATTCCATGATTCTATCCTTTTAAAACCCGCCAGCTTCTTGTTTCCTCTCTTATTTTTCCCAACTTCGATTATGGCTGCCTTGTATACGGTGGACTTGAGGTTATACTGATAAGACTAATGAATTGTTTTATTGGAATCATCTGCCGAGTCCAGACGGTATTTCGAGTTGAAGTGGCTATATCCAATTTCTCGACGGCAATATTTCCTAGTTGCATTCCTTTCCCCAATCTTTACAACCAGAAAACCTTCATATCTTCTTGACTCCTTGTTTCGCTGTCCATTTTTTAACACGAGATCCCTGCTCTCAAACTTGTATATTCCTTCTCATAAGACAGCTAATTTTGAAAAATACTTCATAATGCTTGTTTTGGAATTCCTTATCCACCTCTATACGCAAAACCTCACCATTGACTTCATTTAAAAACCAATTGTTTCTCCATCTCATCAGCCATCAATCTTCCGAATACTTATAAGAATTAAATATGTTACCAATATCATTCTAATGTTAATTCAAAAATATTATTTATATTGCTTACCGTACAAATATCTAAACAAACAAATATCAATTCACGGCATTATATGCCAGACAAATCTGTATTATAATGTAATTATGGTTGTACAAGTTTGTCATTCTTAGAAAAAAAAATATTATTTGATTATGATGACAATTGTGAAATGATAATTGTGTTTTTAAAGCTCGTATATGTGTAATATAATATAATTCCATTTTGATGGGAAAATCAATATGGGAGTATCTTCGTTAATTTTTCATTAAATCCAATGACCGAGAAAATTATCTCGTCCTTAAGGTGCGAAAAATCTGAAAACTGCCATGATCTAAAAACTGTTTTTAGAAGTTCAAATCTTTCTGTACGACACATGCCATTTGGTCTTAGCAAAAAATATCCGCAAACATGCAACGTACAGTGCACGCATGACATAAGGGCTCCGGTTTCATTGGTCTTTTGATAATGACGAATTATATTAGATTATTTCTCCTGTAGATAATTATAGAATTCTTTCATATTTAATATTTAACCAATGTGAATTGATTAATTTCAAATTAAAAAAAAAAATTAAAGGTACTTCAGAGGAAGAAATTTTAAAAATTAGGCATTTAAGCCCTGATAGAGAAGATCAGTGAGAATAAGACCTACATTGTATTAAAAAACGTTTAATTTTACACTGATGTAATGAAAATTAATCAAAATCGTTAAATGTTAATTAGAAAATCGTAAAAATGTGTAAAATCGATGATATAAAGTGGCACATCCGATTAGCCGATTTTGACAAAAAAGTTGCTGTAACATCCCAGGCATGTACAAACCTTAAATACTCAATTTCAGTTGCATACAACTTTTCATTTTTGAGCTAGACTATTCAAATATATACACACACAAACACACAGTTTTACAGGACTTCGTTATTTGGATTAAGGGGACCTTAAAACATGTATTTGGGTTGAATACTCAAATACGAAAATGTTCATGTCCGCAATACTTTCCCTTAATATATATTACATATGTAGTAAGTGAAAGTAAAACATACTGACAATTTTAAAACTTGTTTTTTTTTGTACTTTTAAGATGGTACAAGAACGACTACTGTTCCGTACTAAATCATTGTTTAAAAGATAAGATTGTTATGGCCAAAGATATAAAAGATTTTTCGATAAAAGGTAAACTTTTCAGTTAAGTTGGGAAATGTAGGCAAACAAGTCCTCTGTACAGATCTTTTTTATTAAATTGTTAATATCCGTCAAGGACATTCTGGGAAATGGGGTGTTTTCAATCTGAAGATCGACAAACTTCGTGCATTCAGTGAGGTATTAGAAATTCATCAAAACCCATTAGATTTCCTTGGTTATAAATATTCAGTCATTATAAAGTTTTTATTAGTGCCGACGTTTCGTAATTTTTTTTTTCTCATAATTTTCGTTATTACACAGCTGTTAATCTTTATATTAACCAATATACACTTTATATATATATATATATATATATATATATTGCCTTATATAATGATTAATAACGAAAGTTTCAAAAAGTAATTTTTTCTACATAGTGTCCTTGTTTAAACATAAAGTAATAATTGCTCTTGCTTTAGGATCGTTCAAGATAATATAGTAAAGAATATATATTCCTAAAGGAAATTTAATGTTAAACCACTTTCTTCCAATGACTTTTCCGAAAAATGAAAAGATAGAGTTAGGGAGTCTAGTAATGATAAAAAGGCGAGACAAAACAAAGGTTGGTGAATTACTAGGATGGATATCTCAGAAACTATAGAAGATAAAAATTAATATAACTATTTCTATTGCAAATTTAGTCACCTTTAATTTTATATTGGACATTATTATTGCTATAACGCATAGTTTCACTTTCGCATTTTATATTAGGACACCTTATAACCTCAGTATGAAACAAGTTGTTTTGCCACGGACTTTTACCATGTATGTGAGTTAAAATAAATGTGAAAAATAACAAAAACAAATGATAAAATTACTTTGCGGAACATGTTTCCGCAAAAACTGTGTTATGTTGAACAAAACAGTTTATAATAAACTTGCAATCCTTCATCTCGGGTCACAATATTGAACCAAAAATTGTATTCCAACTTACTGTTTTTTTTTTTTGTTTTTTTTTTTTTGTTTTTTTTTATATCATTAATATTTTTCCTTGATGAGTATTTTCATAATTTGTTCAACAATTTGAGCTAAAAATGTTTACCTCGAGAGAATACCCATTTTAATATTGCTAAAAGGACGCTTCCATCAGTGAAATGAACTGTGTAGGGGAAAGCTTTAACAGTTGCATTAGGATGCCACCATGGAACAAGTCAAGTCGTAAATATGCAGTTATCGATCATGGTGATAAGTTTATGATGATTGGGTTAGTTATTATGAATATTCAGTTCCGATACCTTATATTGGGATGTGTTATCCTCCCTTATTAATTTCGGGTTTGCTCTTGCACACACGCCTTCAGTTTACTTCACATTTCTTTTTATAGTAAAGATTTATTGTTGACTAAGCTTTTTGTAAGTAACCTGCCCGTTTTTTTTTTTTTTTTTTTTTTTTGTTTTAATCAATGTCTTAAAATTGTATATGACGTATTTTTTCTTTTAAAATAATAAATTAAGTTAAAAGTGATTGCCTTATATATATATATATATATATATATATATATATATATATATATATATATATATATAAGCTAAAAGTTTTTAAAAAAGTTTACTTTACAAGTTTACAAGTAAATAATACATAAAAAGTCTAAATAGCAGTATCAGAAAAAAAGAGTGGCGTGGAGACGGGCCCTAGATGAACTGAAGGATTTATTTGAAAGAGGAATCTAATTCTAGGAAGGTAGATATAAGGATTAACAGTTCACGAACTTGCCTTGCGTCTCGAAGAACTGATTCTTAGAATTAACATTACAACCGTGAGAAAGTCTTATAATTTTATAATATATATATATATATATATATATATATATATATATATATATATATATATATATATATATGCGATTTCCTTTTCCTCTACTTCTTATACCGTTGAAAATGATTCAATGTTGTACGGCATACGTATATGAAAAAAAGTTTACCCTTTTAATATTATCTTTATGCTCATCAAACGATGAAGAATTTGAAGAAAAATTAATTTTTCCAAGTGCCCTCTCGTTATCTCTTTGAATGAGCAGAGAATTTCTTTTAAAGGGGGCCAACGGCACTGTACAAGATAAGCATTCTCATTTTTTTTTTCTATATTAGATTAATTCTTTATATAGAAGCACATTTAATTAGATTTTTTTGTGTCAATGAATATTTGGCTCATTTTATGTTAATCGTTATTTCATGTTTTGTTCGCTCCTTTTAAAAAACATATACACTTCTTTTTCTCTGATGTTGCCCATGTGTAAAAAAAAATAATTATAATGAAGAAAGGTCAGGCTTATCAAGTAACAAATATTTATTTTTTTAACACAAAACGTAAAAAATTCAAATTTAAAACTTATTAAAATAATATAATTTTATATTAATTAAAAGGTAGTAATGAATGACGCGAATAGACATCAAATTAATTCGTTTTTTTTTTTCTTAAGACTGTTTCTACGATGGGTAGATTTCGAAAATCTTTATATAAAAACTAACGATTTTTTTAGGCAAAGTGGATTGAAATCGCATTTTATTTTAAACAAAGAGAGTTAAAAAAAAAAGCTAAAATAATTAACCACCTCACTTACACCTAAATGTAATGAAGATTTTTTTTTCCTGCTATAATTTTGTTAAATACAAGTAAATACACTAATGAAAATAAATATATATATATATAATTTAACTATGTAATCATATTTATAAAAATTGCATAAGCGTTTTAAGTCAACATTAACCCTCTTCAAAAAGAATTATGAAGTGAAGCAAAAAATATGAGTGCGTAAACGGATGCGATCTTTCTTATCCATCTAATTTTTTTTTTCTTTACAGGCGCAATATAGAATTAAAAAAAACAAAAACAAGTTATTTTATTAATAATAATATAATACATGTATATAGTTCGAATGAGTCCAAAGCATATAGCAATATGTTAGTTATCTAAAATAACTTGATTGATTCTTCTAATTCAATAAATATTTAACGTAATTACTATTAATATTACCAGTGTAATTTATTAATTACATTAATTGATAATTATTTTAAGTAACATGCACAATAAATAATTGATTTGATTATTGAGTGCAATAAATTCAGTTTTAAATAATTGGATAAAGTAAGTTATTATTCCTTACTTCATTAATTTGTGTTTCTTATCTTTACCTCAGCAAGTTTTTTTTTTTTTTTTACATAAATTAGTATATTTGTAATTGAAGTATAATTTTTGTAAATAATCGTATTAATCTACGTACTTATCTAGGGACACATCTTCAATAAATGGATAAAATACCACAAAATAATAATAATAATAATAATTCAGCGATTTTTTTTTTCGGTATGGTAAAGTTCTGTTAATAACTTTTTGAGATGTTATAATACTTCAAACGTTTAATTTTTATTCATTTTTTTTCTTCCGGATACTGATCAATAAAAAATTATACTATAAATACAAACGTCGTTAAATTAATTATTTATATTACGAGCTAGCAAAGGTTTGGATTTTGACTGAGCGATTGCGTGACGTTGCAAATCACCGATAATACTATATCGTGTTTTCCACAAACGGTAAAGAAATTGACTAAAAATATTCCGTCTTGAAGGGTTTCTCTGACCCCATGTAAATGTTTTATAGTAGCGGCGAAGATTATTTTTACTATGAATTTTTTTTTAAATCTGTTTTTTTTATTTTTTGACCCCAAACAATCTCTCAGTAATTAATTCAAATATTATACTTGTTTGTTTACATATTTTATTTATTTTTTTAATTTGATCTGGTCATATGACCCACAACTTTCGTTTAACGTTCTGCTTCGAGTTATTAATTCATTAATGTTAGTATTAATAATTTTAATAATGATTAATTAATTAATTTTGAATAAATGAAAAAAAGAATATTACATCAACTATAAATATCAACGCACGATAATTCTGGGAACTATATAAATTTTGTTTGTCTAGCTGAAAATAATTTTTTTTTTATTGAATTATATAAAGTAAGAAATTATTAACCATAAAAATTATTAGTCATTAGTTTTTGTCAATAACCATTGTCTTCTAAACCTTTATATGTTAGGTATTAATTATGTTGAAATATTTATTTTTTCAATTTTATAATACAATGAGGGGGGAGGAATGATTCTAGACAAAATTTTCGACGGATAAATCATTTGATACATTGGCCGAATCCGAACGGATAAGGAGTTAAGACCAATTTTGTGTTGTTGTTTTTTTTTTTTTTTTTTTTTTTTGTGGTCATGTTTTTTATTGAATCAGTAAGAATTGTTACTCAATATATACCAATTCTGTATACTAAAACAGAAGCCTTTAGTTAATTACCATATTCTTTCTTAACCATTTTGTAATACTTCTAACAATGAAATACCATAATTATTTCTAATAAATAAAATTAATAGTACTTTAGAAGTTTTGAAAATTTGGGATATAAGCCTTAATGTAATCGGAATCGTTAGATCCATTTTAAACAGAATTACAAAAATGTAAAGTCTATGATATGAAGTGTTACTTATGGTTGGTATTTTTTTGCGAAAACGTAGCTATAACATCCCAAGCATATACATCTATTGAATAAGTAATTTCAGTTCCGTCCATTTTTTTTTTTTTTTTTTGCATTAGGCTGCTCACATATACATCTGACCATTTAGCGAGTTTTTGTTATTTGGTATGAGGGTACCCAAAAACGTATAATTCTGTCGGAAACTCGGATTCGAAATCATTCACTATCGCAATACTTATATTCCATAAATGGTCTAGAAAATATAAAGTAAAAATATTGAGAATTACACAGCTGTAAAAAAAAAAATCTGATATTTAATTTAATATATGAATACTATTATATTATGAAATATAACTATCACTTTGGATGATATTCCTTATGAAATACTAAAACCTTTGAAGGTTTTCAAAGGAATTTGCGTTATATTCTGGAAGAATTTGATCATTTATTATTTTGAATGTTAGACATGTAAGTTTATTTATTAGACAGGGTGTCCCATAAGTAAATGTAAATATTAAAAGAGGGGACCTCATACTCTACAAAAAAAGTTAGTAAAAAGAGTAAATAGTCCGATTGCATACAGAAAAGCAGGAAAGTTTTTTTAAAGTAAGTCACTTTTTTTTTAATAGGAAGCTATAACTAAAAAAAATATTTATTCTTGAATTGAGTCTTGATGTCAGAGGATTAAAATCTTTTTGTATTTATGATATTTACAACTGTATTAGTATAAATACATCAAGCAAATGTGTATAGATTAATATAATCACATGAAAACGCTTGTTGGAAAACTACCCATTGGTAGTACTCTAATAATATGTCTACATACGGAAATCACGAGGCCATCTTATTTTCAGACGCCTCAGAGGGTTATCAGGAATCGAAGATGAAGCAAGATTAGAAACAAGAGGATTCGGATGGTTATGAAGTTTATTATGGAAGTATAGGTATCTGGATTGGGCCAAATCGGAAACATATGGAACATTAAGGTCTTCATGGATTATTTTATTTTTGACAAAGTAAGGAGCATTGAGGATTTTACGAAGGATTTTGGATTGTAAGGATTGGATACGAGAAGAATTTGATGGATTAGTGGAGCCCCATAGCTCAACTCCGTCCAAATAGGCCTTATTATAGTCATGTATATGAGTCTTATGTAAATAATTGGAAGTTTAGAGCGTTTATCTAGTAAGTGCTGAAGTAATCGGAAACGCCGAGTGGAGTATTGTTGAAGGAAGCTGTAGGACAGGAAGTCATAGGTTTACGACGAAGGGTAAAGATAATTTGGTGGGATTTATTCGAATTTATCATGTCACAGGATTAAAATCTAAATTCAAGAAAAAGACGTTGTCTTCTTGTATTACTTATTATTTTTTCTTTGCTTGACCGGTTTCGATCGTTAATGTTTTTCATAGGGTCATTATAAATATTATATTTATTATTTATTTACATCACTTTCACCTTATAGCTCTAAATAATATTATATATATATATATATATATATATATATATATATATATATATATAAAATTTTAACTCGTCCGGTTACGAATCCGCGGTGCTGAACTCCAGACTGATAAAGTAACACGATAATCCACGACGGCCTCAGAGCAAAAACAACTATTTTTTATTTAAAGTAAAAATAATTTCTGTTAAAATTTGGCGTTCCTTAAATTATGTTGTCCGACTAAGTGCTTCCTTTGCTCTTCCCTAGTTCCGGCCCTGATATATGTATGTTTATATATATCAAGTATGTATATCTAGATATAAATAAATGCAATATATATTAAGCGAATGGATGTATTAATCTCTTTATTTTATATAGATCCATTTATTTATATGTATCTGTGGTAAACACTATAAATACATTTTTCATTTATTTTCTAATTTCATTATGTTGTTACTGTTAGTTTATTATTGTTTATTTCATAAGTTCCTAACTCTGTTACCGTTACTATTTATTTCATAAGTTCCCAACATTGTAAGCGTTATTTTCTATTTCCTTTACTTATATATCGTCAATTCTGCCTCTCCACGTATTTATTAATAATAAGATTATTCTACCTGCTTGTTATTAGTGTACTAGTTTCTCATATATATTGTTATATAGTCTTTTCTTAGCCCCGATGAAGGCCTAAACTTTGGCCCGCCCGATACGTTGGAAAAAATAAAAATAAATATAACTTATTCATTTTTACATTGTACCAACTCTTCTTCAGCTATAAACACAATCCACGACCATGCTTATTTATCAAGTGGGATATTTTAATGAATGAAATAATTTATTTTGTAAGTTTATTTTTTAATATATCCCACTTTGAAAATTATTCCTTTTATTTTTAACAGAAGAAGACAAAATACTAATTATTTAAAATAACGCATTATTTTTTTTGAGAGAGAGAGTCAAAAGTATTATTATTATAAAATATGTTTTCCTTGACAGCCGCGCACATAGGAAAGACAGTTCATATGCTGCGACCAACCTGACGGGGAAAATCTATCTTTGATAATGGTTCTTTGAAGATTTTTAATTCTTTTACTTTTCCTGTAGATGCTATTTTTTGAATCTATTTATTGAATAATAATGCAATCAGCCACTGCTGGAGGGATATAAGCATTAGGGCTAAAAGTTCTCATTCATACAATATATACAAATAATAAAGAAATAAATATAAATATAAGAAGTAAATAAATAATACTGATGAAGAAGGTAAATAAAAAGAAAAGAAAAAACAATAATAATAAACAAATAAAATAAAATAAAAACTTCTAGATGCTATTAGTTTTTTTTATTTATATCTCCAGTTGTAATTATATGTTTTCGGATTTTGTCATTTCGTGTAGTTTATATGGCCCTAAATCTCTCCTAATTTTCATGTGAATAAGTTATCACACTTTTTGTGATTTTCATTTAAGAAAAATCCGAGGAGAGAGTCTTAACTCCACTTCGTAGCAAAAAATATTTTCCAATTTCTATGAAAATTCGTATTTGACGGTTTTCCGAAGTGCGAATTACAAATCTCAAATCTGTTTCTCCTTAAAAAAATATTTTAATCCACTTTGCTCCTTCGGTCGGTACAAATTGCTTTAAATTCACAATTCTCTAATCAATTTCGATTATTGTTTTTTTATCTTGTTGGGAATTAGTAACCTTTCAATTAAGAATAATAAAAATTAATAAAGAAAAATACATACTTTTTGAGTTATTCGCCAATAAATTTTCTCTTCATAACTTTTTCCTGAAGTTTCGGGAGGAGGTAACTATTTTTCCCACCTGAAGAATAAAAAAATCTAAAAATGAGGGCTCAATCGTTAGATTTGATAAAAAATTGAAGGTATGGCGACAAAAAAAAAAAAATTCTGATAAAAAATATGTAAAGAAAGATAGCATGTTATGTTGCGTTAATGCAGTAGCTAAGTTGCAAGTATAAGATTATTTCCTAAATTGAGCGATTGCGTTGGATAACTTCATGTCTCCATGTCTTTGTTAAAATGTAGTTTGCTTAAATTATAAATCATGAAAAAAAATCTGGTGAGTCCACTAACACGACTTTCCTACCTATTTCAGAAAATTTTTATATCTTTATATATGTCCATTAAGAAACGAAAAAGATTTAATTAGACTTATTTTCCTGAAAATTCATCAAAGAAAAGATTTTTGAATACAATTTCTTTGATAAATTAAAGCAATGTAAACTGGCTTGTGGTAGATCAGCGTAAAAATTTTAATAGCCTCTAATGTTGCTGATCAAAAACTGTTCACCATAGCCTAATTTTGTCACAAAATAATTTCTGTTATAAGTGAAGCTTGTGTTGTGCGGGCAACAAATTTTCTTATTTTCACTTACTTTTTTTTCTGACAACAGGATATGAACCCGTAATCTTACATATAATCATTAATTATTAATGGTGAAATTACCATTTTATTACTGGTATCCATCTACTTTTTTTTTTTTAATGCTTGGCGGACATAGAACTCCAATCATTGTCATTTTGACCTTTAATCGCTTATTCATATCCCCCCATATTATGAAAATAATAGTTGCTGTTTTAATATTTTTTAGCTTATTTGATTCCTCGGTTGTTTTCCAAAGTTTATCTCTGGTATTTTCATCTTGATGTTAAAGAAAGTTGCATATCTCTGGTAATGGTGTTTCCTTGGGTGCTTGATCGGTGGCTACATTTCCTTCAATCCCCGCGCGTGATGGTGTCCAGATGATTACGTGATTCTTGTTTAAGTCTTTAATCATCGAAGAGTAACCCTGGGCTTTCTTTATTCCCAAGTCTCTACAATATATGTAGGTTAAAGTTATAGCGGAAAGGGATTAAGTTGAAATTAGCAAGTTTTCTTCTTCCCATAGTATAATATGCTACAATGTTGCACTAAGAGCGTTGCATTTTGCAATAAAATTGATGGCTGATGATTGGAGCTTATATTTAATCCAGCTAGTTAGTGTATAATGCATACAATTTAGAGGTTTCCATCCACTTCCAATTAATTCCAGGCCGTAATGCGATGCTTACGATTCTTTTGATATTCGTATTTAGTTAATGCCTGTTTCTTATTAAATCAGCAGGTGGCATGGTTCATTCATGATGTGGAAATAGAACGGTGCTGAAGAATATTCACGGTCGGAGAAGGTTATTCAAAGAGGTTGATGAAGGGAAAAAGCTTGACAAAGGATTCCTTTGAGATAAAGAAGTCATTTGTTTCTTTGATGAAAAGAATGTCTTGCTCTTTATGAGCAAGTGGACATGAAATATTCACTTTTTGGTCTAGCCTAAAACCTTAAACAGAAAACAATCTGAGAAAGGTAATTACTAAGTCTTATATAGTTTATTTTAAAGACATTTCTTTTCAGAGGCAGTCTTTCAAGTAAGAAGGTTAATATTTTAAACTCTCTATTTTAAAAACTCGAATAAGTGCTTTTTAAAGAAGTAGTTAAACGTTTGCTTGTTATCGTTTTATTTTCATAGACTGTGTAACTAACAGAACTTTCCTTATTTTTTTTTATTCTATTCTATTCTATTCTATTATGGGAATATTCTATGTAAATGTTCTAATTTACGACCCATGGTGTTTCTTAAGGGTGTCAAAACGGATGCTCTCACTTTGCAAAAAGAATAGGTTTAGAATTGTTCCATTATTCTTATCCATCTTTTCTTGGCATAGATGTAAAGAACATATACGCGTTGCAGGCCTATCTTTATCAAACTATAACCATCCACCCAAAACTTCGCAAATGCCTTCATCTTATCATAACCTACAACTTTGTTACCTACGAAAATTGCCAGAAATAGAGCCAGCGTTTTCCTTTTAGTTCAATGAAGTATTAAAAACTCCTGAATACCCCTTTGCATCTCTTTTCTTCATCGACTCACTGATTTCATTACTAATCCAGGGAAGAGCAATTTAACTAAATTTAATAAATAAAATTCTTTGAAGTGATTTTTTTTTAAACTGTGTCCCCTGTCATAATTATTTAGATTTGCATTAACCTTCTGAGTCTTCCATGGATCATGAAATAACGAATTCAATATATTTTATTTTGTGTTTATTTAAACTTATATCAAAATTATAAGTTTTGAAAATAATTGAATAATGATATTCAACAACGTAAAAATCATTTCAAAAATTAAAGGAAGAAGATGGTCCGGGGTTGCGGTCATAAATAGGCTAATTAGTGGTAAAACTATTTTATTGAAAGCCGACGTTTCGACCCGACTTTGCAGGTCTTCATCAGGGAGGTGTGTGTTTATCTAGGAGTTTCACTTAGAACTGTTGTTGTTGAGCGGTGTGAACTGGAGTTCTAAGTGAAACTCCTAGATGAACACAGCTCCTTGATGAAGACCTGCAAAGTCGGGTCGAAACATCGGCTTTCAATAAAATAGTTTTACCATTATTTAGCCTATTTATGACCGCAACCCTGGACCATCTTCTTCCTTTATAATGCAACGGTCAACTATTAAATATTCAATACATTTCAAAAATTGTTTTAAAAAAAAACTCTTAGTTCGCATTATTTTTTAAATAATAACCAATATATTTTGAATAATATAAATTAATGATTTAAATTCGATGATTATTTACAAATTCATAATTAATCAGACTCCGCACTCAGTACATGTTCGGTAGTCCACTCACCGGTGCTTTTTCTTCCTCTGAAAATGTGGAAAAGAAATATTAAGTAACGCACAGTCATCTTTGTAATTGGAGGCCCAGGAGCGGGTAAAAGTACTCAGTGTGCCAATATTGCCAGGGAGTTTGGACATTACCCTCTATCCGCCAGGGATCTACTGAGTGATGGAAGGATGAAACATAATTCCGTATTTAGACCAATCATAGACTTTTACATGAATAATGGCAAATATGTAAAGGCAAATAGTACAGCACAAATCATCGTAAACGCCATGAAAAATGCTCAGCCCAACAAATTCGTCATTGACCATTATCCACGAAATAATGAAGATATTGAAATCTGGAATAGAGAACTTTATGTTCAATATATTTAGTAAATTAAACATGTTTCAAGTATATTTTATTAACATAAATGTGTTTGTGGAAGATGTTAATTCTTATTTTCATAAGATCATTTTTTTCGTTTAATGGTTTACAAGTTTGTATAACACTGATATGATGGGGTTGTTTGGCATTATATATATATATATATATATATATATATATATATATATATATATATTCTAGAATATATATATATTCCAATTATTACAATTAGGGTATTCCGCTAGTATTTTTCAGATTATAAAATCCTAGTTCTTTGTCCCATCATTGAATGACATATCCTTATTCAAGTAAATCCTTCGATTAGAGCTAATTTGAGGTTAAACAGTTTTGATTTATTTTCTGGTTTGAGATTTAATAGCAAATTGATTAATGGTCAATGGAAAATTATCGGATTAATTATTTATGAATATTGATAATAAATTTATAGTAAAAGTAGTTTAAATTGTTTGATATTATATTGGAAGTATTTTTAATGGCTATTGTATCACATCCTACTAATGATAATACTACTGTGAAACTTCTTCAAAAATGAAGAATAAAACAAAATTATTAGGTAATTGAACTAAAACTAGGAATCTGAAGAAATATCACAATGGCTACTCTTTTTGTAGAGATCATAGAATCTGTATATATATATATATATATATATATATATATATATATATATATTTCCGTTTACATTTATCTGTAAATTTGGAAATTAAAGATGTTTAACAATAGATGATGCCTGTGTCTTGATGGGGAAGAAACTTCACAAATGGTATTAGGTATAAACTTACGAAATATTGTGGAAGAGGTAATGAAGGCTGTCCAGTAAGAGATTATATAGTTTATCTTATTTTTTCTCTGCTTGGGTCATTTCTTATTTCACTGGTGTAGATGGCAAATATAATTTCTTCTTGATTGCAGTTTTTTTTTTGTTACACTGTTTAATGGTTTGGAAGTTGTTCTTCCTTTATTAGAAATATATGATAATTGCTGGGTTGTTTTCACAATTCAAGGAGCAAAACTATTGATATATTTCTACATATTTAATTTATATTTTACTACATTTCTTAGTTGGATAATTTACCCTTTTTTAATATACTCATGCGGTCAATCAAAGTTTTATTTTTATTTTATTCATGCATTCCGCATCTACCCAATCAGGTCATTGGTGGCATAATTACTGATTACAATTTAAATTATATACAATGAGAAGTTGATATATAAAAGATATTCGTTATTTTTTTATTCCTTTACTTTATTGGTTACTTCTGAGCATGATTTGAATTTTGTACCTCTCTACACTTTGTCTCTCAGTCCTATATCTTTGGTTGGCAAATAAGTCCTTTCGTTTTTCTGTTTATTTTTATTTCTTTATGATACACTTCTTATCTGAGGAATTAATCCCTAAGGTGGATTGTTTATTCTGTTTGTAATATGTCGACAACTATATCCATTAACTCTTGTTGAAACTAGCTTAGTATTGTGTTTGCTATTGCACGCGGAATATGGAAGAAAATATCATTCATTATTGGCATATTTTGTTGTATTATTTTAAAAAAGGTAAGCGTGCTGTAGAAGCTCATAAAAAAATTTGCAGTGTTTATGGGAATGATGCCTTAACTAAACGCACATGTCAAAATTGGTTTGCCAAATTTCATTCAGGAAATTTTGACATCAATGATGCTTAACCTACTTGAAATTGAAACGAGCAATGTTAATGCCATTGTTTATCAAAATCTCATCCAATCAGTGTGATAGATTGCTATGGTCCTAAATGTGTTGCACACAAGTGTAGAAAATCATTTGCACAAGCGTGACTATGTTTTCAGGCTTAAAGTTTGGATTCCGTCACTCTCTAACCTAAGTCAACTTGGCTACAGAAATTTCTGTTTGTGATTTACTACAGAAACGGCTACAAAAGGACCCATTTTTGAAACCTTGGTAACAGGATATGAAAAACAGATATTCTACAATGATATAGTCTGTAGGAAATCTTGGGGACCTAGTTGTGAGGCTACTAGAAGAATGTCAAAACCCGAATTGCATACAAAGAAGATAATGCTTTCCATATTGTGGAATTTCAAGGATGTTATTTTCTATAAGCTATTGCCATCATGACAAACGATTGATTCGACTCTATACTGCTCACAATTAACAAAATTGTTCAATCAATAAAATGTAAACGCCCAGAACTGGCAAATCAGAAGGGTGTTGTGTTCCACCGAGACAATGTTATACCCCCCATCTCATTGGTCACTCAACAAATTATTGTGCCATTGATGGGACCTTTTGCTCCACCCTACCTATTTACCAGACGTAGATCCAAGTGAGTACCTCTTATTCCGGTCTCTGCAGAACACCATGAATGAAAAGAAATTCCAAAAGGAAGAGGACGTCAAAAACCACTTGGATCAGTTTTTTAACAATAAACTCCAGACATTCTATGAACATGACATTATACAGTTAGTGAGAAGATGGAAAAAGTCATATTAAATTATGATCAATATATTGTAGATTAAAATAAATTATATGTCTATAGTACATTAAGCCAAAAGGACTTATTTGCCAGCCCAATAGACTATTTGACAGCTAATATGATTGAGTTATCATGTTTTAATATTGTTAATTAAGTCCACATAAGATGTGCCCAGATTTTAGTCATCGTTTTTGTAATTTACTGTTATTTTTAATTATGTGTATGGAATGCAATTTTTTTTTTTTTTCTAATGCCAATTTTTGGTCAAATGCCTCTTATTTTTAAATAATTAAAATTGAAGTTGTGTTGCATTTGTATAGTTTATAGTGCTAGTATAGTGGTGTAGATATTTTTTATGTTTTTGCGTGTAATGTGTTGTGCAACTCTTGTTATTTGTTTCTTAGATATTTCACTACAGATTTTTTTTTGACAATTTTGTCATCCTATTTTATATATAACTTTTTAAAAACTATTTTAATTTTCAATTTGCTGATGCATTTAACTAATTTGTTGTCATTATATAATTCTAGTTTAATTTCTGGATAGTCATAGTTTTTAAAGATTTTCTTAATGTTATCACTTAATCCTGATATGTGAGTCATTTTGTAGTATGTCCTTTCATTTTTTCTTGTATTTAGTAAATGTCTTTTTAGTTGTTTTCCTTTGTTTTATTTGTTCACCTAGGTTATCTCTTCATCATTCCATAATGTATTCGATAACGACAGAAGTGTAAAAAGATAAGTACATTTGGAGTTAATCAGTTTCTAGGTGATATTGATATTATTCTGTAGTAGAGGTATTATCTTTGGTTGTTTGAAGATGAATGACCTGTACTCAGTAATTTTTGATAAAGATTATGGCTTACATTTCAATCCAGTTATGTGGACCATCTTCAAGGCAAGTTTACAATGCTGGGAGATTCATAACTTAAGAAAAATCAGAGTTTTCCAAAACTTCCTGTAAACTTGGCATGAAGATGGGCTGAAACTTGAGTTGAAGCGATAACATTATCAACAATTACTTAGTCCTCATTACGGATTTATTACTCTATTTGTCTATTTGCTATACTCTATTTGCTAGTAGAGGAAGGTCGCTAAAAAAAAAAAACAGAAAAGAAAACTGGTGACAAAGAAGAGCCTTGAGAAGTACATATTTAAGAAATGGTAAAAATGAAAATAGTAAGTAATGGATCATGAGTCCAGGACTGTGTTTGGTTTCAAGCTAAAAAGTGTAGGAAGTGTTTTTCAATTTTTCAAAAACATTAGGTATTTGATACATTGACTTAATAATTTGGAGCCAATTGCTCAGACTGTAAATTACAACAATCATTAAATTATAACAAGTTAAAGGTTCAATCCCAATGTAATACAGAGTGATATCAATTGTGAACATAACATTTTATAGGTGCTTAAGAAAATAAAATCTCTAAATGTCTGTAAAATACTATACTAAATACCATTGTAATTCTCACAGAACATGGTCCTAGTGTAAAGTTGATTTTTCTATTCTAAAAATATTATAGAAAAAAATAAAAAAACACTTTTTAACAGAATATAATTTAATACAACATATTAAAATCAAACACATTTCATTAAGAATTTTCCATAACAGGTGTTGAAGATCAGTAGGTTTCAATTCTATAAATAATATAGTACTTATTCTTTAAGTACATGAACTAAAATTGGAGTCATACATCAAACTAATTTACTTAATATATTGAAATAATATTTTCTTGTATATATTGGATGAACAGTGGGTCATAAAAGAAACTAAAGAATTTTTAATTGAACACTTTGATAAACACTGATTTAAACTGATAACAATTTATCTAAAAATTTATTATTTCCGAAAGTCATTTTTCATTAATAAATAATTTTAAAATCTATGAAAAATTGACCTGATGTCACCAAAGACCTCTTCCTTCGGCTGGCTGGCATCTATTTTTTTCAGCAGATGCACGGTTTTGTAAAAGTCAATAACTGCCATTGAGTCCTCCCTGAAAGCACTGAACCTCTTCTTAATGGCAGTTATTTCAGAGTGATCAGGAGGTTTCCTGCCCCTACGAGTTCTTCGCAAACAGCGATGGACACAGATTATCTCCGGGCAACTTAAATAAAAGACAAACAGAAGTCGCGTGAAGTCCTCTGCTATACCTAGTTCTCTATGCCATATTTGAACATCGTCTTCGTTCCGTGGATAATCATCAATGACGAATCTGCTCGACGGGGCTTTCCTTATGGCTTGTAAGATGATTTGAACTGTTATGTAAGCTGGAACATCTCTGCCATATCTCATGCAAAAGTCGATCATCGGGCTGTAAACTGAACTCGGTTTCTTCCTCTCTGCTATAAGTATGTTCCTCACGGATATGTGAGTGTATTGAAACTTCCTTGCAATATTTGCGCAATGGGTGCTTTTACCCGCTCCTGGGCCACCAATTACAAATATAATGGTGCGGGACTTCATGCTTTTTCAGATTATTTAGGATTAAAAAAAGCACCGGTGGGAGCACAACCGAACATAACACTCACAGTGATTGTCTGATTGTTTATGAACCTTCTAAGCAAGGTTATAGTGATTGCCAATCGATTGAAAAATAATACATGTTTACATAACATTATAATTTTATTAGAATCGTTAGATGAGGTAATAATGAAATGTGTAAATAATCATCGAATTTAAATCATGAATTTATATTATTCAAAATATATTGGTTATTATTTAAAAAATAATTCCAAATAAGAGTTTGTTTTTTTTTTAAACAATTTTTGAAATGATTTTTAAGTTGTTGAATATCATTATTTTCAAAACTTATAATTTTGATATTAGCTTAAATAAATAAATAGACACAAAATAAAATATATTGAATTCGTTATTTCATGATCCACGGAAGGCTCAGAAGGTTAATGCAAATCTAAATAATTATGGCGGGAGATACAGTTTTAAAAAAAAATCACTTCAAAGAATTTCGTTATTAAATTTAGTAAAGTTGCTGCCCCCTGGATTGGTAATGAAAGCCAGATAGCCGATGAAGAAAAGAGACGCTGCTAGACTGCGTTTCAAAAGAACGCGAAACCCGGACGATTGCATTGCATTCAAGATCCTTCGAAACCACAACCAACCTTCCTTACGCCGTGAGTAAAGGCACAAATCTCTACCACAAGCCCCGGATCCCGACACCAGATGGAAAATCCTGAAAAACCTGTCCATAGCAAAATCGAAAGGCTATGTTTCATATCCTGTTGATCTTGATCAACTCAATTTCCACTTTGCTGACCTTATCGTTATACCATTCTCGTCCTCACACCGCATTCCGAAAACTTCTATTAATCCTGAAAATTTCTATTTTAGATTTATTTCACCCGAGGACCTCCTTTTCTCAGTCCGCAAGCCCTGAACGACTTTCTCCAACCCTTTTCTACATTTATGTCAACGATCTCCCTGATTCCATCCACCATTCACAATATCACCTATATGCTGACGACCTCCAGATTTACCAATCCTTTCATCCTTCAGAAATGCTTGAGACAACCCGAAGGCTTCAAGAAGCCATAGACAATATCAACGCATGGGTAGCTAACAATGATCTGAGGCTGAACGTTGAGAAGACCAAAGCCATTCTCATTGGGTCTAAGCATCTTCTTAATTCCATTTCTTATTATCCCCTTCTCTATCTTAATGACCAACCTATTCGTTTCCACACTTCCGTCAGAAACCTGGGGGTAATATTTGATCAACACCTGTCCTGGAATCACTATGTTTTCCAAACCATCAGAAAATCTATCGCTGCTCGTAAACAGTTTCTGAGATTCCATGATTCTATCCTTTTAAAACCCGCCAGCTTCTTGTTTCCTCTCTTATTTTTCCCAACTTCGATTATGGCTGCCTTGTATACGGTGGACTTGAGGTTATACTGATAAGACTAATGAATTGTTTTATTGGAATCATCTGCCGAGTCCAGACGGTATTTCGAGTTGAAGTGGCTATATCCAATTTCTCGACGGCAATATTTCCTAGTTGCATTCCTTTCCCCAATCTTTACAACCAGAAAACCTTCATATCTTCTTGACTCCTTGTTTCGCTGTCCATTTTTTAACACGAGATCCCTGCTCTCAAACTTGTATATTCCTTCTCATAAGACAGCTAATTTTGAAAAATACTTCATAATGCTTGTTTTGGAATTCCTTATCCACCTCTATACGCAAAACCTCACCATTGACTTCATTTAAAAACCAATTGTTTCTCCATCTCATCAGCCATCAATCTTCCGAATACTTATAAGAATTAAATATGTTACCAATATCATTCTAATGTTAACTCAAAAATATTATTTATATTGCTTACCGTACAAATATCTAAACAAACAAATATCAATTCACGGCATTATATGCCAGACAAATCTGTATTATAATGTAATTATGGTTGTACAAGTTTGTCATTCTTAGAAAAAAAATATATTATTTGATTATGATGACAATTGTGAAATGATAATTGTGTTTTTAAAGCTCGTATATGTGTAATATAATATAATTCCATTTTGATGGGAAAATCAATATGGGAGTATCTTCGTTAATTTTTCATTAAATCCAATGACCGAGAAAATTATCTCGTCCTTAAGGTGCGAAAAATCTGAAAACTGCCATGATCTAAAAACTGTTTTTAGAAGTTCAAATCTTTCTGTACGACACATGCCATTTGGTCTTAGCAAAAAATATCCGCAAACATGCAACGTACAGTGCACGCATGACATAAGGGCTCCGGTTTCATTGGTCTTTTGATAATGACGAATTATATTAGATTATTTCTCCTGTAGATAATTATAGAATTCTTTCATATTTAATATTTAACCAATGTGAATTGATTAATTTCAAATAAAAAAAAAAATTAAAGGTACTTCAGAGGAAGAAATTTTAAAAATTAGGCATTTAAGCCCTGATAGAGAAGATCAGTGAGAATAAGACCTACATTGTATTAAAAAACGTTTAATTTTACACTGATGTAATGAAAATTAATCAAAATCGTTAAATGTTAATTAGAAAATCGTAAAAATGTGTAAAATCGATGATATAAAGTGGCACATCCGATTAGCCGATTTTGACAAAAAAGTTGCTGTAACATCCCAGGCATGTACAAACCTTAAATACTCAATTTCAGTTGCATACAACTTTTCATTTTTGAGCTAGACTATTCAAATATATACACACACAAACACACAGTTTTACAGGACTTCGTTATTTGGATTAAGGGGACCTTAAAACATGTATTTGGGTTGAATACTCAAATACGAAAATGTTCATGTCCGCAATACTTTCCCTTAATATATATTACATATGTAGTAAGTGAAAGTAAAACATACTGACAATTTTAAAACTTGTTTTTTTTTGTACTTTTAAGATGGTACAAGAACGACTACTGTTCCGTACTAAATCATTGTTTAAAAGATAAGATTGTTATGGCCAAAGATATAAAAGATTTTTCGATAAAAGGTAAACTTTTCAGTTAAGTTGGGAAATGTAGGCAAACAAGTCCTCTGTACAGATCTTTTTTATTAAATTGTTAATATCCGTCAAGGACATTCTGGGAAATGGGGTGTTTTCAATCTGAAGATCGACAAACTTCGTGCATTCAGTGAGGTATTAGAAATTCATCAAAACCCATTAGATTTCCTTGGTTATAAATATTCAGTCATTATAAAGTTTTTATTAGTGCCGACGTTTCGTAATTTTTTTTTTCTCATAATTTTCGTTATTACACAGCTGTTAATCTTTATATTAACCAATATACACTTTATATATATATATATATATATATATATTGCCTTATATAATGATTAATAACGAAAGTTTCAAAAAGTAATTTTTTCTACATAGTGTCCTTGTTTAAACATAAAGTAATAATTGCTCTTGCTTTAGGATCGTTCAAGATAATATAGTAAAGAATATATATTCCTAAAGGAAATTTAATGTTAAACCACTTTCTTCCAATGACTTTTCCGAAAAATGAAAAGATAGAGTTAGGGAGTCTAGTAATGATAAAAAGGCGAGACAAAACAAAGGTTGGTGAATTACTAGGATGGATATCTCAGAAACTATAGAAGATAAAAATTAATATAACTATTTCTATTGCAAATTTAGTCACCTTTAATTTTATATTGGACATTATTATTGCTATAACGCATAGTTTCACTTTCGCATTTTATATTAGGACACCTTATAACCTCAGTATGAAACAAGTTGTTTTGCCACGGACTTTTACCATGTATGTGAGTTAAAATAAATGTGAAAAATAACAAAAACAAATGATAAAATTACTTTGCGGAACATGTTTCCGCAAAAACTGTGTTATGTTGAACAAAACAGTTTATAATAAACTTGCAATCCTTCATCTCGGGTCACAATATTGAACCAAAAATTGTATTCCAACTTACTGTTTTTTTTTTTTGTTTTTTTTTTTTTGTTTTTTTTTATATCATTAATATTTTTCCTTGATGAGTATTTTCATAATTTGTTCAACAATTTGAGCTAAAAATGTTTACCTCGAGAGAATACCCATTTTAATATTGCTAAAAGGACGCTTCCATCAGTGAAATGAACTGTGTAGGGGAAAGCTTTAACAGTTGCATTAGGATGCCACCATGGAACAAGTCAAGTCGTAAATATGCAGTTATCGATCATGGTGATAAGTTTATGATGATTGGGTTAGTTATTATGAATATTCAGTTCCGATACCTTATATTGGGATGTGTTATCCTCCCTTATTAATTTCGGGTTTGCTCTTGCACACACGCCTTCAGTTTACTTCACATTTCTTTTTATAGTAAAGATTTATTGTTGACTAAGCTTTTTGTAAGTAACCTGCCCGTTTTTTTTTTTTTTTTTTTTTTTTGTTTTAATCAATGTCTTAAAATTGTATATGACGTATTTTTTCTTTTAAAATAATAAATTAAGTTAAAAGTGATTGCCTTATATATATATATATATATATATATATATATATATATATATATATATATATATATAAGCTAAAAGTTTTTAAAAAAGTTTACTTTACAAGTTTACAAGTAAATAATACATAAAAAGTCTAAATAGCAGTATCAGAAAAAAAGAGTGGCGTGGAGACGGGCCCTAGATGAACTGAAGGATTTATTTGAAAGAGGAATCTAATTCTAGGAAGGTAGATATAAGGATTAACAGTTCACGAACTTGCCTTGCGTCTCGAAGAACTGATTCTTAGAATTAACATTACAACCGTGAGAAAGTCTTATAATTTTATAATATATATATATATATATATATATATATATATATATATATATATATATATATATATGCGATTTCCTTTTCCTCTACTTCTTATACCGTTGAAAATGATTCAATGTTGTACGGCATACGTATATGAAAAAAAGTTTACCCTTTTAATATTATCTTTATGCTCATCAAACGATGAAGAATTTGAAGAAAAATTAATTTTTCCAAGTGCCCTCTCGTTATCTCTTTGAATGAGCAGAGAATTTCTTTTAAAGGGGGCCAACGGCACTGTACAAGATAAGCATTCTCATTTTTTTTTTCTATATTAGATTAATTCTTTATATAGAAGCACATTTAATTAGATTTTTTTGTGTCAATGAATATTTGGCTCATTTTATGTTAATCGTTATTTCATGTTTTGTTCGCTCCTTTTAAAAAACATATACACTTCTTTTTCTCTGATGTTGCCCATGTGTAAAAAAAAATAATTATAATGAAGAAAGGTCAGGCTTATCAAGTAACAAATATTTATTTTTTTAACACAAAACGTAAAAAATTCAAATTTAAAACTTATTAAAATAATATAATTTTATATTAATTAAAAGGTAGTAATGAATGACGCGAATAGACATCAAATTAATTCGTTTTTTTTTTTCTTAAGACTGTTTCTACGATGGGTAGATTTCGAAAATCTTTATATAAAAACTAACGATTTTTTTAGGCAAAGTGGATTGAAATCGCATTTTATTTTAAACAAAGAGAGTTAAAAAAAAAAGCTAAAATAATTAACCACCTCACTTACACCTAAATGTAATGAAGATTTTTTTTTCCTGCTATAATTTTGTTAAATACAAGTAAATACACTAATGAAAATAAATATATATATATATAATTTAACTATGTAATCATATTTATAAAAATTGCATAAGCGTTTTAAGTCAACATTAACCCTCTTCAAAAAGAATTATGAAGTGAAGCAAAAAATATGAGTGCGTAAACGGATGCGATCTTTCTTATCCATCTAATTTTTTTTTTCTTTACAGGCGCAATATAGAATTAAAAAAAACAAAAACAAGTTATTTTATTAATAATAATATAATACATGTATATAGTTCGAATGAGTCCAAAGCATATAGCAATATGTTAGTTATCTAAAATAACTTGATTGATTCTTCTAATTCAATAAATATTTAACGTAATTACTATTAATATTACCAGTGTAATTTATTAATTACATTAATTGATAATTATTTTAAGTAACATGCACAATAAATAATTGATTTGATTATTGAGTGCAATAAATTCAGTTTTAAATAATTGGATAAAGTAAGTTATTATTCCTTACTTCATTAATTTGTGTTTCTTATCTTTACCTCAGCAAGTTTTTTTTTTTTTTTACATAAATTAGTATATTTGTAATTGAAGTATAATTTTTGTAAATAATCGTATTAATCTACGTACTTATCTAGGGACACATCTTCAATAAATGGATAAAATACCACAAAATAATAATAATAATAATAATTCAGCGATTTTTTTTTTCGGTATGGTAAAGTTCTGTTAATAACTTTTTGAGATGTTATAATACTTCAAACGTTTAATTTTTATTCATTTTTTTTCTTCCGGATACTGATCAATAAAAAATTATACTATAAATACAAACGTCGTTAAATTAATTATTTATATTACGAGCTAGCAAAGGTTTGGATTTTGACTGAGCGATTGCGTGACGTTGCAAATCACCGATAATACTATATCGTGTTTTCCACAAACGGTAAAGAAATTGACTAAAAATATTCCGTCTTGAAGGGTTTCACTGACCCCATGTAAATGTTTTATAGTAGCGGCGAAGATTATTTTTACTATGAATTTTTTTTTAAATCTGTTTTTTTTATGTTTTGACCCCAAACAATCTTTCAGTAATTAATTCAAATATTATACTTGTTTGTTTACATATTTTATTTATTTTTTTAATCTGATCTGGTCATATGACCCACAACTTTCGTTCAACGTTCTGATTCGAGTTATTAATTCATTAATGTTATTATTAATAATTTTAATAATGATTAATTAATTAATTTTGAATAAATGAAAAAAAGAATATTACATCAACTATAAATATCAACGCACAATAATTCTGGGCACTATATAAATTTTGTTTGTCAAGCTGAAAATAATTTTTTTTTTATTGAATTATATAAAGTAAGAAATTATTAACCATAAAAATTATTAGTCATTAGTTTTTGTCAATAACCATTGTCTTCTAAACCTTTATATGTTAGGTATTAATTGTGTTAAAATATTTATTTTTTCAATTTTATAATACAATGAGGGGGGGAGGAATGATTCTAGACAAAATTTCCGACAGCTGTAAAAAAAAAATCTGATATTTAATATAATATATGAATACTATTATATTATGAAATATAACTATCACTTTGGATGATATTCCTTATAAAATACTAAAACCTTTGAAGGTTTTCAAAGGAATTTGCGTTGTATTCTGGAAGAATTTGATCATTTATTATTTTGAATGTTTGACTAGTAAGTTTATATATTAGACAGGGTGTCCCATAAGTAAATGTAAATATTAAAAGAGGGGACCTCATACTCTACAAAAAAAGTTAGTAGAAAGAGTAAATAGTCCGATTGCATACAGAAAAGCAGGAAAGTTTTTTTAAAGTAAGTCACTTTTTTTTTAACAGGAAGCTATAACTAAAAAAAATAGTTATTCTTGAATTGAGTCTTGATGTCAGAGGATTAAAATCTTTTTGTATTTATGATATTTACAACTGTATTAGTATAAATACATCAAGCAAATGTGTACAGATTAATATAATCACATGAAAACGCTTGTTGGAAAACTACCCATTGGTAGTACTCTAATAATATGTCTACATACGGAAATCACGAGGCCATCTCATTTTCAGACGCCTCAGAGGGTTATCAGGAATCGAAGAGGAAGCGAGATTAGAAACAAGAGGATTCGGATAGTTATGAAGTTTATTATGGAAGTATAGGTATCTGGATTGGGCCAAATCGGAAACATAAGGAACATTAAGGTCTTCATAGATTATTTTATTTTTGACAAAGTAAGGAGCATTGAGGATTTTACGAAGGATTTTGGATTGTAAGGATGGGATACGAGAGGAATTAGATGGATTAGTGGAGCCCCATAGCTCAACTCCGTCCAAATAGGCCTTATTATAGTCATGTATACGAGTCTTTTGTAATTAATTGGAAGTTTAGAGCGTTTATCTAGTAAGTGCTGAAGTAATCGGAAACGCCGAGTGGTTTCAGTGTGGTATGACGATTCCAAGTTAGACGTTTCTCCAGGTGGAATCCTAGGTAGTGGATTTGTTCTACAGGGATAAGTGGAGTATTGTTGAAGGAAGCTGTAGGACAGGAAGTCATAGGTTTACGACGAAGGGTAAAGGTAATTTGGTGGGATTTATTGGAATTTATCGTGTCACCGGATTAAAATCTAAATTCAAGAAAAAGACGTTTTCCTCTTGTATTACTTTTTCTTTTTTCTTTGCGTGATCGGTTTCGATCGTTAATGTTTTTCATAGGGTCATTATAAATATTATATTTATTATTTATTTACATCACTTTAACCTAATAGCTCTAAATAATATTATATATATATATATATATATATATATATATATATATATATATATATATATATATATATAATATTTTATATATATATATATAATATTTTATATATATATATATATATATATATATATATATATAATATTTTATATATATATATATATATAAAATTTTAACTCGTCCGGTTACGAATCCGCGGTGCTGAACTCCAGACTGATAAAGTAACACGATAATCCACGACGGCCTCAGAGCAAAAACAACTATTTTTTATTTAAAGTAAAAATAATTTCTGTTAAAATTTGGCGTTCCTTAAATTATGTTGTCCGACTAAGTGCTCCCTTTGCTCTTCCCTAGTTCCGGCCCTGATATATGTATGTTTATATATATATCAAGTATGTATATCTAGATATAAATAAATGCAATATATATTAAGCGAATGGATGTATTAATCTCTTTATTTTATATAGATCCATTTATTTATATGTATCTGTGGTAAACACTATAAATACATTTTTCATTTATTTTCTAACTTCATTATGTTGTTACTGTTAGTCTATTATTGTTTATTTCATAAGTTCTTAACTCTGTTACCGTTATTATTTATTTCATAAGTTCCCAACTTTGTAAGCGTTATTTTCTATTTCCTTTACATACATATCGTCAATTCTGCCTCTCCACGTATTTATTATTAATAAGATTATTCTACCTGCTTGTTATTAGTGTACTAGTTTCTCATATCTATTGTTATATAGTCTTTTCTTAGCCCCGATGAAGGCCTAAACTTTGGCCCGATACGTTGGAAAAAATAAAAATAAATATAACTTATTCATTTTTACATTGTTACTTGTGACTAACCACCCCAACCAACTCTTCTTCAGCTATAAATACAATCCACGACCATGCTTATTTATCAAGTGGGATATTTTAATGAATGAAATAATTTATTTTGTAAGTTTATTTTTTAATATTCCCCACTTTGAAAATTATTCCTTTTATTTTTAACAGAAGAAGACAAAATACTAATTATTTAAAATAACGCATTATTTTTTTTTGAGAGAGAGTCGAAAGTATTATTATTATAAAATATGTTTTCCTTGACAGCCGCGCACATATAAGTCAGGAAAGACAGTTCATATGCTGCGACCAACCTGACGGGGAAAATCTATCTTTGATAATGGTTCTTTGAAGATTTTTTTTTTTGTTTATTTAATGAAATTTACAACTGTATACAAATACAACTAGTAAATATGCGCAAATATAAATAATGGCATGTACAGGCTTGAAGAGATACTACCCAGTGGTAGCACTCTCTAAATAATTTTAAGTAAGAAGATCACGAGGCCATCTCCATTTCAGACGCCTAGGAGGTTCTATCAGGATCGAGGAAGAAGCAAGAATGGAAACAAGTGGATTTAGATGGACTGAAGTTATCATGAAAGGATAGATATCTGGCTCGATGAAGATTTTAATTCTTTTACTTTTCCTGTAGACGCTATTAGTTTTTTTATTTATATCTCCAGTTGTAATTATATGTTTTCGGATTTTGTCATTTCGTGTAGTTTATATGGCCCTAAATCTCTCCTAATTTTCATGTGAATAAGTTATCACACTTTTTGTGATTTTCATTTAAGAAAAATCCGAGGAGAGAGTCTTAACTCCACTTCGTAGCAAAAAATATTTTCCAATTTCTATGAAAATTCGTATTTGACGGTTTTCCGAAGTGCGAATTACAAATCTCAAATCTGTTTCTCCTTAAAAAAATATTTTAATCCACTTTGCTCCTTCGGTCGGTACAAATTGCTTTAAATTCACAATTCTCTAATCAATTTCGATTATTGTTTTTTTATCTTGTTGGGAATTAGTAACCTTTCAATTAAGAATAATAAAAATTAATAAAGAAAAATACATACTTTTTGAGTTATTCGCCAATAAATTTTCTCTTCATAACTTTTTCCTGAAGTTTCGGGAGGAGGTAACTATTTTTCCCACCTGAAGAATAAAAAAATCTAAAAATGAGGGCTCAATCGTTAGATTTGATAAAAAATTGAAGGTATGGCGACAAAAAAAAAAAATTCTGATAAAAAATATGTAAAGAAAGATAGCATGTTATGTTGCGTTAATGCAGTAGCTAAGTTGCAAGTATAAGATTATTTCCTAAATTGAGCGATTGCGTTGGATAACTTCATGTCTCCATGTCTTTGTTAAAATGTAGTTTGCTTAAATTATAAATCATGAAAAAAAATCTGGTGAGTCCACTAACACGACTTTCCTACCTATTTCAGAAAATTTTTATATCTTTATATATGTCCATTAAGAAACGAAAAAGATTTAATTAGACTTATTTTCCTGAAAATTCATCAAAGAAAAGATTTTTGAATACGATTTCTTTGATAAATTAAAGCAATGTAAACTGGCTTGTGGTAGATCAGCGTAAAAATTTTAATAGCCTCTAATGTTGCTGATCAAAAACTGTTCACCATAGCCTAATTTTGTCACAAAATAATTTCTGTTATAAGTGAAGCTTGTGTTGTGCGGGCAACAAATTTTCTTATTTTCACTTACTTTTTTTTCTGACAACAGGATATGAACCCGTAATCTTACATATAATCATTAATTATTAATGGTGAAATTACCATTTTATTACTGGTATCCATCTACTTTTTTTTTTTTAATGCTTGGCGGACATAGAACTCCAATCATTGTCATTTTGACCTTTAATCGCTTATTCATATCCCCCCATATTATGAAAATAATAGTTGCTGTTTTAATATTTTTTAGCTTATTTGATTCCTCGGTTGTTTTCCAAAGTTTATCTCTGGTATTTTCATCTTGATGTTAAAGAAAGTTGCATATCTCTGGTAATGGTGTTTCCTTGGGTGCTTGATCGGTGGCTACATTTCCTTCAATCCCCGCGCGTGATGGTGTCCAGATGATTACGTGATTCTTGTTTAAGTCTTTAATCATCGAAGAGTAACCCTGGGCTTTCTTTATTCCCAAGTCTCTACAATATATGTAGGTTAAAGTTATAGCGGAAAGGGATTAAGTTGAAATTAGCAAGTTTTCTTCTTCCCATAGTATAATATGCTACAATGTTGCACTAAGAGCGTTGCATTTTGCAATAAAATTGATGGCTGATGATTGGAGCTTATATTTAATCCAGCTAGTTAGTGTATAATGCATACAATTTAGAGGTTTCCATCCACTTCCAATTAATTCCAGGCCGTAATGCGATGCTTACGATTCTTTTGATATTCGTATTTAGTTAATGCCTGTTTCTTATTAAATCAGCAGGTGGCATGGTTCATTCATGATGTGGAAATAGAACGGTGCTGAAGAATATTCACGGTCGGAGAAGGTTATTCAAAGAGGTTGATGAAGGGAAAAAGCTTGACAAAGGATTCCTTTGAGATAAAGAAGTCATTTGTTTCTTTGATGAAAAGAATGTCTTGCTCTTTATGAGCAAGTGGACATGAAATATTCACTTTTTGGTCTAGCCTAAAACCTTAAACAGAAAACAATCTGAGAAAGGTAATTACTAAGTCTTATATAGTTTATTTTAAAGACATTTCTTTTCAGAGGCAGTCTTTCAAGTAAGAAGGTTAATATTTTAAACTCTCTATTTTAAAAACTCGAATAAGTGCTTTTTAAAGAAGTAGTTAAACGTTTGCTTGTTATCGTTTTATTTTCATAGACTGTGTAACTAACAGAACTTTCCTTATTTTTTTTTATTCTATTCTATTCTATTATGGGAATATTCTATGTAAATGTTCTAATTTACGACCCATGGTGTTTCTTAAGGGTGTCAAAACGGATGCTCTCACTTTGCAAAAAGAATAGGTTTAGAATTGTTCCATTATTCTTATCCATCTTTTCTTGGCATAGATGTAAAGAACATATACGCGTTGCAGGCCTATCTTTATCAAACTATAACCATCCACCCAAAACTTCGCAAATGCCTTCATCTTATCATAACCTACAACTTTGTTACCTACGAAAATTGCCAGAAATAGAGCCAGCGTTTTCCTTTTAGTTCAATGAAGTATTAAAAACTCCTGAATACCCCTTTGCATCTCTTTTCTTCATCGACTCACTGATTTCATTACTAATCCAGGGAAGAGCAATTTAACTAAATTTAATAAATAAAATTCTTTGAAGTGATTTTTTTTTAAACTGTGTCCCCTGTCATAATTATTTAGATTTGCATTAACCTTCTGAGTCTTCCATGGATCATGAAATAACGAATTCAATATATTTTATTTTGTGTTTATTTAAACTTATATCAAAATTATAAGTTTTGAAAATAATTGAATAATGATATTCAACAACGTAAAAATCATTTCAAAAATTAAAGGAAGAAGATGGTCCGGGGTTGCGGTCATAAATAGGCTAATTAGTGGTAAAACTATTTTATTGAAAGCCGACGTTTCGACCCGACTTTGCAGGTCTTCATCAGGGAGGTGTGTGTTTATCTAGGAGTTTCACTTAGAACTGTTGTTGTTGAGCGGTGTGAACTGGAGTTCTAAGTGAAACTCCTAGATGAACACAGCTCCTTGATGAAGACCTGCAAAGTCGGGTCGAAACATCGGCTTTCAATAAAATAGTTTTACCATTATTTAGCCTATTTATGACCGCAACCCTGGACCATCTTCTTCCTTTATAATGCAACGGTCAACTATTAAATATTCAATACATTTCAAAAATTGTTTTAAAAAAAAACTCTTAGTTCGCATTATTTTTTAAATAATAACCAATATATTTTGAATAATATAAATTAATGATTTAAATTCGATGATTATTTACAAATTCATAATTAATCAGACTCCGCACTCAGTACATGTTCGGTAGTCCACTCACCGGTGCTTTTTCTTCCTCTGAAAATGTGGAAAAGAAATATTAAGTAACGCACAGTCATCTTTGTAATTGGAGGCCCAGGAGCGGGTAAAAGTACTCAGTGTGCCAATATTGCCAGGGAGTTTGGACATTACCCTCTATCCGCCAGGGATCTACTGAGTGATGGAAGGATGAAACATAATTCCGTATTTAGACCAATCATAGACTTTTACATGAATAATGGCAAATATGTAAAGGCAAATAGTACAGCACAAATCATCGTAAACGCCATGAAAAATGCTCAGCCCAACAAATTCGTCATTGACCATTATCCACGAAATAATGAAGATATTGAAATCTGGAATAGAGAACTTTATGTTCAATATATTTAGTAAATTAAACATGTTTCAAGTATATTTTATTAACATAAATGTGTTTGTGGAAGATGTTAATTCTTATTTTCATAAGATCATTTTTTTCGTTTAATGGTTTACAAGTTTGTATAACACTGATATGATGGGGTTGTTTGGCATTATATATATATATATATATATATATATATATATATATATATATATATTCTAGAATATATATATATTCCAATTATTACAATTAGGGTATTCCGCTAGTATTTTTCAGATTATAAAATCCTAGTTCTTTGTCCCATCATTGAATGACATATCCTTATTCAAGTAAATCCTTCGATTAGAGCTAATTTGAGGTTAAACAGTTTTGATTTATTTTCTGGTTTGAGATTTAATAGCAAATTGATTAATGGTCAATGGAAAATTATCGGATTAATTATTTATGAATATTGATAATAAATTTATAGTAAAAGTAGTTTAAATTGTTTGATATTATATTGGAAGTATTTTTAATGGCTATTGTATCACATCCTACTAATGATAATACTACTGTGAAACTTCTTCAAAAATGAAGAATAAAACAAAATTATTAGGTAATTGAACTAAAACTAGGAATCTGAAGAAATATCACAATGGCTACTCTTTTTGTAGAGATCATAGAATCTGTATATATATATATATATATATATATATATATATATATATATATATTTCCGTTTACATTTATCTGTAAATTTGGAAATTAAAGATGTTTAACAATAGATGATGCCTGTGTCTTGATGGGGAAGAAACTTCACAAATGGTATTAGGTATAAACTTACGAAATATTGTGGAAGAGGTAATGAAGGCTGTCCAGTAAGAGATTATATAGTTTATCTTATTTTTTCTCTGCTTGGGTCATTTCTTATTTCACTGGTGTAGATGGCAAATATAATTTCTTCTTGATTGCAGTTTTTTTTTTGTTACACTGTTTAATGGTTTGGAAGTTGTTCTTCCTTTATTAGAAATATATGATAATTGCTGGGTTGTTTTCACAATTCAAGGAGCAAAACTATTGATATATTTCTACATATTTAATTTATATTTTACTACATTTCTTAGTTGGATAATTTACCCTTTTTTAATATACTCATGCGGTCAATCAAAGTTTTATTTTTATTTTATTCATGCATTCCGCATCTACCCAATCAGGTCATTGGTGGCATAATTACTGATTACAATTTAAATTATATACAATGAGAAGTTGATATATAAAAGATATTCGTTATTTTTTTATTCCTTTACTTTATTGGTTACTTCTGAGCATGATTTGAATTTTGTACCTCTCTACACTTTGTCTCTCAGTCCTATATCTTTGGTTGGCAAATAAGTCCTTTCGTTTTTCTGTTTATTTTTATTTCTTTATGATACACTTCTTATCTGAGGAATTAATCCCTAAGGTGGATTGTTTATTCTGTTTGTAATATGTCGACAACTATATCCATTAACTCTTGTTGAAACTAGCTTAGTATTGTGTTTGCTATTGCACGCGGAATATGGAAGAAAATATCATTCATTATTGGCATATTTTGTTGTATTATTTTAAAAAAGGTAAGCGTGCTGTAGAAGCTCATAAAAAAATTTGCAGTGTTTATGGGAATGATGCCTTAACTAAACGCACATGTCAAAATTGGTTTGCCAAATTTCATTCAGGAAATTTTGACATCAATGATGCTTAACCTACTTGAAATTGAAACGAGCAATGTTAATGCCATTGTTTATCAAAATCTCATCCAATCAGTGTGATAGATTGCTATGGTCCTAAATGTGTTGCACACAAGTGTAGAAAATCATTTGCACAAGCGTGACTATGTTTTCAGGCTTAAAGTTTGGATTCCGTCACTCTCTAACCTAAGTCAACTTGGCTACAGAAATTTCTGTTTGTGATTTACTACAGAAACGGCTACAAAAGGACCCATTTTTGAAACCTTGGTAACAGGATATGAAAAACAGATATTCTACAATGATATAGTCTGTAGGAAATCTTGGGGACCTAGTTGTGAGGCTACTAGAAGAATGTCAAAACCCGAATTGCATACAAAGAAGATAATGCTTTCCATATTGTGGAATTTCAAGGATGTTATTTTCTATAAGCTATTGCCATCATGACAAACGATTGATTCGACTCTATACTGCTCACAATTAACAAAATTGTTCAATCAATAAAATGTAAACGCCCAGAACTGGCAAATCAGAAGGGTGTTGTGTTCCACCGAGACAATGTTATACCCCCCATCTCATTGGTCACTCAACAAATTATTGTGCCATTGATGGGACCTTTTGCTCCACCCTACCTATTTACCAGACGTAGATCCAAGTGAGTACCTCTTATTCCGGTCTCTGCAGAACACCATGAATGAAAAGAAATTCCAAAAGGAAGAGGACGTCAAAAACCACTTGGATCAGTTTTTTAACAATAAACTCCAGACATTCTATGAACATGACATTATACAGTTAGTGAGAAGATGGAAAAAGTCATATTAAATTATGATCAATATATTGTAGATTAAAATAAATTATATGTCTATAGTACATTAAGCCAAAAGGACTTATTTGCCAGCCCAATAGACTATTTGACAGCTAATATGATTGAGTTATCATGTTTTAATATTGTTAATTAAGTCCACATAAGATGTGCCCAGATTTTAGTCATCGTTTTTGTAATTTACTGTTATTTTTAATTATGTGTATGGAATGCAATTTTTTTTTTTTTCTAATGCCAATTTTTGGTCAAATGCCTCTTATTTTTAAATAATTAAAATTGAAGTTGTGTTGCATTTGTATAGTTTATAGTGCTAGTATAGTGGTGTAGATATTTTTTATGTTTTTGCGTGTAATGTGTTGTGCAACTCTTGTTATTTGTTTCTTAGATATTTCACTACAGATTTTTTTTTGACAATTTTGTCATCCTATTTTATATATAACTTTTTAAAAACTATTTTAATTTTCAATTTGCTGATGCATTTAACTAATTTGTTGTCATTATATAATTCTAGTTTAATTTCTGGATAGTCATAGTTTTTAAAGATTTTCTTAATGTTATCACTTAATCCTGATATGTGAGTCATTTTGTAGTATGTCCTTTCATTTTTTCTTGTATTTAGTAAATGTCTTTTTAGTTGTTTTCCTTTGTTTTATTTGTTCACCTAGGTTATCTCTTCATCATTCCATAATGTATTCGATAACGACAGAAGTGTAAAAAGATAAGTACATTTGGAGTTAATCAGTTTCTAGGTGATATTGATATTATTCTGTAGTAGAGGTATTATCTTTGGTTGTTTGAAGATGAATGACCTGTACTCAGTAATTTTTGATAAAGATTATGGCTTACATTTCAATCCAGTTATGTGGACCATCTTCAAGGCAAGTTTACAATGCTGGGAGATTCATAACTTAAGAAAAATCAGAGTTTTCCAAAACTTCCTGTAAACTTGGCATGAAGATGGGCTGAAACTTGAGTTGAAGCGATAACATTATCAACAATTACTTAGTCCTCATTACGGATTTATTACTCTATTTGTCTATTTGCTATACTCTATTTGCTAGTAGAGGAAGGTCGCTAAAAAAAAAAACAGAAAAGAAAACTGGTGACAAAGAAGAGCCTTGAGAAGTACATATTTAAGAAATGGTAAAAATGAAAATAGTAAGTAATGGATCATGAGTCCAGGACTGTGTTTGGTTTCAAGCTAAAAAGTGTAGGAAGTGTTTTTCAATTTTTCAAAAACATTAGGTATTTGATACATTGACTTAATAATTTGGAGCCAATTGCTCAGACTGTAAATTACAACAATCATTAAATTATAACAAGTTAAAGGTTCAATCCCAATGTAATACAGAGTGATATCAATTGTGAACATAACATTTTATAGGTGCTTAAGAAAATAAAATCTCTAAATGTCTGTAAAATACTATACTAAATACCATTGTAATTCTCACAGAACATGGTCCTAGTGTAAAGTTGATTTTTCTATTCTAAAAATATTATAGAAAAAAATAAAAAAACACTTTTTAACAGAATATAATTTAATACAACATATTAAAATCAAACACATTTCATTAAGAATTTTCCATAACAGGTGTTGAAGATCAGTAGGTTTCAATTCTATAAATAATATAGTACTTATTCTTTAAGTACATGAACTAAAATTGGAGTCATACATCAAACTAATTTACTTAATATATTGAAATAATATTTTCTTGTATATATTGGATGAACAGTGGGTCATAAAAGAAACTAAAGAATTTTTAATTGAACACTTTGATAAACACTGATTTTAACTGATAACAATTTATCTAAAAATTTATTATTTCCGAAAGTCATTTTTCATTAATAAATAATTTTAAAATCTATGAAAAATTGACCTGATGTCACCAAAGACCTCTTCCTTCGGCTGGCTGGCATCTATTTTTTTCAGCAGATGCACGGTTTTGTAAAAGTCAATAACTGCCATTGAGTCCTCCCTGAAAGCACTGAACCTCTTCTTAATGGCAGTTATTTCAGAGTGATCAGGAGGTTTCCTGCCCCTACGAGTTCTTCGCAAACAGCGATGGACACAGATTATCTCCGGGCAACTTAAATAAAAGACAAACAGAAGTCGCGTGAAGTCCTCTGCTATACCTAGTTCTCTATGCCATATTTGAACATCGTCTTCGTTCCGTGGATAATCATCAATGACGAATCTGCTCGACGGGGCTTTCCTTATGGCTTGTAAGATGATTTGAACTGTTATGTAAGCTGGAACATCTCTGCCATATCTCATGCAAAAGTCGATCATCGGGCTGTAAACTGAACTCGGTTTCTTCCTCTCTGCTATAAGTATGTTCCTCACGGATATGTGAGTGTATTGAAACTTCCTTGCAATATTTGCGCAATGGGTGCTTTTACCCGCTCCTGGGCCACCAATTACAAATATAATGGTGCGGGACTTCATGCTTCTTCAGATTATTTAGGATTAAAAAAAGCACCGGTGGGAGCACAACCGAACATAACACTCACAGTGATTGTCTGATTGTTTATGAACCTTCTAAGCAAGGTTATAGTGATTGCCAATCGATTGAAAAATAATACATGTTTACATAACATTATAATTTTATTAGAATCGTTAGATGAGGTAATAATGAAATGTGTAAATAATCATCGAATTTAAATCATGAATTTATATTATTCAAAATATATTGGTTATTATTTAAAAAATAATTCCAAATAAGAGTTTGTTTTTTTTTTAAACAATTTTTGAAATGATTTTTAAGTTGTTGAATATCATTATTTTCAAAACTTATAATTTTGATATTAGCTTAAATAAATAAATAGACACAAAATAAAATATATTGAATTCGTTATTTCATGATCCACGGAAGGCTCAGAAGGTTAATGCAAATCTAAATAATTATGTCGGGAGATACAGTTTTAAAAAAAAATCACTTCAAAGAATTTCGTTATTAAATTTAGTAAAGTTGCTGCTCCCTGGATTGGTAATGAAAGCCAGATAGTCGATGAAGAAAAGAGACGCTGCTAGACTGCGTTTCAAAAGAACGCGAAACCCGGACGATTGCATTGCATTCAAGATCCTTCGAAACCACAACCAACCTTCCTTACGCCGTGAGTAAAGGCACAAATCTCTACCACAAGCCCCGGATCCCGACACCAGATGGAAAATCCTGAAAAACCTGTCCATAGCAAAATCGAAAGGCTATGTTTCATATCCTGTTGATCTTGATCAACTCAATTTCCACTTTGCTGACCTTATCGTTATACCATTCTCGTCCTCACACCGCATTCCGAAAACTTCTATTAATCCTGAAAATTTCTATTTTAGATTTATTTCACCCGAGGACCTCCTTTTCTCAGTCCGCAAGCCCTGAACGACTTTCTCCAACCCTTTTCTACATTTATGTCAACGATCTCCCTGATTCCATCCATCATTCACAATATCACCTATATGCTGACGACCTCCAGATTTACCAATCCTTTCATCCTTCAGAAATGCTTGAGACAACCCGAAGGCTTCAAGAAGCCATAGACAATATCAACGCATGGGTAGCTAACAATGATCTGAGGCTGAACGTTGAGAAGACCAAAGCCATTCTCATTGGGTCTAAGCATCTTCTTAATTCCATTTCTTATTATCCCCTTCTCTATCTTAATGACCAACCTATTCGTTTCCACACTTCCGTCAGAAACCTGGGGGTAATATTTGATCAACACCTGTCCTGGAATCACTATGTTTTCCAAACCATCAGAAAATCTATCGCTACTCGTAGACAGTTTCTGAGATTCCATGATTCTATCCTTTTAAAACCCGCCAGCTTCTTGTTTCCTCTCTTATTTTTCCCAACTTCGATTATGGCTGCCTTGTATACGGTGGACTTGAGGTTATACTGATAAGACTAATGAATTGTTTTATTGGAATCATCTGCCGAGTCCAGACGGTATTTCGAGTTGAAGTGGCTATATCCAATTTCTCGACGGCAATATTTCCTAGTTGCATTCCTTTCCCCAATCTTTACAACCAGAAAACCTTCATATCTTCTTGACTCCTTGTTTCGCTGTCCATTTTTTAACACGAGATCCCTGCTCTCAAACTTGTATATTCCTTCTCATAAGACAGCTAATTTTGAAAAATACTTCATAATGCTTGTTTTGGAATTCCTTATCCACCTCTATACGCAAAACCTCACCATTGACTTCATTTAAAAACCAATTGTTTCTCCATCTCATCAGCCATCAATCTTCCGAATACTTATAAGAATTAAATATGTTACCAATATCATTCTAATGTTAACTCAAAAATATTATTTATATTGCTTACCGTACAAATATCTAAACAAACAAATATCAATTCACGGCATTATATGCCAGACAAATCTGTATTATAATGTAATTATGGTTGTACAAGTTTGTCATTCTTAGAAAAAAAATATATTATTTGATTATGATGACAATTGTGAAATGATAATTGTGTTTTTAAAGCTCGTATATGTGTAATATAATATAATTCCATTTTGATGGGAAAATCAATATGGGAGTATCTTCGTTAATTTTTCATTAAATCCAATGACCGAGAAAATTATCTCGTCCTTAAGGTGCGAAAAATCTGAAAACTGCCATGATCTAAAAACTGTTTTTAGAAGTTCAAATCTTTCTGTACGACACATGCCATTTGGTCTTAGCAAAAAATATCCGCAAACATGCAACGTACAGTGCACGCATGACATAAGGGCTCCGGTTTCATTGGTCTTTTGATAATGACGAATTATATTAGATTATTTCTCCTGTAGATAATTATAGAATTCTTTCATATTTAATATTTAACCAATGTGAATTGATTAATTTCAAATAAAAAAAAAAAATTAAAGGTACTTCAGAGGAAGAAATTTTAAAAATTAGGCATTTAAGCCCTGATAGAGAAGATCAGTGAGAATAAGACCTACATTGTATTAAAAAACGTTTAATTTTACACTGATGTAATGAAAATTAATCAAAATCGTTAAATGTTAATTAGAAAATCGTAAAAATGTGTAAAATCGATGATATAAAGTGGCACATCCGATTAGCCGATTTTGACAAAAAAGTTGCTGTAACATCCCAGGCATGTACAAACCTTAAATACTCAATTTCAGTTGCATACAACTTTTCATTTTTGAGCTAGACTATTCAAATATATACACACACAAACACACAGTTTTACAGGACTTCGTTATTTGGATTAAGGGGACCTTAAAACATGTATTTGGGTTGAATACTCAAATACGAAAATGTTCATGTCCGCAATACTTTCCCTTAATATATATTACATATGTAGTAAGTGAAAGTAAAACATACTGACAATTTTAAAACTTGTTTTTTTTTGTACTTTTAAGATGGTACAAGAACGACTACTGTTCCGTACTAAATCATTGTTTAAAAGATAAGATTGTTATGGCCAAAGATATAAAAGATTTTTCGATAAAAGGTAAACTTTTCAGTTAAGTTGGGAAATGTAGGCAAACAAGTCCTCTGTACAGATCTTTTTTATTAAATTGTTAATATCCGTCAAGGACATTCTGGGAAATGGGGTGTTTTCAATCTGAAGATCGACAAACTTCGTGCATTCAGTGAGGTATTAGAAATTCATCAAAACCCATTAGATTTCCTTGGTTATAAATATTCAGTCATTATAAAGTTTTTATTAGTGCCGACGTTTCGTAATTTTTTTTTTCTCATAATTTTCGTTATTACACAGCTGTTAATCTTTATATTAACCAATATACACTTTATATATATATATATATATATATATATTGCCTTATATAATGATTAATAACGAAAGTTTCAAAAAGTAATTTTTTCTACATAGTGTCCTTGTTTAAACATAAAGTAATAATTGCTCTTGCTTTAGGATCGTTCAAGATAATATAGTAAAGAATATATATTCCTAAAGGAAATTTAATGTTAAACCACTTTCTTCCAATGACTTTTCCGAAAAATGAAAAGATAGAGTTAGGGAGTCTAGTAATGATAAAAAGGCGAGACAAAACAAAGGTTGGTGAATTACTAGGATGGATATCTCAGAAACTATAGAAGATAAAAATTAATATAACTATTTCTATTGCAAATTTAGTCACCTTTAATTTTATATTGGACATTATTATTGCTATAACGCATAGTTTCACTTTCGCATTTTATATTAGGACACCTTATAACCTCAGTATGAAACAAGTTGTTTTGCCACGGACTTTTACCATGTATGTGAGTTAAAATAAATGTGAAAAATAACAAAAACAAATGATAAAATTACTTTGCGGAACATGTTTCCGCAAAAACTGTGTTATGTTGAACAAAACAGTTTATAATAAACTTGCAATCCTTCATCTCGGGTCACAATATTGAACCAAAAATTGTATTCCAACTTACTGTTTTTTTTTTTTGTTTTTTTTTTTTTGTTTTTTTTTATATCATTAATATTTTTCCTTGATGAGTATTTTCATAATTTGTTCAACAATTTGAGCTAAAAATGTTTACCTCGAGAGAATACCCATTTTAATATTGCTAAAAGGACGCTTCCATCAGTGAAATGAACTGTGTAGGGGAAAGCTTTAACAGTTGCATTAGGATGCCACCATGGAACAAGTCAAGTCGTAAATATGCAGTTATCGATCATGGTGATAAGTTTATGATGATTGGGTTAGTTATTATGAATATTCAGTTCCGATACCTTATATTGGGATGTGTTATCCTCCCTTATTAATTTCGGGTTTGCTCTTGCACACACGCCTTCAGTTTACTTCACATTTCTTTTTATAGTAAAGATTTATTGTTGACTAAGCTTTTTGTAAGTAACCTGCCCGTTTTTTTTTTTTTTTTTTTTTTTTGTTTTAATCAATGTCTTAAAATTGTATATGACGTATTTTTTCTTTTAAAATAATAAATTAAGTTAAAAGTGATTGCCTTATATATATATATATATATATATATATATATATATATATATATATATATATATATAAGCTAAAAGTTTTTAAAAAAGTTTACTTTACAAGTTTACAAGTAAATAATACATAAAAAGTCTAAATAGCAGTATCAGAAAAAAAGAGTGGCGTGGAGACGGGCCCTAGATGAACTGAAGGATTTATTTGAAAGAGGAATCTAATTCTAGGAAGGTAGATATAAGGATTAACAGTTCACGAACTTGCCTTGCGTCTCGAAGAACTGATTCTTAGAATTAACATTACAACCGTGAGAAAGTCTTATAATTTTATAATATATATATATATATATATATATATATATATATATATATATATATATATATATATATATGCGATTTCCTTTTCCTCTACTTCTTATACCGTTGAAAATGATTCAATGTTGTACGGCATACGTATATGAAAAAAAGTTTACCCTTTTAATATTATCTTTATGCTCATCAAACGATGAAGAATTTGAAGAAAAATTAATTTTTCCAAGTGCCCTCTCGTTATCTCTTTGAATGAGCAGAGAATTTCTTTTAAAGGGGGCCAACGGCACTGTACAAGATAAGCATTCTCATTTTTTTTTTCTATATTAGATTAATTCTTTATATAGAAGCACATTTAATTAGATTTTTTTGTGTCAATGAATATTTGGCTCATTTTATGTTAATCGTTATTTCATGTTTTGTTCGCTCCTTTTAAAAAACATATACACTTCTTTTTCTCTGATGTTGCCCATGTGTAAAAAAAAATAATTATAATGAAGAAAGGTCAGGCTTATCAAGTAACAAATATTTATTTTTTTAACACAAAACGTAAAAAATTCAAATTTAAAACTTATTAAAATAATATAATTTTATATTAATTAAAAGGTAGTAATGAATGACGCGAATAGACATCAAATTAATTCGTTTTTTTTTTTCTTAAGACTGTTTCTACGATGGGTAGATTTCGAAAATCTTTATATAAAAACTAACGATTTTTTTAGGCAAAGTGGATTGAAATCGCATTTTATTTTAAACAAAGAGAGTTAAAAAAAAAAGCTAAAATAATTAACCACCTCACTTACACCTAAATGTAATGAAGATTTTTTTTTCCTGCTATAATTTTGTTAAATACAAGTAAATACACTAATGAAAATAAATATATATATATATAATTTAACTATGTAATCATATTTATAAAAATTGCATAAGCGTTTTAAGTCAACATTAACCCTCTTCAAAAAGAATTATGAAGTGAAGCAAAAAATATGAGTGCGTAAACGGATGCGATCTTTCTTATCCATCTAATTTTTTTTTTCTTTACAGGCGCAATATAGAATTAAAAAAAACAAAAACAAGTTATTTTATTAATAATAATATAATACATGTATATAGTTCGAATGAGTCCAAAGCATATAGCAATATGTTAGTTATCTAAAATAACTTGATTGATTCTTCTAATTCAATAAATATTTAACGTAATTACTATTAATATTACCAGTGTAATTTATTAATTACATTAATTGATAATTATTTTAAGTAACATGCACAATAAATAATTGATTTGATTATTGAGTGCAATAAATTCAGTTTTAAATAATTGGATAAAGTAAGTTATTATTCCTTACTTCATTAATTTGTGTTTCTTATCTTTACCTCAGCAAGTTTTTTTTTTTTTTTACATAAATTAGTATATTTGTAATTGAAGTATAATTTTTGTAAATAATCGTATTAATCTACGTACTTATCTAGGGACACATCTTCAATAAATGGATAAAATACCACAAAATAATAATAATAATAATAATTCAGCGATTTTTTTTTTCGGTATGGTAAAGTTCTGTTAATAACTTTTTGAGATGTTATAATACTTCAAACGTTTAATTTTTATTCATTTTTTTTCTTCCGGATACTGATCAATAAAAAATTATACTATAAATACAAACGTCGTTAAATTAATTATTTATATTACGAGCTAGCAAAGGTTTGGATTTTGACTGAGCGATTGCGTGACGTTGCAAATCACCGATAATACTATATCGTGTTTTCCACAAACGGTAAAGAAATTGACTAAAAATATTCCGTCTTGAAGGGTTTCTCTGACCCCATGTAAATGTTTTATAGTAGCGGCGAAGATTATTTTTACTATGAATTTTTTTTTAAATCTGTTTTTTTTATTTTTTGACCCCAAACAATCTCTCAGTAATTAATTCAAATATTATACTTGTTTGTTTACATATTTTATTTATTTTTTTAATTTGATCTGGTCATATGACCCACAACTTTCGTTTAACGTTCTGCTTCGAGTTATTAATTCATTAATGTTAGTATTAATAATTTTAATAATGATTAATTAATTAATTTTGAATAAATGAAAAAAAGAATATTACATCAACTATAAATATCAACGCACGATAATTCTGGGAACTATATAAATTTTGTTTGTCTAGCTGAAAATAATTTTTTTTTTATTGAATTATATAAAGTAAGAAATTATTAACCATAAAAATTATTAGTCATTAGTTTTTGTCAATAACCATTGTCTTCTAAACCTTTATATGTTAGGTATTAATTATGTTGAAATATTTATTTTTTCAATTTTATAATACAATGAGGGGGGAGGAATGATTCTAGACAAAATTTTCGACGGATAAATCATTTGATACATTGGCCGAATCCGAACGGATAAGGAGTTAAGACCAATTTTGTGTTGTTGTTTTTTTTTTTTTTTTTTTTTTTTGTGGTCATGTTTTTTATTGAATCAGTAAGAATTGTTACTCAATATATACCAATTCTGTATACTAAAACAGAAGCCTTTAGTTAATTACCATATTCTTTCTTAACCATTTTGTAATACTTCTAACAATGAAATACCATAATTATTTCTAATAAATAAAATTAATAGTACTTTAGAAGTTTTGAAAATTTGGGATATAAGCCTTAATGTAATCGGAATCGTTAGATCCATTTTAAACAGAATTACAAAAATGTAAAGTCTATGATATGAAGTGTTACTTATGGTTGGTATTTTTTTGCGAAAACGTAGCTATAACATCCCAAGCATATACATCTATTGAATAAGTAATTTCAGTTCCGTCCATTTTTTTTTTTTTTTTTTGCATTAGGCTGCTCACATATACATCTGACCATTTAGCGAGTTTTTGTTATTTGGTATGAGGGTACCCAAAAACGTATAATTCTGTCGGAAACTCGGATTCGAAATCATTCACTATCGCAATACTTATATTCCATAAATGGTCTAGAAAATATAAAGTAAAAATATTGAGAATTACACAGCTGTAAAAAAAAAAATCTGATATTTAATTTAATATATGAATACTATTATATTATGAAATATAACTATCACTTTGGATGATATTCCTTATGAAATACTAAAACCTTTGAAGGTTTTCAAAGGAATTTGCGTTATATTCTGGAAGAATTTGATCATTTATTATTTTGAATGTTAGACATGTAAGTTTATTTATTAGACAGGGTGTCCCATAAGTAAATGTAAATATTAAAAGAGGGGACCTCATACTCTACAAAAAAAGTTAGTAAAAAGAGTAAATAGTCCGATTGCATACAGAAAAGCAGGAAAGTTTTTTTAAAGTAAGTCACTTTTTTTTTAATAGGAAGCTATAACTAAAAAAAATATTTATTCTTGAATTGAGTCTTGATGTCAGAGGATTAAAATCTTTTTGTATTTATGATATTTACAACTGTATTAGTATAAATACATCAAGCAAATGTGTATAGATTAATATAATCACATGAAAACGCTTGTTGGAAAACTACCCATTGGTAGTACTCTAATAATATGTCTACATACGGAAATCACGAGGCCATCTTATTTTCAGACGCCTCAGAGGGTTATCAGGAATCGAAGATGAAGCAAGATTAGAAACAAGAGGATTCGGATGGTTATGAAGTTTATTATGGAAGTATAGGTATCTGGATTGGGCCAAATCGGAAACATATGGAACATTAAGGTCTTCATGGATTATTTTATTTTTGACAAAGTAAGGAGCATTGAGGATTTTACGAAGGATTTTGGATTGTAAGGATTGGATACGAGAAGAATTTGATGGATTAGTGGAGCCCCATAGCTCAACTCCGTCCAAATAGGCCTTATTATAGTCATGTATATGAGTCTTATGTAAATAATTGGAAGTTTAGAGCGTTTATCTAGTAAGTGCTGAAGTAATCGGAAACGCCGAGTGGAGTATTGTTGAAGGAAGCTGTAGGACAGGAAGTCATAGGTTTACGACGAAGGGTAAAGATAATTTGGTGGGATTTATTCGAATTTATCATGTCACAGGATTAAAATCTAAATTCAAGAAAAAGACGTTGTCTTCTTGTATTACTTATTATTTTTTCTTTGCTTGACCGGTTTCGATCGTTAATGTTTTTCATAGGGTCATTATAAATATTATATTTATTATTTATTTACATCACTTTCACCTTATAGCTCTAAATAATATTATATATATATATATATATATATATATATATATATATATATATATATAAAATTTTAACTCGTCCGGTTACGAATCCGCGGTGCTGAACTCCAGACTGATAAAGTAACACGATAATCCACGACGGCCTCAGAGCAAAAACAACTATTTTTTATTTAAAGTAAAAATAATTTCTGTTAAAATTTGGCGTTCCTTAAATTATGTTGTCCGACTAAGTGCTTCCTTTGCTCTTCCCTAGTTCCGGCCCTGATATATGTATGTTTATATATATCAAGTATGTATATCTAGATATAAATAAATGCAATATATATTAAGCGAATGGATGTATTAATCTCTTTATTTTATATAGATCCATTTATTTATATGTATCTGTGGTAAACACTATAAATACATTTTTCATTTATTTTCTAATTTCATTATGTTGTTACTGTTAGTTTATTATTGTTTATTTCATAAGTTCCTAACTCTGTTACCGTTACTATTTATTTCATAAGTTCCCAACATTGTAAGCGTTATTTTCTATTTCCTTTACTTATATATCGTCAATTCTGCCTCTCCACGTATTTATTAATAATAAGATTATTCTACCTGCTTGTTATTAGTGTACTAGTTTCTCATATATATTGTTATATAGTCTTTTCTTAGCCCCGATGAAGGCCTAAACTTTGGCCGCCGATACGTTGGAAAAAATAAAAATAAATATAACTTATTCATTTTTACATTGTACCAACTCTTCTTCAGCTATAAACACAATCCACGACCATGCTTATTTATCAAGTGGGATATTTTAATGAATGAAATAATTTATTTTGTAAGTTTATTTTTTAATATATCCCACTTTGAAAATTATTCCTTTTATTTTTAACAGAAGAAGACAAAATACTAATTATTTAAAATAACGCATTATTTTTTTTGAGAGAGAGAGTCAAAAGTATTATTATTATAAAATATGTTTTCCTTGACAGCCGCGCACATAGGAAAGACAGTTCATATGCTGCGACCAACCTGACGGGGAAAATCTATCTTTGATAATGGTTCTTTGAAGATTTTTAATTCTTTTACTTTTCCTGTAGATGCTATTTTTTGAATCTATTTATTGAATAATAATGCAATCAGCCACTGCTGGAGGGATATAAGCATTAGGGCTAAAAGTTCTCATTCATACAATATATACAAATAATAAAGAAATAAATATAAATATAAGAAGTAAATAAATAATACTGATGAAGAAGGTAAATAAAAAGAAAAGAAAAAACAATAATAATAAACAAATAAAATAAAATAAAAACTTCTAGATGCTATTAGTTTTTTTTATTTATATCTCCAGTTGTAATTATATGTTTTCGGATTTTGTCATTTCGTGTAGTTTATATGGCCCTAAATCTCTCCTAATTTTCATGTGAATAAGTTATCACACTTTTTGTGATTTTCATTTAAGAAAAATCCGAGGAGAGAGTCTTAACTCCACTTCGTAGCAAAAAATATTTTCCAATTTCTATGAAAATTCGTATTTGACGGTTTTCCGAAGTGCGAATTACAAATCTCAAATCTGTTTCTCCTTAAAAAAATATTTTAATCCACTTTGCTCCTTCGGTCGGTACAAATTGCTTTAAATTCACAATTCTCTAATCAATTTCGATTATTGTTTTTTTATCTTGTTGGGAATTAGTAACCTTTCAATTAAGAATAATAAAAATTAATAAAGAAAAATACATACTTTTTGAGTTATTCGCCAATAAATTTTCTCTTCATAACTTTTTCCTGAAGTTTCGGGAGGAGGTAACTATTTTTCCCACCTGAAGAATAAAAAAATCTAAAAATGAGGGCTCAATCGTTAGATTTGATAAAAAATTGAAGGTATGGCGACAAAAAAAAAAAAATTCTGATAAAAAATATGTAAAGAAAGATAGCATGTTATGTTGCGTTAATGCAGTAGCTAAGTTGCAAGTATAAGATTATTTCCTAAATTGAGCGATTGCGTTGGATAACTTCATGTCTCCATGTCTTTGTTAAAATGTAGTTTGCTTAAATTATAAATCATGAAAAAAAATCTGGTGAGTCCACTAACACGACTTTCCTACCTATTTCAGAAAATTTTTATATCTTTATATATGTCCATTAAGAAACGAAAAAGATTTAATTAGACTTATTTTCCTGAAAATTCATCAAAGAAAAGATTTTTGAATACAATTTCTTTGATAAATTAAAGCAATGTAAACTGGCTTGTGGTAGATCAGCGTAAAAATTTTAATAGCCTCTAATGTTGCTGATCAAAAACTGTTCACCATAGCCTAATTTTGTCACAAAATAATTTCTGTTATAAGTGAAGCTTGTGTTGTGCGGGCAACAAATTTTCTTATTTTCACTTACTTTTTTTTCTGACAACAGGATATGAACCCGTAATCTTACATATAATCATTAATTATTAATGGTGAAATTACCATTTTATTACTGGTATCCATCTACTTTTTTTTTTTTAATGCTTGGCGGACATAGAACTCCAATCATTGTCATTTTGACCTTTAATCGCTTATTCATATCCCCCCATATTATGAAAATAATAGTTGCTGTTTTAATATTTTTTAGCTTATTTGATTCCTCGGTTGTTTTCCAAAGTTTATCTCTGGTATTTTCATCTTGATGTTAAAGAAAGTTGCATATCTCTGGTAATGGTGTTTCCTTGGGTGCTTGATCGGTGGCTACATTTCCTTCAATCCCCGCGCGTGATGGTGTCCAGATGATTACGTGATTCTTGTTTAAGTCTTTAATCATCGAAGAGTAACCCTGGGCTTTCTTTATTCCCAAGTCTCTACAATATATGTAGGTTAAAGTTATAGCGGAAAGGGATTAAGTTGAAATTAGCAAGTTTTCTTCTTCCCATAGTATAATATGCTACAATGTTGCACTAAGAGCGTTGCATTTTGCAATAAAATTGATGGCTGATGATTGGAGCTTATATTTAATCCAGCTAGTTAGTGTATAATGCATACAATTTAGAGGTTTCCATCCACTTCCAATTAATTCCAGGCCGTAATGCGATGCTTACGATTCTTTTGATATTCGTATTTAGTTAATGCCTGTTTCTTATTAAATCAGCAGGTGGCATGGTTCATTCATGATGTGGAAATAGAACGGTGCTGAAGAATATTCACGGTCGGAGAAGGTTATTCAAAGAGGTTGATGAAGGGAAAAAGCTTGACAAAGGATTCCTTTGAGATAAAGAAGTCATTTGTTTCTTTGATGAAAAGAATGTCTTGCTCTTTATGAGCAAGTGGACATGAAATATTCACTTTTTGGTCTAGCCTAAAACCTTAAACAGAAAACAATCTGAGAAAGGTAATTACTAAGTCTTATATAGTTTATTTTAAAGACATTTCTTTTCAGAGGCAGTCTTTCAAGTAAGAAGGTTAATATTTTAAACTCTCTATTTTAAAAACTCGAATAAGTGCTTTTTAAAGAAGTAGTTAAACGTTTGCTTGTTATCGTTTTATTTTCATAGACTGTGTAACTAACAGAACTTTCCTTATTTTTTTTTATTCTATTCTATTCTATTCTATTATGGGAATATTCTATGTAAATGTTCTAATTTACGACCCATGGTGTTTCTTAAGGGTGTCAAAACGGATGCTCTCACTTTGCAAAAAGAATAGGTTTAGAATTGTTCCATTATTCTTATCCATCTTTTCTTGGCATAGATGTAAAGAACATATACGCGTTGCAGGCCTATCTTTATCAAACTATAACCATCCACCCAAAACTTCGCAAATGCCTTCATCTTATCATAACCTACAACTTTGTTACCTACGAAAATTGCCAGAAATAGAGCCAGCGTTTTCCTTTTAGTTCAATGAAGTATTAAAAACTCCTGAATACCCCTTTGCATCTCTTTTCTTCATCGACTCACTGATTTCATTACTAATCCAGGGAAGAGCAATTTAACTAAATTTAATAAATAAAATTCTTTGAAGTGATTTTTTTTTAAACTGTGTCCCCTGTCATAATTATTTAGATTTGCATTAACCTTCTGAGTCTTCCATGGATCATGAAATAACGAATTCAATATATTTTATTTTGTGTTTATTTAAACTTATATCAAAATTATAAGTTTTGAAAATAATTGAATAATGATATTCAACAACGTAAAAATCATTTCAAAAATTAAAGGAAGAAGATGGTCCGGGGTTGCGGTCATAAATAGGCTAATTAGTGGTAAAACTATTTTATTGAAAGCCGACGTTTCGACCCGACTTTGCAGGTCTTCATCAGGGAGGTGTGTGTTTATCTAGGAGTTTCACTTAGAACTGTTGTTGTTGAGCGGTGTGAACTGGAGTTCTAAGTGAAACTCCTAGATGAACACAGCTCCTTGATGAAGACCTGCAAAGTCGGGTCGAAACATCGGCTTTCAATAAAATAGTTTTACCATTATTTAGCCTATTTATGACCGCAACCCTGGACCATCTTCTTCCTTTATAATGCAACGGTCAACTATTAAATATTCAATACATTTCAAAAATTGTTTTAAAAAAAAACTCTTAGTTCGCATTATTTTTTAAATAATAACCAATATATTTTGAATAATATAAATTAATGATTTAAATTCGATGATTATTTACAAATTCATAATTAATCAGACTCCGCACTCAGTACATGTTCGGTAGTCCACTCACCGGTGCTTTTTCTTCCTCTGAAAATGTGGAAAAGAAATATTAAGTAACGCACAGTCATCTTTGTAATTGGAGGCCCAGGAGCGGGTAAAAGTACTCAGTGTGCCAATATTGCCAGGGAGTTTGGACATTACCCTCTATCCGCCAGGGATCTACTGAGTGATGGAAGGATGAAACATAATTCCGTATTTAGACCAATCATAGACTTTTACATGAATAATGGCAAATATGTAAAGGCAAATAGTACAGCACAAATCATCGTAAACGCCATGAAAAATGCTCAGCCCAACAAATTCGTCATTGACCATTATCCACGAAATAATGAAGATATTGAAATCTGGAATAGAGAACTTTATGTTCAATATATTTAGTAAATTAAACATGTTTCAAGTATATTTTATTAACATAAATGTGTTTGTGGAAGATGTTAATTCTTATTTTCATAAGATCATTTTTTTCGTTTAATGGTTTACAAGTTTGTATAACACTGATATGATGGGGTTGTTTGGCATTATATATATATATATATATATATATATATATATATATATATATATATATTCTAGAATATATATATATTCCAATTATTACAATTAGGGTATTCCGCTAGTATTTTTCAGATTATAAAATCCTAGTTCTTTGTCCCATCATTGAATGACATATCCTTATTCAAGTAAATCCTTCGATTAGAGCTAATTTGAGGTTAAACAGTTTTGATTTATTTTCTGGTTTGAGATTTAATAGCAAATTGATTAATGGTCAATGGAAAATTATCGGATTAATTATTTATGAATATTGATAATAAATTTATAGTAAAAGTAGTTTAAATTGTTTGATATTATATTGGAAGTATTTTTAATGGCTATTGTATCACATCCTACTAATGATAATACTACTGTGAAACTTCTTCAAAAATGAAGAATAAAACAAAATTATTAGGTAATTGAACTAAAACTAGGAATCTGAAGAAATATCACAATGGCTACTCTTTTTGTAGAGATCATAGAATCTGTATATATATATATATATATATATATATATATATATATATATATATTTCCGTTTACATTTATCTGTAAATTTGGAAATTAAAGATGTTTAACAATAGATGATGCCTGTGTCTTGATGGGGAAGAAACTTCACAAATGGTATTAGGTATAAACTTACGAAATATTGTGGAAGAGGTAATGAAGGCTGTCCAGTAAGAGATTATATAGTTTATCTTATTTTTTCTCTGCTTGGGTCATTTCTTATTTCACTGGTGTAGATGGCAAATATAATTTCTTCTTGATTGCAGTTTTTTTTTTGTTACACTGTTTAATGGTTTGGAAGTTGTTCTTCCTTTATTAGAAATATATGATAATTGCTGGGTTGTTTTCACAATTCAAGGAGCAAAACTATTGATATATTTCTACATATTTAATTTATATTTTACTACATTTCTTAGTTGGATAATTTACCCTTTTTTAATATACTCATGCGGTCAATCAAAGTTTTATTTTTATTTTATTCATGCATTCCGCATCTACCCAATCAGGTCATTGGTGGCATAATTACTGATTACAATTTAAATTATATACAATGAGAAGTTGATATATAAAAGATATTCGTTATTTTTTTATTCCTTTACTTTATTGGTTACTTCTGAGCATGATTTGAATTTTGTACCTCTCTACACTTTGTCTCTCAGTCCTATATCTTTGGTTGGCAAATAAGTCCTTTCGTTTTTCTGTTTATTTTTATTTCTTTATGATACACTTCTTATCTGAGGAATTAATCCCTAAGGTGGATTGTTTATTCTGTTTGTAATATGTCGACAACTATATCCATTAACTCTTGTTGAAACTAGCTTAGTATTGTGTTTGCTATTGCACGCGGAATATGGAAGAAAATATCATTCATTATTGGCATATTTTGTTGTATTATTTTAAAAAAGGTAAGCGTGCTGTAGAAGCTCATAAAAAAATTTGCAGTGTTTATGGGAATGATGCCTTAACTAAACGCACATGTCAAAATTGGTTTGCCAAATTTCATTCAGGAAATTTTGACATCAATGATGCTTAACCTACTTGAAATTGAAACGAGCAATGTTAATGCCATTGTTTATCAAAATCTCATCCAATCAGTGTGATAGATTGCTATGGTCCTAAATGTGTTGCACACAAGTGTAGAAAATCATTTGCACAAGCGTGACTATGTTTTCAGGCTTAAAGTTTGGATTCCGTCACTCTCTAACCTAAGTCAACTTGGCTACAGAAATTTCTGTTTGTGATTTACTACAGAAACGGCTACAAAAGGACCCATTTTTGAAACCTTGGTAACAGGATATGAAAAACAGATATTCTACAATGATATAGTCTGTAGGAAATCTTGGGGACCTAGTTGTGAGGCTACTAGAAGAATGTCAAAACCCGAATTGCATACAAAGAAGATAATGCTTTCCATATTGTGGAATTTCAAGGATGTTATTTTCTATAAGCTATTGCCATCATGACAAACGATTGATTCGACTCTATACTGCTCACAATTAACAAAATTGTTCAATCAATAAAATGTAAACGCCCAGAACTGGCAAATCAGAAGGGTGTTGTGTTCCACCGAGACAATGTTATACCCCCCATCTCATTGGTCACTCAACAAATTATTGTGCCATTGATGGGACCTTTTGCTCCACCCTACCTATTTACCAGACGTAGATCCAAGTGAGTACCTCTTATTCCGGTCTCTGCAGAACACCATGAATGAAAAGAAATTCCAAAAGGAAGAGGACGTCAAAAACCACTTGGATCAGTTTTTTAACAATAAACTCCAGACATTCTATGAACATGACATTATACAGTTAGTGAGAAGATGGAAAAAGTCATATTAAATTATGATCAATATATTGTAGATTAAAATAAATTATATGTCTATAGTACATTAAGCCAAAAGGACTTATTTGCCAGCCCAATAGACTATTTGACAGCTAATATGATTGAGTTATCATGTTTTAATATTGTTAATTAAGTCCACATAAGATGTGCCCAGATTTTAGTCATCGTTTTTGTAATTTACTGTTATTTTTAATTATGTGTATGGAATGCAATTTTTTTTTTTTTTCTAATGCCAATTTTTGGTCAAATGCCTCTTATTTTTAAATAATTAAAATTGAAGTTGTGTTGCATTTGTATAGTTTATAGTGCTAGTATAGTGGTGTAGATATTTTTTATGTTTTTGCGTGTAATGTGTTGTGCAACTCTTGTTATTTGTTTCTTAGATATTTCACTACAGATTTTTTTTTGACAATTTTGTCATCCTATTTTATATATAACTTTTTAAAAACTATTTTAATTTTCAATTTGCTGATGCATTTAACTAATTTGTTGTCATTATATAATTCTAGTTTAATTTCTGGATAGTCATAGTTTTTAAAGATTTTCTTAATGTTATCACTTAATCCTGATATGTGAGTCATTTTGTAGTATGTCCTTTCATTTTTTCTTGTATTTAGTAAATGTCTTTTTAGTTGTTTTCCTTTGTTTTATTTGTTCACCTAGGTTATCTCTTCATCATTCCATAATGTATTCGATAACGACAGAAGTGTAAAAAGATAAGTACATTTGGAGTTAATCAGTTTCTAGGTGATATTGATATTATTCTGTAGTAGAGGTATTATCTTTGGTTGTTTGAAGATGAATGACCTGTACTCAGTAATTTTTGATAAAGATTATGGCTTACATTTCAATCCAGTTATGTGGACCATCTTCAAGGCAAGTTTACAATGCTGGGAGATTCATAACTTAAGAAAAATCAGAGTTTTCCAAAACTTCCTGTAAACTTGGCATGAAGATGGGCTGAAACTTGAGTTGAAGCGATAACATTATCAACAATTACTTAGTCCTCATTACGGATTTATTACTCTATTTGTCTATTTGCTATACTCTATTTGCTAGTAGAGGAAGGTCGCTAAAAAAAAAAACAGAAAAGAAAACTGGTGACAAAGAAGAGCCTTGAGAAGTACATATTTAAGAAATGGTAAAAATGAAAATAGTAAGTAATGGATCATGAGTCCAGGACTGTGTTTGGTTTCAAGCTAAAAAGTGTAGGAAGTGTTTTTCAATTTTTCAAAAACATTAGGTATTTGATACATTGACTTAATAATTTGGAGCCAATTGCTCAGACTGTAAATTACAACAATCATTAAATTATAACAAGTTAAAGGTTCAATCCCAATGTAATACAGAGTGATATCAATTGTGAACATAACATTTTATAGGTGCTTAAGAAAATAAAATCTCTAAATGTCTGTAAAATACTATACTAAATACCATTGTAATTCTCACAGAACATGGTCCTAGTGTAAAGTTGATTTTTCTATTCTAAAAATATTATAGAAAAAAATAAAAAAACACTTTTTAACAGAATATAATTTAATACAACATATTAAAATCAAACACATTTCATTAAGAATTTTCCATAACAGGTGTTGAAGATCAGTAGGTTTCAATTCTATAAATAATATAGTACTTATTCTTTAAGTACATGAACTAAAATTGGAGTCATACATCAAACTAATTTACTTAATATATTGAAATAATATTTTCTTGTATATATTGGATGAACAGTGGGTCATAAAAGAAACTAAAGAATTTTTAATTGAACACTTTGATAAACACTGATTTTAACTGATAACAATTTATCTAAAAATTTATTATTTCCGAAAGTCATTTTTCATTAATAAATAATTTTAAAATCTATGAAAAATTGACCTGATGTCACCAAAGACCTCTTCCTTCGGCTGGCTGGCATCTATTTTTTTCAGCAGATGCACGGTTTTGTAAAAGTCAATAACTGCCATTGAGTCCTCCCTGAAAGCACTGAACCTCTTCTTAATGGCAGTTATTTCAGAGTGATCAGGAGGTTTCCTGCCCCTACGAGTTCTTCGCAAACAGCGATGGACACAGATTATCTCCGGGCAACTTAAATAAAAGACAAACAGAAGTCGCGTGAAGTCCTCTGCTATACCTAGTTCTCTATGCCATATTTGAACATCGTCTTCGTTCCGTGGATAATCATCAATGACGAATCTGCTCGACGGGGCTTTCCTTATGGCTTGTAAGATGATTTGAACTGTTATGTAAGCTGGAACATCTCTGCCATATCTCATGCAAAAGTCGATCATCGGGCTGTAAACTGAACTCGGTTTCTTCCTCTCTGCTATAAGTATGTTCCTCACGGATATGTGAGTGTATTGAAACTTCCTTGCAATATTTGCGCAATGGGTGCTTTTACCCGCTCCTGGGCCACCAATTACAAATATAATGGTGCGGGACTTCATGCTTTTTCAGATTATTTAGGATTAAAAAAAGCACCGGTGGGAGCACAACCGAACATAACACTCACAGTGATTGTCTGATTGTTTATGAACCTTCTAAGCAAGGTTATAGTGATTGCCAATCGATTGAAAAATAATACATGTTTACATAACATTATAATTTTATTAGAATCGTTAGATGAGGTAATAATGAAATGTGTAAATAATCATCGAATTTAAATCATGAATTTATATTATTCAAAATATATTGGTTATTATTTAAAAAATAATTCCAAATAAGAGTTTGTTTTTTTTTTAAACAATTTTTGAAATGATTTTTAAGTTGTTGAATATCATTATTTTCAAAACTTATAATTTTGATATTAGCTTAAATAAATAAATAGACACAAAATAAAATATATTGAATTCGTTATTTCATGATCCACGGAAGGCTCAGAAGGTTAATGCAAATCTAAATAACTATGGCGGGAGATACAGTTTTAAAAAAAAATCACTTCAAAGAATTTCGTTATTAAATTTAGTAAAGTTGCTGCTCCCTGGATTGGTAATGAAAGCCAGATAGTCGATGAAGAAAAGAGACGCTGCTAGACTGCGTTTCAAAAGAACGCGAAACCCGGACGATTGCATTGCATTCAAGATCCTTCGAAACCACAACCAACCTTCCTTACGCCGTGAGTAAAGGCACAAATCTCTACCACAAGCCCCGGATCCCGACACCAGATGGAAAATCCTGAAAAACCTGTCCATAGCAAAATCGAAAGGCTATGTTTCATATCCTGTTGATCTTGATCAACTCAATTTCCACTTTGCTGACCTTATCGTTATACCATTCTCGTCCTCACACCGCATTCCGAAAACTTCTATTAATCCTGAAAATTTCTATTTTAGATTTATTTCACCCGAGGACCTCCTTTTCTCAGTCCGCAAGCCCTGAACGACTTTCTCCAACCCTTTTCTACATTTATGTCAACGATCTCCCTGATTCCATCCACCATTCACAATATCACCTATATGCTGACGACCTCCAGATTTTACCAATCCTTTCATCCTTCAGAAATGCTTGAGACAACCCGAAGGCTTCAAGAAGCCATAGACAATATCAACGCATGAGTAGCTAACAATGATCTGAGGCTGAACGTTGAGAAGACCAAAGCCATTCTCATTGGGTCTAAGCATCTTCTTAATTCCATTTCTTATTATCCCCTTCTCTATCTTAATGACCAACCTATTCGTTTCCACACTTCCGTCAGAAACCTGGGGGTAATATTTGATCAACACCTGTCCTGGAATCACTATGTTTTCCAAACCATCAGAAAATCTATCGCTACTCGTAGACAGTTTCTGAGATTCCATGATTCTATCCTTTTAAAACCCGCCAGCTTCTTGTTTCCTCTCTTATTTTTCCCAACTTCGATTATGGCTGCCTTGTATACGGTGGACTTGAGATTATACTGATAAGACTAATGAATTGTTTTATTAGAATCATCTGCAGAGTCCAGTCTGTATTCCGAGTTGAAGTGGCTATATCCAATTTCTCGACGGCAATATTTCCTAGTTGCATTCCTTTCCCCAATCTTTACAACCAGAAAACCTTCATAGCTTCTTGACTCCTTATTCTTCTTCTTGACTCCTTGTTTCGCTGTCCATTTTTTTAACACGAGATCCCTGCTCTCAAACTTGTATATTCCTTCTCATAAGACAGCTAATTTTGAAAAATACTTCATAATGCTTGTTTTGGAATTCCTTATCCACCTCTATTCGCAAAACCTCACCATTGACTTCATTTAAAAACCAATTGTTTCTCCACCTCATCAGCCATCAATCTTCCGAATACTTATAAGAATTAAATATGTTACCAATATGATCCTAATGTTAATGTTAAACAAACAAATATCAAATCACGGTATTATATGCCAAACAAATCTATATTATAATGTAATTATGGTTGTACAAGTCATTCTTAGAAAAAAAAAATATTATTTGATTATTATGACAATTGTGGAATAATAATTGTGCTTTTAAACCTCGTATATGTGTAATATAATATAATTCTATTTTGATGGGAAAATCAATATGGGAGTATCTTCGTTAATTTTTCATTAAATCCAATGACCGAAAAAATTATCTATTATCGAGAAAATTATCAGGCCTCTTTCAAACCTCTTCTCAACCGTGTCTGTCTTTGTAGGTGTTTTTGCCAACCGTTGGTTTTTTATTGCCTCTCACAAAACGTTGCACTCCCTAGGGGGTCTTTACTCTCCCTCAGGTAACCGGACATGTATTAGCAATTATTATCTTGAATATATGTATTCATTTGAAATAATAAAATATATTCCACATGTGGTCCTTACAATACATAGCAATAAGAAAATATGAGCATTTTGTGATCATCCCTTGATAAAACCTTGGATTGCCCAAAATTAATAAATGGAATATTAAAAATAATTTGGTAAAAGCTCACGACCATAAGAGAGAAATGTAATAATGGAATCTCAAAAACTCTCAGTAGAAGGAAACATATAAATGCCGATTTTAATTACAACTCATATCAGAGTTGGAGGTTGTTGAATAAATAAACGAACAGACATATCAGCAGTAATTAATTATATTGTTGATTACAAAATTGAAATGAGCGTAGTTAATTACACAATCAGCGTATAATCAACGGGATATTTTCTGTTTTGTGAAATTTATAATTGGAAATGAACCTGTAATTGAATGATTAATCGATTGGTATGAGAACGTTATGACTGTTGCATTAACTTAAGAATAATTACCGAAACCTAAAACAATACGAATGGACTAATAAATAAAATTCAAACAAATAACTTCTCTTAATTGTCTCCGATTGTACAGGTTTGGTGGAATTGCTCGCGTGGTCACTTCTCAAGGAACTGGGCCAAGCTGGGAATCATTCCAACCGTTGAAACTTCTGAAATCTGTTTTATCGGGCTTCAATCGCCCTCCGTACTTCAATCAAACTGTTATTAGACTATGAGCTACCGACTATTTCATTTAACGGAAGGTCTTTAAGCTAGTAGCCATTTCTGGATAAACCTCATCTTAATACGCAAAGTCGGTCAGTCGATTGAAAGCCGTTGCTTTCTACGCGAAAATTTAATTTAAATAGGCGTAAATTTGACGTTTCATTCAACGAACATCAACGGCTGAAATTTTGATATGATGTCAAGAATATATCCCTAAAAGAAAATTCACCTTAAGTGACTGTATTCTGTAGCGTTTTGAAAACTGACTCGTCAAAGTCATTAAATTAAGAAAGCCGGACGGTAGTTGGATTCTAGACAAAATTTACAACAAAAAAGTTCATTTGATGCATGGGCCGATCCAATTGTGTGTCAAAATTGGAGAATTAAAATAAATCCCATAGAATTACCTTCACTCTTCCATGTAAATCTATGACTTCTTGTCCTACAGTATCCTTTAATAATTCCCTACATATCGCTGTTGAACAAATCCGATACCTAGGACTCCATCTGGACAAACGATTCACATGGAATTCTCATACAAGACTGAAACGATAAGAAACCCTTCGACGTTTTCGACTACTCCAACACTTAATAGAAAACGCTCTAAACTTTCTATGTATTACAAAAAACACATATACATGACTATAATAAGGCCAATTTGTACTTACGGAATTGAGCTTTGGGGCTCGACTAAACCATCGAATTTCTGTCGTATCCAATCCTTACAATCCAAAATCCTTAGTAATTTTGTTTTTGAGCTACCTGCAGTTTCTTTGGCGTAAGAGGGCCTATCTTTGATTATATAGTTTACAAAAGTACACATATAGAATCTGACATTGATATTTGTGGATTTGTGCCTAACCCTCTTTTTTAATTGATTGACATTTGTATGTCAAATATTTGAGATGTGGATTAAAATATATCCACCCGAGCGTTCTGTGTGGGGCCTCGTATGTCATATCCCGCTTCAAATCTTATTTTTTATTTATTATTATTTTGAATAATTGATCATATTGATTAACAATTAAATCCAGAATGTAAGCCAAGAATTAAAATAAAGTGCATATTGATCATTTAATCCAACCTTTTCGTTTTGTTTTTAGTCAATACCTCAGATTCTAATCAAACGTTATAACGTTATTCTGTGTGGGTAAATCATTGAAATAAAAAAACTTCCTGTACACAAACATATTTATACCTAGGCCTGCTTAAATATTTGGAAGTTTTAAATTTTTTTAAAAATATTTATATGCTTCACTTTTTTATTTGAGGAAAGTATTCTATTTATAATCAGTTATGCTAGCTGACCCGAACGAATAATTCCCATAATATATTGTTTAGTGTAGAAACATCAAAATAATATGCTAATAAGTAGAACTTATATACTATTTGAAGAAGGATACCCTTGTGTTTTTCTTAGTCGAGTGCAATATTTCGTTTAACTTAATAGCGTACAAAGTACAAAGTATTTGTACTAAATACTTTTCAAGGGCATAATTTTAAATGCTGAATACTATATTGAAGCCCCCGAAAATTCTAAAATATAGATTTGCCTTATGAAAAAAATATTTAATAATCACCTCTAAAACTATTATTGTTCGTGTAATTACATTTAATAGAACTTAAATAATCACTTAATCTCTATTTCATGTAGGTAGTTAATTCCTTTCTTTTTCTTCCCAAGTAATTATCGTTATATATTAAAATAGAACAATCTTTCGGGCTGAAGCCTCCCCTCCCCCCCCCCCACAAAAAACAACTAAACTCTGGAGCATAGGCAGGCATCGATCATAGGATTTTCTATATTATTAAAAATTATATAATATACCAACAAAAAAAATGCCTTTAAGAAATAATGAAATATATATCAGCCGGAAGAATAAAAACGGTGGTAGAATATTAAAAGCAGTATATTCGAAGAGGAAGACATTTTTATGTATATCAAATCAAACGGATTGTTGCTTAAACTTTGGTAATGATGGACCGATTTTAAGATTTTTTTTTTTTTTTTTGAGTTGTAAGGAATTTAGTAATCTTTCAATTAATCATGGATACAATCAGTAGCCAAGACATCTATAACTCCTCAGGATTTTCTCCTAGTTCAATGTTTCTATAACCGTTAGAAAGATGAATTATTGCACTACAAAACCATGTAAATAACTTTTTGATTTAAGACACTCATAGGAATAAATAAATAAAAACTCCTGATAGGTTTTTATTTATATCTCAATAATAAATTAACTGTTTATATATATATATTCAAGTAAAGTTTTTTTTTTATGAAATGAACTCATTCTATCTCTTTTTCGTTCTTCATTTCTTAAAGTGTATGTTTATGTTGTTCAACCCTTATATATAGTTTTGTTCATAGTTTCAAGTGATTCGCTCATAGTTTTAAGTGTTTTGTTCAAAGTTTTAAATGCTCTATACATGGTGTTATCTGAATTGTATATAGTTTGTGCACCTAAGGTTTTCTTTACTTTTTATTTCATTTTATCAATTTTATTTTTTGTTTCAAACTTGTAGGCCAGTAATATTCTATTTTTTTGTACAATATTATTATTCTAAAGGGACTTAGTCCCAGAATAATGTTTTTTTTTCTATCTATCTATCTATATCTCCAGTTGTAATTATATCTTTACGGATTTCGTCATTTCGTGTAGTTTATATGGCCCTAAATCTCTCCTAATTTTCATGTGGATAAGTTATGACACTTTTTGTGATTTTCATTTTTTAAAAATCCGAGGAGGAGGAAGTCTTAGCTCCACTTCGTAAAAAAAGATTATTTTCCAATTTCTATGAAAATTCGTATTTGACGGTTTTCCAAAGTGCGAATTACAAATCTCAAATCTGTTTCTCCTTAAAAAAAATATTTTAATCCACTTTGCCCCTTCGGTCGGTACAAATTGCTTCAAATTCACAAATGTCTAATCGATTTCGATTATCGTTCTTTTATCTTGTTGGGAATTAGTAATCTTTCAATTAATTATATGTACAATAAAGAAAAATACATACTTTTTGAGTTATTCGCAAATAAATTTTCTCTTCATAAATTTTTCCTGAAATTTCGGGAGGAGGTAACTATTTTTCCCACCTGAAGAATAAAAAAATCTAAAAATGAAGGCTCAATCGTTAAGAGTTGATGAAGATTTGGAAAAAAAAAAAAACACCTCAGGTAAATGTTATATAAAGATAGCATGTTATGTTGCGTTAAGGAAGTAGCTAAGTTGTAGTAGTCTTTTTAAATATATCATTTTATCTAACAAGTAAGTTTTAAGTATAAGATTATTTCCTAAATTAAGCGGTTGCGTTTGATAACTTCATGTCTCCATGCCTTTGTTGAAATGTAGTTTAACGTTAAAACTTAGATTCTCTTCTTATCAGTACTGTTGTGGTATTAAGGTTGAGGATTGAAATATGACTTAAGATCATGTCACTTCGCTCGAGATAAACGTTTTGTTGAGGAATATTTCTATGAAAATAACACTGGTTCTTAGGAATAGAATATCTAAAATTTAATATGTTCATCGAATTCACATAGTTTATGGAAAAATATACATAAACAAATATGATGAAGTGGCCTATTCATTGACTACCATTCGTATAAATAATGACTAGATAGAAACATTATAAAAAATGTCATTCCATATCTCTTCAAACAGAGAGTTTTTTCTAATTGTTCGGTTTTTGTAATAGGGAACATTGAGTAACTCTTTAATATTTTTATTTAGAAATATCTTTGAAATAGTTATGAAATCGGGATAGTATGTGCATACATTAAAAAAAAAAAAAGATATATATATATATATATATATATATATATATATATATATATATATCCAATTAGTCGATTAGTCCCAGTTCAATTAGACATGCAAAAGGTCGGGTAATTCAAAGTTATTCTTTATACTGTTCGGTGAAGACAGAAAAATGAGAAGATGGTTCAAAATGGAGGAGTTGCGTAATTCTTCCGTTCAAAACTGAAAGAGTCCTATTGTGAATAAATCGATAGTTTGCTCTTCCTGTCGGGTTTAGAAAAAAAATATTCTTTATAAAAGTGTAAGATAATTTTAAGCAGTTGAATATTGAATATAACCACTTTTTATTTAAATAACTTAATAAAGGAGATATTTATTGTAAACCAAAAAAAAAAGTGCTAAATTGTAATGGTTTTTGGAGCACTACAGCGAACCCACAATGCTTTCAATGGCGGAAACTTATATAGTTACAGCATACCCACGAATATGAAAAATAAATTTGAATTATCCGACCTTTTGCAAGATCGACCCCTTTTTTTGTTCCAATTTGAATACCCTAGTTCTGTGAAATCAAGAATAATCTGTTATTCTCATTATTCGATAATTCGAAGTATTAAAAGTTTTTATTATAGTTTTGAAAATATGTATGAGCTTAAATAAGTTTTATATGTTATTAGCCTCATGTAAAAAATATTACTAGGAAAATTTCGAATTATAGATAGTGGAATTATAGATAGACTCTCCCCCTCTTGTTACGAAAAGGATTTCGAGTTATCGAGCTATCAAAAAACATTTTTTTTTTTTTTTCATTTACTGAAGTTCGAATTGTCGAAGAATTCGTATTATCGAGAGTCGACTATATTTATCCTACAAGTGATTATCTTTTCTTGAGAAATCTGTCCCTTTTTTTTCCCCCAACGGTTAAATGATTGAAGGGACGATTTTTTTTTTTTTTTTTTATAGCGTACTTGTGAAGTGGGAGGACTTGAAGAAAAGGAGATAGGTTGAAAAGGGCGGACGAGGTGAGGAAATCCTTAAACGTTGAAAGCAGCCGGGCCCTTCAATGTTTGAGCCCATCGACTTAGAGTGGTCGAGCAGGTAGAAAATAGACCAAACCCTCATTTAGTGTGTTTGTGCTTTCCTTTAAGGGGGACCCTTGGTGATTCGGCTCTGTTTGTTATATTTAGACTATAGGATGCAATTAACTAACTCAAAAGATAATATAAACAATTATTTTTCTCTTAAAAAATAAACATAAAATACATTTTTTTTTAACGACGTAAATTTGTTTTTACATTTTTTTTTCTTAATATTACTACATTTATTTTATTACAAGTTTTATCAATTGAGGAGTGTTCTTATGATAATCTCAATTAATTTATACATTTCAATCATGTTTACAACAGCCCTTAGGCCATTTTCAAGAGAAGAAACCTCTTGTAAAATAAAATTAAATTCATATCATACTGACCATTTATCATTAAATATTGATAACAGTATTAGACTATTAAGCTATATTTTCAAGTGCAATTCAGCCCATATGAATTTAATTTAATTTTAAAAAAGGTTTCTTCCCTTGAAAATCGCCTAAGGGCTGAAACGTTGGTGTAGAAAAAAATAATAAAGAAGGACTTATACGATCTATTTTTTTTATTGCTGATAATCTCGAGATTTTGAAACGATGTTTGCAAAAAAATATAAAATTAATACAACCATAGTACTGTAATAGAAAATAGTATGATATTGTAATTTTATTTAGATAGGTTTAGTGTCAAATGGGCTTGTAAAATTGCTGGGCTTAGTAACGAGAGAATTCCTTAAAGGTTAATATTTGCTGTGCCGAATGGTAAGCGTCCGAGGGGTAGACCGAAGCGAAGGTGGGAAGATTGTATTAAAGCCGATCTGAAGGGACTGGGTTTGGACGGCGAACGGTGGAGGGAGGTATGTAATAAGCGATTGGTGGTGTCGGCATCGAACCTTCGGGTTCGCTAAGCCTTTTATTATTATTATTATTAGGTTTAGTGTGGTTAAGTATGTACGTTTCAAGGGAAACACTCGAAACTCATCCTCAAGAAATAAATTTATGATAAACTCACTTGTTCCTGAGTTCTGTTCTCGAAACCCTGATGAAGACCTACAATTTAGGCCAAAATTTTGACATTAATTAAAAATAAACTTTTTCGTATTGTGATTTTTTTTTAAGCTTTTTTTCCCATTTTGAAAAGCTGTTAATAATGAGCTTGTTATTAATATTTCTTGCCATCTTAATTGTTTTTTAATGTATTGTATAATATAATGCTATATCTTATTATTTACTTTAATTAAATTTTATAGATTTTTGGCCACAGGTCACCAATAAAATACGTGTTTATTGTATTTCTTTATTTACCAACGTTTCAGGTTCTAGAGCTATTTTCAAGAATCTAATATGCACCATTTTATGAAATTTTTTTATATATTTCGTCCGGCGATACATCCTTCATTTCATGGAATTTCGTTGCGATTACAAATTTTTATTGTATTTTATTTTATAAATTATAACTTATTGTTGTACATTTCTGGAAAACGAACTTTATCCATAATTTAAAACTGACTTTAGCATACCCTGGTCATTAAACAGAAACAATTAGGTCGTTTAGGCGAACTAGATGTCTTAATAATAGGGAGTGACAGTAAAAACTTTTCATTTTAAACTCAGAGGAATCTAAAACATGCAAATCAATTCTGTTCTAAACTTTTCTCTTTTTTCGACAAATTACCACCCCAGACCACGGGGTTGGGAAGAAAACTTATTGATTACTGAATGAACCTACCAAAGCCCCTCTTATATTTGTCGACTTCTTTATATTAACATTATCATTACCATTTCTTAAGGCTCCTATACACAGAACGCGTATAAAATATCTCCATTTGTTCACTGACCAATAAACTATTATTATTATTATTATTATTTCCACTTGCCAACTAATGATATAATTATTATATGTACGGTTTATTGAATTTTGAGCTGTTTTAAGTAAATTTCTGCGAAAAATTGAAGGGCCTGGTTCCCTTTAAACAAATATTTGGGGGAAGGGGAGGACAGAACTTTGCCTTGATCCCCCAATGCCCCCGTGCCTATGCTGATAGAAAAATCACAAGCTGATTAAAGATTCAAAACGTAGCGGTTAATGGTGAAATTTTCAAGCTATTCCATTATTAAATTTAAATTTGCCTTAGATTTCCTGGGATATTACGAATGGAATTTCCTAGGAATGGGGCAGGCTGTCTGTGTAAAAATCGGATTGCCTGCCAACCAGCGAACCGAAGATTACGAGTTTGAATCACTGTGCCGAGGAGACTCTGAACTCTAGAATAAATCCCCCGCTCTCTTCCCTAGCTCAGGAAAAACCCCATATAGCCGAAAAAGCAAGAAAGGGGAAAAAATAAAATAAATAAATGACGGATCACTCGCTTATTTCACATGTCAGGTGAGGCAACAGGGACGGTTCACGACTGAGAAAAAGGTTCAATCGTCCCTCATCCGCCACGAACTCGCAGGCACCCCACCCTCCTGTGTTAGTGACCGTTGAAAAGCCGTAGTGGTCGACTGCGAAGCATGTGACCTATTATCGAATTAGTGCTACGGGGTGTCGTCGGAACCCTGGTGACGCTAATGGGTGGAAATCGGTAGCGCTTGTCACTGTTTGGGTGTGGTGGACGTAGTGGTCGTGTGTTTTCAGCTACTCACATCGTTACGAATGGTTCTGACTTCAGTTGCAGTCAGCCATCTAGTTCAAATACGCTGGCTGAGAGGTCGAAAGCTTTTCATGGATAGGATTATTCGATCAGTAAATTCCGGTCGGCATTTGCACTTTACCTCGTCGTGGAAGGGTGAGGTGAAGTTAAGAGCCGATGTCGACCTGAATATGTGGCATACCCATGTCAGGTGACGCAACGTTTGGATGAAAGGTTTCCAGATCTTTGGATTGGCTGGGTGGTCCACCAACCCCTTCAAAATCTCCAGGCCTCGCAGTACTGGATTATTGTTTATGTAATTGGTTCAAAGATCTAGTATACAAAGTATAAATAGACACTCTGGATGCGCTAATGTAACTAATTTGCAGGCATGGTTAAAGGATGATATGGAACAATCAAACGGGAAATTGTCGAAGAGGAAGCTGAATATGTTTAGAAGTAAACGGTGGTATTTTCGAACATTAACTAAAAAAAGACACTTCAATAACCAAAATGTTATTACTTGGTTAATAATAATGACAATAATAATAGTAATGAAATATTATTTGTTAGTGAAAATTTGTTTATTTGTAGTTAGCCAACAAAAATGAAAATAGAAAAGGAACATTTGATTGTTTTTATTATTTTCCTATGTGCATCAAACTCCTGGATTTTGGCCCGTAGCCCCCGACTCACTCAGTATAAATTTCAATCTTGCCAAATCTACAAAGATTTTTTGTCTTCAAATTTTATTAATTTTTTTAATTTATATTATTGAAATTGACAACTGTATAATGATAAATACAACTAGTAAATATGAAATAAGTAACTTGTACAACATGAAGAGAAACTACCCATTGGTAGCACTCCAATTATATTTCTATATTAGAAGGTCCCGAGGCCATCTACTTTTCAGACGCCTAGGATGGTTATCAGGAATAGAAGAGGAAGCAATGTTGGAAACAAGAGGGTTCGGATGGTTCAGAAGTTTATTATGGAAGGATAGGTATCTGGATTGAGCTAAATCGGAAACATATGGTACATTAAGGTCGTTATGGATAATTTTATTTGTGACAAAGTAGGGAGCATTGAGGATTTTACGAAGGATTTTGGATTGTAGGGATTGGATGCGAGAGGAATTTGATGGTTTAGTAGAGCCCCAAAGCTCGATCCCGTAAGTCCAAATATGCCTTATTATAGTAATATATATGAGTATTTTGTAAATAGTTGGAAGTTTAGAGCGTTTGTCTAGTAAGTGCTGCAGTAGTCGAAAATGTCGGGCGGTTTCTAGTCGTTTCAGTCTGGTATGGGGGTTATTTTATTAATTAAAAAAAAAAATTACTGAAACTGAAATCGGAGTGTGCCTCAATGATGATTCACTACACACCGAGACCCCATCCCACAAGGTTATAGACTAGGCTAGTTATATTAATTAAATTGGCCCCCTACCATGTCGTGGGTGGGTATATAATGGACGGTGGCCCCGGATGGAAGGATCTGACTGGACGCCGGCGGACGCTGACATAACTCATCCAGTTACACTATCGATTGCCCTGTATGAGGGACGGCTAGATAATGGTTCCAACGCTTTTCAATTTGTCCTCGGCGAGATAGCGTCCTCTCCTATCGCAGTCATCGCTTCGTTGCTTTTTGTTCACCTATCGTTTGTGCTCCACCAGCGCCCGCTACACCCGGCCTATCTCCTCTGTCCATCGGCTAAAACTGTATTTAATGTAATAGAGCTTTAGAGAAAATTCATACTTTATTGCTCCATATCTAGCTGTATTGGATCTCTTTTTTTTTTTTATTAGCCAATTGCATATTTGCACGAAAAGAAAATTTCGTAAATGTTAGCTGCAATTGAATTTAAATTATAGCAAACGTATATAAGATGGAGGTTTCACTTTTTAAATAATAAAAATGGTGCACAGTGTATTCATTCTCTAAGAGACCTCCATACCAGACTGAAACGACTAGAAACCGCCCGACGTTTTCGACTACTGCAGCACTTACTAGACAAACGCTCTAAGCTCACAATCAATTACAAACGACTCGTATATATGACAATAATAAGACCTATTTGGACTTACGGAATTGAGCTTTGGAGCTCCACTAAACCATTGAATTCCTCTCGTATCCAATCCTTACAATCCAAAATCCTTCGTAAAATCCTCAACGCTCCTTACTTTGTCACAAATAAAATCATCCATAAAGATCTTAATGTTCCATATGTTTCCGATTTGGCCCAATCCAGATATCTATCCTTCCATAACAAACTGCAGAACCATCCGAATCCTCTCGTTTCAAACCTTGCTTCCTCCTCGATCCCTGATAATCCTCCGAGGCGTCTGAAAAGAAGATGGCCTCGGGACCTTCTAATATAGAACTTTAATTTGAGTTCTACCAATGGGTAGTTTCTCTTCATGTTGTACATGTCATGTTACCAATGTCACATTTACTTATTGTATTTTCCATGTAATACAGTTGTAAATCTCAATAAAATAAAATTTTAAAAAAAAATTTTAAAAATCTCTTAAGAGTTAGTACTCTGATCTCAGATCGCTCCGGTTATCATGCCAAAAAAATTCTCTCAAATCATTCGTTACTTTTTTTAGGACTTTGTTTAGTGTCCAAGTCTTACAACCATATATTAGAGCTGACTTTGTCACAGCACTGTGTACCCTTAATTTGAGATTTTTTGCGACTTCAATACATTTGAAAGGGAGATCGCTTTACGCTAGTCTATTTCCAACCGTTGGTGATCCATTGAGGTTGTTGTGGATCCCAAGTATTCGAATCCGTCTACTCTCGGAAAAGATTTTCTTTTTACGCCGATCCCATTATTGAAATTTTTGTTTTGTTTTATCATAATTTTTGTTTTGTTTTCCATTACTTGTAGGCTGATTTGCTTTGCTTCTCTTATCAGAATTTTAACTAGTTTCTTAACGTCCTCTTGATTACTAATAAGAGAGCTAAGTCATCTGCATGTAAAAGTAAGATATCAGCAACTAATCATAGAGGCCCTGATATGTTATTAAAATCGGGATTTTAAAAAGTTAAAATGATTAAAAAAGTTAAAATTAAATATAAAAACCAAGATGTACAGTTGTCTGACAAAAATCTTCAGAACGGGATTGATTTATTAGGAACAAGGCTGAAATAAATAACGCGATGATCAGCATTTACTTTCGATCGCCAGGTTTTTTTCGTGGGTGACCCACTTAAGATATGACAAACTTTACCGAACTGCTCAACATTAACAATTGCTACTTAGCATAAAAATCTTAAACAAAAACAATAATTGTATTTAAAAATAATTTAATTGTGTAGTAAAATAAAATCATTAAATGGACGAAAAATAGAATAGGGGACACGGATTAAAGCCACGAATAAAAATAGAAAAATGAAAACTTATTTCATAAATAACCGATAAAGCCTTCCAACTAATTGTTTTCTGGAATGGGCAAGTGAGATCTCCATTTTATTTAGTCCAGGGAGTTTATTTTTCATTCCGACATGCATTCCTCCATTTTCGTGTGATGTTCTTGTCACCTTCTCGGGTGCTATGTTGAACAACATCGGTGATAATCCGTCTCCTTACCGTAAGCCGCTTCGAACTTAAACACTGAACTACTATTTGTAAATATTGAGCTAAGCCAGCTATCTGACTTAATTTTTCCAATTCCATATTCCATTTCAGGTAAATGCTTAAATATATCGATATAAATATAATAATAATTTTATATTTTATCTGAAAAACAGTTTTATTCTCTTAAAACTGAGAAAGAAAAAAACTCTGTTTTTGGAGAAAGCCCTTCAGTATTCAATTAAGGAATTGATTAAATGGAGATCTCACCTGCCCTTTCCAGAAAACAATTAGTTGGAAGGCTTTATCTGTTATTTATGAAATACTTTTTCATTTTTCTATTTTTATTCGTGACTTTAATCCCTGTCCCCTATTCGGTTTTACGTCCATTTAGTATTTTTATATTTTATTTTACTACAAAAATTAACTTATTGTTAAATACAATTACTGTTTTTGTTCAAGATTTTTATGCTAAGTAGCAATGGTTAACGTTGAACAGTTCGGTAAAGTTTGTCATATTTTAAGTGTGTCACGCACCAAAAAAACTGGCGATCGAAAGTAAATGCTGTTCATCGCGTTCTTTATTTCATTCTTGTTCCTAATAAATCAATCCATCTCTTCCAAAGATTTTTGTCAGACAACTGTATACATTTTTGTCTTTATATTTAATTTTAACTTACATAGCCATTTTAATTTTTTAATATCCCGATTTTAATAACATATCAGAGCCTCTATGATTAGTTGCTGATATCTTACTTTTAAGTCTTACTAAAGTGAATTTCTCATAGATTCGGCTTAATAAAATATGAATTACAGTTTTTTTCTTGTTTAGATTATTTCTGATATGTCTACGTTGCGTACACAAAATTTTAGTATTAATCCAGATTTCGTAATCCTATATTGTTAATATCTTATACGTTACTTTCAGTTTAGTACGATTATTTCAGTCGATCAATATCTAAACTAAAACACCTCATTGGACTTAGAGATGAATTTAGCCTTAAAAGATTTTAATTTTAATTATTTTATATTTAAATAGAGTTTTTTTTTTTAAAGTTTCTAAAGAGAATCGAATAGATATTTGAGATGAAGAAGGAGTAGTTTGGTAAATGCTCCCTTACGCAAGTTTATTGAGTCACGGTTTTAAACATTGAGAATAATAAAATAAAAAAATATAAATTCAGATAAATAAGTAGGTATACTCCGTGGTACAGACCCCTTTTCATCGAACTATTAACATCCGTCTGAAACTTCGTAAATAGTTTCTGCTCATCGTAACCTACAACTATTTTATTTACGAAAACTCTTGGAATTAGGGCGTTTTCAACCTGGAGGGGGGCAAACTTTTTCTATTTAATTAAGTACTAAAAACTTGTAAATACCCTCTCTACTTAGATCGTAAGATAATTTCATCACAAAATCGAGAAAAAAGGTGGCCTTTTTAAATGTTGAGCCGTTTGGCGTGACCTACACCCCCAAATTTTCAAAATAACAAGGTTACATAGGACAAACCAATGTTTTTGTAGGCCACCTTTTTTATCGATTTTGTGATCAAATTATCATACGATTCAAGTAGTAAACAAATGGGTATTTACCAGTTTTTAGTACTTAATTAAATAGACTAAGTTTGCCCTCCTCCAGATTTAAAACGTCCCGATTCCAAGAATTTTCGTAAATAAAATAGTTGTAGGTTACGATGAGATTAAACTATTTACGAAGTTTCATGCGGATGTTAATAATTCGATAAAAAGGAGTCTGTACCACGGATTAGTACAGCGAAAAGAATTTTCCATAGTAATATCATTATTACACTAAAACATTTTCGTGAAATCCATGTAAATTTGTCATAATAAATATATTTTTTTTAAAGTTTGTATTATTAGAGGGAAAATTGGCTTAATAAACTTTATGCATATCAAATGATTTTCTCTAGAAAAAAACACTGTAAAAAAAAAATATATATATATTCAATTTAATTATAATATAATTAATTAATAAATCTCGACTTTAAGCCATGGGAAAAATCCAAATCAGTCTTATTTAAAATAGTTATTATTTTTAATTAATTATTGAAAAAATGGACTATAAAGATAATAAAATTCATACAAGGAGTGGATTAAAATTGATATGCTCTCATTGGATTCTTAAAGCAATTAGAGGGATAAAAGTTTATAAACAATAGAAAAAATTATTAGTTAATTTATTTTTAGTCCTTTCCACTAAAATCGTAAGTCGGTGGGATAGGTTGAAGTTCATGAACCGCCAGTGTACTTGACGCCCTGGTTGAAGATAGACCTTCAAAAGTTCATAAACTATTCATCCGCAGTTATTTTCGTTTAAGTGACCGTGAAAGAATCGATCAGAGACCTTGACCGTCCTCACGTGTTATTTCTCGGTCCTATTTATTTAACCAATTTATTAGTAATGTATGCGTTCCAAATATTAATTGATCAATGTCAGAAATCGTGTTAAAGCTATCACTATTTACGTTACAATACAAACAATATATATATTTTTTGTACTTGTCTATTGAGAAACGTTACAATATGTCTCAATTAATTTGTAATAGGCTCCAGAGAACAAATATACACCATATTTACGAAAGCATAAATAAATAAAGTTATAACAATATAGTTAATACACATGAATTAGAACAAAATAAAATAGCATAAGGAGGGAACAAATATATAAATACATGTACCATAATTGTAAATTGATATTTGACAGTAGCGAATTATTGAGTATATTTATATTTATTTTTTGCGATTTGTATTTGTCTGTGTCAAGACAAGGTTTTGCGGAAACCTTCGTTATGAAAGCCTGAACTTTGGGCCGAAACGTCGGCAAAAATAAAAATAAATATACTTATTTATTTTTACTATTTTTTTTTTTTTTTTTTTTTTTTACTGATCGCCCCAACCGTTATTCTCTTCAATTATAAAGATAACCGCATTGATACACGTATCATAAAAAAAAAAGTGTTAAAAATAACTACTTTATTAAATATTTATCATCTGAAATAATAACTACAGAACATGAAATGAATTTCAAAACTGATTCAGAAAATATTAATTATAATTATTTAGAACTTACAAGGAAAAAAAATGAGTCGTAAAGTTTATTTTTATTTATTTTTTTTATAGCCCGTGGTACAGAAAAAAAGAGGTCTCTCTTTTTATCAAATCATTAATACTCGTCTAAATCTTCTTGATTGGATTTATTTAGGTCACGTCAAACGGCCCTATATTTTTGTAGGACACCTTTATTCTCCATTTTCTAATCAAATTATCTTACGATTCGAGTGGAAACAAAATTGGTGTTCATGAGTTTTTAGTATCTCAATAAATATACTAATTTTACCGATCACCAGCTTGAAAATGGCCCATTTCTGATAATTGACATAAATATAAAAGTTTTAGTTCAAGATAAAATTAAGCGATTTACGAAGTTTTAGACGGATGTTGCTTACTGATAAAAACGGATCCTTACCGCGGATCAGTAATATATTTAAACCATTGAGATGGGCAAATCTCTGAATACTGAGTACCAAGCATTTTACTTTAATACTGATATTTTTTGAGGTCCAAAGAATTTAATTGCTACTTTAGTTGTTGTCCAACGATTAGCTGAAGTAGTGATTCAATTTGAGTAAAATACTTGATACTCGGTTCTCAGAGTAGCATTTGACCCATCTCTGATTTAAACGAATTACGCATAATATCCGAAATTTCTTCTGTTCATTTTTCCTACTTTTGGTGTCTTGAAGATTTTTTATTTGTTACAATAAGTTAGGCCATTTTTCACCAACATTTTATTATTACGCATCAATTTAACCTTTCGACCATACTAAGGGTCATTTTCAAAACTGGAAAATTATAATAACATTATTAGTTAATATTCAGCAATTATAAAATGAATTTCTTATTACATTTAATTGAATTGTCTAACGTTCTATGTCAAATTATTTCCGATATACTTAAATTTATATAAAAATATACATAAAGTATACACTTTTTATTAAAAAAACCCTTACATGTACGTAACTATAAACATTAAAACTCTAACAATTAAAAACAAATGACTATTACCTTGATGAGTCCTCCTAATATGTTCATCCTTAATGTTCTAATTAATAAGTTCAGTGAACATTAACTTGTCAATTTTTATAGGGGCTTCGCCCACGTCATTTCTGGAGGGACTGACTTATATCGTCCTGGTGGGGATAGTCAAAAGGAGAGGGATTTTCCTTCTAATGTTTTGCATTGGTGGATTATTATATTATTATATACGAATTTTATTAATTATATTTGCGTAAAAAGTATTTATATTGTCCACATCTGTATGGTTGTTAACAGAATTATGTAAATTTTTTGTAATATATATAGACTCTATAATCTTTCTTTTATTGTTACTACTTTCCTTGTATATTATTTTGGCATTTTTAAAATCAAATTGGTGTTTGTTATATGTTGCATGTTGTGAAAGGCCGGTTGATGTGTTTGATTTGGACTTGCAATTTTGTTCATGTTGTTTCATTCATTTTACGAACCATTTTCCCGTTTGTCTTATATAAGATTTATTTGTGCAATGTTTAAATTTTATTTTATAAATAAGGTTATTTTTCATGTCACGTGGTATAATATCTTTGGTATTGGTATACAATATAATTTATTGTAACAAATAAAAAATATCCGAAATTTATATTCGTAAGATTAAATAAAAACCTTTCTTTAGACACAGTGTAAAGATAACGACTTATTCCAAAAGAGGAGACACTAAGGAAAATTTACTAACAACTACTAAACCTGTCAATGAAGTTTTGTTATTGTTAAAGTGCCCTTGGAATGCTCGACGTAAAGACCCATTTGTGAAAAGTAGATGCCACTGAAAAAATAACGAGGAGAAAACACCCCCGCCCCCCCTTCCCATCCTCCCTCCCATGAGAAGCCTTGACGTAATCCTCCTTCCCCTTAGTGCCTGCCGTTGCAGGGTGCTTATGCATTATCTATGACTTGGCGACTTGTTTTTTTAAATGTATCCTTTTCTTCAGTTCTTGTTGTACTGTCCACCTTCAAGAACTACCGACCCCCAGTTGAAAACACATTCTTTTACGTTTTAGGCGTACACAATGGAATAAATATGATCCATTTTAAAAAAATATATTTGTATAGAGCTTTTTGTGCACGTTGAATCGAACATAATAGCCCTGGAGCCAGGGCCCAAAAATCGACCTGATCGCAGGCGATTGTAAATTACGAAAGTGTATGTTATTCTGAGTAAAAAGAACCTTGTCTGCCGTTCCAGAGCCACCGCTTTAAAAAATGGCGGCTGATTTAAAAAATATTAGGTCTGTAATTTGAGGATCGAAACGGGAAATCCATTGCGAAAAATGTGGGAAAAGTTTTTATTTTTTTATCTTGTATATATGGGTTTAGACATGTAAAAAACAAAATTGCTAACGCAGGCCACGAAGGGAAAACTTTATACTGCAAAAAAAGTCAGATTTTTTCGACATTTTTTGGGTTTTTCATCTATAACTCCTAAACGATGCATTAAAGCGAAACATGTATTTTTTAATAAATTAATGAACGTTAAATTTTGCGTCTAACGAGTACATAAACTTTAAAGTTTGGTTAACTATTAAGGTATAAACCCACGGTCAACCAACGCTGATTTTTACCAAATTTGTCAAAAACTGACACAAATTACTATAAACGGCCCTGTAACTTGGAAATTAATTCTCTAAGAGGAAAAATCCATAGAATCAAAGTTGTAGAGCATCAAATTATGCGTCTGCTGAGTACTAACATTTTTATTAAAGGTTAATTATGTATCTCGAATCGGGATTCGTTATTCCTTTATGAAATACGGTATCTTTCAACACATCGTTTATCAAAATTCTTTACTGCTGAGAAGTGGAAAAGAGGCTTATACAGCATGTAACAGCCTCTAAACAAAAATAAGTAAGTAGAATAGACATCCATACTGTTAAAATATTGAAAATCACGTTTACATTCATTTTCAATTTCCAACCTTCCGAAAATTACCGATTTCGTTCGGAGTAAGTCAACTAAATTAAATTAATTGGTACTCATTAGACGCAAAATTTGATGCTCTATAACTTTGATTCTATGGGTTTTCCTCTTAGGGAACTCATTTACAAGTTATAGGGCCATTTATAGTAATTTGTGTAAGTTTTTGACAAATTTGGTAAAAATCATCGTTGGTTGACCGTAGTTTTATACCTTACCAGGTAACTAAACTATAAAGTTTATGTACTCGTTCGACGAAAAAATTTAACTTTCTATAATTTATGGAAGAATACATTTTTCGCTTTGATGCATCGTTTAGGAGTTATAGATGAAAAACCCCAAAAATGTCGAAAAAATCGGACTTTTTTGGCTGTAAAAAGTTTTCCCCTGGTGGCCTGCGTTAGCAATTTTTTTTTTACATGTCTAAATCCATATTTACAAGATAAAAAAATAGAAACTTTTCTCACATTTTTCACAATGGATTTCTCGTTTCGTTCCTCAAATTATGGGCCTATTATTCTTTTAATCAGCCGCCATTTTCGAAAGCAGCGGCTCCGAAACGGCAGATAAGCTTTTTTTTACTCAGAATAACATACACTTTCGTAATTTACAATTAAACCTTCGCCTGCGATCGGGTCGATTTTTGGGCCCTGGCTCCAGGGCTATTAGTAATAGAATCTAGAATCATCTGTGGTTGTACGATAATTTTGTATCGTGGTGAATAGTGTGCTTACTCACACGCTGACAGTAAACCTGGTGACAGTAAAAAAGTAGGTATAGACTGTGCTGTCGCGTGATTGGAGCGACTAGGGCAGCCGCCACGGGGTGCCAAGAGTCAACAATAGAAATATATAATACTCTTGAAAAAAAAAGAAGGATGATTTGTATCCATATTCCACTTTCTGATTCGTTCATTTTTATCTTTGTTTAAAAACGAAAAATTGTCAAGTAAAACTACCGTTTCTAACCTCAGTTCCAATCGCTTTTGTTAGAAAAATTACAAGCTGATTAAAGATTTATCAGTCATGAGTGAAAGGCCAGAGGTATATGTAGGTACAATATATATGCTTATACAATATAAATATAACTCGCTACTATGAGAAAATATAAGATTTTATTAACACAACTAAGGAAGGTTTTGTTAAACAGCAGGTTAGAAGGGATACAAAAAATCTGCTGCGGTGCGCGTATCACACAACTTTCACTTAGCAGAAATAAGTATTTTCAGACAAAGTACAGGCGGATCTACGGGGGGGGGAGGGAGGGGGCTTTCAGGCTGAACCCTCCCCCCAAAATGGTAAAAAGTAACCATGTTATACAGAAAAAAATATTAAAAACTATATCTTAAAGTATTCTTGTTCGTGTAATTATATTTAATAGGACTTCAAGAACCACTTAAACACCATTTCATATAGGTAATTAATTTCTTTTTTTTTTCAAATTAATTATCGTTATATGTATATGATAAAAAAAACTTTCGGACTGAAGCCCCCCCTCCAAAAAATAAATCCTGGATCCGCTAGTGTGACGAAGCGAAGTGAAAATAAAAATTATAGACTCTATATTTATTTATATCTCATGGTGGGTATTTTTATTTGTACCCTCATATATACATCAAATGTTAATGGAACTATCGTAAATGGATTTATAAAATCGGAATTATTGTTTGAAAAATTAAATTTTATTAAATCAATTAATTTCTCTAAATTTTCAAATGCGACCCCTCCGGCACAATATAGACCTTGATTATCACAAGCGTGAAGATCAAAAATACAGAATTTACTGTCAGCTTTAATAAGGTTTTTTGATTTCAAACAAGCTGTAAATACGCCATTATTATATTATTGGAAAAAATTGTTCAGCACATTTTCTAAATTAACGTTTATAATCCCCTGCATGTCAAAGTCATTTAATATTAATGTGGGAGTAATTCTGACACCATCAATTATGATGTTATCCACACAAACCTCGTCAACAAATAAATATGGTGGATCTGGTACAACTCCTTTAAAATTAATGATAAAATCGTTATGTAAAATGTTTCCTAAATTTAGCACTCTTGCTCAATCTCCACTGGATTTAGCCCTAGCGACGCGGTTGAGAGAGGAGTGCAGGGAACTCCTGGAGTCACACTTTTCCCTCCACAGTTGGAGGGACAAGTCTGGTTTGGAGTTCTCTCGCCAAGTTGTAAATATTGTATATAGGTGTGCATGTATTCTTTTTATTTATTTATTTTTAGGTTATTTTATTCTTATTTATTGTATATATATTATCTTTCTGTATAATTTATTTTATTTACTGTACATAGAGTGTGAATGTGATCTGTGAACACTATTATTAATGTCCCTGAGACAGATTGTAATATGTTTCAATAAATAAGCTTAAAAAAAAAAAAAAAAAAAAAAAATATATATATATATATATATATATATATATATATATATATATATATATATATATATATATATTCTAAATTCTAAATTTAATATTAAATATTATATTAATATTAATATAATATTTAATATTCTCCCTGCCTCACTTAAGGAGACAGCCCTAATGAAGGCCTGAACTTCAGGTCGAAACGTCGGCATATGTAAAAAATAAATATTATCATTTATTTTTGCCTTCCTTTTTGACTGAACACCCCAACTATTCTTCTCTTCATTATCCACGACAGTCAATCAATTACCAATTATTAATATTCCATCAATGGTATTAATACTCCGATCCATCATATTTGTTACCGATGAAAAACCTAGAGCCATTATTGACATGGAAGTGCACTGGGTATTTCTTGATTTTCTTATTGTATGTCATTTTGACTAATGTTACCTAAAATAATCTTATCCGAAGTCATAGTAATGTTACAAACATATTTTGTTTTTACATTAAAATTATAAGTCTGGTATTTATAGACCTTTTCCCAACCACTTTCAATTTATGATTTTAATTATTTTTAGTGATTGAAATTCTATTTCTCCCCCAACTTTGCGATAGCGTATAAAGTTTTGTTATTTGCTATTTAACCAAAATAAAATATATGATCAAATCCCTTTCATAAAAATCAAGTTTTACAACGGAGTTTAAAAACTCGTGGAATGTGGATCACTCTTTAGGGTAGAAGTAATCCGACAATTAATAAATTAATCAATAAATATTTCAACGTTTGTATGAAATTATATGATAAAATATCATAAATAAACAAAGATTAAGAATAATAGGCAATTTAGATGTTTCCAGTAGCGTGAGCAGTGTTAACAGAGCAACAATGATCTGTTTGTTTACAAGGTATTGTTGATAATGCTTGATCATGCTGACTTGCATTTTTTTTTTTTTTTTTTTTTGCAAATCACCTAATTACCTAGTACTTTAGAGATTCTGAATGAGCAACAATGGTCTGTTTGTTTTGAATTAAATTATTACTATATTATTAGCTCGTAATTTTTTAAGCAATATATTTTCTTTGAATCTATATGTTAACTTACTTTTTATAGCTACAAGTAATAACATATCACAAAATTATATTTGCAATAAAATTGTTAAAAATATATAAAAATTCATATGTTAGAAGTCATATGACATATTTTCTTAATTAACAAGTTGAAGGTGATAAGGTTTTAGTTGTGAACGTCCTCTTCAAACCAATGATTTATATATTTTTATAAATATAAACATCTGACTCATTCTTTAATTCACTTATCACTTTTTTAAAGTTACATAATGAGCATAATTAAAAAAGTACATTCTTATTATTTTTTTTAAATTACCCTTATCATGTTAATAAGTAACATATGACTCATTGGGGGGAAACTAATACTTTCATTGCATTTGTAACATCCCAGGCATATAGGAACCTTAAATACATAATTTCAGTTTCGTACGACTTTTTGTTGTTGAGATACACACACACACACACACACACACACACACACACACACACATACACATACACAAGAAACACACACAGACCTTGGTACCATTAAAATAACAAAAAAGCTATTTATTACATCAGCAGCTGATTATAGATTTACGATCCGTTGATTGTGGTGGATTGTACGACTATTAGTTATTAATCTGTTATTTTCCATTTCAAAATTTATTAAAAAGGATTTACGAGATTTGCATTGCCTGTCATAGATAGCTTAAAAGTTATCCCATTAATTGTAAGTGAATGCTGTTGTGATATCAAAAAGGAAAAAATCGTCAAATTATTCCCTAATTTTTTTTTCTAAAAAGTTACATGATGATCTTTCGGAATAAACGGACGATAGATACCCTAATTATTTAAATATAATATCACATATAGAGTTATAAAAGTACAGTAAATGCACTTAAGGTTATAGACATATCCATAAAATATTTTTATATTTCATAAATAATGTTCAGAATTTATTATTTCTACTTTTTTCGTCACACTCCGTTACCTTCTACAACTTTATTTGTTAGATATTATTTTTTCTAAAATTCTCCGCTTTCCAATGATATTGTTCAGGGATCAACCTCTGAAACACAAGAAAATAACAAATTAAAACAATTCTTCAATTCAGAACTTCACCACTATTTTATGGCCTCCATTTTGCTGCAAACCATATCTGTTCAGTTCATCTGTTCATTTGGTGAAGTGTGCATACAGTAAGGTACTCTCTTAAGAAATGGCAAGAAAAGAAAATATGAGTTGCTAAACTTTAGGAGAACAGCCTGGTGGCCAAGGAAGAAGTGGTGGTCAAAACCATGAAGCTCAATTTCAGACAGCAAGTGAGTCCAAATTGACAACCAATTTCAAACAAGCAATAATCACTTCTAATATGACAATATCAAACTAAAACTGTAATTTCACAATTGGCAATATGTAATTAATCTGTAAAGAACTACAAAATTGTACAAAGGCACAAATTTCATTTATTTTTTTTATTCAGTTATATGCAATATAATCATTTTCTCAATATTTTGTTTAATTTAATCAAGCATCAAATTTCAGTGATCCGACCTCATACACCCCAGACCTGAGACCACAATTTGGTCCTCCGGGCCTTGGATATAACAAACAATTTAGTCTTCCATACCTTGGATATAACAAACAATTTGGTCCTCACTATTATAATTTAATACATCCAATTCTTCGAGTTTACAAAAAGCTTTAATTCTGTAACCGGTATATATTATATGGCTCACATAAAATAAATTCACCGCCCTAGCAGCATTTATTATTTTAAAGCTTGTTTCATGAAACTATTTAAATTCACATACAGTTCATTATCATTATCAACATGACATTGATAATAACAAAATAATTCAGTGCATTATAAATCAGTTATTTTATTTTTATTTTTCTTGCTGGAATTTAAGCTTGTAAAATAACTTGAATTTCTGCAATCAATTACAATTTAGCAGCAATTCACCATTGGGTCATTGAAATTTAACATTTATTGATTATACCAGTTATATGATGAAAGTTAAATTTTAAGTTATATGACTTCACACTATACATGAAACTAACTTAATTGTAACATATCATATTGTTTAATAGTAATCCTAAATTGTATCTTCTAAATTCAGTTGTCTTTTTTTGTTGTATTTTAATGGTCATTAGTAGTTTTATATTTATTGACTACCACTGTAGTCACTAACAACTCATTATTTTCTGTACGAAGTGTGCATTATTAGTTTAACTGTTAATTTGTAAGTTATATGATTTTTTTATACATGAAAGTTACTTAATTGTAACATATCATATTAATTAATAGTAACCCTAAATTGTATCTTGTAAATTCAGTTGCCTTTTTTTGTTGTATTTTAATGGTCATTAGTAGTTATATATTTATTGACTACCACTATAGTCACTAACAACTCATTATTTTCTGTACTAAGTGTGCATTATTAGTTTCACTGTTAAATCATTTTATAATTCTCAATTGTAATAATTTAAGTTTTGTTTAATTGAAAGGAAAAGGCATATATTATCTCACAGTTTCAATTCATCCATTTATTGATTAATGTATAATATCAGTTTTAAAAATTCACTTTTTTTTTCATCACATTAAACTCAATCGCACTATGCACTGTTATGAATTCACTTATCATATCTTTTAATTTCTTTTCTTTCCACATAATATTGTTTAACATTTATTGTATACTAAATGAACTTTATTTAAAAAATTAAGAAAGGTTATTCACTGTTTAGTTCCATCGAGGTAGGAACTCCATTTCCTGGGCCAGTAAGAACTTAGGCCAGTCAGTACTCATCGTACGCCACTTTGGCATTCTATTCATTTTATTTGCATCGCAGCATTTATTAATTATGCATCCCAATAAATATGCCATTTTCTTAATATTATACTGTCATTACTGATTACTGATTTATCTTCGGAATCTAAATTTTTCTTTCTTTCATTATAATTCATTCATGTTAAAGCCTCTTACTTCCCCATTTCTTTTCTTCTACTCGGTTGTTGAGCACTACAATTAATATAATTAGCATGCCTAATTCTGACGTTGAATATCAATATCAAATCGCTACTCACGAGCGAAACCTTCGTTCTTTGAAACGAAATATTCTCGGATCTGGCGAAGCCGGTGCTTCTGCAATTTCTAATGCAGACGAAGCTTTGTTTTTTGAGGCACGGGCGGATCTACGGGGGGGGGGCTTTCGGGCTGAAGCCCCCCTCCAAAATGGTAAAATAGCTCTTAAAGTATTATTGTTCGTGTAATTATATTTAAAAGGACTTAACGAATCACTTAAACACCATTTCATATCGGTAGTTAGTTTCTTTCTGTTTTTCCAAAGTAATTATCGTTATTTTTATGAAAAAAAAGCTTTCGGGCCAAAGCCCCCCCCCAAAATTAAATCCTGGACCGCTTGTGTTTTGAGGCAAGTCTAGAAATCGCATTCTCTGAATGGGAAAAAATTAAGGTAATTTGGGAAGATATAGAATCATTCCATGCAGAAATCAATTCAGAATTTCCCACTCGAGCCTGTCTTGAAGACTATGGCACCTTAAGAAGTGAGATCATCACTGCGAAAATTCAACGTGACCAATCTTTGCGGTCACAAGAAGCTCATGCTTCGCCACCCTTCAATATAAGCTTAGCAACACCAGCAGGAACTCCCTCAAATTCCATTACCTTCATTTTCAGGCAATATTCTTGAGTGGAGCCACTTCAAGGACACCTTCTTATCAATGAACCGACCCTTACCGATGTTGAGATGTTCCACTACCTGCTTGGTGCAGTTCGAGGAGAAGTTTCCTCACTTATCTCACTCTTCCCCGTCGAAGAGAGAACGTATTCCCAAGCTTGGAAAAGGCTTCGCGACAATTATAATAATCCTAGAATCCTCGCAACTTTGTTCATCCAAAAGATCCTTGAATGTGATTGCAAATCAACAAAATCTATCACAGAACGATACAATAAATTTTTAACTGGAGTAGCTGACTGCATTGAGGGTTTCAATTTATTGCCCTTTGAAGAACCCGCAGAATTTATTTTGGCGTCCCTCGCTTTGAGAATCCTGGATTCACAAACCCGGAAAATTTTTTGAACCTTTCAGAAGTTCAAGCACATTGTTCCTCAAGGCCAGCGATCTAATCGATTTTGTCCGCCAAAGGAAAATCGTAATCACAATGTCGAGATACTTCGGAACAACTTTAAACTACAATTCGGATCAGAAGGAACTTTTGATTTTGTCGAACCTCAAGCCCTTTTAAGAAGCACTAACGGAAGCAAAAGCCAGTAGTACTATGCGCCACAATCGAAAAAACTAGAAAGTTTAGTTTATATATAGAAAGTTTTACGAAACTAAACGGAGTGTAAAAGGAAACGTCTAGAATTCTTGTTCTTACCATATCTCAGGAAATAATGTGGTCGAAACCGTATTATAACCGCCTGATTCATCCTATGACTAATATTAAGTACTCATTTTAGAGCTGACTAAACCTATCATGCGTCTGTCAAACGACGATTCTCATATTTGAAAATCCCTAAAATATGGTGTTCCTTAAGAATAACGAAGTTGTACTGAAAACGAGGATTATTTTTGGTCAAAAGATGTGTTACATCAACTAAATACGAAAAATATAACTTTGTAAAATAAACAATATATACAATACAAAAATAAATGAAACTATGTAACGAAAAAATACTTAAAACTATATGTAAAACAAATAATCAGTCAGAGAGAAAAAAACTAAAATTCCTTTAAAAGAACATCAAGTCTTTAATTTAATTAACAAATAAAATAAAATTACACCTGTTATTTAAATAATGTGTAGTTAGCCGTATATAACCTTACAGTAAAGATAAAAAAATCTAGCTACATTTATATGCTGATTAACACTTATATACCTCAAATCCACTGTAGGGAATTATACAACAGATATAAAGTGTATCATAAAGTCATAAAAATAAACTGAAAAACCGAAAGGACTTATTTGCGAACCAAATATTTTGGTACCAAATTGAAATAAAATTCACCAGTTTCGGAGCCAGCACTGTGACACAGTACATGGTTAGCTGGTATCTGACTGTTTTCTGGAATAGGTGGGTTTTAAATGTGGATAAGGAGAGGGCATGCCGGGTTTTTACCTCTTTTTATCAAATTATTAACATCCGTCGAAAAGTTTGTGAATAGCTTCATCTAATCCTAACCTAAAACTTCTTTATTTGTTTACTATCTCTATCGTTCAACACGAGATCCCAATCCTCAAATTTGTTTATTCCTTTTCACAGAACTGTTTCTTTTAAAATATCCTTCGTCATACCTGCTACCTCGTTTTGGAATTCCCTACCAACCTCTTTACGGAAATCCTCATCCTTGACCTCATTTAAACATAATTTATTTTTCCATTTCCTCAGTAAGCAATCTCCCCTATCTATGTAAAAATAAAGTTATTTTGTACTTCAGAGATCTTGCCGACATTTTAGTACCTAATTAAATCGAGAAAGTTTACCGATCTCTAGGTTTTTTTTAGAACTTGTTTATTGATAAATATTGCAATCTGTCTCAAAGGACATTTATAATTATGTTCAGATAATCATTATCATATTCGCACACTTTTTTATTTATTTATTTTTTTATTTATTTAGACATATAATATTCTGTCACAGGGACAATAATTATATTGATAAATGAACACATTCACACCGTATATACAAAAAAGAAACAAAATTAACAAAAGTAAAATAATAACTAAATAATAATATATAAAAACTATATACAATAAAAAATAAAATAACCTAAATATAAGAAAATCAAAAACATAAAAATACAGTCATACCTATATATACGATATATACAATCAGATTCGCACACTATGTACAATAACCTTTGTATATGATATAATCTCTAGAATGAAAACACCCCATTTCCGAGGATTGGTTTAAAGAAAAAGTTGTAGTTACAATAGTTACAAATTGAATCCATTCACGAAGTTTTAAACGGATGTTCATGATTTAATAAAAAAGGATCTGTACCGCGGAATAGGAGTTTTGAAAAGAAGCAGAATTGTGAAAAATAGCCTTTAGCCTGATCTCGTATCCACAGAACTCAATGGACTTGGCAAAGAGATATGCTCGCCCTCTATGGTAATACAGTCCTTTGGGCTCCGCCAATTTTGCTGTAGGTGTTGTGCTCAGATAAACTCTATCAACCTCTCCCATGATCCAGCAGAACCGATACCAATACAAAGCCGTTAATTTTCTTTTGACATTACCCAACAATCCATGGATTGCTGTCTACACGCCCGAAGGATCGGACTCTTTGGAAAGACACTGAAATGGTTCATGTCCTTGATGGATGGAGGGTGTGATGGCTCCAGAGCAAGCCATGCATAATCCCAAAGCTGATGGTACTCCCCTTGGACACCACGGGCGTGGCACAACGGCACCAACATCTGTGTTTACATAGCCCATGTTGACTCATACAACAAAAAAATAATAAATAAATAAACAATATCCCAATGTGTATACAGTAATTAGAGATGTGTTTGTTGATTCTCCCGTGGGAGCTTCATTCCAGCATGATCTCATTTAAGTCATATTAAAAGCATTTTATTCGATCTATAGTTTAAGTGATTGGTTTTTCATTTATAATTTTCTGTTAACGGTTAACAGCTTTGATTTAAGGTAACAGATACCGGTAATAGACACTTTCCATTAAGTTTTCAATATTAATGTGAACCACAGCTTTAGTTCTGACGGCGGATCTTTGTAAATGGGTTCGAGTGACTGCAAATTAAGTCTGTTATCGATTTTTGATTTCTATACGGTCAATCAATTAATTATTCGTGAAAGACTTAAGAAAAACAGAGTTTATTGCACCAGTGATAGACACTCAGGTAGCACCTCTCGAATAATCACCCGACCTTTGTAAGAGAGACGATCTAAGCGCTAAGCGAAATAAATAAAAAAATCTAGGTAGAGGTACTTTCCTGGCACACTTAGCAGATAAATAAGTCTTTTAATTCCCGACTTTGTTCGAGCAACTTAAATTTGTAAAAAGGTATCTGGTGATCTCCACTGCTAAAATTCAAAGTGCTTTACTACAAATTCTAGGACAAACCAATGGTCTTGATCGTGTAAAACAGCATTTAATACCAATTTTGAATTAATTTCCTTTCACGCTTACGTAATTCCCTTCGCAGCATCATTCTATTCAAGGAATTGATATTTGATATATCCGCTCCAATTAATACGGTGTAATATATGATGTAGTTGTACTCGAAACGGTGTGACACATGTTTCTGCTAAACTGAGCAGGGTTAAAGGAATGAGGAAGGGGGGAAAATGGACAGTCGAGTGGACACGCGGCTGGTTTGTTGCCTCGCTCCCTTCCTTTCCAACATCCCTCTCTTATTCCATTTTCCCTGTTATTTTCCTCCCTTCTGCAATTTGATCCGCATCGCTAACCAGCCGGGAGTTGATCCATCCCGAAAATAACTGATATAAATATTAATTCTTATTTAAATTATTTTTATTTATTTTTTTTATATCTTTTTATTGAGAAATAATACATTTTGCCACACTTAAGGGCACTGGGTACTAAAGCTGAGTGAGGCACATTCATACCGTATTCACATAAAAAAATAAAATAAAAAAGTATACATCTATATAACAAAGCCAAAACTATAATAAAACAACGAAATGTAACTTAGAGTTAAAATTAAATAAAATACAGAAATTCGTAGCAAAACTAAATAAATTATAATTAAAAGAAATACATAGAAAAACATTCATAATTAATAAATTATTTTAACATAAATTTAAAAAATAGAACTTCGGTGTACGGAGTATCAGATACTAACACTTACTACTATATAGTAATTTATTATTTTAAATTATATAGACATCAAAAGCTTTTTGATGTTTCAGCTCAAGTTGTTAGCCACTTGTTGAGAACTCTAGTCATTTTGATGACGTCCTAGGCTTATTCTGAAACATCGCTGCTCATTGCTGAGATTTTCATTTCTTAAGCGAATACCTACCATCTGCTTTATATAAAATTTTGCTCGAGTGCATTATTATTCTTTCGTATTTATCAATATTTGATCGATTTTTTTTTTGGCCTTATTTGAAATTAATTTTTTCTATTTATGCTCCAATAATAGCTTTTGTTAGACCAAACCGAACTACTTAAATAGCTCCCAAAATTTAATTTTTTTTTATTATTTATTTATTCAGAAATATTACATTCTGTCACAATTAAGGACATTTATAATAGTGTTCAGAGAGCGCGCTCACACTATATTTACAATAAATAATACAGAAACTAATAATAATAAAAGCAAATGTATATAAACAAAAGAACTAAACTAATCAAAATAACAACTGAAACACGAGCACACTTTTATACAATATTTACAGAATCCATTCACTCAGAAGAACTCCGAGCCAAGCCTTCTCCTGGAAGGAAAGGCAGGACTCTAGGAAATCCCAGCTCCTCGCACTCAGCAAATTTAATTTAAATTTCTAATTATTTTATTTAATCTATATGTAATTATTTATACATCAAGTCCATTTTTCATCCCACAGCCTTTTTATTTTACATTTAAAACATTTTTAAATGTTTGTAAAATTTTTTGTGATATTAAATAGGGTTTTGATATATAAATAATCATAAAAAAGAGAAAGATGGTTGAGGTGGGGTTATCAGTAAAAATAAAAATGGTTAAAATAAATAATAATATTTATTTTTATTTTGATTGATAGCCCCAATCTCTTCTTTATTTGCTACAGTCAACCATCAACCCACAATTATAAATAATCATATATGGATAAAATAAAATCATTATTAGAAAATCTCACAAAAAAATATGAATAAGGTTGTTTATCTTAAATTTCTAAGTTTATATCTTTAGCTATACCTTTTAATTCCTATAATGTGTCCCCTAATATTTCATAATTACCGGTACCAACGTTTAAATTACTGTAGTTTTAGTAAATTTTGCTACCAAATTTACTCATTATTCTTTTGTTTGTTTACGACTCGGTTTTCCCTACTCCATGTTATTCTTTTTTTTTTTTTTTTTCGATTAGCTGCCGAGGAAGGAAACAACACAGCGGTTTGTGCCACGCTCATTCAAAGGGATATGGGTCAACTTATGAATTCATTTCTTTTCAAAGCAGCGTTCATGAGAACTGTTTTTTTTATCACAACAAATGTAATTTCCTTTAATTTGCATTCCTTTTGGTTGTCCTACCTTCCCTGCTCCATATGCATAAGTTACCATCAGCACCTTGTTAACTTCCCCACCTGGAAATATCCTATGAGAACTGTTAAAAGCTTTAAAAATCCCTATTTTTTTTTTAAATTTACAAATAATAATAATAATAAATCAATACAAATATTTTAATCTTAATAAATTTATTTATTAATGAAATTAATTTTAATATTAATTTGATTCAAATTCTAATTTGTTTCCATAATAAAGTCTTTATTATTATTTTACATAAATTTATTCAGAATTTCTTTATTTCCATGAATAAGCTAATTTTAAATAGTTCCTGGAATAGCACCCTTTTTATCAAATTATTAACCTAAAATTTCTGGAATACCTTCATCTTATCGTAACAACAACTTTTTTCTTCACGAAAATTCTTTGAATTGGGTCGTTTTCAATCTGGGAATCGGCCGACTTCTTCTATTTAATTAGGGACTGTAAACTCATATATACCTATTTGTTTTCCACTGGAATCGTAAGATAACTTGATCATAAAATAGAGGAAAATGATCGGAAATCTCAAATTAAGGGTGTACAATGCAATGATTAAGCCAGGTCTGACCCGCGCCGTAGAAAAAAAACTATTAAAAGATTTGAGAGAAACCGGAATGAACCATGGTAACCGGAGCGATCTGGGATCAGAGTACTAATACATGGAGAAGAAAGACCTATAAAGAGCTTACAGAAACTTTTCAATCAATATCTCATGACATTAAGGCACGGAGGTTAAGATGGGCGGACGACAATGAATTCCTCAATAGTAGGCAAAAGAAAGTGGAAGGCCAAAAAGCAGATGGATAGATCGAATCAACAAAGATGCAATAGAGAAGGATGGAAAGAAATAACTCTAGACAGATAGAGATGAAGTAGGCTTGTTAAGGCTACAAGGTCTGTAATATATACAGAAAGAAATAATAATAAAATTAAAAGTAACTATACTTTCCTGAATAGCTTCATCTTAACGTAACCTAAAATTTTTTTATTAAATAATATTCGGAAATAGGAATCTGGATACTTTGTCTATTTATTTAGCTACTAAAACTCATCAACACCCATTTTCTTTCCGCTTGAACCATAAAATAATGCAATAACGAAAACGAGAAAAAAATCGGCATACAAAAATACTGAGTCATTTGGCGTGACCTCCATGTCGCGTGGCCGCGATATGTCAAAATAACGAGGTTATATGGGCCAAACGGCCCAATATTGTTGCATCACGTTTTTTATGATAAAACCCTCCATTTTTGATAATTTTCGTAGATAAAAAAAGATGAAGCTATTCACGAAGTTATAGGCTGATGTTATTAATTTGATAAAAAGGTGTCTGTATCGCGGACTAAAACATATTGTTTAGTAGATATTCTTGAATATTTTGAGAAGGCTACCGATTTGAAATTGAATTATTTCTAATTGAATTCTAAGTAATTAAAGTTTTATTATCACAGGAAGGTAACGTTTAATTACTGGATTGCATCCGTCACGGTCATAAATATTTTTATAGCACAGACTTGATTGTTTCCCATTCTTTAAATTTCATTCCTACTTTATTCTCACCTTTCTTTATTATTATTTTTTTTTAGCTGATAATAGGTTTACAAAAAAGGAAATTCGAGCAGATTTAACGATGTTGGGTATTTGATTGAATGTATTAATCTATTCATCCATCTTATAATTTGTCTATCATTATAACTTATATTTTTTATGAAGGATTTTTTCACTAATGTGGTTTTCCTTGACCTAAGTATATTTTATGTATTTTCGATTATTAAAAAACCATTTCCTGTGACTCTTATGTAAATGTTTAAATTAATATTTAAATTTGTTTATTTTTCTATGAAAATGGTCCTTATAAATAAAAGAAAATTCATATATAAAGCGAGCCGGATAATTAATTAAGGTATTTTGTTCTTTTGATCCGTGTTACGGGTTCGAGTTCTGTTGTGACGTGTGCCGTGGGTTGTCTCTGGGATCGGGAAATCCTCATAGGGCACACCCAGCCTTTATAAATTAGATACTTTAGTAATTTGTTAAAGTAAACTCAAGAACTAGTACTTACTCATTAAATAATTTCATTTAATTAGGCACTAAAAACTCATGGATACCCACTGGCTTTCTACGTAAATCGTAAGTTAATTTTATCCCAATACCAAGAAAAAAAGTTTGCCTACAGAAATATAGGGCCGTATGTTCTGCATAATCTCGTTATTTTAACACGTTGAGAGTGTAGGCCACGCCAAACAACGCCCAATATTTTTGTATGCCACATTTTTTTGCCGGTATTGTGAACTTATTAAATTACGATTCAAGTGGAAAGCTTATGGATGTTCATGAGTTTTTAACACCTCAACAAGTAGACAATGCTTAACAATCTCCAGATTTAAAAAAAGTCCCTTTTTTGAGAACTTTCGTAAATAAAAAAATAGTAGGTTACGATAAGATATGGCCATCCACGAAGTTTTAGATGGGTGTTATTAATTTAATAAAAATAGTTCTGTACCACGGACTATTTGTTTATAATAATTAGGAAAATTTTATTCAATTATTAATTAGACTGGTCTACAGAAATTGAGTAATCCTAAAATTGATGATTATAACGGTAGGTTTAAGGGGATGGATTTAGCTATCGATCGCTCACTTTTTCATCCTTTAAACCCTATTAAGCAGTTTAAATGGATTAGTTTAAACTGTCTGTTGTACCAAGGGCGGTCTAAGATCTTATCAAGTAGGTCTTGAGTGTACTCCAAGAAGATTAAACTAGACCCTTGTGGAAGAAGTTGAGCGCCTCATTACCGAGAGAAGCTGAAATCGATTCGGGTCAGACAACAAACCTCGGAGGATTTCAATCCTAGCCCAGGTTTGATTGCCAATCAACTGACATCTGAAACCAACTTTACCCCCAGCATTCCTTTAAACTAAGTGCCTCCAAGATTAATTCGGTGCGTAAACTAACTGACATTTGTACAAACGAGGAATCCGGTTTAGGGAGTGACAGGGGAATGCTATTGTATGGGCTACTACGTTACGCGACCATAATCGCACCAATAATAATTCTTAAATTTATTAATTATCCAAAACAGAACGAATTTAATTTTAACTTCCAGTTTCTCTCATCAGTTTCTTTGAATCTATGGAAAAGTCAGTGAATTCCTAAAGATAGAGGGCGCAAGCAGGTACAAACATTTGCTGTTATGATTCAGAATTATTATTTTAATATGTTATATGTTTTAATAATTGTCAAACTTGATTTTTATAATAAATAATACAGACACACACTCACACACACACATATATATATGTGCGTCTATGTGGGGAAAAAAATTCCATATTATAATTGTACATTATTTCAGATTTTTCTCTCTTCCATACTTGAATAGGAGTCTAAAAAAACATATTTTATTATCGTCGTATAGTATTTTATATAGATTTTATATCTAGTAAAAATTGAAAACAATATTCAATAATTACTGAAGAAAGGAACTTAGATGATTAAGTAGTTCTCCGAAACTACGGTTGAATGTTTTATTAATAAAAAGATTTTATATAAAAGTTTTTTTTTTTAACTGCAGTTATTATAGATACCTGAAGATATTATAATACACTTTCGAATATTTGGAATGAATATAATATGATTATAGATATATTATGTAGTGATTTTTATGATTATTTTTTTAATATAATTATATTCTTAAAACTATTAATTACGAAACAAACGTCTTTTTTCCAATAAATGAAATTTGGCTTATTTAAATAATGCTATGCCAACAAACAATTTGTTTTGATTTTGTTAAAGGAGTTGAAAAGTCAATATTACTAATGATGTTTACTGAAACGTATTTTTTTTTTCTTTCAAAACAGTAATTACTCTGAAAAAAAACACGATATAAAAGTGATGCTTGAAGGCAAAAATAATGATAATAAAATAAACAAAAACGGTTAGAAACAAATTTATTATTTTTTTCATGACTCGTGCTTACATTTAGCAGATGAATATGCATTTTAATTAAAAAAGATATTACGAATGTTTATGTATTTAGCTTGGATCGGGCCAAACATCAAACAAATATGTAGCAAAGAAAAAAATATATTTTTGATTTTGGGGAGCTTTTACCCGACAGCACCCTCTTCTTGGATCCGCCAAGATTGACTAACGTTTACACGACGTCCGTCTTCAACAGAGTCGTCTATCCCTGACAACCGCTGTCGGATTTAGGGGGGCTTTTGGGATGAAGCACCCCCCAGATGGAAATTTTTTTTTTTTTTTTCGTTGGTCCATATTTGTTATTGTGAGTGACCTAAGCTAAATACTTCAACAAAATTCTATTTTTTAAATTGTAATATATCTGTATATCTATATACAGGGTGTCCCGTAATTAAAGAGGAATATTTAAACGGTTAATAGCAGACCTCGAGAGCTACATAGAAGTTTATATAAATAAAGGATTTTCAGCCATAGGAAATTATAAAGTTTTGTGATTTTTTATGTGTCAAGTTTTTAGTTGAATAGGAAGCGATATCTTTAAAAATATTTAATTTATGTTATTAACAATTTTTTTCCTCTAAACTAGACAAAATTTATTTTAAACTAAAATAGTGTTTGTCATTCTTACAATCATTTAAAGAGGACTTTTTATTGGCTTAACTCTAAGCTAAGCGCCGTTTTTTCTAAATTCAAAAATTATCAGCGGTTATTTTTTGTCATTTTTCAACTACTACTTCAGTACTTACTTTCAATACTACAGACACTCCACTTTAGCAAAAACTTCCTCGATTAATAGGCTTCAAATCAACATAATATTAAGTTGAGGTTTATTGAGAAAAAACTTTAGATTAAAATCGAATTGTGTAAAAAAAATGATGTGGCTTATATCCTGTGACGAAAACGAACCCCTGTTTTCAGGAAAAATGACTGCAATAAATTATTCCTTTAATTTTTTTTCTCGATGACTTGGGGTGTGTGATAATAAAAATAAATGTATGAGCAAACTTTTTATTTCTAAAATAATAAAATAATATTTTTTGGATTTTTTATCGTTTAAAATGATAATTTTTTTTTCTTACTAAGGTCTATATTAAGTTGAGGTCTATCTATTAGGAAACATTTTGAGGCACACCTCAAATTTTGTAAAGAAATTATGTGATTTTTTATGCAGGCAGCTAAAAGTATCCGTGTTTTTATCAAACATTTTATCAATAATAGAATCAACTTTTATTTCTTGTTTTTCAGTGATATGATATGTATTCCAATAAATATAATCGCCTACAAACACATTTTATTTATAAAATTAAATAATTTAAAAATAATTATTTTTCATGTAATGTTGTTGTTAAAATCAGTTTTTCTCTCAGATTTCTGTCATAGAGATTGATACGTATTTATAAGTGACAAACTTAATGTTTCTAGCCCTAATATTTACGTTTTCATAAAAATAATTAAAGCAATCGGTAGGTTTCTTTATTTTAAACGTAAATTTTAGTAAAAAACATTAAGTTTGTAACTGATAAATACGATCAATTCCTATTACAAAGATGTGGGAGAAAAACACATTTTCAAAACAAGCTTACCTGAAAAATAATAATAATATAATATATAATAATATTTAATTTTATAAGTAAAATGTGTTTTAAGGCAATTATTAGTAACTTCTTTACATAAAAAATATATGTCAAATCATTATCTTTAAATTAATTATTTTCATAAATAAAATGTGTTTTTTAGGCAATTATATTTATTGGTATACATTTCATATCACTGAAAACAAGAAATGAAAGCTTTTCAACAGTTAATTGTAGTCATATTTGATAAAAACCATAGATACCTGCATAGAAAATCGCATAATTTCTATACAAAACTTGAGGTTAATCTTAAAAATTTTACTATTAAACATCAACTTAATTAATATAGCACTTATAATCTTATAATACAAGGATGTTTTTCTAAAATTAGGGTAAATGTAGTACAGTTGAAGGGTGATAAAAAAAAATATCACAATAATTTATGACTATTTTTAAACGGATCTAAGCTGAGTTTGTCCGCTCGATAGTTCTCTTTAAATAGTTTTATAAATTTGTCTTGCTTACTATGGAGTAATGTTTAGTCTCTTAAATCAAATATGTTTTTAGCTATCGCTTCTTATCCAACAAAAAACGTAACTCGCTTTAAAAAAAAAAAAAAAAACATGAAAATTCCTACTTTTCTGCTGGAAATTGGGCAATGGCTTATATAAACTTTTTTTTGTAGATCTTGATGTAAACTATAAACCTTTTAAATATTTCCCTCTGCTTACGGGGCACCCTGAATATACAAGTAAATTCTTACCTAAGGTACCTCAAGAAATGATCGTGATGTATTTACATATTATTCAACATTTAAGTATTCAGACATTTTATATTGTTAGATTCGGTTTTCTTTTTTCTCAGTAGAAATATAAAACTTATTTCAAAGAAGAATTGTTTGTACTTTTATTTTCTTAAAAGCATATAATTATAGTCAGTGGTTCAGACCCCTTTTTATCAAATTATTAACATCCGCCCGAAACTTCGTAATCAGCTTCATCTCATTGCAACCTACAACTATTTTATTTACGAATTTTATTAGCTACCAATGCATTAGATAGATAGAAAAATAATATTATTCTGAGATAAAGTCTCTTGAGAATACCAAAATATTTCAAAATTAAAATATATTTCATCTGGCCTAAATAAAAACAAAAGGAAAAAATGCAAAGCAAATATTAGGTAAACATGCTATGTACAAGACAAATAAAACTATATACAAAACACTTAAAATTACTACAAGACACTTAAAATTATGTACAGTGTTAAAACAGTATAATACTCCGTGGTACTGACCCCTTTTTATCAAATTATTAACATCCGCCCGAAACTTCGTAATCAGCTTCATCTCATTGTAACCTATATCTCATTTTATTTACGAAAACTCTTGGAAATGGGGCGTTTTCAATTTGGAGGGAGAAAAACTTTGTATATTTAATTAGGTACTAAAAACTCGTTAATACCATTTTCTTTCCACCTGAATCGTAAGATAATTTTAGCACAAAATCGAGAATAAAAGGTGGCTTACATAAATATTGGACCTTTTGTCCTATATAACCGTGTTATTTTGACAATTTTGGGGTGTAGGTTACTTCAAACGGCTCAAAATTTTTGAATTCCTACATTTTTCTCGATTTTGTGTTAAAATTATCTTAGGATTCAGATGGAAATCAAATGTATATTTACATTTAAAAATTTTATTATGACAAATATACATGGATTTCACGAAAATGTTTTAGTGTAATAATGATTACTATGGAAAATTCTTTTCGCTGTACTAGTCCGTGGTACAGACCCCTTTTTATCGAATTATTAACATCCTCCTGAAACTTCGTAAATAGTTTAATCTCATCGTAACCTACAACTATTTTATTTACGAAAATTCTTGGAATCGGAACGTTTTCAATCTGGAGGGGGAAAACTTCGTCTATTTAATTAAGTACTAAAAACTGGTAAATACCCATTTGCTTTCTGCTTGGATCTTAAGATAATTTGATCACAAAATCGAGAAAAAAGGTGGCCAACAAAAACATTGGTTTGTCTTGTATAACCTCATTATTTTGAAAATTTTGTACTATTTTATTATTCTCAAGAGACTTTATCTAAAAATAATATTATTTTTCTATCTATCTATCTAATGCATTGCCAGGCTAATAAATATAACAATGTCTTATGACTTTTTTTTTTATTATTATTATCTTTAAATTTTTTGTCTATAAATGGGCTTCAAAAACCATTTCATTTAGTTAGTTAGTTTCATTGTTTTTATTACAATGTAATGATCTTCAAATATGTATAAAAAGCTTTCGGGCTGAAGCCCCTCCCCCAAAAAATTAACTCCTGGATCCGCTAATGCCGACAGCGGACAAAGAAGTTCGACATTCTGCGCAGATCAAAGTGAGATGTAGGTCAACAAGGATAATCGAATGAATGGGGAAGGTGATGAAGACATCTGGGAAGCACAAAAACCAGCAGATGTGCTTTACCGACTGACCCCTTTCCCGATTCTCGCCACACCATCGGGTTTCAAGTTTCAAAAGTATTATTTTATCATTATTTTTTTTTTTTCTTTTAGTGCTTGATTATAATGTTGATGATCGACTCGTGGTACTAGTTCATAAGAGTTCCGCACGGATTACGCGTGGTTCACAATCACTTCGATCACACTTGTTCATGGAATCCCGAAAACATCCGAATGTTGTCGTCTTTTATGACGTCAGCTATTGTCCCTCTTAATGCATTTTTGAAAGAAAAAAAAAACGTATTCCCTTCGTGGAACTTCCTTATTAAAAATGTATTAACAAATTGTGTATTTAATTAATTAGTTAATTATTAATTAGCATTATAACGGTCATTACTGTGAAAGAAAAAGAAAACATAAATAAAATAATGTTTGAGTCTTTCTTCAAGGCCTGTAAAAAAAAAATGCTTTTAGAAATAAAATTTTTATTGACACATGCTTACATGTAGTGGCTATAAATACGCATATACTGTTGTATTATCTATTATAATTGTATATCTATTATAAATTGTATAAAAGAGTTTTTTATCATTTGGATAATAAATAATCCGAATGGCGATTATTGTAGTCATTCGTAAAATAAAAAAAATCGTGTTTATTTTCGAGCAAGGAATTAACGTATTGAGGAAAGAACTGAAGAAGAATATCTGATAATTCCGAGATAATGAATAATGGAAATCATAAATAAGAAAAATATTGTGAAATAGCATTCAGAGATGTAATAATTAAATGTTTTTATCTATTAATATTCCTTTTTCACATATATATATATAATATATGTGAATGTTCGATTCAGGTTTCATAATGTGTAGTCTAAATTTCGAATTTAAGTCAATACCTTAAATAACGTTAATATAACTGAACATGGTTAAGGTTATAGAAGTACTTAAATGGCGGGAAAGTTAATCGTAACTAATTCAAGAGATCGGTCCCCTTCGTTCTCTGTCGGATAAACCCGAAGGCATTCGGGATTCCATGAACAAGTGTGACCGAAGTGATTGTGAACCATGCGTAATTCATGCGGAACTCTTGTGAACTAGTACCCGACTCGTTACAGGAAATTTCTTGGGGGGGGGGCTTGTTGTTGCTCTAGGAGATTGGATTACAATAAAAACGGCTTTGCAATCAAGTGAATGGAAGCCAAAAGACCTCAGGGTAACCCGGCTCAGTGCAAATAAAACCGGGGCTACCTCCCAGTACAAGGCTTTTCGGAATTAGATACGTTCCATCGATCTAATTGAGTAATAAGTATCAATTAGTTAATTGGATTCATTTAGTTGAAATATCTTTCGTCAAAGGAGCACGGCCGAATCGCGGAGGGTTGCTAAGGATTCATTACTCCTCCCCCCTCCAAAAAAAAAAAAAGAAAGAAAAATAACTTTAAAAGATTAGACTTCGATTCATCATTAAAGAAAGGACGGTTTTCACGAATATTTAATAAATATTACATTATCGTTTATTTTTTTTTAAATTTTATTGGCGATCTATAGTTGAATCGCTTAAACATGACGTTATACTATCATGTAAATGTTAATATTTACTCAATTTCTGTAAAAAAAAATTAATTAATAGTTCAATAAAACTGTCCTGATCATTATAAACTTTTTTTTAAATTTTTTTATTTATTGAATATTAATACATTCTGCCACATTGAAGGGTATTAATATTAAGGCTACCTGATTCATTCACACAATATGTACATACAATTAATATTTCCATAATAAAGAAAAAGAAACATAAAAAAAATAACATAAGTAAATTGATAGGCCTGTGTACAAAAAAAAAAAATGAAATAATAGATAGAAGCTAAATGAAATTAAAGTAAATAAATCACATTCACACCTATGTACAATATTTACATTCACCCAGGGGACTCTGAGTCATGCCTTATCCCCCGACGTGGAAGCCAAGGCAAGACTCCAGGAGATCCCAGTGCTTCTCTTTCAGCCGCGTCACTGTTATATTATAAACTAATAGTCCACGGTACAGACCCATTTTTATTAAATTAGTAACACCCATCTAAAACTTCGTGGATGGCTACAACTTTTTTTATCCAAGAAAATTCTTCTGATCGGGGCGTTTTCTCATTATATAATTTAATTTAATTAAGTACTAAAAACTCATGAATTTTGCTTTCCACCCGAGAAGATAGGTGGCCTACAAAAATATTGGACCGCTTGACCTTTATAACCTCAGAATTTTGACATGTTCAGGGTGAAGATAATGCTAAACAGCCCAATATTTTTGTAGGGCAACTTTTTTTTTTATTTTGAGTTTTTAATAGCCAAGTTATACTGATATCCAGCTTTTGCTGATTTAAAACCACATTTCCGGAGATTTTCGTATATAAAAAAACTTGTAGATTGCGATGAGATTGAGCTATCCAGGAAAGTGAAATTTTCTTTTTCTTTTATAATTATTTTTTTCTATTGGTATGGTAGACCTAGTAGATCTTAACAAGCCTATGCTTGTCTTGAGCTATACTTTTTCAGTTATCTGCATGAAGCTCTAATGCGTCTTAGTTGATTCAATCTGTCCATCTGGTTTTTGGCCTTCCACGTTGCCGTTTGCCTACTATTGAGGCATTCATTGTTCCACCTCCGTGCCTTGATATCATAATATATTGATTGACCAGTTTCTGTAAGCAGCTTTTTTTGGTCTTACATCTCCATGTGTTAGTAATCTGATCCCAGATCGCTTCCGTTATCGTGAGGAGGATTTTTCTCTCAAATCTTTTAATACTTTTTTCTAGGGCTTATCCAGGTATCACTATATATATATTAGAGCTATCCCCACATATATTATTACAGTAAGGCTCGAAATCGGTTTTGTACCAAATATAAGCTCCTATCATGATCAAATACCATGAATGGGGTACCGTTGGATTCAGAATTTCACGGGGATTTAGCGAATCGTATTCTTCACTTTTGTTTTGATTTCTTAAATAAATAAAGTCGATACAAACATTTTGCTAGGCTTCAATACTTGAACGGTGGTAGGTCTGCAAATCGATACTGGACAGATTGGACCTTGAAGATTTTGATACGTACAGCAAGACCCGGATAGTTCCTGCGGAACAATCGGATCCTGCGTTTTTAAGCCCCAAAACGTACTATTTTCGAGATAACGCAAGGCATTGGGTTCGCATCCACACAACCTTACGTTAATTGTAGTACTGTCATTGAATACATGTCTCATTTCGTCGTTTTGATGCCTCTATAATCGATAGAGGAGGAATATATATTATTTATCGATGGTGTTTTTGATCGGCAAGCCATATCATCGTTAATTCTTCACCTAATCTCAAGATTGAGCCACCAATTTCGAAGGCTTACTTCTCCTTCAGGCGGGCAAAATAGTCCAATCACTCCGAAAATTCAGGCAAACAAGTTATGAAATAAAACAAACTTTATTTACGAATATCTAAAAAATTACACGCATTTCCCTGATTATATAAAAAAAAACCATGGTTATATAAAAAATTACTAAATTCCCTACAAAAGAAAAAAAAATTATCGAAATCGGACAATTTTTAGCAAAGATACAGCTTATTAATATTTGTAAACGTGTTGATTCCAAACATTAATGAAGATTTAAATTAATTTTTGTTTCCTTTGTCGATTATATTTATCGATAAAGTAACAATTGATTTCTTTATCTTTTAATACGTTGCATTATTTTATATTCTTATTAATTTGGCATTTGAAAACAATATGCTGTGCGTATTTTTCGAACGGGCCTACTACTATATTAAAACCGGCTTTATCCATAGCATTGCACACGGTTAATTTGAGAGTTATATACTGGTATTTCCGACCGTTGGTCATTCATTGAGGTTTTATATATATATATATATATATATATATATATATATATATATATATATATATATATATTATAAGCGGCAGAATCACGTGAAGTGATGATGACTATTAATGTAGGGCTAGTGTTTGAGGAAGAGCTCTGGTGTGGTAATACTATTGTGCGAACGTGATTGAAATACAGGTCGGCCATGACAAAAGCATCGGGGATCCATTGATTCGGTCCGCCTGCTCTATCCAGCTATTGTTACTTTTTTCCCCTATAGTTAATCCTACATTCGTCCAGTTATCTCCTTTTTATTTTTTACACTCAAGATGAGAACTCCATCGAAATTAAACATATATATATCGGACATTAATGACTTCTACTCTAATTTGAGAACAGTCTGCTATGTTATCGCGTAAAATATTATTGATGTTCCTGGTTTCTAAGTACTACTCCGGTATGGCGGCTGGGTTCGAAATCGCTCTGATCACATTGAGCTGGAATTGCTAGTAGTCTAGCATTGACAAATGTGTTGGCATGCAATGACAGGCATGTCCTCAATTATTGCGGAATGTTAGGTTGCATTACTCATATTTTAAAGTTGAGACTGCTATTGTTCGTTAAATTATTACCGTTTTAATTAAATCACTGCTATCAGACTTCAGCTAGGCCAAGAAGAGGTCAAATAACCTTCAACGGATTATTTTTATTTTAATTCATGCCATGAATCATGTGTCCTTGTAAATGGAGACGGATAACCGTAAATTATTTGATGATGATCTGGAAAGAATCCATTTCAACCGATGGTGACTTTAAGGACCCGACCTCAACTTAAAGGATCCATACGAGTTTTTTTTTATCTCTGTACGTAGTAGCCGTGATATAATTAAAGGGATAATCATTTTAATGACTTATATTATTAAATATCATGTTTATAAAAATATTAGATTAGAGATTATTTCGTAGATTAAAAATTACTTTCCACAATTAAGAGTAATGATATAGATTTATAGCAGACCCTACACGGTAATACATGAATGAACGTCACAAGAAGTCCCAAAATTGCCCGCTATGGCTTTGATCGTGAAGACCCTTACACGTTTAATCATTTCTGATCATTACTTATGTGAAGTTTCCACCTTTTTTTCCTCTCCAATTTATTGCCTACTTGACTATTTAAAGAAAAAATAGTTGAAAATGGTTAATAATAATATAGACTAGGGATATAAACAACTATTTACTTTTATGAAATTATTTACTTAATAACGAGACCTAGGTAAACTAACCTATCTAGTAGTAAGGTTAGTCTCATAGAAAATCGTTTTGACAAAAGTTAGTAAAATATAAGTCTACTACTTACAAAAATTAAGGAAAGGTATTGCGAAAATAATAAATTTGTTGAGGAAAATGGGAAAAGAACTGATAAATATACACAACGTTAAAGTTTTTTTTTTCCTAACGTAAATTGTGAAGTTTCCTCATTTTTTTTTTTTGATTTGTTGCCCACTTGACTATTTAAAAGAAATAGTTGAAGATGGTTTAAAATTATAAACAAGGGATATGAAAAATTATTTAACTATTTACATATAATGAAAATCAGAAATTTATAATGGTTGTGAGGCCTAGGTAACCTAACCTATCCAGCAGTATGGTTAGTCTCCCCACTACTTTTACCTCAGTCCCCCCTCCACATCTCGTGAATGAACCTTTGATTTCCGGATGTTAGGAAATCCGCAGCGCACCACCATCAGTACTTCATTCACTACCTTACACGACAATTCGAAACGTCATTAGTGCAATTCTGATTGACCGTGTAGGATCCCCTTATGATATACCGTTGGAAAGCTAAAGATTTAAATAACAATGATATCTAATATAGTAGAAGATAATGAATATTGCTGAACTTAAGATTTTTAATTGTTATTATTAATGTCTGCTTTAATTATTTTTCATTTTATTCAATGGGAACTAAATAAAATTTTCAAGAAAAATAAACATTAGTTTACTTAATTTAACGATAAACAAAATAAATAAAACTAAGTATGCAAAATCGTCATTATATATATATATATATATATATATATATATAAATTAATTAATTATCGTAAGTTTATATTTATAATTCATGTTTATAATTAAGGTTTAACAACATTCATTTATACTGAAGGTTGTGTGATGCACCTCATAAAAACTTCTATAATTTAAGAACTATTCAAATAGTGTATTATTATATAAACGTTATAATCATAAATTATAATAATAATAATTACTAGTTCAGCTACATATTCTACTTCTGCTGCTGCTCAAGTCTTAATAAACTTATGTGTAGTCTTAAATATATTAAAGGATCACATCTGACTTTGAATGTATCATGTTTCTATAATATCATATTGCATGTTATAGTACATTCCTTTCAAGCGTTAATATTAGATTTATATTTATTAATTATTTATTAAGTTTTTATTAAAAACCTCACAATTGTGCTTATATCTGTCATTGTATGTTTCAGGTGAGTAGTTCGTTCAATTATCAAGTACTTACGACTATTCTCAAAGTGAGGTAATATTTTACTTATTTTTTTTTTAATTTAGCTGTATACTATTTTTTTTTTATTAGTTGCCAATACATTTCAAATACATTGACTTTCAGCCATGAATTTATCTCGTTATTGTTTTTTTTAATATATTTAATTTCACTGTACGAGTTTATATATATACTTTTTTTTTAAGCAGCGAATACATTGTTTTACCATTCATTATTTGTTTTGTATAAATTTTTTATAGCTTCATTTTTATTTTTAACATTTATTTTTCTATTAATTTTTATTATCTTTAAGAGACTGTCACAGAATAAAGTTATTTTCCTATTCAATTTTATTAGCTCTGTAGTAGATACCCATTCCGAGCGTTAAATTAATTTTTTTCTTTTTTCTGGGAAGTTGTTTGTTATTCTTCGTTTTTGGCAATGATGACTTCCAATTAAACAACAATTGATTTATTTGTTGTATTTCCCAATTACATGTTTACATGTTAACGTTTCGGGATATATCTTAATTTTTTTTTCTTTCATTTCAACTCTAAATTTCTGCTTCTATTCCTGGATGTTTCTATCATACGTTGCGCATATGTGTAAAGTACAGGTGAGTCTGTCTGTGGCAAAAGAGAATCTTCCTTTTCTAGAGCATCAGCTGCATCTTTTCCAGCAATGCCGCAATGATTGGGTATCCACTGAACAGTGATATTCATACTAAATTATTCTTCATAAAAAACATTCTTCCATCCACCAGGCCCCGTCCAAACTTTATCTCGCTAGATTAGCTTTAACGCATCTTCCCACTTTCGCTTCGGTCTACCCTTCGTACACTTTCCATTCGGCACAGAGCATATTAAATTTTAAAGAATTCTTCTCTTACTTAGTCCATTAATTTTACATGACAATTTTATTCGCCTCAGCGTAATAGTTTTAATTATATTTACCGGGTACAGTTCGTGCAATTTAGCGTTGCGTAACCGTCTCTTGTTGACTCATGCTCCTCCGTTCCAAATATTCTACACAGCATTTTATTTCCATAAAGTTGTAAAATGTAAGGAAAAAATTATTGTATATTAGTTAATAAAATATAAAAACCGTTTCCGGGTACATTGGTTGAGGCTGAGCATGACATACAGCCCTCTGGACGCTAATAGCAAGAGACAATGTTATATTATTCTGATGGCGTTGACGTTGGAGGAGGGGGACCATCCGTCAAGACACCTTGGTATTATTCAAAGCTGAGTTATGGCATCAAGTTCTGTTCCAAACTCTGTGCAAACATCTACTTCTCCTTCCCGGCTTGATGAAGTGGATGTTTTGGCATTGTCTTGCCATTATCAGGATCAGAAACTTTTGATGGCTAAAGAAATATATACAATATTAGTAGATGTATATGTTAATAGATATAAAATGAGCTCTTTCACTAAGGTTTTATCCACCTCTCGTCATATTTTAGTTTAGAAAACATAGGAAAACTGATTAGTATTTTTTAATGCTCACATGAGGAAATTATATTGAAATTAAACTGCAGAATCCCTTATATAAATTTCGGTTTTAGAATAAAACAGTTAAGACTCTCAAAAAGCACTTTTCTCATAATAGCTCAATCAAAATACGAATTTTCAACTCAGTAACTTGTACTAACATGTAGAGGTGTCGAAATTTCGACTGATTTTGATCATTTCTAATTTACTCTGCTTTCAAAACAACCAAACATACTTAATTTCTGCTCATTTGACATAAAGAGAGAAAAGTAACCATGTATATCTCGGTGATATAATATATATAGTTCAATCAGGCATCCCCGAGACCCTTGAGAACCTTGTTGTACGGATTATAAATCCTATTTCAACTGCTCCCAACCTTAGTTGATCTTCAATGCGGGAAAAATGCGACAAATGTCCATCAGAGTCAATGAAAAATCAAGCTTATGTTAGGACTGTTTTAAGAAGTAATATATTAGAACAGTTTTATTAAAACTAAAAGAAGAAGTTTGCAAATAACCATAGGCTAAATCATGAAACGTTACTGTGCACTTCTTTCTTACTATAGATGACACTGAACTTATTTTTTATATGTGGAATATTTGTTAATAATCTTAGGTTTTATAAAAGAAGGGTTTTAACAATTATATATAATAAAACGTCAACAAACATCTCTGAGTCACTTTAGTGAATGATTAGCATTTTGTCATGATTTGAAAACATGTTCAAACATAAATTACATCACAGTAGTGCTTTACTCCTCCATTCATCGAAAGAAGAGTAAACAAAAAGAAAAAGAAAATGATATGTTTTTATATGTTTAAAGCTTGGTACCAATTCTTTGCTTTAATTATTTTACAAGATGTACTCGTAATATATTGCTTCTTATAATTGTTTCAGCCAATGCTTTGATTTACCTCGACTTTCGTAGACTTTCACTCTGTATCGAAGGTCATCCATCAGAGGGGATGGGGTAACATTTCAAATCTGTTTCATAACCACTAAGACAAAGTTTAAAGGGTTTCGGGGATATTTGATAGAACTATATTCATATATTGCCCTCCTTTAAGTCTTACTCCACCCCAGGTTTCTTCAGCCTTTGACAGATGTAATGAAGACGAGGAAGTGACAAGGCTATCTGTTTCGACAAAACAAGGCGGATGAATGCCAGACAAGGCTATTATAGACTCGAGGTCACGTGACCATATAGCTCAACTCCAATCGTCACGGCTGACGGGTGGATAACCGATTATAAAAAATTGAGCGAGAACCTTTGGAACGACGTGAAACCGGTAGCTCGCAAAAGTATTGTTCTTTTCGGACGTATATATACAAGTATTAACAATGGCGCGATAAACTTTTGATTGGAAAACTTAGACGCGCGTTGCGTCTATCCTTAGAGCCGGGGGTCTATCCCTCCACAAGGGCGTTATTATCTTTCTGCAAGTGGGAATTTATTCCAAACTTTCGTTTCTAAATAGGTTTCGCCAGCTTCTCAGACAATTCTAACTAAGCATTGTGTTGGTGTGGGATGGGTTTCAACATCATCATACGAGTCAATACTCTTATCAGGTTAAGATAATTCAAGCTCGCGATGAATGCCATTGTAAAGTTGATGACAACTTCTCAGGACTTACCCGAATTCAAAGTACCTAAATTGCTCGGAAACTTTACTAATCGGCCTCTTTTAAAGAATGAACAACGAAAGCCTCTATGGCTCTAGAATTACCAGCATGTTTTTGTTTTGTTTTTACAGAATCGATTATTGAGCGGTTCTAGATTTTTGGCGCCCTAAATAAAAACAAATTTTTGTATCCGATAAGTTCGCTCTCACTTCTTTTGCTACCATAAACTAACCTAAGGCTATATTTAAAAAAATAAATAAATATACCTTAGCGGAAAATAATTAAAATTAAGAATTACTAATTACTGAGCTCGTTAATTCAGCAAAAATTCGTTTGGTACTTAAGTCGTATATAAGGCATTTTATTGCTTTCGAGCAAACGATGCCAATTGCTGTAGTATAAATCGCGTAAGGATAGGGAGAGTGTAGAATATTTTCGTAAGTTGTCTGGTATTTTTTTATATTATTTTCCTAGTGTAATTCTCTATTAGATAGCGTATTTCAAACTTCGATTGTAGTTTTGAAAGTATAAATAAAACTTTAAGATGTCCAAATTCTATCTGTGATTAAGAAACAAATATCAGCTTTAGTTTTTAATCTCTTCGTCGTAAACCAACGACTTCCTGTTCTACAGTTTCCTTTAACAATACTCCACTTATCCCTGTTGAGCAAATCCGATACCTAGGACTCCACCTGGACAAACGACTAACTTGGAATCCTCATACTAGACTGAAACGACAAGAAACCGCTCGACGTTTCCGATTACTTCAGCACTTACTAGACAAACGCTCTAAACTTCCCATTAATTACAAAATACTCATATACTTGACTATAATAAGACCTATTTGGACTTACGGAGTTGAGCTATGGGGCTCCACTAAACCATCAAATTCCTCTCGCATCCAATCCTTACAATCCAAAATCCTTCGTAAAATCCTCAAGGCTCCTTACTTTGTCACTAATAAAATTATCCATAAAGATCTTAATGTTCCTTATGTTTCAGATCTGGCCCAATCCAGATACCTATCCTTCCATAATAAACTTCAGAATCATCCCAACCCTCTCGTTTCTAACCTTGCTTCCTCTTCAATTCCTGATAACCCTCCGAGGCGTCTGAAAAGATGGCCCCGTGATCTCCTAATGTAGTCATATCATTAGAGTGCTACCATTGGGTAGTTACTCAGCAAGTGTATTCATGTCATTATATCAATTATGTCCAAATTTACTTGATGTATTTATTTTATACAGTTGTAAATGTCATAAATAAATAAAAAAAAAAGTTTTTAATTTCTTCTTTAGTCGTAATTTTCAAAAATATGACTGAGATTGGGTTTGCACCAGAAATCGGGGGCTACTTTACTAACCGACCGTAAATGTGTCATAAAAATCGTTTGTAATTATCATGATTTGTTTATCATCTGTTATTATTTTTAATAAAATTCAAGATTATTACAATATCATAGTATTTTTATATAGTAATTTCAGATTATTATTTTTTAAAATAAATTATTTGGAATATATATTCTAGTTTTATTTCAATGAAATCGAATAATTGAGCTTGAAAGACTTAACTGTTTCTCAGAGGTTTGATATTAAATCAAAACTTTTTTTTGTTGCAACTAATGATTTTAGTAGTCTTTCTCTTTGATGGATACAGCTTTAAATTGCAACGATTTTTGATACTCAAGGTTTTTGAAAAGTTTAAGAAAGTTGTGTGAATTATCCAAACCTGTTCAAAAAGTTTATGATTCCACTCTTTGACAAATAGAATAAAAATTCAGCTTTTCAGATTTTCAAATCTAATGAATAAACGTTTTTATGTAACAGTTGTTACAAATCCATTAACTTCAATAGGTTTTACTGAAAAATGTAATGTGTTTTCACTTTTTTACTAACAGAAAATATAATCATCAATTTATGTACAGAGCCATATGAAACATTATAATAACTTTTCTATGCATAAGCAGGAGGATTAATCTATATATGTTTACAAGGTATGGAACAAGATAATATGTATTACGTTAATTCAATCCTAATCAACAAATATTGTAAAATTTTGCATTGCGTAATGTTCTCTAAGTTAATATTGAAATATTTTCCAGAATCACTGGAATTCATTAATTTTCCACTCTGTACTGAGGAGTGTAATAATTATGAACTTTTATTATAATTTGTAATTTTTGGTACTTATTTTATTGCAGAGGGAATAAGTAAAAGCTTAACTGATAATTTTTTAAGACATTTGTATATGTTTTAAAAAAGTAAACACTGTTTTTAGCTTGAACTTTTATTTAATAGCTTCGAAAAAACGTTTACCTTTAAACCCTTATTGATAAAAGTTTTTTTTTTTCAAACAGTTTAAGTTTAACTGATTTGTAAAAAAATAATAACTGTTTCAACCCTCGGTTTCTAAGAAATTCTCGAAATTCCGCATTGTTCATCCGTCTTAAATTTAAAGTGAATGTATTATTCTTTGGGTTGAATATTATATCCAATAGCCTATTTGCCAACCACTTATGAACTTCCAATAAATTATAATAAAATAAAATATGGAAAAACAACTAAGAAAATTAACGACACAAAAAAAAAAAAAACAACAACGCATAACTTAAATATTATATTTATTCTTGAGGATGTGACTTCTTCTAATGGTAATTGGAGTATTCATGTACTTATTGTAAATGCTTACTGTGTTATCATGCTAAGCAGTCAGCACAAATTTTTAATGAATGGTAAATAATCTGTCTGTGCCAACGTGCTAAAGTGTCATCACTAAGGTTATGCCTGTACTGTAAACAAAGTTTCTGATTTCTTAATTGATTTACTAACATATTGATTTATTTTTAAAATGCGGAAGCGATGTGATAAGACTGATTTGATGGATTATTTGGTCAAAGATGCTTTATTAGAAAGCATGAATGAAGGATTCAAAAGGCAAAGAACACGATGAATATATAGATGAAATCCTAGCTCTCTTTACATTACGTTTCTGTGGATATTGTAAACATAAAAAACAAAGAATCAAACACATCAAAACCTTACAATAACCTTCTTGTATTTACGAAGTTAGCAACACCATACAGGACCCCAGGCCGCTTTAAAATCGATAGTGCTAGCAGCCATATTTAACACAGATTTCGTAAATAATTTTCTCGAATTAACACATTTAAGAGATTTACAATACTTAGTATTGTTTGCGTGAATACCCCTAATGACTTCCACCAAAGCTTCTAGACGTACCTACTTCTTTAACCTCTTGCGTGATTTCCTCCCATATCCCCACGAGAGCTCTCAGCTCTTGGAGGGTCAGTCCATCTTCTAGTGTGTGTAGCCAAGTCGATCCCACTAATGCTCTGTCGTATTTAGGCCAAGCTTGCGAGCTGGCCAATTTAAGCCGTCAGCTACAGTACCATTTAGGATATTAGGGGTACTCATGCAACCAGTGCTGGGTATTGTAAATCTCTTAAATGTGTTAAAGTCGAGAAATATATTTCGAATTAGTGTGCTAAACATGACCGCTAGCACACTCGATTTTAACCAGCCAGGTATCTGTTAAGCTGGTGTTAATTCCGTAAATGTGCGGAGAAGGTTATTATAAGGTTTTCATATATTTTTTAAAAGTGGAATGGGATGTAAGAAAATGCAAGATGTAATGAAGATGTAAGATAGGGAGGACTCGGATGACGTTGGACAAAAAAGGATAATAATTTGTTAATATTATTATAGAAAACCTGATAAAGTTCGAAGACAATATTTTTTCTTCAAATTCCTTTTTAAATTTATGGTCGTATCCCTTCATGTTTTATACTGTGTTAATATAGTAATAGTAAGTCCTTAAAAATTAAAATCAACATGTGAAACTTACGGTACCACAAGTTTGGTTTCAACTTATGTAGCTAATAACAATTAAGCATGATTTCACAAGAGGTCCTTCACTCAAGATACATGCAAACTTTTCAAAAAGTATGTGAAAGTATTCGAACAAACCAAAATGTTATAAAAATGATAAATATTTCAATTTAATAGTGTTTTCATCTTCTTGATTGTAAACTGATTTAACCAAGCAAATACTTTCTCTTTTATTACATGATTTCATTTGGATCGATTCTCTGAGAAAGAAAGAGAACTATTTTGTATCAAAATAGTTCCTATATTTTTTTTTTTAAATTGAATTTTACAAAATTGGCTAAAATGCTTCAAACCGTTGGCTCGTGAGGAATAGACATCACCTTACGCAAAAATTCTGCCTTGAGTTTGCTTGAGGAGTCTTGTAAAGAAAATGAACGAAAACTTTGGTTTAGTCATTGAGGCAGTATGATGCATTTTAGCCATTTTTGTAAAAAAAAAAAAAAAAAAAAAAAAAAAAAAGTATCTTGATATAAAAGGGTTCTCTTTCTGTCTTTCTGATCGGAACAAATGTAATTATCTAATGTAAGGACTAAATATTATAAAAATAACGTAAACAATAATAATAAATAATTCATAAGCTAGAGATAATAAGGTTATTTATTATAATTTACTTCCATCTCTTGTGTTTATGTTTCATATAGTTTACTTATATTGTGAATAGTGTTGCCCAAATGCCAAACTTGCGCTAGAATCTCTCCGCAGTCTTGCAGTTACTTATTAGCTTATTATTATAGATATATTACTGTAATTTTTTAGATAGGAGAAACCTTACTAAGCCCGAATGAAAAATTAGAGAAGTTAAATGCAAAAGTATATTGGTTATACCAATTATTAACATATAGTAACTAAGATCGTCAAATATTAGTAACTATTTTGCCTTAATTTTTATTTAAAAAATCGAATTTTTTACCAGTCATGGTCTTGGTCTTGCAAAGTGCAAGACCAAGACCGTTTTTGGGCAACACTAATTGTGAACTATATATTTTTTTATGTGTAAAATGGTATTAACATTTACATTGCATATAAAATATATTTTCTGAGGTATCAATATGTTTTAAATAACTTATGCGGATAGAATTTGTTTTTTCTATCTAAATTTATATTTTTCTTTTACTCCTGTTTTTCTAATTTTTTAGTAAACTTTTATGGGTGAACTTAGGCTGGAAGATTACGCTTAAATGTTCTAAAATATATTATTATTACCATATTTTTTTTTTAATCATTGTACCTAATGTTACTTAATTTTGTTAAATTTCTTAAGTCGTGTACGATAATTTGTAAGCTGATTGTTATTTGAATAACAGAAGGTTGCATGGTTTTTAAATGGGTAACTTAAGTTGTTTTTCTATAATTAAAATTAATATATTTATGTGTAATTTTTTGGGGGTAAATTTATTTGATTTACCTTAATCGATCAATTGTTCAAGGGCTTTTAAAAATATTTTAAAAGTTTTCATTCCACCATGCTTTTAGTGACTGATGGTAAAATTACAAAATTCCACTGTACTTTTGGATTGTGAAACAGGTCTGGGTTGGGTTTTACTTCAAATATTAGACATTTCTGGCAATATTTGATATTTCCCCGTAGGCGACTAGGCAGCGAGAAAACAAACAAAGCAATTATCAACAGTCGTTATCAATGCATTAACTTTGATACAATAGTTGAGTTTGAAGGTCAAAAGATTATTTGGGCAGACCTTTTGTTTAACTTCATTAAAATGCTACAGTGTAAACCCAATTTCCATAACCACAATTTACTTTAACTTTCATCATTTTTTTTTTTTTTTTTATGAATTCAATGTTACTCGTACTAATGATATAAAAGAATGAATTTTTTTTTTTTTTTTTTTTTGCACGAAGTTCGTTAAAAATAATAGAGTTGTACTGAAAAAAAAAATACAATAAATACACAAAAGTAATGAAACTATTTACAAAATACTTAAAACTATAAACAAAACATATGAGAAACGAAGCGAAATAATTGCTGCTTAGAGAAAAAAAAATTCTAATATAAGAGCAACTCTACACTGGCTTTAGCACGGTGATGTGGTTGAGAGAGTAGCGCAGGGAGCTCTTGAAGTCCTGCTTTTCCCTCTATATTTGGAGGAACAAGCCTAGAGCTTCCCACGCCTGATTATAAATATTGTATACTTGTACTCATATGTCTGTGTTTTTTTATTTTATTTATCTTTAAGTTATTTTATTTTGATTAATTATTTGTACTTTTTGATTATTATTTAGTTGTTATTTTGCTTCTGTTTATTTTATGTTTTCTTTATACATGGTGTGAATGTGTTCTTACTTCAATATAATTATTGTCTATTATCCGTGTGACAGAATGTTATATTACTGAATAAATAAATAAATAAAATAAAATAAAAAAATAAATAATACTACACTTTTTTTATTAATCGACCTTTATATACTATAAATTAAAATATTTATTATAATCGGATAATAGGTCACTAAACTAAATTTTAATATTCAATACGTTTCGATCCCCGTTTTCTTAAATAAATAATGGGGTCCTCTTCAGTTTTGTTTTAAATAGAGCATAGCAAGCACCCTAACACATCAAGCCGGGCAACCATAACAGTACCACCTCCCAGCAAAAATATCAGGCTATCATAGCCTATATATATATATATATATATATATATATATATATATATATATATATAAAACCTGGGACCTTATATATATATAAACCTGGGACCTTTAGCATTGGAAGCTTAGTACCCTACCACTGAGCTACCCCACTCCACACACACACACACAAATATATATAATTTGTGGAGTGGGGTAGTTCAGTGGTAGGGTACTGAGCTTCCATTGCTAAAGGTCCCAGGTTCAAATCCCGGATCCCCAGAAAAAATATCCTTTTTGTTTCATCTCTTATTTAAATCAGTTTTTGTTTTTTAAATACATTAGCATTTTAACTCCTCCTAAGGTAACAATAAAAAAAAATTATGATTTTTCTTCGTAATACAGTATGTTAAATTTTGTATTAAGTTTCTTATTATATGTTATTATCGAATATCATATTTTCTTTATGATATATACATATATATATTTTTTATTATTACCTATATTTCCTTTATTTTATTATTTTATTTTATTATTACCTATATTTCCCTTTTAACACCCTTATTCTTAAATGGAATATTGATGCGTTATTCCTGTTTGCCTGAAAGAAAGAAACATATTGTAATTTATAGGACATTTGTAAGAGTAGAATGGAACGATGATCTGAAATGGTGGATGCGAGGACCTTTCACTTCAAAAGTGCTTTTATTCAAGCCGATTGAATCCTCAACGACAGGCCAACTATAGCTCTCGGATCGGCAATTGCACTAAATTGCAGCAACTATGACAGACCGCTGGGCCCATTCCATTATCCCTTCCATCCGTCCCCATCAGAGAATACGCTATTTAGGGAAAGCCGGGAATTAATTCGAATATAGTCCGGCCGACGTAATTTAATGTTCTCAATGCGTTCCCAGGTGTAAATCACCATGACAATAACACAACCGAACCACTATGTATCGAAATTGAGAATTCACTGTAAAAAAAAAAAAAAAATCGACGTATAGAAATATCGAATTGTTCAAAGATTGCAATTTTTCAGTAGTGTCATGCTTTATTGTACTTATCTTGGAACCATTCCTGGGCAAAAAATATTTTAATTATATTTTTAAAATATTGTACTTAAAATACAATAAAATTTATTTTATTTATGAAATACTGCGGAATTTAATTACAAAATATTTAAATTGTTTTGAGTAACAGTATTTCAAATACAAATTACTAAAAGTATCCTGTATCTTAATTACATAATACTCTCGTTAAATGAATTAGCGCTTTACAATTAATTCCTTTCAAAACAAGGGTTTATTATTTCGAGGGGAAAAAAATGAGATTAAAAGACTGCGGTAGAAGACGGAAAGTACACATAAGCTAATAATAATATAAATAAACATAGAAAACCAAGAAAAATAAAAATATATAAATAGTTCAAATAAATGAAATAAATGATTAGTACTAATAAATATATTAAATAAATAAGAAGTATATTTAAAATAACAGAGCTGTGAATAAATGAGACGAATATTTTAATTTTTTTTTTTTTATTATAAATTTCGTAATTGAATTTTATTACATTCTGTCGCAATTAAGGACTTTAGTAATAGTAATGCACGAGTTCATTCACACTATATATAGAATAAATAAAAAATAAACTATTTAGAATAATAGCAAAATAATAATACTAAAAATAAATATATATAGGAACAAAAAAAAACTTACCAAAATAAAAAAATTAATGCGAGCATACTTTTTTTTATAATAATAAAAATAATTGAAATAAAACAATTAGAATAAAAATGATTTTTTTTAAACTCTCTCATTTTTTTTTCAGCCCTGTTGTTTTATGCATACTTTTATTGATTTAATTTATATATTTAATAATGTTATGTTGACCAATGTTAAAACTCTCAAGTTCCATGTTAAGAGTTTGGCGAAATTTTTTTTTTCTCTGGAAATTTCCATTTTGAAGTTTTCAAGTAAAAGCTCTTAGGATCTTTTTTTTTTTTTTTTGATAATGTTCTAGATTTATAGTTCAAGTTTAAATCAAAGTTCTTTAAAGTTCAGTTAAACCTTTACTTGAAAATTTGTATTTCGGGAAGATTGGGAATTTGTAAAGTTTATAGTTCATCTATTCAATGCATCCTAAAAATATAAATAAATTAAAGCTCAAACAGCTTGAAATAGGTAGACATTCTAAAGTTATTTTACAAAGTCATAAGACGTACTTGAGTATTAATTTTATATTGTTAAAAACGTAGTTTATAAATTTTTGAATTAAAATTTTAAATGGGAATTAACTAATTAATTAATTTTTAAAATCATTACACCTTGATAAACTTAATGTTAGATTTTAAATTATTCACGCATATTGTTTTAACATTTAATTTTGATGTGGGAAAAAAGTCCGTCTTAAATTTGATGTTGTATTGATAAACCTCTTTTTTTTTTTTTTAAACAGCGCCATCTTCATTTAATCGATATTGTTTTTAAATGTTATAATTGAAATAAAGAACTAATTCTTCTAAATAAATTTCAGAGATTAGAATTAATTTTATGAGTTGTTGAATGTAGTTGGAGGAGCCTGGAACACCGAACTAAGTCAAGATCCATATTGAGATCTATTTTTGTCTGAGTTTGTACCGTTAGGGTTATTTAGGCTAGTGTGGACAACTTGGAAAGGGGCGCAACAAGGATTTTTGGATATTCTAATTTTGGATTTGAGAGGTTGCATATGGAATCTGAAGGTTTGGTTTTTCTCTGTCTGGCGAAGATATTGTCCATAATACTTTTCCGTGTTCATATTGACTTTTCTTTCAGGTTTCAGAGGTTGATTTGTTCTTTTTTTTAATTTCTTAAATAACATCAGTTGGAATAATAAAAGAAGAATACAGCGTGGAACTGGATGAAGAGAACTTTGAGCAATTAGATGATTCAACGCGCGACATCGTCTTAACTGACTTCAAAAGAATTCATTACCACGCTTCATTAGAGCCAGTAGTTCACTTTCGCATCGCCTTGTAGTCCAATGCGTCCTTTTTTAATTATAAGACAAGCTGAGAGAAATTGCTGAAAAAAAAATACGTTCAAGTTGTCTCAAATCCTATTTTTAACGACCAATTCATATAAGTTGCATTCATGATAACTTGTACGGACTTTCTTCACTGATTCAAGGCATGGCCCCAAACAACGTAGCACCTTGGGATCACAACCTTGGGAGGCTCAAAAGAAGTTGGACGAGGAACCTCCTCGCTTGGCTGATAATATTACAATCAAAAATATTACTTTAGATATGACAGTATAAATTTTAAATACATAACTAAAAACTATTGGGATTTTTTAAAGGAAGGAGAAAGTATATTTGGGCCAGGTGGGAGCAGAGCACGGCGGCAGGTGGTTGGCCAACCTATATGTGGGGGGGAGGGGCTTGTAGCTCAACCCGTTACAACTATTAGCTTGCTCCGGGGTAAATAAAATCATTTTTGTCTCATTTTTTTATTGAATTTTTGCCTTTGCCAGTTGAAAAATTGCTCTGATCCATTGACCCAAACTAATAGAGAATATTTTAGATAGACAGATAGAAAATAACTTTATTCTGGGACAAATTCCCTTGTGAATAACAAAATAGAACAGAATAAAAAAATTGCATGTGGCCTAAGTAAAAACCATAGAAAAAAAAAAGTAAAGAAAATATATCAACGATATATTTACATATATCGTTGATATATTATACTTTGATATGCATCATCGATATATAAACAAAAATATCACAGAGGAGGAAGAGTGAAAGATTGAGAATATTATTGACTAGGAGGCCTAATAACGACCCAGAAAACGAAGGATGAAGTGTGGAAGGATTGGAAATTTACATTTGTAAACATAATAAACGACTTGAAAATGGCTCGACGATCCGAAACGTCGTAATTGAGATGTATAGTAATTAACTTGACAATATTAAAAATTGGTGTAAATTTGGCTGAGAATAAATAAACTGGAGAATACATAATGAGCACCGAGGAGGAAGAGTGAAATATTGAGAAAATATTAGGTATACATGCTATATACAAAACAAATAGAACTATATACAAATCCCTTAAAACTATGACAAGGCACTTAACTTTTACAGTGATAAAACAGTATAAATATGCACTTTTAAGAAACTAATAAAAATACATTAAATTCTTTTTTAAAATAATCTCTGTGTATTAAAATAAAGCTGAATCTGATAATACAAAGTCTTTGGGTACTTAAATACTGAATAATATATAAATACATCTTCATCATTTCTTAACGTAACGATAGGTAAGAATTTAATGGTGTGTAAAAATTATATTTATAAATAAACAATAGATGAGTTCAGTGGCATCAAAAGTAGGAAAAATCTTCTAATATGTTTACGATGGTCCGGTTTGTGTCATTTCATTAAATCTGAGTGATCCTAATTTCCTGCAAAATTTCGTGTGGATAAGTGGAGTTATTTTGAATTCATCACATTTATTGTGATTTTAAAAAAAATCATGGGTGGAGCCATAGGTGATAATTTGAATGTAAAATATTTGTTTTCAGATTTTAATGAAAGTTCCTATTTGAAGAGTTTATATTTAAATTTTGCCCAAAATCGATGTATATATTTAGATCACACTAGAGATCATTGTTGTTGTAGTAAAGAAAGATTTATTCATAGTTTTATAATATAATAATATGGAAAAATGCATTTCTTTTTATAATAAAAAAAAAACAACAACTTATTTTTGAGCTTCTTGCGGAACTTCAATAAATAAAAATTTCAAAGTGTTTTTGTTGACACAAGAAGACAAATTTTGAATAATTTTAGAAAGTTATCTGCCGAAAAAAATGTTTTATATATATATATATATATATATATATATATATATATATATATATATATATACATATATACACCCTAGTGTATACTTTGTTCATCATTATTTTTCACTTACGGTTTCTGATTTTAATTGTACATCATCGAGAATTGCTTGCAGGATTTATAAAAATGAATGAGAAATCGTAAAAACCAAAAGAGACTTCCTGTAAAATTACAAGACAATTTTCGTTATGAAAATGCAAGTTAGATTCGTCTTTAAGATCCATCAACACGATTTGTTTTAGAAATAAAAAATATAATTATCTGGTTTTGATTTTCTTGGAGGTTTTTTTTTTTGTATTTGGACGTCATTACAGCCGTTGAAAAGTATAAATTACTAATCGTCCAACTCATATCAATAACTTTATTTATAAAATTAGGTCAGAAAATTTATATTTTTTTATTTCAAAACAAACTCGTATTTAAGAGGTTAATTGGATGCTAAAAAAGAATCTGAATCGTTTTTTCATGACCAAAATTTATTTAGCCTACCTTACTGGAAGTATCTATGGATATTTGCAATTTATTATACGTTAGAATTCGTTTAGTACAATTAGCAATATGGTTTTCTTATTTTACAGACTTAGAAATTCATGCAGAGTTAAGTCAGAAAACAGTAATAGAAAAAAAAGTTGTAATTTTTATTTTTTCCTCATTTTTATTTGTTAATTTTTAGAATCCTCGGACATGGGTCTAATGTTTTTCGACCTATTATCACCCAAAAAAATTTCAATGAAATCTCTGACCCCACATTCGTATCCCCCCTCCTTTTATGTAATGAGTTCTCCATACTATATGAAAATAGTGGAAATAGATAACCGTCATGTTTCTTAGCGCGAAATAATATTTGAAATGCACTGCATAGAACAAAAAAAAAATATAATAATTTTAAACATTTTTACAAACAATATTTTATAAGAATAGGGCGATAATTCGAAGTTTAAAAAAGAAAGAGATAAGTAAGGGTTTAAGGTTGGTTTTAAGTAAAAAAGTTAAGTTAAACCAGGAAGTTTGTTTTACTGCTTTCCCCCCTTCCACTTCCCCCCCCTCGACTTTTCAATCGTTTCTGAAAACTTTGATTAAATTTGTGATTCGAATTTCATTAGGGCCATTAGGTTTGTGTATCTTGTTTTAGTCGTGCATAATGCGACATCTTTCCTCTTTTTTTCCCACTTCGTTTTGTTTATCTTCTGCCTTAGAGGACATAATAATTTATTTTTTTTCTTTTAAGGAACAACAACAATAATAAATTGGTTAGTAATTTTTCCTTCATTACAACATCTTTATTCCGTAAGAATTCAAAGAAAAAGTTCTCTTCCTCTGTTTTCTTTTAATTACAAAACTTATTGCAAATATACAGGTCGTTTCATATTCTTTCTATGCCCTCCCTTTTTAAAAAGTGATTTTTGAAAATTTCGAAATAAAACTTCATAGGTCTTATTTATATTGAACGAAGTTTTCTTTTGTAGTGAAATCGACTATGTAGATTAGTCTCTTAGAGTTCTGGAATGGTGTTCACGTTTTCTCTTTCTTAGGAAGCGATAACACAAAAAATATTTAATTTAGGTAATTATTAATTACTGCATAGTAAACTAGATGAAATTTCCTTAAAATCAAAGTAGAATTTGCCTTCGTAAAAACTATTTAAATGTGACTTATGAGCGGCTAAACTTAGGTAAGTTGAGTTTTTCCTCTTTGCTTTTAAGGAAATGTTGTCTAGTTTACTATGAAGCAATTATTAATCACCTAAATTAAATCATTTTTGAATCATCACTAGTTATGAATGAGAAAACGTAAGCAACCTTCAGAAAACTCACAATCGGACTTTGAAAAACTCTTTTTTCGTTCAAAATCGGCCTGTGTTTCAAATAAACTTTTTTGTTGGAAATTGTATTGAATCATATCCCTGAGTTTGGCAGTTAAGGATTGAGTCTCCTCTTATACAAAAAATCAATTTGTAAAAATTACTACGTTAAATCGTTTACAAAAAATATTATATAGAAAATTAATTCTTTTTTGTTTTTTAATTTGCGAAATAATATTATTTACTCATGTAAGAGATCTTATTGACTGTGAAACCTGTTAATTTTTTCTTACTAACAAATAAATTTAATTCCTCAACAAGACGATAAATATAATTCCCCTCTGTGAATTAAAAAGTAATCATTTCGTTGTTGACTCAATTTGATTTTGTTTACAGTTTATAGTTGTAGTTGTTTAGTACTGAAAGAGATTCATGTCGATACTCAGCAGTTAGAAAATTGAGTCAGCAAATCCAACTTGGAATAGACTTCGATCAGTAAATACTGATAGCCAGCTAGCAATATTATCAATACGCAATATTATTTTAGTTATTTATAAAAGCTATATTACAGTTTTATGCATTCTCCATAGATAAATATTGATTTAGTTGTCATCGAACCATTGGTATCCATTGGTATCCATTTCTAACGTAAAGCTTATTTAGAATATATATACTTTCACATACTTATATATACAATTAACAGTTAAGGGGAAGTATTACGGTATTGAAAAAATTCTGATCCGGATTTTTAAAGAAGATAATCCTTTTCAGGTCCCTTAATTAAAAAAAAACAATTCTCGCGGTATGGTCACTGTGTGTGTATATGAACACCTTAATTATAAAACGAGTTTTAGGAAACTGAAATTACTTGTTTAAGGTAGGTATTTCCCTGGTATGTTAAAGATACTTTTTTTTTGCTACTATCGATTTACCAGAAGTGGCAATTTATATTTTCATTATTATATCATTTTCTCATAAACGTTTCTAAAAATTCTTATATAAGTCTTATCTTTATTGAAATAGCCCGTATTTTCGAAGTGGCTTCCTATGAAGTAAATTTAATTTATTATGATATATATGTGTAGTATTAACTAAATTACCGGACTACGGACAATCAGTTACAAAGAGGATTCTTGTGAAAAATGATGAAAATCTAAAAAAGAAGCATTACAAATAATCAAATTAAATTATAAAAATCTTAATTAAAACATTTAATCATATTAATACACTGATTAATATTATATACATTGTATAATAATTATGAAAACACACAAACATACATATCGTTAACAATTGTTTTGTTTTTTGTATTATCTATATAAACAAAAATATGGTAAGTATTGCCATTATAAATAATAATAATATTGCTGTTTTAAAACGAATAATGATTTATAGTTGGTGGTATTCCATGATTTAATTTTGGGGCACTTCTGCCCGAAAGCTTTATATACAACATGTATATATATATATATATATATATATATATATATATATATATATATATATATATATATATATATATATAAATAACAATAATTACTTAGGAAGAAAAATAAAGAAACTAATTATCAATATGTAATGATGTTTATTTTTTGTCCTCCTCTTCCTCGCTTCTTAGGCTACACGGAGTTTTTCCCGGGCCAGGGAAGAGGGCCGGGTATAAAAAGCCCCTTGAACCGGGAAGAGAACTCGTAAATTTTTATCATATTTTCTTGCTTATCGGGAAACGGAATAGGTATTGGGCCGCAAAGCTACGTTCCAGGTTCAAATCCGGCTGATGACAAGTATTTTTTTATAAGCAAATAATTGTATACTAATTAAGTAATTAGGAATAAATAATTACCTGTCATTAGCCGGGCTCGAACCTGGGACCTTAAAGTCTAGAAATCAGTGCCTTACCCACAGAGCTACCCCGCTCCCTTTTGTTTTTTTACAAACGAATACTGTCACAAACAATGTATTTTTTTTTAGATATTTCATTTGAACTACTGCCAAAATCTGTTAGAAAATATATTAAATAGGTTTTCTGTTCTTTTTATTTTAAAAGAATATTTTAGCGGACGAGGAAATTTTTATCTTAAATTCGGAAATTTCGAAATAAGTACATAAAGCCTTGCTATAGCGTTAGCTTTATCCTCCTTTAATAAGAGACGGGATCAGTAAATCCTTTTTTATAAGGCCTGTCCCAGAAAATTTAGCAGCAAATAGCTTTCCGTTTTTTTTTTTTTCTCTTCTGTGCACTCCCTATTACTCCTTAAAAAATATTTAGTAGATGAAAAATGCTTGGGAAAAAAAATAATTTATATTATATATTTAATATACCATGGAAAGAAGGGTGCTGAACCGAAGATTCGAAACACGCCGACAAAGCATTTTCTATTATTAGAAGACTTTATTTTAAGCCTTGGACATTGAAGGCTATTTTAAGAAAATTAAAATAGTCAACAGACTGCGGTATTACATCTTACGTCTGAAGTTATATAAGATACGTCAGAAAACATTTAAAACAATGTCACAGAAAAAAATAATTAATATGAAATTGACGTAAGTGTAAGTTAAGGTACAACTTTCAAAATTAATACAGTGGACTCTCACTAATCCGAACTAAATAAAACCGTAGGAGGTGTCGGTTTTGGCGTAAAATTCGGATTACCTAACTAGAAAAAAAAATGTCACTTCATAAATAACAAATCAATTAAAAACTTAGATATATTGCTACATATAATTATCTTTGAATATACTTTTATCAGGTTTTAGCATAATCCTCTAGTTGACTTTTTCTATTTTATTAATTGATTTTATCTTGCATATTGCATGCATTTATATAGACCAGGGGCTTTCATGATACAGGGGTCTAACTACGGCCAGCGGGTCGAAACCGGCATTTCCAATCCGTCTAGCGAAAATTTCTTTGATTATATGATAAAGTTTTAAAAAGTGATAAAATTTAGCAAAGTGCTCATATAGTCTGTCACTGCGACATTTATTACATCTTTTTTTCTCTTAGAAAGCTCATGTCACAACTAAATTGTCATTTGTAGAACAAGATTATTTTTAACATAAGACGTGACCCGCGAGACTAAAATGTAGGTATCAATGAATCCCGTTGGCCAAACAGTTTAAGAGACTCTATGAAGACTAATTGTTAATGATTTTTATTTTATTTACGTTCTTCGAAATATTGGGGGAGAGAAACGATATTTTTGCCCCTCCCCTCTACATTTTTATTGGGGGGGATGATTTCCCCCTCGTACTCCCACAATTGAACCATTGAACAAATTTACTTGTAGAAATTTTTGTTTTAAATATATGTTTTTGATAATCAAATTTTAACAACGGTATATCTAAATAAAGCTATATCGGATCGTATTTTTAAAAATATTTTTATAAAAATATAAAATATTTTATGAATATTTCGATTAATCGATTTTTTCAAAACTCCTAATAAATGTCACATACCACTACTAGCGGATCCAGGATTTAATTTGGGGGGGGGCTTCAGCCCGAAAGTGTTTTTTTTCATATACATATAACGGTAATTAATCAGAAAAAAAAGAAAGAAATTAATTACCTTTACGAAATGGTGTTCAAGTGGTTCTTGAAGTCCTATTAAATGTAATTACACGAACAAGAATACTTTAAGAGATAGTTTTTAATATTTTTTTTCTGTAAAACATGGCTATATTTTGCCATTTCTTTTGGGGGGGAGGGGCTTCAGCCCGAATTCCGATTAGGATTGGTAGCTAATTTGTGCTTTCATGATTTATGTTAATATTTCAATGAATATGAGACTGATATTCAGATGATATCATTCAGTACATACAATATTTTTAGCTAACTATTGTATGTACAGCTCTGCAATATTATAATTTTTCGTATTAAATTAAGAAATGTTCCGACTATTATTATATTGTGGATCAGCCTGCGGTTTTGGAACCATCCTGGGGCACACCTAGCCTCTATAAAGTGGGCACTTAATAGATGACTTAAGTAAGTCATTAATTGAGAGGGTTGACCCAATCACCTCCCCGACCAACCGTTTTCTTTCTTTCAAAGTATTGAATCCAAGTACTTGAACCCTTCATGGTTGTAATGTTGCAGGTTTTTTCATTATAATTATATTCTGTCTAAAAATGTATTCTAAATTGAATCGAATGTATTATAATAATTTATCATAACTTTAAATGTTGAAGATATTTATCTTAATATTTTCTGCTTTATTTATTTATTATTTCAAGAAAATCTTTTGACTAGAAATTGAGTATTCCTTCTGATTTCCCTTTTGCTCCTAGCCTTCATAAAATTCCAATGTTTGCCGTCTGTATGCAAACCTGGACACCAAGGCACAATAGATTTATTGCGATTTGCATGCTATCCTGGTTCGGTTCAACAATAATAAAAGAGAATAAAGGTTGGAGCATGGCGTTGTATCCTCCAGCCTTGAGCCGCGGCGGCAGTTCCAATTCTCCAGGCGTATAAAAGAGAGTCAGCAGGAATGACAGCTGTTCCAGCCGGGGCTTTAGATAAATAATTCAGACCGTCAAAAGGTTTTCGGCCCAAACGGATGACCGGGAAATGTTTCCTCAGTGTCGTGCTTCAGCAATCCATTCGGATCGCCTATTTTATAACACTCGGTTAAAGATCGCCAGTGATGGAAAAAAATATCTCTAAAAGTATTATTGTTCGTCTAATTACATTCAATAGGACTTCACGAATCACTTAAATACCATTTCATGTAGGTAGTTAGTTTCTTTCTTTCTTCTGAAGTAATTATGCTAAAAAAAATCTTTCTGACTGAAGCCCCCCAAAATTAAATCTTGGATCCCTCACGAATCATAATTTCGATTTGTAAGGAATCCATAATAATTTGGATCTATACGGAGTTAATCTAATGTATGAACCGGAATATTATAAATATTAATAATATACGAAATATTACAAAAGTATTGGGCCGCTTTGCATGAACTTCACCCAAATGTCAAGATAACAAGGTTATATAGGCCAAATCACAATATTTTTGCAGGCCACCTATATTCTCGAAATTATCTTACGATTCAAGTTGATAGCAAATAGCTACTTATCAGTTTTTATTAAATTATATAATTATTTATTTATTGAATAATATATTTCAACTTGCACCATGATAAATTATGATCTGTGTCCTCCTTCTGAGTACCAGAGTGCTGAACCATTAATAGAAGGACCAAGTAAAGAGGAAGTTGAAGTAGCTATCGGAAAATTAAAATCATATAAAGCAGCGGGAATCGATAATATTCCTACTGAACTAATTAAGACATGCGGAGAAGCTGGAGTTTCTAAAATACATCGGTTGGTTAAAAAGATCTGGGTGAACGAGAAATTACCTGAAGAATGGAAAGAATCTATTCTTATTCCGATTCACAAAAAGGGTCCGAGGACGGATTGTAATAACTATCGAGGAATTTCACTGCTTCCGGTATGTTATAAAATATTCACTTTAATCTTAACCAGTCGAATCACGGAATACGCCGAGGAAATTATCGGAGACTACCAATGCGGATTTAGACGGAATCGTTCGACTATTGATCAAATATTTTCTTTACGGCAAATATTAGAGAAAAAATTGGAGTATAACGGTATTGTTCACCAGCTGTATATAGATTTTAAAAAGGCTTACGATTCTATTGACCGCCAGAAACTGTATAATATTCTAAACGAGCAGGGGATTCCAAAAAAACTAGTAAATCTAGTCAGGATGTGCTTGACGGAGACACTCAATAAAGTTAGAATCGGTAATAATTTGTCCGAAAAATTTGAGGTTCGTTCGGGCTTAAAACAGGGGGATTCTCTTTCGCCTGTCCTGTTCAATTTGGCATTAGAACATGCCATTAGGGAAGTAATGCGAACCGAGAAAGGGTTGGATCTGGGCGGGACAACATCCGTGCTGGGCTATGCTGATGATCTGGTACTGTTAAGCGAAGACGTTGAAACTATAAAACTAAATACGACAACGTTAATGAAAGCCGGTAAAGAACTAGGACTCGAAATAAACGTGGATAAAACAAGATATATGGTTAGCTGCAAAAATGGCGATACTACTGGTGATATCGATATAGATGGTAATATGTTTGAACAGGTAGATAAATTTAGGTATCTAGGTTCTACGATAACTAGAAAAAACGAAATTGAAGAAGATATTAAGGTTAGACTGAAGGCGGGGAATGCATGTTATTTTTCTGTGACAAAACTACTTAGTTCGCGCCTCTTGTCCCGAAACTTAAAAATTAGAATCTATAAAACAATTATCTTGCCTACAGTTTTTTATGGATGCGAAACTTGGCCGCTTACATTAAGGGATGAGCAGCGTCTTAAGGTTTTTGAAAATAAAGTATTGCGTAGAATATTCGGACCGAAGAAGGATGAGTTAACCGGAGAGTTCAGACGGTTACACAACGCCGAATTGCGTGAGATGTATCCGGGTAATATAATTGAGGTAATTTCATCGCGGCGAATCAAATGGGCTTGTAAAGTTGTTGGGCTTAGTAACGAGAGAATTCCTAAAAGGTTAATATTTGCTGTGCCGAATGGTAAGCGTCCGAGGGGTAGACCGAAGCGAAGGTGGGAAGATTGCATTAAAGCCGATCTGAAGGGACTGGGTTTGGACGGCGAACGGTGGAGGGAGGTGTGTAACAAGCGATTGGTGGTGTCGGCATCGAACCTTCGGGTTCGCTAAGCCTTATTATTATTATTGAATAATATAACATTCTGTGAACTACAAAAGATCGCTTTACTACCTCAACCAAGTGAAATTTGGATACTTTTTCTGGGATAAGGTCTGGGACAAATATTAGGGATAGAAATATTAAATTAATTAATTTAATGAGGAAAGCTCTATTTACGGGAATTTTTTAAGACAAAAACTTGTAGGTTGCAGTAAGATAAAGCTATTCTCGAAGTTTTATGTGGATGTTAATAATTTGATAAAACGGGTTGTGCACCACGAACTACTGTAGTTCTGGCCGAAAATTCCACTTTAAAATTATAAAATAAATAAATGAAACTTGTGATAAAATGGGCTTTTACTTGATATGAAAATAATTTATAACATCAAGAATAGGAATTATGGATAGACAAAAAAAAATATTGTTAATATCGTTATCTACTGAGTAATCTGTTTTTGGAATACATAATTTCATTTATATACTTTAAAATCATTTTAAATTATATGATTAATTATATAATTGAAAATGTTCGATTGAGTATGTAGGAGTTTTATGCGGATTATACAAGATTGTTTTTTGTTGGTGGATAAAAACCACAAACTGTAAGGTTTATTTTAATATTATTATTATTATTATTATAAAATAAAACTTATACATAGTATATGTACATCGAATCAGAAGACTATCTAACTGTATCAATATTTAAAGTATATAATAGGCATTTCTCCATGTAGATAATAAGTCATTTTTCTAATAATGGTTTTCGTCAAAATAAATATTATAATAATAATATATTTTTTAAAAATTTATTTTATTATTTTTAATTGCCAAAGAAATTTATGTACAAATAAATACACAAATATTACGAACAATTTTAAATTTTGAGTCTAGTTCTGTGTTCAAACATAATATTAACAAAGTGCATTGCATTAAATATGACTCATAACAAATTAGCAACAATACATATAAATATATAATTAGTAGAAAACAATTTTTTAGTAATTTTTTTTTCAAATATATTAGAGGTACTAAATAAATAACAATATAAATATGCATTAACATTTTTTTAATAGTGATTAATTATACTAAATACCAATCTTGTTAAGGGTTTGTGCTTGAAAACTGTTTTATACCAAATTTAAACTAATATTTTTAACGTCTATATTATTCGCTTGGTGAGGGAAGTTTCCCTCTCTCCAATGGTTGAGAAGAGGTCTAAGGAGTGGTCCCATGGGGATGACCCTCGTAACCGTGAGTTATCATACGAAGTTCCAACAAGTTGTAACCTTTAAGTGAAGAATAAATCACTATAATTGCTGTCCAGTATCTTGACGAAATAGAATTTCATCCACCCAAACTCATTCAAGTTCCGTTAATTGAAACAACGTCTTGTTAAAAAATTCTTCCAAAGCCGCATGAATAATTATGCAGTTTGAAAAGTAAGATACAGGTATGGATAATATGACGTTAATGTTGACCTCCACATTCAATGATTACCATGAATATGACTCCTGTACAAACATAGTACAAATGGAAAACTTCAAACCGAAAGTCAAGACGAGAAAAAGGGATACTATGTCGCTTAAGAATCGGACATTGTGAATTTTTCTCATGGATACCTCCTGGGAGGATTTAAAGCTCCAACTAGCACACATTGCCAAGTACCCAGAACAGTGAAGAATATATTGTTAGAGTGTACTAGCTACACTGCTCTAAGAGTAAATCTACAACTGGGGACGGAAATGGAAGAAATCCAGCAAGATGAGGAAAAAGAAATTGGGAAACTGTTAAAATGTTTTTAAGAAATAGATTTTTGTCAAATAATACAAAATAGATACAATAAGCCAATGACCCCTAAGAATAGAGACTACATACATTTAAAAAAAATATATATAATATATATATATATATATATATATATATATATATATATAGAGAGAGAGAGAGAGAGAGAGAGTGAGAGAGAGAGTTTTGGCATGTCTTTATACTTCAGTATCTTACACGCCACCAGAACTGTAACTTGAATTACTCCCTTACACTCTGTTCTGTGCTAGATCCGTATGTGCTAATATTACGTTGACGCGTTCTTTTCACTGCTTGGTTGGTACAAAAGGACTCCTTAGCGTTTAAACTCATTTAGTTTTGACTTACTTCATTCTGAAGTCTTTATTTATCTTTATGAATTATTTATTTTTATAATTATAGTAGGATTTTGTTTTCTGATGGCATTACTTGTAATTTATTTGGCGGCTTAAGCAACTTTCTCTATCTCTTCCTTTCTTGGGCTATCTCTTTCCAGTTATCTGCGTGCAGCTCTGTGGCATTTTTGTTGATTCGGTCTATCCATCTGGTTTTGGCCTTCCGCGTGGTTTCTTGCCGAATATTGAGTCACTTATTTTTGCCCCATCCATCTTAACCACCTCGCCTTCATGTCATGAGATATTGATTGATCAGTTTTTGTAAGCAGTTCTTTATTTATCCTGCTCCTCCATGTGTTAGTACTCTAATCCAGATCCCAGGAAAATTAATGACACGATATGTTGTATAAGAACATTATGAGATGAGGTCAACTAAAACATAACGTCAATATGTTTTATTCATAATAACACTACCTACATATTACTATTCACATTATCACTACTTACATAGACATTCGGCTTTTTTTTTTTTATTGTTAATATAACCTACAAAGTGGTTAGAAATATTAACATTAGAGAACATAATGATACCTTTTTAACCTTCACCTTTCTTCTGCGAACACATAATATATTTTTTTTAAATGATAAAAATGGATAAAGTGGATTTGAGCGGTTTGGGTTTCATTCTCATCAGTGTCAGTTGAAATTTATTTCTTGGCGGTCCCACTAGTATTGATATTTTCTTTTGTTGGTTTGGATAGATTGGTCACTTCTTCAAGCTGTCATTTATTGGGGAAAATAATTGAAAGATCAACTTGCCGGAGTATCACTGGTGTAAGTGAGAAATGGAGATATTTGGATTACATTTAGGACTAAAAGGAAAATCAGTATTAAATGTCGGTATTCACATAATTGTGGTCTTTCACTACAATCCTTATACCGAAAAAAGGTTATTAAACCGCGAAAAAGTTTTGGCAATAACTTTACATCTTCCAACTTTTAATGTTTATTAAAATTAATCATTCAACCGTCATGTAGACTGCGCCAGAGGATGACATTTGCTGACTTTATAGTTCTGTCAAGTTATCAGCTTTAGTTCTGTAGTAACAATCGCGTTAGTATCAATTCTATTGACATCAGCTGGTCTGTACCATCATGTTTTGCAACTGTCACAAGTTTTGCTGTAAGCGTTTAAACAAGGGGACTTTCGTTGTCGCACAATCATTACAAAATTATCACGTCAGAAATTTTCACTGTGTGTACGAGGTTTTAGTAAAAATCTTACATGTTTAAGAATTTTGTACTTGTTAGTTAATTGCTTACTAACATAAATAGTTACTAGTGTTGCCTTAATGCGAGACCAAGACGAGTCTTCGTCTTGCGCACACATTCTTGATCTTGATCTTGAGCAAGAGCCTCGCAACAGTCTTGCAAACACCTATTAGCTTATTACTATACAGATATTACTGTAATTTTTCAGACAGGGGAAACCTAACTTAGCCTAAATGAGACCGATTTTGGTCAGGACACATTAGTATGTTTTATAAAAAATAAAAATAATTAAATGACCATAACAAACTGAGTTATTAGTCTTCGTTTTTCTTTAATAATATTCTTATTGTATATAGGAATGACTGTGTTTTTTTTTTTAATTTACTGATCTTTAAGTTATTTTATTTTTTATTATATATACTGTTTGATTATTATTTATTTGTTATTTTGCTTTTGTTTATTTTATGTTTTATGTAAATATGGTTTGGATGTGTTCTTACCCCACTATATCCGTATGACCCACTATATTATTATCCGTGTGACAGATTGTTATATTACTGAATACAAAATAATAATATTATAATTTCTTTTATATTGAACAAACAGCTATTGTTTACTTACAGTATTCCTCTACTTTACGCTTTTCCTCTTTCCGTCCTACTTTACTCCAAACTTATTCTAATGCTAATGGCCTTCTCGAAGGGGACCGATGATATATACTTCCTAGATCGTAAAGCATATGGCGCACCCATGCGACAGTGCAACAATAACATGGTTCATATCAATTGCAAACCTGCTGCTTCACCTGCAGATATTTTTAGATATTTCCACCGCTCGGAGGTTTGCCGGTTCCTGACTTATCTTTTTGTAGATTATGTCCTTAAAGAAGCCCGCAAAGAATTCATCTACTCTATTTAGAATGAAATATTTCTCATAGCGTTCGACATTCTTTTCCCTTCCTTGAAAAAAAAAATTGTCTGAAATAAATATTCAAAATTCTGAGAGTCGTGTACTGTTAAAGTTTAATATAAAGAATTCATATTAGCCTGTAACAAGAAATATATGTAATACTTTATCTTTTGATTATATCGTAGGTTTATTGCAATAAGCTCTATGCAGCTAAACTTTAAGAAATTTTTTTTAAATTTTGACCTTATTTATCGATAATATAACGCAAAGTTTAGTGCCTTGACGAAAATCCTTTATGTATCAAAGATAGTTGCAAGGTGTGATGTAGTTTTGGAAAGATGAACTCCATAAAATACGGAGTTTCCGAAAATAGACAAATTGGACATTGAATTGAGGAAATAATTTTGATGAGGGTAGGAATTTGTGTTACGAAAGAATTCCTTTTGAAGAGCAAAATTCTACAATAGATATAAATATATACTCAAATAAAGATGATGAAGTTTCATTGCTTAAAAGAATAAAGGAATTAGAAATGAAATTGGGTCCAACATATGTTCAATAACATTAAGTAAAAAAAAAAATTGAAGGAAGCTAATCGACTGTTTTACATATCATGGGTGATAAATATTCAGGACGCAGTCATTATAAAACTTTGTTATTTGTGCCGACGTTTCAACCCAAACATGTGGGTCATCATCAGGGCTGAACATTTTAAAATACAATCAGAGATATAATATTATACGACCGATAATGGTAAATAATAAACTATAGTGATTGATGTTACGCGGATTCTTAACTAATATTACAATACACAATATTGAAATGAAATACGTAAAAAGTTATACAAACTATGATATATTGGCACGGCACCACATTGCCACGGAACATTGCTTATGTTCATTTCATTACTAGCCAATAGCCACAGTTCTGTAACCATAAGAAACAGCGCAAATCTTGGAAATATGTTCAATATGTAGTCAGCAAATTATTTACATTCTACAAATAGAAATGTTACCTCCCTCTCTCCCACTCTCTCTAGTAAATATAGGATTAGTATAGTATAGGATAGTAAATGAATTATATACATTATTTTTAGTTTGTATAACTTTTTACATATTTTATTTTTAATATTGTGTATTCTAATATTAGTCAAGATTCATGTACCATCAATCACTATAGTTTACTATCTACCATTATGGGTCGTATAATATTATATCTCTGATTGTATTTTAAAATTTTCATCCCTGATTATGACCCACATGTTTAGGTTGAAACGTCTACACGAATAAAAAAAAATTATAATGACTGCGTCCTGAATATTTATCACCCATCAAAAAAAAAAAATTGTTTTAAATAAATTCGTCAGAACGCAGAATGATTGCAGTAGACATGATATAACTAGTACCATAAAAAGTTTTAAAATAATTATTCCTTCCCTGATAAAGGATTGCTATAAATTGGACGAAACGATGACATTTCCTGTCGTTTTAATATTATTTTTGTTGCCCGCTTCCAGATAAGCTTTTATCCAGATTCCTGAAACAGAATTTTATCTCGGTTTTATGTTCCATCCCAAACCATTGATCTGGGCGGATTTATGGTACTTCTGATCTATCTAAAACCCTCAATTCTCTGCATCCGGGGCTAACAAAGGAACTATTGTTCCTTATCGTATTATGAATAGTTTTTTCCAATCTAATAAAAAAAGCTCATATCGTTATTTTTGTTAATTTATTACTTATTGAGGATTGAAATTTACAATGGTCAGTTCGAAATTTGTGTTTCCTGTTTACAAAACTAATTGAATTTATGTATTTCTTCCCATATCACAACTCCCATAAAGGATTCGGAAAAACAGCGTATGCATTGTTCTTTTGGTTTATGTTGTACTAGTGTTCTTTTTTGTCTCCACGCATCCGATTCTATTAAATTGTATTTCCATTGAAGTAATAATAATTTTCACAGTGACAAGTGAAAAATAGCGTTTCGTTTCAATTCGTGCTGTTTACAGCTTTGCCCTGATTAACACTACTGAAAATATGATAACAATTCTAGAATTTTTTTAGAACTTGTTTATTGAGAATTACTACAATCTATTTTAAAGGAAATTTATAATAGTATACAAAGATCACATTCACACTCTATGTTCGATAAATAAATTAAAAAATTAAACAGAAAAATAATGTGTGTGTGTATATATATATATATATATATATATATATATATATATATACACATTTATATGTATATATATATATGTGGTCCCCTGTGAGAATCATCTCTTTGGACGTGAACTTAAGCAGTTATATCAAACTAGAGGAAATTCAGCGTAGAATTAAACTAGCAAGGTCTATTCACGTAAATAAAGATAATTTATTATTCAGTTAATTCTCTAAACATTTTAACATTTTTTTATTGAATAATAGTAGTCTATGTCGCTAAGGACATTGTCAAGATAGCTGCCGACCTTTATGATTAGCAAATATAGTCAGTCATGAAGTGTTCACAGGTTTGATTCCCACTAAATTTTAGAAAGAATTTGTTGAAGATACATATTGATATTTCTCAAATGAAGAGATAATGAAGGACCACCATAATCATGGTATTCATTGACCTTTCAAATGTCCTCCCTTTCCGTTTACTTCCCCAGATGACTGATTCCCTCAGAACCATAGGACTCTTCCCTTCTCCCTTTGACGTCATCATCGAGTCTCTTTTAAATATCTATCCAGCGTACTTCAATTCTAGTCTCATATGCTACGGCAGATCTCCACGACAACCATCACCAACCCATTGTATGTATTATTCCAATATTCTTGTAACCTCACTTCAATCAATCATTCTTTTAATTTTAACTCTTTTGATATAACATAAGGCTAGAGGTCCCCTGTAGAGAATCATCTCTTTGGACGTGACCTTTAGCAGTTATATCAAACCAGAGGAAATTCAGCGTAGAATTAAACTAGCAAGGTCTATTCACGTAAATAAAGATCATTTTATTTAAAGTGTATCGTTTTGAATTTTCCTCATTTTATTTAGATAATGATGATTGGAAGCGACTAAACAACTGAATCAGTATTTTACAAACATACAAAAAAAAAAGTATATACACTTAACGGTGCATTAGGACATTTCACAAACTATGGGAAACACAATTATTTACCTTAACTAATAGCGACATTAGCTTTAAGCTTTTTTTTTTTTTTATTTGTTACCGACAGCTGATGGAAAACATAAAAAATAAGAAACAAAAATATCAGCATAGGAGAAAAAACAATATTTGTGTTTCCCATGGTTTGTAAAATGTCTAAACGTACATTAAAACAGCACTAATTATAATTTTATTTAAAACTTAATAGAATAATTCAATAAAAACCCATATAATAAATCACACAAAGCTTAAAAACCTACATAATCTTCCATTGACATATGATTATTGCTACCTCATCAGATAGGCATAAAATACAGCTAACATATTCTTAACAAATACCTTAATTGTATTTTTTTCAATATAAATTGATAAAAGACCGTTTGTACATTATTTCTTAAATATCCTCAAACTTATAGCCAAATCGGATGGAGCGTTTTTGAAAAATAAACATTAACTCTTCACCCTGGTGGAAGCGATTTTAAGTTTGTCATTGAAATTTAACGTTTTTCACTGTCCTAATACTACAACGCTAGTAAATAGTGATGCAGAAGATCATTCATACGATGATGTATCAGAACAACATCAAAATAAATTTATAAAAACAAAATGAAACTTAAACTAATCAAAACGCCAATTTAAATACAGGTATACTTTTATACATTATCTACAAAATTAATTCACTCAGGAAGACTAGTTTAGAATTAAGTAATATCATTTCCACTCCATAAATACAAGAACCCCACCATCAGATTAGCTATATCCCTTGTATATATCCCTATATATGACTATTTGTTTTTTGTTTTTTTGCGAATCAGGTTTCAATCGAATAATTAGACCTTATTCTTAATAAAGCCTCTTTTAAAAAGTAGAAGAAATCGACGAGTATGTAGTTTAGTTAATCTATTATACAGGTATATATATATATATATATATATATATATATATATATATATATATATATATATATATATATATATATATATATATATAATTAATAGATTAGGGACTCCTAGGATTTTGACCTTTCTTGGAACGGATTATTAAAGTTGGTAGAGTATTTTGTCATTGGTCCTTGTAGACCAGAGGAGAGTTGACAGAATATTTCTCACCTAACTCTATCCCTGGCTACAGTTTTGGCAGCTAACTCTTCCACGCAGCCACCAATGATGGTGTCCAGCCAAATCGTTTGTCTTTCCCGTCGTCTTCCTTCTCTATAACCTGATAAAGTATTCCATAATATTTCCAAACCTCTCAAGCAGGAGAAAATTTAGATAGCTAGATAGATAGATAGTAAACTTTATTCTGGGACAAGGTCCCTTATAAATAACAGATATGAACAAAAAAATAAAAACTACATCTGGCCAAAAATTACATTAATCAATATTAAAGAATATATACAATATCTTCAGTGAAATTAAATTAAAACAAGTAAAAATAAAATAAAATTTTGAGAAAAAACGAAATAAAAAAAAATTTAAATGAAAATAAAAATAAAATAAAATAAGCATGGACTGATTTTTAAAATTAAGACTCAATAAATTTTATCAACCATTCACCTCAGTCAAAATCTATTTCACAATATTTATTTTATTGTATAACGTCATTTTGGGATGTGAGAAGGAATTGGTAGAGATGATATTTAAATGAGGACAAGGAAGAGGCATGGCGGATTTCAGATGGCAAGGAATTCCAGAAGGCTGTGGATCGGGAAATAAAGGAATATTCAAACGTCTTAGTTCTATGGGAAGGGATATTTACGCCATAACTGGAATATACAGAGATTTTTTAGTAAAAAGACGGATGGACCAAATATGCAACATCATTGATAAAGAGAAAAAATAAATGTAAAATATTGGTTTCTGCTTATAGTACTATGGCCAAACACTTCAATTATTTTTTTTTTGTCTTTTAGTTGGTTTTCTTAATTTTTATGGACCAAAGAAGTTTCGGAAGATCAACTATGAATGAACAATCATAAGTAATGTAGGAGTTACACTTCAAAATTATAGTTTTCCTCAATTTACTTAATCACCTTTGCTCAGCCTCCACTGGTCTTTAATTAAACAGCGATCCTGCTGAGCGATAGGTGCTGAGATCTCCTAGAGTCCTGGTTTTCTTTTCACCGATGGGGGAAGGCTTAGCTCAGAATCTTCTTGAGTGAATGAGTTTTGTAGATAATGTATAAAGGTATACTTATATGTAAATTGTTGTTTTGATTAGTTTAAATTTCATTTTTTTTATATAAATTTATTTTTATTATTATTTTGCTGTTGTCCTGCTACAACAGCAGTGTATGAATGAGCTCCTGTATCACCGTTAAAGTTGTCGTATTAGGACAGTGAAAAAGATTAAATTTCAATGACAAACGTAAAATCGCTTCCACCAGGGTGAAGAGTTAAGGAAGGGCCTTAACTCTTCACCCTATCATGGGCGGATCTATGGGGGAGGGGCTTTGGGCTGAAGCCCCCCCCCCAAAAAAATGGTAAAATATAATCATGCTTCATAACATATATATAAACATAATATTATCTCTTAAAGTGTTATTATTCGTGTAATTTAATATAAAGGACTTTAGGAATCACTTAAACACCATTTCATATAGATAGTTTCTTTTTTTGTTTTTCAAAGTAATTATCGTTATTTTTAGGAGAAAAAAAAGCTTTCAAGCTGAAGCCCCCACCCAAAAAAAAATTAAATCCTGAATCCGCTAGTGCTTCCTATCATCATCATCTAGATAAAATGAGGAAAATTCAAAACGATACACTTTAAATAAAATGATCTTTATTTACGCGAATAGGCCTTGCTAGTTTTAATCTATGCTGAATTTCCTCTAGTTTGATATAACTGCTAAAGGGTACGTCCAAAGAGATGATTCTCACAGGGGACTTCTAGCCTTATGTTATATCAAAAGAGTTAAAAAATTAAAAGAATGATTTATTGAAGTGAGGTTACAAGAATATTGGATTAATGCTTACAATGGGTTGGTGATGGTTGTCGTGGAGAGCCGCAGTAGCATATGAGACTATAATTGAACTACGCTAGATATGTAACGGATAGATATTTAAAAGAGATTCGATGATGACATCAAAGGGAGAAGGGAAGAGTCCTATGGTTCTGAGGGAATCAGTCATCTGGGAAAGTAAACGGAAAGGGAGGAGATTTGGAAGGTCAATGATTATCATGATTATGGTGGTCCTTTATTATCTCTTCATCTGAGAAATACCAATATTCATCTTCAACAAATTCTTTCCAAAACTCTGAACACCTGTGACCCACGGAATCAAACCTGTGAACACTTCATGACTGATCTTAATTTGCTAATCATAAAGGTCGGCAGCAATCTCGACAATGTCCTTAGTTACATAGAGTAGTATTATTCAATAAAAAAATGTTTAGAGAATTAACTGAATAATAAATTGTCTTTAAATTTCATTTACATATCTTACTAGCAAAAGGAACTAGAAAAAAAAATACTTGGTTGGCTTGTAATCCCAGCTGTAACAATCCTTACTCAATGGGCTTTAAGAATTAAGTAACTCCTGTTCTTCTCAAAGGGATGAAGAAAATAAAAATAGCCCGATCCGAAGGGTAGATTATTAGATAGTAACCTGAGTTTTACCTTTTCAATTTTCCGCTCCACTGAGTCGTTGAATAAACAGTATACTTCCATCTTATAAAATCGATATGAATTATTCGACATATTTCAACGTTCCCAGAGGAGGAGTAGTCATTACTTAACTTACACAAGTTAGTTCCATATTTTCTGTAAGCTTGTTGTATTTTTAAACTGTAGACAATTTACTTTAATTATCTATAAAGGAAGGAGATGGTCCGGGGTTGCGGTCATAAATAGGGTAAATAGTGGTAAAACTATTTTATTGAAAGCCAACATTTCGACTCGACTTTGCAGATATGGTGTGTTCATCTAGGAGTTTCACTTAGAACTGAACTAAGTGAAACTCCTATTTGTTTCAGTTCTAAGTGAAACTCCAAGATGAACACACATCCCTGATGAAGACCTGCAAAGTCGGGTCGAAACGTTGGCTTTCAATAAAATAGTTTTACCACTATTTAGCCTATTTATGACCGCAACCCCGGACCATGTCCTTCCTTTATAATGCAACGGTCAACTATTAAATATTCAACTTAATTAACTATGTTTATTGTCAGCCCCACTTTTAAAAAATTAAAATGAAATAATAATGTGAGTCCTGTCCCAAAAACAATCAGATTCCTGCTGACCTTTTGACTTTATTTCCATATAAAATATAAAATCTTGCTGCCCAATTATATTGGGTTGCTATACATACAACATACTCGTTAATTCATAGGACATTAAATAAACTTATATATAAATGTACAGAAGTGGTTAGTTTATATGAGTATAATAAATATATATATATATATATATATATATATATATATATATATATATATATTTATATATTTATATATAAACATTCATTTGGTGTCATTTATCATCAAAGGATAGTGCTGTTCTTTGCTAGCGACATTACAAGAATTTCCTACTCTCGATGCCACTCAATACATCTATTGTTTTTTAATTACTATTATTTTTTCTTTACAATTAAATCATTACGTATAGTTACGTCAATTTAGATGTATTTACATAGTGTTTAGCATTTATATACTTCGACATTTTATATGGACAGATTCATTAAGCTTTATTTTTTCTTAGTGGAAACTCAGAGCTTATTAAAAAGAAGAATTTAATTTATTTTTTCTTTCTTAATTTCTTAGAAGTGTGTATTTATATTGTTTTACCATTCTGTATAGTTTTAAGAGTTTTGTACATAGATATAAGTGTTTTCTTTCTTTATTTATTTTTTAATAACTTAGGCCAGAGGTAATCTTTTATTTTTTTTCAATGTTGTTATTCTCGAGGCGCTTTATCACATAAATTAGTCATTTTCTATCCATCTATCCAAGTATCGTCAACAATCGGTTCGCCAATAGATTTTTAAAACTCATGAATAGTACATGTCCGTGAAGTGTAATATTGTCAATCTCTTGTCCTGTACATGTCTCAATATTAGTAATTTATTATGACCATTTTTCGTAGTATATACAATTACTGAAAAAAAAAATATATATATATATATTATTTTCTTCTGGGTCTCCAACACTTGCTCGGTTATTCATCATACCAATTGCAAGCTTAACTAACAAGTTATAGTAATGAAACCACCAATATACATTAAACGACCGTAGTCAAAGTGGAAAAAGACGAGGGACGTTATAAGGAGCTATTTGGACTTTTAAGGAACAGAATCATGGAACCTTAGGTGTTGTTTATGGACAATTATGGATCGAGTGATCTGGGAGTCATAATTATTTCAGGGCACGTTACTTCAAGGTGTTTGACTTATTTAGAGATAATAAGCTTTGGAAACTATACCCCATGATATCCCTGAGGATACATAGTTAGCATGAATGTTTTTCATCTTATTATTATGAATGGCTTTTTCCACTATTGAGGTTTTCCTTGACCTAAGAGTCTTTTTAGAATATTTGTCCATTGTTCTCGATTCATGGTTAATTCTTCTCAGATACCATGTCTCTCCAGGCATTCTTCAACCGCGTCTTTCCATTTATCTTCGGTCTTCCTTTTTTCCTTCTTTCTACTTCCACTACCATACTTATTTTTGGAAATCATCCTGCAGGCATTCTTTTAGCATGCCTAAACCACGTCTCTGTTTTCTTTAATGTCTACAGGAATGTCGTTTTTCTCCTCCAACAGTTCCAGAATTCTTTCCCTTCTGGATTTTCTAGCAATCTTTTTCGTTACCAGTCATTAATGACCATGTTTCCTATCCAAATTTATAGATTCGAATATATATACTGTTTATTAGCCTTTTAGACTAGGCTGTATACTCGAACTTCATTGCCATGAAATATTTGAGCATTACCGTTACTTTTCTGCCTTCTCCGTTCTATATCACTAGTGGAGGTCCCTTCAGTAATGAATATTTACCCCAGGTATTTGAACTTATCCACTGTTTTAACATCTTTTTCCGTCGACTTGTTATCTGTAGAAGTGCCGAGGTCCTCTGCCCTTTTAAAATTAATTTTTAATACTCAATTTTCATATGATCCCATCACTTTTCTAGACATGTAGTTTATGTCCACTCAATCTTGGGCAAAGGATTACTTTATCATCAGCAAACATCAAGTTTTTGATGTGTACATGTTTCATCTTCCAATTGATTGTAAAATACCAGTTTTCTTGAACCAACGCTTACCTGCTTAAGCGAATGATTTAGGAGATGCGTTAAGGAATTGGTAGCGGTTGGGGGGAGGGGGAAGGATAGCCGCTGGGGCCGAAGCCGCCTAGGATGGGCCCTGCTACGGAATTAAGAGCCTGATCTAATTACAGTGGGCCCGGCATTTAGCTACATATCAGCTCCCGTTGGATTAGGTTAGGCTTGACAATCCCTTGCCTCCGGGTCCTCCCCCCGATTGGATTATATATTTCGAAGCCACTTCTCCTCCACCCACCCCTAGCTCCACCCCTTCTCGATTAAGTTCACCGACCTGGGAAGGGGTTGTTCCCCTCACACCGCTCATTAACTTATTTAAGGAAGAAATTTATGTTTGAGACCGCTTTGTGCGCCGCATTCTTTCCCCTGGGGTTAGCGCCTATTTACATCCTAAAGGCCATCCATCTCTTTCCGTCAAAATCTCATTTGTATGTCGTTTGACAGCGAGTGCTGGTCATCTTCAAAGGCTTCAACAAGATTCTTTTTTTTTTTTTTCTATCTTGAAAACTACAGGCATTTTGAAAAACTTATAACACATGAAGTCTCTTCGTTCTAAAGATCTAATTAGTGTTGCCCAAATACGAGACTAAGATACGAGACCAGTCTTGGTCTTGCAAACTCAGTCTTAGTCTTGCGCAAGAGTCTTGCAGTTACCTATTAGCTTATTACTATATACATATTACTGTAATTTTTTATATAGGAGAAACCTAACTAAGCCTGAATGAAACATTGGATGAGTTAAATACAAAAGTATTTTAGTTATACCAATTCTTTACATAAAGTATTCCTTAAATTTCATTTAAACAATTTTATTCGATTTTGTTTACCAGTCTTGGTATTGGTCTTGCAATAGTTAGGCGGTCTTGGTCTTGCACTTTGCACTTTTGGGCAACACTAGATCTAATAGTCAGCGAGCATCTAAATTTTTTTTTAAGTGGGGTAGGGCACCACTACGGGTTGAAATTTTTTAAAGGAAAAGATGTTATAATAAAAGTTCTTAAGAACTTATTTGGAATAAAGTTCTAGAATTATGGTAAAAGTTCAACTTTTATTTATTCAAGTTTTAAAAAAAAAGTTACCTTTAATGAAAAATAAACAGTGATTGAGCTTAGACCAGAGTCATAATTTATCTTAAATAAATTATTTGATTCTGATTTGATTGTGTAGCTAAGGAAAAAAGTCGTTTTTTAGGTAGACTTTTTGGCGATATCAACAGAACTTTTAAATAAAAGTTTTCTATTTTAAATATTAGCATAAATATTAAAACATTTTCTTGAAAAGTTGCAAGGGAAAAAGTTCTAGCTCCGAAATACCCGATTTTTTTATTTTAATGAAATTTACATCTGCATTACATGAAAAATACAACAAGTAAATGTGACATCGGTAACATGACACGTACAACATGAAGAGAAACTACCCATTGGTAGAACTCAAATTAAAGTTCTATATTAGAAGGTCCCGAGACAATCATCTTTTCAGACGCCTCGGAGGATTATCAGGAATAGAAGAGGAAGCAAGATTGGAAACAAGAGGGTTCGGATGGTTCAGAACTTTATTATGGAAGGATAGGTATCTGAATTGGGCTAAATCGGAAACATATGGTATACCCGGAAAAAAAAAATGAAAATAAAGATTCCAGCCAAACCGAAAGTGATTAAAGATAAAAGATAAAATTTCATTTCAAGCCCTACCAATAACACCAAATTTTAGTATAAAGTTGGTTGGTTGGAAACTAATTAAAACGATACCAGCAAGATGATATGACCAATTCGAAAAGATAGAAACTTTCATGTCTTCAAGTAGTTGTATGCCGTTTTCGTCAATCCAAATACTACTACCTTGTTTTGAAATATATGTATATTTGCCTTGCCTGCCTGACGGACATCTTCCGTTGTATACCAAAAGGTCTGACGGTTTCATGGTCTGAAAATTTGCTCCTTTAAATCCATCAGGGAAGTAATGAGAATATTTTCTACTTCATCCACGGTAGAGTCTGCCTCTTACTTTAAAAAGCACACTTCAGTTGAATAAGTTTTTATCTATACCCTTTAATTTTTTATTTTAATGGAATTTACAACTGTATTACATAGAGAATACAATAAGTAAAAGAGAAATTTGTAACATGGCATGTACAACATGAAGAGAAACTACCCATTGGTAGAACTCAAATTAAAGTTCTATATTAGAAGATCCCGAGGCCATCTTCTTTTCAGACGCCTCGGAGGGTTATCAGGGATCGAGGAGGAAGCAAGGTTTGAAACGAGAGGATTCGGATGGTTCTGCAGTTTGTTGTGGAAGGAAAGGTATCTGGATTGGGCCAGATCGGAAACATGGAACATTAAGGTCTTTATGGATGATTTTATTTGTGACAAAGTAAGGAGCGTTGAGGATTTTACGAAAGATTTTGGATACGAGAGGAATTCGATGGTTTAGTGGAGCCCCAAAGCTCAATTCCGTAAGTCCAAATAGGTCTTATTATTGTCATATATACGAGTCGTTTATAATTGATTGAAAGCTTAGATCGTTTTTCTAGTAAGTGCTGCAGTAGTCGAAAACGTCGGGCGGTTTCTAGTCGTTTCAGTCTGGTATGGGGGTTCCAAGTGAGTCGTTTGTCAAGGTAGAGTCCTAAGTAGCGGATTTGCTCAACAGGAATAAGTGAAGTATTATTGAAGGATACTGTAGGACAAGAGGTCATAGGTTTACGACGGAGGGTAAAGGTGATTTGATGGGATTTGTTGGAATTTATTTTTATTCTCCAATCTTTACACCATTCTTCAAGGCTTGTGATATGTGATTGAAGAGTTTGGGATGCAATTAAAGGATCGTTATTAACTGATAGGATACACGTGTCATCGGCATAGGTGGTGATGACAGTGTTGGATTGGGTTGTGATGTCAGCTGTATAAACTGTGTAAAGGATAGGACCTAGGATACTACCTTGAGGAACACCGGCAGACTGAGTAAAAAGAGATGAATAAGCATTGTTATGATTGACTTTGAAGTATCTGTCAGTAAGGTACCCTTTAATTTAGTTTAAGACCTGTTTAACTTCTCTATCTTCTGGCAGTCTGTCGTGATCGATTCTGATATTTTTATTCGCAAAGGCGTCTTTATTTTTCATTACCGCATGTTATTATTCAGATACCAAAATTGGTCTTGAAACGTTTTAATATATTTCAAGTTAAACTTTTTTCGGGGAGGGGGGAAGGGGGGGGGGAGAGAGTTGAGGTCATGTTTCTTCTCCATCTCTCCTCGATGCTACGCCTATCACCAAATTCACTCACTTCAATGATCGAAACATAACACTCAACCCGATCTGTGTTGATGCTTTGTACGTTTTCCGTCATCTTCAAAAGAACCTTTGAGAATAAAAACATTTTTCTTCAGCAACTCACTTTCAGCTCATTTTAGGAGAAGAATAAATAAAATATTAATTTTATAGTATTTTAAGTTTTTATAGTTCTCTGTTACTGTTATTATTTTATTCATAATTTCCTAACTTTGTTACCGCTACTTTCTGTTCCTAAGTTTTTTATCGTTACTTTATATTTGCTTTAAATTTATTCTACCTACTTTTAGTTTATTTTACCTGCATTTTTTCATACTATACCTTTCACCTACATATTATTATTTGTTTTAAACGTTAATAGTTTCTTATACCCATTGTTATCAGTTTTTTTTTCTTAGCTCTGAGTAAAGCCTGAACTTTGGGCCGAAACGTCGGCAAAAATAAATATAATTTATTTATTTTTACATTTATTTTTTTTTACTGGGCACCTCAACCAATCTTCTCTTCAATTATTCACTACAGTCAACCATCAATCCATAATTATTAATATAAATGTTTAAAAAATTTAGTTTTCTTCATGTTTTAAAGGTAAAATTTTGGAAAATTGTAGTTACAATGAGATATAGGGCTGTTATAATTTGTAAAAAACATATATTTTTTTTTTTATTGGATAATGATACAATCTGTTACTGGGAGGACAATTGGTATTAACGCTGTAATTATTCATTCATACAATATATGCAAAATAGAGAAATGACTATAAATAAAAAAGTAATAAAAAATAAATTTAAATCATCATACCAGACTGATACGACAAGAAACCGCTCGACGTTTCCGATTACTTCAGCACTTACTAGACAAACGCTCTAAACTTCCAATTAATTACATAAGACTCATATACATGACTATAATAAAGCCTATTTGGACGGAGTTGAGCTATGGGGCTCCACTAAACCATCGAATTCTTCTCCTATCCAATCCTTACAATCCAAAATCCTTCGTAAAATCCTCAGTGCTCCCTACTTTGTTTCAAATAAAACCATCCATAATGACCTTAATGTTTCAGATCTCGCCCAATCCAGATACCTATCCTTCCATAATAAACTTCAGAATCATCCCAACCCTCTCGTTTCTAACCTTGCTTCCTCTTCAATTCCTGATAACCCTCCGAGGAGTCTGAAAAGAAGATGGTGACGTGATATCCTAATGTAGACATATCATTAGGATGTCATTGAGTAGTTTCCCAATAAGTGTTTTCACGTCATTATATCCATATGTTCAAATTTACTAAATGTATTTCTTTTATACAGTTGTAAATATCATTAAGAAATAAAAAAAAAAATTAAATAAAAAATAACATTAAAAAGTAAATACATTGGAAAGATAAGTAAAATAAAATAAATCTTCTTAAACACAGTCATAACTTTGTACAATATTTACATCTGCCCAGAAAATTCTGAACCAAACTTTGTCCACCACAATGGGGAAGGAAAAGCAGGACTCGAGGAGATACCAGTGCGTCTCTTCTCCAGCCTGAGGTCGTCACCGGGAACTATAGATATGTCGGTTGTATCACCCAAACAAAAAATGTCAAATTTCCTACATCCATACTGAAAAATTTTAATTACTGCCAATAGATGCCGATAAATATTGAAATATCTATTTCAGGAATAGTGGTGGCCTGCAAACTGCAAACATCACTTTCTGTTCAAATAAGTATTCCTGAATGCAGTATCATCTAAAGCGTAAAAGCTAGTATTTTGAACAATGCGACAATCGATAAAAAAAAATATAATTATAATGCTCATTTTTAGTTAAGCACTGACTGAATTATGTTAATTTCATATATTTATTTTAGAAAGTCAGTGTACTAAATTGATGTCAACAGGAAATAGTCTCGTGTGTATTGAAATTCCATTTCCAAAAGTTATTTGTATCGGTCTGTGTATGGGATTTCGTTTTGCCAGTATTTATACTAAAGGGAATAGAGAGGACAAAAGGTTATTGAAGCTCCTGATACAATTCCTTTTGCATATCGGGGACTTCGCCAACCGGCATCTGGGTCCCCAATTTTCACAGCCTCTGTCCTCCTCTCCTCATGCCCGATGGTAATTGGGATTTGGAAAACGATTCCGGTATATAAATATATCCTATAACTTGCTTCCTGATGAATTACTTATTAAATGAAATGATTATTTATTAGTAACAAATTTCAAGTTGATTCTGTTGCAAGTTGTTTACCTACTTACAATACAATACTTTATATATATATATATATATATATATATATATATATATATATATATATATATATATATATATATATATATAAATATATTATAAATGGAAAAATCCAAACTACAAGTTATGAGTCTCCAACGTACAGGTTAATAGCCAACGTTTCTCCAATTCAGGCATAATCAGGACAGAAAAAACAAGATCACACATACCCTAAAAGAACAAATAAATAGGGGAGAAAAAATGCAGTTGACATCTCACGAAGCCCTCCAAATTCAGTACCGTAAGATAGGGTAGCTTTGGGAAAACGGGTAAAATTTAGTTTCTGGTGGATGCGCTGAGTTGGTTCAGTCTGCAAAAACGAGCTTTGTGTAGGCATGTACTGCGCTACTACCTTGCGGAAGTTTGAGAATCCTAGTTCACTAACGCTCCATGTACAGTTAGGTTTTATTTATTTCCTTTGCTTTTTTTTGTTTGTTTTCACGTAACTTTCGCTTGTGTATCAAGAGTAGTATGCCAAAGGCGGTAGGGCAGTTCATGCACTGTCCATGCTGACTGAACCAACACAATGTACCGACCACGGAATCACCACAAACTAAAATTTACCCGTTGTCCTAAAGGTACCCAACCAGTCCCAAAGTTATCCTATCTTACGCATTTGGATGACCTCGTTAGATGTCGATAATTTTTTTCTTTTCAATAATAATAATAAAAGGCTTAGCGAACCCGAATGTTCGATGCCGACACCACCAATCGCTTATTAGACACTTCCCTCCATCGTTCGCCGTCCATACCTAGTCCCTTCAGATCGGCTTTAATGCTATCTTCCCACCTTCGCTTCGGTCTACCTCTCGGACGTTTACCGTTCGGTACAGCAAATATTAACCTTTTAAGAATTCTTTCGTTACAGCAAATATTAACATTTTAAGAATTCTTTCGTTACAGCAAATATTAACCTTTTAAGAATTCTTTCCTTACTAAGCCCAACAATTTTACAGGCCCATTTGATTCGCCGGAATGAAATCACCTCAATTATATTATCGGAATATAGTTCACGCAATTCGGCGTTGTGTACCCGTCTGAATTCTCCGGTTAATTCATCCTTCTTCGGTCCGAATATTCTACGCAATACTTTATTTTCAAAAACCTTAAGACGTTGCTCATCCCTTAATGTAAGGAATTTTTCTTTTCAAATCCTCAAATATTTTTATTTATGTCAATTTTTATTATTCCTAGCCATCTTACCATCCTCGCCTTCATATCTTGAGATATTGAGTGACTATTTATATAAGGACTCTTTTTTCATCTGCAATGAAACTACTATAACTGTACTCGTTTGCAGAAGTTGATATTCAATGGGAATGTACCGTATTGATGGTTTAGTACCGAAAGAATTTATTTAATAAATGTTTTCTGATATATTTGATCTCTTATCTCGCCGTAGATAATAAAGCAAATGGCAAATACATGTTACAGTATACATTAAATATACTCTTTCGGTCCTAAACCATCGACACGCTGCGTTCCTTTTGAATATTAACTATCTATAAACTTTCAGTCCTTAAGTAAATAGTGGCTAAAATATTAACTCACTTGTTTGGTCATATCGGGCCGTAATGGAATTTACGTATGTTTTAACAAATTAAAACATTTTCAGCCGATCAACATCTTTTGTTATTCAAGCAAAACTAGGTTCAGTACGCAATTTCGAACACTCGACTATAGTTAATTTGATATTAATTATTTTAATATTCGATGACTCAAACTATTGCACCTAGCACAAAATAAATGCTGTATAAAGATAATTATTTAAAAAAGTTCTGGGGGGGGAGATGGGGGGGGGGCAAGTGGTTAGATAGGCGAAGGTTAAAGACAGATAGGCCCCTGAATGTGATAATTCCCTGGCCGCTGGCAGGTTGGTCGAGATTGTGAGGTTTCGCCGCTTCCCATCTGTTCGCCTCCCACAAAAAAACTCGCCCGCCTCAGCCAACGATTAATAAACCCCCCTTCGTTTTCCCTTCCTTTATCCTCCTATCCACTCTATTTATCTCTCAGCCTTTTTAGTGATTAGATAATCAATAGTTCGATTAACAAAAGTGTATTGATATTTCGAATCGTCAAGAAAATATCCCCTAGTATTAACAAGCTTGTAAACATAAAGCAGGGGAGACTGTTCTCATTTTTCGTCTTCAATCAAGTAAAACTATTGTTATTAAACAGATATCAGCTTTTATTAGTTCAATTGTCTATAGTAAGGGGTTAACGGAAACCATACATACCTATGACATAGCAGAAAGGTATTAAATTTTTGGATAGCTAGGTACGGTTTCTTATTAACATCTGAATATGGTAATTTTTATTAGAGAGGTGTAAAATATTTTTAAATTTGGCAATTGAAACTGAGATTGTTAATAAAATTAATAAATAAATAAAAAAGTAAAACTGTTGAAAAATAACTTAATATAATGTCTTGATGTGTTTACTGAAATTAGGCCGCTTAAGCTATCTGATTGTTAAGAACTATTGCACATATGGATTATGACATATTCTCATACGAGGGCTTTAAGAGAATGCATTCAGCTTATTCATAGTATACTAGTATGTTTCAATATTTTTAATATCTCTGGTTTCGTTTTTTATGGGTACCATACTATGAAAATGTGAATAAGTGATATAAAAATAAATTGTATGGTGGCAAAAGGATAATAGTGTGTTTCTTAAATTAATTGTTTTTAACAAATGGCTGTTTGGGAGCCATTTTGGGAGTTTTCATTTAATCGTTCCCAATTTTGTTGGTAACCAGTTGGATACGTTAATAATGTATGGATAAACGGTAACCAATTGGACTTAGTAACGAGAGAATTCCTAAAAGGTTAATATTTGCTGTGCCGAATGGTAAGCGTCCGAGGGGTAGACCGAAGCGAAGGTGGGAAGATTGCATTAAAGCCGATCTGAAGGGACTGGGTTTGGACGGCGAAAGGCGGAGGGAGGTGTGTAATAAGCGATTGGTGGTGTCGGCATCGAACCTTCGGGTTCGCTAAGCCTTTTTATTATTATTATTTAACCAGTTGGATAGATGATATATGTTTTTTATAGTAAAGTGTACACTTTACCATTTATTATTATTTTTTTAAATATTACAATCTGTCACAAATAAGGACATTTATAATAGTTTTCAGAGAGCACATTAACGCCATATCAACTATAAATAAAAACATATAATACAGAAAAAACAATAATACTAAAAGTAAATGTATATAAAATAAACCAAACAAAAAGAAACTGAACTAATAAAAACAACTTTTTTTTTGGTCTTCCTCGCCGTTAAGGCTATACGGGTTTTCCCGGGCCAGGGAGTGTGGGCGGGGATTTAAAAGACGCCTTGGCACCGGGACGCGAACTCCTGACTATTTTTGTATCATTTATCATATATCAGGTTGCCGGGCAACGGTGGTGCTGTGCACAACGCGCTAGCCCATTCGGCCACCCCGCCCACTAAAAAAAAAAATAGGAAATTATTCTCCCAAGATCTCCGATCCAAGTCTTTTTCTCCACTCGAGGAAGGAAAGGCAGGACTCTAGAAGATCCCAGCGCCTCTAAATCAGCCGCATTACTGGTATTAAGTTGGTCATTTATAAAAGCTAAAATTTCGTCCATAGGCACAATTGCTATCTCACAGGAGCAAATTATAAAAAAAAGTTAAATGTCACAACAGACACCACCAACGACGGTCTTGACAGTGCTTGGCAGTGATAAGTTAAAAAATACACCAAAATTGATAAATAAAATTAAAACAATTTGATCGGTGATAACTAATAAGGCATAATCATTTATATAAAAATCAACTTCTGGTCTTCCTCTAGCGTTTTCTGAATATCTAAAAACGAAAAAAAAAATTTACTTGTGTCACAACGTTAGATTTTACCATTCCTTCAAGTCTTCCGCGTTTAAAAATTTCAAGAGATCCGTCATATGTGCGTTGGTGTTCTCTTTCACCGCATCATACCTCATCTGATGAAGAAAATCGATAAATACACTTCAGGCAGACTGTGATTCATAGTTCCTATGGGAGATTGGCGATTGCGATTCAATTCAACCTATTGTGAATTACCAACCTCAAAACATCCTAAACCGATAGCTGCTTCATATAAACATTAGAGCGGTTCCAAGATGCTAATGGCTGGAGGCGATTAGCATAACCCTCTGGAGAATACAATTCCATCGAGTTGGGGATAATCCGAGGTATTCACTATTCATCATTATGCGGAGCGAGATGATGGAGGAGCTGGAGAGGCCTGGATTGGAGCGATGCCAGCCGCCGGCGGAGCACCTTACCAACACCTTTATATTTAGTCCTTCCCGAGCTTGTCCCTACGTCCCTTCCTCCTCTTCTCTGAGCTCTTTGAATTTAAACGAATCATCGACTCATCAGAAAGATATTTTAATCATCGCACAGTGGGGCGAAACGCTAGGTTCTCTGGACATAGGTTTTTCACCCAGATACCCAGTTATTATAATTTTTATGGGGTTCATTATCTTATGTAATTTTTCATATCGAATGAAATGGTAAAGTACGTTTGGTGGTAGGAGTAACATTTGTTTATAGTTTCTGTCCTAATCTATACAAATTTCAAATCAGTCAATTAAAAAAAAAAAAAAATGCTTAAAATAAATATCCTCTACAACCGCAGTATTTTTTTAAATTATATATAAATAAACATAGTCTACTTCTATTCTGATTATAATTTTATCATATCCTTACATAAGTACATTTAGTAAATTTTGGTCATATATAATATAATATATTTTACTAATGACTAATGAACAGCTGCGTAAGATTTGTTATCGGGGCCCCAAGATACTCCCATGTTTCTCACCACTACGCTGAGTTAAAGTGGCTTTTCCCCTCCTTCCGAAGACAATATTTCCTAGGTAAGTTCCTCTAAAAAATCATCAACAACCATCGTCCTTCTTACGCCTACAACCTTCTCCAGTTCAAATCCTCAGTCCATTCCCTGTCCACAAGATCTCGACCTTCTAACCTTTACATGCCTTCTCACAGATCTGCTTCATTCCAAAATTCCTTCATTGTTCGCTCTGTAAATTTCTGGAATTCCCTCCCTATCAAAATTCGACATTCCCCATCCATATCCACATTCAAAACCCTTCTATTCCAAAAACAGTCAGATAGTTGCTAACCATTCGAGCTGATTTTAATAGAGAATTTGTTATATTTTATTTTTTAATTCTTTATTATTTTCTTAAGAGTGTATACTGGTCTATCAGTGCAAATAGCTTTAAGTGTCTTGTCATAGTATTAATTGTTTTGTATATAGTTTCGTTTGTTTTGTATATAGAATGTTTACCTTATATTTTCTTTACATTATTTCTTTTTTTCGATTGATTTTATTTTGGCCAGATGTAATCTTTTTATTTTGTTCTATTTTGTTATTCTCAAGGGACTGTGTCCCAGAATAAAATTATTTTTCTATTCTATTCTATTCTATATTTATAAAGGAAAACTGATAGTTGATTTATAGAATAAGAAGTAGTCTTGTACGTCATAAAAATGTAGTATTTCAAGTGCTTCAATATTTTCATCTTTTATATTACAGTCACATTGGTAATACCAGCGATGCGGATGAGTAAAAGCCTCTGGGATCTCCTAGAGTCCTGCCTTTCCCTCCACGAGTGTGGGGAAAGGCTAGGCTCGGAGTCCTTGATTGAATTAATATTGTATAAAATCATGTGTGTATTTAAGTATTTATTTTGTTAGATTAGTTTATTTTTGTTTAGTTTAGGATCTTTTAATTTGTATACATTTAATTTTAGTATTATTGTATTGCTGTTTATTTATTTGTATTTATTGTGCATAGTATGAATGAGCTACTCTTTATTACTATTACTATTGTCCTTAAATGTGACAGATTGTAATCTATCTCAATAAAAAAATATCCAACAAAAAAATATTATAGTCATATAATTTTCGAGTTTTTGTTAGTTTTACCTGACTTTCCATTGTGCATGGGTTCATTGTATACTACATGACCTGATGTTTTTACTTTCACATAATTTTTATTCATTCGTTATCTGGTTCGAAGCAATCGTTTCTTTGTGGCATATATTTCTGTCATGTTATCGGGGATCTACTATTCTTGCGTGTGGTTAGACACTAAACTCAGTATTTTATGAGAGTGTAAATACAGTGCCATGAAAACGAGTGCCAAGAATACTTGTTTATGATTTTCATCTTTCATTAGGTTACCCATTATATATTTAATAATCAATAAGTAGTATCCTTTTATTCATCTCAATAAAAGATACAAAGCAATAAAATTATTTATTTACAATAAAAACTTTTATTACGTTATAACACATATTTTGTAACGTTTCGGCCATATTTCAGTCATTTTCGATCATATCACCTCTAGTTACTGTTTACCACACTAATAAAGAACTTTCCATTTACGCATTTATTTAATAATAAAAAAAAAAAAACTGCCTCAGTTTTTAACCTATATAAATTTATTTATATTTTTTTTAATTCATTGATATGTACAACTGTATTATAAAAAAAAATATAACTAGTAAATGTGCGCTCAGAAATATAATAACATGAAATTGCTTGTTAAGAAACTACCCACTGGTCTCAAATAATAAATTTACACTACAAGATCACGAGGCCATCTTCTTATCAGGGATCGAGGAGGAAGCAAGGCTTAAAACAAGAGGTTTCGGATGGCTCTGAAGTTTGTTATGGAAGGATAGGTATCTGGATTGGGCCAAATCGGGAACATATGGAACATTAAGGTGATTATGGATGATTTTATTTCTGACAAAGTAAGGAGCGTTGGATTGTAAGGATTGGATACAAGAGGAATTAGAGTTTAGTGGAGCCATATTAAAATAAACTACATTTTTCTTTAGCTAATTTTTTTTTTAATATTATTGAATTTTTGAGATATAAAATATGTATTCAATAATAAAGGAATTTTCATAAAAGAATTACTTGAATCGTAAGATAATTTGATCACAAAACCTAGAGAAAACGTGTTTGACCTTTATCACCTAGTTATTGGGACATGTGGGAGTGTATGTCACGTCCACTAGTTTTGTAGGCCACCTTTTTTCTCGATTTCGTGATCAAATTATCTTACGATTCAAATGGAAAGAAGCGTTCTTGAGTGTTTTGTACCTCATCAAATAGACGAAGTTAACCGATCTCCAGATTGAAAACTTTTCATTTCTGAGAATTTTCGTAAATTAAAAAGTTGTTTACTATGAAGCAATTTACGAAGTTTTAGAGGGACTTTAATAATTTGATAAAAAGGGGTCTGTACTGCGGGCTAACAGAGGGTGCAAGGCAAGTGAAACTTTTCAAAAAATATTTTTTAAAAAAATCAGGTAATACCGTACAATAGATTTTGTTGGTAGACACCCTGATAAATATAGGCTCCTCGTGATGGAAGTGGTGGGATAATCCATGCGATTGGGCGGAGGTGTTAGATATCTGCTAACCACATTAAGTTAACCTCATTCAATAACCTCTAACAGGTAGTAGGTTCGCACCTTCCTCAACCACCACATCCTGTCACGTGAGCGGTGATCATACACATCCAGTTAATGATGTCTCCTTTAGTTGGAGTATGCTACTGAACAAAAAAGAAAAAGCATTTTTTTTTTTTTATATATTTGTAATTTTTAACACATCAAACAATTTTCTTTAAAAATAATATATTTTTTTATTGATCCGTTATTACGATAATATTTTTCATACATGGTAATAAAGAAATAAAAACAATTGTAAAATAAACAGATTATTTCAAAAATAAAATGTCGTCACAGAATCTCAATATAATAAAGTTCCTGTTAACCGAGTTTATTTTTTTGAGTTTTCTACATAAAGAAAAACCTTTTAAAAAATTATATATTATTTTAGTTGTATATTTATATTATTATATTTCAATATCTTTATATTATAATTATTATAAAATATTTTCTATTTTTTAATATAATATTATATTATATATTTATATTATTCCTTTGCAATTTTCAGATATTGTACTTCAATGGGCATAATTAGTCGAGTAAATTGAACTTCAACAAATCAGGTCAGTGATAATAAATCAGTAACTTATAAAAAGTAATAACAATAAATTGTTAACAGTTATTTTTTTATTAGTAGTTTCCCCTAATAGTGAGTTTCCTTAACCTAAAGTGCTTGGATGGCTTCTTTCCATAATGTCCTATCTAAAGGGGACCCTACACGGTCAATCGGAATTGCACTAATGACGTTTCGAATTGTCGTGTAAGGTTGTTAATGAAGTACTGATGGTGGTGCGCTGCGGATTTCCGAACATCCGGAAATCAAAGGTTCATTCACGAGAAGTGGAGGAGGGACTGAGGTAAAAGTAGTGGGGAGACTAACCATACTGCTGGATAAGTTAGGTTACCTAGGCCTCACAACCATTATAAATTTCTGATTTTCATTATATGTAAATAGTTAAATAATTTCTCATATCCCTTGTTTATAATTTTAAACCATCTTCAACTATTTCTTTTAAATAGTCAAGTGGGCAACAAATTAAAAAAAAAAAATGAGGAAACTTCACAATTTACTTTAGGAAAAAAAGACTTTAACGTTGTGTATATTTATCAGTTCTTTTCCCATTTTCCTCAACAAATTTATTATTTTCGCAATACCTTTCCTTAATTTTTGTAAGTAGTAGACTTATATTTTACTAACTTTTGTCAAAACGATTTTCTATGAGACTAACCTTACTACTAGATAGGTTAGTTTACCTAGGTCTCGTTATTAAGTAAATAATTTCATAAAAGTAAATAGTTGTTTATATCCCTAGTCTATATTATTATTATAACCATTTTCAACTATTTTTTCTTTAAATAGTCAAGTAGGCAATAAATTGAAGAGAAAAAAAAGTGGAAACTTCACATATTTCAGTAATGATTGAACGTGTAAGGGTCTTCATGATCAAAGCGATAGCGGGCAATCTTGGCACTTCTTGTGACGTTCATTCATGAATTACCGTGTAGGGTCTGCTTAAGGTCCATTCTTCCCGTAGACCACGACCTATCATGGATTCCTCCACTTCGTTATCCCAGGTCTTCCTTGGTCTTCCTCGTCTTCTTCTTTTCCAATGTCCACACCACTTCAGGCGTTTTTTCTCAATCTATTCCAAAATGATTATTTTAGCCTCCAAGTAAATATTTTTGATTTACTTTTTAAAAGGAAAAAATAAATTTAAAATACCCGTTCGAAGTTATTGCACAAATATATTTGATGCATTCATTTCGAAACTATATTAAAAATTTGTTCTCTGATTGGTCACTATTTTTGTTTTCTAACTTTTTTTTTTTAATAATAATAATGTAATTTGTTATATTTTGGAGAGTTGAAATTAATTAATGAAATGAAAAATTAATAAATAAATACATATTTAAAACAAATCAATTCATAATGAGTTTTTGATAAATACATGAATATTAGACCAAAAATACTTAGTGGTCAAATATATGATATCATTATTATATTTCTCTAATACTGAAAAGTAGAGGATGCCTATATCATTCGAGCCCATCTACTAAAAAAAAAACCTGGCATAGATTTCAATAATGTTAGCGATACTACGCCAGGTTATTACCATAAGAGTTTATAATAAAGTAATAATTTTTATGTTGCATATATTAACGTTTTAAATACATAATTTAATAATTTATAATTTTATTTTAAATTGTCACAATATTTGAAAAAAAAAATTTCAATTTACTAAAAACTCTTTATCTCTTTTAAACATTCAATCAAATTCATATTTAATTCTATTTAAAAAAAATAATAAAACATCCTGTCCTTAAAACTTTCTTTTTTTATATTTGTATATTCTATAAATATTATTTGTGTATGTATACAATTTAATATAACAAATTATCTATTATTCACCAGTTAATTTATATTTTAATGATAGGATAATTGTGTTCAAGCTCATTAGATTATAATTAAAATATTAAACATTACTATGACTATATCATTATTTTTTTTCCTTTTTTTTTTATTTTTATAAATATCTTTATTTTATTTTCATTGAGTTATTCAGGATTTTTTTTCTAATTGATGACCACAATGTAAATTTGAAATTTACACCGCCTCTTTAAAAACTTATTGATATTTTTAGTACTTGAATATAGTTAATACCTTAATATAACATTATTTACTTTCTTCTAATCTCTAACTTCAACTGTACTGAAGAATTCTTTCTTGCTTAAAGACGTCGGACTAAATTCTGGTATATTTTTTTAGTATGAATTTCTTCTATACATTCTCTCAGTTTTATATTTAATTTTTACTAACTTAACTGTTTTCACATATTGGATACGCTTTTATTTTTTATTTTTTTAATTATTATTTTATTTTAATTTCTTATTTTTATTTGGTAGTTATTTTTCTTAGTTATATTTATCTTTTCTTGTAAAACTTTTATGTTCTTTTAAGGACTTGTTTGCTTTCAAAGTTTAGTTTCATGCGCTGAAATAACTCCCCTCATTCCCAACAACGAACTCATTTTAAACTCAGTTCTCGACACTTAACTTGGATACTTTTGCAATTTTATCTTCGTCTTCTTCATATTATAATTTTATTATATAATTCTTTTCCTGTTACATCCTTATTTTATGATTTAAAACTTCTTTCTATTTTCTTTTCTAATATCCATAATTTATTTTCTTTTTATCTTTTACCTCTTCCTACAATTTTTGGCTCTATTTTTATCAGCGTTTTATCAGGCTCTACTTCTATAATATTTTCTTCTTTATTTTTATTTTTTATTATTGGTTGGTCGAATGGCCCAAATAGGGAGTTATGTTGAAAAAATATCGAAATATCGACATTTTTGTCAAATAGCTTTAATATCGATATTAAAAATTAACTATCGAAAACCGATATTAAAAAAAAAATAACCGAACAAAAAATAAAATTGGGAGTATCTACAAGGAAAACCACTTCAAAGGTGAGAACACTGAAATGGCTATATTTTTAGACACATTCATATTTTTCTATCTTATTATTAGTAATATTTTTTATTTTTTCATCTCGGTTTATATTGAAAATGTTTAATAGGTTTCAGTCATTGTTGATTCGCTTTTGATTTACTTATTTTTGTTTCTTAATTTGTATCTCTATTTCTTAATAATAAATATTTTTTAATGGTAAGCATTAATACTTTTATAGGTTTTTCGATAATTCATCCAACATTAATCTTTTTTCATCCTTTAACTTTTTTTATGTTTATGAAATTTAATTAATTGTACCACTATCCCACGAGAGGAAATGATAGAGCTCCTTAACGCTAAAAATTGGTCCTCACTTTGTAAATATATAGTACAAGTCATTGTCATTGAATTGATTACTAGTACAGTACAGTTTCTAGTACAGGAAACAATTAGTCGAACAATTTAATTTTAATTGAACCCTGGGTCTCGATATATAAATATGAAATTTATCACTTTATATATAACTTATTTTTGATTTATTTCTTGGTCGTAATTTTAAATAGTGAATAAGGATGAATAGTATAAATACAAACACTTAGTAATAGATTTGTTGTTGTTTGTTATTGTCATTCAGTAGTAGTTGGTATTATCGTTGAGTGATATTATTTTCTGAATTTTTTTTGTATGATTATAATTATTATGTAATGTATTTGTAATTTGGAAAAAAAAAATTAGTATAATTGAATATGAAAGGCGACGACCCGACGGACGGACCATAGCTGTCGTATATGTTAAAAAAATATATAGAGATTAACAAAGAAAATTTTTATTTGTTTTTTAAATGCTTGTTATGTTATTTTGATTAACAATAAACATTCTTTCTATCCATCTATCTATTTAATTGTTTTGTCTAGTTGCTGGTAATATATTTTTATTTATATGTTAAAAAATATTTTACTTACAAGGAGAGATTATAGGATGTGGGGTCACCGATATCAATGAAACTTTTTTTTTTATGACAGAATATTAGACTCGAAAAATATTAGACCCACGTCTGCGGTTTCGATTGTCAATGCGCTCTAGAAGCCGAGAAATAAAATTATAAAATTTTAACATTTTTTTTAAATATTGTTTGCTAGGTTGTAATATATCAATGGATTTTTTTTTATGTGTGTGTGTAAAATAATAAAAACATACTGAATATGACATCTATTATTTTAAATGTATAGTAAATTACAACACTTAAAAGACCTTCACAGTAAAGTGATCAAAGTAAATTTTTGCCATGAAAGAGCAATTGAGATTGGTTTCTAGCGTCCTTTAAAACTCTAAAATACGAATATATTTTGAAATCTGAAAGTGTAAATGTTAAGACTTGATTTTATTGAAGGATTGAAGAAAATTTCATTTCATGTCGAGAAAATTCATTTTTCGATTGCAATCCTTACTATCCAAAATCCTTCGTAAAATCCTCAACGCTCCTTACTTTGTCAAAAATAAAATCATACATAAAGGCCTTAATGTTCCATATGTTTCCGATTTGGCCCAATCCCGATACCTATCCTTCCATAACAAACTGCAGAACCATCCGAATCCGAACCCTCTCGTTTCAAACCTTGCTTCCTCCTCGATCCCTGATAACCCTCCGAGGCGTCTGAAAAAAATATGGCCTCGGGACCTTCTAATATAGAACTTTAATTTGAGTTCTACCAATGGGTAGTTTCTCTTCATGTTGTTCATGTCATGTTACCAAAGTCACATTTACTTGTTGTATTTTACATGTAATACAGTTGTAAATTTCATTAAAATAAAAAAAAATAAAATAAAAATTTCGATTGACATGAAAATGCTTGTTAATGCGGGAATTTACATTGAAACCTTAAACAACCTAAATTTATTTATATTTTATTACTGTATTTCATGTTGTTTTACGTTTATTACTTTCTCTTTGCAGTTCTCTAATCAGTTTAAAATTTATTTCAGTTTCTATTTCTCTAATATCATATAATTTCTATTACTTTTCTCCGTTTATATTTATTCCAAATTTAATGATGTATTTTTTATGCTTCTACAATAGATTCACATTCCTTGTTCTTTGTAGCTCTGATTAAGGTATACAATCTGAGCCGAAACGTAGGCTTCCAAAATAGTTTTTTATGTTGTTTATTTTATTTTTTCTCATAACTGTTTACTTATATGTGTTAAAAAAAAAATTGGGATAGATCAGTGTTTACTGGAATAGCTTTAGCTACGGCATAAATTATAAAGTTATTAATTTTAAATATTCATTATTATTCATGGCAGAGAAAGTAGCTAAGTCAGCTTAACGAGTTTCCGATAAGGAATTTTCTTTAGAGTTCCCTTGGCTTTCCTTCCCTATACTGTGCATCACTTAAAAATAACCGTTGACCAGGGATTGGAATAGATAATTTTATATTTATTCTTTATTCCATAACGCTATTTTATTTATTCATTGAACAACAATTTATATATTGACGAATAGATAAATAGACGAATATATTACATTCGAATAATGCCCCCATTGGCCCGTGAAAAAATTACCCATTGGTACATCTTTAATGGTTGAAGATTTCGGAACCAACTTCTTTTTATTCTCCTCTGAAGATTTTGGGAATTGGCAAAGGTTTCGACCTATGATGAATATATATAATATTAATATTAATATTATTTATATATATTATGCTATATTAATATTTTATATAAGCATTTTCCAAAGGAATTTGTCTGAAATTTGAGTCGTAGAATACAAAAGTTCAGTTCTTCGTATAATAATTTTAATCACTTTTTATGATATACTTTTAATAATCTACTAATTTTATATATGTGTATTTTTCTTTCAATCCACGTTTTTTGTATATAGATTAATTTATATATAGTTTTTACCATACAATGATGAATATTTATTTAAACCTTTTAAATAACGGGGGCAATTATTGTTATAGTATTAACCATCTGTTTTTTTTTTAAATTAAATCTTCGATAACTATGCACATACTTATATTTATTACTTTTTTTTTTCATTTATCGTTTTACATTTTTTGGATATTTTTTTAATGTTTGAGGCAGAGTTAAACAACAATTTATTTGCTACAGTTATGTTTATTTATCTCTATGATTTCTTTTTTTAATTTAAGTTGTTTTACTCCAATACTTTTTTTAAAACATTTATCCAACCCAATTTATTTAAGTGATACATTGATATAAAAACAAAAACGCCCAATCTATAAATAAATTATCTATTTCAGTCTCCCTAAAAATAATATTTTTTAAAAATGAACTTATAAACTTGTAGAAGTGTCAATTCCAAGATTAGTTATTTTAATCAATTAATTATTTTAAAGCATCGAATGGAAGAGAAAAAAAAAGTATCTGCCTGAAACCAATTCGATTTAATTGGTCATTTTAAATACAAATAAAGGAAATTTCGGCAGAATCTTATCCCCAAACACAGACTAAACGAATCGAGAGAAAAAAATTCTTAACTGATTTCCATATTAAAATTAGAAGAGGGAAACCCTCAGGGTATAGCTTGAGTGCAAATGTGACACAATAAGTATGCAAATATGCCATTATCCGGTTGATTGTGGTGCTTATGAAGGCTTGGCCGAAACCCTTCTTAATTTTTCGTTTAGGAAACTTGATACTTAAAATTAAAAAATTTAATTCAGTATATATATTTTTTTATCGTATATTAATATTTTTTCACTAATAGGGATGTTGAATCTCGGATATTATTTTATAATTACTATTAACTTATAGTTTATTTTATTTATTTTTTTTTTTTCTCTTTTTCTCGCCTCTACCCTAAAGGGTCATTGGCGTTTTCTATATAATTTAAACTCTGTTATAGTAGTTGATAATCCTTAAAAATTTAAACAGGATAGAGACTCTCTCTTCATTGTCTTTTAGTATTTCGTTTAGTGTTTTTTCTAGTTTTATTTTCTCTCTGAGCCTTTCGAATTGGGAACATTCTACTAGAAGGTGTTTCACAGTTTGCGGTGTATTGTTACATTTTTCGCAAGTAGGAGCTTCTAGGCCTCTTAAAAGGTAGCTATGAGTGAACTGGCAGTGCCCAATCCTTAGGCGGCACAGTATAATTTCTTCACGCCTGGACTTTCTGTTGCTAGTGAGCCATTTATCGCAATTGGGTTTCACTTCTTTCAGCTTACACTCTTTGATCCTCCACTCTTTTTCCCACTCTTCCAGTTGTTTTTTCTTTATTTCGTGTACCCAGTCTTCTAAAGTGATATATTTCACTCTAGTCACTTCCTCTTCTTCTGCTCCACTTCTTGCTAAATGGGCTGCATTGTCAGCTTTTTCATTCCCTAAAATTCCGCAATGAGCTGGTACCCATACCAAGACAACTGTTATAGTTTATTTATATTATCAATTTTACATAAATACACCAAGTAGAATATAAATCCCTCAGAAAAGCAGGAATTTCAAGTTTTGTATTTTTTGAAAGTAAGTCGCCTTTTTAGTTGAAAGGGAAGCGATTACTGAATTTTGGTAATTACCAATCGGTGTGTAGTAAACCCTTTTCATCAAACGCAAGTTACAAGGAAAGTTACTAATGTGGGATTACCGATTTCAATGAAGCTTTTTTTGGTGAAACTAGGTCGTAAAATATTAGATCCATATCTGAGAGTTCTTGCCAATGCACCCTAGAAGCATTATTATTATATTGTTTTAACTCTTTTAAATCTCTATGTGTATATATATATATATATATATATATATATAATATATATATATATATATATATATATATATATATATAAGGATAAACAAAGATACGGCTGAGCTTCATGCAGCAAACTGGAAAGCATTAGCCCAAGATAGGCAGAGGTGGAGAAGGCTGGTTCAGGCGGCCAAAGATCTACAAGATCTGTAGAGTCAACCGAAAAAAAAATATATATATACACAATATCGTATATTATAAAAAATATTTTTTCTGCAAATTCTCGGAATTGACTTATAAAGTTATAACTGATCTAACGTTTGAACCGTTGAAGATAAACTAGTAGAATAATATATATATATTATTGAAGAAAATTTAATTAGAATAATATTTCTTCCCTTCGACTTAACCATAGAAACTAGCAATCAAGAGTTAGCTTGTTAAATGAAATGAAATGAAATGAAAAAATAATTTTATTCTGGGACTACTGTCCCCTAAGAATAATAACAGAGTTACAAATTTATGTTTCTTAGTTTGACATAATAAAAATACCAACTAATTTATTGTTAATTGTTATTTCAATTGTGCAATGGATTGAAATTAAACATTGTATAGATGCAAGTAATTTTACATGTTAGGGGAAGTTTGAATGTGGAGTAGGTGTTCGAATAGGAGTTGTTTGAAGGAATTTGTGGATGAGGATTGACGCATGGGGGTAGGAAGTGAGTTCCATAAGGAAGCAGCACGAATGACAAAGGATTTGCTAAAGGAGGAAGTTTTATGGGAGGGAATATATAAGTCTATAGGTTGAGACCTAGTATTGAGAGAGTGGATAGAGGAGCGCAGAGTAAGGAGTTCCAGGATGTAGGGAGGGTTTTTGGTTCTGAAGACTTGGAAAAAGAAAACGCCAAGAAGGAATTGTCGTCGGGAAGTAGGATAAAGCCACTTCAACTCGGTGTACCATAGTGAAACATGTGCACGTCTGGGGATCCCGAAAATGAATCTTATGAAACAATTCATGAGTCTTTTTAGTCTCATTTCCAGCCTGGCATATAGCCCTCCAAGCAGCCGTAGTCGAAGTGGGGGAATACAAGGGAGGTTACAAGGAGCTGTATAGTTTTTAGAGGAATACAATCATGGAATCTTAGGAGTTGTTTAAGGGCAGTTATGGGTTTTCGGGTAATCTGGGAGATATGATTATCCCAGGAGAGGTTCTGGTCAAAGGTTACTCCTAGGTTTTTGACTGTAGGGAAAAAATGGATGGGGTGATTATTGAGGTAAAGTAGAGGAAAGTAAGGAAGGGACTGATGAGATTTCTGGACCCGATGATAATAGCCATGGTTTTATCTGCATTCAGCTTTAATTCATTTATTTCTGCCCATCTGTTGATGCAGTCGATGTCCTCTTGTGGCCTCCGGGCAGCCTTAGGCATCTCAGAAGGTTGGAATGATTGGTATATTTGGAAATCATCGGCATATAGGTGGTAATTGGAGTGTTGAATGGCGTTAGGAAGGTCACTAATATAGATGGAGAAAAGGGTCGGGGAGAGTGAGGAACCCTGAGGAACACCTCGCGTTACTTGAAGTGATGATGATGGAGGTTTATTCGGTATTGTAACTGTCTGAGATCGATATACATTTGTATATATAATAAATAAATGTATATATAATAAACATGAGGTATACATTTGTTTCCCACATTTGCGACAGTTGAGGACGGACATCTCTGAAACTAAGCGAGATAGCGAAAAAAAGTATATAATCAATCATATTGCAAATTTTATCAGCTTTAATTTTGTATTGAACGTCTTTGTCAATGCGATGTATAGTGTTCCTGATATAAGCGAAAACCCGAAAAAAGTGACCTAGGCCTTTTTTAATTTTTTATCATCATCCATCAATACTACTAAACTACCAAACGTTTAGGAAAACGTTCTCGTTTAATATGGTTTAAGTCCTTTTATAAAATATTAAGCTGTGATTCCCCTCCAGTTTAGCAAAACAAAATAATGTATTTGAAATTTTATCAACCAAAACTTTATAATATGACATACCTGATTTTATTAAAATTTTTAAACTATAATTGTTTTAAACCTCAATTTATTCGGTATGAATTTAAAGCTCATTTAATAAGCAATTTTTTTTTCTAAATAGGTATTTGTAGTCCATTCGGAGATTATTTACAAAAAAATAGTGAATAATCATGATTTTATGAAAAATAGAACTTAGTGTAGTATAACTGCGTAAAAGATCCATTTAAATGGATTTACTAAAGACAATATCTACTTTCGTTAGAACGTTACATAAACAATTATGAATAACCTTTCAATTTAGTAAAAAACATTTCCGACTTAAAAAAGTAGAGCAATTTCGTAGTTTGGATCAATTTCTGCTCCATATAAAAGTTCCAAAATATAATTTCTTAAATGTCTCCGAAACCATTACTTTTATATAAAAAATATACTGAATAAATTTTATAGAGATTTTAAATTATTTTAATATTGTACTGAACAATATTTTTGATAAATCTCATAGTTTTTGAAATATTCTAAAAAAAAACTAAATAAAACATCAGTTTTCCATAATTCTTCTCTTCCACTGATCGAAAACCGAAGCGGGAAACTTTTGGCACATTTTACCAGTTATTATGGGGAAGGTATTAAATGAACAATGTCGGACAAATTGGATATTTTTTTAATTGGTTGTTTGGGTTTCGAATGGGTTTTCCCTAGTTTTACTGCATTATATAAATTAGGCCAAATCTTTGGCACTTAACAATACACTCCAAATATAAGTAAATCCAGTCTTGAATAAACGGATAGTTAAGTAACATCAGATTTAATTGTATATCTTCCATACTAGGTACATATTTTAAGATCAAATTCCTTCAACTATATTCCTTCTCTCTGTTTTTTTATAAATTAATTTAACATTATATTTAAGTTTATATATATATATATATATATATATATATATATATATATATATATATATATATATTTGTTAGAAATCTCAATAAAATTCCCTGAAATAAATGATGGATAACTGGATGAAATATATATATATATATATATATACACAAGAATACAATAACATGAAACCACTTGTTGAGAAACTACCCACCGGTAGCACTCTAAAAGTGTATTTACAACAGGAGATCTCGAGACCATCTTCTTTTCAGACCTCTCGGATGGTTATCAGGGATCGAGGAGGAAGCAAGGCTAGAACCGAGAGGGATTCGATGGTTCTGAAGTTTGCTATGGAAGGATTTGTATCTAGATTGGGCCAGGTCAGAAACATAAGTAACATTAAGGTCGTCATGGATGATTTTATTTGTGACAAAGTAAGGAGCATTGAGGAATTTACGAATGATTTTGGATTGTAATGATTCGATACGAGAGGAATTCGATGGCTTACTGGAGCCCCAAAGCTCAACTCCTTTAGTCCAAATAGGTCTTATTTTAGTCATGTATATGAGTCTTTTGTAATTAAATGGAAGCTTAGAGCATTTGTCCAGTAAGTGCTAGTCGGAAACGTCGAGCGGCTTCTTGTCGTTTCAGTCTGGTATGAGGATTATGAGCTATCGGATTTGTTCAACGAAATATTTAAAAATTATTTAGACAATTTTTATAAAATGGTGCATGATAGGTAATTTACATTATTTTAAACCAAAATAATAAACATTTATTATATTACAAATTAAGCTTTAAATATGATATAATAATGACAAAATATTTATAAACATTTTAAAAATTGAAATATTTTAAAGGTAAATTAAATTTTTTTTACAGATTTTTTAAAATGGCTGAAGAACCCGAAACGTAACCTATGTGTTATTAGGGACCTGTAGCTTAAAATCTATTTTTAAAATAACCATAATAAAGTAGTACTGAACGTAAAAAATATGACAAGACAATATTCCTACTATTATACAAAGCTGTATAAAAGCTTATTAAGGCTATTTGAATGCGTTTGTATGTTTAGTTTAAAAATGTGTTAAGAAAAGTACTTTTTATTGAATAGAAATCCTAATATAAAACCGAAATCAGTTGGAATGATGAAGCCATCGCAATTCTTACAGAAGTGAAACGTTCGTTGACAGCCGCGTATGAATAAGTAACTGTTACATGACGAATTTGACTCTGTACGGCTTCCTGACGTATATCCCTCCATCGACCTTTGAAGTTCTTTTTTGAAAATATTGCCGCACGTGATTGACCCAGATAAGAAAAAAAAAAAAGAGTTTATTTATTTGACAAAGTGAGGCCTCCCCCCCCCCTTCATTCCTTTTCATCACATATCGATTTTTCAAAAGAACAGTGCACGTGTATTGACCCCGTCTTACGCTTTTAATCTGCTCAAACGGCGTTAATTCAATATCCAAAGGCATGATCAATCTTAGAACAATATAAATATTTTTCATTATTTTTATATTTAAAATAAATAAACATCTGTGTTAAACATACACGCTCGATTAACTGGACGAACATTCATCCGATGTTGACAATGTATAATTTTCCATAGTTCCTGGCGGAAGTCCCTTGAAAACCTTAGTTCCCTTTTTACCTCGGCCTTTGGAAATGTATTATTCGACAATGTTAATAGTCCTTATTGTTTAAATTTTAAAATAATATATGGAAATATATATTAAAAATTATTTTAAGAGCTTACATAATATTCTTTAATATTTATTTTTGTCTGCTGGTCGTAATCGAATAGGTGAATAATTTTATGGAATACACGTACATTTTTTTCTCACTTATGATTATCTATCAGTATAGGCGCAGACTTCGAATATCGTTTCACCCCTACAATAATTTGAAATAAAAAAAATAAAAATTAAAACTCATAACAAATAAGCTACATGAATAAACAAAATATGTAAACTAAAATACATATAATTTTTTTTTTAGTAATTTAAAAATACTACAATCCGTCTCAAAGGACATTTATAATAGTATTCAGAGATCACATTCACACTCGATATAAATAAAAATAAATTATACAAAAAAAGAATGTATTTACAATAAATAAGAATAAAATAACCTAAAAAGAAAACGTACATACCTATGTACACTACTAAAATCTATTAACAAAAGCCTTCTAGCAGGTTATGTTAAGCCCTATAAGTAGCTACGTTACTATTTCATCACGACCCAAATATTATTTGGGTCTACTATTATTTATATTTTATAAACTATTATTTATATTTAATGATAATAATTTACCTCTACTGACTACTGTCATTACTGCTCGGGATTACTACCATTTTTATGTATTTTTCGTTTAAATTTTCTGCGATAACGTTGGAATATATATAGAAATATAAATATATATAATAAGTATAAATATATTTTATAGAGGATGTTTTATTGACATTTTTACATAGCTAGTCAGACTTTATTTTTATTTGGAGGTTGTACAAACGAATAAATCAAAATACCTACCTTTTGGAGGCTGTCCCCTTTCTTCCATGTTCAATGTTTAGAAATTGTAATATATCCAAATAGTTTGTTCGGATATTTTCAAGTATGTCCCAATGCATATAAAAAAACCAAAAAAAAAACCTACAATGGTCCAAACATATATATAAATTTATTTTTGAATACTCAATATTATATTTGTTCGTTTTGTGGATTTTTACAAATGATATGGACCACCGCCATCTTTTTTTTTTGTTCATCATCCCTCCCTCCCCCCATCAAAATAGAAAATCTGCGCCTATGTGTATCAGAATCATTCCCATATTAAATATTAAATGTTTAGATTTTAGTTTAATTTTATTTATTGAAAATATTACAATCTGTCTCAAAGGACATTTATAATAGTGTTCAGAGATCACAATCACACTCTATTTACAATAGAAAAAATAAATTATACAGAAAAATAATATATATAAAATAAATAAGTATAAAATTATTTAATAATAATTAAATAAATAAAATGAACACAAACATACCTATATACACTATTTACAATCAGGTGAGATAACTCCGAACCAGACTTGTCCCTCCTACTGTGGAGAGAAAAGCATGACTCCAGGAGATCCCATCACTTCTCTCTCAACCGCTTCACTGGGGCTAAACTCAGTGGAGATTGAGCGAGAGTGCTTTAGCCACACTCATACTTCTTTAGGTTAAATTTAGATTTTTCTTGCCATATTTTTCGTCCTGGACTTACTGAAATGGAATGAAAATATTTATTTTTTTAATATCCGTAGGTAAAACCTTGTCGAGAAATGCTAATATATTATATTACAATATGTAAAATAGTATCAATTGATGGCATGAAGGAGGTGGATTGCCGAATTTGTTTCGTCCTGGTCCTTCAAATCGGAGGAAACACCAAATCAAACAAAATTTGATTCATATTTTGTTTACAATTTCATTCATTTCATTTAAACTTTTTGTATACACCTGATGTAAATGTTTGTTGAATAAATTTGGTATTCAATTTCGGTAGTCTGTGAACAGCGAATTACCCTCCCCCACTAAACCTTCAACCTCCCCCCCATTTTCTCTTCCAAACAATGTTGAATTGAAAAAAAAAAATTATTTCACGTATCAGACAGGTTATTCAAGACATAGAGACAATTGCGTATAATTAAATATTGTTATACCTTAAAATTTTCAAGTTTGGAAAATTTTCCACATTTTGAAAAGCTACAGCTCAAAACCTATTATGGCCCTTCATGGTCAAAATGAGGAAAAACCAAAAAGGTGCTTAAATATGGCAGTTTTTGGATTTATTCAAAAGTAATTCGATGGGACGCCGAGGACCATAATTTGGATTTTTCATTTCATTCACATCCCATACAAGAATAAAAAAGAAATTTTCTACCACCACTTAAAGAAACTTACGATAGACGAGGTTACTGGACAGCTTCATCAATTAATTAATTACATATTCGGGATATTGAATTTCGAATTGAAAAGTTTCAAACCAAGGGACAAGGAGGGAACATGGAATAGACCTCTTCAAGTGTAATTGTATATGATCTACGACTCTTTAAATTATACTTTCGCTTCCATTGTTTTAAGAAGATAAGAACAAAAAATATCTTGGTTTGGGGAGGGAAGTTTCGTATGCCAACCACCTTGGGGGGATTGGCACCCCTGTAACTACCGATCGGCTATTGTGGCATAATATCACTTGAGATTCAAGCATCATCCTTTTAAGTGTTTTAACTGCAAATCTACACATATATGTACTATTTTTTTTTTCGTATAAAGCTTAATAATAAATTGTAAACTGTCAATTATTAGTAAAGTGTCTATTACGGTTACACTTACCTTAGCTTGGAACCTTAGGGTCGGGGGGCCAGGGAAATGGATATATAGGACCCTTCTGCCGCAAATGTGTCCGATATCCAAAGTATAGATGCTTCCTCAAAGTATTTTGTGTCGACATGGAAGACTCAGCAGGATTTTTAGACATCTTAGTCTTTAGTGTGAAAGGAAAGGATGCTATGATAGTTGATCATGCCATTAGATTTAAAACAAAGGATGAGGATCGAAATCTCAAAATAGGAAAATGAAAATTATTAAAAAATGCAATCCTGCATAAAGGAAAGATGTAGAGAGAACTGTAGTTAGAGAATTTTTGGTTCGGGGAATTTGGAAGTAGAGGTGCGATTCCGTTTTCAACTGCTAGTTTTTGGAAAAGTTGGGTGTATTTATCCTGGTCCCTTCGTTATGAACTCCAGTGACAGAAGTAAGGCGAAAACAAATTATGAGAAAATCATAACAATGAATGAATAAATTACAACGTTAGGTACTTTGGATGATAGTCCAATAAGACTTTATCCTTTTTGTTCTCTTTCATTAAATATTATTAATCAATAATATTTAATGAGAGTCTGATCGGTATGCTGGGTCATTTAGTTAGTCGACACAATTGAGCAGCCGTACAATTTTATTGTACTTTTCTCTGGTTTCAGTGGTTTTTACTAAATATATTTTTTCTGTATTTTTGTATCAGAAAATACAGTCACCGTTCTTATAACAATCAGTATTTTTTTTTTTTTTTTTGTTTATCGATTAGAGTAATTGCTGTTTGGTGGAAAGGGAGCAAGAAGGGACGGCTACCTATACATACAGGACCCAGATGCTGCTCTAATACCCTTAATGATATATGGCCAGGGGCCGTGAAGGTTGAGCCCCCCCATTATGGCTATTAAGTAATAAATATAAATTTTCTGTCCCCCGATGGGGTTGTGACGTCATTAGTGGGTTCTGCTCACTGATGGATTGCCGGTGAGCCAATGACACTATGGAACCAACTTCTCCTACCTGTCTACTCCTTCCTAAACTTATATTAATGGCTTTAGAGTTTACAATTTATTCAAACTTTATAAATAACAATAAATATAAATTATAAACTGGAACTAATAAAATTCTACAATTATCTACTATTGCCTAACACAGTAAAAAAAATAAATATAAAAGTTGTATTACTCTATTTTAAAATTATTAACTTATTAACACATATTAATTATATATTCAGATTCTTTTAATTAATAACTATGATTCCCTTAGCATGTAACACACTTAGAAGAAGTAAGCAATAGCATTAGACAGATTTGGACAGTAGTTCAAATAAAATATTTTAAAATACAAAATATAATACTTTTTTTTTATTTTGTATTGTAATAAGTAAAATATAAAATACGTTGTTTATAACAGTATTTTTTTTTAAATAAAAAAAAATAAAAATATTCGTAGATTATTTCGAAGATACTAAAATACAATAGATGTATTTTATTTTCTATTTTAAATACACAAAATAAATTAATAAATAGTTTAGGTACTCTGTATTATATGCTGATCGTCTACCAGAAAGTATTCTGTATTTGTATTTTTTTTTTTTAATTAAAATACAAAATGCTTCTAGTATTTTGTTATTGAAATAAATTTTCTGAATATAATTTAAATACTTTGTAATTAAAATACATTGTATTTTTAAAACACAAAATATATGATATTTTAAATACTGTATTTTAAAATATATTTTGCCCACCTTTGTCATTAGATGGGCGACAGTATTTTCTCTTCTTGCTTCTTCTCTCTATTTCAATGAGAACTTCAAGTGTTAAAAAATTAGGCAAGGAAATAAGTATTATAAAAAGAAATCAGACTGAAGCTCCCTTCCCCCCTCCCCACAAAAATGGTTAAGACAAACCAGGTCTCATGAAATAAATATTAAAAATGTATCTAAAAAGTGTTTTTTTTTTTCATGAGATTACATTTAATAGGACTTCAAGAATCATTTAAATAGCATATAGTTAGTTAGATAGTTTCTTTATTTTTTTCCAAAAGTATAATCATTATATATTAAAAAAAAGTTTTCGGGCTGAAGCCCCTCCCCCAAAAATTTAATCCTGGATCCGCTAGTGCCCAATTCCAACTGCATTGCGTATGATGTAAGTAGGTTATTATTTTAATAAATGCATTTAAAATAATTTAAATTATGTAAATAAAAATTTTAAAATAGTCAATAGTAGGCAAAATACCACGTGGAAGGCCAAAAAGCAGATCGAATCGAATCAATTAATGCAGATGAATCGAATCAACAGAGATGCATTAGAGCTGCATGCACTGGAAAGAAATACACCAGGAATAGGAGTAGGCTTGTTAAGGCGGAAAAAGATATACAAGGTCAATGATGGCAACAAAAAAAAAAAATCAAATTTTATTAATTATAATATTAATAATGAACCAGTCATTAGATAGAATCTGTAATATATTATTTATATAATTTGAGATGCTATAGAGGGGGACAAAGATTATCCGAAACGTACAAATTAACAAAGAATAATTAACGAACTGAAAACGATTATTTTATAGAACTGGACCTATAGAAAAAAGGTAGTGAAGAGAGAACTTTTTTAAAGTTACCATATTGGAACGACATGATAAAAAAAATATAAAAGCCACTATATAAATATATATATAAGGTAACTATGAAAAATCAATAACTCGGTTAGACAAAATAACAAAAAAATAATACCGATTGTTTATTTTATTTCAAAAGTAATGTATAATTTTTTTTAAAGAATTATAATTGACTGATAAATTGAATACTTGAAAAATAATCGATATCAAAAATAAAATACAAATGATAAATTATTATCTTTTTTATATATTTATAACAGAGAGATCCCGAAAATAGCTCAAACGTCTATCTATCCCATTTAACGGTTTCGTGCCAAGCTGTTGTGTAATAATTTGTCATATTTTAGTTTTAACAATCTCTGTGATATTTAATTTCTATTTTTAAAGTTTGAAAATAAATATATTGGAACTATGTAAAAATATGGTGTAGCGTTGGCATAATTGCATAAAATAAATTGTCTCTCTGATTCCGGTTTAAATTTTAAAGAACGGTAATCGTTTCGGCAAAGTCGTTAAAATATGTGAATCATAATTTGTATTTAATGCCATTTTCTAATTTAAAATATTCACAATTATGAGTTAAAATTTAAAAAATATGGTGGTCAAGTTATAAACTATATTCAACAAGAAATTTTCAAAATTATAAAAAACTTTATACCAACCTATATTCGATTGACTGGATATTAATAGTAAGAATAAAACATGTGTTTTATTCATCACTCTAAAAGAATGTTCAAATTACATTTTTTTTTTTAAATATGCCAGAGCTATCGAAAAATCAATATGATGACTCGAAATTTTCGTGAAGTTAATTTTGAAATTCCCCCAACAGAATAACTCAGTTTTTCTACTTGCCGCTACGATTCGTAACTAACTCATTCTTCTTATTCTATTTATGTATCTAACTCTTAAGAGAGAGTTCAATATTCTCTCATTTCCTGGGTTCATTCAGGGTCTATCAAGTGGAATACGGGGGAAAATCATGCAAAATTGTGGCTTAGAAAGAATAGAATTGCCAAGGCTTCTAAAATATTTTGCTTCTAGGCTTCTGAAAACAATAGTGTCAAATAGCTCTTATAGTAAAATATTTTAATTTTTTTAAATATTCAAAGTGGAATATTCGAAAACACTGATAAATTGTGAGTTCGAAGACATGTGTTGGAAAAGTAAGAGAGTTCCATCTGTTAACGGAGGGGGGCACCACAATTGACTGGATGTGGCCCCTTTATCAAGAGTCATCTTGTTCTCTCCCTTTTCATTTATTTCTCTACCTTTCACCTTCTATTATTCTATATTTCTCTTCCAACTCCCCGCACTTCTCCGAAAAGATTTTTACAGCGATTTTTTTTTCTTCTTTTTTGACAGCTCACATTGTTTCTTCCACATTTCACAAAAAAATGTTATTCGCTTGCTTATGATTTAAAAATATAGAAAAATTACTTAATTGTATTGTTAGTAAGTAAAAGTATTACTTTGTAAATATTATTACTTTAAAATCATATAAATCTTCACTACATTGAGCCTAAAAAGAATTACCATTAAAAATCTTTTATTTATGTATGATAATTAAAATAAAAAATCATTTAGTAATTGTGTATACGGGAATATAATGAAATGAAAAAGCTTGTTGAGAAATTACCCACTGGTAGCACTCTAATCATATATTTACACAAGAAGATCACGAGGCCATCTCCTTTTCAGACGCCTCGGAGGGTTATCAGGGATTGAGGAGGAAGAAAGGTTTGAAACGAGAGGATTCGAATGATTCAGAATTTTGTTATGGAAGGATGGGTTACAATCATTAAGTTTGTTGTGGATGATTTTATTTGTGACAAAGTAAGGAGAATTGCGAAATTTAAGAAGGATTTCGGATTCAGGATTGGATACGGGAGGAATTCGATGTAAAAGTAGGCCATATTATAGTTATATATATGAGTCTTCTTTTGTAATTAATTGAAAGCTTGAAATGTTTGTCTAGTAAGTGCTGGAGTAGTCGGAACTGTCGAGCGGTTTCTTGTCGTTTCAATCTTGTATGAGGATTATAAGTGAGACGTTTGTCCAGGTGGAGTCTTAGGTATCAGATTTTTTCAACAGGGATAAGTGGGTTAAAGGATACGGTAGAACAGTAAGTCTTAGGTTTACGACAAAGGGTAAAGGTAACTGGTTGTGCCAAAGAATGGTTTAAATTTCCCGCGTTGCGGCGAGTGGTGGGGGCAGATCTAAAAGATAAAAGATAAACTTAAGCCTGAGAGCGCCTTGTTGGCTCGCCCCACTTCATTGGCAATTACGGAGACAGCACCACCAGATGCACGGAGGGCACTCAAGGTAACAAAAGATGTAAGGTGGCATAAAGACGGTAAGCTATTTTTCGCACAATCATTATAACCTACAAATCAATTAGGATATAGTTTACTGCTTAAAATTAGAATGTTACCTTAAAATTTTGAATGTTGCCTAATTGAAACTCATGAGAGTCATTTGCCATAGTCGGAAAAGATGCCTAAACAGTAACTTGATGGGATTTATTGGAATATATTTTAATTTTTCAGTTTTGTCACCATTCTTCAAGGTTTGTGATATATGATGGAAGAGTTTGGGATGTAATTGATAGATTGTTATTAACTGATAGGATACATGTTTCACCGGCATTGGTAGTGATAACATGATGGGTTAGGATGTCAGCTATATAAATTGTGTAAAGGATTGGAACCATTAAAGTTAGCATTATGTTGTAATGGATCTTTCAATTACATTGTTCAGGAATAAAAAAGACACTTTCAGTTCAAATGTCTGAGTGTTAACAATATGGATGTCATCCATTATTGTTAAATATTTAATCAACGATTATATATATATATATATATATATATATATATATATATATATATATATATTATTAAAAAATGTTAACAGGATTTCTGACGTAGCCCATCTGGACAGCGCGCCTTGAAGATGCCGAAGGCACAAGTGTCTAAATGAGTGTGGCCTATTTCGGTATCAACCCAGACGAAAATGACTTATAGGCATCTCACACGCTACGGAAGTCTTTACAACACAAAAGAATCCCAGAATTCATTATCGTGCTGGGTCTAACTTGTATTTTCTTCGTCAGATAACTTCGACTAGAAATTTATTGTTTATTAATAGTCCCAACCTGATATAAGCTAATGATGTAACGATTTAATTTAAACATTCTTTTTTTGTTTTAATTATTATTCAAATGCAAATTTTTGGAATAATTAAAAAAACGGGGAAATATATTCCGTAGGGCCACATTTCCCAACTCCCTTTAGTTTTTAAACGAGCCCCTAAATTACGCCAGCGGGTGGACTGGCAACACTGCACACCCCATTTACGGAAGTTTTAGTTTAGTAGCTCCTATCATTTTACCCAGAGAGCTTTTTTTCTACTTTTTTTTTCCAACGGTGAAAAAAATTTCAGTTCTTTATTAAATTTAAATTTAGGACCGTGTGATGTATCGTTATCCAAATGTAGGCAGATTCAGTAAATTATAAATAACTAGTGGGCCCGTGCGAAAAATTCGCACAGCATATAGTTATCAAATGCCAAATTAATAAGAAAAGAAAATAATGCAATGTATCAAAAGATTAAGAAATCAAATGTTATTTTATCGATAAAGATATTCGACAAAGAAAACAAAAATTAATTTAAATCTTCATTTTTGTTTGGAACCAATATGTTTACAAATTTCGGTAAGCTGTATATTTGTTATAAATAGTCCGATTTCTATGATTTTTTTATTCCTTTTTTAGGGGATTTAGTAATCTTTTATATAATCATGGGCATAACCAAGGGAAAAGTGTTTAATTTTTCAATTATTCGCAAATAAAGTTTATTTTCTTTCATAACTTGTTTGCCTGAATTTTCTGGGTGATTAGACTATTTTGCCAGCCTGGAGGAGAAGGAAGCCTTCGAAATTGGTGGCTCAATCTTGAGATTTGTTGAAAAATTAACAATGATATGGCTTGCCGATAAAAAAAACCATCTATAAATAATATAAACTCCTCCTCTCTCGATCATAGAGACCTCAAGTCGACGAAATGAGACATGTATTCAAAGGCAGTACTACAATTAATGTAAGGTTGTATGGATACCCTATGCCTTGCGTTATCTCGAAAATAGTACGTTTTTGGGCTTAAAAACGCAGGATCTGATAGTTCCGGAGGAACTATCTGGGTCTTGCTGTACGCATCAAAATCATCAAGATCCAATTTGTCAACGTATCGATCTACAGACCTACCACCGTTCCAGTATTGAAGCCTAGCAAAATGTTTGTATCGACTTTATTTATTTTAGAAAGAAAATCAAAAGTGGAGAATACGATTCACTAACTCCCCGTGAAATTCTGAATCCAACGGTACCCCATTCATGGTATTTGAGCGTGACAGGAGCTTATATTTGGTACAAAACCGATTTCTAGCCTTACTGTAATAATATATGTGGGGATTACAACTGTTTCGTCAGTTTAATTTTATTTTTTTAATAAAACTGTCTTTGGTTACAATTATTGTACATTTTTTTCTCCAACATTCAAAACATAGCAATCGGCGAATTGGATCAAAGCGATGAACTTCATTAGTATACGAATCAAAAAACAAAACTTGATTTTAACAATGGGAGAATCATGTTTAATATTCGATGAGACCGATTCTTTAGATAAGTTAAGGCAAATGTTGGTTCGTGAATTGCAATTTAAGAAAAAATGGATTCATCTTGAAATCCTAAAAACTTTTTATTTAACCATTTATGCATACAAATTAACCAGTTATGCAAATTTAGGCAGGTTCAGTCAATTATAAATAATTAAAATGATGTTTCGTCAGTTTAAACATAAAATTGTATATTATTGGGAATTATTTAACTATTATTAATTGGGAAATTAGCATCTGAATATATCTTAATGGCTTTATAGTTTACAATATATTCAAACTTTATAAATAACTGTAAACAAAAATTATAAACTGGAAGTAATATAATTCTACAATTAACTACTATAGCCTAACACAGTAAAAAAAAAATATATAAAAGTTGTATTGCTCTATTTTAAAATTATTAACTTATTAACACATATTAATTATATATTCAGATTCTTTTAATTAATACCGATGATTCCCTTAGCACGTAACACACTTGGAAGAAGTAAGCAATAGCATTAGACAGACTCGGATAGTATTTCAAATAAAGAATTTTAAAATACAAAATATATTACTTTTTTTATTATTTTGTATTGTAATGAGTAAAATATAAAATACATTTTACATACATATAATGGAGCCATCTTCAAATCTTAAAAACTTACAGAAAAGTAGATGCGGCGCAGAACGTGTAATATCATTAAGTGGTATTATTTTTTATATAAGTTTACAATTACTTTATCAACGTACTACTATGATGTATTTTTATTTAACCATTTAAATTAAGTCTGGGAAATTAGCATCTGAATATATCTCCCGAAATTTGGGGAAAATTTTCCACACATGACACTTTAAAATAATTGTTCCAGTATGCAGATAAAGATGCAGGGGATAAAATAATATCCTTCTTACTTTAAAATAAATATTTTTTAAAAAATGCCTACATATTCTCTAGTTATCACTTTTTTTTGTTTTTAAATAAAAAAAATATTTGTTTTGAAATTCCAAAATCCCAAAAATATTTTATTACCGTAATTGACCCGTAAAATTAAGATTAACTAACAAATGATGTGCCTTGACGCACTATCCATTCAGTGTATTTTTTATACATTCATAGAAAAAAAATCCAATAATTAAATAAACCGTTTAATGTTTTAACTAAATTAATACGTTTATCAGAAAAAATATTCTTGGCAGAAATGAAACCGTGTTCTAATAATATTATTCATTAAAGCTTATTTAAAAACAAATCTATGCCATTACCTGGAAGGGAACCTGTTTTATTCATTATTGGATTTTAATATTTCAAAATATTTACCGAAGATTCTTATTATTTTCGAGAAAAAAAAAAAGATTGCTTTTTCAGTTGGCTGAGCTGGAGCGAATCTTGTCAAGCCAGTCGGAAGAATTTTAAATGCTAGCAGCTGCCATCGAAACACCAATCTCGTTTTCAACTCCGCCGTTTGCCACTAGATATATTTAGCCTTCCATGATTATTGTTTTTATTTTTTAATTGTAAAAATTTAAAATTTATATATTTTTTTTTTTTATTATTTTTTTTTATTGAGAGTTATTACAATCTGTCACAAATAAGGACATTTATTATAGTGTTCAGAAAGCACATTCACGCTCTATCAACAATAAATAAAAATAAATAATACAGAAAAAAACAATAATACTAGAAGTAAATGTATAAAAACAAAAATAAAATAAACTAATAAAAACAACTACTCACACACTTCTATACAATACTTAAAAAAATAAAAATAAAAAGATCATTCACTCAAGACCTCTAAGCCAAGCCTTTCTCCCCACTCGAGGAAGGAAAGGTAGGACTCTAGGAGATCCCAGCGCCTCTAAATCAACCGCATTACTGGTATTAAGGACCAGTAGAGGCTGATCAGAGGCGCTATAATCACACATACATGGCTTGAGTGGAGAATCTGGCCATTGCCAAAACTCCAATGTATACTTATTCACAAAAGGTCTCTGGGCCACTGCCGCTTCAACCTTCGAGGAGGATTATAGGGATGGGTGGTGCTGGATAGGGATTGTGCAAGGGGATTAGGATGATAGATAAGGTTCTGGTGAAATGTAGAGAATTTTTCAGGGATAAGATCTAGGACAAATGGGATATTAAGGTCATGGTGTAGGATTTTGTCAGTTACATATAATGGAGCATCAACTATTGTTCGAAGGACTTCAGATTGAATGCGTTTGATGTTAGAAAAAATTACTGTTCCCCACAGTTCAAGTCCGTATGTCCACATAGGTTACAGGATTGTCTTGTAGATAAGTAATCTGTTTTCAATTGAAAGTTTATATTTTCTGTTCAGTAGTCTGTATAGTTGGCCATATCGTCGGTTGAGTTCTTGTCTTTTGAGTCTAGTATGTGGGTTCCATGTTAGTCTTCGGTCTAAGAGAAAGCCGTAAAAGTTATTTTTTTTTCATGTTTGTAGTATTTGAAATGCATTCCATGAAAGTTAAGTGAAGTGGTTTCTTCGATCGGAAATACATCGGACTTCAACCATGAATAGTAGAAGATTATTATAATAGATAAAGGGTTACGTGATGGTGAATCATTGCAATAAGTTAATAATACTCTATTTTTTTGACAATGATAACTTCCAAATATACAACAATTGATTTATTTTTTTAAATCTGATATACTCCTTTGTCGTGTTTTAAATTTATGTTATAGATAAATTGCAGTATATAATATCCAGAGCATCAACATTCCTATAGACCAATAATTGGATGACTACAAATTTCCAATAATTGGATGACTACAAATTTCCAATAATTGGATGACTACAAAAAATAAATTTAAAACACGACGAAGGAGCACATCAGATTTAAGCCATGAATCGACAAAACATGGGATTGTAAGTTCTGAAGATGGGAGTAAATTTCCCGAAACGTTAACTTGCAAATTCAACAAATAAATCAATTGTTGTATTTTTGGAAGTTATCATTGCCAAAAAAACAGAAAAAAGTTATTAGTAGTTTAAACCAGAGATGAACAAATAGCTACTCTTAGTACGAAGTATTTTACTCAAATTTAATCAATATTATGAATCCAATCACTACTTCAGTTAATAGTTTGGCTTCAACTGAAGTAGTAAATAAATTTTTTGATTTATCAAAAAAGGTCATTATTTGAGTAAAATACTTGGGTCTCAGTACTCAAACATCTAGATCTCAGTATTCAAACATCTGGATCTCGGTATTCAAACATCTGGATCTCAGTAAACAAGCATGTTTCATCGGATATCCAATATAATATTATCAAAATATTCTATTTAGTCGTAGATTACTTGCAAAATAATTGGCATTATATTCACATTAATTACGTTTGCATAGAAACTAAGTGAAATTTTCATTGAAAAGAGGTGGAAAATTTTCTTTCTTTTTTTCAGCTTGACAAACCAAACATAGTGCACAGAATTTTAAGAATTTATATCAACAGTCTTTAGCTTTTATTGGCAATTATAATAATATTAACAATAGTCCAGTCAATGAATGCTCGCAAAGGTGGTAACAAAATTTTTGACTTTGCGATATTGTTTTGACTAATAAAGAGGTAAACATACTAAAAGTCCCCACTCCTTGTTGGTGATCCAAATATGAGGGCGGCTCGTAGGTCACTTTTTTCGGGTTTTGGATTATATCAGGAAAACTATCCATCGCTTCGAAAAAAGACGTTCTATACAAAATTTAAAGCTGATAAAATTTGCAATATGATCAAATATTTGCTATTTTTAAGTACCGCGCTTAGTTTCCGAGATATCCGTCCTAAACTATCGCTGATGTGAAAAATAAAATGTTTATCTCATGCTTTTTACTGTATTTGACTATCTAACTCTTGATTGCTTCATTCTACGATTAAGTCATAAGGAAGAAAATTTTTAATAATTGAATTTCCTTCAAGAATATATATTATTTTACTGGTTTATCTTCAACGGTTCAAAAGTGAAATCAATTATACAACTATATATGATAATTCCGAGAATTTGCAAATTTTTTTTTAATATACGTTATTTTATTAATGTATATTTATATATATATACATAGAGATTTAGATGTATAGAGAATTAGAGCAATATAATAAAAAAATATATATTATAAAATTTAATTGTTTACCTCCTTACTAGTCCAAACAATGCCCCAAAGTCAAAAATTGTGTCCCCGACTTTTCCATCTATAATCATTCATTGACTGAAGTCTTTAAGTTTTATTAAGTTTAAAAAAATATATACATTTTTATACAAAGTTGAATAGTGAGGAAACGTTGTGTAATAATGTTTCATTAATTATCCGAACCATTTTAATTTATTGTTTTATAAAAAAATAATGGAACAAAAAATTATCTAAAACTATTTTTAAAAAATATATATTTTATAAATATTTTATGGGACTATTTTCTTCATTTTTCATACCAATTAGATTAATTTATATTTAATTATTCTTATTTTACAGTAAAATGTTTAAATAATATCGTTCAGTTTATCAATAGTGCTATTAAATTTTATTAAATTTAGCATGAGGTTATTATGAGGAAGCTCGGCTGATGGTATGATCCCCCAGCAAGAATTGTTTGTCATCCTTTTTGTATTGGTGTCATTTTTCTCATGAATATGGAAATTGGGCTTCCCTTCGCTTCCCCTATAATGTAACCTACTGGAAAATAGAATATTCCCCAAGAGTTGTAAATTAAGGCTTTTTATCTAAGAATTAAAAAAACTTATAAGCCGTTATGGAACGACATAATTTATTTATCGTGTCGTTGAATGTATATATTTTTTCTTCGTGTTATCATATAAAAGTTGGGTACTTACATTGGAAAAAAAATGATTTGAATTTCCGGTGCAATTTAGTACGGAAAAGTAGGGAGAAAAACACTCAAAAAAAAAAAATGGTATCTTTTAGAAATTGTTGATTACTTCAAGCTTTCATGAAGAGAGGAGAGAGCGACAGAGTTACACAAACAAATGACACATTAAAATCATTTGTAATTCATCTAAGACAAATCATAACTCTAATCTAAGTCCTATGACTATTTATTTTTCATTTAAAAGAACTTCTTTTAAGAACTTGAATAAATGCAAGTTAAACTTTTACCATAAACCTGGAACTTTATTACAAAAATGTTCTCTAGAATTTTTATTTTAAGAATTTTTTTCAAAAAACGTTTCACAGAAACTTTTTAAAAAATTCCATTTTTGAAAAAACAGTTTCAACCCAAACGAACCAGATAATTTTGTGAGATGACTAAAAATTCGGTTTCAGTACCATAAAAACATATGAAACGATGATAAAAATTGTTTTGTATTTATGAAAACTTATGTAAAAATAACTTATTATCTTTTGAGTGAAAATTCAATATCGGTATCCATCTCCTGTTGCTGATTATGGCTTATATTCGATGTGGTATTGACGTAAGAAGGTTAGGTAATCCTAAAAGATATTTTTTTCTTTCAATAATTTAATATGTTTTGGTTATAAATAGAAATTGTTAAATTACTCGTTATATGACAATATTAATTATGATAAATATCCTTATTTAGGTTAGTCATATTTCTGTGACATTTTTTAATAATTATTATATTTAATATATATATATATATATGCCTTTTTAATCCCACAGCCTTGTATTTTATATTTAAAACATTTTTATATATATTTCATAATTTTTATTTAACGTTTCGGCTTCATTTAAAAAAAAAAATCGTTTTTAAAAACAAAACATTAGTCCCATAAAAACATAATTTAAAAAAAAAATCTTAAAATATATATGTATATAGAACACTACTCAATGGTAGTTATTGTTTTATTAAATATAAAATGTTTTTTTTTTCGTTCTTCCTCCAAATCTCTACAAACATTTTTTTTATCCTCATTTTATCAAATCATTCATCCTGCATATTAACAACTCATTTATAATGTAATAATTAAAAACAAACTTTTATAAATCCAAAACATAATTTATTTAAAAATCTTTTTTGGAGCAAAATTTATTTACTTACCAAAAGTACGAAAAAAAGCAGACCTCAAAATAAAAAATAAAAAACTTGCCTTGATTTCTTTCCTTTTTCATCGCCTTCATATTATCTTTGCTGAGCTAAAGTTTAGGCCGACTATTATTATTTAAATATTAAATTTAAGAATTAAACCGTGACCTTTATCAAATAATTCCTCAGATAGCAAGAGAGTCTCCCGCGTAGGAAGGCGGGCAGGTGTTGAAATATGATGGTTTTGAATGCACGTAAGGTTGAAGCATGTCGGATATTAAGAGAGTGAATTCCAGGCAGTGGTAGAACGGGTAAGAAAGGAATGGTCGAATGCTCTCCAGCTCTGGAATGAACAATCATCTTGTGAAATACTAGATCTTGTTTACTGGGCTAAACCGGGGGCTCAAATTGTTAAACATTAGAAAGTTAAGATTTGAGTAAAGGTATGGATCTAATAATAATTATTATTTATTCATTCTGGGACGAGTCCCTTTAGAACAATAAACAAGAACAGGAATGTGGAATTTTGAGCCTCAGAGATATACAAGTGTATTTACAATTTAAACAGATAAAAAAAAAAAAAATAAAAAAAAAAACGTAACTTTCAAACTTTAATCAATTAACAAAAATAAAAAATAAATGAAAGAAACATAAAATAAAGTAATAAAACTCATAATATATATACATATTTACGATTATATATTAAAATACATATATACAATTCATACAGAAATATCTATTTACAATTTTATGAGGACTAGTCTAGTCCAAGAATATCGAATGCTACACTGAGTACCGAGTATCAAGTATTTTACTCAAATTGAATCACTATTGGGAATCCAATCACTACTTCAGTTAATCGTTTGACATCTACTGAAGTAGTGATTATATTCTTTGGTACTCAAAAGTGGTCAGTATTTGAGTAAAATACTTGGTACTCAGAACTCAGAGTAGCTCATGCCCATCTATGGGAATGGATGGAAAGGAAGTGATTGAATAGGCGGGATTTAAAAGCAGAGAGAGTATTGGAGCGACGGATGTAGGGAGGGATGGAGTTCTATTTGTTTGAGGATCGAATAATGTCAATGTCGATATAAGACAATTTTTTTAAGAATGGAAGACAATTACTTAATGGATATGTTATTTTTTTGTTCGGTTCGGAATTTTGAAATATTTGTAAAAACATTTGGCAAATGTTGAAGAAGTTTAGCATTGTATGTCCCGGAAAAAACTTGGCTTTTGCCAAAAATTGGAGAAAAAAAGTCAATATCCTCTTATAGATTATTTTTAAAAATGAAGGCCATTTGACAATTATCAATAGAATCCATTACTACCTCATATATTTTATTATTTTTATTTCATCGTTTACGTTTCGTTACGATACTTAACATCTTCAAAACAACATGTTCTAAATGACAAAGATCAATTTGACAAAGGTCAAATTAAATACTATATATTATAATAGTATTTTATTGGTTATGCCGACGTTTCAACCCACTTTGTATGTCTTCAACATGGCTACAAAAGATATAAAAAATAAATTAGTACAAAGTAAAAAGTAAAATAAATGAATTATTAGTAGATATTAAACAAATACTAGGTGTCTGATAAAAACTGGTATCTGTTAATATCTACTAATCATTCAGTTATTTTATTTTTTACTTCGTAACAGTTTATGTTTTTTATCAGTTGAAGCCCTGATGAAGACATACAAAGCGGGTCGAAACGTCGGCATAACCAATAAAATACTATTATAATATATAACATTTAATTTGTTAGCACTAACAACCAACTCCTTCTCATATTATTATCGCGGTCATCTATATCCATACCATTATGACCATCTATAAATCATGAACAATGGACATTTTAATATAATATACACTGTATCTTGTCAAGAGGCATCTTGAAAGTTGAACCAATAAAATTTATTTTAAAAAATAAATAAATAATATATTTAATATGCATAGTAATATTTTCACTTATAATTGACATTTTATCACCTTTTATCTTTTTTGTTACTTTTCTACATGTTTATTTTTTATCTCTAAATGTTTACACTAATTTATTATTTTTACTCAATTTACTTTTATTTTTTTATTTTCACAAAATATAATTGGATGAATTTATTTCCGTTATTCAGTTCCCATAATTTTGATGTTAGCACATTATAATTCTTCTATGATTTTGATTTTATCTTATTGTTTTTCGCCCACGAGAAGGCGTGCAATATGAGGCGAAACGTCGTTATTCAATAAATATAAATTATTTTTATATTTTAATTATGTTATTTATTTGTATATAATATTATTTATTTATATTGATATTAGTAGTTTTTGGGATAAATATTAAAGGTTCGTGTTTTTTAATTTTATTTTTGTAATGTATATCATCTTATTTTAACATTGGATTCGTTTCCTAGTTGTGATTCGCTACTTGTTTATTCAAGTTGCTCCTCAGTATTCATCCCTTGTCGCGAAACTAACCTTTGAAAGTATACCTTTGCAGCCGGCGCGTTGCGAATTGCTTTCTACGTGAGATTGACCTGTACAAAGGGACAGGGTTGAAACCAAAGGGTTTCACTAAATCAGAAAAACCCGGTCATATTTCCATAATTTTTAAATCTTACATGATTATCATTGCCTCCACTCTCTGACAATTATGAATCCAATGTTCCCTTTTGACATTTTTTTTCTTCTTTTTTTTAGGCTGTTTTATAGCATTCAGTTTTTTAATTCATTAAAAAAAAATCATTATTTTTTAGTGAAATTTTCATTAAATTTTTAATTTTTTTTATATAGCTTTAGTTGTAATACAATATATATTAATAATAGAATTTCGTTTCACCAATTCAATGTTCCACTAAATAAATTCTTCAGTTTTCATAAAATGTTCCTTACAATGAAAAGTATAAGTTTAAGACGCTGTTTAGTCTGGAAAGAAAAATAAAGAAACTTCATAAAATGATTTTTAAGTGGTTCGTTCTTGAAGGCCTGTTTAAAACAAAAATAGGGATATATAGGGTTGGCAAATAAGTCCTGTCGGTTTTTTTTCAGGGTGAAATAAAACTCAATGTACGACGGAAAAAAATAATAATATGTTTATAAAATAATGGAGCAATATAATATAAGTGCTATGTCCATGTGGATTGATCGGTACTCTATGTACTCTATAAAGCTACTCTATGCAGTAGGGCAGCATTCATTTCAATAAAGTATTTCTCTCATACAATTTAAAAAACACTTAATTTTAAAAACAATCAACAATATAAATACTATTATTTAATATGATTTTTCCCATCTTTCCACTAACTGCTGGAGTTTATTGTTAAAAAACTGATCCAAGTGATCTTTGATGTCCTCTTCCTTTTTGAATTTCTTTCCATCCATGGAGTTCTGCAGAGACCGGGATAAGTGGTAGTCACTTGGAGCTAGGTCTGGTGAATAAAGAGGGTCTCAAAAGTCATTTTTTTCTCTTGGACGAAAAATTTCTTTTTGTCGATCACTTTTGTTTGTGTGGTATTTTTATTCACATATACAGATGAGCATTTCACTTGAAAATACACTTTTCATGAAAATTCAGCATTTCACATGCAGTGTTGAAGGATAGATTTTGGACTAAAAGAAATAAAGACGTGTTTTTTCAATATAACATTAAAATAAAAAAAAAATATATTAGTATGGTAAACAGAAAAAAAAAATGGCCTGAAAAAGGCTGAAACATTTCAAATAAAAAATATGATGGAACTTGATTGAAGTTAATAAAATGTGTTATGGTTTTATATCTTATTTGGATGGATAAAAAAAAATGTCCTGTATATTGATTATTAATTTTTAAAAAATTCCTACAACATAGTCTTCTGTCTCTAAAATGCAAGTAAAGAATAAAATAACTCGTCAACGTTTCGCCAATTTAAGCATCGAAAAGAAAATGAACTCAAGATCAAATCAATCCGTGACATCTAATCCCATATTGGAAGAAAAGTGAGGTAGCACAGCTGAGGAAGGGTATAATCCAACAGCTGAACCGAAAAAAAAATACAGATAAAAAAACATGTAATTACCTACCAGATTACATAAATAGTCTATACAAAATACAATTAATAATCTATGTTAATATTCATCTATGCTAGTATGCACCCCATAGTACTTGTTTATTCCCTATGATCAAGATGCATTCACAATTACTTAGACACTCAGGCTCTCAATATTGCAGGAGCACCATCTTCCTAACTTCCCCAACAGATTATTAACAATTATGCAACTCCACTAACTTGTTTGACAAACTTGCTACTGTCAATCATAAGTCACCGAGTTTAATTACTGGTAAATTTATTGTCTTGGAACTGTTTATTAATGGCGGTGGGAACGAACGATACATGATCAAAGCTGCAGCAAACCTATTTTTTTTTCTATACTTTATATATATGTTAGTTTACTATGGTTTCTTTTTCTTATAATTTCTATTATTTTTGTGATTGTATAAATCATTTCTTATATCTCAAATACTCAATGCTCTTGATTGAGACAAAATGTATTTTTCTCAATAAGATTTTGAAAGTAATATATATGTTAGACCGGCAAACATGTTTATTTTTTTTTTTGCGAAAAGTTGTGGAGGAACACTGAGGTGAAAACATTTTTTGCCTAAAAAAAATCTCTCCAAAAGTTTTGAAAAAAAAATTTAAATTCACAAGGACCTAGGACTCCTAGACAACCGTCTAACTTGGAATCCTCATACCAGACTGAAACGACAAGAAACAGCTCGACGTTTCCGACTACTTCAACACTTACTCTAAACTTTCTATATATTACAAAAAACTCATGTACAAGACTATAATAAGGCCAATTTGTACTTACTTAATTGAGCTTTGGGATTCGACTAAACCATCGAATTTCTGTCGTATCCAATCCTTACAATCCAAAATCCTTCTTAAAATCCTCAATGCTCCTTACTTTGTTACAAATAAAATCATCCACAATGACGTTAATGTTCCTTATGTATCAGATTTGGCCCAGTCCAGATATCTATCCCTCCATAATAAACTTCATAACCATCCCAACCCTCTTGTTTCTAACCTTGCTTCCTATTCAATTCCTGATAATCCTCCGAGGCGTCTGAAAAGAAGATGGCCACGTGATCTCCTAATATAGACACATTATTAGAGTGCTACCAATGGGTAGTTTCTCAACATTTGTTTCATGCCATTATATCCATGTACGAATTTAATAAATGTATTTTTTTTTTATACAGATGTAAATATCATATAAATAAAAATAAAAAAAATTCAGAAGCTGCCCCAATGCGATGAAGAAGATCGCAGAGCTATGTTATTGGGCTCCGATCAAAGTGGTAGGATTTTGTAATTAAAGTTTTATAAGTTACTCAAAATTAAAATATAATATATCATTAGGTATATCACATAAATTATAAATTATTATGTTATACACACATAAAATTGCATAAAGCCGCTAAAGCCTAAAATAACCCTTCAACGTTTCTCCAATTCAGAAAGAAACCCAAGATCACATCACTCCATGGCACCCAATAACGAAAAGGCAAAATCCGATGAAAGAAATTTGAAGTAGCACAGCTGAGGAAGATTATAATGAAACAACTAAGGAAGGTTATAAACAATAGCTGATTCACATAAAAAATATGAATAAATGATAATGTTCCAGTGTTATAGAAAGAGAAGGATAGCTCTAAAAGAAAGATATTTGAGGCAATGCATATCGCACAGATGTTAGCTAATGCTGTTAATTTTTAGGACTGGCAGTAGAAATTTGAATACTTTTTCGTTCTGAAACTTCGAATAAGAATTCTTGGATAAGTATATTAAATCTAGCTAATTTGCTATTACTCTGCGTAATAGGCTTTTTCATATGATAACCTTCCTTTGATGTCCATTTTCATTTCCTATGTACTTATTATTATTATTTGTGGCATATTTATGTATATTGGTTGGTAGTTAGTATGAACGCACCAATTATGGGCAGGGGGCTCGGTGACGGACAGCTTGGGCTTTTTTTTCTAGATTGAAAAACAGTGTCGTCTATTGACGACTAAATTTCCTAAAAGATAATTTAAAAATGCCTATCATTGTTGTTTCTATAGTGCTATTGAGATCAATGTGTTTCATACCTTCCTACTTACAGTTTTGCTAAGAGTAAGTTGAACATTTATCTTATCTCCTCTTTATAGTTAAATAAAGATCTTAGAATTTTTCTGAGGTATGTCCATTACTGGTACCGACCCCCTTTTCATTACCAGAACAGTTGAATTTCGGAATGTCCATAACTAGTGCAAAAAGGTGTTTTTTTAAAATAGATATTATACCTGCATAAATGATTATTTTTTCAATTTTAAAGTATTAAATAGAAAAAAGGGGACCCTAGAGATGTTAAATGTCCGGAGAATTTTATAATTATAATAATTATATAAGCTATAAAAGCTAAATGTTTTTCAACTGTTTCTTTTCTTTTTTTTTTTTTTTTGGTCAGTTGTTTGATTATAATTTGTGTTACCTCGCCTTTCTTCTTGTATGCGATTGGATGCAATAGAGTGATATGATCTTGGGTTTCGTTTCTTTTCTGTCCTAAATTCGTGATAAGTTGCCGAATTATTTTATCGTTTAGCTATATATCAGAGATACAACAAGCCTGTGTGGTAGGAATCTTATGGTTATGAACTAACATCGATTTTCTGTCCCTTTGTGTGTTTTTACTCGTTTACATAAATCATCATGTGGGAGAGGGGAGCTGGAATAGTAGTAGGGCTCGGACTTGGGATGTTGGGGTCCTTTAATCAAGAAGGACCCTACAACACCAAGGCCCGAGACTTAAGAGCCCAATATTGAATAATTAATATGTTCCATAAAGTTTCGTTGCCTTCTTCTGTCACATCTCCGCTAATTCTGAATTTATTGGGACATTAGCTGGAAGGGAGGGTAGGGGGCAGCATTGTGCCTCCAACCCCTCAGGAGTGACTCAGCCAATGATGTGACTCAAGGCGGGGGTGGTGGTGTGAGTAAGAAGGGTCGGGATATTGGAAATGCTGTCCCTCTGCGCTCTGGGGATGTCTTCACAACTATTCTGGTCACTTGTAATGGCATTCCCCTGGTCTTCAATTCCTTTAAGTGGTTTCTGTCTCCTTTAAAGATACGTTGCTAATTAACAAATCTGTTTTTTTGTGATTTTCAAATACAACTTCTCTTAAACAGTTGTATGTTATTTCCTATGAAATATAACATTTACAAAAATAACAGTCCGATGAACTGGCTAATAGTTTTAAACCGTTAAACCATTGCATCAGACAAGAAATAACCAGGATTTGCAGTCTTTATATTGTTTTGTATATGTTATTAAATATTTTGTAAATAGTTTCATTTTTTTTTTTTTTTTTTTTTTTTTTGTAATAATTGCTCATATGTTGTTTTATTTAGTTTATTGAACAATAATACAATCTGCCACATTGAAGCTAACAAGTATTAAGGCTACAAGTGTTCATTCATACAATATATATAAACAAAAAAACAATCACTCATTCTTCTTCTCCTGCGTTCTTCCTTATATGATTAGGTCAGGAACTAAAATGAAGAATTCGTTAGTCCTCCTCAGGTCCTCCAGGCTTCCATATAGTTTCCTTTCCACTTCAGTTGCAGAGGACTAGATCACCCACACTTTGCTGGGAGTAGAACCTGCACGTTTGTAGGATATGTTCCACATTTTATACATCCTCACCGTACTCTCAGAGGGTACTAGAGCCAATTTTGAGCTTACTGAATAAGATGAGCTTTGAGTCTGTTGTGTCTTGTTCGTAAGCGAAAGATCAAGACCTGATCTCGTCGAGTTAGTCCGTAGATAGCATCTCTGGGATCGTGAAGTGGATGATTTCTGAGCCAACGTTGGGTAAAAATCGCTTTATTGATTATTTTTTCCTCGCCAAGGCTGATCTTACAATCAAATTGCGGACTCAAGGCCCCCTCCTTTTCCAGCTGGTCTGCCCTTTCGATTCTACAGAGTCCAGGAATCCATTGCACGACAACTTTTTTGTGAAAGTACATCATCAAGTCTTCAAGATCTTTGGAAAGTTTTCTCATGCTTTTGCTCCACTTCGACCTGAGTAATTGTAATACTGACGCTGCATCAGTAAGGAAGACAATTTTTGAGTTTTTAGGCCGATATAGTATTCTTGTCAGTTTCGATGCCTCACAGATAGCTTCTTGCTCTGCCCGATAATTCGAAGAAGTGATGCCCGTTGGAACAGCCTTCTCGATAATATTCCCCGCAGGAAATTGTAAATGGATTCCAGCCCCAACATTCGTTGTGCATTTGTGGTCCGTATATACTCGAATCCACGAGTTTTTCGGGTACTTAGTATTATACGTTTAAGCGATTTATTAAAGGAATTTAATTTTTATTTTGTTTTTCTTTCGATTTTTTTTAGCAATTATTTTTTTTTATCTTCTTTCATTTTGTGTATGATTTTAAATATTTTTACATAGTTTTATTTGTTTCATCTTGTATGTATTGTTAGTTTAATGGATTTATTTTTTATAAGTACAATCGCAGCATTTTTACAGTAAATATATATATATATATATATATATATATATATATATATATATATATTTTTTTTTTTAATTTAACTTTCTTTATTGAATATTAATACATTCTGCCACATTGAAGGGCATTAATATTAAGGCTACATGATTCATTCACACAATATGTACATACAATTAATATCAATAATAAAGAAAAAGTAATATTAAAAAAAATAAATTGGTATGCCTGTATACAAAAAAAAAAAAAAAAAAAATGAAATAATGGATAAAAGCTAGATGAAATTAAAGTAAATAAATCACATTCACACCTATGTACAATATTTACATTCACCCAGGGGACTCTGACTCATGCCTTATTCCCCGACGTGGAAGCCAAGGCAGGACTCCAAGGAGATCCCAGTGCTTCTCTCTCAGCCGCGTCACTGTTATTTGAAACCAGAAATATAAATTAATGAAATAAAATAGAAGCAAAATGACAAAAATTAAAATTTGATGAAAGTTAAACCATATCTCAACTTTTGATACATTTTATTAACCCCTTTTTTTTAGAAGAAATAAGGCCTGGAAAATCAGTCAAGGTTTGAGAATGTTACATAACTGTTGTCCCCAAAGGTTTATAAGAATTATGTAATTATAAAACTATGAGGCAAGAACTATAATATTATTTATTTCGATTATTTCGCGACCGTGTTGGAATAAGATGGCATATATATGGGCGTTAGGATGAGGCAATATTTGCCACCGCAGGCGGTTAAGGGTTGGCTGTTGGTAGCCGGTGTAGAAAATGAAAGATATTGACAATGTTTTATCGAGCTGTTCCAACTGGGATTATTAGAGGGGTTCCAGTCCCCCTACTGAAATAATTTACGTAAACCCTGTGTAGAGGTATCGTAAAGTATGTTATTACCGTTTTACTTCTGAGTAACCGTTCCTTCGATATAACGGATATTTGCAATAAATTTATTAAAAGGAAACAACTATTTATTAAAAGAAATAACCAAACCATAAAATTCCTATCATATCCAATCCATACAATCCAAAATCCTCAATGCTCATTACTTTAGCACAAATAAAATAAATCCATAATTACCTTAATGTTTCTTATTTGCTTGGTGTATATTGATGTAGCTCAATCCAGATACCCTTCCTTCCATAATAAACTCACTATTTTCTAACCTTCCATCCTCTTATGTTCCTGACAATCCTCCTTAATAATGACCAATTTATTGGTTCAACACTTCAATCACATGTTACAAACCTCAAAGAAAGGTGTCAAAATAGGTGGATAAAAATAAATTCCAATGAATTTATCTATTTTTATCTTATTATTAATATTTTCTTTCCTCATTATGATATTTTATTTTGTTCTTATTTCGCTGTATATTATTTTCAAATAAACTTATTTATTTTTTGATTTTGTAAATATGTTGTGAATGTGATCTCTGAACTCTATTATAAGCGTCCTTAATTGAGACAGATTGTAATATTTATCAATAAACAAGTGATCTATTATTTTTAGTAATCAATTATGTAAAAAAACAAGTAAACCCAAATACAAAATTTTGACATGATCTTAAATGAGATACCATGTAAGTGCATCATTAGACTTTAAATAAATTAACAACAAGTCCTGGACTAACTTTGTTTTTGCTTCAAAGATAATATACGCTCATTAACATTGGTGCCAAAAACAAGGTCTAAGTCCGGACTTGACCTGGTTTTTGCGACGACGGACGGATAACAGAGTTTCCATTGTCCGATGATCTAGTCATTTACTCACTATTCATAACACAGGAAAGGACTGTGTTACATTTATACCTGCTGAAATGAGCACTATGATTCATAGACGAAAATTAATTTTTTGTATTAAAAAATGTTGATGTTACCTGGTTGTTGCATCAAAGCCATGTTGAGGTCGCGTATCAATTTCATCAAATTCCATCCAATACTTTCGATTACGAACGAGTAAATGTATTTTTTTAGAGACGCCTATGTTTCAGAAATTTTGGAATTGGCGGCATAATTATGTCATATCAAGTTTGTGTGCAAACGTATTTTCCTTGATACGCCTAAAACTGCAAAGTTCAATTTGGCTCAAATTTTAGAGGGAAGTTGGAGTTGGAGGAAGTTGGAGGCAAACAAGTGACCAAGAATAAATTTTTATAAAATTCCTTCCAATACTTTAAAAAATAATTCCATCGTGTTATAATTTCCATCGTTTTTTATTATTATTATTATTATTATTTTTTTTTTTTTTTTTTGTTGAATAACCAGAATACGATCTATAAGATACGAACAATGGAGATATATCACAACGTATAGATGATTTCTCCCGCACCCTCCAGTCAGCACTTGACAAATGTGACAGGAGATAAAACTATTACTTTCTATGTTTAAGGAAACCATCTCCGAAAGCGATTGCCGCTTCTTCCGATAGATCAACCCCCTCTAGAATAAATAAGCTCCGTTTTTTTGAAAAATTACTTTTTCGACAAGTCTCATCTGATGGGAAAACACAGCGTCAATTCGTGACTCAGGAGTGATCAATGTCCAGCCCAAGATGAATCATATTCTTGAGATTGTTTATGTTTCCTTGCCTCTTTTGTTGAGAGCAGTTGTTGATAACGAGTTAGATGCAACATTTATCCAATGGAATACTTTTCGTCAACTCGTAACCCGCACCTCGACGTGAGTAGATATAATGTATATATTTTTATTGAGTAGTTGTTTTTTTTTTTAATTTACTTAGATTTCAGTTATTTTATTTAATTTATTGTATATATGTATTTTACTTCTTGATACAGTTGTAAATATCATAAATAAATAAATTCAAAAAAATTATTGTATATAATTTTTTTTATTATTACTTCTGTTTATTTTATATTTTTTCGTACATATGGTGTGAATGTGATATTACCTACCTATAACCATTGTCCAAGTGACAGAATGTTATATTGTTCAATAAATAAATAAATAATAATGTTAACAAAAATAGAGTAGTTATGTAAGAGTTATTACGGTTGTTTACCACGAATATATTTAGGCATGCTAAGGAGACAAATCTTATTTAATAATATTTGTCTGAATGGTTAACAGGCATAACGTTTAATCAAAGATTCATTTTTTATTACGGATTTCTTCTTTATTTTTTTTTCCTAAGAATTAGGATGTATTGTAGTACTGGAAGATATAAGTGGAGGGAGGGGGTACGTGCTGAAGCCCTCTCCAAAAATGGAAAAGAAAAAAATTTCATTGGTCCATATTTGCTATAGCGGGTAATCGAAAATAAATATTTAAGATATGACTGTAAATTGAAAAAAAAAAAATATATTAGACTTGAAAATGGCTCGACGAACCAAAATGTCGTAGTAGGATTTAGAAGTGAAAACATTGGTGCAATGCTGGTTTATATAAAAAAATATAAACTGAACGAATAATGGCTTATTGTAGGGTCTGAATTTCTTTGTGATAAAAAAGAATCCATTCGTGAATGGTATACAAAAACAACTTTATAAAATAAAATCTAAAGTAATATTGAAACATGATTTTTCACTCCTTGTTTGATCATATTTTGAAATATTACACCATAATTATACGACACTCATTGTTTTATATGTTTTCATTTATAATAATAATTATAGTTATTGTGTTTTCCCAAAGGGTTCGAGTTAATTAACTGAATACATGAGGCATGACCTATGGTCAGTCCCTGCCTCGCCCTTAGAGCAGATTGCTTGATGGTTAATCCGTCATAAATCGTGAGCCACCGCACATCCGTCTTCTTGATCCACCGGATGGGTCCGGTTCCGGATCTCCCTTTGCCCATCTCAGGATTGTCCATCCACAATTCAGTCCAAGCCCAAACAACATCCGATTTCTCGCCTTGCGATGTTTATGAGAATATATATATATAAATAGTATATATATATATATATATATATATATATATATATAATATATATATATATATATATATATATATATATATATGTACAAGTTTCTATTTACCAACGATCAAATTTGTGAGGACACATAGAATAAAACATTTTTTTATTTTGAAGTTAAAACTTTTTTAAGCGCCCTCATCACTTAACGTTGCGGCTAATGAATGGGGCTTAGCCATAACTATCGGCTATGTAACGCTCATTTGGATAAAGTCGGCTCGAATCGAATATTATTTTATTTGGATTAAAATGTCTCAGAAACTAACCCAGTCAAATTGTCACAAAAAAAAGAGGTCTTTCTTTTAAAATGTCGTGTATTTCAAATTTCTTTTTTATATTGTTAGATACGTAGTGAATATAAAAAATAAAAGTTTCCTCCTTTTAAAGCATTGTTGGTTCGCTGCAGTGATCAAAAACCATTAAAATTTCTCACATTGTTTGGTTTACGCTAAATATCTCATCTTGAAAGCAACATAGATAAAAAAATAATCATATTCAATCTTAAATAGCTTAAAATTATCTAATATTTTTGTACATAAAATTTCTTTCTAAACCCAACAGTGAGTGAACTATCGAGCTTTCAAAATGTGTAAAATTTTTAAAATTACTCCAAAAATATGCATAATTTATTGTTTTTAATTAATTATCTGTTTTTATAGGTGAGGTAGCTTAAATTTTTAAATTAAATATTAAACGCCACACAATTTTCTGTTGCTTTTATTAGAAACATATTTCTCTAAACTTAAAACTTAAATACAAATCGCTAAAAATAAATTAATGTTTTGGAATTCGAAAAAAAATCTTTTAATTTTATTTTTACTCTTTTCCACTAATTTTAATGAAATTATTCATCAATAATTACTTTCTTTCTTGTTACTTTTAAATGAACTTTATTCTAACACATTTTTTAATAATTAATATTATCCAAATTACATACCATTCTTTGTGTTCCTACGGATTTTTTTCATCTGAAGACTGTCCGATTTCTTCACAAAAAATTGTTTTGGACAATTAAATAATGGTATTAGTATTTGTTCGTTTATGACTTCTGACTGATGTGGCTGACTGATGTCTATGCCAGTTCCGCTTTTTCGTCGATTAAATGTATTTTGTACGTAACTGCTTCGAATATTTTAAAAACTAATCAGTGTTTTAGAAAGAAAAATATATTCCCCAGATGTTTTATTTCAAAGCGTTTTACGTTATTGTTGGCCGTTTATTTACAAACGACGCTTGATTTTCAACTTTAGTTTGAACGACTTGAAAACATCAACTTTACTGCAGCGAACCCACAAGGCATTGAAGGACGAAACTTGGACTTTTTACCTTCACTACACACCCCGCAATGTAAAAAAAAAAATTTGAATTACCCCACCTTTTGCAAGGAAACATGTCTAATTTGACTGGACTATACTGTAAGTGAGGAAAATTTTCAGCATTTCATCGAGCATTGTAATGAGCTATTATTCAAAATTGTATCTTGACGTTACGATGTGTTAGAGGCAAATAGGGAAAAAGATAGTTTCATAGACCAAATGACAACAATCTTTTATTTTAATATTTGGATTGAAATGTCTCGAGAACTAAAATTCGGACCTGCATGGTATTAGCGAAGGAAATTTACAGCTGCTTTCTGTCCGATGCATTGATATTTTATTCGATACAAAAAATCTATATCTTTATTAAAACTTCAAAGTTTTTCGGAAAAAATAGTTGGTTTATAGAGATTTTCAATTTATTGTAGTTCGATTCACCAGCGGATCCAGGATTTTAGTTTTGGGGAGGGGGCTTCAGACAGAAAGATTTTTTAAAAAAATATATAACGATAATTGCTTAGGAAGGAAAAGAAAGGAACTAACCACCTATATTAAATAGAGATTAAGTGATTCTTAATTACTATTAAATGTAATTACACGATCAATAATACTTTTAGAGGTAATTATTAAATACTTTTTTCATAAGATATGGATATATTTTACCATTCCTTTTTTTTTTTTGGCGGGTGGGGATTCAGCCTCAAAACGATCAAATTATTAACATCCCTCTAAAACTTGGTGAATGGCTTCATCATTTCGTAATCAACAACTTCTATAACAAATTTATTAAATCAATTAATTTAATGAGGTACTAAATAATTAATATCTATATACCTTCCACTTGAATGGTAAGATAATTTGATCAAAAATTCGAAAAAAATGGTGACCTACAAAAATATTTGGCCCTTTGGCCAATTACCGATCTCTAGATTGAAAACACCGCATTCCGAGAATTTTCATAAATAAAAAAGTCGTATATTATGACAAGACGAATGCATTCACGAAGTTGTAGACAGGTGTTAATAATTTGATAAAATGTTTCTGTACCACGGAATATAATGTTATAAGAGAATCGAAAACAATATTTTAATTAAAAGCGCCTCCTGTGGTTTATTTACGATTTTTTTTTTCCTCAATAATTAAAATATTTCTAAAGAATCATTTAACATACCATATTTCTTCCTGTTTCTATTCTCCCAAGGAATTCCCTATTAGACTTTAATGCAAATATCAAATAAACATAGATTTTTAAAGATATTGTTATCTCAAATCTCGGGCGCTAGGTTTTAAAAATACATCGATGTATTTTTGCTATCCCTAGCAACAGCTAATATTAGCTCGGGATTCATCAAGAAAGCATACGGGATACATTGTTGTTGTTTTTTTCTCTACAAATATTGAACGAATCTTTAACCCCAGTTTCGAAAACTTAAGGGTGATAGTAATATTAAACAGAGTTAATAATGCTAATATTAAATAAATCTTTTCATCTTATAATATTTTATTAATATGTTTATTTATTTATAAATGTTTTGGGCTCTTCAACCACCTGGATCATTTTCGCCCTATATTACAATTCGATCAATTACCACACACATAACAAAACTACAGCTAACAACAAATACAATTTAAAGTTTAAAAAGTTTTGAATGAATATTATAGTACAATTGAATTAAAGTTATAAACATTGAAAGTTAAAGATTTAAAAGGAGATGAGTTAACAGAGATAATAAAAATAAAGGTTAATGATTTTAAGAACAAGAGCTAAAAAATACATTTTTAAATAATTTTTTTTTTTTGTTCATTTAATGAAATTCACAACTGTATACAAATACAACTAGTAAATATGCGCAAATTATAAAGAATGGCATGTACAGGCATGAAGAGATAATACCCGGTGGTAGCACGCTCTAAATAATTTTAAGTAAAAAGATCACGAGGCCATCTCCTTTTCAGACGCCTAGGAGGATTATCAGGGATCGAGGAAGAAGCAAGAGTGGAAACAAGCGGATTTGGATGGGACTGAAGTTTATCATGAAAGGATAGATATCTGGCTCGAGCTAAATCAGCGACATATTAAGGTCTTTATGAATGGTTTTATTTGTGACAAAGTATGGAGCATTAAGGATTTTACGGAGGATTTTGGATTGTAAGGATTGGATACGATAGGAATTCGATGGTTTGGTGGAGCCCCAAAATTTTAAATAATAAAAATTAATATTAATAGAAGCGAAGTTAAAGAGTACAGAGTAAACATTAAAAAGTACGAGAACCGTTAAAATTAAATTTTAAAGATTAGAAAAAGATAAGTTAACAGTTAACAAGGACATTTAAAAAAAAAGGTTAATGATTTCAGGAATATTATCTTAAAATACGGTTTAAAAATAAAATTGATATTAAAAGAAGAAAAGTTAAAAAGTACAATTTAAATATTAAAAATTACGAAGAAAAATTTAAAAACCACTATAATTAAAAATTAAAAGAAGAAAAAATAACAGGTATATTTACAATTTGAAGAGGAACCTACAAACTTAAAAAACTTAACAGGTATATGTACAATTACAAGATGTCAATTAATTTTGTGTAATATTTTGATTTCCTTAAGGTACAATATTAAGTTTTTAATAGCATTTGGGTCCTTTAGCAGTGATTCTTCGAGCATTTCTGAAAAGATATTGATCCCTAAGAATTAAATTATTAATATATAATTTTTGCTTTCATTTTTTTTTTTTTTTTTTAATCGTGAAAATACGACATGTTTTGTTTTAGAAATAACCGATTCATTTAGAGGAGGGACTACTATTTAGTGAGTACTCAAAGTCTTGTAACGCGATACCTCTGTTCTATTCGAGTTTACCCAAACGATACCACGTGTTTCACACTCGAATGATATCCTATGAATGGATCTAGTATAACAGGAACAAATAAATCAGTGGCACACCTGAATAGGGGCCGATGAGGACAGGCAAACTGATTGAAGAAAGGGCGTTGCGGCTTCAACAAAAGGAACTTGATTGATGCTAAATGATTGACGTCAGGGCATCGGAAGTTGCGTGTCGATCGCTAACGAAGCTCAATAAATGGCGCCCGATAGAGCAGAAACCATGGAACTCGCCCTGAATAAAATCCAACTTGGCCTAAGGTGTAATCCGATTAGGCAGCTCGAGCTCGAAGTGGATGCGAGGCGTTGGAAAAATGGATCGCTTAGCAGTTGTTCCACTCATTATTAATTCAGCGTGGTAACGATTGTCGTGGTTTCCAACTCCGAACAAATGATTCCCTCCTTTAACTAATAAATTATATACAACATTGGAGCAACAGTCCCTCCCTTTTGATTTCATGTCATTAAATCTAATTATTGATCATTTGACTTATTCCTCTTCTCGAATCATTTCTCAAAGTAAACGGTCTTACTTTACATAACCAGGCGGTCATAACTAATTTCGTTAGTTTCTGAAGATGTTAATGAAATCATTTGACTAATAACACGGGCACTCAAGAAATTAAAATTCACTTTCAAGTGCTACTCAATTTTCTCCATGGCATTAGATTAAAGGATGCACTTCGATGCGGAAGAATAAAAGATTCAGTGATAGAAAACGTTCTGTATAATTTAAAAGAATTATTTTTTGGCAATTGAAGTGATGACAATTTAAAAATAAATACCAGCATTTTTGTCCTGCAGTATCCTTCAGCAACATCCCCAATTATCGTTTGAACAAACCCGCTACAAAGGACTCCACTTGGACAAACGGCTTGGAATTCGCATACAAAGACTAAAACGACAAGAAACTTCTCCGCCTTTCCGGCTGCTCAAACCTTTACTAAACAAACGCTCTAAGCTTTCAATTAATTACGAAAGGCCCTTTTACATAATAAGGCCAATATGGACGTAAGGAGTTGAACTTTAGGGCTGCACCTAAAACCCTCCATATTTTGTCATAAATAAAACCATTGATAAAGAACTTAATGTTCGACATGTCGCTGATTTGGTCCAGTCCAGATACCCATCCATTGATGATAAACTCCAGACCAGTCCGAATCCACTTGTTTCCAGCCTTGCGTCTTCCTCAATTCCTGATAATTCTGCTAAGAGTCTGAAAAAAAGATACTCTCGGGATCTGCTTACTTAGAACTATTTATAGTTCTTTCTTTATTATGTTCCTATACCTTAAGGCGTATACCCCATTATTGGGTTGAGAGCAAATTATATGCTGAAAAGGGAGATAGAGGATCTCTGAAACGTCCAAACAAAAAAAAACAAAAAAAAGAAAAAAGAAAGATAAAAACGATGAACTAATAAATTAATTTATATATTTCATCCTAAAAGAATAATTGTATTAACTACAAGACTGGTGAAGTCGCCAATATAAGAATATTTTTAAACACAAAGCCTAGTGTTGCCCAAAATCGGTCTTGGTCTTTCACTTTGCAAGACCAAGACCGAAACTGGTAAAAAAAATAGATTTTTTGAAGAAAAATTAAGGGAAAATAGTTAGTAATACTTGACAATTTTAGGTGTAATCAATATAGTTTTGTATTTAACTCTTCTAATTTTTCATTCAGACTTAGGTTTCTCATATCTAAAAAAGTACAGTAATATCTCCCTAGTAATGAGCTAATAGGTAACTGCAAGACTGTTGCGAGACTCTTGCGCTAGACCAAGACTGAGTTTGCAAGACCAAGACTCGCATTTGGGCAACACTAACAAACGCCTGAGATATATTGATTTAACGATTTTCTTTTTATCTTGTTAGGAATTTTTTTTTTTAAATGGAAGTTTTATTAAATTTGATTATTGATTAATATCAGTCATTATTGTTTTTTTTTTAATACTGAGAAATTTATTTCTTTTATCTCGTATTATTATGTAATAATTTTTTTTTCTTTTTTTCAATTCATAATACAAGTTCTTTTAAAAAAATTATTTATTGAAAAATGTTTATGAATTGATATACTTTTAATGATAAGAAATATATAAATATTTAATCGTCACTATTAACAATCTAATACTTCATAGTGTATGTAGGTGTATCAGTGTTTTTAATTTTTTATTATTTACTCATCTTTAAGTTATTTTATTTTTATAATAAATAATATTTTTACAATAAATTATAGCATTCGGTACTTGCAATGACAGGCCCGTAATACTTCATCATATTTGTTCTCTCTTATTAAATGTTATCAATTAAGAATGATCAGTATGCTGGTTGATTTTGCATCTCATCACAATCGAGCAGACGTACAATTTTATTTTACTTATCTTCTGTGTATACTTTTTAATTATTATTTAGTTGTTATTTTGCTTCTGTTTATTTTATATTTTCTGGATATAGTGTGAATGTATTCTTACCTCACTATAACTATTGTCCACGTGTTAGAATGTTATATAACCCAAAAAAAATCTTTCTATGTTAACGCTCTTCTCATTCTTTAAAATAAAAAAACCAACACCTGTTTGTGCAAAAAGTTTTATGTAAAAATAGAATTATTTTCGAAAAAATAAACCTACTAATTTATAAAAACCTCTTATTTCTCTATGATTTATTAGTATAATTTCATATTTTATTTTCCTTTGCTATTTACTATTCACACTACTATAGCATCTACATACTACAAAATGTTACCTCAAAGAGATAAAACATATAAAAGTATTACATACGACCGTTTGTACTAACATTAGCGATATTCGTTTTGTTTTTTATAGAAAATGCTAGTTGTTGTTATAATTTCTTCTAGCACCCTAATAACTTAGCTTAATTTACTTTATCTTCTTGTAACAATTCATCTTACAGTACTAATTCTTGGGCATTTCGTTTACCCATTTCTTTTTTTCGAGGGCAGATGGTGTTGCTAAGCAACTTGGCAACCCCCTGGATTTATAGAAGACAGTTTGATAGAAGTATGATTATCCTGTTTGGACAAGCGGAACTAAACCCATTGTATGGTCTGTGGGCACGTTCCCAAGGTCCGTATGTATTGCATCCATGCACGGCCCCGAATCGATAAACGGAAAAAAATGTACACAGGTTGTATATTTTTGTTTTATTATACATTCGATAATAGTACATTAGACAAATAGTATTTCTTTAGACTGGCGTTATAAAAAAAATCTTGAATCTGATATAGGGTTCTGGAATTTATATTTTTAAACTTTAATATTTAGGCACCCCATAAAAAAAAAATTATTAAGTTAACAAAAAATTGAATTTTTCTTATAAAATATATTAAATCTCTTAATTCAACAAGAAATTGTTTATCTAAACCACGAATCATTTTATTATTTTTTTATATAGGGTGTCCCGTAAGTATAGGGGAATATTTAAAGGATTAATAGTTAGAGGGTAATAACAAAAAAAAATCGGGAATAGTTCATGATTTATTTATAAAACAGAACTTAGCTTAGTTTAGTGGACGTATTAGTCTCTTTTATCATTGACCTTAGTACATTTAATCACTGTTTTAAAAAAATAGAAATTCTACTTTACGATAATTTAATTACTTTGAATATTTTTTGAAATTTCATCTTATTCAATAAAAACCGTTACCACCTTTAAAAAACACACATAATACTGGTCTTAATTCCTTTTACTTTGGAAATCATGCAGGCCCATGCATCAACTGAACTTTTTTATGGAAATTTTCTCTAGAATAACCCTCCAGAGTCTGGCCATTAAGAACTGAGACATATATATATAATCTATCATTAATATATAATAGCAAATAATAACTTATATAAATTCTAAATTTTTTATAGATTTTAAAATGTTTATAAGTAATTAATTTTTTATTTTATCATTGTAAACTGAAAATTAATAAGTGTTAATATTTATATCCCTGACTTACGAAAAAAATTATTGATTTTTTTTTATTTCTTAATGACGTTTACAACTTTATTAAAGAAATACATTTAGTATTTGAACATATGGATATAGTGACGTGAAAACATTTGTTGAGAAACTACCCAATGGTAGCACTCTAATGATATGTCTACATTAGGTGATCACGGGGCCATCTTCTTTTCAGACGCCTCGAAGGCTTATCAGGAAGAAGGTTAGAAACGAGAGGGTCGGGATGAATCTGAAGTTGATTATGGAAGGATAGGTATCAGGATTGGGCCAGATCTGAAACATAAGAAACATTAAGGTCATTATGGATGGTTTTATTTGTAACAAAGTAGGGAGAATTGAGGCTTTTACGAAGGATTTTGGATTGTAAGGATTGGATACTAGAGGAATTCGATGATTTGGTGGAGCCCCATAGCTCAACTCCGTAAGTCCAACTAGGCCTTATTATAATCATGTCTTTTGTAATTAATTGGAAGTTTAGAGCGTTTGTCTAGTTAGTGCTGGAGTAATCGGAAACGAAACTCGAGCGGTTTCTTGTCGTTTCTGTCTGGTATGTATTGAATGTTAAATTGTAATATAACTAACGATAAGTTATACCACAGTGACTATTCAGTAACTTAATATAGTGTTGTAAAATAACAGATTAAGGTGATAGGTAATTATAAGCATAATGTTGATACTATTTGTCAAAATAATTCAGATCTTCTACTCATTAAATTTATCAATCCACGCTGCAAAATATTTTCAAAAATAGTTCAAAAAGGGTGAGTTCGTTTTATAGCGGAGATAATTCTGACGATATGTTTTTAAAAATTTTGCTAAAACTCTTTTCAACAATAATTGGCCAATGAAACTGGTGAAGTAAGCGTTTGGAATAATTTAAATGTAAATTTTCTACAACTCCGGGATTCCCGTAAATCATACGGAATCTTTAGCTCTCATAAATAATTCATATTTCACTTTGTTACTTCTCATTTGAATTTTGTTATCATTTGAGGGATGAAGAAGGTTATCATTGATCCACTTAAAAACATTTCTGAGCCTACTCATTGTTATACTTTCAATACTTCATTGTTGCTCAGTTGAGTTGTAATCAAGTACTGTTTCTATGAGCATTTTACTTTTCTTCATTTTCATACAGAAATACGTCTGTAAAAATCGTGAAAAAAAAAGTTTAAATTATTAAATTATCCAGGGAACGATATCTGCACCTCTCTCTGATTAAGAAGGAATTACTCAATCAAAAATCTTCTAGTTAAAGATGATATTCTTCTAACGGAGAGCGCACAATGGTTGAAGGTTTTACAGAAATTTTATTTTTTAAAGACTTTTACTTTAAAGTCGCCAAAAAGTCGATCTAAAAAGTTGCTTTTATTCTTACCTACTCAAACAAAAAAGAAGTGATTCATTTAAGTTGAAGTACAACTATTATCTAATCTCAATTACTGTTTATTTCATTCTACTCATTTAATGTAACTTTTTTAAATACTTAAATAAATAAAAGTTAAACTTTCACCGTAAACACAGAGCTTTAATACAAAAAAGTTTTTTAAAACTTTTATTTTTTAAAAGTTCAAGGAAACTTTTTTGATTTTTGGAACTTTAATTTTTTAAAGTTCTAAGAAACATAGGAGCGGACTTTGGGTAAGTTGGGATCTTTCCCCCTATATAAGTAGAGAGGGGGTGAGTGAGAATATCGTCCCCTCTCCAATATTTCGAATATAAAAATTAAATCAAAATTAATAACAATTAATCTACATGAATGAATAAAATATGTAAAATAAAATCAATCAAGAAAATAGTCAAAGTCGATTAAATTGGTAAGGACTAGATGTATGTAAGCAATGTAGATAAATGTTGGAATATATTATTGAAATTTTACTTTATACTCAATATATTGTAAGATAGTTATATTGTTTAGTTTATATTATACATATACTCAAGTATTATTTTGTTATTTGCAATAATTATGTTGATTATTACTTAATTTTGCTTAATAATAAGTTAACTATTTAATACTAAACAATCCAATTCCTCTCGTATTCAATACCTACAATCCAAAATCCTTCATAAAATTCTCAATGCTCCCTACTTTGTCACAAATAAAATCATACCGACAAACCATAACGACATTAATATATTTCCGATTTAACTCAATCCAGATACCTATCCTTCCATAATAAACTTCTGAACCATCCGAGCCCTCTTGTTTCCAACCTTGCTTCCTCTTCTATTCCCCTCATAACCCTCCGAGGCCTCTGAAAAGAAGATGGATTCGGGACCTTCTAATATAGAAATATAATTGGAGTGCTACCAATGGGTATTTTCTCTTCATGTTACTTGTTTCATATTTACTTGTTGTATTTATCATTTAATATAGTTGTAAATTTCCATAATTAAAAAAAAAATTATTCATAATATAAATTTGCGAAATTTTTTTTTTTTTTGTGGGGGGAAGGTTCATCACGTGTTTGTATTGAAGTTCTATGTTTATAGTAGAAGTTTAACTTTTATTTATTTAAGTTCTTAAAAAAAGTTCTGTTAAATGTGAAATAAACAGTAATTGGGCTTAGATAAGAGAAGTACTTTATCTTAAATGAATTATTCCTTTCTGTGTATTGTTTATTGTTAGAGTAGCTAAGAATAAAAGTAATTTTTAGATCGATTTTTTTATAAAATCAACAGAACTTTTAAGTAAATTACTTTTTTTAAGTAAAAGTTCTGTAAAATTTACTTGAAAAGTTGCAAGGGTAAAATGTTTTAGTTTCGGAAAAATAGGAAATAAACATCCCAGTCGTACCGAAATTGATTTTTTAAAAAGTTGAAATTTCATTTCAAGAGCTTGATTTAAGAAACCAATGCTGTGGAAAGGGATAAAGCTTCATACCGATAGTTCAGTTCTCTGACTATGATCTATGGTGGAAGGCCGATGAAATAATTATGCTAGATGAGGACTGCTGGTGCTGGAGTGGGACACAGCTATCAAACTAGCCAAGTACTCCAGTCACGCAGGGGCACTTCCGCTCCAGGAGGCGGTACTAAACAACTCAAGTTTACTATCCGGAAGCTTGTATTTCGCCCCCCCCACACTACCAGATTTATTTTACTCCACGAATAGCCTACCGTATAGGCCCTTAGCTTTGTACCGTTTCCGGTTATTGGAAGCAATGGGTCAATTGGCAAAATTTAACCTATTATAACCTTTCCTTTTGTTATCGTTGTTTATAGGAGACAGTGAGAGTGATATATATATATATATATATATATATATATATATATATATATATATATATATATATATATATATATATATATATAAAGAGAGAGAGAAAATTAATTTACTATTAGATCTTGACTAGTTTTAGTATTTTAGTTTCGTCTTTTCTGTTTTTTGTTTTTTTTTTATTGAAATATATTACAATCTGTCTCAGGGACATTTATAATAGTTTTCACAGATCACATTCACACTCTATGTAGAGTAAATAAAATAAATTATACAGAAAAACAATATATATAAAATAAATAAGAATAAAATAACCTAAAAATAAATAAATAAAAAGAACACATGCACACCTATATACAATATTTACAACTTGGCGAAAGAACTCCAAACCAGACTTGTCCCTCCAACTGTGGAGGGAAAAGTATGACTCCAGGAGTTCCCTGCACTCCTCTCTCAACCGCGTCACTAGGGCTAAACCCAGTGGAGATTGATTTTCTATATTAATACTTTCTTTTCTATTTATGTATATCTCCGCTGGCTTTTAATACCAGTGAAATGGTTGAGGAAGAAGCGCAGGGATCTCCTGAAGCCTTGCTTTCCCTCCACATGTGGGGGGATAAGTATGGCTCGGAGCTCCCATGGCCGACTGTAAATAGGTATGCCGGCATCTAAGATGTTTATTTTCATTACTTTTTTTTTTAAAGATATTTTTAATTCTATTTTATTCATTTATTTTCATTCTATTATTACTATTATTTATATTTTCTTCCTTCACTATGATATTTTATTTTGTTCTTTTGTAGCTTTATATTATTTAAAGTTAGCTTTTTTTTTTTTTTTTTTTTTTTTTAATTTGTAAATATGGTGTGAATGTGCTCTCAGAACTCTATTATAAATGTCCTTTATTGAGACAGATTGTAATATTTATCAATAAACAAATAAATAATAAAAAAAAATTATGCATATTTAAAGAGAGAGAGAGAGAGAAAGGGAGATTATTATTATTATTATTATTTTTTTTTATTTTTTTTTTTTTTTATTTATTTGTTTATTTAGAAATATTACATTCTGTCACATCAAGGACATTTATAATAGTGTTCAGAGAAAGCACACTCACACTCTATTTACAATAAAAAAAAAAAAAAAAAATAATACAGAAACTTAATAATAATAAATACAATAAATAAAATAAAAATAAATACAATAAAATAAAATAAATGTATATAAACAAAAGAACTAACCTAATCATACACACTCGGGCTTGAGTGGAGGATCTGGCCATTGCCAAAACTCCAATAGATGCTTATTTACAAAAGGTCTCTGGGCCACTGCCGCTTCAACCTTCGAGGAGGATTGTAAGGATGGGTGGTGCTGGATAGAGATTGTGCAAGGGGATTTGGATGATAGGTAAGATTCTGGTGAAATTTGGAGAATTTTTCTGGAATAAGGTCTAGGACAAATGGGATATTAAGGTCATGGTGTAGGATTTTGTTATTTACATAGAACGGAGCATCAACTATTGTTCGAAGGACTTTAGATTGAAAGGATTGAATACGTTTGATGTTAGAAGCTTTTGCTGTACCCCACAGTTCAAGTCCGTATGTCCATATAGGTTTCAGTATTGTCTTGTAGATAAGTAATTTGTTTTCAATAGAAAGTTTGGATTTTCTGTTTAGTAGTCTGTATAGCTGGCCGTATCGTCGGTTGAGTTCTTGTCTTTTGAGTCTAGTATGTGGGTTCCACGTCAGTCTTCGGTCTAAATGAAAGCCAAGATACCGGACTGTGTCTGAGTAAGGAAGCTGGATGGAATTAAAGTGTACTGGTGGACAAGAACTGCGTCGGAGTGTAAAGGTAATGTGTTGGCATTTAGATTCATTAACTTTAATGCGCCAGTTATTACACCAGTGCTCAATCAAGGTGTATTTTTATTATTTATTAACCAGGTGTATTTTATTATTTAGGTGTATTTATTAACCAATAATTACAATTTCCGACCATATGGCAACATCTATCGGTCGGTGCTATTAATACTATTTTTACAAGGTTACATATTTTTTTTCTAATAATTGGTCTTAATTGCTTTTCTGTTCGGAATCGGCCCATGCATCAAATGAAATTTTTTGTTGCAAATTTAGACTAGAATCACCTCCTATAATATGGCTGTTAAGAAATGAGACACCCTGTATATAAGTCACCAATAAATTAGAATGGTTATCAAATAAATCGCTAAGAAATAAACAAGCAATGTAAAAGAAGATCAAACAGAAGTAAAATAATACTTAAATAAGAAAAGATGAAAATCTCCTTATAAAACACATCAAATAAGAGAGAGACTTAAAAAAATAAAAACATCAAAGTCTCTTTGCCCTTTCAAGATATAGAAAAACTATATCTAAGATCAACTTCGCGAGTGAATTTCTTCATCTCTTTTTTTTCTTGAAGGTTTTCTTTCCTCTGCTTGAGCGGGCAGTTATCTCTTGTAAAAGGATATTTCTTATTAAATGGTACCGTTTGTGTCAAAAGAGTAAAGGCTCGTATGATGAATTGTTTAAGGCGCTTGGTGTAACTTCTCAAATAAATCTATAAAGTGGTCGTCCTTTTATTGTTTACTCCAAGGATGGAATATGGTGTCAGATTTCTTATATAGGCTATATTGTACCTTCGTAAAGTGTTATTATACATTTTGTCTTATTGTTAAAAGGTTACAACAATATATTAATTTATAGTTAAAGAAGAGACTTAAAGTAGTTAGGGTATAAATAGGAGGATTCGATACATAAAGCCTTGAGTGTCTAACATACAAGTCAGGGGTCTCTAAACTTTTTGGCCCCCTGGTTCAAGACCCCAATGATTTCCGCGGTCCATGGTTTGTGGTGAAAAAAAAAAAAGGTTTGTTCTACAAAGGACAGGTCTGTTGTAAAATGAGCTAAGAGAAACAACTCATCCAATAGATTTTGTAGTAACCTTGTGTTCGATTGATGTACTAAAATTCATATTTTTTAAATGGATAAAATTTTACCAGTTAATCAAAGAAACTTTGACGGGCCAGTATTTTGCAGTAGTGGGTAGTTTGCAGACCTTTAACTGCCAACGTTTCGTCAATTCAGGTATTATCAGGACTTAAATATAAAAAAATGAAGGTCACATTATGCAGAAAGTAAAAAAAAAAAAAAAATACTATTTCTCACTCATCAAGTCATCCAAAGGAAACGAAAGGTTGCATAAACACAGCAGATGAAGGCCATAGTAAACAGCTGATTAGAAGGGATAACAGGAAAAAAATTAATCATACTTAAAATATAATAATATAAAAATCTATTAATTAAAATAAATAAAAAGTAGAAGAATGAACGAATAAATACAAAAGAGAAACTTAAATTATATTGATATTACTTGTGAAGTAGCCGTGTATTGCGGATTTTGTTAAATATAGATGTTATATACACCTTGAAACATCCTCTTTTGTAATTTATTCATTTATTGTTTTTTTTATTATTTAATTTAATTAACACGTCTGATCAGCCTGTACTGGTCCTTAATACCAATAATGCGGCTGATTTAGAGGCGCTGGGATCTTCTAGAGTCCTGCCTTTCCTTCCTCGTGAGAAAGGCTTGGCTCGGAGATCTTGGGTGAATGATTTTTTATTTTTATTTATTTTTTTTAGGTATTGCATAGAAGCGTGTGTGTATGTGCGTAGTTGTTTTTATTAGTTTAGTTTCTTTTTGTTTGATTTAGTTTATATACATTTAGTTTTAGTATTATTGTTTTTTTCTGTATTATTTATTTTTATTTATTGTTGATAGAGCGTGAATGTGCTCTCTGAACACTATTATAGATATCCTTATTTGTGACAGATTGTAATATCTCTAAATAAATATAGTTAAAAAAATTAATTAACAGGTTTTTAAATTATTATATTTTAGGTATGCGTAATTCAGTATTCCCTTTTATCCCTCCTAATCAGCTGTTTAATATAACCTTCCATTTTTTTTAGTATGTATTTGGATGGCTTGTTGAAATATCGCTAGTAAATGTTTTTTCTCTTTTTTTTTCTTTCTGTTTATATGTGATCTCGTTCATTCTGTTCTAAGGATACCCTAAAAAGCGAAACGTTGGCAGGTTTACTGTTCTTTATGTTCAATACCCAAGGCTTTATAGTTTTATATTCTTATGTTTAATAATTTAAATAAATTCAAAATAAAGTGTGTTATGACCCTCATCCCTCCAAACAACTTCAAAAACCCCAAAATTCTAAGTGTGTTATGACCCATATCCCTCCAAACAACTTCTAAAACTCCAAAATAATTTCATATATATACATATATATTATAATGCTATCAATTTATTATAGCTTATATTTTACTTAGCGTTTAGATTTAAGACACACGCGAAAACTTCATACCCTATTGCCATGAACCATGCACTCCCTATAGCATTTATTTGTATGGGTAGCTAGGTGAACCCTTAGAGCTGGGGGTTGTTAGTTAGTGAGGTAGTAAACCAGGGTTTAGTACCCTCTACCGGTATCGCTTCCATCCTTATCTCCCACTGGCAACGTATACATTACTGTAACCAAACACTATCCAAAGCCTCTTCTCAGTCGTTACCAATTAAATATTGCCGATGCTAAAGTCAACCCTTCCAGCTTTGTTCCATACCAACAATTTGCATTTATTTAGTGCGGAAACAAACTAACAGTTCAGTTTTTGTGCTTTCTCTAGCAAAAATAATTAATAAGCTTAAAAATCCTTAGTAAAAAATAAAATCTTAAATTTTCTTTAGTACATTTTAGGCTTAACAGCACAACGAATTAATTGATTCCAAGTTATTGATTAGTCAACAGTTTTTTTTTCATAAATTGAAATGAAGTTACCAGATTTTTAAAGTTACAAAATAGGACAATATGAAATCAGCTAAGAGGGATAAAGAAATTTGTATAATGAAGAGCGATATAAATCTTTATTAACTAAACTAAATTACAGTCTAATTACATAACTCTTTAATGTTACAAATTATATAAAAGTATGTACATGTATTACATGCCTTCTCACAGATCTGCCTCATTCCAAAATTCCTTCATTGTTCGCTCTGTCAATTTCTGGAATTCCCTCCCTATCAAAATTCGACATTCCCCATCCATATCCAAATTCAAAACCCTCCTATTCCAATTCCTATCCCAAGAACAGTGAGATAGTTGCTAACCATTCGAGCTGATTTTAATAGAGAATTTGATACATACAAATTCATTGATTGATTCATTGATACATTTTTAATTTTAATTCTTTATTATTTTCTCAAAAGTGTATACGAGTCTATCAGTGCAAATAGCTTTAAGTGCCTTGTCATAGTATTAATTGTTTTGTATATAGTTTCGTTTTTTGTATATAGAATGTTTACCTTATATTTTTTTTACATTATTTCTTTTTTTCGATTGATTTTATTTTGGCCAGATGTGATCTTTTAATTTTGTTCTATTTTGTTATTCTCAAGGGACTGTGTCCCAGAATAAAATTATTTTTCTATCTATCTATCTATCTATGTACCTAACATTGATTATTAATTCAAAACTAATTATTTGTATATTAACAGATTAATCTGAGTAGTTCCACATTTATATTTTTGGTAACTTTGCCATTTCTTAACCACATTTTATATTTTAAAAAAAATGTCATTACCTTTTTTTTTTAATTCGCACTTATCATCTTATTTAGGCCAGCACTTCTATTCCTCATTAATCATTTTTTATTAATTAATCTTTGGTAGAATAATTATCTTAATCTTTCTTTCTACAACCATGTGATCGGTTAAAGTGTTTTTTTTTTTGCTTTTTAAAATATTTTGTTCAATTATTTGAAAATTTTTGAAATTATTCGAAGACCAACAGTTATAGATATATATATTATACCCAAAGATTAAACATGGGAAGTATTTTAGCCTTTATGTGGTCCCTGAAAGTTCCTTTAGAGCTCATAGACGTTATTTCTTGTCAGAAATGAAATTTTTCAAACCGCATAATAAGAAAACTAATTTAGATTATAATAATTTAAAATATAACATGCATTGCTAATGAAAATTGAACTCCTGGTAACTCCAGACTGAAAGTTTGTCAAAGCATTTGTGAAAGATCATATAGAATTGCTTACCCTATTTATAAAATACTTTTTATGCATAAGTTAATCCCTCGGAAAAATAAACTTATTAAAAAAATTTAAAATGTATCAAAGTTATGTTACTTTATTCGATATTATTTTACAGTTTCTTCTGAACGTTTCAATAATCTCATAAAATATATACCTACAATTGTTGATTTTATTTTACTTTCTGAGAAAAGAATATTTTCTCTTCTCATCTTTCAACTCAATCTATGACTTTTGAAACACCATGATAAGAGTATTTTATTTATATTAAGACTTATGTCAAAGGGATTTATAAATTATTTGCTCTTGCATGTGAAGAGTGTCATTTTTTTTATATATTTTATTGGTCTTCTTTAGAATAACCATCAATTTAATGAATATCAGCATGCACATCTAATGAAAATGTGAAACGAAATTGACAGAAGAAGATAAACAAACAAACAAATGTAAACTATTGTACACTCACTGATAGTAACCGACTGGAATATAAAAAAAGAGAAAGAAAAAAACGATAGGCTGATAAAAATGTGAACAATAATGAATAAACAGAATCAAACGAACGGACACTAGAAAATGCGTCACATATTTGTTATACCTTTCAATGCTTTTATCCTTCTTGGGCTTATTTTAAGATATGTATTAATTCTATTACTTACCTCAAGCCCTTCATCCCTAAAAAAAACAACAAGAAAACAATAGTTTTTATTAATTTTATAATATTAAAAGTTCGGTCAGTACCAGGGTCATTTTCAAGTATGCGCAAAACACATAATTGACAATTATAAAAACTATATAAACAAAAATCAAAATTTTATGATATACATATAAAACAGTCACTATTTACCTGTTCATTATATAAGTTTTAGTAAGCGATTATGTTTTTCATCGCATTTCTTAATAAAAACTATGGTAATCAAATGGCCTTGTTAACGAAGGAAATCAGGACATCATAAATGAGAAATATGGACAGAAATATGAAAATATTGTTTTTTAATTGGTACATATTTGTTTCTATGATCGATCTTAGTCAAACACTTAAACAATGATTAGGGAGTGATGTGTTTAGGTTGACCACTTTTAGGTATTTAACGACTTTTTAAGCAAATGGCTGAACCAATTTTTAATTCGGTTCAAATTATTCGGTGAGATCCCGTAGGTGTTTTGAAACAATACGAGCTCAAAATACTGGCAAATTATTGTATAAAATGTATTATTTTTCTTCGTCAAAATTACTGCCCTGCAATTATTATTATTTAAAAAAAAAAGAAATTTCCAAAAATTATATCCTGGATCCGTGTACATACATGCGGTATATCATTATAATAACTATAAAGAACTACAATGAAGGAAATTTCTTAGGAGTTAGTATGCCATTTTCAATGATAATACTAAAGTGTCCCACCTTTACGATGAGTTAAAGTGGCTCTTCCCTTCTTTACGCAGACAATATTTCCTTGGCTCTTTCCTTTTCCAAACGATCAACACCCGACACCCTTCCTACATCTACAGTTGAAACCCGTTATCAAATCCCAGAAAACAAGATCCCGTGTTTCTGACCTTTATATCTCTTCCCATAGAACTAAGACATTTGAATATTCCTTTATTGCCCGATCCACTACCTTCTGGAATTCCTTGCCATCTGATATCCGCCATGCCTCTTCCTTGTCCTCATTTAAATATCATCTCTACCAATTCCTTCTCACATCCCAAAATGACGTTATACAATGAAAGAAATATTGCGAAACAGATTTTGACTGAGGTGAATCATTATTAAAATTGAATGAGTTTTAATTTTAAAAATCATCCCATGCTTATATTATTTTGTTTTGTTTTTCCATTTAAATAATGTTTTTTTTTGCTTTGTTTTTTCAAAATGGTGTTATTATTACTTCTTTTAATATACTTTTACTGAGATACTGTATATTTTCTTTAATATTGATTATTGTAATTTATGGCCAGATGTGGTTTTTATTTTTTTGCTCATAACTGTTATTCATAAGGGACCTCGTCCCAGAATAAAAATTACTTTCTATCTATCTATCTATCTAAAGTACTTCAGTAAATTATTTTCAAAACCTTGCCAAAAAGTTTTAAATCTTCATAGATTAATTTACATTTTGGTTTTCCCGAGCCAGGGAAGATGGCGGGGGATTAATGACAGAATTAAAAGTAACACCGTGACTCGAACTCGTACCATAAAATTCAGTTACATAACATAATGTTGCCGGGCAACTCTAGTTTTGTATACGCGTTAGCCCGCTCGCCCATCCCATTATATATATATATATATATATATATATATATATATATATATTTTTTTTTTTTATTTATTTATACATGATATTTACAACTGTATTAAAAAATTAAATACATTAAGTAAATTTGATAACAGAAAATAAAAACATGAAATGACTTGTTGAGAAACTACCCACTGGTAGCACTCTAAAAACAAAATTTATTTACAATAAGAGATCTCGAGGCCATCTTCTTTTCAGACGCCTCGGAGGGTTATCAGGAATAGAAGAGGAAGCAAGGTTAGAGACGAGAGGATTCGGATGGTTCTGAAGTTTATTACGGAAGGATAGGTATCTGGATTGGGCCAGATCTGAAACATAAGGAACATTAAGATCTTTATGGATAATTTTATTAGTGACAAAGTAAGGAGCATTGAGGATTTTCCGAAGGATTTTGGATTGTAAGGATTGGATACGAGAGGAATTTGATGGCTTAGTGGAGCCCCAAAGCTCAACTCCGTAAGTCCAAATAGGTCTTATTGTAGTCATGTATATAAGTCTTTTGTAATTTACTGGAAGCTTAGAGCGTTTGTCTAGTAAGTGTTGGAGTAGTCGGAATATATATATTTATATTTATAATTTTATTTTATTTACTTATTTATTTTTATTTTTTATTTTTAGTTCAGTGGAAACAACCATATTCTAACGATTCATTTTATTTATTTGTTTTTGAGAATAGGCCTCTTGGAAATTAGAGTTGCCTCAACTTCATTTGTTCCTAATGCCGTTCCAACATTGAATAGAAAACCTTTACATTGACATATACCCACATTTAAAAATTAAAAATATAATTTTTCATACATTTGTGAAATGTCAAACGAGTGTTGATTGCTTTATCTGCGGCAGAAGTGAGTGAGGATAGTTATGTAGTTCTGGAGGGACTGAAAGTTGTGAAGACAGCTCTGGAGTGGTGGAGATAAGGAGAAATGACTAAGTTTAGTTCCAAGTCGGAAACAGTCTTTGGAAATACTTGTCGAGATAGTACCATTCCTCCCTTCAACTAGTTTCTTGGATTGGAACACGTCAGATCGGAGGATAAAAAAATCAATTTTTCTCAGCTCACCAGGTAGGAACTAATATGATAAAAGTAAGTATTTTTAGAAAAGTAGCTCGCCCTATAGTCTTTGGCTCCAACAAAATTTTAGCTACTCCACAGATTTTGTTTGTTTTTAAGTCGTGAAATCCCAGGACCATCAACGCCTGTGAGTCTGTTATTATTGTTATTTGTTGAGTTCATAAACTCTTTAAAAAGAATGGATGATCAAGAATTAGCAACAGATAGATAGAAAAAAATGTAAAAAATATAAAAAAAGAGATGTATAAAAAAAAACAAAAAACAAATTAAGTAAAAATTATATATTTTTTCTATATTGTATTCATATTCTAAGAATTTTAATATCTGTTACTGTTTTTATGTTTGATTCGTCATTGTTTAATATTACTGATATATCCGGTTTTAGAGATAATCTATTTAGGCTTTAAGTGTAGTAAGGGCAACTCTGGAAAATATTATTAATAATGAGAGGGCTAGTACAGTGTTGACAATTTAGTTGTGGCTGCTTATTGCTGAGATGTATATGAGTTCAATTTGTGTGTCCTATTCTTAACCTGGTCACGGCGACCTCTTCTCAGCGATTAGGACTGTTTGATGTGGTCCAGGGCTTCACTGTTTTTTTGTAAACTTTCAATTTGCTAGGTGGGCTTTCGTTCCACATAGACTGCCAACCATCCAATATTTATTTTTTTAAAGGAGATCTCATTTCTGGAGGAGTCAGGATAGAAGTACCTAGGCCTGGGAGCGTGATTACTGTTTGGCTGCCGTATCTGCAAGCTCATAACCTACTATACCCACGTGACTGGAAACCCATCCATAGAATTTTTTTAACACTTATCCTCAACTATCCTCGTTTTTCGGAACCTAGGTGTGTCTAGGAAACTTCGTATAAGCGAAAGTAGTCGATCGAATTTGAATAATATCAAATAGGTATATTTGATACCAAATAGGCAGTAGTTCTGGAAAGGGCTACCTTACCTAGATCTAGTTAATTTCCATTAAAATTTTATTAACAGGAAGAGGTGTTGTGTCCGACTGATGGATTCGAATACAGACTGACATAAAACCGAAGGCGTTCCTTGACATACTACATGTCAAGTCTTTAAATATCATTTTCCAGTTCCCCTAAATTAAACCTCCAAATACAAATTAAACAGTTGCTTTTTCCAAAAATTGAATGTTATTCCAAAGAAGGATAAAGATTTTCAAAACTTACATTATTAAGAGAGAAATATTTGTTTATTAAATGCCATGTTTATGGATAAAACATGTAAGAAAAAATTAATTCGGTGCAATCTTACAGTTATTTTGTATTAATTATTATAATATCGTAAGACTTAAAGCATTGTAGCTTGCAAAGCAATTTTAAAACCGAAATATTCTTCAAACGGCGATAAGAATATTTTTTATGATTCCATCCATTTAACAAAAAGTGCAACAATGTTTTTTGTTCTCATTGATATTTACAACTGTATTATAACAAATACAACTAGTAAATGGGCACACAGTAATAATACAATCACATGAAAATGCATGTTGAGAAACTACCCATTGGTAGCACTCTAATAATATATTTACATTAGTAGATCACTAGGCCATCTTCTTTTCAGACGCCTCGGAGGTTTATAAGGGATCGAGGAGGAAGCAAGGTTTGAAACGAGATGGCTCGGATGGTTCTGGAGTTTGTTATGGAATGATAGGTATCTGAATTGGGCCAATTCGGAAACATATGGAACATTAAGGTCTTCATGGATGATTTTATTTGTGACTGTAACGATGTTAAATTGCCCAACAATTTTGTCGGAGAATCCTTAGGGCACGATAAATATTCCTTATTTAAAAAAAAATCATTTACTTGTCTTTTGTGATCTTTTCTCCATATTATTCTATAGAAATCATTATATCCAACATTCCATAGTCTCGGTTGAGATTTTTTGGTTTTATTGCTGTAATCGTTAATAATAAAATCTCAACTAAGACAATAAATGCAATAATATATATATATATATATATATATATATATATATATATATATATATATATATATATATATATATAGATAGATAGATAGATAGAAAAAAAAACTTTATTCTGGGACTAAGTCCCTTCAGAATAACAATAATGTACAAAATAATAGAATATTACTGGCCTGAACGTTGAAACAATAAATAAAATTGATAAAATAAAATAAAAAGTAAAGAAAACCTTAGGTGCACAAGCTATATACAAACAGATAAAACTATGTACAGAACATTTAAAATTATGAACAAAACAATTAAAACTATGAACGAATTACTTGAACTATGAACAAAATTATATTTAAGGGTTGAACATAAACGTACACTTTGAGAAATGAAGAACGAAAAAGAGATACAATGAGTTCATTTCATAAAAAAAAACAAAAAAAAAAAAAACTTTACTTGAATATATATATAAAAATAAACAGTTACTTATAATTGAATAAAAAATAACATAAAAAAAAAATGTATGTATTGAAATTCCTACGTCGATAGTAGGAAATGCATGTAATATCTCTTACCAAGTGTTATGATTATATGATTGCTACACAATACATATATAATATCAATGGTTAGCTGGTATCAGACTGTTTTTGGAACAGGAATTGGAATAGGAGGTTTTTGAATGTATACAGGGAAGGGGCATGTCGAATTTTGATCGGGAGGGAATTCCAAAAGTTGACAGAGCGGGCTATAAAGGAATTTTGGAATGAGGCAGATCTATGAGAAGGGATGTATAGGTCAGAGGGTCGGGATCTTGTAGTGAGTGAATGGATTGAGGACTTAAATTGGAGAAGGTTGTAGGCATAAGAAGGACGATGATCGGTAATGATTTGATAAAGGAAAGTGCCAAGGAAATATTGTCTTCTTAAGGAGGGGAAGAGCCACCCTAACTCAGTGTAGTGGTGGGAGACACGGGAGCGTCTCGGGGTTCCAATTACAAATCTTACGAAGCAATTCATAAGTCTTTTGAGTCTATCACGCAGTTCCACCGAGAGGCCATCGTACACCACACAGCTATAGTCAAAGTGGGGAAAGATGAGAGAGGAAACTATGAGTCTACGGGTATTTTGGGGTAGAAGATGGCGGAAGTGATGGAATAGTTTGAGGGTAGAAATTGCACGGCGGGATATATGAGAGATATGGTGATTCCAGGAAAGGGTTTGATCTATGAGAAAGCCTAAATTTTTAACAAAGGGATAGAAGGTGATGGGGTGGTTGTTTAGATAGAGTGAGGGAAAGTTGGTGTGGGATCTAAGAAGGGGCTTCGAACCAATGAGAATGGCCTGAGTTTTGGCCATATATATATATATATATATATATATATATATATATATATATATATATATATATATATATATATATATATATATATTATACGCTTAATGTATATTCTTAACTTAAAATGTATTTTATTAGTTTTCATGTTAATCATCGTAATTTTTAGAAGTATGACTCCTATAGAACTTTAATGTTCTCCATTTATGGTGAACGAATTTTTTTTTTTTTTTTTTGTCGAAAGTAAAATGTTTTGCACAACTCTGCGCCATGGCAAGTATTCATTTATATCCCTTTCTCCTATTTTGAATTCAGTCCTTCATTTTTACAACATTGCCTTTAAAAGGAATTTCTGCTCATTGAGCCGCGACCCGTAACCGTAGTCCGCTTCGCTGGCTTCTTATGTTTCTTATCCTCCGTCCTACTTTTTCACAAGGTCGCCAACCCAATCCTAATCCTGAAAAAAAAACGACCGGAATCATAATTGCCCGTCACTTTCCGACCAAAAACGATGATACCAAGATTTGAACTCGTTTATAGCTGCTCTTATAAAACGTAAATATGTTGAATAAGATTTATATGGCGTAAAAATTGCTGGTAATTGTTCCATGATAACTCTCCAAAACCTTAGATGATCTCAGAGACATATGCTTTTCAGGTTTATGATATAAAAAGGTTACGAACTCTTCAGTGCGGATATGTAGTTTATCATGGATAGTTCTGTCTGTAAATAAATAGATTATTACTGTCTTTTTGGATGGATTTGTTTGTTGCATAACATTCCAAAGATATGATTTTAAGGCTTTTTTAAAAGTCCCAAATCTCAATTCTATATATCTAAATAAGGCCTATTTGGGTATTCATAGTGGGTAAAGGTTCGAATGTTTACGAAAGTATATGTTATTCTAAGTGAAATGAACCTTGTCTGCCATACCAATGCCGCTGCTTTCAAGAATGGAGGCTGATTTAAGGAATATTAGGCCTCTAAAGAGCAATATGTTTGCCGGTAAACAGAAGATGAGGATCGAACGAGCAATATTTTGTCAAAAATGTGGAAAAAAATTTTATTTTTGAACTTGTACATATTGGTTCAAATATATAAAAAATGCTAACATTAAAGTGTCCTAACATATTTTTTTTTAAATCTACAAATCCTGAATGGCGAATCCAAGCCAAAAACTTATTCTTTTAGAAATTAAAGAACGTTAAATTGTACTTCGAATGAGTGCCTAAACTTATGTCGAAAACCGCGGTCAATGAACGATGGTTTTTACCAAATTTGTCAGAAACTAGGACATATTACTAGTAATGACTGTGATGTTAAGGTTAAGGAGTTCTTTTACAAAAAAAACTGATATAATAAAAGTTGTAGAACAAATTATGTGTCCACTGAGTACCAACATTTTAATTTAACTCAATTACACCTCTCGAAATTGGTAATCTCCCGATGGCTGTATACGAAAGTATATAGGTTTTGCAATATTTCAGAGGCATAGGTGTTTATTCTATTCAGTTATTCCTGTTTAGAATCTGCTGTATGCAGTGTACATATGTTTTTCATCTCTTAGCAGCAATGATTTTCGTCAAACGAGGTTTCAAAAAAACTGAATTTCATAAAAAAAAAAAGTGTCGAATCACAATTCGAGATGTGTAACTGATCTAAACTAAAAATGTCAGTACTCAGTGGAAGCAGAATTTTATGCTCTACAACTTTTATTCTATGAGATTTTTCTCTTAGAGAACTAATTTTTAAGCAACAGGACCATTAATAGTTATTTGTCTTAGTTTTTGATGAATTTTGTAAAAATTAGCGTTCATTGACCGCGGTCATCGACCATAACACTTAGCCAAACTATTATGTTTAGGTACTCGTTCGACGCACAATTTAACGTTCTTTAATTTCTTGAATGAGGCATGCTTTATTAAATATACATAAATTATAAATTTCAAAGTAAACAGAACATTTATACGGCATGATCATTCGTCTGCCGGAAATTTCATATGTTTTACAGGTACAGTACAAATAAAGACTTCATAATAATTACATATGCATAAATAACTGATAAATAATAAAACAACAAATACAATATAAAATAATAAATATTTTGAATAATTTTTATCTAAGAAATAATAATAAAGGAAAACATAAACTATAACATGTATAAAACTGACCACAAATAAATTAGACAGATGATTGTCTATGCTGGATATAGCAAATTAAAACGGTGTATCCATACATGTCGAGTAAAACCGACAATTTTACGATATTCGTTCACAGAGGGGGGGGGGATTTAGAAGAGAAATAAGGATATCATTTCGAACCGGGCTAGTTCCAAGAAATTCGATACGAATTTGACCAAGCATTGAACATTCAGCCAAAAAATGGAACAGGTTTTCCTTTACTGGTAGGTTACGGAGTGGACAATCCGTATATTCCCCGTCAAGCTTCAACAACCAACTCAACTTACGCCCAGTCAAATCCCAACAGCAGCCATCTACGAATTTCAAAATTTTAAGATCATGACTCAATTCCCTATACAATAGAAATCGATCAGAATTCAATGCCGCTAATTTACACTGTTCCCAATGTTGCTGAGTGAATGCAGACCGTATTGTTGCCAACTGGTCTTTCCATCACGAAAAGCATTCCTAATACCTGTCGAACCTGCAAGAGTATCTCTCTGCCAAATTGCACCAATTTTTAAACCAAAACGTAATTTCATAAATTTATAATTTGAATTTATCTTGGATGCACCGTTCAGAAAATACAGATGAAAAAAATAAAAAAAGAATCTCAAAAATCTAGCATTTTTAGCTGCCAAACGTTTTCCCATGTTAGCATTTTTGTTTTTTGTATGTTTGAACCACTATAGACAATATAAATAAGTTAAAATATAAAAACTTTTTTCGGCATCTTTCGCAATTTAATCTCCGTTTGCAAACTCACGTTACTGGACTAATATTCTTTAAATAAGCAGTGCTTTTTTCGAAACTAGGGGCTCTGGAATGGCAGAGAAGGTTCAATTTACTAAGAAGATCACAACCAATCATAATTCATATTCTAATCTTCTCTTTCCATGAGTAGCCTTTTTAGATAGGCTCTGCCTCCAGGAATTTCGAGCGCAAAGAAATATTCAAACATACTGAGCACTGTCGTTTCAGTATTAAATGAGGACTCCATGTTATTTCTATTTGGTCAATATTCAATATTTGGTTCCAACTTACTCGACAAACAATATAAAAACAAAAAAAAAAAAACTACAGAAAGGTCTCGATAATCCAAACCACTGGCGATCCCAACAAGAAAGAAACAAAGTTTAAGCTGACTGACAATTTTATTGTGGTGTCTCCAAACCGAAAAAAATATAACGCGGTGGTCATCCAGGAGTTGCGGAATCTCTTTACACGTAGTTTTTGCAGCAGATATCACGAGAGTATCAGATTTCCGGGGATTTATTTGCTGAAAAGTCTTTCTTTAATAATTTTTAAAAGAAGTTTGAATAAGCATATTTCAATGGCAGTAAAGGTTGTCTTAATCAATCTTAATAAAGGTTGTCTCATTATAAATAAGTCACAGAAAAGCCATAAAAGCATTTAATACTTGCTTGGAGTGGACAAATGATATAAAGACGACTGCCAAATCCAAAAAAAAATCAGAGACTCAACTTACATTAAATGGTCTATTTCAGAAATATATATATACTAGTAGGCTCGTGCGAAAAATTCGCACAGCATATTGTTATCAAATGCCAGATTAATAAAAAAATAAAATAACGCAACCTATCAAAAGATAAAAAAATCAAATGTTACTTTATCGATAAATATAATCTACATACAAAAATTATTTTAAATCTTCATTTTTGTTTGGAACCAACATGTTTACAAATTTCAGAAAGCTGTATCATTGCTAAAACTTGTCCGATTTCGATGATTTTTTTTTCATTGTGTAGGGAATTTAGTAATCTTTTATATAACCATGGGTATAAATCAAGGAAAAAGTGTGTAATTTTTCAATTATTCGCAAATAAAGTTTATTTTCTTTCATAACTTGTTTGCCTGAATTTTCTGGGTGATTAGACTATTTTGCCAGCCTGGAGGAGAAGGAAGCCTTCGAAATCGGTGGCTCAATCTTGAGATTTGTTGAAAAATTAACAATGATATGGCTTGCCGATAAAAAAAAACCATCGATAAATAATATAAACTCCTCCTCTCTCGATCATAGAGACCTCAAGTCGACGAAATGAGACAATGGCATGTATGACAATGTATTCAATGGCAGTACTACAATTAATGTAAGGTTGTGTGGATAACCTATGCATTGCGTTTTCTCGAAAATAGTACGTTTTTGGGCTTAAAAACGCAGGATCCGATAGTTCCGAAGGAACTATCCGGGTCTTGCTGTACGCATCAAAATCTTCTAAATCCAATTTGTCCCGTATCGATCTACAGACCTACCACTGTTCAAGTATTGAAGCCTAGCAAAATGTTTGTATCGACTTATTTATTTTAGAAAGAAAAACAAAAGTGGAGAATACGATTCGCTAACCCCCCGTGAAATTCTGAATCCAACGGTACCCCATTCATGGTATTTGAGCATGACAGGAGCTTATATTTGGTACAAAACCGATTTCGAGCCTTACTTTAATAATATATGTACGGATTTTTCTGCAAAGTGTTTATATGTAGCTGATAATACATATTTTTTCGTCACGCGTAATATTTCCATCATTTTTAATTTAACCTTTGTTAATCCGAGAATTTTGATAATACGAACATGCTATGCATTCTACGAGTTCGGATTATCAATACCGTCCTGTACTGAGAATGTAAACCGTTAACTCCAGAAACATTGTTCGGTTTTCACAGGCGGATCTACTGGGGGGGAGGATTTCGGGCTGAAGCCCCCCCCAAATGGTAAAATATACAGGAAAAAAATATGAAAAACAACCTCTTAAAGTATTCTTGTTCGTTTAATTACATTTAATAGGACTTCAAGAACCACTTAAACACCTTTTCATATAGGTAGTTAATTTCTTTCTTTTTTGAAAAAATTAACTATCGTTATATTTATATGAAAAAAAAATCTTTCGGGCTGAAGCCCCCCCCCCAAAAAAAAATAATTAAATTCTGGATCCGCTAGTGTTCGATTATAATAACGTAATTGCTTTATTGTGCTTTTAATTGTTCAAGCACAGCGGTGGAGTCTTGTTTGCCAATTTAAATGGATTATCAAAGACGAGAGGCATCAAAGTAAAAGCGATTGATTGTTCTTTTCGTTCCATTGTTGGAGTGCCTTGATTATAATTGTTTTTTCCCTTTTGTACTATTGTTACAATACTTCTGACGATGTTTATTGCACTTCGTTTTGAATAGTGTTGCTGCTCCAGTGATATCAAGTGATAAATTTTTCCAATTAACTCTCACGCCAATTTAACATTGAGCTTTGTATCGTTTTTATAGCATTAAAAAAAAAAAATTCTCTCGTATCAGTTTTGAACAGTGCAACAGAGCCTGGATTCACTCCTCCATTGTTTGAAAATAGCCCCTTCCGCTCTCTCCCCCCCCCCCCCGCCCGCTCCCCCCAAACATTGGAAATCTTGCACCGACACTTCCGGAAATGTTTCTACAGGATCTGATTGAATTCAAGTTATAAATTGTAGAATATAGTGATGTAGTGAACGCGTCGAGCGTTCCTTTTTTGATTTTGTCATGCAAATTAAATACCATTCGATAAAAAATATAGCTACTGTATATCCCTTATCTTTTTTTTTTTTTTTTATTTCTTTATGACATTTACAACTGTATTACATAAATACATCAAGTAAATTTGGACATAATTGATATAATGACATGAATACACTTGCTGAGTAACTACCCAATGGTAGCACTCTAATGATATGACTACATTAGGGGATCACGGGGCCATCTTCTTTTCAGACGCCTCAGAGGGTTATCAGGAATTGAAGAGGAAGCAAGGTTAGAAACGAGAGGGTTGGGATGATTCTGAAGTTTATTATGGAAGGATAGGTATCTGGATTGGGCCAGATCTGAAACATAAGGAACATTAAGATCTTTATGGATAATTTTATTAGTGACAAAGTAAGGAGCATTGAGGATTTTACGAAGGATTTTGGATTGTAAGGATTGGATGCGAGAGGAATTCGATGGTTTAGTGGAGCCCCATAGTTCAACTCCGTAAGTCCAAATAGGTCTTATTATAGTCAAGTATATGAGTCTTTTGTAATTAATGGGAAGTTTAGAGCGTTTGTCTAGTAAGTGCTGAAGTAATCGGAAACGTCGAGCGATTTCTTGTCGTTTCAGTCTAGTATGAGGATTCCAAGTTAGTCGTTTGTCCAGGTGGAGTCCTAGGTATCGGATTTGCTCAACAGGGATAAGTTATCCCTTATCTATATTTATTCATTACTAATATCTTTAACAGCAACTATATCATTTTAAGTTAAGAATTCAAAGGACATTTATATTATTTGAAAATATATATTATATAATTTAGTAATATTTTTAAAAATAAGAAGTAATGTTAGTATCTGCTGATATTTTATTGGCATAACTCCTTAACAGGGGATCATATTAAAATTATTCTCCCTTTGCATTTGTGTACTGGTCTTGTTTGTTTGCTTAGATGTCTAGGCGCAAAACATCCAGGTCATCAGTGTCCGATCAACTAAATAACACTACTTTTATAATGTTCAGGTGGTTGGTACAAAAAAAATAATTAAAAAATGATAAAAAAAATAATAAAAAAATAATAGAATAAAATAAATAAATAATGATAATAATAGACACTTATAGATAATAAGATAACAGATGGATAAATTAACTAAAAAAAAAAAAATAGCAATAAAATCAATTCACGAATTTAATAAATAAATGAACTTTGTACTGTGTCTGGAATGAACTATGGAATGTTTACTGGTCAGTAATACGGCTGAGTGAGAGGCGGTGGGATTTCCTAGTGTCCTGACTTTTCTTCCACGAGTGAAGGGAAAAGATCTTGAGTGAATGAATTTTGTTAATATTGTATTAAAGCATGTGAGTTTTTTAGAAGTTATTTTTATTAGTTTAGTTTCTTTTTTTATACATATACAATTACTTTTAGTATTATTAATTTTATGTTAATTTATTATACATAGTGTGAATGAGTTATTCTTCTATCAAGATTACTATTGTCCTTAGATGTGACAGATTGCAATATTTCTCAATAAAGAATTGAAATTGAAAAAAAAAACGTATTTATGTATTAAAGCATACAAATAATAACTTATTTCCTTTCTTTTTCAGGTATGCAACCAGCCCAATTTCACACAATTAGATAGTACACAATAAAAGGTAAACATATTATTAATCCTCATTTAGGATATACGGAAAGCATTTTTTATTTGTTGAAATTAATAAATTAAGTCTATGTTGATTAAAAAGTTTTATCATTTATTCTTGTCTTCAAATTATATATTGAATTAATCCATGGTGAGGGATTAGGTTTTAGAAAACGTGTAAAAACTACTTATTTTATTTTTATTTTTTACTTCCACTTACCCAAATATTTTTTTGCTCGTTAACCTCCGCCCCACCATTTCTGAAATAACATTGGAGGTGGGAGAGGCTTATTCTAGAGACATAATCATACCTTTCCTAACCAGATTGCGATGGTCGAGCGAGATTTCGCGAATCCTCCACAAAATAATGTCCAACCTGCCCAGAACGGATTCGAACCACCACACTTGATGTTATAGTGGGTAACGCTTTAACATGCTCGGCCATCACAGAAATATGTAGTATTTACTAAATATATTACATCGTGAAAAATATTAGAGAAACACGCTTCGAGGTCTCCTCACAAACAACCAAGGTCTCTTGTGTTTGTGAACAGAAGAGCTCAAAAACGAAAATTCTCATAAAACGAAATTGTATATTTAGGATAGATATATGCCTGAGATATTAAAGCAATCTATTCGCTAAAGTTATCTTACAGGAATCACCACTTCATGTCGTCGATTTTAGACATTTTCTAAACGGTTCATAGTTATACTGATTCGTTGCATTGATAAGCATTTAAATTTTTTTTAATATCAGGTAGATCTTATCATTATTGAAATATCCGGACAGGCTCCAAAAACCAAATTTTCCTCTAAATATTAGTAATTTTGGAATCAGATCTATGAAAAGGAGTATAAAAGTCAAAAGGTCGAGATCTTGAGATAAAAGAGTGGACTATGGACTTGAATGTGGAGAAGATTTTAAGCATGGGATGGAGATGATTATTGATGATTTGATAAAGGGCTGTGACTAAGAAATATATATATTTTTTTTTATTTAATGGTTTCAATACCATTGAATTGATAATGAAAATACTGAATATATAAGTATGTTACGGGAACAAGTCAAACAACTGAACTTTTTTTTTTTAATTAAATAAAATGAAGCAGGAAAAATTTGATTATTAAAAACAAATTGAATGTTAAAATTCGATTTGTTTTTGTATAAAATTAAATTTGAATAATGAGATAGGTCCATATTGTTTCCTGCTAAAATTTGCAGGAAAATTCCATTTCCGCCTGATGACCACCTGCTCTTTTTTTTATAATTAATAAATTTATTATTATTAAGGAAGTCATATTTCAACTGGAAATCACTCGCAAATACTGAATAATGAATTTAGCCAAAGGAAATGTGCTGGAGCCGAAAGCATTATTGGTCAACATTCCAGACCCCGTTGTCCAGTAAGATATGCTAATACCTCCAGGCACCCGAGCACCTGTGCCAATCATCTCCTTCACAGTCCATATATAATATAATATAATATAAAAAATGCAAATTTCTCTTCTGAAAAACTAAATTCATGCCGTTATTCCAAATCATTATCCATGCTAATGTTATTCCTTGCGTGAACGTCATGCATTTTATTTATTATAAACCATTACTTGTTGAACGGTGGTAGATTAATTGAACTAGAAGCGAAGAATTTGCAACATTCCAAAGAGAAAAATAAAAGATCAGTGGAAATGTGAATCCATTAAAAACGGTGTTCTAATTGGAACAACTGTCATTCTTATTAGAGGGAAACATTGTATTTTATTATATATATATATATATATATATATATATATATAAAATAAAATAAAATGTTTCCCTCTAATAAGAGGGATTGTTGTTGTCGCTATTGTTCCAATTAAAACACCGTTTTTAATGAATTCACGTTTCCACACACACACATATATATATATATATATATATATATATATATATATATATATATATATATATATATATTTATTTATTTATTTATTTATTTATATTTATATAAAGAGAGAGTATGAAGGGGAAGAAACAGGGTAAACTCCAGGAATGGGTTGCGTACAGGAAAATATATATTTTTTTTTAATTTATGATATTTACAACTTTATTAATATAAATACATCAAGTAAATGTGTACACAGAAATATAATCACATGAAAACGCGTGTTAAGAAACTATCCACTGGTAGCACTCAAATTATATGTCTACAAAAGGAGATAACGTGGCCATCTTCTTTTCAGACGCCTCGGAGGGTTATCAGGAATCGAAGAGGAAGCAGCAAGGTTAGAAACAAGAGGATTCGGATGGTTATGAAATTTGTTATGAAAGGATATATATCTGGATTGGGCTGGAAACATGGGAACATTAAGGTCTTTATGGATTATTTTATTCGTGACAAAGTAAGGAGCATCGAGGATTTTGGATTGGATACGATAGTAATTTGATAGTTTAATGGAGCCCTATAGCTCAACTCTGTAAGTCCAAATAGATCTTATTATAGTCATGTATATGAGTCTTTTATTGGAAGTTTGGAGCGTTTGTCTATTAAGTGTTGGAGTAAGCGGAAACATCGAGCAGTTTCTTGTCGTTTCAGTCTGGTATGAGCATTCCAAGTAAGACGTTTGTCCAGGTGGAGGCCTAGGTATCGGATTGTTCAACAGGGATAACTGGTGTGTTATTAAAGGATAATTTAGGGCAGGATGTCAAAGGCTTACGACGATTTGTTTGCTTTTAATTTTATTTATATTGTTTTAATTTGTCTCGTCTAAGTCTGCTTTTTATAATTACACCGATGTATAAACACACTTCCTGATAGATTAACTGGGATAGTCCACTATGCTTATGCCTACAATCTCTTCTACTTCATCTCCTCTATCTACTCCCTTACCACAAGATATCAACCCTCTGACCTTTATATCCATGTCTTCCAATTGTCACGGATTTACATCAGAATATGAGTGCAAGGAATAATGCAAGGCCCCCTGCATTTCTAACCTTTCGGATCTTATATTTATGTTAAAAAAAATCCTCGAGACGAAAACACTTGCGAAGTATGGGAGGAAGTACATCATCACGGACGGTTCACCCTACAATGGGACAAATTTCACACAAATTAAAGTTAATAAGTCGCTACATTTCGGGTGTGACAGGTATTAATTTACCACTTCCCATCCGACTAATTATGAGCTTCTATTTTTTTGGAACTTATTTAAGTTCGTGCGAAAACTCCTAATATCTCAGGCCTTAAATGTCTTTTAATTATTTGTTTTTTTTAAATTACTATATTTACAAAAAAATAATTACCCTTAAAGGTCTACAGTGATGGAAAAAGTAATGTTGATTTCGCGGATGATTTTTATTATTTATTTTTATTTTTTTTTATTTATCAGTTTCTGAAGGCACCAAATTGTACTCTTGATATCCATTATTTTTTAAAATAATTCTTCCTTCTTTGCGTTCTTGTTCTCACGTTATTTTAAGTAATAAAGAGGGGCCGGATTTTCGAATAATATAAAAAGTTAAATATCAACATGTTAATGTAATTTTATTTTCTCAAATATGTAAAAACACAAATATGAGAAATAACGAAGAATATAAATCATCAATTTTTTATTTATTTTTTGAATAACATAACATATAACATTCCGCCACTTGGACGATGATATAATAGATTTGATTACATAATACATAAATAGATTTGACGAATGCCTCTTCTTTAGGGAAGAATTTTAATGGAACAAGCTATAGCTTACTGAGAACATATTCCCACTTATTTTAAAATATGTAAAATAAAACAGAACATAACAGACAGTAATAATAATAAATAAGTATGTAATCAAAAATTACATAATTAATCAGTATAGAATATTATTAATTAGTAATTCGTTAGATTCTTCCAAAATTGTTATAATTACTGATTTTCAAGTCGCAGACTTCATTCATAATATCTCCCCGATTAAAGTAGTTTAGATCACGTTGCACAACTTCGGAAAATTTTCTTTTTAAGTCATTATGTGCTTGACAAAAATTATGGGTTCCATTTCAAGTTCAGGCATAATTTTAAACGTTTTGGATACGATACAGTATAATATCATTCTATTTTTTTTTGTTAGTATTTTCACATTTGTAGTTTTTAATAAATAGTCCGAATTTCTAAAATAATCCAGAGATCGTTAATTTCTTTTGAAAAACGGAAGTTCATATGCATTGCCAAATGCAAATATATGGAAATTCCTGGTTGAGAGCTGTGCGGGACCATCTGGCAGTCCCACATATATTCACCAATGTCACCAATGATCATAACTTCCCCAGTCCATTTGAATTTATATTAAATAATATATTTCCCTATCTTTGAATGTGTGTATATATATATATATATATATATATATATATATATATATATTGTGCTGTTCCACTGACCCTATGTTATTTTGCTCTTATAAAAACTAAATGTAAACGAGCAAAAACTCAGAAAGTCGTTGTTAGATTATAAAGCAGTTAAATAATAAAATAACACGTCAACTTCTCGTCTAGGTATCTTCAAAGAAAACAAACCCAACTATAAATTGTTATAGTAAACAAACAAACCTGTTGACTCTAAATAGCTTGTAGACTTATGGCCATGTAATTCAGCTTCCTTTATATTTGCCTATCTTTAGTTACAGCTTTCCAGTTTTCTTGCATTTTTGCACAGTTTGCAATAATTGCATGGAGCTCTGCAACATCTTTGTTGATTCAATCTATCAGTATTTTGGCCTCCTACGTGGTCTCTAGTCTATTAGTTTGATATTCATTATTGCGTAGGCTTAACAGCTTCGGTAAGCAGTTCATTATTGGTCTCTTTCCATCATGCGTTAGTGATCTGATCCCTAATTGCTTGGCGATTTAGACAATTTTCGTGATTTCTCCGCATTTGAATGAAATATGAAAGTTCAATATAAAGATAATAAATTTATTTCCAACTGAATATTCGAATTGTTGATAGTATATATACTGAATAAATATTGAGTTGTTTAGAAATTGATAAAGGTTTTCAGTGGTTGACGGTAGAAACTTCCATGGATACAAACAAATTTTTGTATTTGTTAAATTTTTCTATATAGTTAATGTTTCGCGGTCCATTTTCCCATCATCAGAACTATCCTTGGCATTTATTTATATAAATTTCCATATGCGCTCATTCGTCTTATGTTATACATTCTATCACAGGTTTTATCCAGAGCCACTAGTGATATGATAGGGTGATACGGTGGTTCTGGATGACACCTTTGATGGAATCTACAATATAAGACGAAAGAGCACATATGGAAATTTATAATTTCCATTTTATTATACAAAGATAATTCTTATGATGGGAAAAAGGATCCCAAAACGTATATAGAAAAATGTTACAAATACAAAAATTTGTTTGCATTCATAGAAGTTTTTATTGTCAACTATTGAATAAATTAAACTTAATCATAAAAGAAGATACTAGTTTATGGCTTGGAAATAAAATAAATCATACGAAACTATTTTTATTAATCAAAATACTGTCCATTACCCTTATTAAATTTCTGCCAACATGTTAGTTACTTTCCATTCCATCTTAATAAAATGTTGAATCGTTATTGCTAACAAATTCTGAAAATGTATTTTCTAACAAATTTTTACCATGTAATAAGCAGCCCAGATGTCTAAAAAAAACTTACAGCCGGTAAGCAAAAGACCTGGAGATCAGGGCAGAAAAGATTTGTTTCTGTTGCGGGAAAGAAGTGCGGGGAAACTTTTTAACGAACATGTTGTCGACGGCCGTTTAATGCTTGTGGAACCCAAATTTTCAACTTTTTTACCTTTCAAATTGCGTTGAGGTCGTCAGCGATGTTCGGAGAGTTTCTCTACAAGTTTTCGAACTGTTGTTCTTGGATCTCCTTCCAATTCTTCATCAAGGGAAAAAGTCCTTCCATGACCATCTTTGCTTCAAGGTTAAAGTATCCCTCTCGAAATTTTTTAAACCATCCTTGATCGGTGGACTCACTAACACCGCCATCGTCCCACACTTCAATAACATTTCTGGCTGTCTGGGATGCCTTCCGACCGAGTTTAAACTCTTAAAACGAAATTATGTGAAGATCAGGTTTTGACATTTTAGTAAAGACTCCATAATTTTTAAGTAGTGAAATGATACAGAATATAAAAACTTTTTTTTTTGTAGTAAGAGGGTTAAGTGTAGACACCCATACAAAAAAATAATCAGTTTGTTCAGTAGAGGGTTAATATGTAGGAAAGATGAAATACTGCATTATTTCTCCGACAACCCAATATTTAAAAAATGCAAATATGATTTAATCTCACCTCAATTACTTCCCAACTCTATCAATGTAAGAAATACATTAATAGTTCCATTGCTGGTTCCCCTACCACGCTCACAGCGAAATGTCATTCTGAGCCAGCATCTTGGAAAATGATCAAGAAGTGATTTATTATCGGCAATTTTCTGTAAATGTAGAGATCTCGGATTTCCGTTAGTTTATACCCTTTGGAAATCCCCATCTTCCGTTTACAAACGTCTCTCTAAGAGGCTAAGATGGGATAAGCCTGACGGATGATGAAGAATAAATACCAAGAGAGATGGAAGAGGCAATCGAAGCTGACTGAGCCATCTGAAATATAGGCTCAGATGGAACCGGGCAAATGAAACCCAGGCGGTTGGATTTCTTAACGATTCGACTTCTGTTACTGCTTTCCCACTAACCGGAGTAACCAGTGTATCTTGTTATCATCCTTAAATTTCTCGTATTCCTTAATACATTTCGTATACTAATCAGCATTATTAATGAGAGATGCTTCGACACGTGTATGTGTCTTCTGTGACTCGATTTCAGAAAGAGGGTAAACAAGAAAAAAAAAGGAATGTTCTTTGTTTTCATAATTACGTTAATATTAAAACAATATCAAAAATAATAAGAATAGGAATGAATTGAAGAAAATCTGGACCGGTTTATTACACAACTTTCACTTCCTTTCCTATCGTAGAAATTATTTTTTTTAATATATTACTTTAACTATAAATATAAACTAACGGCAATTAATATGAATATTTATTTTCCATTCATTTACTACAATTCGTCTCGTCACTCTCTATTACAAGTTTATATTTTATATATTATAGTTTATATTCTAAATCTTTAGTTTCCCAACGGTACCTATATTATATTATATATATATATATCAAGAATGCTCATAATACTACTCTTATTGCCGGAAATTTGTCTTTCAATATGTATTATTTATAAATTTATTTTAAACATTAGAATCATGAAGTAAACAATATAATGAAGCTAAAATTAATTAAAAAACATTTTGGCTCTTTTCTCGTATCACTTAAATAAATTTTAACAAATTTACAAAACTAAACAATGCAATTTTAACTATAAATATGAAATAGAATAAAAGCAAGAAGTTATAAGAAAAATCACAAAATGAAAAAAAAAATATGGATAACATAACTTCAAGTTTAAAATTATGGATTATATAAAAAGTTTAAGATAGATTATTATAAATAAATATAAAAATCCTTCCTGTATAATGTGTTGTATCAAGAAATACATTTATTTTAAACATTATAATTATAAAGTAAACAGTATTATGAAATTTAAAAAATAATATAAAAAATTGGGAGTTTGCTTGTATCATTCAATTATCTTTCTACTTTGACTAGAAATCAATTTCAGCAAATTAACTAACTTAAAGAATATTATTTTGACCATCAATATAAACTAATGACAATTTTCTGGCCAAAAGATAAAAGTATTAATGTTAACAGTAAAAATTATTTATATCCAGTTTTTTCGCCACTTTCCATTCTCTTTTACGACTTCATACGTTAATTTTTTTTTTCAAATCTTCAGCTTTCTAACGCTATATTATACATCTATATTACTAATCTTGTTTCTGGAAATTCTTTTGCAGCCTAAGTAAATATTCCTCCCTTAGTTAATTATCAAATTCCTTTATAGTTTATTTTTACCGTTGTGTATAGGCACTAATAATGAAAGATTTATTTATTTATGTTTATTTAAAGTTAATTTGGATTAAGAAATTCTTAAAATTCCGCCCTGTCACATTATTTCAATGATAATAAGATCTAACTGATGTTAATGATCATTAAATTGTTTGATAATATAAATATTTTTGCCTAACTTCGTGAATGGTTTCATGTTATCATAGCCTACAATGTTTTGCTTTACGAAAATATTCGGAAATGGTGAATTTTTAATCTGGATATCTGTAAATTTTGCCTATTGAATGAGGTACTAAAAACTCATGAACACTCTTTTGCTTTCCACTTGAATCGTAGGATAATTTGATCATGAAATCGAGAAAAAAGGTGGCCTACAAAAATATTGGGCCCTTCATCCTATCTAGCCTCATTATTTGTCATGTTGGGGTATAGGTCACGTCGAACGGTCCAATATTTTTGTAGGCCACCTTTTTTTCTATATTTTATTATCAAATTATCTTACTATTGAAGTGGAAAGCAAATGGGTTTTCAAGAGTTTTAGTGTCTCATTAAATATAGCGGTTACGGATCTCTAGATTGAATATGTTACCGAAAAATTTCTTAAATAAAAAAGTTGTATGTTAAGACGGGATAAAGCCATTCCCGATGTTTTAGACTATGTTAGTAACTTGACAAAAAAAAGGGTAATATATAGGTAAGTAAAAGTTAAAATAAATTGATGATTAAATTGAATTTGATGAAACCCCGACACAATAAATGAATTGATTAATATAGCATTAATAAATCAAATAAGTTATTATTTTTTCAAAAAAATAGTATGCAAACCAGTTTGTCATGTGCGACCACCTGAGAGTTTGTGGCTCCAGCTTAGCGTGATTTGAAGCGTTGTGACTTTAGTTGGCTGTTGCAGCATTAATGATGTGTGCTGTCGGACATGAAAAGCTTTCGAAAGCACGTGCCTTTCAACGAAATTACTTCCAATGTGTAGAAAACCCTGCCGGGTATACAGAATTAGGATAATCTTTTAAACAGCAAACAACGACGAATTCCATCAAACAGGAGCCCGTCAAGGCGTTCGTGAGTCCCAGTTTTTTTTCACCTCTTGTAGTCAAAACCACTGTATTTCATAAAGAAAAAAAACTAAACAAATAAGCAATGACATGCTTATTTGTTATGAAGTAAATGGCACATGTTTCAAATAGACATAAATCTTAAAGGAGTTTATAAATACAATACAAAAGAAATTTCCCGTTATCTATTGTTTAATAGAACCATGTATAAGGAAACATCTTACTGCATATGTTGAGCATGATGTCATCACGCATCAATAGCTTATTAAGATGTCAAGAGTCATTTTTACTCAACTTATGAAGAAATTCGTTCTATTTTGCACTTTTTTTTGTTTTTGTATTAATAAAAAAAAAATCTGGTGCGGTGATCACACCTAACAACTTTCACTGAATACACCCCATCATTTGTGAAAACCGCACATATACATGTAATAATGATGTTATTGGAGCCTGTGTTTTATTAAGCACTTGTTACGTATGGAAACCTATTCAAACCTTTCGGCCAAGTTCGGGTTTCTTCGGTTTTCTATTACGATCCCTTATTTGTAATTGTTATGATTAATTATAAAATTCATTCATATTTTATATTTAACCATTATTCCTAGCAGATTTCAATGTTAAATGGTTAATTATTACAAATAAAATAAAATAAAGTTGCTTTAGAGGAACGGATTTTGAAAAATAGGTATTTAAGCCCTGTTAAAGAACATGAATGAGAGTAAGACCTATATTATATTAAAATCCACTTAATTTTATACCGATATAATGGATTTAATCAAAATCGTTTGAGTCGTTTTCTAGAAAATCGTAAAAAATGTGTCAAATCGAATATAAAGTAGCACTTCCGGTTAGTCAGTTTTAACGAAAAAGTTGCTGTACCATCCTAGGCATATAAAAATCTTATATACGCAATTTCAGTTTCGTACGACTTATAGTTTTTGAGCTAGACTGATCGATCACATACGCACAGAGACTTTGCAAGAATATATAAGTGAAAGTAAAAAATGGAACCTGTACGAACCTTGAATACGCTATTTCAGTTTCGTGCGTCTTTTAGTTTTTGAGCTAGACTGTTCACATTCATACACATACGAGTACACACAGAGACCATTTTGCAGGACTTGGTTATTTGAACTCAGGGGACCTCAATACATGTATTTCCGTTGAAAACTCATATATGAACATTTTCACGATCGCAATACTTTCCCTTACTATATATTACGTTGCATTATCAATGAAAAGACATTTTTTCATGGCTTTCAAACTAACAAATGCATGATTGATTTAAAAAAAAAAAAATATTTTAAACACTTCAAATCGTCTGCAACGTAGCGGTGACCCAGTTTACTACTAATCACGACAGAAACCGGTTGATTGGTAAATGACAACACAATACGGTTTTAATTATAATTCATAAGCAACTGTGTTACATTGAGATTTCTAAAGAGGTTAATTATTAACGCTAATTTATTATAATAAGCTATCGGGATGAAAAAACAAGCGTTAGATCAGATGTTGAGTCTCTAAATTAGGATCAGTAATTTGTTGCAACGTTTAAATTCGTATGCAAGTCCGCGGCAACGTTAGATCTTTATTCCTTCTGATCTGAAGAAGAGCCCACAATATAAGTGAAAACTGTTAAAAAATGTTATTACACAAGGACAGTGGAATAATTTTTAAGGGGAAGTCCGACACTAAAGCAAATGATTACTTCCGATGACGAAACGATAAATCGGTCGACTAAACTGGCCGATTCTTATGCGATATCTCTCATCTGGTTCGGGGAGAGAGGAGAGGGGAGCAGATGGGTACCCCCAAATTAGATTGGCCACTCATGTTTACTTTAAAGTCTTCTAGATTTTATTTGACCATGTCCATAATATTACGGATTTAGGCCATCAAATTATCCGAGTTAGCTAGTTTCTAATTTCCCTATTGTTTCTTTACTTCTACCTATAGTTACTAGATCTTCATAAAAAGATGTACCATCGCCTTTTTCTGGTGCTTATATTTAGAAGTCATTTATTTATTTATTTTTTTTTTTTTTATTGCCTCTATAACCCACTAAGTTAAGACTTCTTTCTTCTTCGCAGATGCGTTTCTTGGCGCCTCAGTCTTCTATACTCCTCCTGCGTTCGCCTTATCTGTTATATCTGCACCATTCTTTTACAAGCTTCATTCTTTCATGCGTTCATGGCTCTACATTCTTCGTTTAAACCACGGGTTTCGTTTAAATCCTTCTTCCAGAACTAATGTATCCCTGGTGGTTGTTATCAGGCTATGCTTGCTTATCAAATTTCGTTGTTAAAAAAAAAAATGCGTTTTCGACTCAATTAACTTATTTTTATTATAGAGAATCGGAATATTAACAATTCAACGGCGTGCATATGCTTCACTGATCAAATACTATTACTGTGCTGTGACGAAATATACCTTCAAAGAAAAGTATTTTTCATAATCAAGGGAAGGGAATTTCGTTATATTAATGAGGAAATATTCAATCTCCATTTTTCAAACCTTTATTTTGTGGTTTAGTACTTTGAATTTGAATTATGCAGTAATCATATTATGTTTTTAATTTTTATTGTTTTTCATGCTTTGTTAAACCCATTATAAACGGAAAATATTGTAAAGTTTATTTATATTTAAATGATATGTAAATTTGTAAAACCATATTATTGTACAATAGCCAAGCTAGGCTCTATTTGTATGGGGAACCCCCCCAAAACAAATAAAATATCTATCTATCTACTTTGAATTTGAATTTTCTTTTTCAGGATCTGAAACAGTATTATTTATTTTTTTTTATTAATTTACTTTTTATTAATGATATTATTTATTATTATATTACATTATGGAATAAAAATGCAAGAACCTGCGCAGAACTTGTCCGCGCCTGTCCATTCCAATGAAAAACCACAGTCGTTTTAATGACACTGAAACCCAATTGTGGATTGCGGGTCCGTGCTAAATCAGTCCACATCCATTATACCATTCCTATCCCCTTATTCCAAATCAGAGAGGAAAATACTTCCCAAATTGTCCCTACTTGAATTTAATAACTTAAACCCTCTCCAAATCACACCAGGCGATCTCTGTAATCAATTCGTATTCATATACCGATATTGAACAATTCAAAGTTTCGAAGCTGAAAATTTATTTTTCTCCTTAGTCGCGTACCTTATCAACTAAGAATTATTTCATTCTGACCCAACTAAGGACAATCATAATAAAGATAAGATAGAAAATTCACACCATGTATATAGAAAATATAAATAAATAAATTATGTATCAGTAATTTAATACATATATTTAAACAAAAAATAAATATATCGATGACATGAAGTGAAACTTGCAGTCAGCCGATTTTAAGCGAAATATGCTGTAACTGCCCAGACATGTAGTATACCTACCTTAAATAGGTAATATCAGTTTCGTACGACTTTTCGTTTTAGCGCTAGGCTGCTCACATTCACACAGGCCATTTTATGGGACTTGGTTATTTGGACTCAAAACGTGTATTTCCATTGAAAACGCAGTGTCGAAATGTTCACTTTCCCTTACTATACATTACACACATATATATATATATATATATATATATAAGTGAAAGTATCAAAACAAAAATATAAAGTAAATAAATGGGGACACCAGTTTTATCTCTACACTTGTGAAAGGAAAAGTGAGACTCCTAGAGATCCCAGAGCTTCTCTCTCAACCGCGTTAATGGTATTAAAAGTCAGTGGATGTTGGATAAAGGAACTACAGTTCTTTATCCAATTCGGATTCTTTATGCCGTGGGTGGATTTTAATTAAAATTTAGTTAAACCTATTAGTAAAAAAAATACCATTTTGAAAAATAAGATTCATTCGACGTTTCATTAGTTCAAAACTGGACAAATTTAAGATGAAAGCAAGCAATAAATTCAATTACCGCTTGAGGGCCTGAAGAGAGAAGTCGCAGAAAATAAGATCGTGCCCTCTCCCTCTCTTTTCTCCTCCTCCTCCTCCTCCTCCCCCCCCCCCAACATCTACCAATTTCTCTTTCCTTCAGCCATTTCATTAGAAGTAATAAATCACCTTTCTAGACATAAGGAAATATTGTAAAGAATATCACAAGTAGAGTCAATGGCTTTTCTAGTTTATGAAATTTCTATGAAATATAAGCGCCATTTTTATTATGAAGTCGATCGAACAATTAATTTTTCATTTTAATAAAGATTATTTTATTAATTATGCTATTTTAACGTGGTAAATAAAATTACTTTTCAGAGACTTTATTACAAAATGGGAGGGAAAAAAAAAAAAAAAAAAACACTTACGATTGAAGTGGAAAGCAAATGGGTATTCATGTGTATTTATTACCGAATTAAATAGACAAAGTTTGCCGATATCCAGATTGAAATCGCCCCGAGCTCTAGAATTTTCGTAAATAAAAAAGTTTTAGGTTACGATGAGATGAAGATATTAAAGAATTTACAGACGGGTGTTAATTATTTGATAAAATGGGGTCTGTTTGACAGACTAAATTTTTACATTCGTGTTAATAATTTGATAAAAACTGAGCGGACTATGAATACAAAGGAAAATGTAGGAAATAAAATTTCTTGTTAATAATATTTTTTATTGATGAAATAAAATCTGTGAGATAAATGAAGTGTTTTGGTAATAAAAAAAATCATTAATTGATTAAATACAATAATTATATTAAGAAAAGTTCTACGTAGGATAACAGGACCTATATGGGACCAGAACCTTGGAGGAGAAGGAACTTAAGAGGAGAAGGTATTTATCTCATATAATATCTCATGACATGAAGGCAAGGAGGTTAAGATGGACAGGGCATGTAGCTCGTAGCAATCCATCAGGACGCCTTTACAAGAACAACGAATGCCAGAGTAGTAGACAAGAGACCACGTGGGAGGCCAAAAACCAGATGGATAGAAAGGATAAACAAAGATACGGCTGAGCTTCATGCCGCAAACTGGAAAGCAGTAGCCCAAGATAGGCAGAGGTGGAGAAGGCTGGTTCAGGCGGCCAAAAATCTAGAAGGTCTGTAGAGCCAATGGAAAAAAATAAAATAAAAAAAAAAAATAAATAAATAAATAAAAATAATATATATATATATATATATATATATATAAAAGTAATAAATAAGGTTGTTTATCATATAAATATATTTTTAATGTATTTTTTGTAAGTAGGTATTAAGACTAATTATTTATCTATGTAATTAATATATTAGTGTAATTTCGGGATAGTTTTATTAATATTATTTATTTTTCTATTTAATTTCATATGATATTATATTACTGTAAGAGCCTCCTTAGCCAACTGGGATATGGTAGGCAGTGGTTATTGGAAATTGGCGAACACAGAGGGGGTATAGATTGAGGAAACGGATACCTTAATACCTCATCTCTTGTTATATACTAATTGCTACCAGCAACCATATAATTGTATCTCACCTTCTATATTCCTTTTTCTTCAATTCGTACCTCGTATCATAGATCCCTCTAAATTTTCGATATATTGTTAGATATCTATAACACCGTTAGAAAATAGTAATTATTTCAAGTATGTTTATAATCATTTAATATTCTTGTACGAATATGTTGTGGAATCATTCATTGCTCAAAGAATGCTAGTTTTGAAATTCATTTAAAACTAAATAAAATACCTATTGATCATTTTTTTAAAGCTAACTGTACCATTAATTTTATTAATATATATATTTTAATTTTTTACTTTAGGAATTAATTTTATTAATAATAATAATACCATTAACTTTGATCACAAAGTACTACTTTTTTAATTTTCTCTACACCAAAGTTTCAACCCTTAGGTCATTTTCAAGTGAAGAAATCTTTAACAAGTAAATCGATCATCACAGGCAAATTATACTTGCTCATTAATTATTAACATAATTTAATAGTGACACACCAAAACCTCCACTTATAAGGTTATGCATATTTAAACCTGTTAACATTTCATTTTAAACTACATCTTTCAAAATATAATATACAATATATATTAAAAATGTTATTAAACTATCCTTATTATTGAAATTAACAGTATAATTTATATTTTCAGTATAATATATAATGGTTCCAAAATTGCCCTTATTATTGAAAATAATTAATGAGCCAGTGTAATTAGGCTGTGATTGTTTTAGGTTTGTTCCCTTGAAAATGGCCTAAGGTCTGAAAGATTTGCTTATATACAGAAATAAAATAGAACTTTTGTGATTAAATGGTTTGGTTTTATTATTGCTAATACCTATTATTTAAAAAAAAAAAAAATAACCTGAATGTATTGAGAAAATATTTTACAGCAATATTAAGAAGTCAATTGTATTTTTGTAACGGTATACAGTTAATTGAGGGAGTGTGATAGCTCAGTGGTAGGGTACTGAGCTTCCATTCTATAGGTCCCAGGTTCGAACCCCGGCTCGTGGCAGAAAATTTATTTATCTGTTTCATTGGCCGTGGGGAGACCCTCCTGGGGCACACCCAGCCTCTATAAAGTGGGTGCCCTTAAATAAATAATTGGTTAAGGGGGAAACCCTGGCGGTTGAGCGTGATCTTGGTCAAATCACCTCCTTGCACAACCATTGGCCTAAAAACAGTTCTTTCTCTAAATAGTACTGAACCTAAGACCCTTCATGGGTTGTAGTGGTACAGGAAAAAATTACAGTTTATTGTTATATTATTTAACCAGTGTAACTTCACTTTACTTTAGTCTTATATTTTTTCAATTTTTAGGAATTTAAATACTGAAAAATATATACATGAATATATGTCGTATCTATAGTTTTCCTTGATGCTTTTAAGTTTTGAAAGAAGGCGTTAACATTGAAGTTAAAATCTTGTAATAGCTTTGATATAAACTATTATTTTTTTTATATTATAATAATAAGAAATAAAAGTATCAATTTATTTATTAATTTTTTTTTCAAAACTATGTATCTTTTCTTCTTATTTTCAGTATAATATATAATGGTTCCAAAATTGTCCTTATTATTGAAAATAATTAATGAGCAAGTGTAATTAGGCTGTGATTGTTTTAGGTTTATTCCCTTGAAAATGACCTAAGGTCTGAAACGTTTGATTTTTTTATATTATAATAATAAGAAATAAAAGTATCAATTTATTTATTAATTTTTTTTTTCAAAACTATTTTTTTTATCTTTTCTTCGAACAATTTGCTAAGGTAATTTCTAGGGCTTCTAAAACGTTCTTTTAACGCACTCTTTTTTTTTTTTTTTTCCTGTTTCATTAGTTTCGTAAGCACTTGTATTTTGTTTGCGCAGTTCTTTTCGTATTATTTACAATTTTTGTAGAAGGACTTATTACTAAAATTATTCGCTATGACCCCGCTCGAAGTTATGTTATTGTAAATTGATTGTATCATTTAAACAATTAATTTGTTTCTATTAAAAGAGCAATAAACGAAATTGGCATTATTGGATCCGTTTTTTTTTTTGCGGTTGATCCACCCTTCCCTCTTGGAGCACCGTGCGTTATGGCTGATGGCCTAATCCATCCAAACTTGCTGGGGTGGATTTGTAAGTTGAAGTCTAAAATCAATACTTGCCCTTTCGACCTGGAGATGAGGCAGATCCTCACCAAGTTGGATCATTAATCCCCCCCCCCACGTGCTTCCCCTCCGATCGCTTCCTCTATTTCACCTACAATATAATAATAATTTAAAGAATATAAAGTAAAAATATTCCAATCAACATGACTAATGTATTATTGATTACTACTACTTCCCAGTCCGAACTCTTGCAATGGCTAGAGTTATATGTTTTTACATTTGACATCAGCAAGAGGTCTTTATTCCTATATATAGGATGTCCAACAAGTAGACAATGACATATTTAAAAGGCCATAGAAGACCTCATGAGCTAAAAAAAAGTTTATATTAACAAAGAGCCAGTTTCCTGCAGAAAAGTAGGATATTCAATTTTTTATTTTTTTTTTTTAGATAAGTAACGTTTTATTGTGGAGTAGGAAGAAATAACTAAACAAATACTTAATTTAAGTAACTAGCAATTACATTGCAGTAAATAAATTAAAATTTACTTCAAATGAAAGTAGAGTTTGTCATTTGTAAAACAGTTTAAAGAGAACTTTTGAGTGGCTAAACTAAGCTAGGTTTTGTTAAAAAAAAAAAAAAAAAATATATATATATATATAAATTATTCTCAATTTTTGTTTTATCATCATATACTACGCTCACTCCATTTTTACGAAAACTAAGTTTTCTTTTCTTTTCTTTTGTTATAACTTTCTATTGTTTTTATTTTATTGTATATATGGTACGATTGTTTCTTACATCCCAACTACTTAATGCTCTTAATTGAGGCAAAATGTATTTTTGTTTTCTCAATAAAAAATAAATTCTTTACTGATTAATTTTATTTTTTATTATTTAGAAATATAATAATCTGTCACGCGGACAATAATTATAGTGAGAACTGATTAATTAAAGTTTTTTTAGAGAAAAACTTAAGATTCATCTGAAGTTGTCTAAATAAAATATGTGATTTTTTTATCCTGTCAAGCTAGAGTACCCCGGTTTTCAAATAAAATTGTTACAAAACATTTATTTCTTGTTTTTCCAGGATCTGGAAAGTAATATAATATTAAACATAATTGCCTAAATACACATTTTATTTATATAAAATATAAATTTGAAACACTAATTTTTGTCCGGTAAAGTGGTTATGAAACTGCGTTTTTCACCCAAAGGTATATTATAGTGACGAAATAAACGTTTCTAGTCCTAAAATTAAAATTTGAAATAAAGAAACCTGCTGATTCTTCAATTATTTTCCTGAAAAAATTTAGTTTGTCACTTATAAATTGTGTTTAAATCTGAGTGAAAAACACAGTTTCATTACCATTTTTGTTTATAAATTTATCTTTTTTATAAATAAAAAGTGTATTTGGACAATTATTATCACTATACATGACAGATCATGGAAAAATAAAAAATAAATATATGCTTTGCAACAATTAATTGTAGTCATTTTGCTGAAAACAGGGGTAGTTTTATCTTTTAACTACCTTTAAAATAGGGCAGAATAAAAAATCACTTAATCTATTTACACAACTTGATATTTATATAAAGTTTTTCCCTAAAAAACCTTATTTATTCACTCTGAGACACTATTGAAGAATAGTTTAAAAGAATAGACAGGAATCTGTTGGTCCTTTCGGCTGCCTTTCTCCATTACCGAAAGACATAGAAGTCATCGAGGGAAATGCTTCTTCGCTAAGCACAAGAAAAAGCAGAGATAGCGAAGGAAAGGTCAATGAACTATCGACTGTATTTCGACTAATGGCTCAATGAGCCCTAGTGGATTTAGAAATGTCTTTCCCCTAGCACTTCCTATTTGTATTCATAATCCAAATAAATCGATGTTTATGCCATTAGCTTAGTATTTTCTTTAAAATGCTTTCTTTTCTTTTTGTTTGGTCGATGGTGTACTTACTAACAAACTTGTATCATAAAAATAAGCCACAGAATATTTGTTGTATATAAACTGATTTTTTTTTCTTAATTTTTATTATAATTATTCTTGATAGATATTAATAAACGAATTCTACAACATGAACTCTTGGAACAAAACCATTCTTGTAAAAGATAAAATGAAAAAAATAAAAAGAGTGAATAATAAAAGAACACAGGAAAATAATTTATTGAAAAATTATATGTTTTTATCCGATTTTTATTTGTTTACATCATTTTGGCTTGTTACAAATTAAGAAAATTTAACAAGTAAACAATAATTCACACATGTAGTAGAATTTCGTTTAACCAAGTCTTATTTTAATAAACGTTCGAAATTACCTCTATTGATTTCTTAACAATCAATCGATCTTTATTTATTTTAATAGAAGAACCCTATACAAATGGAGCCTATCACAAAATAACAAACATTATTATCGTTATGGAAATACAAATTCATTTTCATACTACATAACAGATATTGCAACACTCTTAAGCATAAATTAAAAATCATATTCAGTAAAGCTTAGACAGTTAAAATGGTTCCAATTATCAATTTAATATAAAATCTAAAATTTTCAACAGTATACATAAATAAATACACATAAAATAATAAAACACATTTTTTTAAAATATTAATATTGAACTATGTTTTAAAAATAAATTAAAAGATTACCCTTATACCTAAGAGAACAAACAAGAAAAATACCCGGTCAGATTACACGTCGATGTACAATATGGAATTTTTGCCATAATATGCGGAGGACAATATTCAAGATTATCCAACCAATTCTCTATAATTTGATTAATTGACTTCCTAACATTTTCGGCTGTATCTTCGATGGGCGACACATGTCCTTCTGATTTTTTAATATCTCCCTTCAATGATGCTTTTAGCATTTTAATACTTTTAATTAATTTATCGCGAGTGTCTATTTTTACATTTGTAGAAAACACAACTTTTAATTTATTTTTACCAATAATTAATTTATAAAAAATAGTTTTGAGTGCATATTCATTATTATACATTTTCTTTGGCATAGTATACAATCGAATTGCCTTTAAATAAAAATCTAAATCTTGTGTCAATAATACAAAAATAAAAATTAAATAATTTATTTTTTCTGAATCTTAAGATTATCTGGGATAGGTTTCATTTCCGTCCTCTTTTCGTCAGTTGATCAATGCCGTTTGCTATCAATGAAGACAGCTGTTGTAATATTTTGCTACAAACTTTTGTATTTATGGCGTTATTTTTGTTGTTTCCCAACCGCTTTGGACAGATTAATGTATTTTGAAACCCTTAACACAGATATACGAGGGCATAGGGTACATGTTTAACCCTACCCTTGCCCCTTCCGTTTAGTACTTAACTTAATCAACAGTTTTTATGATAATTTAAATCGCCAAAATAATGTGGAAAAATAATATATAATTTTACTATTTACTAAAAAAAATATTAAAATATCAATTAATGCCCTTAGTTGTGAAAAGTAATTTAAAAAATATTCCAACGAGTTTGTTATTCTCTATTTCTGAAAACCTCCCATTCTATAAAAAAACTGCTGAACTAATTTGCACACTTTTTGCACATATAGTCCATGCTTTGATTTCACAGAGCAAAATTTATGTTACAGTAATAAACAAGGATCGGATGAAAAAATATTCAGGATTAAATTGTAGTAAAATAATAAATTCAATATTGTGAGATGACTATTAAAAAAAAAAAAATGTGTTAAAACATGAATTTAAATTTTGGCGAAACATTTTGGACAATGGTTATTTTATTTAACATTCTACAGAAAGAAAATAATATAATAGATGAATAAAAAATACATTTATGTAACTTTAAACTGTTGGGAAAAATGTATCTTAAGCAAATAGATAACTAATTATTTATTTGAATTTCAAATAACGAATAATTTCTTTTATCTTTTATTAATAATAAATAGCTTTAATTAATTTATCATATTTTTATGGTTTATTCGTATTATTAAAATAATAATTCGAATAATTAAATTGTAAATTTAATTGGAAAATTCCAAACATAAAACCTCGAGTCTCAAACAAGATGAAGTAGACAAACTTATTTTATTTATCAGTTTTACTAATTAATTAATAAATAAAACGAATAATTTAAATAGATATTAATATGAGCATATTCTATTTTTTATTTTTAGTTATAAAAATTATTCAATTTAAGGAAAAGAAAGTTGGGCCATTTTCAGGGAAAATATCAGGTATTTCGATTAAATGTGAGGTTCTTGATTTTATTAAGGAAAGTCCTGTAGTTTTAATAATTTTCCATTGATGATTTTCCTTTTTTTTTTTTTTTTTTTTCAAATTTCAGTGACTCCCAGACGGCTATCTATTTATTTATTTATAACACCAGAGGAGTCTTCTTGTTATGTAAACGAAATCAAGCCATGTGGCTTGTTAGGTAAACATCCAGAAATTATAAGTATCACCAGGCGTGACTGAATTGAAGGCATAGGGATAGCTCGGGGAGGGGGAGGGGATTGTAGGGAACTTATAAGGAAATTGTTATTTTTTTCCCCCTCATTTTTCAAACAAAATGAAATTTATAATTTTTTATAAATAAATTTATAATCCCTAACAAAAATTCTTATATATTCGTACCTCCCCTCCTCGAAAATAATAATAATAAATAAGTAGGAGTGATGATAAATAAATAGAATTGCACTGCATTAAGTCAGCACTCTAAAGAATTTAAACATGAATTTTATTTCTATAATTTTCGAGTGTTGCAGAAGAGTATCTCTTAATGAATGATATTTCAGTCTATGCATTTAGCACAGAATTTAGATAATGCTGTTAATTATAGCACTCGGAGAAGAAATTTGAATAAATTTTATTTTAAAACGTCGAACATCTTGGATAAGTTTGAAGAATTGATCTAAAATATCTGCGTGATCAGAAGTTTTTTAATGAGGACCTTTCTTTGATGTCCATTTTCATTTATTATTATTATTTGTATTTTTTTGGCATATATGTGTATTTTGTTAGGTAGTTCTATGTTTTTATAGGAATGATAAAACGATAAGAGTATCTCATGGCCGATGTCTTTGTTTTTTGCTTATCAACTGCTATTTGATTATTACCTTGCTCAGCTGTGTTACCTCGCATTTCTTCCAGTAGGCGATTGTACTCGTATGGATCGTGGAGTGATGTGATTTTGGTTTTCTTTTCTATGCTGATGACGTCTGAATTAACTAATAATAAATAATTGTTGATGGGTTATTTTATTATTATATTATAAAATAATTTTTTTTAATTTATTTATATGATATTTACAACTGTATACAAAAAATACATCTGGTAAATTCGCACATGGATATAATGACATGGAACACATGTTGAGAAACTACCCATTGGTAGCACTCTAATAATATGTCTATATTAGAAGATCACGTGGTCATCTTCTTTTCAGACGCCTCGGAGGGTTATCAGGAATCGAATAGGAAGCAAGGTTAGAGACAAGGGGGTTGGGATGGTTTTGAAGTTTATTATGGAAGGACAGATATCTGGATTGGGCCAAATCTGATACATAAGGAACATTAAGGTTATTATGGATAATTTTATTTGTAACAAAGTAAGGAGCATTGAGGATTTTGGATTGTAAGGATTGGATGCGAGAGGAATTCGATGGTTTAGTGGAGCCCCATAGCTCAACTCCGTAAGTCCAAATAGGTCTTATTATAGTCAAGTATATGAGTCTTTTATAATTGATTGGAAGGTTAGAGCGTTTGTCTACTAAGTGTTGAAGTAGTCGGAAACGTCGAGCTGTTTCTTGTCGTTTCAGTCTGGTATGAGGATTCCAAGTTAGACGTTTGTTCAGATGGAGTCCTAGGTAACGGATTTGTTCAACAGGAATAAGTGAGGTGTTGTTAAAGGATACTGAAGGACAGGAAGTGATTGGTTTACGTCGAAATGTGAAGGTAATTTGATGGGATTTATTGGAATTTATTTTAATTCTCTAGTTCTGACACCATTCTTCAAGGTTTGTGATGTGGGATTGAAGGGTTTGGGATGCAATAGATGGGTCGTTATTAACTGATAGGATACATGTGTCATCAGCATATGTGGTGATGACAGTGTTGGGATGGGTTGGGATGTCAGCTGTATAAACTGTGTAAAGGATAGGACCTAGGATACTACCTTGAGGAACACCTGCAGACTGGGGAAAACGGGATGTATAGACATCGTTGTGATTTACTTTAAAGTATCTATCAGTAAGATAGGAACGGATAATGAGGAAGTAGGTAGATGGTAGGAATTTTCGGAGTTTGTACAGCAGTCCCCGGGTGCTTATAAAATTATAAACTAACATTTAAAAATTATATGATTTTTATACGTTCACTACTGATACAGTTTTCCTTTTAGAGATCTTCATTTTTATTTGTTTATTTAATGCTTTGGTAGAAAATGTGGATATATTATTCAAAATAAAAATATCACTATATATCCAATATCGCTATATTCTACTTTTTATCTTTAGTTATAAAAATTATTCAATTTAAGGAAAAGAAAGTTGGGCCATTTTCAGGGAAAATATCAGGTATTTCGATTAAATGTGAGGTTCTTGATTTTATTAAGGCAAGTCCTGTAGTTATATCAAGTTGTAATAATTTTTCATTAGTAGTTTTCCTTTTTTTTTTTTTTTTTTCAAATTTCAGTGACTCCCAGACGGCTATCTATTTATTTATTTATAACACCAGAGGAGTCTTCTTTCATTGTCTTCGTTCTTCGTCTACCAGTGGATTTTCCAAAAGCAGAAGCTCCTAAAGATATTAAAATTAAGCCTAATAAATTCGATTTATCAATTAATTCCCCCTCTAATTACTAGTATTATCTTATTAGTCTTATAAAAGCATTTGATGTAGCATGGAGTACCCTTGAGTTTAGCACCCTCCACCTTAAACCCGACAGTCCTTAGCCTCAGTGCGTCAACGCCTCATCAAGCCTTCGTGCTTAATCACTTTAAAACCGCCTGGTTTATCCCTCCCACCTCAACTTTAATCCCCATCCACTAATTCTATTCTCGAGATGGTAGAAACCTTTCTTCGTTTATTAAAAAAAGAAATATATAATATAACTATATATTTTATATATATAAATATATATATATATATATATATATATATATATATATACATATATATATAATATATATAATGTAATTTAACTAATAATAGTCTATGAAACTTCTTTTCAATTAACCAGAAATAGTTTAGCGTAACAGTTTTTGAGCTTTGACTGTTATTATTTGTAACCGTTACCGTCCCCGCCGCATACCCCTTTCTATAAAATTATTTACGTCCGTGTAAAATTTCGTGAATGATTCCATCTTATCACAAGCTAAAATTTTTTTATCTATGAAAATTATTAGAATTCAAGCTATTTGTTTTATTCGCCGTAAAAAAAACTTTTAATGTCCCAGTAGGAAATTGGAACTTTAAAAATCTCAATTCACACCTGAGATCGAATTAATATTTATATTATTTAAATTAAAGTTACATTGAAATTTCATTATTTTTTTTTTCGACATGATTATTTTTTTTCTTTATTGAATATTAATACATTCTGCCACATTGAAGGGCATTAATATTAAGGCTACATGATTCATTCACACAATATGTACATACAATTAATATCAATAATAAAGAAAAATAAATATAACAAAAAAATAAAATAAGTAAATTGGTATGCCTGTGTACAAAAAAAATAATGAAATAATAGATAAAAGCTAGATGAAATTAAAGTAAATAAATCACATTCACACCTATGTACAATATTTACATTCACCCAGGGGACTCCGAGTCATGCCTTATTCCCCGACGTGGAAGCCAAGGCAGGACTCCAGGAGATCCCATTGCTTCTCTCTCAGCCACATTGAAATTAAGTTAGATATTTTAGTTCAAGAGTTATAAGCGTACATTGTGGTAAAAACTAATAGAAAAAAATATCATGATATAAGATACACTTTCAAAGAGAGGAATATAGCAGCCAGAAAAGAATTAATAACCAAGAAAATAAAAAAATATATCCTTGATTATTTTTATTTCCTTACTATATCTTGCCTATCGTTCGAATTAAATAAAATTATCACTTTTATCTTGGTTATTATTCTTTATTAATTTGTACCTTTCGGGGGAATCTTGGTTCCCTTTTTCATCATCTAAAATTATATTTGCTAGTATATTTGAATCAATGTTGTTATTCTTCTATTGTATAATCATTTGTTAGCAGATTGATTTAGTCAGCAAAATGGACTCCTATAGGACATACTCTAATTTGTATAACGACGAAAGTGAAGCCTTTAGGTTTTATCAGGAAGCTGGAATTTTCCATAAGGAGCGCTTCTGTAATAAAGGACACCTAATGAAGCTATTAGAAAGAAATGGTGCTTATGAGAGCTTGAAGTGTTGAAATTAGAAGAGAAATACTGAGTATTCTGTTTTCAATGCGGGCTGCTGTAAAGAGAAGAAACGGGAAGGAATGTGGCACAGCCAGAAATATGATGGACTCATATCTATGTGACTTAGTTTGACTAAGAATAGACCACGGAAAGGATTTGTTTAAGTACACACTACTTATACAAATCTTACAATATTACTAAATATCAAAGAATCTTGGTGAATAACCTATTAAAATGAAATGTGTATTTGTTTAATTATAATTAAAGCTTTCGATACCATGTGGTTTTTTTAATCACGTAAAATGACAGCTTATTATTAGAAAATAATCTGCAAAAGACTGGAATTTTCTTATGAAGTATTTATAAAGTACTTGAGTAGTTAAATGTGACATATATATTGCAATCCATGGAGTAAGATGGAACAGCAAAGAAATATTACTATGAAATGTATTTAAAACCTCAAAATAAATATATCAATTTTTATATGATGAATATATGTATAACAGAATAAATGAATTTTTATTATGTTACATTCAAGACAATTTATCGTAAACTGATTGAAAATAATACATAAAATTTCAACGAATATCTTTTAAGTGTGTTATTATAATTGTGAACACATATTAGGTATTTTTACGTAACTAGTCCGTTTACGCTCTAAATACACATTTTTCAAAAAAAGAAAATCATGTTTTTCTTTTACTTGTTTCTAAATATGCTTTGTGTTAGCAGAGGTCAAAATTAAGAAAATTAACACCGTATTCACTAGGAAACTCGAATTGAAAACTTCTCAAACTTCAAAACGCCTGAAAGTTTCTTTCGTATTATTATCTTTTACGAACCCTTTTGATTATATTAGAGGAACCACCGTAATAAAACACACAGAGAGAATTCCAAATTCTTCTTTGTATGCCCTGAATAATCTTCCAAACTGGTGGTTAGTCATAACGGAAATAAAGAATAGAACAACTTTTTTAATATTGATTAAGTTGCGATTATAATGAATCTTTATTGAGTAATAATTCACTCGGAAAATTTATAATTCAACATAGCCTACGTATTTTTTTAACTTTTCTTTCTTGATTTATGGATTCTCCAGTGCAATTAATTTTCATACGAAAATATTAACTTTCCGGCATTTTATTTATTTTCGGTGTTCCCGATTTTTATTACAATTCCTTAATTATCGACCGAGGATTAAATTCATAATCAAGTGAATTACATTAAGCGTAATTGTTCATAATGCTCTAAAGAAAATGGAGACTGCAATGAATGGAAAGCAGCAAAAGCTTTTATTTTTTTTAGGAAAATATTACCAATGAAAGCTAACGTACCGAAAAAAATATAATTATAATATTTATTTAAAATATTTTTTTTATTTTATATTTTTAATTTCGCAAAGATTCTATTTAAAATAGCTTCAAAGAATTATTCGAAGAAGTAAATTAATAAATAATAGGCTGATAGATTTATTACCTTTAAATTTGCTTATTGATTTTTTTGGTTTACACTTGAGACTTTATTCTCTTTTCCTTATTTTTTTTTTATTTTCTTTATTTTAATTATTTATATTTATTCCCCTTTTTTATATACATATTGTACGAATGAATACTTGTAGCCCTAATACTTAATGGCCTTCGATGTGTTAGTTTGCCTTAATACTCAATAAACTCATTTGAAAAAAACACTTGACTTGAAACTTGTCATAGAAATGATTTTTCAAAATGACAAATATTCAGAAAATTATTATTTATAAAATATTAGTAGTTTATATTTACACATAGATGTGTATCTATGCGTATTCGTATAAATAGGCGTATCCACGGCGATGAGGGGCTTTCGGCTGAAATATATCCCGGAATGGAAAAATTATTTTTTTTTTTTAGTTGGTTTTGGTATATTTGTTTCTGTGTGTGAGCTGAGGTCAATACTTAGTTAACGAATATGTAAATATCTAATATTTAACGATTGACCGTTGCATTATAAAGGAAGGAGATGGTCCGGGCTGGCGTTCATAAATAGGCTAAACAGTGGCAAAACTATTTTATTGAAAGCCGACGTTTCGACCCGACATAATATTTATATTATAGTTATATAATATTTAGACAAAGATTATAAACAATGTGAATAAGCCTATTACAATTACAAACAGTAAATAAATTAAAATATAAACAGAGTAAGTAAATAGATGGTTACAATTGTTGTAGTGTAATATATAATATATGCAAATGTGAATATACTTCTACAGATCTACAGGAGGGATTGAAAGAAAAGGAAAAATGACATAATATGAAATAATAGACATAAAGGAATGGGGAGAAAAAAAAAATAAGTAGATAAAATTAGAGACTTACAGGTGTGTTCAGCTTGGAGTTTCACTTAGAACTGGAAAACCAGGGTAGGGACAGGTATCGGGGAATTCGCTAATTTGTTTGGGTAATGGGGAAAAACCTAGAAAATTACAGTGTTTAAAATTTGAAGATATGGACGGATACAAGGGGAAAAAAAATACTATACCTATGAAATATTAAATTATAAATATTTACATATACATATAAAATAGAATTAAGAGATTATAGATAAGAGTATAATGTGAATAAAAACAAAAATTTAAGAAGTAAAACGAGACCATACATTGCAGAAATAGCTTAGAAGTATATAGAGGGAAAAAATTAATAATTATAATTATATTTGGTTTTACATATGTAAGAAAATTGCATTTAAATATTAGATGATATTGAGACGTGGCTTGTAACTTCCACAATTCTTTATCATTTTGTTCTTTTCAATAAAATAGTTTTGTCCCTATTTAGACCGCCATCCCGGACCATCTCCTTCCTAAATATGTAAATACTTCGTAAACAAGTAATAGCCAAATAATAAGTGATTTCAAGAATTTTTCACTGGCCTTCAATGATCATTGTATTTTTTATTTTTCTTCTATAAAAAAATAAATAAAACCAAGTTCCCTCCCCCACCTAAATATATATATATATATATATATATATATATATATATATATATATATATATACATATATTCATATGTATGTATATATAGTTAGTATTTATTTACATTCACTAAATGATATGATATCTTTGATAAGAGTAAGCGTTTAAAATGGGAGGCGCTTACGATATAGCTTGACAAGAAAGTGGAGCTAAATGACGCAGATATCTGAACCATATTGTTAGCCTCAGTGATACCTTATCTTCCCCACCTTTGTCAGGGGATCATCTTGAGGGGTTAGCGAACTGTGTCCACCTCAACCATCGTCTGTCACTAACTTCTTACTCTATAGCTCCTACCAACATACTTCCAACTCGAATACAATTGCATTCCTTCATATTTCTTAACTGAATTCTATTGATCCGTGATTCTGTAATCTATATCTATCTATCTATCTATCTATATATATATATATATATATATATATATATATATATATATATATATATATATATATATATATATAAATGAATGTATGTCTGTCTGTCTGTCTGTTTGTCCTTAGTGCATTACTAAACCATTCAACCGATCGCCATGAAACTTTAGGAAGTTGTTCCGTACACTCCTGGGAAGGTTTCTGGCATAGTACTTCTGTCTTACGATAATTTTATATATGTAAAAAAAATAAAAATGTAAATGTTTTTCTGTTCAAAGCCGCAAAAAATGTGTCGCTATAAACTGTAGCGCCAAAACGGCTTTACCGATTTTAACGAAACTTGGCTAAAGTCTTCCCCTTGAAACCCTTTTAATTTATGTGTATAACATACTTTCCCGAAAACAAGCTGAAAAATGTTACGATGAATTCAATATTCTATTTGCCGATAACTAAAAAAGTACACAATTTTTGATGGATAATACCCATATTTATATGAAAGATTCTGAATTGCTGACAAAATAAAAAAAAATCATCGAAATCGGACGGTTCGTTGCAGAGTTATAGAGTTTTAAACATTTACTGCTTTCTCTTCAGAAAAGGCCGTTTCCTTTTGCTTCCTCACTACCGAAGGTAGGCAAGCATTTTTTTTTTATTGATTAATCGAAAATTTTATAATTACTACAGTAATTGAAATTATCATTTGAAGAAGTTATATGATTCTCCTTATGTAGGTCAATACTATTATACGTTTTTTTTATTATTTTTTTTAATTTAGTTTTATAAGTTCAACTCAGACTGTTTCTGATGATTATGAATGACGGCGTATTCACTCAGATGATTATGAATGTTCAATTTGAATCATGAGAAAAAAATTCATTTGACTTAGTTTAAATTGAAGCCATTTTACAGACAAATATGTTTCCCAACTTTTTAAAAATGACAGATGTCTATTTTCTTTCTTTTTCATTTTGCTACTAATCTACTCATATGTGCTTTCTATTTTCTTTCTTTTTCATTTTGCCAGGCTAAACCACAGCAGCGCGTGGCCGGGTAAAGCTAGTAGTAAATGTAAATTACGTTCTATTGTGTTGTCTGGAAAATAATGAAAGATTTCATGTTTAATTAATATTAAACTTCTTTACAGGGTGTCCCTTAAGTAGAGGGTAATATTTATAGAAGTGATCTAGGTTTATAAAAACAATGGTCCGATTTTCTTCAGAAAGGTATATTTAAGATTTGTCTTGTTACTTTCCTACCTATACTAGGTAAGGAAATTATTGCGATCAGGTCAAATTTTCGATATGCAGTTTTCGACAATCTATACGTTTCAGAGTTCGAAAAACACATTTTTAGCCATTGGTCTGTCTGTCCCCAGATTTTCTCGGGAACTAGTGAAACGATTTTGTTGCTTCTTTTTGTAGGGTTTTGATTACTGATGCCTGTGAAAAAAATTGGGTGCTCCATGTGCAATAGCTGCTGCGCAATATGTGAAAAACATGTTTTTCTATGGACTGTAGCGCGAAAACGGCTCTAACGATTTTGATGAAACTTTCCTATAATGTTCTAATAATTGTCCTTCTGATTTTCGTGCATAGACTAAATTTCCGAGAATATTCTGGAAAAAAGTTATAAAGAAAAGAAAAAATGTTTTAGGGCCTAATTAGCTAAATATATATTCTATGATAAAATTTATAATAAAACTTTTGAAAGGTAATTAAATTACCAACAAAACATTTTAAAAAATCATCGGAATCTAACCAGTATTAGTTGATACTACTTTGAAGTCTATACTACTTTAATAGTACTGCAGTAAATTTTGTCAAGTTTCCTGTGAAGCAATTATTCATTGCTTGAATTGAATATTTTTTTAATTGTCGCTTCATATTTAACAAAAAAAGTGACTCACTTAAAAAAAAAAATCTTGCATTTCCCACTTTTCTGCCGAAAACCAATGTTTATATAAACTTTTTTGTAGCTCTTGAGGTCTAATTATCACTTCTATAAACATTTCCCTCTGCTTACGGTACACTGTATAACAGACAGTTTACGTTCGAGGGATTTTTCTTCGGTATTAGTGTCAACACTTATTAATCCTCTTCCAAACAAAGACTTTTTTATCTTCTGTAGCCTTTACTAAAGTGGCAAAGTGTTATGCGCATTATTGCATTTTATGATTTTAAACTAGGTCGCAACGGACCCAACCGACCGGAAATATTAATGAAGTATTGAATGATGAGAGTGAGAGTGAGTTCAACAATCGTTTAAAAATTTTCTAAAGGGAGTCTTCAGCCTTGAGGACAAAGATGGTCGTTGAAGGAGTTTTTCCCTTGAAGACGATGTTCTCCGGGCCGAATAAAATATCGGAACAACCGTTCCTTTAATAGAAACTCTCAGTTAGCAAATCGACCATCGCTGTCCACCTCAACCCATTTGCGGAATTACAAACAAGTTTAAAACTTTTAAAAAAAAAAAATCCATATCAACATTTTATTTGAAACATGTTAGGAAAAAAGTCGTTAAAATAATAGTCCTAAGGAACATTTTTGTAATAAAGTTTCAATTTTCGTACATGGATTAAAATCCCTAAAAAATTCAGGAAAAAAAGTTATAAATAAAAGAAAAATGTTTTGGGGCCTAACAGTAATCGGGCTTGGATTAGGATTATAATTTATCTTAAATGAATTATTTACTTGATTCTAATGTTTCGTTTGTTTGAGTAGCTAAGAATAAAAGCCATTTTTTAGATCGACTTTTCGGCGTAATTAACGGGACTTTTAAATTAAATATTTTTAAAAATTGAAGTTCCGTAAAACCTGCTTGAAATTTTACAAGGGGGGAGGGGTAGTTCTAACGAAATAACGAATAACGAAATAAAGATTTCAGCCATAACGAAACTGATTAAAAATAAAAGTCAAATTTTTATTTCAAGCCCTAGGTAAAAAGCATTGAAACTTATTAAATGACCAACCAAAAAGAAATCTTCGTTATCAAGTTTCCGCTGCAATCCTTTTCCGAAACTTCTTCATACCTCTTCCCTACCGAATACCATGGCTTAGATATATTGGCCACTTCTTAAAAGATAAAAATTTTATTGATTGAAATTCGTTATAAAATGTACTTTCAGAATTTGTTAATAATGAAGATCCAACATTCTATTTAGAGGGAATGGAAATGTAAGCCGAAATGTATTGAGAGTAACAGAGCGTATTTTGATTCATAAAAATTGTTTCATATAATTCCATATAAAAATCCTTAATTCCATTTTGTTAGGTAGATAGATAGATTGTTATATTGGATATTTATAAAATATATAAATTTTAATTAAATATATTTATTAGATTAAATTCAATGTTTCCATAAGAGTCCAATTGGTGTTAGTTTAGGTTATCGATGTTACGGATCATACCTATGTTCGATAGAATACAAAATTAAAAATTATGTAAACGCACAAGTAATAATAAAGCTATAATAATTGTACAATTTTCCAACAATATGTTAATTATACAATTAGCCCAGTCAAATTAGACATGTTACCTTGCAAAAGGTCAGGTAATTAAAATTTGTTCTTATATTTTTAGGTATGTAGTGGATATAATAAAAATCCAAAGCCCTGTGGGTTCGCTGCAGTGCTACAAAAACCATTAAAATTTCAAACTTTTTTTGGTTTACGCTAAGTTCGCTTTTTAACTTTGGTTCACTTTTTAGAGCTACATATATAAAAAATGGTTCTAATCAATATTAAACAGCCTAAAATTATCTACCATTTTCGTATATAAATTTTTTTGTAAACCCAACAGAAAGCGAACTATAGAGCTTTCAGAATTTACTCATTTCGATTTCTTCACAATATTGTTCTTTCAATTTTGAACGGAAGAGTCCCTCAATTCCATTTTGAACCTCGTTCAGAGGATTTGTATGTTTTTCTTAAAGAAAACGAGCCATTGACTGGACGATAGACGGCAGTTTGTTTCCTGTCGGGCTTAGAAAAAAATATTTTTACATAAATGTTAGCAAATTTCAAGCAGTTTAAAGTTTAAAATAATGATTTTTTAAAAAAGAGATTCACCATATACCTAACAATATAAAAACAAAATTTAATTGTCCGACCTTTTGCAATTTGACTGGGCTAATTGATATTTAAATGTTTTATGAAGAGAAGAATAGTTAAGGTGGTCAGTCAAAAAGGAAGGCAAAAATAAATGATAATATTTATTTTTTACATATGCCGACGTTTCGACCTGAAGTTCAGGCCTTCATCAGGGCTAAGAAAATAACCAGATAACAAGGTATGAGAAATATAAGTAATGATGGTAAAAAAGATAATAAAAAATAAAATAAAAAAATTAGAAAAATAAAATAGATAAATATAAAGTAAAATGAAATTGTTAGAATAATGACTAAGAACTAAGAGATAAATAATAAAAACCGTTACAAAGTGTGGAACGATGAAGTAAGCATAATCAAAAGAGTACCAAAGGGTTACAATGGGAATCTTAGAATAAAATGTAAAACATAAAAAAGAAAAATGAGGTTATATAAGAAATGAAATAGTAAATAGTAAAATTAAAACATTGAGAATGGAGTGGTTAGATAGAAAATTGAGATATTGTAAAGATGTACAGACAATGTATAATATAATAAAGAGTTAAAAACAGAGAAAAGGAATGAAAGGAAGGAGGGAAGAAATTGAGAAAGCTGAAATAAGAAAGATATAAAAGAAGTACTACCTGTCTCCTTAAGTGTCGAAGGGAGAATAAAAGTCGTTGCAATGGAGGGGGAGAGAGAAGAGATGTGTAAGTTTTTGTATATTTTAAATGTTTTAATATTAAACAATGGGTTTAATAAATAGGTTAATAATTGAATAAAATTCCTAAAACTAATCGCGATTATATACATAGTTCTAAGGAGTAGTAATTTTGCCAGAAATTTATATTTGTTTAATTATTACAGTAATTATTTTTTTAATGATCTTTTTGAGTTGATTGTGTCCCTTCACGATCTTGCCCTTTTATTATTTTAGGAATATTAAGTGCCAACCTTTAGATATATTTCTTCCTCTCTAGTGAGCCCTCTACTTCGTCACATATCTCACAATTGGACAGGTGGTGTCGACTTAATTGTTATAAAGTTTAAGAATTTATTTGTATTTCCATGGTTGGTTTTCAGCCTAATTAAATTTGTTACCTCACTTCTTTCTAAAGATAATTATTATATTTTCATTTATATAAATTAAGGCCGTTATTCCGCCAACATTTTTTTTTTTTTTTTTTTCGTTTTATCTCGACAACGTTGTTTCGGCCAACATTAGGGCCATTTTCAAATATTGAGTCCTCCACTAAATCTCCATATTGAATGTTATTTTTCATTTTTTCTGAGAACAAATTAAAAATATCCTATATTAGGATATTATATTTTTATCCTAAAAATATTTTTGAGATTCCCCTTACGTCACATTTGGAGGAACATAATTATTAATTATTATTAATAGTTGTTAAATAGTTGACTGTCGTAAATAATGGAGAGAAGAATAGTTGGGGTGATCAGTCAAACAAGAAGGCAAAAATAAATGATATTATTTATTTTAACATTAGCCGACGTCTCGGCCTGAAGTTCAGGCCATCATCAGGGCTAAGAAAAGAACCAGATAACAAGATATGAGAAACATAAGTAGTGTAGGTAAAAAAAATAAAGTAAAATTCAGTTGTTAGAATAATGTAGGTTTTTACCTACACTACTTATGTTTCTCATATCTTGTTATCTGGTTCTTTTCTTAGCCCTGATGATGGCCTGAACTTCAGGTCGAGACGTTGGCTAATGTCAAAATAAATAGTATCATTTATTTTTGCCTTCTTTTTTGACTGATCACCCGAACTATTCTTCTCTCTATTAATTATTATAGTCGAAAATACAAATGAGGAAGTAAAATATATTATTCAACTGTTCATGGTTCTTAATATCCAAAATAGTTTCCAAAATTACTTCTTCCTTAGTATCGATATATAGAGGTATTTGTTTTATTTTATAACCATAAACCTGTATTGATTTCCTGACAATCCAATAAATATATCTAAAGATCATCTAAGTTTTTGTATATTTTTCGTGGCTCTGGAGAGGCATGTATGTAAAGTCTTGCGAACTTCCGGCCGTTTAAAAGATCCATAAAAAGGAGTTGAGGATGTTAGCGGTTTGTGGCTGGAAGACCCAGAGTGGCTGAAGGAAAATATGTTGCCTTGGAGACTGCCTCCAGGCTGGAGCGAGCCTTTTAAACTGGATAGGGGTAGAGAGATCAATAGAGGCTCCATAATAAATGGATTAGAGAGTGGCAAGCTACCGTACCGTTGGGACTAATTTCAACTGTTGGTTTGTCTGTCAGGGTACCTGACCCTTCTTCAGGTCAACCGGGAACCCAGCGCTACCGAAACCCTCTTACTTCCTTATCGTCGAAGAAAGCGTATCATCGCTGCTCAAGGCGGAGTAATTACATTTATTATGCATTATTGATAATTCTTTAATTGAAAATGTTAATTGATTTATACCAGCTGAAAAAGTATTCTTAGCTAATATAAAAATTAAAGTGTGTTATAATATCATCGACGGGTTTCCTCATGCCATACGCGCTTCTAGTCAATTTTTCAAGTCAGAAATCACGAAAGATTCTCATACTCCAGGAGTGTATTGCTCACGAGTAAAGAATTAAAAAAAAAAAAATCATATCTTCTTATCCGATTTTCATTGGTTTACAAATAACATACATTTTAATGACAAATAACATACATGTAATAGCATTTCGGTATTAGCATTATATATTTTTTACAACAGATTGTAAATAAGTTAAAATTATGGCGTGTTACTGTCAACCGTTATTTAACTGGCCCTTTTATTTTAAAGAACCGCCTCACAGGAGATCGCTTCATAGATATCTTGATTTGAATTACATGACTACTAAACGATATTCTCCTAAATATCAGAATGCAAATGCACTCTCAGCATCATGGAGCTCCAGCTTATTTCGTCAGGAAAGTTTTCCAGATCGTCGGATTAGTCGCAGTGGTCCTCAAGATCTCCAGACCTCACAAAACTGAATTATTGTTTATGGGACTTGTGCAAAGGTGAAGTATACAAAGTAAAATTATACGTTCGGGATGCGATAATTCAACGTATAAAAGTGCTGCAGGCGTCATTAAAAGAAGATACGAAACAGAAGGCAAAGCCGGAAAATGTTTAGAAGTCTGCGGCTAATACATGTGTGAAATTTTGTTTATTTGTAACTAGCCACTAAAACTTAAAAAATGAAAATCGGATAAGACATACGAGGTTTTTTTTCATATTATTTTTGTCTATGCAATCCAATCCTGGATTTTGGCCCATTCCTCCCGTCTAACCCTGTTATACGCAATCATAAAAACAAAAAACATAAATTAGTTGCTTTGCTTGACTTATCATTCTACCATAATGAAATCACCCCCCTCCACCACCCTCCCCAAAAAAATAGAAAAAGTATAATTGGGTTATTATTGGAAAGATAATGGATGTACCTTCCCACTATAAACTATTTGTACGTTCTTAATGGTACGATAACAATTTATTGTTTCATTTAATTTTAATTTATACAACAAGGCTGTATAATTTTCTCCTTAGGGCCTTTGCCAACATCTTCCTTTATTCAATTTAGTTGAATGTTTATATAAGATCCCAGCCTGATCACTTAATTAGGTTGAACCTATTAATTCCCAATTAGCGAGGTAAGTAACGAAATTGAGGGGCAGTACCGCCTGGTAGAAAGTTTTAATTGAATGACCTTACTTCCTTTTTTTGCGATCATAAAAAAAAACACATAAAAATCCCTAGTCTAGCAATTATCGATCTTATTCATAATCTTTTTCGATGCGTTTCTCGGCGTTCCATTTTCTTTTCTGGTTGGAATTAATGTTCCGTTCATATGCTATATGTCGAATCTAACTCCATTTGGGAAGACACACATATTTCGAGTGATTAGGGTGAACAGTTCATTAATCAACTCTTCAACAATGCTCCATAGATAAATTTTCTTGGTCAACGGCCATCATAATGATATTTGCGTCATTCTTCCTAGAGCTGCTAAATCGGGTTCTCATAATGCCAGACTTTTGCAAAGTTCAACTTTACTACGGTTGATTTATATCAATATTTATTGCTGAATATGTTTAAATTAACGATTAACTTCAATGAGTCCAAATGGTTTTATTACTTGTTTCTGGTTTGTTATTTTACCTAAAATTCCAGTACATACAGAAAAAAAATGAGGCCTTATTTTTTTGACAAAACATATATAAGTTCACTTGTTCTACCATACAATTATTATTTATACATCTCAGTTCAAGCAACTGTACCTTAAAAGATATGTTACAGCAAAAGATTTGTAACCTCATGCCTGTTACTTTCATTGGACCTGCCCAAAATTTGTATTACCTTAGTCACCTATGAAGAAGTATTCAGTTTCAGTTCTCTGGATTAGTTTTCAAGACATACCTGTATTAAAAAAACAACCCCCCCCCCAAAAAAAAAGTCTATATGGTTCCTTGCTTCCTAGTTTAGGGCAAACAGTATTATACGTTATCGATATGGATACTATTGTATCGTTAAAAGATTTCTTTGTAAACACACTAAGTTTTTCTTTGGGTACTGGATGGTGTGCTTATTCCACATAACTGGAGTATTCAGACTATTTCCTGATCAGACTGAATAATACAACTAGCTGGATTTCCCTTAGATAATAAAATGATTTTGGAATAATAAGAATAGTGATCGTCATGCATAAACATTTCAGGTGATAACTCATTGCTAGTTGATTGAGACTTGCAATTACCTGATCTTCTCTTTTTCATACTGGTTAGTTATTTAGTGGTGTTTAAGAGCCTTAAGGCTTTATTCTTGGAATCTTCCAATTATATCCTAACAATCAGTCCTAGAGAATATATTACGCTTCATAAAACCACAAAGATTCAGCTCGCTCGTTCATGTGCAGAGAATGGAAGATGGTAAGAAGACGAAGAAAATATTAGGAGAGAACTTGTCCGCGAAATGAAAGAATCTGGTGTGTCCACTCACACGACTTTCCTACCTATTTCAGAAAAGTTTTTATATCTTTACATATGTTCACGAACAAACAAAATTGATCGAACAAAAGATTTGAGTACTATTTATTTGATAAACTAAAGCAATGAAACCGACTTAAGGTAGATCAGTGTAAAAATTTCAATACTCACTAATATTGCTGATCAAAAACCTTTTGCCATAGCTTAGTATTGTCAAACAATAATTTCGGTTAAAAGTAGAGGATATATTGAAAATTGTGTGATTTTCTTACTTTCACTTAGTCATCTTTATTCTCTTATTCACCTCTTTCTGACACCAGGAAATGAACTCGTAATCTTTCATTGGAATAGCTGTAACTTCGTTAATAGTTGTCCAAAATGAACGATTTTTATATGGCATTGTAGGGAATTTCATTACCTTTCAAAAACAGGCTGAACGGCATTTTTTTTCTCGTAGTAGATCTGTCGAAAACCGCATATGGGAAATTTGAAAGGACAATCATTAGAACATTATAGGAAAGTTTCATAAAAATCGTTAGAGCCATTTTTGCGCTACAGTCTATAGAAAAACATGTTTTTCATTTTTTGCTCGCAAGCTATTGGGCATGGAGCAACGAATTTCTGTCACAGGCATAAGTAGTCAAAATCCTACAAAATAAAAAAAGAAGCAACAAAATCGGTTTCGTAGTTCCCGAGAAAATCTTGGCACAGACAGACAGACCAATGGCTAAAAATGTGTTTTTCGGACTCAAGGGGCTCTGAAACGTATAGATCCGTCGAAAACCGCATGTCGGAAATTTGACCCGATTGCAATACTTTCCTTACCTAGTATAGGTAGGAAAGTAAAAAGGCGCATTAGGAGACGATGGCTGGATGACATAGAGGAGGATATGATAAGAATGGAATAAGTGGATGGAAACAGTTAGCGGTGGTTCGCAATGATTGGAATCCAATTGTACGGGAAGTAAGTTAGTAATTGATCAGTCCTAGCTTATGTTGAATTCGAATTTCGAATTTAATATTACAGTATTATATTATGTGATCAGCTATAATATTAGAATTCCAAGTGGACATACATTGACACAGAGTTGCCAAAAAATTAAAATTATGAGACTTGGATGAGAATGTTTTAATGTATTAATTTTGCCTACACATTACTCTGGTTTAGTCGAATGTAAATTACGGAAAATGTCTATATATACTGTGAGGGGGTTAATTGACATAACACGGGTAAATGGACAGGGACCACAAGATAGTACCATCTGTCATGATCAGTTGATTGTGTGTAGCATCGACCTAGTCGCTAACGTTTCCACCTCAATTTGTGGCTTGAGCAGTGTTGTACTATTGATCAATACCATCTACCTATTGCTTTGTGATCAGTGATAGGAATGAGGAGTTCGCGTGAGCTGCTCTGCTGGTTTAGACATGTCTACAAATAAACCGCATCTCTGAAACTTTTATTGATCAAGTTTTTTTTCACGAATGCATTTATTAACATTCTGAATAAGCCGATTCTTAACACTGCCGCCCTTGGTCAAGTAACCGGAGCCACCTGGGGCCATATGGAACTTCATCAAGGAGTCATGTAAGGAAGTAGATACATACAATACCATTATAAACGAATGATCTTTTGCTGTTATTTAAAGGTGAGAGTGTTAAGTGGTATTTACCGTATAGGAGTGCATCGGAATAAGTGTTCCTCCAACCAATCTTTCCCAATAATGTGAGGAAGCTCACAATTTATTAACCCTAAGAAAAAACTAAGTTTTTTTCAAAAATATGTCTTTATCCATTTTTAACACATTTCAGACAAAAAATTATTAAAATAGTTTCATTAAAAAATTAATAAAATATTTATTTATTTGGTATTTTGTTGCCTCTACCCTGTAGGGTCATTGGCAACGCCTTTAAATTACACTCTGTTGCAGAGTTTTATCACTTTCGTTAACGATTTCGTCAGGGTGTTATAATGTCTTGTCCACTCTTTATACCAGGCAATTTCTTTGTTTTGGAGATCCTCTTAATGCTTTTCACTTTATCCCAGAGCTCCTTCATTGAAATGCTTTGATTTAATGAAGATACGAAGTCTTCCCATGACGATCTTTTGCTTTTCGGTATATATCGTAATCTTTGTATCTCACTGTTTGAGTTTCTTGTAAGTGTGTTTCTTGGAGACAAACTAGAATAGGGTTCTCTTCGCTTATTGTCATTTTTAGGTGCACTAAATGTCGGAAAAATCTGTTACAATTCCATTGAATGATTGTTTTCATTTTGATTGGCAAAGTGTTTCTTATTTCCCAGATTATTATTATCACCATGTGATTAATAAAATAGTTTTGCCACTATTCAGCCTATTTATTACCGCCACCACGGACCATCTCCTTCCTTTATAATGCAACGGTCAACTATTAAATATTCAATCAGAAAAAAAAATATTTGTAGCTTAATATCCCTCCATTAAAGAAGGCTCTTTAATTACCTTCACAAAGCTGAGTCCACCTTTTAAGACCCAACCCATACAAGAATGGAACACTTGTACCTGTGCTTATAGCTTATAAGAACCACTACACCATAGAGGCGTTTGTATAAACAAAGTATCCGCCATGTTCTATTTATACCCTGCAAGTGCTTTGTGTAATACTATGTATTAATAACTCCTTTTCATCATTTTAAGTTCATTTACCTTAATATTTCTCCATTTCTAATAAGATATTTTGGAGTTTTCTGATGTTTTTCGAATATGGAAAACAACCTGCATTTATAATCTGGTATCCGTTTTTAAGGAGTTCTGAACTGTTGTTAAAGCTGTTGCTGTCTTGAATGCTATCTTCGTTTAATTACACTGAGTTAATTGAAGATAACAGCAGCTCTGTTATCTTTAAATAATCATTCATTGAGTTGGCTATCTGATCAGCAGTTTTTTAAATGGAAATTTCTGTTAATCTCAGTCGCTGTTAACTTCCCCCTACCAGCAACTCCATCAGGATCCTTTGGATGGAATAGTCGGATATTGTCATGACGGAATCCCCTTTTTTTCGCCCTATTTGCAAGTAATGCAATTCCAGGCGCATTCGTTGATGTAAGGGAGTAAAGTATGAAAGGAACCGGTTGCGATAAATCAAGAGGAAGTGCCGTTGAACCGGGAGGTGTAATGGACCTGTTTTGGAATTGATGGGACCGAATCGAAGGGAAACCTTTAATTGAATATCAGGTTCCCCCTTAGTCTTGTGAAATTACTTTCTGAAGAGAAGTTAACTTAGCCTCGGATAGCTGTCAACCCTCCTCAACAAGCCGCCGCTTGTTCCTTCCTCCGCCAGGCTGAACGGAAGAGGAAGTTCAGCTCTTCCTCCCAATACCTTACACCTTTAAAATTTTCAACTTTAGATAACTTGGAATTGAGAACAACTTTATAATGCCTGGATTGCTGTATTAATAACTATTAAATTAGAGAATTTAACTCTCCACTATTATTATTAATTTTGAACATATTTCTATTGGTTTCTCTATTTCACTTTCACTTTTTCACCTTACGATTATATGAGACTAATCTGCGATAGCCACTAACATACAAAATTTACATTCCATTTACTTTACTTACTTAATCCAGTCCTCTTTGTTACCCCTGAGCAGTGTGAGATTCCTTCTTATAGAGTTTGATCCAAGAATCTCAATCCCGCACCAGCTGTCCATTCTTCTCCTGTCAAAGGCTTCTTTAATTCCTTCTTCCCATCTTTTTCTTGGTCTCCCCTATGACCGACTTCCCTCCACTTTGACCTCGTAGGTAGCCCTGGCAACTCTGTTTTCAGCCATTCGCAAGACATGTCCAAACCACCTAAGTTGGTTTACTTGGATTATTTCCTCTGCAGGCCTCAGGTCCAGATTAGCTCTTATGGTCACATTCCTAACGCGATCTCTTCTCGTTTTCCCCTCTTTTTTCCTTAAATATCGCATTTCCATAGCTTGAATAATTATTAAATTAGAGCATTTAACTCTCCACTATTATTATTAATTTTGAACATTTTTCTATTGGTTTCTCTATTTCACTTTCACTTTTTCACCTTACGATTATATGAGACTAATCTGCGATAGCCACTGACATACAAAATTTACATTCCATTTACTTTACTTACTTACTTAATCCAGTTCTCTTTGTTACCGCTGAGCAGTGTGAGGTTCCTTCTTATAGAGCTTGATCCAAGAATCTCTATCCCGCGCCAGCTGTCTGCTCCTACTCCAGTCCATTCTTCTCCTGTCAAACGCTTCTTTAATTCCTTCTTCCCATCTTTCTCTTGGTCTCCCCTGTGACCGACTTCCCTCCACTTTGACCTCGTAGGTAGCCCTGGCAACTCTGTTTTCAGCCATTCGCGAGACATGTCCAAACCACTTAAGTTGGTTTTCTTGGATTATTTCCTCTGCAGGCCTCAGGTCCAGATTAGCTCTTATGGTCACATTTCTAAATATCGCATTTCCATAGCTTGGATTTGGCTTTTGTGCTTGGAAGTGAGGATCCAAGACTCTCTTTCATATGTTAATATAGGGAGAAAGGTATTCTTGAAGACAATCTTCTTAGTGGCCTTTGAGACTTCCACTCCATTTACGGCATGGCTTATTATGGTTAATACGAAATTTTATTTGGTTCCACATTGTATGAAATGTGGCATCGTAACCTAATGCGTTTGCGGGTTTAAAATGAAACCAAACTTGCTAAGATGTTCATAAATTTTGCTGAAACGTTTTGAATAAATCAAACATGGTAATGTTACGTTAAGAATATGTTTTTCTATTCTTCAGATTTAGGGATTATTCATTTCAAAACGCAGATAGTTTCTGTTTGGAGTAATTGCTAGATGATGTTTTTGATCATAACCCGACTTCGTTAGAAAGTGTTTTCTTGAGTATTTTAAATTTGTATTATTTTTTGTTGCTAAATAAAAAAACTTATAACTGGAGGAAAAGATAGGAGGATAGGCTAAGGCTAGGGAAGGTGATTGAGATGGCCTGATTTTCACAGGATCTCGCGATATTAGCTACCTAGCTGTGCCGGGATAACCCTTTGATCTGCCATCACCCTCCACTAACTTCATCATTTGCGGCTTTGTATCACCAACACCAAGGATTAGTGTCGTTTTAATATCGGTTTCCTCTTAATAAGAATCATTTCAAGTAGAAGAACCACCCGAAAAAGTCTTAAATTTTCGTAATTGCTGATTACTAAGTACTAACTATAAATAATGAAAGCCAGATTTTTAGTCGTAGGGAAATAGGTGTCAGAACAAAACATGACTGGCAAGTTGGTTGGAAATTGCAGACAAAATGAAAAAATATATATTTATTGTATACCAACATTTTGGCCTAAGTTTCAAGTCTTCATCAGAACTAGGAAAAGATAAGACAACAACGAACAAACCATTTTACAATCATAGCAATAAAATAACAGTTTAAAAAAAAATGTCGCCTACTAATAAATAAATACTTTTTTTTTATTTATTCATGATATTTACAACTGTATTAAAGAAATGCATCTAGTAAATTTTTACAAATAGACATAATGTGAAAACGCTTGTTGCGAAATTACTGGTAGCATTCTAATAATATATTTATATAGGATCATGAGACCATCTTCTTCTTACAAAAAAAGGGTTTGATGATTTTAAAATCATAATATAATATGATGTATAATTATAGTATTCCATACTGCTTTAATGATTATATTTTCACTTCTAATATTATTCTATGTTATTCATTTAACTATGCCCATGTTTCAATTTGGCATTTAAAAAAAAAATTCATGATATTTACAACTGTATTGAACAATAAAAATAGATCTAGTAAATGTAAAAAAAATGAATATGATAAGATGGAAATACTTTTTGAGGAAGGAGCCACTGGTAGCACTCTAATAATATGCCTACATTAAGAGATGACGAGCATCTTCTTTTCAGACGCCTCGGAGGGTTATCAGGAATCGACAAGGAAGCTTATGTTAAAAATACGAGAGTTAGGATGGTTCTGAAGTTTATTATGGAAGGATTGGTATCTGGATTGGGCCAGAGCAGAAAAATAAGGAACATTAAGGTCATCATGGATGATTTTATTTGTAACTAGAGAGCATTGAGGATTTTACGAAGGGTTTTGGATTGTAAGGATGTGACATGAAGAGGAATTTGATGGTTTAGCTGAGCCCCATAGATCAACTCCATAAGTCCAAATATGCCTTATTATAGTCATGTAATGAGTCTTTTGGAATTAATTGAAAGTTTAGAGCGTTTAACTAGTAACTGCTAAAGTAGTCTGAAACGTCGAGCGGCTTCTTGTCGTTTCAGTCTGGTATAAGTATTCCAAGTAAATAAATACTAAGAAGTCAATAATCATTACGTTGTGCAAGATAAAAATTCAAGTTGTGTATATAATAGCAAGGCATGAAGATGTAGGTAAAATATTATAAACAGTTGTACATTTTTCAACATTGTAGTATGAGAAGATACTGGATTATATGATACTACATGAAAATATTCGATAAATTATAAATAAACTCTATTTGTAAATAGTTAAAAATAATTAGACTCGTATATATAAGCCGTAAACAATAAAATTAATAATTAATGAATGGAAAATATGCGATAATTAAAATATATTTAAGGCACATAAAAATTGTATAGGAAGTTATTAAGCAACGGTAGCAAAGTAATGAATCAACACAGCAATGCAATGGAACCTTTAATAATATAATTATAATAATAATAATAATGTAAATAAACTAAGTAGAAAGTTAAATTAAATTAAGTTTGGTAATTACTGTAAGTTGACGTAATAGTCCGTATAAATTAAATAAACATATAATAATAATAATGAAAATCTGGAAATATAAAGTATATAAAATTAAATGAACCTCTACTAATAATATAATGGTAAAAAAAAAAAATATCTTAACATGTATCCTTCGTGTTAAAGATATAACTTAAAATTAATTAGGGTAGAAGATTCCAGTTTCAGCACTCTTGAAAGCTGAGTCTTTCCTTTGATGACGTGTAGATCCAGAATACAATTTTCTCATTCCAATCTATCACCCCTATATAGATTTTTAAAGCTGTCAGATTCATATAAAGCTTCCCAAATTTTGTCTGACTTTATTAAATCTGTCATCTACTCAGTTGTCTGAAACTATTCTAGTTGGTTTTGATGCCTACTGCTGATCAGGTAATTTTTGAGATTTTTGAGATTTTTAAAGCTGTCAGATTCGTACAAAGGTTCCGAAATTTTGTCTGACTTTATTAAATCTGTCATCTACTCAGTTGTATGAAACTATTCTAGTAGGGTTTTTTTGATGCTGCTGATCACGTGAATTTTGCGATTTTCGAAATTCTACCATAGCCAAAGACTCGACGATTTTATTGGCATTAGGGTTATATCATCTCTACTGTTTTCACTTTTCAAACATTCTGTCGCTGATCACGGGGTTAAACCTTTGGTAGATCCCGGTAGACTATATGTTTAAGTTTTAAATATCGTATATAGCATTATTTGTTTATTTTTATTCCTGTTTAATCCTTATTAACAAAACTGTTAAGCATCCTCTTAGCTTAGGTCAAACTTCGAATGAAGCCTAACTATTATTAAAATTGAGTTAATTGTGATATAACAAAAGAACAAAAAGGTTTCCTGTATCTTGAAACATTTACGTACTTTAATACTGAAAGCATAAAAACAAAAGAAATCAATTTTACAACTTGCTAGATAGGTAAAATAAAAATAACAAACTTCTAGCATAAAAAATAAAGACAAGATGAGTAATGGTAACAAACAACTGTGACAATATTTAATGAAATATTGTCATGCTTGATCATGAAGATAAAAAAAATAAGAAACTATTTATGTGGCCCAAATTACCATAAAAATAGAAACAAAAAACAAACTTCTCCAGAGTCCCAAAATAAAATTTATATATATAACAAAATAATTAGGTTGTGTAACGTTACGTGGACGAAGCAGGACGTTCGTAACTCTCTATCTCTATGCAGAAACCAAGTGTAGATTTTCAATGAGCGTGCTCTAAACGAAATGGAAGTGGGCAGCGGCGAGGGTGGCTCGAGAGAGAAGTACCTCTTCTTCTAAGGTGGACTGCAGTGGGCAGTGCATCAGTTGGCAGGCCTGAGCTCTATTACGGACGGAGTCAGACTGCGTATGGCGAAGTCTACAGGCTTGGGACTTGGACCTAGGACCTGTTTATAGCTAGGGCTACAATCCATAACAAATAGTTCAAGTATAAACTATTGATCTATTTAAAATAAATAGTATGAGCTATGGGCCTATAATACTTGATATACACATATATTATACTTAAATATACATATTATTAATAGATTTCACTTTGATGCAATAAACCAAATCAACAATTAATCAAACTATAGTTAAATGTAAAAATAAAATAAATTAACGCTGTGGCGTTAACATAAACTGACCATCATTACATTATCAAAGTATTTAGGATGGTATTACATCGTTACACTTAGGTTATAGTTAGATATTTATTGTGAATAAAAGCTTTTTAAAAAAATTCCTTTATTATCAATATGATTTGTATAATAGCACTCAGCTCTAGAGTTGTCAGTTATATAAAGGAAAAAAAAAGTTATGAGCTGAGAGGGTGGGGATTAGGACGTGGAAGATTAGGTTTGGAAGAGGGAGAGGAGGAACTTTGTGGGGGGGGGTGGGGAGCTAAAGCAGGAGATTATTGTATCCAGGCCCGGATAGTAGAGGACATTGTAAGTTATTGTATTTTAGTGTATTACACACGATATAGTAGATATAATAATACCAATTGATCAGTAAATGAGGTCGTATGAAGAAACGTTCTTATGAATATTTAAACGGTAACTTCTTAGTGATATTGTAAAAAGAAACTCCCGTAGTGACATAAATCTAATAGTTGAATGATAGTTGACTGACCTAGATATGTTGAAGAGAAGTTGGTGGGGATATTGTGTCGAACAAAGGACAAAGTTTTTTTTTGTTATTGAAATTTACAACTGTATAAATGATAAATAAATCAAGTACATTTGGAAATAGTAACATGACATGTACAACATGAAGAGAAACTACCCATTGGTAGCACCCCAATTATATTTCTGTATTAGAAGGTCCCGAGGTCATCTTCTCTTCAGACGCCTCGGAGGGTTATCAGAGATAGAGGAGGAAGCAAGGTTGGAAACAAGAGGGTTCGGATGGTTCAGAAGTTTATTATGGAAGGATAGGTATCTGGATTGAGCTAAATCGGAAACATGTGGTACATTAACGTCGTTATGGATGATTATATTTAAGACAAAGTAGGGAGCATTGAGGATTTTACGAAGGATTTTGGATTGTATGGATTGGATACGAGAGGAATTTGATGGTTTAGTAGAGCCCTAAAGCTCGATCCCGTAAGTTCAAATAGGCCTTATTACTGTAATATATATGAGTCTTTTGTAAATAGTAGGAAGTTTAGAGAGTTTGTCGAGTAAGTGCTGCTGTAGTCTAAAACGTCGGGCGGTTTCTAGTCGTTTCAGTCAGGTATTCATATAATCAAGTTTCAGGGGGTAAAGCATATATTCATTAATATGAATATATTCATTTTTGTTTCCTTGTACCAAAGTTTCGGCCTACGTTTCAGGCCTTTGTCGGTGATAAAAAAGACAAGATAACATATAAATATTAAGAAACTAACAGACGGTAATAGTTATAATATATAGGTAAAAGGTATAGTCTAATAACATGTGGGCAGTATAAACATTAATAAATATGTGGAATGGTAAATTTATAAATAAAGGAAGTATAAAATAACGATAAAAAAGCTGGAAATTATAAAAAAGCGCTAGCTAAGTTAAGAAATATAAGGTAGCGGAAACCAGGTTAGAGACTAATGAGATAATGGAACAAAATTAGGAAATTATAAAATAAATATAATAAAATGGTGAAGTAAACAACAATAAAATAACGGTAACAACATAATGAAATCGACAAAGCAATAAAAATTAAAATATTAAATAATTGTTTGATATACATAATTTAATTTGATTAACGGTTAATATATAAAATACCGATTACAGAGGTAGGAAATTATAAAATCCTGAAACTTTGAACGAAGCGTGGGAACAAGGAAATGAAAATAAATATAATTTATTTAATTTTTGCATTGTCCTTTCTTTGAATGAACACATCATCCAACTTCTCTTTAATATATCGACTTTTTTTTCTGTTTTGTGAAAGTACTCCCTTTGCCAATACATTGTATTTCTTATTTTTGATTTTAACAACATGCGGGGCAACTTATGTCTTGGCAAACAATTTGTATTATTTATTGATGAATAAATACAATTTATTTATTTACAGTAATCTGTCTAATGACCATAATTACTCTTTATTTTTCTGTACAACATTGTTCTTCCTGAGCGACTTTGTCCTAGAATAACGTTTTTTTCTTCTATTCTATTCTATTTACGTATGTATATCTATGCACACACAAACGTGCAGGGGAGACTGGGTACGTTTGTGACAATTTTCATTCAATAGTCCTCAATAGTATATACTTGTTTTTTTTTATAATAAAGTGTACACTTGACTACGTATAAATATTAATTTTATATTTTAGAGTACTGCCAGTTTCTCAACAAGCGTTTTCATGTGATTCTATTCCTCTGTACACATTTACTTGGTGTATTTATACTAATACTGTTGTAAATATCATAATAAAAATTTTAAAAAAGAGAATATCATAACCGTCTCCACTAGCGGATCCAGGATTTAATTTTGGGGGGGAGCTTCAGCCCGAAACCTTTTTTTTAATATACATATAACGATAATTAATTTGAAAAAAAATAAAGAAATTAATTACCTATATGAAATGGTGTTTAAGTGGTTCTTGAAGTTCTATTAAATATAATTACACGAACAAGAATACTTTAAGAAATAGTTTTTAATATTTTTTTCTGTAAAACATGGTTACAGTTTACCATTTTCGGGAGGGGGGGGGCTTCAGCCCGAAAGCCCCTCCCTCCCGTAGATCCGCCTGTGACGTCTCCACTTCAAGATTATGACAGTGCTTGGAATCGGCAGTGACAGTTTCAAAAATACACCAAAATAATCTAAATTCACTTTTATTGGATTATCAGCTTTCGGTCTCCTTCGAGCCCTTTCTTTGTACTAAAAATAAAATCTACTCGTTTCACAACATTACCAAGAAAATATGTCACAACCGTATCCAACGCACTCCTTACAAAAAAAAAAAACAGTGGCCACGACAATATAAAATTACCTACGTACGTTATTCATTGCTAATAAACAAGTAATGTTTAACATATGACGAGGAAATTCATTGTTCTATATGTGCATATATAACAACAATTATTGAAAGAAATAGAATAAAATTAGTTATTTTTGTCTGTTAAAAAGTAATTAAGGCCTTTACTTGTGTTAATTTCGCGCTGTGTTAGCAATACTGTTAAACACGTTGAGACAGGCATAACACTCCTTTATTCCCTATAAACTTATCGGCCATTCCTCATAGTTTCGCTAATATGACGACTGTCACAACCGTACCCAATCTCCCCCAAGTACACACATACAAACTTACACACTACCTTATTTTTTAATGTTAAAAACGCATTTAATTCATCCACTTTCTCTTAATTAAGCAGATACCATTAATGAAATTATCGTAGGAGGTCCACACGATTAGTTTAATAAGCTTTTGAACCGTAATTCAGTTGGCTGAAAAGCTCATCGGTGATTATCACTAATACAGTGTGTTAGGGTGGATCTCTCTCAACATGTAATTTACCTCCGTAAGTCAACACCTTGTCCAAATATGCTTTTAAGCAATTATGTATTTTGAACCGAAACTCAGTTATCAACGTTTGTATAAATCGAAGAGAAACCTTAATTAAGTCGTGTTTACTCTTCTGTCAGGCTGTCTGTCTGCTATTTGAAGAGTGGTCAATTTGATCTTGAACTTTTATTTATTTGATTCATTTTAAATATAATCTTAACGCTTGAGAAAGTACAAATAAAAATTATTTATTAATTCATTTTAGTTTTGTGCTAGCGCTCTCGCTCAAACTCCACTGGCTTTTGCACCAGTGACGCGGTTGAAAGAGTAGCACAGGGATATCTTTGAGTCCTGCTTTTCCTTCTATAGTTGGAGGAAGAAGTCTGGCTTTGGGTTCCCTGCCTGATTAGTGATTATTAAAAAAGTGAATTTAGTTAATTCAAACTAATTCTAATGATTTTTTTTCTCATGATCATCTGAGTGAATACGCCGTCTTTCATAATCATCAGAAACAGTCTGAGTTGAACTTATAAAACAAAAATAAAAAATTAATGTAAAGAACGTATAATATTATTGACCTACATAAGGAGAATCATATGACTTTTTCAAATGATAATTTCAATTACTGTAATAATTATAAAATTTTCGATTAATCAATAAAAAAATGCTTGCCTACTTTCGGTAGTGAGAAAGCAAAAGGAAATGGCCTTTTCTGAAGGGAAAGCAGTAAATGTTTAAAACTCTATAACTCTCGATTTCGATGATTTTTTTTTTTTATTTTGTCAGAAATTTAAAAATCTTTCATATAAATATGGGTATTATCAGACAAAAATTCTGTACTTTTTTAGCTATCGTCAAATAAAATATTGAATTCATCGTAACATTTTTCAGCTTGTTTTCGGGAAAGTATGTTATACACATAAATTAAAAGGGTTTCAAGAGGAAGACTTTAGCCAAGTTTCGTTAAAATCGGTAAAGCCGTTTTGGCGCTACAGTTTATAGCGACACATTTTTTTGCGGCTTTGAACAGAAAAACATTTACATTTTTATTTTTTTTTACATATATAAAATTATCGTAAGACAGAAGTACTATGCCAGAAACCTTCCCAGGAGTGTACGGAACAACTTCCTAAAGTTTCATGGCGATCGGTTGAATGGTTTAGTAATGCACAAAGGACAAACAGACAGACAGACATACATTCATTTTTCTATATATAGATTACCTTATGTATCTTTTCACCTTTAAGCTTATTTTAAAAATAATTGTATATAATCTAACATATGTCTATTATAGGCCATAGGTCACCAAAAAAACACAGGTTTTTTATATATATATTACATGCATGTTTATTCCAACGTTTCGGCTTCAGGAGCCATTTTCAAGAACCTGCAAATTTTTGTCTATGTTGCTGTATCCTACGTTCAAACCTCACAATGATTTGACAAAATTGCAGGTCTAAAACGACAAAATCAAAATTAGCCACAGGATTATCGCAGCATACCACAAAAAATGGACATAAATTTGATTTCGGTACTGCTTCCGTGTTGCATAGAGAACAAAATATTGGGAAACGTAGAATCATTGAATCTATTTTTATCACTAAAAATCTAAAACATTCAGTGAATCAGCAGACAGATGTTGATAATTTAAACACGTTTTATGCTAGCACAATTGACAAAATTAATATATAACATACTGATATAAAACAGCTGATCACTAACCCCTCCACCCCACTCCTTATGTAAGTAAATCCAGTCCTGTATGAATGCCCTATTGAAGAACAATACTTTCTTGATACCGTCTGCAAATAGAGGTATATAAATCGAAAATTAAAAATTTTAAATTAATTATAGCAGTATTTTTTTTTAAATTTATAATTATATATTATAATTTTTAGAAACGGAAAACGACATTCTTTGAAATAAAAGAATGAATTAGGACGAGTCATATCGTAATGACAAATTTTAAAAATTTTATGGCGCGGTGCATGGTAGGTGAATGATACAAGTTTATTGTCTGAGGCTATACTTGAATGGTAAAAAGTAAATTAAAATTTAGTTTGCAGGTTCTTGAAAATGGCTCCTGAAGCCGAAACGTTGAATAAACATACATGTAATATATAAAAAAAACTGTGTTTTTTTGGTGACCTATGGCCTATAATAGACATATGTTAGATTATGAGAAAATGGCACCAAACCCGAAGGATGGGATTAGAAAATTAAATTGTATATATATTTTATTGAAAGTCTGTGGACGCCGTAATAATATAGGAAACTCTTAAAGAGTGGTAGTATCGGTATATTGAATTTGAGACAGATGCAATAGCAGAGGCGATTCAGCTAAATTATAAGTTCATTAAGTAAAACCTAAGCGAAAAATACTATTTCATAAATATATTTAGGATATCACCTAGTGATGAGCATCTTTCTGTCTCGGAAACGAGGTTTATCGATTGAGGAAAGAAGTGGTCATCTCTCTCCAACCGCAAGGTTTAACCCTAACTCGGTAAAAGCTTTAGGGAGCCCATGTGAGCTGAGGTGGGGACTCATTAGTCCTCACCACGAACCGAAATCCTATCCTACTCCTTTGCCTTCTCATATACGGCAGGCCTCGCATCTTATTCCGAACTTTTTTTTTTTTTTTACAATGAGCATGTCGTGTGTGGATTAGAATGAGTGCAATTGGTTTTATGAAATTTATTATTTGATAACGGGGAAAATATTCATATCAATTATCGTTTAATCGGGCATGTCTCACTTCAAATGAACCTGCTCAAATTCAAAACCCTCCCCTCACATTTTTAATAATGATCTGTTTTAAGGAGATTTATTTTATTTTCATTTATTTATTTGTTATAGTTATATTATCTCTATTATCTATACATATTGTATGAATGACAGCTTAGGGTATTATGAACGCGTAGCCTTAATACATATTACCCTCCAAAAGTGACAGATTGATTATTATTCTATAAAAAAATATAAAATATTATAAATATATAAAACATTTTAGCTTGATGATTCGTATTGTACATTTCGCTCCCTCGGGAAACCTGTGGTTTCTTAGTTTCAATATGCATCTGGATATAGAAAATTATTATACCTATAATATTATATCTTTTTTTTTTTTTATTGCGCTAATTGAACTCTTTTTTGATGTTGTACTCTATATAATTTTTATTTTTTAAATTTAGAAAAACATTTTAGCTTGATGATTCGTATTGTACATTTCGCTCCCTCGGGAAACCTGTGGTTTCTTAGTTTCAATATGCATCTGGATATAGAAAATTATTATACCTATAATATTATATCTTTTTTTTTATTGCGCTAATTGAACTCTTTTTTGATGTTGTACTCTATATAATTTTTATTTTTTAAATTTAGAAAAACATTTTCTTGCACAAACAATCATCGATAGTAACACTCTACTTCTGCCTCGTTTCCCTCCTCTTATTCTCCCTCTCTCACTCCCCCCTCTTATCCTTGTCAGTTATTGCCTTCGGCGCATTTTCTTTTGTGCTCAAACGACTTCCATTGCTACAACACTGGTTCCAATAAAATCTCTAATTTAGCCTAATTGCCCCTCATTCCGGTGCGCACTTTTGCTTGCAGTCAAACTGAGGGACTGCAGTCAAAATTCTTACTTATATGCCTCGAAAATAAGTATCTCCCTTAGGATTAATGAACTCATAAGCGAAGAAGTAGCGAAAATAAGTATCCTCATCCTATATCATCTTATTCTCTATAAGATTTTGTCATATTGTTTATTATATTTTTATTGTCATATTCCCAATCCGATAGATCACGAAATGCACTTAAAAACCTAAGCTGTAAAAACCTCAGAGTACGCCCAGATACTCTGATTATTTTGTGATTCATTGATATTTTGTTTACTTAATTTACTTTCTCTGTTTATTTTATATTTATACACGTTTTTATATATTTTTATTATCTATAATTTGATTGTATTCCTAATCATCCATTAAATATTAAATTGTATTTTATGGACACACCAGAATATTAATATACTTTCTGTATTTGTAACTTGTTCTAAAGGCACAATAGTCCCAGAATAATAAAATTGTTTTCGTTCATTCTTAAAATGCAATAATTTTAAGTTTATTATTTATTTGATTATTACTATTTTATGTATTTAAATAGGTTCAATATTGAATATATTACCTTTAAATTTATATTGTAGTCTGCTCTATGGAGAGCTTAGTCAGATACTGAAACAAACCTTGAGCAAAGGCTCAAATTCCAATTCCTTCATTCATTTTTATATATCCAACTTGTATATTAGATAGGCATAATGACTCCCTGGTGGATCCCGAAACGTCATGATGTAGTGGAGTGGGAATGATTTTGTGAGAACGAATACTGTAGCAAAACTTCTTACTTATATACTTCGTTAATTACTTTATCTTATCGTAACATACAACTTTCTTGACGAAAATAAATACTTATAGGAAATAGAAATAGAAAAATAACTTTATTCTGGAACACAGTCCCTTGAGAATAACAAAATAGAACAAAATTAAAATATTACATCTGGCCAAAATAAAATCAATCGTAAAAACGAAATAATGTAAAAAATATATAAGGTAAAAATTCTATATAAGGTCTTCTTGGACAAATGCCCCCAGTAACTCAGGAGGGAAAAATGATAGGTACATCTGTGAATCGTCTGCATAAAGGTGATGGGAACAATGGAGAATTGATTTAGGCAGGTCGTTAATGTAGGAGCTGAAAAGTAGAGGAGATATGCTTGAACCCTGGGCAACTCCAGAGGATAAAGAAAGGAAAGCAGATAGTGGTTGGTTGGGTATGGAGACTGCTTGGGTACGTTGTGAAAGGAAAGATTGAAACCAAGAGATGGAGCTATTGGAGAAGGATAATAATTTCAATTTGTTGAAAAGGATGGAATGGTTGATGGAATCGAAGGCTTTGGAGAAGTCGAGAAGGATAAGGATTGTTAACTTTTTATCATCTATTGCAGTTTGGATGTCGCTGGTGATTTTAATTAAGGCAGATTGTGTGGAGTAGCTGGGACAGAAACCAGATTGGAGAGGATTAAGTTGGTTTTACTTATCGAGGAAGTTGGAGACTTGGGATTGCATCAATCTTTCTAGGGGTTTTGAGAGGTTGGAAAGAATTGAGATTGGGCGGAAATCATCGGGTGAGGTCGGATTAGAATTTTTATTCAAAGGAAGGACAATGGCTTTTTTACTAAGGAAATACGCTTTTTACTTAAGAAAATTCTCGAAAATTGGTCGTTATTTGGGATCGGTAAATTTTGTCTATTTAATGAGGCACTAAAGGCTCATGAACACTCATTTATTTTCCATTTGATCTAGAAAAAAAGTGGCCTTCAAAAGTATTGGGCCGTTTGGCGTGACCTCCACCTCCTAAATGTCAAAATAACGAGGTTAACAGACCAAACGGCCCAATATTTTTGTGGGCTACCTTTCTTCTCGATTTTATGAGCATGTTATAAGTTGTAGTGCAACAGGTTCAGGATATATATATATATATATATATATATATATATATATATATATATATAAAACAAGGTCCTCTTTTACAATTTAAATCTTGACGTTAAAAGTTAAATAGCAGTAAACAAATGTATATATATATATATATATATATATATATATATATATATATATATATAATAACAAATAATTGTTATTAAAGACATATGGAAGTAATATTGTGTACCGATTGAGCTATTTGTAGTTCTAGCTTTGAAGAGGATCCCATCGTTGACTAATAAAAAGAAAATACCGGGATCGAAACATCAATGAACAGAAGAAATGAACATTCAATAGTTTATTAAATAATTAATAAGTGACCTTATTCCCAATTAAATAGTTAAGTTTAAATTTGATATTCAAAGGTCGATTAAGGAAAAGATGTAAATATATATATATATATATATATATATATATATATATATATATATATATATATATTTAAAGTTAGCTGTTAGGCAATTATTTAATGAATGAATTATGCGCTAATTACCAGAAATATCTTCATAATTGCACAAACTGAGATAACTGTCTTAAAAGGGATACATTTTTAATTAAAAGAAAAAAAAACTAAATGGTCCCTCCCCCCTCCCTAGCAGTTATATTAAACTTCTGTAAGTAATCTGTCCGTTATTTTCATCTGGAAGGTTATTTAATCTGTCCTAAAATTAAGCTTTAATTTATAAATGTAAAACCATGAGAGGGGGAGGAGGGAGAAATCGTTACTCTGCTTTTTTGTTTTCATAAAACAGAGCTTTTACTTTTCAATTATATTTATATTTTGTTTTATAAGAGTAAAAAGGTTTACTTTCTTCTTTTTTGGGGGGGGAGGGGGGTGAGACATGAATTGGTGGGCGGTATTCCAGAGTCCCTGCCTCAATGAAATGAGGGAAATAAAGCTTGAAATGAGGACAAAAATTGAATATAGATCTTTAGGGGCTTTTATATTCCCGGCCTCAAGCGATTATTCTCGTCCCAGGCCTCTTCCGCTGAAAGCCAGCGATGAGCCTTATTAATGCCTCCCCCTCCCCTTTTTCTTTGTTTTGTTTTTATAAAGTGGCGTTTTGCCACCGTTTTATGTGAAAGAAAGAAAAAATTAAAACTCCTTCATACTTTTCAAAGTATTATTGCGGTTTTTTATCTCACTTAAAAAAAAAAATCAACGGCTTTGTCACTCTCCGTAATAGTCGAGAAAATTCTGGACAATCAACCTTCAAGTTGGGAAGTTTGCTTAAATCTACTTCTTTTTTTCGTAAAGTTCAATGAAATTATAAATGCCATTGAAATTATAGAATATAATAAAAAATCAACTTTATGCTGGGGAAAAGTCCCTTAAAAATATCAATGGTGTACAGACAAATGAAGATCAATTCTGTCCTTAAGACCTATTAGTACAGATGAATAACTTAAAGAATATAATTAAAAGTGTGTACATTAGGATGGAAACAAAAACACTTTTTTCGGCGAACAACTTTTTAATAGCATTCGAAAGCTGTTTTTTTATGCCCACAAAAACACTACGAAATTTGGTGTTTCCGTGTGTATTTCTTGACGATCCGCAAGAGGCTTAATCCAAATCTAGCTATTAATTATTACAAATTGCGAAGTAGTTTTAGGTTAGCCGAAATCTCGAAAGTCTGAACATCTGGAAACTAGAATTAGGACCTGCTTTCATCGTTCAAAATCATAAGGATGAAAAATGGTCATGATGTGCTGTCAAAAATTTCTTTATAGAGTTTGCCGAAGTTTCGACCCAAACATGTCGGTCATCATCACGGCTAAAAATTTGAAAATACAAAAAAACATCAGAACAATGATAAATATTAAAGTATAAAAAAAGAAAAATGTAGAACGTACAAATGAGATGACGGTTATATTAACATAACAATCCTAAGAATATTGCAATATGCTAAGAAAATGTTTTTGTGTTGTAAATGAATGATAAGTATATCAAAAGTAAAAATAAATGAACCAAATAATAAGTGTATATAAAAAAAAAAAAAAACCTGTACCACTACAACCCATGAAGGGGGATTGAGTACTATTTAGGGAAAGCATTGTTTCTTGGTCTACGGTTGTGCAAGGAGGTGATTTGACCGAGATCACGCTCAACCGCCAGGTTTTTCCCTTAATTAATTATTTTAATTAAGGGTACTCACTTTATAGAGGCTGGGTGTGCCCCAGGAGGGTCTACCTACCCATGGTCGTAAACAGAATAAATAATTTTTCTGCCATGAGTCGGTATTCGAACCTGCGACGTTTAACATTAGAAGCTCAGTACCCTACCACTGCGCTACCCCACTCCCAAGTGTACATAAAACAATTTAATAAATAAGAAATATGCCAAAACAACAAACGAAAATAAAATTAAATAAATAAATTTTAACAGATATGAAAAAAAAAAACACGTATAGATATAGAGATTAATAAATAAAAATAGTTTCTTAACAATTACCAATGATTTGAAGAGCGGGCAAGAAGTGAGCGTTTATTATTTATATACGTTTTTGCATATTTCTTATTTATTGAATCGTTTTATTTGCACTAATTATTTGGTTTATTTATTTCTTTTACTTTTAATATGCTTTTCGTTTTCATTTATTTATAACAGAAAAAAACTTTCTTGGCATATTGCAATGTTTAACTATCGTTATGTTTCATCGTCAGAGCTAAAATTGCAATATAACATAAGAAAAATAATAATTTTAAAAATATAAGAGAAGAAAAAGGTAAAACGTACAAACTAAATAATAGCGGTTACATAAACATAACATTAATAAAGCATTGCAATATGATAAGAAAATGTTTTTCTGTTATAAATAAAAACTATAAGTATATTAAAAGTGAAAATAAATAAACCAAATAATTAGTGTAAATAAAACAATTCAATAAATAATAAATATGCTAAAACAAGGTATATAAATAAAAACGCTCACTTCCTGTCCGGTCTTCAAACCATTGGTAATTGTTAAGGAACTATTTTTATTTATTAATCTCTGTTTCCATACCTTGTTTTTTCATTTATTAATGTTTATTTTATTTTTTGCATATTTCTTATTTATTGAATTGTTTTATTTACACTAATTATTTGATTTGTTTATTTTTTACTTTTGATATACTTATCAGTCATTCATAACACAGAAACATTTTTTTTAGCATATTGTAATGTTTTTATTATGGTTATTTTTATATTACCTTCATCTCCTTTGTACGTTCCACATTTTTTTTTCTCTCATACTTTTATATTTATCATTCTTCTGATGTTATTTTGCATTTTTAGCTATGATAATGAACTATAGCAATAATGAAACATTGCAATATGCTAAGAAATTTTGTTTCTGTTCACAGCCAGCTAATCTGATAATAATGTTTATAAAAATTATAATATGTAACAAAATACAATTAAGTAGTATTTATTTTAAAACGGAAAAATAATTCCTAAACATCGGAATAAATTAATTGTTTGAAATATATAATTTGAAAATTCTAATCAACCATAATAAAAAATAATAATTAATATTTTTTAAAAAGCGGCAATGATTACCGAAAACCTTGGACATGGCCCGGTGTAATTTCAGAGAGCTCGAAAAGATTTAAATTTTATGATAATTCGAGGCTGATATGATTCCCTTAATCTGCTTGCGGGAGCCGATGATTTGATGAAGATCCAATGGCCGAAAGGGAAACTTGAGAAAAGCAATTTTCTTAAGGAACCTGTTGTCCCCTACTCGCCTAATAGCATTTCATTCCTCGGAATAATTCCCCCCCCCCCCGGATACCTTCCATGGAAATCCTATTTTCATTTATTGCCTCTGGTTGATTTATAGTTTGAAGTAAGGTAGCTCCCTCCTTCCCTGTGTTATGAACGATATTTTTAATATATTCCGTTATTTTTATTAAATTATCCATTTCTTAACAAATAAATATAAAACTTTGTGTTACTAATTTATAGGAAAGAACCGCAGTTCTTTTTATAATTTTTTTTTACTTAAAAAAAAAATCGGTACAAGACCATTAAAAATTTACAATAAGTGCACATTTCTGATTTGAATCATAATTTATAAATTATAATGGCCTAGCAGAAATTCAATATTTGAATTTTATTTCAATTAAACATTATATTATTTTTCTATTTCACTTCTGAATAAATCAATAAGGTATTGAATCTTATAGTTTGTTTAAATATTTTTAACATCTAATTTTACTATACATGTATATCCTGGAGTTCTGGCAATGGCCAGATTCTCCACTCAAGCCATGAGTGTCCGTGGTTGTAGCGCCCCTACTCAATCTCCGCTGGCTTTCAATGCCAGTGAAATGGTTGAGGAAGAAGCGCAGGGATCTCCTGAAACCTTGCTTTCCCTCCACGTGTGGGGGGATAAGTATGGTTCGGAGTTCCTATGGCCGACTGTAAATAATGTAAATAGGTATGCCTGCGTCTAAGATGTTTATTTTCATTAGTTTTTTTTTTTTTTTTTTCTCACTATGATATTTTATTTTGTTCTTTTGTAGCTTTATATTATTTGAAGTTAGCTTTTTTTTTTTTTATTATTTTTTTTTTTTTAATTTGTAAATATGGTGTGAATGTGCTCTCAGAACTCTATTATAAATGTCCTTTATTGAGACAGATTGTAATATTTATCAATAAAAAAAAAAAATAAAAAAATTTACTATTACATTTGATGGTCCACAGTTATCAATCAACTTTAATGAGTTTGTAAAATCTTTTTGACATTTGAAACAGTGTTGGTCTTAAATACAATTAGATCATATATCTGAAGTCTGAAATTCAATTTATCCAATTCGTCTGTTAGGATTTTATAAATAATACTAGATCGATTCAAGGCCAGTAAGGTTTAAATCTAAACATTCATAAAAACAAAAAAAAATTTATGGATAAGTACCATACATCGAAAAAATTATTATTAGTTGATTGGTTTATCAACATGAGAGATGGGTATACATTTAGTTGACTGTTAAAATTGTAAGGATGAAACATGATCAGGATTTATTGTAAAAAAAAATTATTTTATTTAGTTTGCCGACGTTTGTGTGTGTCACCATTAGGAATAAAATATAAAATTTACATCAGAAAAATGATAGATATAAAAGTATAAGAGAAGAAAAAGGTGGAACGTACAAATGAGATATTGTTTATCTTAACATAGCAATGATAAAACATTACAATATACTATGAAAATGTTTTTGTGTAATACGTAAAAAAATGAAAAAAAAAATATATATGTATATAATTATATACAAATATGAAAAAGATACTTTTCATCTGATACATTGGTCTAATAATCAGTTTCTGACCACTAGGCAAATGTATCAGTGTGAAAAGAACAAACGTCAAACCTGCATAATAAAAAATATAAATACTTATATAAAAATATAAGTAATAGTGTGTATTTAAAAAAAAAATGTGCGTTTTTCAACTAGCTATTTGTATTACTATTTCTTTGATATAACATAAAATTAATACTTAAAGTATAGTCCATTGTTATCTACCGTCATTAGCCATCTGCTAGCCAATTGCTCGATCCCACGCTGATATCATTCTTTCGAATGGCTCTCAAAAAACTCCTGGACCGCAATTTCAACTTCATTTTTTTTTTCCTTTTAGAAAATGGGCCATGGATCTAATAAGTAGTAATCCGATGGTGCGAGGTCTGGACTATATGGTGGATGAGGCAGGAGTTTTTCAGGCTAGGGTTTTTCAATATATCTTCACGAATTTCTAACCTCTCAGTTGATTGCTGAGGAGTATGTTCGTGAGGAACCAGCCTACTGTTTTTTTTTTTCACCTTCCCCATGGAAAGTAGATGGCGACCAACAGTATCTTTCGAAACATTCGATTTGACTTAACAGCTTCCTGCAGAACCTCATCAATATCCATTAATGATCGCCCGGAGCCCTTTTTCATTTCCAACGTCGTATCTCCACTGCTAAATTTTTCTAACAAACGTCGCGCAATGCGCTGGTCAAGGACACCTTCCTTTTCATATTTAATAATTTCACGAGTTGCTTCAGCTGCTGTGATTTTTTTTTTTCCTGTAATGCCTTAAAAATACGAGGATTTCGTAGGACACGTTCATGCCATGTCTCTTCTTTGAAACTAATAACTAAACTGAGACTTTTTTTTAAGAAGTCGAATGGGATTAAACAAGCTAGAGAATGCTCTAAAGGGGCTATTAAGTATTGGTAAGTATTAATTGGGATTAAAATATTTACAGTCCTAGGAAATCTTGGATTTGATAAAGCTGTCATATTTTTTATACACCCTGTTATATTAAAAGTAGAAATAAGTAAACCAAATAATTAATGTAAATAAAAGAATTCTATAAATAAGAAGTATGCACAGAAATAAACAACATATTGAAATAAAAATTATTAAATATGAAAAAAAACCTTTCTTAATAATTACCAATGGTTTGAAGACCGAACGAGAACTGATTATTTGCGAAATCGTACGGTTTTGAGAGGGAGGTGTGGAAGAGAGGGGGAGTGGTAACGATCATTCAACGGTTATTTAACAAAACGTATTTAAAATGTCAAAAGAAAACGTAACATTTGACATTTTCTTAATAATTTATTTTGTTAAATAAATAAGTGAAATGATAGATAAAAAAATGTCAATATATTTACATATTTGCACTGATAAGAATAATAAATAATAACAATGAAATGGCAGTAAAATAAGGCCATTAACATAAAATCAAAAATTTAATTCTTATATATTGCTTTTTTTATTCATTTAGAACCCTAATTGATTTTTTAGGAAATCGAGGTTAATATTTCTCTTGTACATCAATCAATAAATCCAATGGTTCAATTTTTTTTTTTCAATAAATGGTCCTAAATATTAAATAAAGTGGTGCGAAAATAAGTTTATTTCTAAAATCTGCCTTTTAGGAATGTAATGAAACTTTCATTACTTAAAACAGTTATTTATCGAAAGGTTTTTTAATCATTTTATACAAATAAAAATTATGTTTATTGTACGATAAAAAGTTATTATTTTACAGTATGGTTTGTATAACTTTTTCCTTCCAAGGAAAAAGTGTATAATCAACCTCTTGTTTTATTTATTTAAAAAACGGACATTGAAATTTGATTCTTTCGAAAATGTAACTATTCGAGTTTCAATGTTTGTATCTGCAATTAATAACCATCCCAACCCTCTTGTTTCTAACCTTACTTCCTATTCAATTCCTGATAACCCTCCGAGGCGTCTGAAAAGAAGATGGCCACGTGATCTTCTAATATAGACATATTATTAGAGTGCTACCAATGGGTAGTTTCTCAACTTGTGTTCCATGTCATTATATCCATGTGCGAATTTACCAGATGTATTTTTTATATACAGTTGTAAATATCATATAAATAAATAAATAAATTAAAAAAATATCTGCAATTGAAATAATCAGTGATTTTCGAATATGTGTGCTAACAATAAAGACTTTCATAATTTATTATTTTTTGAAATATTGGTTTCGATACTACAGTTGGAATAGAAAATATAGTTTTTCGCGCTTCCTGAAAAAAATTTCAATGATGATATGGGTTATATTTTCATTTAGCAATCTCCCTTGCCCTTCCCGATTTCTTTATATTTCTGTCTGTGACTGGACTTTGTTGAATGCTTTAAAATGGTTTCTGTTGTTAGGTTTGCTGTCAAAGAGGTGTGCCATTGTAAATAGTCAAAGCCCAAAGATATTTCCGACAAAGTCCAATAATGATAAAAGTGAAGAGAAAGGCTGAAAAGGAAAGCTAGCACTGTTTGGGGGCAGTAAACAAGGCCTAAAATAATGGAGGTAGATTGCCAAGGAGCCGGGGGGGAAGGGGGGAGGGATGTGGAGGATCCCAGTTAAGGGGAAGTAGCCTTTGAAGTTGGCTAAGCCACACTACACTCGAGTGGCAAAATGATACTTAGTGCACTCAGGGCTACTGCAACCTTAGCAACAGCTAACCTAACTATTACACATCCTTACAAAATCTGATCCAACTCCTTCCACATAATGTACTACAATGGATACTAATATGTTATATATCCTATACTAATATGTCCGGAAATTAATGCAGGTTTATAGTTTTAAAATGAAACTATTTTTATTAATCAAAACACGCTCGATTACTCTCGATACATTTCTGATGTGTTGGTAACTATTACATTCCTAATGAAGAGAAGAATAGTTGGGGTGGTCAGTCAAAAAAGAAGGCATAAATAAATGATAATATTTATTTTTACATATGCCGAAGTTTCGACCTGAAGTTCAGGCCTTCATCAGGGCTAAGAAAATAACCAGATAACAAGGTATGAGAAACATAAGTAGTGATGGTAAAAAAAAAATAAATAAATAAATATAAAGTAAAATGAAATTGTTAGAATAATGACAATAGTAAGAACTAAGAGATAAATAATAATAACCGTTACAAAGTGTGGAATGATGAAGTAGGCATAATCAAAAAGGGTGACATAAGTGTTAAAATGGGAATCTTAGAATAAAATGTAAAACATAAAAAAGAAATATGAAGTTATATAAGAAATTAAAATAAATAGTAAAATTAATACATTGAGAATGGAGTAGTTAGATAGAAAATTAAGATATTGTAAAGTCTATCAAGATGTACAGACATTTTTATTTCAATTATTCTCCCTTATTACTCAACAGTTATTTTTCTTTTGAATTTTTCATCCACTTTCTATTAACTTTCGTTCAATTTTCCATAATATTTCTGAGTAATATATCTCTCGTCCCTATTTACGCTTCCGGTGCTTTAGTTCAAACTTCGTCGGATAACCGTTAGAGATGACGCCACATACACATCTCTTCTCCCTCCCCCTCCCCCTCCCTTGCAACGACTTTTATTCTCCCTGCAACACTTATGGAGACAGGTAGTACTTCTTTTATTTCTTTCTTATTTCAGCTTTCTCAATTTCTTCCCTCCTTCCTTTCATTCCTTTTCTCTGTTTTTAACTCTTTATTATATTATACATTGTCTGTACATCTTGATAGACTTTACAATATCTCAATTTTCTATCTAACTACTCCATTCTCAATGTCTTAATTTTACTATTTATTTTCATTTCTTATATAACTTCATATTTCTTTTTTATGTTTTACATTTTATTCTAAGATTCCCATTTTAACACTTATGTCACCCTTTTTGATTATGCCTACTTCATCATTCCACACTTTGTAACGGTTATTATTATTTATCTCTTAGTTCTTACTATTGTCATTATTCTAACAATTTCATTTTACTTTATTTTTTATTTTTTTTTTTTACCATCACTACTTATGTTTCTCATACCTTGTTATCTGGTTATTTTCTTAGCCCTGATGAAGGCCTGAACTTCAGGTCGAAACGTCGGCATATGTAAAAATAAATATTATCATTTATTTTTGCCTTCTTTTTTGACTGACCACCCCAACTATTCTTCTCTTCATTATCCACGACAGTCAACGATTTACCAATTATTACATTTCTACTCTCTATTGTCTCTCTTTCTTCTCTAGTAACTCTCCATTTCTAGAATATTTATTATTAAATAATAAGTTTTCTATCGAATTTTAATCAATACAATTTTTGCCTTTTAAAAAGTGCTCCAAATATCTAAAAGAATGGTAGACCGTTGGCTTGAGGTCTGGGAAGTCTGGTGGTGAGGTTTGTTTCTGTTTTGACAAACTCCGTAACGTAGTTTTTTTTCGGCTGCCGTTTGATGCACGAGGAATCCAAGTTTCTAGCTTTTTTGCTTTTCCAATTGCGTTGAGATGGTCAGCGATGTTCCATTTGCGAATTGAAATTAATATATATATAATTTTACAAATGCTTGGATTTATTATTAGTTGAATTTCTCGGCATAGAAACCCACGCCGTTTTGGGAACGTCGGGAATCAACAACGTACACAGGATTACCATGTTCGTGCAAACTTTCTCCATCGATCGTCAGATAATAAACTTCTTCTCGTTCCACCTTCGCATTGGCATCCCCTTATATAATTTTCATACCGTGTTGCGTTAGATTATTCTACACCCTATTAAGTTTTTCATATAATTCTCATTTCATTTTATCATCACTGTATTGTGTAAGACGATGTTAATTAAGTTTACCAACTAGGTTATTATCAACGCCCTTGAAATTATTGATCTGTCATTTTTTATTTACTTAACTTATCTATATATGCAATATATATAGTTTACTGGTAAATTAGTAATATGACACTATATAAAAAAAAGTTTAATATAAAATATGAAAGAATTTGATAATTAACTATAGTAGAAATAAGAGATCGTAACGTATAATAGTTGTAACAGAGGAACCAAAGGGATACGAGCTTGCCCGAGGTCACCCGAGCTCGCCCGAAAGATTACAACAGGCATCCATACGTAACATGAGCTTCATATAATACGGACTCCGACAATATTATGTTCATATATATGCTGTTTTCATAAATGTTAGTATTATTTAATTTAATAGAATACAGCGATATAAAAAATAAAATTTGTGTATATAAGGGTATTTTAACAAAGAAATCGCTCTAATCGTAGAGAGCAGGTCGCCGTGGCCAAGTTAAGAATAGGATACACGAACCTAACCCATGTACATCTCATCACTAAGCAGCCACCACCAAATTGTCAGCATTGCAATAGCTTCTCACAGTCAACCATATCTTCCAAGAATGCCCTTATTATACTTCAAGCCTAAATCGATTGTCTCTAAAACTGGATATATCAGCGGTATTAAGCAACAATGAATCAAATATAAAAAAAGTGATACAATTTCTTAAAATACATAGACTGTTGAATAAAATATAGAAATAAATATAATTTTAATTTTATTGCTCTTTCTTTTTTAATATTTATTTTAATATATTTCATCTTTTATATGTTTCTAAATTTCTTTTTATTTATTACTATATCTATTGTTAAATATTAACTCTCCTCTAACGAGTTTACAAATATAACCGACTCACAGGTGTTGATGACCCTAGGGTTTTACGCCTTAAAGCCTAAACAAACAAACAAAGAAATATACCCACAATGAATTGTAAATCAATATAGTGTCAATAATTTTTACTTTCACCTCTCCTTTGTCTGAAAATACTTATTCCTGCTAAGAGGGTGGTAAGTGAAAGTCGTGTGATAAGCGCACGAGATTTTTTAAATTAAGGATGCCTATTCTTTTGATATTAATTCAGGTATAATATACTCAATAGCTTTAAATTTTTGAAATCCATGTCTAATATTATGTGCAATCTAATAAAGGGTTTTATATTAACATCTCTTGTGCATTCCATCTTGAATATCCTTCGGTGTATGCCTTGAGTGCAATGTGCGCTATAATGTTATGTTATAAATATTGTCTATAATATATTTAAATTAAAATTAAATTTTAGTACCTATTAACTACCGTCCAAACAATCAACTGCTGTCACATTAGTATTTATAGAAAGAAGTGACATTAGTGTTTGGTTTTTTAATACAATCTCGAGTTTTTAAGTATTTATGTGTGTATTTATGTGTTTATTTATATATAGCATTTCCAAAACATATTCAACTTTTTCAAAGTCAAATTACATTTTTTTCAAATCAAATTCAACTTCTTCAATGTCAAATTCAACTTTTTTCTAAAGAAATTAAACCTTTTCCAAATCAAATTAGACCTTTTCCACTTCAAATTCGACTTTGATGTTTATTTTAACTTTTCTGAGTGGTAAAATAAATAAAAAGTTGAATTTGAAATGGAAAAAGATTAATTTGAAATGGAAAACGTTTATTTCGTCTTGGAAAAAGTTAAATATCACTAGGGAATGCTTTATATTTTAGGAATACTGTTGATATAAAAATTTGATTCTTTTATAAACATATATACTTTTTTATTTCCGGGTCGGCTTAGTGAGCTATACATGAATATTTCAGCAATAGTAAAATCTTTAATAATTGGCAAAGTGGGGGTATAGCCTATGTTGTTTAGAAACTACATATGTGTTAATTTTTCCGTGCCTTATTGTGAACACAGAATCTTGTTTTTTTTTAATACAATGAAAAGCATACATGAGACATTTAATTCTAAAACTAGCCAAATTCATTTTAATTGCTTTTAGATTTAGAACAGTTTTACAACTTAATAATCGTAAGGTACAAAATATCATTTCAAACTAATCACCTATGATTTAATTGTTTTTAAAAATAAAAAAAAGATTGGATGATTTTAGAATTATAATATAATATGATTTATAATTATAGTATTCCATACTGCTTCATTGATTATTTTCACTTCTAATATTACTCAATGTTATTCATTTGACTATGCCCATGTTTTAATTTGGCATTTAAAAAAAAAATTCATGATATTTACAACTGTATTAAACAATAAAAAGACATCTAGTAATTGTAAAAAAATGAATATTATAAGATGAAATTTTTGTTGAGGAACTAGCCACTGGTAGCACTCTAATAATATATCTACATTAAGAAATGACGAGCATCTTCTTTTCAGACTCCTCGGAGGGTTATCAGGAATCGAGGAGGAAGCAAGATTAGAAACGAGAGGGTTTGGATGGTTCTGAAGTTTATTAGGGAAGGATAGGTATCTGGATTGGGCCAAATAGGAATCATATGGAACATTACGGTCTTTATGGATGATTTTATTTGTAACAAAGTAATATAAGGAGCATTGAGGATTTTATGAAGGTTTTTGGATTATAAGGATTGAATAAGAGAGGAATATGATGATTTAGTGGAGCCCCATGGCTCAACTCCGTAAGTCCAAACAGGCCTTATAGTCATGTATATGAGTCTTTTGTAATTATTTGGATGGTAGGAGCGTATGCCTAGTATGTGCTGAAGTAGTCGAAAAAGTCGGACGGTTGCTTGCCGTTTCTGTGAGGTGTGAGGATTTTAGATATATGTCCAGGTGAAGTCCTAGGTATCGGATTTGTTCAACATGGATAAGTAGGGCATTTGGGAAGGAAGGCATTGGTTTAGGACGAAGGGTAAAGGTATTTTGATGGGATGTATATTAATCCTAAGTTGGCATTTATTTGTAATACCTTCTTCAACGGTTAAAACATAATATATTTCAAATCACGAAATTTCGTTCAAACCCTTTTATTTAATAATAATGATACTTTATTTATTCTGGGATGGGGATATAAATTTTAGTTCCAAAAATGTATGAACTCTCGTAAAATCATTCTTTTTAATGCTGCTGAATCTATATTTAAATTGTGTCCCGCTTTTATTTTTTATTTTAGTTGGACCCATGAGTATTTTGCCTCTAACATAATTGAAATGGGTTCGATGGACCATTCCTCAGGCTCAAAGTCCAATAAGCCCTTCACTTCCATTCCTTCCGGCCTGGGCTCAAATGAATGCTAACCCGCAATTCTGACTTGAATTGCGTTTTACCCAACTCCCACATTTCAAGGGGTAAAATATTACAATAGTAATACCAACCACCTCATTTTAAACGCTCATTTTACATTTTCTTTTTTTCTTTACATTTTATTAAAATCTTTGAAAAGTTTTATTATTCCAATTTTTTTTTTTAAATATTACAATCTGTCTCAAAGAACATTTATAATAGTGTTCAGAGATCACATTCACACTCTATGTACAATAAGTAAACATCAAATATATATATATGGGAGCGGGGTAGCTCAGTGGTAGGGCACTGAGCTTCCAATGCAAAAGTCCCGAGTTCGAACCCCGGCTCATGGCAGAAAATTTATTTATCTGTTTCATTGGCCGTGGGGCGACCTTGGGTCAGGAGTCCCTCCTAGGGCACACCCAGTCTCTATAAAGTGAGTACCCTTAATTAAATAATTAATTAGGGGGGAAAACCTGGCGGTTGAGCGTGATCTCGGTCAAATCACCTCCTTGCACAACCGTGGACCTAGAAACAGTGCTTTCCCTAAATAGTACTGAACCCCAGACCCTTTATGGGTTGTAGTGGTATGGGTTGTATATATATGGGTTGGTATATATATATATATACATATATATATATATATATATATACCTATATAGAACAAAATAACTTAAAGGTAAATAAATTAAAAAAAAAAAGGCATACATACCTTCCAATTTAAGTTTAGAAATCTCCCATTTCATTGTATAATTCTTATATGTGTATTTAAGATAATTAATCAGTTTAATACATTAATTATTTTTATAATCATTAATATTTAATAATAATTAAACTAACTAGCATGTACAGTTTTATGATAAACGTAACTACACTAGGCATTGTTATTACTATAATTGTATTCTATGCTTTTGAATATTTTAATTACATCAACAAAGTTATCTAAATATGAAGTGTAGGTATTTAAAACTGTGTCTATTTCTGCCTAGCACTGCTCATAATGCGTAGATAGTATATAGATAACTGTGAAATAACAATAAAATGAGGCTGACAACACTAAAATACGATAATTTATTTCTTACATATATTGAAAAGATTGATTGGTTATGAAATGAAAAATTAATTAGTATTCAAATGAAGTTACAGATGAGGTTTTGCGTACATAGATGGGTAATGAATTCCAAAACAAGGTAGCACACGCATTATAAACAATATTTCAATGAAAGCAGTTCTAGCAAATTATTTAACAATGGTTTATTATTTAGAAACAATTATACATCTAAAGTAGCATTACCTTCCTAGTGACAAAGAAAAGGAAATGAAAGGTGATTCCAATTATTGGACTAAACATTTTTTTTGTAATCATTAGTTATATGCTAAAAAAAAAATAGCACTGCTTCAGTAACACATTCAAAAATCAAAAACCAAAACAAAGGATATAAACTTTGCAGTAGAACATATAAAAACATCGAGGGACCATATTTTTGCTCCTAACTGTCAGATTTTAACGATTGTTTTTATTCGTTTTTTATGAAATTCCGTAAACTTTTAAATAATCATCCTACATATTATTTCTAAAAGATGTTTTTTTTATCGGTACGGCATAACTTCGTCAATTCTTCATCAAATCCAATGATTGACCACTCATTTTGAAGATATTCTTCTCCTTCACATGCGAAAAATAGTCCTGCTCCCCCTCCCCGAAATTTCTGGAAAAAAGTTATGGAGGAAAAGTAACTTTATTTGCGAATAACTCAAAAATTATGATTTTTTTAAATCAGAAAGATAACTAAATTGCCTACAAAACAAAAGAAAAATCGTAAGATTTGGACAATTATTAACAAAGATACAGTCCATTAGTTTCGGTATACTTAGTAATGTCTTCCTGTTTAAAGATATTGCATTTAGGAGTAAAATAGACTACTACATTTTTTTCCTGGCTTTTATATCAAATTTATTATTTCTTAAAGACATTTGGTTGTTCTTACATTTTGTTTTTTTAATAATTTAGAATGTCCTATGATCGGGGCATTATTTTGTCTTTATTACTTTTATTATTTTTCCAGTCAGCGTTTAAAAATAGGTCCTAGCAAAGCAATTTGTATAAATATTTTGGCCTATTATGTTTAATGGAATATTGTAATCGACCAAGGAAAAAATATTAATTCCTTCCTTAAATAATACATAGGAACTACTTATTTCCATATTGTTTTACTATTTCTTCACTTAACAAAATTTTCTGCGAATTTTTCGCACGGGCCAACTAGTATTCAATATTAACAAAAAAGTGTAAACTTTTTGAGTTATTCAGAATAGACCTGGGCACTCTTGAAATAATTTATTTCTGAAATAATTCACATGGTTATTCCACGAATGAATTATTTCGGGAATAACGGTTATTTCTGAAATAATATTTCAAACAGTCAACGAAATAATCTCGATGGAATAACTCTGAATTTATTTCTGAAATAATTATTTTACTATTTTAACATTCTTTGGAATAATGTAAATTATTTCGAAATGAATTATTTCTGAAATAAATTATTTCATAACTATTATTTCAGAATTATTTATTTCATAAATAAATTATTGCATAAAATCAAGAAATAAATATTTCAGAAATAACATTGTTCTGAAATAACATTAAAAAATTACCAATATGCACCGTGTTTTCGGGGTAGCTTTTTATGAAAACAGTGTCGAATTTGAGATTGCGCCCCTCTCCACCCTCTCACATCAACTTTTTGTAACTTTTCTGAAATAATCGATATCAGGGTCGAATATTATGTCTTCGGGGGCGCTAATTATAAAAATAATGTCGAATTTGATATTGCACCACCCCCTCCCCACCCCCATTGATTTTTAGTAACTTTTCTGAAATAATCGATATCAGGGTCGAATATTATGTCTTCGGGAGCGCTAATTATAAAAATAATGTCGAATTTGAGAATGCGCCACACCCTCCCCACCCCACATTGACTTTTTGTAACTTTTCAGATATAATCGATATCAGGTCCGACTATTATGTTTACGGGGCGCTAGTTATAAAAATAATGTCGAATTTGAGATTGCGCCCCCCCCCACCCTCTCACATCAACTTTTTGTAACTTTTCTGAAATAATCGATATCAGGGTCGAATATTATGCAATATCAAATTCGACATTATTTTTATAATTAGCGCCCCCGAAGACATAATATTCGACCCTGATATCGATTATATCTGAAAAGTTACAAAAAGTCGATGTGGGGTGGGGAGGGTGTGGCGCAATCTCAAATTAGACATTATTTTTATAACTAGCGCCCCCGTAAACATAATAGTCGGCCCTGATATCGATTATATCTGAAAAGTTACAAAAAGTCGATGGGTGGTGGGGAGGGGTTGGCGCAATCTCAAATTCGACCGTATTTTCATAATAAGCTACCCCGAAAACATTAAAATCGACCCTGATATCGATTATATCTGAAAAGTTACAAAAAGTCGATGGGGGGTGGGGAGGGGGTGGCGCAATCTCAAATTCGACCGTATTTTCATAATAAGCTACCCCGAAAACATTAAAATCGACCCTGATATCGATTATATCTGAAAAGTTACAAAAAGTCGATGGGGGGTGGGGAGGGGGTGGCGCAATCTCAAATTCGACATTATTTTTATAATTAGCGCTCCCGAAAACATAACAGTCGATCCGGATATTGATTATATCTAAAAGTCGATCGGAATGATTATTTCAGATTTCACATTATTTCTGAAATAATCGTTTCAGATATCGTTATTCTTGAAATAATTTATTCCTGAAATAATCATTTCGGAAATAATGGTCAGGTTATTTCATGAAATAAATTATTTCGGAAATAACTATAGAGGTTTATTTAGGGATTTATTCCGGGAATATTTTTCAAATAAATTCTGCCCAGGTCTAATTCAGAATCTAATTTCACCATCTCTCGTAACTTTTTTCCAGCTTCTTTTCGTTGGAGTATGTCATATAGATAAATTTAAAAGGCGTCGAGAAGAAGGCTTTAGCGAAGTTTCATTGAAATCGGTGCATTCGTTTAGGCGCTACAGTCCATAGCAACGACGGTTTTTCGGTCGCCATCTTCATAGGAAAAGGCTGATAGAAATGTCGATGAAGGAGGATCATCCTCGGATGACCTCTAATTTTAAATCCAAATTTGAAATAAATCGGTCCTGTAGTTTCGGAGAAAGTGCGCGGACGGTTGACGACGGGCAGACAAAAAAAAAAGTATTCGTTTATCGAATTCTACGTATCCTGAAACGTAAAACCTCTAGTTTTGAGAGGGGATTAAGTTTTTGAATTTTTATTTTCGATCACAATATGGTTCATTATTTAAATAATAAGCGAAAAAATAAACAGGTTTGTGGGCTGAGATCTCGTGTTTAAAGAATGAGCAGAGGAACAAGGAGTTAAAAAACAAGAGAGTAAGAAAATTTTTTGGTTATAATCGTTTGGTATTAGAACACCCCTAATAAATATTAACGTTGATAAACTGGATAGAGTTACTTAAACTTCACGGCAATTTGAGACGTGGAACCGTCTGAGGACTCTAATGAAAGAATTTATTAGTCAATTCAATCTGATCTCAAATGCACCTGACAGGTCACCGTATACTCGTACAAGTCTGTCACTGGTACCCCAAACTCCCTCAAATTGAACCGTCAAGCAAACAGTTTTAATAATCATAATTAAGGATGCTAAGGCGAAGCAAGAAGCTCCAAATATATAATTTATTAGCCTTCCACCCTATGAGCATTTTGACCTGAGTCCTGGAAAAGAGGGAATTTTTCTTCCCTATTATTCTCCACATTTATTATTCATAAGCCGGGAGCGGGACTAAAGCCCCCTGCAAACAGTTAGCAGGAGGCCCAGCTTATTATCGGCTTAGCAGTTGTTGAAAAATGGAAATCACTAAACCCTCAGCAATATTAAATTTGAAATCAACCTAATGCAGTAGTGAACCAAAGCTACAAAATATTATTTAAAAAAAAAAAATAAAATATACCAGCTGCGTCGTAAATATGAAACCAGAATTTTCGTTATTGTTTTAGGTTATAGTAATCAAAATCAAATTTCCCAAATACTGTGTCTGAGTCGTTATTAATAAGTGTCATTATTTAATATTCTTTTAGTTTTTTAAAAGAAATATATGACCACGAAACGTACTGCCGAGAATGAAAAATATACTAAAATGCATAACAAGAAGTTATCCCACACCAAGCGAAGTGCCCTCGCCTGTAACAAACGACAAAGCGAGTTGGAGGACCTCAGAAGGTGCATCAACCAAGGTGGAGATTCCTGCAAAGAATCGGCAACCTTTCTTCACTAAAGTGCCTGATGAGGTGGGAGTGATTGTAATCGCCTTCGCTTGTTGTAAACCACGTGCTCCCTGAATATCTGTAATACAACTGAACACTTGAAAAGATACAAACGATCACAGTGTAACCAAGATTAAGAAAGCAGTGGAAACAAAACAAATTCTAGTCTCTTTTGTTTCCTGAACAGATGACTAGTTGATATTTTAGCATGTGCATGTACTCTTACATCTTATTGTATCTTGACTATCTTTGGATGTGGCATGCCATAATCTTGTAAAATAAGTATCTTTTTTTTTGTTATTTGTATTATCTTTATTATCTTAAATATCTTTCTTTTTTTAACTTTAATTGTATATAGTAATTATGTTTGAGTTTCCTCTTTTTCCTTGTATCTTATTTCTTTTTATTGTACATAGTATTAATCCTGTAAATATTTCTTTTTGTAAATAGATCTGTTAACCTTTTTGCTGCTTTATAAAAATTATCCAACCTAACCCCTTCTCACCTGAGCTAGCATGGTAGAGTAAATATGTAATGATGGCCATTAAAGGGTAAGTACTTTCTGTTTTCTAATTTATCTCTTTAGAGATGAAAGGCTAGTAAAGCCAGGCGCCCAACAAATAAAAATTCCTTGGAAAATTATATTTATTAAAAATTATTTTATTATATCTTTTATTTTATCCTTTTTTTGGTCATAACAGCTGTCACCGATAATAGCCCAAAGCTGCTAAAAGACACATGGCAGAAACCGTAAGTCAAGAGAAAAAAAAAATGGAATTTTCGTAAAGTAAAAATGTTCATAAATATTGTATTCGAAATATTGTCCGTCTCTAGTTAGACATTTTTCCTATCTCTCTGTCAATATATAAATGCCTGATAGAACTATTTTGCTCTTTTGTCTTAAATATCTTCAAATCGTAGTTTGTACTGTCGTATTAGGACAGTAAAAAAGGTTAAATTTCAATAACAAATGTATAATCGCTGCCACCAGGACGAAGAGTTAAGGCTCTTCACGATTCTATAAATAATATGAGGATAATTCAAAAGAATACACTTTGTCTAAAATGGTCTTTATTTACGTGATTAAAACTTGGTGAAATGTACGCTGAATTTCCTCTAGTTTGATATAACTGCTAAAAGTCACGTCCAGAGAGCTGAATCTCACAGGGGACCCCTAGTCTTGTGTTGTATCAAAGTGAAAGTTAAAAAAGTTATTGATTGAAGTGAGGTTTCCGTGTGGAGAGAGCTGCCGAAGAATCTGTGACTAGAATGGAACAGCCTCCGAAGATTTAGGTGTAGCATTTAAAAGGGGCTCGATGATGACGTCTAAAAAGGGAGAGGGTTCTATTCGTCATCTGGGAGAGTAAAAGGGTTAAGGTTTGATAGGTCAATGATAAGACATGGTGGTCCCTCCATCTGAGATTTTTTTATCTTAACCGAATGATTTCTAAATTCTGTGGGAACATAGAGTTGTGAATTTTTGCAAAGCTGTCTATATTTGCATGGCTAATGATAAGCGGAGCTATTTAACAGACTATTTCTAATTTCTGTGAGAATTGTGAACGCTAATGATAAAACTCGACAGTATGCACGAAATTGGACGTGTTCAACAGTATTAAAACGATGGTGTTATATGAAACTCGTATTGTTGTGAGTTGAAAATCTTTACTATCTGTTGAAGTAATAAAATGGCGTCAATAATGCGGTTTAAGTGTAACTATATCTATCTATGGATGATTTCCTGTTATTTATTTACACACTTGGCACATACAGAAAAAAATAAAAAATTGTACGCCTACAGGTGTGGTAGTGTGAATTCTTGCAATTTTGAGTAATGAGGGAAAATTTTAAATCTTACAGACATTAAAAACACTTATAAATTTAAATATATAATATTCAAATATTCTAAAATAGGAGTAGCGCACACCTCCAGTCTAGTAAAGTAGCGATATATGCTGAGTTGTTGTTGATTTTTGCTCTTCTTCATTATCTAAGTTATTAGTATTCAAATAATGGTTTTCAATGAAGGTTTATCCAGAGGCCCAATGACCATAGCACCACAAGTCCCTTCTTACACTTCTCTTTCCACTGAACTTCATCAAAATGGGTCCTCAAGATAAAATCTAATACCAACCATCGTTTATTTTTCGGTCTATCCCTCGAACGCTTACTTGTACCCACTATAAGTCTTTTGATTCCATTCCAAATCAATTTTTGAATTTCATTATTTATTTTGTCATCATTTTCTGTTACTTTCGTATTTCCAAGGTGTTTATCCATAGATTAATCATAGGTCGATGGTTCCAAGTTACTTAGTAATGATTTAACCTCACTTTACTCACCATCTTAGGATCCTTGCAATTGAGATTTACACATTTTATTTTCCAAATTCTGATATAAATTATCTTCCAAAAAGCGATTATATTTCCCATTTGTTTTTTCACCAACGTTTGTGACCAGACTACTCTCAAACGGTAGTGATAAAAAAATACCCGTGGACCTAGTTCAACTGAATGATCATGATTTAATTCTCAACTAAGAAATTCTGTATGAAACTATAATAAAGCACACAATATCGACTTTGAGAAGCAATGGATGAGATAGAGGAGAATTTCCGGTGAGCTTTAGGTGTAGGGATAGAGAGGGTGATGGAGTGAGAGGGGGTGAGGGGTGGGTACCGTTTGGCTACCGGCCAGTGGTCACCCCTTTCTTCGTAACAGTAATTTTGTTTTCCAACGGCCACAGTGTTACGGTATTTAATTTAGAAAAATTGTTTCCGCAACAAACTTGCCGGACGCTCAGTGAAGACGATAGGATTCGCAAGAAAAAAAAAAAAAAGAAAAGTAATGGAGAGTCAATTAAATATTGCTAATTATCTAACAGGCACCACGCTTTTTAATTTGTTGATTTAATTTTTTTGGCAAATAGTGGAAACAAAAAAAAATGTATTTAATTAAAAAAAAAATTTGGACGCGGAGCGAGCTACGAACTCGGAACCTATTAGCTCTGGAGCCAGGGCCCAAAAATCGACCTGATCGCAGGCGAAGGTTTGCTTGTAAATTACGAAAGTGTATGTTATTCTGAGTAAAAAAAAACCTTGTCTGCCGTTCCAGAGCCGCTGCTTTCAAAAATGACGGCTGATTTAAAGAATATTAGGCCAATAATTTGAGGATCGAAACGGGAAATCCATTGCGAAAAATGTGAGAAAAGTTTCTATATTTTTAACTTGTATATATGGGTTTAGACATGTAAAAAACAAAATTGCTAACGCAAGCCACCATGAGAAAACTTTTTACAGCCAAAAAAGTCAGATTTTTTTCGATATTTTTTGGGTTTTTCATCTATAACTCTTATACAATGCATCAAAGCGAAAAATGTGTTCCTTAATAAATTAAAGAACGTTAAATTTTGCGTCAAACGAGTACATAAACATTAAAATTTGGTTCGCGTCTGCCGTTCCAGAGGGCAGACAAGGTTTTTTTTACTCAGAATAACATACACTTTCGTAATTTACAATCAAACCTTCGCCTGTAATCAGGTCGATTTTTGGGCCCTGGCTCCAGGGCTATATGGGTTTAAAAACATATGTTAATTGACCTTGTAACCTATCGAACATTCTTACTTGACGAGCTAGCGTCGTCAGGGTCTCCCCAGTCCACTTCTTCAAGTTGTGAAAATGTTTACTCACAGACTTGTAAAACCAAGCGGCGCTCGACGCTGCAAATCACAGGTTCCTGGAGAGGAAAAGAAAAATCCTTAGTTTAGTTTTTGTTTATGCCTTGAAGTAGAATAATTGTTTTTCTTTATCTTTCAGCTGAGGAAGTTCACAAGCAGCAGAAGGGTTGCTTACGCCTAAGGGAGCCACTGCGCCTGTATGTAGCTTCCAGTGCCCCCGCCTTCCATCCCTACCAACGTCGACTCAACTTTTAAAGAGGATTCTTGTGAGTTCATATGTACATATTTTGTATAGATATATATATTCTGTTTTTCCAAAGCGTCTTAGTGACCAATGTACGGGTATATTAGCAATAAGTTTAATTGTTGACAAAGTGGAGCTATAGTCTCATACAAAAGACAGCTCTTAACGGACTAATAAAGTTTGTGTAATAAATAAATAATAATAATAATACAATAAATAAATCTTAAGAAAAAATAAAATAAGTAATAGTAATGAAATAAAAACAAAACAAAAAATGAAATTATAAATCAATAATATATATATATATATATATATACATATATAGTTAAGGTCTGAAGCATGAGAGTATTAAACTTAATCCTATTATTATCATGAAAACAACTATCAATATTATATATGTTGCATTTAGATATAAAAACACATGTTGTAAAGTGAATAAAACGTATTTTGGATTTTCAAAAATAAGTGTTTTTCGTATATTCAATTCTAATATCCCCATAAGATAACTTGCGCCGAAACCAGGTTCATCGGAAAGCGGAGGATTGTGTTGAAAAGGTCTGTTTTTTTTCATTTACGTAATAAGCGATTTAAAAATAAATAAAAACTTATAGACAACGTCCTAGAACCACAGAGGCTACAGGTAAAAGAGCTATTGCCCTTACGCTATTTCCCGAGCAAACTGCGAACGAAATTCATGCTAATACCCTGACGTTACTAAAGGGGAGGACTGCTACAATACTTTAGGAATGCTAAAATACTTCGAAGAGAAAGTCTCCGATTTGGAAAGATTTACCGGTGAAACTGGTGAATTGAACCACTTTATTAAGGGTGGAGATTGGATCATGGCCAGAATTGAAACAAAAATTGTAGAGAATCTTGTGGACTTCGGGATGCCATCTGATTAAAGGCCGACATAGCATGCCGGATCAAAAGAAGAATTTTGAACTTCATTCAGGCGCATGAAGAGACGGCGTGGTTGATGGTAAAATAAAGGTTGAAGAAGTCTTACTGCGACGGCAGTTGGGCTCCAGAACAAGACCTATCACAACTATTTAGAGAGTCGAAACAACCGCGACAGAATAACGGCAGGTAAGCATTTCGCCAATTTTAACTAGTTCACCGAGAAGATGAGGGAAACTACTAATGCGCCGGAAGTTGAAAAGAGAAGGGCGTTTGTTGCCACTATTCTCTAAGCGCAGTCAGGGAAACAGGACGAAAGGAAGGTCTGTCGAGAGATAAGTTTTTCGTCGAATGCGCCCAGGAGCTTATGGACGCAAGCCCTCGAGAATAGGAAGAAAGGACCGAAAAGGAGGATCCATGCTGGAGTAGGGTGATTTACAAAAAGCGAATGGAGGGACATTTAGCCAGACACTGTCCCTACGTGTATAGACTGTCCCGCGTTTCATTAGGAAAACTATGGGAAAAAGCGCGAAGAAAAATTTAGGGTGAAAAGGGAAATCTTGTCGCGAAAGCCAACCTTTAAAACCGAGATATTATGGTGAACACAATTGGGACAGTAGTGTACCGAAAATGGAGTTCTAATCACGGGAAAGAGTTGTTACGTTACAAGGGGCCATTCAGACTAATTGCGATTAGAGAGCACAATGTTGTGACAATCGAAAGCATCAGAGAGGCGTGGAAGCGGAGAAATGTTCATGTCGAGCAATTGAGACTGCCGATGAAAGAGCAGAAGTAGCCATAGTGAACTGGAGAGAATGTGGGAGCTTGCCATGCAACGGGAATGTTCTTGTGATGTGCACTAGTTTTGGTTCAGTTTTCTTTTTGTAATTTTAGTCATAAGAAATACCTTTCAAATTCCAATCAATTTTCTTTTATGTGCCGTAGATATGAGTTGTTGTTTTTTTGTTTAGTTTGCCTTTTTATTTTTATATTTCATGTAGTATAGCTGGAAGTACATTGGATTTCAATGTGCATTGGAAGAGCAGTAATTCACTAAAAACGTTTTTAGTGAAAGTTAGATTCGTTTTTAATGTCCTTTGAAACGCTTAAATACGAATTTTTATATAGATCAAAAATAGCAAAATGTAACACTTGATTTTATTATAGAATTTTTTTTTTCTGGCCAATAACTAATTCTCTTATCGCCTATAACTAACATATAATATAACTGATCGTATAATAATAAAACCATGACTTCTCAGGATTTTCTCCCATCTCAATGCTATTACAGTCGTTGTAAAGCTGAATTACTGCTCTTTCAATGCACATCAATAACTTTTAGATTTATTTCCTTTTTAAACTAGAAATTATAAAAAACTTGTCAATAATTTTTATTTTATATCTTTCTATATATTTATTTCTATATTGTTCTATATGGTTCTATATATTTGTTTACGGAAATCGGTTTTATACTATTATAATGATGTAGAGATGGTTGACCGTTGATATAATATGAGAGGGAGTTAGTCGGGGGTGCGGTCAAATAATTACTAAATTAAAATATAGTAATTATTTTATTTTAATTTTGTCGACGTTTCGACCCACTTGCAGGTCGTCTTCAGGACTACAAAAGATACAAAACATGTTGAGAATAAAAATTAAATATAAGTAGATATAAAATAAGAAGAAGTTGTCAGATACAGAAATAAAAGATGATATCAGAGATATAGTGGGTGACTATGTAGTTAAATATTAAGTATTATATATGTAGAAGATACAAATAAATGGAAAATAAGTATGAATAAAAATAAAATTTTTTTTTTTTTATTTATTTATTAATGATATTTACAACTGTATTACAAGTAAAAATACATTCAGTAAATGTGTACAATAGAATATAATAACATGAAATCATTTGGTGAGAAACTACCCACTGGTAGCACTCTAAAAATGTATTTACAAAAGGAGATCTCGAGGCCATCTTCTTTTCAGACGCCTCGGAGGGTAAAATAAAAATAAAGGAGAATATAGCATGTAAGTTAAAAGTAAACAGTTTGCGATAAAAGATAAGGAATAAGTGTATAACAAACTAATAGAGATTACATTAGATAACTGTGGGTTAACATATAAAGAAAATGAATATTAACGAATAAATAGATTGAAAATTTAATAAGTAATGTTACAGTAAAGTTAAAATAAGAATAAGATAACATAAGAATAAGATATCAGTGGATAACAAGCATGTGGAGGTTACCTTTAATTGTAAGTAAACAGATAACGGGACTAAAGGTTAAGAAGTGAAGAAATTGAAAGATTAATAGGGTAACATTAGTGTAATATCGTTAGGATAGATTATTAAGTATAAATAGTTCTATAAGAAAACAGTAATTTTAAAAGAGAACTTTAAAATGTAAGAATAAATGTAAAACAAGGTTATGATGATAAAGAAACAAAAATAAAGAAACGTCGGCAAAATTAAAATAAAATAATTACTATATTTTAATTTAGTATTTATTTGACCGCACCCCCGACTAACTCCTTTTCATATTATACTATTATATATTTCGTGTAGCGTAGAGAGCCCTAAATCCTAAATATTTTTTTTTTGTGGATTGGTGGAGCAGTTCTAAGGTTATCACAATTTTTGTTAATGTCGGCCAAATTTTGTTAATGTAAGGCCTAGGTAAAAATATCGTTCAGAAAATTTTATCTTTCGATTGCTATAAAAATTCGTATTTAAGAGTTTTTTGAGGTGCAAATAACGAATATCAAGCTTACTTCTCCCTAATAAAATATTTACTCTAGATACCAGACCGGTTTTGAATAGATATTATATTTGGCAGATAATCACAAAATGGACATAGTTTGGACTTACCAACGTAGCAATATTTGAGTAAATCTATTTTATTTAATCCAAACTAAATGTACTTACAAGGGGACGCTACAGCCTCCCATTTATAATCTGATAATAATTTATTGTCAACTGCTTAATCGTTACTTATTGTTGAATATACTGAAAATAGGCCCAAGTAAGTTTATAACATTTGTTGCACTGTTGAAGAGTAAATTTCACAAGCCGTCTACTTGGCACATTTAGGACGGGCCGAGGCCGGCTGTTGCCTGACAACGCAGAAAATCTTCAAAGGTTCCTCCACATCACTGCTTATCCTCACTTCACCCCGATGCCTTCTCCGCCACTGCTCCACCTCCGCGCCCTCAACTTCAACATTAGCAACTTTTCTAAACAAAAAAAAAATCAACTTCCATTGGCGTTTATTCAATAGCTCCGTTTTGAAAATCGTTGAAGAAACGATAGAGATCTGTAAGCGATCTTAGGATTTAGCGAAACTTATTCCTTGAGTAATGTACTGAGCAGAGCCATATCAGGAAATATGGTTTGTCACCATGGTTTTGACGACATATATTTCCTTTGTTGTTGTTTTTTTTTTTTTTTTGGCCTTTTTATAGATGATAAAATAATATAGACTGTATATATTTCACCAATTATTTATTTCCTTCGCTACCATGACAACGTTTTGACTCCCAAAGCCATTAATTTATTTTGTGTCCAACTAATACGAAATTGGATTAATATCTATAAGGGAAATACTAGAAATACTTGAACAACCATTTGCTTTCCAATTGAATCGTAAGAAAATTTGATCACAACATCTTGAAAAAAATATGGCCTACTAAAATATTAGGATATTTAGCGTGACCTCCATCCGCTGCATGTCAAAATAGTAAGGTAAAACGGCCCGATATTTTCGTAGGCCACCTTTTTCTAGATTTCGTTATCAAATTATCTTATGATTAAAAGTGGAAAGCAAATGGGCAGTTATGTTTTTTTTTAATCTCAATAAATTAATTAATTTAATGAGAAAACCGCCCTATTTGTGATAAAGCAATTGGCAAAGTTTTAGATGAATGTTAATGGTTTGAAAAATAGGTGCCTGTACCGCGGACAATAGATTTTCAGTTCCCTATACAGGGTGTTACAAAGTTAAGTGAGCAAACTGCAAAAATGAACTAAGGACCACAAAACAAGAAAAAAATTTCCTCTGAAGGTATATCCACAAACGCTTTGTTTAGGAGATATTCACACCAAAATATTTTCGTTGTTATGAATTGTTTACGTTATATGATATAAGTAAAAGCTATTTATTTGTTCTTACTACTTTATTAATTAAATGTAAACATTAACATTCATAGTAAATGTTGAAAGTAAGTGAAAGTTTGTCCGCAAACGCATTGTTTAGGAGATGGATTAGATAGAATACTAACATAGCATTTTATCCCTAACTGTATAAAAACTATTGGCAACATAAGGATTAATAATTTTTGGAATTAGCATGGTGAACTCTCAATAACATTTATCAGTTCGTAAGAGGCTTTCGCAGAGTAATCATCATTATGCCTTCCACTTATACTGATGGTGAATATGCCGATATGGTGTTTGTATATGGTTTTCGCAAAGGTAATGCTAATGCTGTCCGTCGTGAATACGCCAGGGGATTTCCGAATAGGAGATTACCAAATATCTATCTTTAGCTCCACGTTTCAACGTTTTAGAGAAACTGGTACATTTTCTATAATACCACGTTCTGATGATATTTTTGCTTCTTACGAAATGAAGAAAGTAGTACTACCATATTTTACGACAATATTTTGATGATAATCCATCTGGGAGTGTACGAAGAGCTGGAGCAGAATTGAATGTCACGCCAACTACAATATGGAGAACTCTGATTGCAGATGGACTTCACCCATATCATTATCAACGGGTACAAAATTTATTACCGCAAGATTTTAGGCAAACAAGAAATTTTTCAGATTGGTACTTAAATCAAGTTGACCATAATCCACAATTTCCAGGAAAAATTCTCTGGACAGATGAAGCTACATTTACAAGAAGAGTTGATGATAAAATAATCATCTGTGGTCGCAGGAAAATCCCCATGCGATTAGTGAGCATCATTTTCAGCACCAGTTCAGTGCAATGTGTGGTTGGGGATAATAGACAATATTTTAGTATGTCCGCATTTCTTGCCGCCTCGACTCAATGCGGGCTCATTTCTGGAATTTCTTAATAATGATTAAAATGATTTAGTTGAACATATTCCACTGCAACTGAGAAGGGATATGTGGCTTTAATTAGATGGTTGTCCTGCACATTACGGAAGAGGTTCCCAATCTTGGCTAGATGTTAATTATCCCAATCAATGGATTGACCGTGCAGGAAGGACCAGTGGCTTGTCCTGCACGCTCTCCACACCAGACAGCACTTTTTTTTTTTGTTTGGGGTGACATTAAACAAAAAGTCTATGCAAGTCCGGTCAATGACCTTAATTGCTTACGAAGAAGGATAATTGAATCTTGTGAAACAATATCACATATCCAGTGCCGTTCTGCCACTGCTGCTGTTGAGAAATCACTTGGAACAACATTTAATATGAATTTATTGTTTACGTTGAATTAATAAAGTGGTTGGAACAAATAAATAATTTTAATTTATTTAATATAGCATTAATAATTCATAACAATGAAAATCATTAGGTGTGAATTTCTCCTAATCATTTTTATTTTTATTTGTTTATTTTCTTCCCCTACCTCGCATTTTAGGCTATACAGGGGTTTTACTGGGTGAGGGCGGGAAATTTAAAAGACCCCTAAAGGGCACTGGGACGCTAACTCGTAATTATATTTTGACTAACTTTGATTATCAGATTGCCAGGTTGCCTCGGTGTTGTGCACACATGTTAGCCCGTTCGGCTATCCCGCCCCAAATACCTCCTAAATAAAGCGTTTGCGGACATACCTTCATAGGATTTTTTATTTTTTTTTAGGTCCTTGTTTCATATTTTCAGTTTGGCCACTTAACACTGAAACATCCTGTATGTGAAAATGCCTATTGCTCCAGTGCAACGCACCAGTTTCTTTCTTTTAAGATACTTAAGGCCATCTTTACAAAGCCTGAATGTTGTGATGAGAAGCCAGAGGGCGAAGGATAGGTTTAGGGCGGTGGGATAATCGTCACCCTGGGTGGAAAAGTAGCAGGTGAGATGAAAGAGGGCCGGAAGCTCACCTTTGGGGAGTCGCTATGGAGACCAGAGGCCACACGTTGCTCACCTAATCAATCCCCCCCCCTCCTTTTTCTCTTCTCACCCATCCTCATTACTTCTATCGACAAAATGCACTTTTACTTCGCTGGAATCGTGAGTAGCTGAAAACAAAGAAATATGTCCACCATGAACGAATGTTTATTATTATTATGAGATTGAATTCCAACCAGAAAGCAGAACAAGTCTGAAACGTTTTTTTTTTTTTTTCATCTTCTAAAAATCCTAATGCTGTTCACATATACATTTTTAGATTTGAACTATTACATATTGTCACTCCCCTCTGGCCTTGTATGAGCAACTTAATTTATCCAAAAGAGACAAAAATTGACTTTAAAACAACCCATTGCCTTGAATCTCTGAACAACTCAGCAGTTAATTTAGGACATAAAATCACATAAATGCAGAACAGAGACAATACATTTCACATCAAGTCAAAAAAGAACCTGTACCACTACAACCCATGAAGGATCTTGGGTTCAGTACTATTTAGGAAAAGCACTGTTTCTAGGTCAACGGTTGTGCAAGGAGGTGATTTGACCGAGATCACACTCAACCGTCAGGTTCTCTCCCTTAATTAATTGTTTAATTAAAGGTACCCACTTTATGGAGGCTGGGTGTGCCCTAGGAGGGTCTCCCAACCCAGGGTCGCCCCACGGACAATGAAACAGATACATAGTACTAATACATGACGCCGAGAGTCGAAAAGGAAAAAGATTTAAAAAAAGAAAGTCAATATAGTTTTTTTTTCAATAAGTCATAATAATAAGAATATTGTTTCTACCAATTACAGACCCCGTTACAGACGTAAACGATTGGCATTCATAAATATTGGGCCATTTGTCCTGTATAACCTCGTTATTTTTTAGGTCACGCCCAATGGATAGAATATAGATATCAAATAGAAGGGGTACAGTCATTTATCTACTTAAGATTCCGAGGCATCTACAAAAGTAATATGCAAGAAAAAAAATAGCGACGTATACTTTCTGCAAATCGTACATATTTTTTGCTCCAAAACATATGAGGAGCAGCATCTTGTCTATTAATACCTGTAAAGTATGGATCTATAAGATGCTAATTACAATAAACAATCAATGCAATTGTAAACTTGCAGTGTGAAAATATGAAAAAATAAACAAGGCTAGAATTAAAGATCCCTTCTAAACTGATTTTTTTTAGTTGAAATGACGATGGATGATAATAAATGCTTTGTAAGGAAATCTGGAAAACTGTCAAGAGGTTTTATTTCGTGCTCCAAAACCACATAAGGAGCAGGATTTTGTCAAAACACGGTTCTATAAGAAGGTAATGATGAGGCCTGTTCATACATAAGGGTCAGAATGTTCGACGATGACCAAATTCCAAAACCAAGCCCTTCTGAGATTAGAAAGGAAAGAGCTCCACGGGATATACGGAGGTGTATGCGAGCAGGGCTTCATAAAACTTTTTGGTTTAATAGAGAGGATTGGAATCATTATTGGAGCAGGCTTTGATTGATTAGGTTGGTCGTGATGCCAGATAAGAAGTATATGACGAATACTTTTGAATAAAATCTATTTACTAAATATGTAATCAAAACTCCGTCAATCGCTGTCTCATATTTTATTTTGCTTTCATTTGAATCATTCGATATTTATAAATCTAATTTTAATTTCAAAAAACGTCTGTAACGGGGGTATGTAATTGGTCGAAACACTATTCTTATTATTACGACTAATTAAAAAAAAAAATCTATATTGACTTCTGCATATTGGTTTCTGAATTCTTTATGCTATTTCAATGTTGAGATATTTCAGACCAAATGTTCAAAACATTCGTTATTATTTGATCTTTTTCCCTTTCCCTTTCTCTAACTCGGCGTCACGTGAAATTTAGTCTACCATCTTCCATAAATACCTAGTGAAATTATCCTAGTGACACGTATTTGAGGTCCTTATTTGGAGTCTATAATTGAATGCTAAAGTAAAAAACTGACACCATTTCGGTATTCAAAAAAGTGAGATTTTGAGTGCGTCTGCCGAGTGTATTCAGCGAATATTTGTTGACAGAGGTGTATTTTTGACCCTTCATGGAGTCTATATTTGAATGCTATAAGTTTCATGCAGAATTAAATTATAAAAATGTTTAACGTTAATAAGAGTGGTATTTTGATCCTATTTTGGTCCTTTTTATGGAGTCTATATTCAACTTCAAAAGGTTTTATGCAGTATAAAACGACACCATTTTGGTTGGCAAAAAAGTGAAATTTTGAGTCGCGTCTACCGAGGTGACCCAACGGGCATTCGATGTCAGACGCGTGTTTTTGTTCCTTTTAATAATATTATATTTAATAATAATATAGTGTATTTGTCTTAATATCGATTCAAGGTGGACAAAGATGAAAGAAGCCCTTGCAACCGCAGCGGCAGAAGAGCTTGGTGAAGTTCTAAAACCAGCAAGAAATGGCTGGTATGATGAATAATGCAAGACCCAGGTAGATGCAAGGAATGAAGCAAGGAGGAGAATGCTTCAACGGCTTACCATATCTGCTGCCGAATAATTCAAAGAAAAGAGAAAAGAGCCAAAAAGCATGCCGTCAGAAGAAAAGGCTACCTGACAAGAGAAAATTAGAGACAATACAAGAGAACTTCAATGCACAGGACTCCAGGAGTTTCTTCAGAGTTGTAAGAGAAGTTAAGGATGGATATAAACCTCGTCTTAATTTCGCTCAAGACAAGGAGGGAAACCTTGTGGTTGGTAAGGAAGCAGTTATTGGCAGATGTGCGGCATAGACACGCCAAAGGCGCCAGGTATAGACGGAATCCAGGCTGAAGTTTTTAAATATGGTGGAGATGAAGTGTGGGATGAGCTCCATAAACTTATGTATGATATATGGATGAAAGAAGAGGTCCCAGATGAGTGAAAAGAGTTGATCCTATGCCTAATCTATAAGAAGGGAGACAACGAACAGGGAGTATCGAGACATAGCACTGCTTGCCAAAGCTTATAAAATACTATCCCCTGCCATTGGTAGGAGACTGATATCGCACATGGAGAAAGAAGTAGGCGAATATCAGTGTGGCTTCAGGAAGGGTAGATCTACTATTGACCAGATCTTTACCGTCCGACAGGTGCTAGAGAATTCACTGGAATACAACGTCGACCTGCATAACCTCTACATTGATTTTCAGCAGTCATGCGACTCAGTGGATAGGCAGGTTTTGATGAGGGATCTCCTTTCTCTGGGTGTGTCTAAGAAGCTCACTCGCTTAGTAAAAATGACAATGGCAGATACCAGATGCAGAGTGAAACTACAAGGATTGCTGTCAGAGGAGTTCTCTGTTAGGGAATAATGCAAGGAGACACCAAGGCTACCTCCCTTTTTAACATGACCTTGGAGAAGGCGGCAAGGGCCATAAGAACCAACCCGGGAGGTACCATCTTTGACCGCTTCACACAGCACATGGTGTACGCAGATGATGTAGAGATTGTGGCAAGGATGCTCCCAGCGCTGGCGGGTGCATTAAAGGAATTTGAGACCGCTGCAGCAGCAAATAAACGAGCAAAAGACGATGTACATGAAGAGTTCAAAACATCACCCTTACCAAGATCGGACATTAAACATAGGCCAACACGAGTTCCCAGTATGCAGAGAGTTCAAGTACCTGGGATCCCTTATGACGGCAGAAAATGACGTAGGAGCTGAGATAGGAGCCAGGATTGCTGCAGGAAGTCGATGTTTTTATGCCATACAGCGACTACTCATGTTTCGAAGACTATCAAGGAATGCCAGGTTGGCAATCTATAAAACATTGAATCGTCCGGTAGTCACATACGGAAGCGAGAGGTGGGTTATCTCAGCAAAATATGAGAGGGCTCTTGGAGTGTGGGAGCGTATGATTCTTAGGAGGATTTACGTATGCGAAGAAGGCGTTTGGAAGTCACAATACAATCGGGAGTTGCGACAACTCAACAGGGACGCAGATCTCGTGTGTCATTAAGGCAGAACGAATAAGATGGTTAGGGCATGTGGAAAGGATGGCAGCGGATCGAGTACCGAGGAAGATATTGTATGGGCGACCTGGAGGAGCAAGAAGGAAGGCCACCACTCTGTTGGCTGGAGGATGTTGAGGCGGATTTGAGGTAGCCTGGTGTCAGGCGGTGGAGGGCTGTCGCCATGGACCGAGACAAGTGGCGACATATTGTTGAGAAGAACAGGGTCCCACGCAAAATATAGCGCCGAGGAGTAAGTAAGAAAGTGTTTTTGTCTATATTAATAATAAATAAATACATTTTTTTTATTTGTTTTCGGGCGAACCCATACAAATATAGTTGATTTTTATACACATATATTTATAAGAACATACATAAATATGGTACCTAATTACATTTATAGTAAAAACCATATATAATACAATATGATTTAAAAAATAAAATTAGTGTGTGTTTGATATAACTATAAACAAAACGATCTTTCTTTAGAAAAATAAAATATAATGCTTAGTCATAATATTATATTTACATATAACCTTAAACTTAATTAACATTAAGGATAAATGAAACTATTTATTCTTGAGCAAACAAAAAGAGGTTTCTTAATTTTAAACAACTTTCTACATACCAGTACAAATCATTGAATTTATATTTGTTTTCTATATCTAATAATTGTACTATTAGAATATACACAATTACCATCAATATATTCATTTAAATACTTACATCTAAAAGCTACATATGTAGGGCAATGCAACAGAAAACGATATAAATCTTCGGGTTCACGTGTATTACAAATGGGACATTCAGCACTTCTATCTAGAAAACTATTTTGAAAGCCGTAAGACGTAAGGTTTAAGTTCTCCGGCTGGCACCGTCTTAGTTGGCTAATCATTCTATGCTTTTTTATTGGCCCTTTAAGTTTTAGGTAATATTCACCCATAGTCAAGCTACTAATTTTTCAAAGCTTTGATTAAATTTTGAGTTCAATGTGGATTGAATATCGAGGAAAATTTCAATACATTTTAATTTTTAAATTCCTCTTCAAATAATTCTTTATTTGTAATGTTTAATAATTCAACCGAGTCTATGGCTCTCAACATATTTGTCAATTGTGAATACCAACTATGCTTTGCGTTAATTAAATAGTTAAAAGTTTAGAAGTGAAATTTCTAAACAAAGTTTTGATAATCGGTTATCTTCCATTAGGTCTACTTTTTGGTATCAGTGAATCATTCTTTTAAGAACGCATATTTCTAATGATTTTAGACCCGTTTCTACTCGCACATAATGATAGGGGTAATCCATGGCCAATGATATATTGCTATAAAATAACTCAGTGCAACGCGGTCTATATTTAAATGCAACAAGTGTCATGCAGTATGAAATGACACCATTTTTATGGTCAAAATGGTGAGATTTTGAGTCGCGTCTGTTGCGCGTACCCGGAGGGTATTTTTCAGCAGATTAATAGGTGTAATATGTGGATGGGGCCTAGTATCTATTATAACTTTTATTTTTTAGTATGAAATAAGCCATTTTTTACCGGGATACTATCGTATTAACCTGGCCGCCATTTTCTATTTCAGCGGCTCTATACTGGCAGACATGCAATTTTCTTTTGAGAGCTTTGGACCTGGTCAATTTATAAGTTTGTTTTGTGGTTATGGCTAATAACCATGTCAATTTATAACATTGTCAATTAAAAAAAAAATTATTTGACAAAGGCTCCAGGATTAAAATATCTCGGCTACATTATAGCCTCAATAAATGACCAATGGTCAGAAATAGACAAGGGTATAAGCAAACGGAAATCTTTCTTCTCCTTCAAACGTAGCGAAACATCGAAAAATCTTCAGGCATCTCAAATTAAGAGTTTACAATGGTATAATAAAGCCAGTTCTGATTTACGGGTGCGAGACCTGGACATTAAGTAGCAGAAATTGGTCAATCAATATCTTAGGATATGAAGAGAAGGAAGTTGAGGTGGACGAAGCATTTAGCAAGGAGCAATCCTTCAGGAAGCTTTTACACAATAATAAATCACTAATAGTTCGAAAGATATTACGTGTGAGGCAAAACATGAGATGAATAAATCGAATCATCTAAGAAGCTGCAGAGCTGCATGTAGAAACTGGAAACGAATAGTCCAAGATAAGCATAGCTGTAGAACTCTGGTCGAGAAGGCTAAACATTTGCAACTCCTCTTAAACCAACAGAAAAATAAAAAAGTGAGTGATAGGAATTGGCACTTAGTTTTATTTTAATATAAATTGTAGTGATAAAATTTATTTCGACCAATTACATCTTTTGTTATAGTATTATTGTTGTATTTAACATACATTGGTATAAAATTGTTCTGAAAAAGGACCTTATGGGGAAGCTGTACCGGATTGTTAGGGGAGAAGTAGGCTGGGTAGGAAGAGGCTCTTGTCCCAACATCGATCCAATTCAATGTCAAGGCCAACTCTCTTCTCTTTCCAGCTATTCGTCTTTTAATGAAGCGGCAACCGGCCTACGAACCAGCGGCCCATTAAAATTCATAATATATCCATACAACAATAAAACATGGATCCATGATTATACCGATGATGATTATATGGATAAATGATTATCATTTAAAAAAAAAAGAAAGATTTAGAGATATGTTGGAAGAAACGAAAGGAATTAAAATTTGTATTCAGTGTGTGAGATATTGCTTTTGATGCTTGAGAGAAATGTGTAATAGTGTTTTTTGAGTTTTATGGACCCAATGAGGATTTAAAATATCTGATTCGTATGAAGATATTCATTTAATTAACGTAGTAACTGAATGTTTCTCTTGTTGAGAAAGTAATTTTGATATGTTATTTACTAACAGTTTTTTCTTCTAAATTCCAGATAGTCCTGTTTCAGAACTTGCAATAAGAATGAAACTGAGAAGGAGTTAGTCGAGGGTGCGGTCAAATAAATAAAAAAAAATTAAAATATATAAATTATTTTAATTTTTGCCGACGTTTCGACCCACTTTGCAGGTCGTCTTCAGGGCTACAAAAGATACAAACATGTTGAAAAAATAAAAATAAAATAAAAAATAAACATAAGTATATATAAAATACGAAAGGACCAAGTAAAGAGGAAGTTGAAGTAGCTATCGGAAAATTAAAATCATATAAAGCAGCGGGAATCGATAATATTCCTACTGAACTAATTAAGGCATGCGGGAAAGCTGGAGTTTCTAAAATACATCGGTTGGTTAAAAAGATCTGGTTGAACGAGAAATTACCTGAAGAATGGAAAGAATCTATTCTTATTCCGATTCACAAAAAGGGTCCGAGGACGGATTGTAATAACTATCGAGGAATTTCACTGCTTCCGGTATGTTATAAAATATTCACTTTAATCTTAACCAGTCGAATCACGGAATACGCCGAGGAAATTATCGGAGACTACCAATGCGGATTTAGACGGAATCGTTCGACTATTGATCAAATATTTTCTTTACGGCAAATATTAGAGAAAAAATTGGAGTATAACGGTATTGTTCACCAGCTGTATATAGATTTTAAAAAGGCTTACGATTCTATTGACCGCCAGAAACTGTATAATATTCTAATCGAGCAGGGGATTCCAAAAAAACTAGTAAATCTAGTCAGGATGTGCTTGACGGAGACACTCAATAAAGTTAGAATCGGTAATAATTTGTCCGAAAAATTTGAGGTTCGTTCGGGCTTAAAACAGGGGGATTCTCTTTCGCCTGTCCTGTTCAATTTGGCATTAGAACATGCCATTAGGGAGGTAATGCGAACCGAGAAAGGGTTGGATCTGGGCGGGACAACATCCGTTCTGGGCTATGCTGATGATCTGGTACTGTTAAGCGAAGACATTGAAACTATAAAACTAAATACGACATCGTTAATGAAAGCCGGTAAAGAACTAGGACTCGAAATAAACGTGGATAAAACAAAATATATGCTTAGCTGCAAAAATGGCGATACTACTGGTGATATCGATATAGATGGTAATATGTTTGAACAGGTAGATAAATTTAGGTATCTAGGTTCTACGATAACTAGAAAAAACGAAATTGAAGAAGAGATTAAGGTTAGACTGAAGGCGGGGAATGCTTGTTATTTTTCTGTGACAAAACTACTTAGTTCGCGCCTCTTATCCCGAAACTTAAAAATTAGAATCTATAAAACAATTATCTTACCTACAGTTCTTTATGGATGCGAAACTTGGCCGCTTACATTAAGGGATGAGCAGCGTCTTAAGGTTTTTGAAAATAAAGTATTGCGTAGAATATTCGGACCGAAAAAGGATGAGTTAACCGGAGAGTTCAGACGGTTACATAACGCCGAATTGCGTGAGATGTATCCGGGTAATATAATTGAGGTAATTTCATCGCGGCGAATCAAATGGGCTTGCAAAGTTGTTGGGCTTAGTAACGAGAGAATTCCTAAAAGGTTAATATTTGCTGTGCCGAATGGTAAGCGTCCGAGGGGTAGACCGAAGCGAAGATGGGAAGATTGCATTAAAGCCGATCTGAAGGGACTGGGTTTGGACGGCGAACGGTGGAGGGAGGTGTGTAACAAGCGATTGGTGGTGTCGGCATCGAACCTTCGGGTTCGCTAAGCCTTATTATTATTATTATTATTATTATTATATAAAATACGAAGAAGTTGTCTGATACAGAAATAAAATATAAAGAAAATAAATACATGATAAGAAAATAGATAAAAGAAAATAAATACATGAATGTTAACGAATAAATGAATGTTAACGAATAAATAGATTGAAAATTGAATAACTATTGTTACAGTAAAGTTAAAATATGGATAAGATAACATAATAATAAGATATCAGTGGATAACAAGCAAGTGGAGATTACCTTTAATTGTAAATAAACAATTAGGTTACCTTTAATTGTAAATAAACAATTAAAGGTAACCTCCACTTGCTTGTTATCCACTGATATCTTATTATTATGTTATCTTATCCATATTTTAACTTTACTGTAACAATAGTTATTCAATTTTCAACTATTTATTCGTTAACATTCATTTATTCGTTAACATTCATGTATTTATTTTCTTTTATCTATTTTCTTATCATGTATTTATTTTCTTTATATTTTATTTCTGTATCAGACAACTTCTTCGTATTTTATATATACTTATGTTTATTTTTTATTTTATTTTTATTTTTTCAACATGTTTGTATCTTTTGTAGCCCTGAAGACGACCTGCAAAGTGGGTCGAAACGTCGGCAAAAATTAAAATAATTTATATATTTTAATTTTTTTTATTTATTTGACCGCACCCTCGACTAACTCCTTCTCATATTATATTAACGGTCAACCATCTCTACATCATTAAGAATGAAACTGGTTCTAAATGCGACTTTCGGGTCCGGATGCAGCTATGATTTGACCTAATTAATCTAGCAAGGATCCTGTAACGTGCAGGGATATAAATAAAACACAAATAATCTAGTTTGAAGCATAACACCAAAGCAGGGATGTCCGCCCCCCCTAGATCAATGGCGCAAGTACTTATCTCCTCCCCACTCCAAAGATATTTTATTGCTCATTTTTCTTTAAAACAAGCGAACGTCGACTTAAAATAATCGTAGATAATATACAATTACACTTGCTGCTGTTTTTCCATTGTCCGTTAGAATGAAACTTTTCCTTCCAAAAATCCGTAACTCCGCCGAAATATGTCCCCCTCAAAAATTCAACAACTCCCCAAAATATGCCGCCCTCAAAAATTTTGATGGCAAGTTCCACTATCAAACCCACTTCTGGGTACCCCTGTAGCAATTCTCAATAGAGTTTTGATGAGCCTGTATGAGCTATAGAAATTACCACTATGTTAGGGCAGTATATTTCCTTTCTTAATAGCGGTTGATTTAATTTATAAATATGACTCCTATGTCAGTTGTATGATTATTTTTAATAGGAATATGCTAGGATTATTCCTCTTTCGGATGAAAGAAGTTATTTAAATTTTTTTTTTGGGGAATTAGAAACCGATTGAAAGGGAAGGGACCAGTTGTTAATACTACTTATAGAATTACCTTCTAAAAAGCAATTTATGTTGTACAATTAAATTGTTTTTAGATCGGCAAATGATGATTGGATCATCCACGAATCATAGTGGCTTGATACCTTTTAATAAGTTGTGCACTAAGCCATTAGTTGCTAGGTAGAATATAGTTGGACACAAATATTTAGGACAATACAGACCATTACGTTGTTCTCAGATTATTCGCAGCCTCTTCGAAACCAGAAGTGATGCATCATGATAAATTATCTACTACAATAGTACATTTGTCCTCTAATTTTAGTAATTAATTATAACCATGTTTTGGCCGGAAAAACTGGTCAGGACTTTTGCTGAACCATGCCCAATGTCCATCTTTGTTCAACATTAAATTTATTATGAAATTCCTTCTTTGTTTTGATTCCATTTAACAAACCTTAATATACTATAAAGCATTGAACGATACTATAATACAATAAAAAAATGTATGACACCCTCATAGGTCAGAGGAACTCCCTCATTCCAACATTCCATGTTATCTGCTGAAAGGTCGAGATGTGAAACATGAGGACGCTACGCTCTCTTTTGATGTGCGTGTGTGTAAATATTAGGTAATATTAGGCGGACATATGATGAGCCATTTATATTAATATTTTTATGTCTATGTTTCAGGGCAGGGCATGCTGCAACCGTAGGCGATGGAGGAGAGGCCTTGCTTTCGAGCACATGTGAACCAGCTTTGGTCCATTTGGTACGGACTTGCAGTAACAGCCCTACAAGCCTACATTGCCTTTAATTCAGCTAAAAGACTATTAGGTAAACCTATTTCATGTTTAGATTTCTATTACCCTCGTGATGGTTTTGTAAAGATATAATTTACTTTGGCGGGAGATGATATTGCCGCCAAGCTGTTTTCTCTGACTGAAGTAGCGCTTATTAGTAGAAATTATCTTCCTTCTAATTTCTGTTTCTGTGCTGTTGTCCTGTGTTGTCATAGATAAATAAATTCGATGACTTGCTCAAATCGGTATTCCCCGAATATCACCATCTCATTGAGTCCATGAGTCTCTTCGGTCCCCATGTATTTGGTTTTCTCCTGGTTCACCTCGAGCCCAAGTTTCCTTACCGGACCTACAAGTGCTAAAAAAGTTTTCCTGACAGGCTGTTGAGAGCGCCCAATGATGTCGACATCTTCCACATAAGCCAGTAGTTGCGTACTGAATATTGCCTGCTCAACCTATATACCCGATTCTCTCACAGTCTTCGCTAGGGCAATATTGAATAAGAGGCATGCGCGGGCGTCACCCTGCCTTAGGCCCTTCGTCGCTCGGAATTCCTCAGATAGATCGCGCACTGAATACAACATTTCATTCATGGTCAATATCACCATACGTATTGACACGCATGGTTCATACGTATGAGCTTCAGAGAGATATGAAATACCACCGTCGCTAGGTAGAACTCATCACGATTAATATTATCGTATGCGGCCTTATTATTTACTATTACTTCATGTCCTAAGACTGTAAATACTATAAATTGAAAGGGTTTGTAGCTTTATATATCTATAAGCTCTCTCTCCCTCTCTCTCTCTCTCTCTCTCTCTCTCTATATATATATATATATATATATATTTAAACATAAACATTTAATTGGGAATAAGGTCACTACTAAATGTTCATTTCCCCCTTTTAGCAGCATCTTAAAATATTCTGTTCATCTATCTACTATATATTTTTTTAGCGATATAATGTATATTGATCATTGATTTCTTTTCCGAGATGTTGGCACTTCCTTTCTCGTTCGATTAATGTATTTTTCCAATTTTTGGATTTAATTTCATGTTTTCCCTCATTTTGAGACCAAATATTAACAACCAGTTCCGGTTACCTATACCTAAGAACTTATAGCTTCTCTCTTTCCATCTTTCTTTTTGAAGAGAGAATAATGCGTTCAATATTAAAATTTCCTATATTTTTATGATATGGTCTAACTTCGGAACAAAATAAAGGAAATAAATATTAATTTTTTGTTTGTGATGTATGAGTTTTACTAAACAACCAATCAACTATTCATTATATGTAGTTCAGATTAGGTATATATTATTTTAGTTTATAAAACAGGTATTAATATAACTCATTTCAGGGGAACTACATACAATTTAAATTACCTCTAAGAATCAGTAAATATACAAAAGAAAGTGTTAAATTGCAAACGTTAAATAAAAAATTCAAGATATTCAGCGAAGTATTTTTGAATTAAGTTTTATTATTGTAATTTTATAATAGAAGCCTTCTTAAACGACCTCCGTATATAATAAAAGAAATTAAATTTTAAAAATTAAAATAAAATAATTAATTTTTTTTTTTACAATTAAATTATTGTATTCATATTTCTTCGTTAATACAATCAATACATTGTACCAAAAACGTTATTATAGCAATATAACTAAGCCATTTATGAGTACTGAATGGTGTGGTAGAAGCCTGTAGGCACTTATGTGAGTATCGCTTTTCTGCCGTATAAGTGCATTTTCTGCCGAACTGCTTGAAATATTTTAAAAAGTGATCAGTGTTTTAGAAAGAGAAATATATTCCCCAGATGTATTATTTCAGCACGTTTTGCGTTATTGTTGGCCATTTAATTACAAACGACGCTTGATTTTCAACTTGAAAATTCTTTTGTTGAAAAAATTTACTTTACTGGTGTTTTTATTGCCTAAGCCAATTATTTTTTAATATTTTTTCATGTTTTCTTATTTTTGGACTATCCATCTTTAATAAAAGACCAATTATGACGAAATTAAGCCAAATACTGATTCTCAGTGACCAAAAAACTAACTAAAGTCAAAGTCGTCAGTACGCCATTTTGGGGTAGTTCGTTCACTTTTTTTTGTGGGAATATTGGCTTTTTGTTAATAAATATTTACAAGGAACACAACAATATGCAATCTATAGGGATATGGGGGAGGAGGGGTGCACAGTAGAGCCTACCGTGTATTTGTTGTGCCACTTATTACACCAGTGTTCAATAAGAGAAAGGTGACTTTGTAGGTTTAAGGACGCTGTTTCTGGATTGGAAGATAGGATGGCTGTGTCATCAGCAAATGTTGCCAGGAGGGTTTCAGGATGAGTAGGAATATCAGAATGTAGATGGTGGCACCCAAGACGCTGCCTTGAGGAACTCCCGCCTTGCTTGAATGACGGAGGATTCTGTACCACAGCGAACTTTAAAGGAATGGTCAGAGAGGTAGGATTGGAATATTAGATATAAGGACTGGGGTAGGTAGGTTTTAAGCTTGAAGAGTAGTCTGATGTTCCATAAGCGGTCGAAAGGTTGCGCGATGTTCAGGAATGCTCCCTAGTATCCTCAGCCATAGAAAGCAAAGGGTATACCCTTTGCTTTCTAGGGCTGAGGATATGTGGTCAACAACTCATAGTCCTTGTTGAACAGTGGAATGTTGGAAAAGAAATCAGAATTGATGGGTAGGAAGGTTTTGGGATTCTATCATGGGTAGGATTCTTTTCAGTAAAATCTTTTCAAACATTTTTTTAAGGATTGGGAGTAGGCTGATTGGACTATAGGATGATGTATTATTGGAAGGTTTGGCTGTTTTAAGGAAAAAGACAATGGTGGAATGTTTCTGTAAGAGATGAAAATGGGTAGTTATTAAGATGCAGTTGTATATAAATATGAGGAACATGATAGCTTTGGGTGGTAGTTGATTACCTTAAAGAGAAGATAGCATTTTGTTCAAGAGTAGCACTATGCCTGACCTGTTTTTGCTCCTTCCCCAATAGTTCCTGAGTACATTAATACTTTACCCTCTCTTGTAGTCATCCCGACATGATTCAGCCATCTAACTTCGCTGATTCCTAGTATGTCGAGCTTATAATTATTCATTTCTCTCTCTCCTTGCCTTGCCTTAGCTTTTCTTTGTCATACAAGGTGCACACATTCCAGAATTCAATTTGTGTGTTCCGTTGAATGCCAAAGATTGTCTCCATAGAATCCATCCTGTTTTCACTTGTTTTAGTTTCTATTGGGTTGTCCATAAAATAATGCAGGATTTTGAGTTTTCTTTAAAATACTCCTCTATACAACAAACTGTTTACGTTTACTGGATTATTTATTTGTATGAATGTCAACATTTATTAATCCTCTTCCAAATGATAATGTTTGTTTACTTCTGTAGGATTTCGCTGCTTAGAAATAATTCAGTCTTTACTAAGATGGCAATGCGTGATTTTCGTATAATTCGTGATTCCTATAATTTTGTTTTACGAGTTTAAACTCGGCCGGAATGGAACCCAGACAGCCAGAATCATCAGTAAAGTCTGGGGTGAGAGCAGCATTAATGAGTGCACTGTTCAACGGTGGTTTGAAAAATTTCGGGAGGAAGAGTTTAGCCTTGAAGACAAAGAAGGTCATGGAAGGATTTCCTCTCTTGATGACGATGTTCTGCGGGCTTTGGTAGAAGAAAACCCCAGAGCAACTGTTCGAGAACTTGCAGGAAAATTTAACCTTAGCAAATCGACCGTTGATGACCACCTCAAGGGAATTGGAAAGGTGAAAAAGCTTGAAAATTGGGTTCCACACACATTAAATGATTGCCAAAAAAAAAAACCAGCATTATGAAGTTTGTGCTACACTTCTTTGCCAAAACAAAAACGACCCTTTTATATCCAAAATTGTTACTTATGATGAAAAGTGGATTCTTCATGATAACAGTAGACGTTCTGGACAGTGGCTCGACAATGGAGAAGTAGCAAAACATTTTCCAAAGCCCTCAATATTGATGATTAAAGGTGATGGTTACTGTTTGGTGGGCTTCATTTGGTTTGATACACTACAGCTTCTTAAATCCTGGAAAAACTGTCAGTGGCGAATCATATTGTAACCAAATTAATGCAATGCATCAGAAATTGGCAATAATGAAGCCATTTTTGGTCAATGGGAAGAGCCATCTTTGTTGCATGACAATGCCTGACCATATTTCTGACGTGTGACATCACAAAAACTGTTGGAGCTGGGATAATAAACTATGTCACATCTGCCCTACTCTCAGGATCTCTCGCCTACGGATTATCATTTTTTTAGACACCTGGACCACCACTTACATGAAAAAAATTTAATGTACAAAGGGAATTAGAAAATGCGTTTTTGGAGTTTATCAATTCTAAAGACAGGAAATTCAATCCCAAGGTTATGTAAAAGTTGTCAACACATTGGGAGATATGTATTGATAGTAGTGGAGACTATTTTGATTAAATAAAACAGTTTTAAATCTTTCTTTTTTCCTTTTAAACCAAAACCCTGAATTATTTTCTAAGACAACCCAATATAATAAATCCGCTACCTAGAGAAGGTGACCCTAGGGTATGTACTGTTATCTCCTTAATGTCAGTATGAATGTATTGTGTACTGTTATGGTGCAATGTGTGTGCATTGTACTGAACTCAGGAGACCGGAGGAGCGTTAAACATTATTGCAGATATTATTGCCCTGCGGGATATTATTGCTTATTGCATATCGCATGCTGTGTGTAGGGGCCTTAATGTCGATGCTTGTTTCTCATTAGCTGGATATTTGATATTTGTAAATACCTATATATCAACTTAATACAAAGTTTTTGATGTTTCAGAATGGTTTGAGTATTCTTGGGAAAATGAGGATGGAAATGAAATTGAAGCTTCCTTAGTTCTTACAGGAATAGCAATACTTCTTCTTCCTATATTTTTGGCAGCTTCAGTTTTCAAAGTTGGAAACTGGGCTAATGATGGCTACAAACTTGGCCGACACCTCAGTACATGTTCAAATGATATTACTATGTCAGCTAGTTCTGGTATCAAAGCAGTTTGGAAACACGGAGGCCCCACGGCTCCATTTTTACATTTGGTATCAGCCTTTTGTTTACTCCTACCTAATCTTCTTATTCAGGCCAAACTCATTGAAGCAGATTTACTACCTAAAGGTTAGTTATTTTTATGAATATATTTGTTTAAGCCAAATATAAATTATATTTTTAAAAATGTATGACATTTGTTTTGAATACAGGATGAAATTTGTTTTTATTAATTTTATTTTTCAATTCTTGAATATTATTTCAAACCTTTACTGGAAGTATTCATGAAGAACAGATGTGAAAGTCATTTTGTCTTTAGAACTTTATCTTGATGAATAATTCCAATAGTGTCTCTTGGTTGTAACGGGTAACACGGATGGTATTAAAAGATGGTGCCGTTATTGATCATAAAACGTATCTTTTCATTGTCATATCTTCTGTATTTCTTTTCTTATAGAAAAATCTGTTGTAAAATTTACACAAAAACTGAACTTAAATACTCTGTCCTAAATCCCAAAATACCTTATATAGAATATAGAGTGCCACAAATTTCTGCTGTCCATTTTCATCTTTTGCAAGATCCTTGAATCTGAACAAGGTCTGACTTGCTTTTTGTACCTCTTTTTCCAGAATTTGTCTCCATCTTCCCATGCCATCCTTGACTTTTCTGGCTGGCAATGTGACTTATCTGGTTGGCATTCCTCTCCAAATTTTTTCAGGCTATTCCTGATGATGAAACGAACCTTTTCCCATTTTGGATCTCTTTAAATCTTCATACTGGTCTGAGTTGTGAGATGTTTGCTCGGCTTTTCTTACCAGGCTTTCCAAATCCTGATCAGCTTCCCTATATTGGACTACCATAAAAAAAAAAAAAAAAAAAAAAAAAAAAAAAAAAAAAAAAAGAAACTTCTGGATCAGCCAATAGATAACAAACTGATCATGAAATGACATTCTGCATTGGATTATCTTTTATTATTTTTTTTTTTAACTAGTTAAATATATGTCAGTATACGAAAATATTTGATTTAAAATTGTAAGGAATGAATTTTAGTTGTATTAGATCAATATTCCTTATTATTTTAATAAAATAATTTAATTTATTAGTATTTTATTTTACTTATTTATTCATAAATATTACAATCTGCCACAATTAAGGACATTTATAATAGTGTTCAGCAAGCACATTCACACTCTATTTACAATAAATAAAGATAAATATTACGGAAAATAGTAATACTAAAAGTAAATGTATATAAACAAAAGAACTAAACTAATCAAAATAACAACTGAAACTCGAGCATACTTTTATACAATATTTACAGAATCCATTCACTCAGGAGAACACCAAGCCAAGCCTTTCTCTCCACTCATGGAAGAAGAGACAGGACTATAGGAGATCCCAGCGCCTCACACTCAGCCGCATTACTGGTATTTAGGACCAGTAGAGGCTGAGGAGAGGCGCTATAATCACTATTAGTATTAACATATATTTTACTATGTCTTTTCTACAATAAAATAAATAATTTTGATATGAACCATTTTATAATAACTAACAGTGGTCATTTATATGTCACTAGCATTACCTGCCACACACATGGCTCATTAAAATGGTTCATCAGAAAGAAATTATAAATACAAAAATTTCCATTTCATTTTTCCTTCATAAAGACTATAATGAAAAAACATACCCATCCACCCTGAATATATTTTTAATTTCTTCCAAGACTTTTCAATTTACTAAGTTTAACAAAATATTCCCAGATTATTCTAATTAATTAAATGTAATTCACAAAATAGTACAAGAAGATGATAATTTAGTTTATTTTGTTCCACTTTTTTTAATATATATTACATTTTAAATACTTTAATTAATATACAACATCTACACACCTCCTCCACACTGTTTGTAAAATTTAAAAAAACAACCTATAACCGCTTATTTTCCTCTACATACAATAGGTCTTATTATACTAAGAAAAAGATTTTCTGAACTTCTTAGATGCTTTGTTCAGTAAATAATTAACAAGATTTGTACTTATTATCAAATAAATTTATTTAAATTACACAAAGTACCAGTTACTGCATGAAATCAATTAATAATTATGATTTTAAAACCCTTTTACATGTAAATTAAGATATCCTAAAACCAGAAGTTTCCATGAATATAATTAAATTATTTTTAGATAATTTAGGTGTTTAATAATTCTAAATTTGTATTTTAGAAGATGTGTGGAAAACCGATTTAGATTTTTTAATTTCATCATATGACGACACAGCAGGCTCTTTGATTCCTTCTAATATGGAAAATAATATAACCAAAACAACACCAGTACCTGTTTCATCAACCACACCTATTGCTCAAGGTTTTCTTATTTTTGCTGGACAAGGTATAATTATTATTAATTGAGTTTAAAATGATTTATGTTTATTATTATGCCATACAAGAACTAATCTATTTTTTTTCCATTAGATGGTCATAAAATTGGACCAGTCACAATCGAATTCTTCAATTATGCTCTTGCACTTGCAGTTTATGCAGTGCGCTATCCAGCTGTATTCTGGAATACAAATAAATGTTGGGGAGCCATATTTTCTTTTCAACTTTTTATCAATGGAATTCAAAATTTGTTTGTTTATGCTGGAGTTTGTATTTTGTATAAGGTAAAAAATTACTATAAAAGAACAATTTCTGTATATTACTAAGAACAATATTACTAAAAAGGACAAATTTTTACTTATTTTTCAGATCTTAGTTTTTCCCATTTCCACCGGATTCTCATTACTCTTCTCAACACTAACTTATTTATATTTTACTTCCATAGTTCTATTCATTTTGGTTGGCTCTTATTTTGCAAAAGAGTAAGAGACACGAGCATATGTGCTGGAAAAAACCACAACTCTCTGATTATCGGTATCAGCCGATATCAAACGCTGATATGCCGATATATTGGCTTATTTTATTTTATATTTTTTCTCATCCCCTCTCCAGATTTTCTGCACGGATAACCTATATTAACAGATATATCGGCCTTTTTCACATTGAATATTGTTTTATTGCTAATAAATGTGTTAATCAAATGTAAACAGGTCTGCATAGACATAACATAAATTTGAGCAAAAAAATGAAATATTGGCCTTATGATCTTATCTTATTGAGATTGGTAAAGTTTGCACTGTTTTTTTTTTCTTGTAAACATCTTCCAAATTTTTTAGTTATCCCCTTGAATCAATATATTCAATATACCTCTTTCACTTTGAATATTATTTTTATTACTAATAAATATGTCAATCATTCATCAAGAGATCAACATAAACACAAATTTAAGCAAAGACCGATATATCAGCCATATTACCATACTTTATTGAGATTGGTAAAGTTAGACCTTTTTGTTTTATTAATTTTTTCTTTTCAACATCTTCCAAACTTCTAGTCATCGCCTTTAACCGATATAATGGCCTCTTTCACTTTGAATATTACTTTTTATTGCTAGTAAATATGCCAATCATTCATTAAGGGATCAACATAAACATAAATTTAAGCAAAGACCGGTATATCTCAGAGTCCTGGCTTGATCTCGTTATCTTGGATTCCCTGGTTAAACTCTTCGCAGCATCTCAGCATCTGGTTCCGTTTCTGTCTTTCTATAAGCTTATCCAACTTTCCTACATCTCGGTTCCGTTTTTTTCTCCTCAAATCATATACTTCTGAAACCTTAATTCCCTCACCTATGAAGCCCTGTCGCAGAATCTCGACAATACCCAGTGGGACCCCATTTATTCCTTAAAATCCATTGACGCCATGGTAAAAATCCTTACCAATCATCTTCATACCATCCTCAACTGCCATGCTCCTCTCCTAACTAAATCCATCCGACATCCCCTGCTCCTTGGCTGACACCCGCTCTGAGAGAATGCATGAGAAAAACAAATGCTGCAAAACGGCGGTTTAAACTTACCCAACTCCCGGAGAATAATATCGCCTTCAAACAACTTCGAAACAGCACTCGGTCTGCTATACGCTGGGCCAAATCCTGTTATTTCCATCATTCCTTATCCAACACCCCGAACTCCAAGGCCAAGTGGGCTATTCTCAAAAAACTGACCATTTGTAACACACCTCAAACCCAGTTCATTTCCTTTTCTGCTGATGACCTTAACGCTCACTTTTTCTCCTGTCCCTTCTCATTTGCGACCATACCGGTATGTACCCTTTTAATTTTAATCCTGATCACTTGTTTTACCCCATATTACCTCTGATGATCTTGACTCCATTCAGAAATCGCATACCAATGATTATGGACCCAATAACATTCTATTCAAACTGATCAAAGCCTCTCTACCATCCATCCTTCCAATCCTCTACCATATCTACAATTTCTCACTACAAAATAGTACCATATTACCTTCCCTACATCCTGGAAAACCGCGCTAGTTCGCCCTATGAAGAAGACTTCCAATCCATCAACTCTTAATGATTTCTGTCCAATGTCTCTCCTCTCAAACTTTTCCAAACCTTTAGAGTGACTAGTTCAAACCCAGTTATCCGACTTTTCAGAAAAGAATAACCGCCTAAATCCCAACCAGTCCGGTTTCCGGCCTGGCTACTCCACTCAATCTGCCTTCATCAAAATTTTCCAAGACCTTCATACAGCCATGGACCAGCAGAAACTCACCATCCTTATTCTCCTTGACTTCTCCAAAGCTTTTGAATCAGTAGACCACAAAATTCTCCTAACCAAGCTTAAAAATATCTCCTTTTCTACTAGTGCCCTTAATTGGTTCCAATCCTTCCTTACCGGCCGCTCCCATTATATTGTAGTCCCCAATAAACCCCCATCAGAATCTTTACACTTGTCCAGAGGTGTCCCACAAGGCTCTTCCTTATCTCCCACCCTTTTTTCCATCTGCATCAATGACCTCCCATCCTCTATCCTACACTGTCAATACCATCTGTATCCCGACGACATCCAGATTTACCTCTCCTTCAATCTGACCGAATCCTCTGACATCATCCAAAAATTACAGGAAGATATAAACGGAATAAGTGCTTGGGCAAACCACAATAGGGTTACTCTAAATACCAAGAAGACGAAAGCCATCCTGATTGGATACCATCCTTTTTAAGCATCTACTTCTTTCCCAGCCCGATTGATCACAAAATCTACATAAGAGAACTTTTTAAGTTCCTCCAGAAATGATTTAGTTTACTTATGTTATTTTATTTTCCCATGTTTGTTTTATATATATTGTGTATGTTTTTGTTTTTTTCTTCTTCAAATATTTTAATTTGAATAAAATTTGTAAATATTTAATTTAATTTATGGCCACACAGGCATAACTATAATTTGTCCTAAAGGGACAACAGTCCAGGGATAATAAATAAAAAAATATTTTCATTTCAAATATCGGCCTTATGACTGTATTTTATTAAGATTGGTAAACTTTGCACTTTTTTTAAATATTTATTTATTTATTTTTTTTACTCATTCTCTCGACAGATTTTTATCAGATATAGAAAAAGATAGGTATTATCAGTGCCTTATCAGAATTATCAGTGTTTAGGTTTTAAAAATTGGCAGATAGCAGTCCATCCCGACCGCATAGGACACAAGTACCTAATGTTTATATCGATTCAGTGGCAATTAATTGACCCATCAATTATCAGTATAATTAATATTCAAAGTGAAACTACATGAATCATGATATTATAAGGTCAAAAGGCTGATATATCGATCCATAGGATGGACCGAAAACCAATTGGAAGAAGACAAGCACAAAATAAAAATTATTAAACTACCAATCTCTATAAAATTAAATCAGCCTTTACTCACATTTATGTTTATATCGAATCCATGGCAATTAGCTGGCCCATTTATTATTAGCATAAATAATATTCCAAGTGAAACTTTATTAATCATGATAAAATAAGGTTCAAAGGCTACTATATCAGTGTATAGGATGGACTGAAAGGAAATTAGAAGAAGACAAGCACAAAATAAAAATTATCAAACTACCAATCTCGTTATGAATCATGATAAAATAAGATCAAAAGGCTAATACATCATGGGATGGACCAAAAAAATATTATCAATAATAGCATAAAAATAATTCCCTAGTATGCACCTTGATAAAATAAGGTCGTAAGACTGATATATCGGTCTTTAGAATATTGGTATAAAGCTCATTTCATAAAATTTTGGGGTTCAGAGAATAAAAAAAAAAAAAAAGTGTTTGTATATCAGTTTTTAGAATATAGATATTGGCTGAAATATGTATATAGACCTAGCCCTAGATGATTGATTGATACTTTTATTCAGTAATTACAAGAATTTTCTATGCGACATTGTATGGAACCAGACATATAGGGACGAAAGGCCGATATGCTGAAATATAGGTTTATCTCTCTCTTAACGGTCAAAATTTGCTTATAGGGCAATTCATAGATGGTCTATTTATTCTTTTATTTAGCAATAAGTAGAATATTCCATGTGAAACTGTACAAAACCTTGACATAAAAGGGGGAAAAGGCCCATATATCGGCCTTTTTAATATCGGTATTGGCCAAAATTTTGATATCGGTCGATCTCTACTTATAACACTTTCACCATATAGTCGATAACGAGTTAACTAAACTTAGAAAGAAAAATTTTGCCTGTTTTTTTTTTTAGATCCATGAGGTGTTAATACCAGAAGTAAAAAGATAAGCGTTGGAGGGAAACTGTGGTATCGCATAGAATGCGTTGTAAGAGGGCAATAAAGAGTGAAGAAATATGTGGTATTGGTGCTGCCTAGTTGTGTTGGGTTTTACTAATAATTTATTTGTCCTCAGTCGAGTCTTAGGCTTTTTACATGGGTTTGCCACCTCTTATTTCAGTCTTTAACAGCAAGTTTATTATGTGGTAAAGACACAGAGCTAGTTATTAAGTTCTTCATCATAAATACTATAACTAAAAAAAATGTATGAGTAAATGTGTACATTCAGCACTGTTTTGCTTTTTTGTATCATTTGTATGGAGTTCTTAACATCCTTTTAATAGGTCACATTGTCAAAGAGAAAAAAAATCTTTTTCACAAACTGTGAGTCGAGCTTGTGTCATTTTCATAGATACGTGTTTTTTATTCTCATACAAAGTATTACAAAATAGAAACATACTAAAAAAAATTGATTAGATAGATTGTTGATAAGACCATAATAATAACGACAAATTGTATATTGTAAAGTAAAAAGGGAAGATACATATATTTCATATATATATATATATATATATATATATATATATATATATATATATATATATATATATATATATATATATATATATATATTACATGTTTTTTAGTTATTCATTTATTGTAATAGTTCTTATGGCCAAAATCAATGTTTATTTGCTTGTACATTTTAATTATTCTCAGGGGACTTTTTTTTTTTAATTGACTTAAGAGTGCACCGCGGCCTCAAGAAGGCCTATTGTGCATCGTTCTAGACTCAATTAAAACAGGCCAGATCCCTTTGCGAACCTGTTAATACTAATAGGATCAATCAGTTCGCAGTTCTTAGAGTCAGTGATATGATCACATCCAAAGGGGAAGTATCACAGTCCAGCCATATTATCATATCTCAAATAACGTGATAGGCCGTTTCATCCTCCTGGCCACACAGCCTGTAGGTGGAGGTCTCATTTATACCCAAATTAAAAAGGTCCTTATTTAATTGACAGTGACCAGCGTACAATCCTGTCACATGCCTAATGGTACTCCTGTCCATTAGAAGAAGTGATTTACTTCTCTTGTGACAGGGCCCTACTAGGAACAACTTAGAATGAGTTTGTTGCATAGTCTGCTCCCAATGTAGCATAAATTTATTACCAACGATTGCCTTCATATGCCTTTTGGCAAAGCCAATGCTTATCCCACAGATGGGCTTTGCTGCAACTGGCACTTGTGCAAAGCCTTTCCTAGCAAGGTAATCGGCTTTCTCGTTTCCTGGAATGCCTGAGTGCCCAGGTAGCCATTCTATCCTCACCTTGTTAGTACTACAAAGAAGGTTAAGATTGCCTTCACATTCATCCACCAACTTTGAGCGAGTTGCATAACTATTCAGGGTCCCAATTGCCGCTTGACTATCTGTATATATTGTTATCAATTTATTCACAATGCCCTCCCTTATAAGTGATTGAGCCCAGAAGTCGATAGCTAGAATCTCAGCTTGAAAGACGGTTCTTAGGGGACTTAATCCCAGAATAAAGTTGATTTTTCTATTCTATTCTATACCTATATTGAAAATAGAAAAAAACAGGCATGAAAAAAAGTATATATTTATACTTTTATTGGGATAATTTATTTAAATGGTATTATTTTATGCTATGTCTGTAGGAATCCACCAATGTATTGGGGCAACACTACTTTATGAATAAAATATTTCTTTTTTATAATTATTTATATTATCATTTTTAGGTTCATGTGGTTGGACCATCAGAAGTATTAAAAACTTTACCTCTAAAATTTGGAAATCATTTTTTTCTTTTGAATTCTCATGTTACTTTAGCGCTTCTTATACTTACATCATGCTTAGTTTTATCTTCAAGCCTGGTTTTATATTTGTATGGATATGGAAGGTAACTGAATTTTATTAGTTTAATTATTATTAAAGTAATCTTGTATTGTATTTCCAGTAATACTTGAAATGATTGATAAATTTTGTTTTAGGTACAATGCGTTTTTGAGTCATGAAAAAGCATGCAAGGTTATTAGTGTTGAAGGAAGAGAATGGGGTTATCTCACTCACTGTGCTGCACTATGTGTACTTCTAGCCATAACTGTAGTAGAAGGGCCTTTACTGGTTGATTTGGCGGTTATATATAAATCTACCTTAGATAGTTTAGTGCTGTTTTCAGTGATAGCTGCAGTTTTTCATTTATTTATTTGGGTAGTATTGTGGCTAATTTTAACAATAAAACAAAATTGGGTTTTTAAACTCCGAGTAACAGTTGGTAAAGCAGCTGTAAAATCAGCCAGATCTATTAAACTCCTTACTGATGTGGAATTATTATCATCATGTGAAGCATCAGCTCCTTTATTGGTTGTGGCTAGTGGCAGAACATATACTGTATGTGATACTTCACCAAAGAAAACAATTATTAATGTCATTCATAAAACTGCCATGGAAAGAAAAGCTCGAATGCAAGGTAAAATTATTTAATTTCAAATCAAATGAATGATCTAACTGTAATTTAAGATTCCAATTAATTAAGATTAAGATTTTCAAATGGAAGTTCTTTAATACTAGTTTTAGTAATTATTTATCTACATATATTTTTAGAGACATATGAGTTCCTATTTATTTTACATCATAGCTATTTTACCAGATTTCCTACTTGCATATAAAAAAATGTTCTGTTCACACACTCTCTGACATATGTGTTCCCAGAACATACATTTCCTATTCTAATGTAAGTTTTTCTATTTTAATTGTAACACTACCAACAATGAATTAAAATCTGTAAACATTAAGTTTTTTTTTTTTTTTTTTTTTTTTTTTTGGTTTAAGACTTGTAAAAGCAAGTCCTATTTTGCCAGCAAAATATTTTATTTGTCATAGTGAGATGAAATTACGGTTTTTAGATGGAAATTACACTGGATTTATATTAATTATTTATAGTTAGATGATAACTGAAAGTGACTTATATGGGACTTGGATATTAGATATTATGGAAACTAGCAAGACTAATGGTTAAAAACTGAGATGAATTAGAATTACAATTAACTGAGAATAAGTGGTTACTTTTATTATATGACTGCTTTGATGTCATTCATGAACTTTAACAAGTCACGGGCGTTATCTTTGTTCATCGACCTAAGAAAGTTAGCTCCATCATCCATAGTTTGCGACCCTAAACTAATTCTTCTTCGCTTCTCGAACCTTTTGCACTTGAAGCCAATGTGTCTTGGATCCTCCAAGCATTGGCATGTTGGGCAGTGACCGCTCTTAGCTAGACCCATTAGATGAAGATATTTATTTGTTCTACCGTGGTTTATCCTAAGCCTGGTCAGCTTTACTAAGCTGGAGCGGTCGAGATGAGATTTAAGGGTCGCAAACCATGGAATCAGTGCTATCTTCTGTTGAACTGCATGATGGTCCTTACCCTTCGAGGCACATTCCCAGTCGTAGAAATGCTGCCAGTCTTTCATTATTTTTCTCCTCACTACTCTTATCAAATCCAGTAAAGGGACCTTCGCGTTTATTCGATGTAGTTGGTTTTGATTTGCCATTTTGTCTGTCATTTCATTTCCTGATATTCCTACGTATCCCGGCACCCACTGGAAAAAGTAATTCTTGCTGGCGTTTTATATTAGTGATATAATTTTAAAGGAAATGTGTGTCAGTGCTTTATTTTGGTAGATTAATTTTAGGTAGTTAAAATTAAAAGTGCTCTGAAGAGAAGAAAACTGTATACATTTTCTGTTGATGTTAGCGTCACATTTGATTCACCAGTGAGAAGTACCTCTTTTATAAACTATATGCAATGGGACTGTCAACAAAATTTGTCGTGATCCTAAGCAAGATGTACAACTGTACTAAAACTTCGGCCTGGACTCCAAAAGGATTAACTGGGTCTTTCAAAACAACAATAGGCCTGGGGCAGGGGTGTGTTTTGTCGCCGCTATTGTTTCTATTATTTATAAATGACCTTTCAGAATTCCTAGGGGGGGTTATTATTGTATGTGGTGTTAAAATAAATTGCCTGCTTTATGTGGATGATATTGCCTTAATTGCTGATGATTCACACACATTACAAATTATGATAAATAGGTTAGAAAAGTATTGCAATATGTGGAATCTCGAAGTGAATCTCAAAAAATCAGAAATAATGATTCATAAAAAGGGTGAGAAACTGGCCAGAAATTAAAAATAGTATTTTGGGAAAAAGAAATTGAAATCGTTAAGTACTACGAGTGCTTAGGTATAGTCTTAACCCCTCAATTATCGTTAAATAAACATTTTAAAGAAAAAATATCGGTTTCAAAATTTGGAGTTAACACTATTTGGAACCACCTTATTAGGAACTAGAATATATCTATAAATGCAAAATTTAAAGTTTTTGAATCTGTGGGAAGATCTATAATTTGTCATGGCTCAGAATTATGGAGCTATGACGAAATACGGGAGATTGAAGTTTTTAACAAATTGTTTGCAAATAAACTGTTCTTACTACCAAAGAACTGTCCAGACTACATATTATATCAAGAAACACAGTTGAAACCTTTATTTTATCATACATTATCTTTGCACTTAAACTATATTATTAAGGTCATAAAAATGCAAATCTCGCGACTACCAAACATTTTGGCCAATGGTATGGTTAACAAGAAATTATCATGGGCACAGAAGCTAATCTCTTGAGGGCACAGACTAAATGAAGATATAGTTAATGAATTAAGTTAAAGAAACAGTAATTTATTTATTGATAGATTAATTACAGATATGAAAAAGGAGTGGGATATTGGTATTATTAATAAAGCTTTTTTTTTTTTTTAAAGATCTTTTTATTGGTAAATAATACTTAGGCCACACTTAAGGGCACCGAGTACTATTGCTGAATGAGGCTCATTCATACAATCTATACAATGCAAAAATAAAAATTTTAAAAAATCAGAAAAATAAAAATATATATATATATAGCAAGGCAAAAACTATGAAAAAAAAAAAAAAAAACCAAGGAAATGTAACTTGAAGATAAAATTAAATAAACTACAGAAATTCGTAACAAAAAAAAAAAAAAAAAAATATATATATATATATATATATATATATATATATATATATATATATATATATATAAGTAATAGAAATAAATATATAAATTAAAAAAAAAATAGATTAAAAAGGAAAATATTCATACTTTTTTTTTTTAATACATGGGGATTGTACTATGTCCAGAAAGGCACCAGTGTAATATTGCTTGTTTTCAAGTGCAGAGGATATATGGTCAAAAACGCGAAGGCCTTGTTGAACAGTGGAATGTCTTGAGCAGAATCCAAACTGATGGGAAGGAATATTGTTGGATTCGAGTATAGGTAGGATGTGTTTGAGAAGGATTTTTTCAAAGATTTTTGAGAGGATCGGGAGCAAGCTTATTGGTCTATGAGATGAGTTGTTATTGACAGGTTTACCTGGTTTAGGAAAGAGGTCATCAAATTGGTGTCATTGATTTGACTTTGACATATGTATTTGCCATTGTCGAGTAGTTTATTTAGATGCTGACAAAATAGAGGGAAATGTTTTATATTTCTAGTGAATATTGGAGGTGGTTTTGGCTCTCTGGGGGTTGGTGGTGTTTCCATGGTTTCTTGTAATTGATATGGGTTTTGAGTGAAAAATGGAGATTCGTCTGTTTCAATGGTTTATATTTTCTGTAGTCATGGTTTCGGTGATCATAAAAGTACCGGGTTGTGGGTCATTTGTGGGGTTGTGGGTCATTTATGTTATCACTTGGATTATCAGGTGTTGAAGATGGTGTTTTTCGATTAAAATGCCTAAGATTTCGTTTTACAGGTGAGCTATGAAAGCTGTTGTTGCCTAACTTCTGGACCTGTTATACTTACTTGACATTATCATGTGATAATATCGCATCTCATGTTAGTAGGATGATAAACTTAAAAGTTTTTAGTTTGTAAATAATTACATAGACTGTGTAGAGGCCACCTAGTAACATTTGTGCTCTCTTAGAAGGCCGTAGAGCCAGTGAAGGGGAGTAGGGGCAATGATAGATGACTATGGCCTCTACCTATCCAACTATCGTTGTTTACACAGTTGTCTTAATGTTAATAAACAAGCTGTTACTCACTGTGTTTATGTTGAATTGAATAATGAATTGATAACTGTTAAATTGACACTGTTTTTATTACACTTAAGTTCACTAATTAACTAGAAATATAGTCACTTTGTGGGAGACGATAAAGCAGGTTGGTAGTTAGAAACTGGCACATGTATAGAACTCACTAACAAAGCTAAAGGTGCTAAATTTCATTTACAAAGATTTAAATCAGAACATACCAAAAATGTATTTCACCCAAAATTGGTCTACACATTTTATAAGCACGATTATAAAAGTTAGATGAGAATTACTTCAATTAAATCACAGAATAGATAGAATCGGCAGCCATATTTGTTCTCTTTGCAACTTAAAGCAAATAGAAAATATTTATCACTTCATTGTAGTATGCCCAATTCTGAGGGAATTTCGAAAAAAATACTTCGGAACGAATACTTTAACTTATACTGAGTTCCTTGATAAGATAAATGGAGAGGATGTGAATGCAATCTACATGTTTACAAACATATCACTAAGGTATAGAGCATCCCTGATAATAGAATTTAATTATTTAACATTATTATGGTAATCTGTAAAATATATGGACCTGATATACAGGATTAAGTGGTCAAACTGAAAATATGAATTAAGGACCTCAAAACAAGAAAAAAAATTCCTATGAAGGTATATCCGCAAGGATTGTTTAGAAGATATTCACACCTAAATATTTTCATTGTTATGAATTATTTAGGTCGTATTAAGTAAATAAAACTTCTTTATTTGTTCCAACTACTTAATTAACTAAACATAAATATTAAATTCATATTAAATGTTGTTCAAAGTGATTTACTTGAGCATTAAGACAGGCTCGGCATCTTTCTTCAACAGCAGCAGTGGCAGAATGGTATTGGACATGTGTTATTGTTTCACAAGATTCAATTATCCTTCTTCATAAGGAGTTAAGGTCATTGACGGACTTGCATAGACTTTTTGTTTAATGTCACCCCCAACAAAAAAATCCAGTGGTGTCAGGTCTGGAGAGCGTGCAAGCCAATCCATTGATTGAGATAATAAATATTTAGCCATTGTCGTGGACCTCTTCTGTAATTTGCAGTACAACCATCTAATTGAAGCCACACGTCCTTTCTCAGTTGTAGTGGAATAACAGTATACAAACAATATATCGGTATATTCACCATTAGTATAAATGGAAGGCATAATGATGAGTACTCTGCGAAAGTCTCTTACAAACTGATAAATGTTCTTGAGAGTTCCCAATGCTAATTCCAAATAGTATTAATCCTTATGTTGTCAATAGTTTTTATACAGTTGTGAATAAAAGACCATATTAGTATTCTATCTAATCCATCTACTAAACAAAACTTTTGCGGACATACCTTCACTTTGAACATCATTTAATATGAAGGTTAATGTTTACATTTATTTAATAAAGTAGTTAAAACTAACAAATAGGTTTTATTTATTTAATATTACGTGAATAATTCATAACAACGAAAATATTTAAGTGTTATATCTCCTAAACTAAGCGTTTGTGGACATAACTTCAGAAGATTTTTTTTTTCTTGTTTTGAGGTCCTTAGATCATTTTTGCAGTTTGGCCACTTAACCCTGAAACAACATCCTGTATATGTGTGTGTGGCCGAATGTGTATGTATATTCTATTGTATATTATTAAGTCAAAATTATTACATATAAACCTTGACAAATTTAATATCACACACACTAACACACGTGCTGTGTGTATATATGATACTAAAAAGTTATCGAGGTTTATACATAATAATTTTGACTTAATAATATTTAACTCCAGCGCTTTCATTTCTGTTTATATTTTCGTAAATGTGTACTGAACTGCTTTTACTATCAAGATAAGGTGCAGCTAATTCCAAGCAGACGGATGACGGCTTCCAGATGGATTGCTATGAGTTACATGCCCTTCCCTTTCTGCCTTCATATCATGGGATATTGATTGACGAGTTTCTGTATGCAGTTCTTTATTGGTCTTTCTTCTCCATGTATTAGTAATCTGATCCCTGATCGCTCTGGTTATTGTGAAGAGGATTTTCACAAATCTTCCAACACTTTTTTCTAGGGTGCTTGTAAGTGTCCAGGTCTCAAAGCCATGTATTAGAACTAGCTTTATCATAGCATTTTATACCCTTAATTTAAGATTTCTTGGGTTTTCAATACCTTTGAAAGGGAGAGGAAAACTCTGTTTGTGTAGAGCTAGTTATATCCTGGTCTATTTCTGGCTGTTGGTCATTCATTGAGGTTATAGTGGAGCTGAGGTATTTGAATTTTTCTACTCTCGGGATTGATTTTTCTTCTACACAGATCCTGTTATTGGAGTGGAATTTTCGGCTTAATTTCGTATATTTTACAAAGAAATTAACAAAGTTTTTTATAATTTTAAATTTACTTAATTTATCTTTTAATTTCTAAAACTCCCCCTCCCCATCAAAAAAAGAAATGTTAACATATTTCTTTTAGCAAATTTTCTAGATTTATCACTTCGAAACTTGTTACAATAAATTAGCTTAATAGGAATAATAAAACCTCATATTAACCTACAAGTTTGAATACATATGTTTAAGTGAATTACCTTTTTCCTCTTATATTTTAGAAATGAATCCAACTAATAATAAGGATCAATTTGAAGATGATGAGCAAATTTATTGGCTTAGACCGAAACCCTTGTCACCAAAGAATTCACCTGATTCCGAAATTTCAGACCAGATCAGTTGGCAACGAAAAGCAATTCAAAAACCAAAAGTTACATTTGATCAAAGTGCAATGTAAGACTTTTATTTTTATTTGTCTTGTTTTTATTACCTATGAGCTGTAATATTGTTTTTATATTTTCATGTAATATAGATAAATCATTTGAAAATGTGTTAATTTTTATTCATATCCACTTCACATTTTTATTCTAGCACACATAAGGATGATGGTGATGATGGGGATTATGCAAGACTGAGAGAACTACCGATTTCAAATTCAAAAAATGGTATTGCTATGCAAGATGAAATATATTTAAAAACATCTGCATTAAACAAGGTAAATTATCACTATTAATTTTTATAAAATTTTATAATCATTATTTATTCGTCTTTATAAATACCTGCACCAATACAACCCTTAAAGGGTCTTGGATTCAATACTATGCAGGGAAAGTATTGTTTCTTGGTGCAAGGAGATGATTTGACAGAGATCATGCTCAATCTGCAAGTTTTTCCTCTTAATTAATTATTTAATTAGTGGTATCCACTCTATAAAGGCTTGGTATGTCCCAGGAGTGTCTCCCGGCCCCGTGGCTGATCCCTGGCTAATAAAGCAGAATAAATAATTTAGAACCTGAGACCTCGATCATTGGAAGCTCAGCACCCTATCACCGAACCACCTCATTCCCGGGTCTTTCTTTATAAATAATTGTTTTAAATAATTAATACGATATTTCAAATTTTTAAATATTGTAATCCACAATATTGGAGATTTTAATTTTTTTTATGATCTATAAGTTAGTAATATGTCTAAAAAAATTGAACAGCTCTATTTGACATACAAAGTACCAAAGAAGGCTGTAACAAAAAAAAAAAATTCTGTAATACACACTTATTTAACAAAGCTAAAACACACATTTTGGTATCAAAATGTTTTTTTAAATAATACATCAACTTTTTGACATAATAAAATAAAATCATTGTTAATCATGAAAAAAATAAAAATTATTCTAAACTTGCATCCCCTAGCATTTCAAATTTACCTAACTTTTTAACTTTCAAATTTAACTTAACAAGATTTAAAAGATGATCTAACTTTTCTTTACTTTTCCAGGTTTGGTAGACACTCTTTTACTTCAGTATTTTTGAAAACTATAGTTTTACGAACCCATGAAGACTATGCATTTTTTCTGCTCACCAAACATACAAATAATTCACATTAATGGTTCTAATAAACCACAGTTATTTAGAATGATTTGTAAATGTGATAACATTTACAAGTTAAATTTATGTTTTACATACTTTTAATAATTTAAATATAATATAATATAATAATTTTAGTTTTCAATTAAAACTAGGCTAATTTTAAATATTTAAATAAACAATTTATTAATCTTCCATTAATATTAATTTCTATTTCACTTGTCTTCATTATCATGAGGCTAATCTGAAATACCTTCCATTTTATAATTATATCATTAGAATGTAACTAATATAAAAAAATGTGTAAAGCTAATACATAATATTTGCAACAAATGCCTTTTAAACTACCAATGCCAAAATAATTATGGACTTTTATTTCTTTCTTTTCAGGTTCAGTATGCTTCCACAGAATGTAAAGGTTTGGTTCCTGCTTGTGGGGATTATGAAGATCCTAGTCCTTTAATTACACCTGAACCATCTGATATACCAATCCCCCCACCTTCTGATACTCCAGTAAGCTTTCTATACCTAATAAATTAAATTTTCAATTTCTTTTATACTATATCATAGGTATTGCTATATTTTTAAATTCCACAATAATTGATTTTTCTTCATAACCTATTTTGCATAGCCTGTAAATTTATTTAGTTTATTGAATACTTAATAGTTGACCATTGTATTATTAAGGAAAGAGATGGTCCGGGGTGTTGGTCATAAATAGACTTTTATTTTTTGGTATAGCCTGTTCTTACAAGTATTTTGCGACCTGTAGACCTCCCCTAATTAAGAGGGTAATGGTCTAACTTCCCGCGGGGACCAGCCGTATTGGGAAGTAGGGCCAGGATTCGATCCTATAATATAATATAATATATGCAATTGTGAATATACTCATACAGATCTACAGGAGAGATTAGAAGAAAAGGAAAAAAGATATAATATGAAATAATGGACATAAAAGGATGTGGAGAAAGAAAAGAAAAATGAAACAACAACCAGGTCAGCAAATTTCCCCAAGTGTACTTAACCACATTTGAAACTCCTTGCTGAAAACACCTGTAAGTTTCTATTTTTATTCTTCTAATATTATTTACTTATCTTTTTATTTTTTGTTTTTTATTTTCTTTCTCCACATCTCTTTATGTCCATTATTTCATATTGTATCCTTTTTCCTTTTCTTCCAATCTCACCTGTAGATCTGTAGGAGTATACTCACAATTGCATATATTATACTACAACAATTGTTATCATCTATTTACTTTAGTTTAGGATCTTGTTACTTAGCTTACTCTGTTTATAGTTTTAGTATGTTTATTCACATTGTTTATATATTTTTATCTAAATATTATGTAACTTCCACAATTCCCTATATCTTTTTATATCTTGTCTATTCTAGTCCTGAAGAAGTCCTTCAAAGTCAGGGCCGAAACGTTGTCTTTTAATAAAATAGTTTTGCCACTATTTAGTCTATTTATTTAGTACATTAATTTTTTACCAATTATTGATAATTCAAAGTTTCTCTAGTCTCTTTCCAGTTATTACATTGACAAAAGTTGGTATTTACTATTGTAAAATTTTAATTATGACTTCTCTGGAAAATATTCATTTTAATAATTGTTGATGGTTCATAATTAAGTATCAGTGTATTCTTGTGATAGTTTTTTCTTATTATTATCATTCTTGTCACAGGCTACTCCTAGATGCCTTCTGCGAGCAGATTCTGGTATGCCTCATGATCTTACTCCACGATCAGATTCAGAAATCTCTGGATCTCCTCCTGATCACTCTGAAACATCAAGTGGAGTTCACTCAAATTCAAGTAGAGAAAGTCATAACACAGGTATTAAATGCTGATAATGATAATTTACACTTAATTATTTGCTCCGAACATTCAATTGCAGTGTTTGACGTTACTCAAAATTTTATCTAGATAACGAATAATAGATAAATTTTTATTCATTATTCTTATTTGATGACGTTTAGAGAAATAATTATTTGTTAGTCATTATTTAAAGATAACCTGCATTATCAATTATCTATTATTTGTTATTTAAGATAAAAATACTTTGAGGATTTTTTTGATATAAGCTCAGTGGTAGGGCACTAAGTTTCCAATGCTCAAGGTCCCAGGTTCGAATCCCGGCTCATGGCAAAAAAATCATTTATTCTGTTTCATTGACCGTGGAGTGACCCAGTGGTAGGGAGACCCTCCTAGGGTATACCCAGCCTCTACAAAGTGGGTACCCTTAGTTATAATTGATTAAAGGGGAAAATCTGGTGGTTGAGAGTGATCCTGGTCTGTTCCCCTCTCTGCACAACCGTTGGCCTTGTAACAGTACTTTCCCTAATAGTACTGAACCCAAGATCCACCCTCCATGGGTTTTAGTATAGGTTTATGTTGTCGGGGATGCTTTTTATGAAAATACTGTCGGATTTAAGATTGCGCATCAAGCTTTTGATACTTTTATGATTTCTTCGAAATATGGGTCCATTAATGTTTTATGGGTAGCTTTTTTGAAAATACCAACGGATTTAAGATTGCCCATCAATCTTTAGATACTTTTCCGATTTCTTCGATTTATGGGTCCACTAATGTTATATAGGGAGCTTTTTATGAAAATACGGATGGATTTAAGATTGCGCATCAAGCTTTAGATATTTTTTAGATTTCTTTAATATAAGGGTCCTCTAATATGTTGTTGGGCATGCTTTTTATCAAAATACTGTCAGATTTAATATTGCACAATCGTGCATTAAGTTTCTGATACATTTCAGGATTCTTCAATATAGGGTCCACAAATATGTTTTTGAGGGCACTCTTTATGAAAATACTCTCGGATTTATCATCATCATCATCCTATACTCGACAATCCATTAATGGATTTTGGCTGCCACAAGAGTTGCCCTCCAGATTTTCCTGTTCTGAGCAGCCGTCCACCAATTCCTTATTCAAAGGATTCTGACATCGGCACATACTATATCTATCTACCTCATCCTCGGTCTACCCACTTTTCTTTTTCCACCCGGCTCCTTTGGGGTTGGGGTCTTAACCATCTGTATAATGTAACACTCTCATCTCAGCGTTAATATCCAGATATATTTCACCACATTTAATTATCCATTCATCATTCTCCTTCATTGGGCCAAATATCTTCTAAAGGACCTTCCTTTCGAAAACTAACATTTTTCTCTCATTGGCCTTCGTCAGTGTCCATGTTTGACACCAGTATGTCAGAACCGATCGAATAAGGACTTTATACAGGAGAGGTTTAGTTAATCATAGTAGAGAACAACTTTTCATATTCTTCAGAAGACCATTATAACAACTGTTTGTGGCAACAAGTCTTTGTTTCTCCTTCTGCTTCATGTCATTATGCGCAGTCACTACCGATCCTAAATATTTGAACCTCCATGATTTTTTCAAGTTCAAGTTTCTCAAGTCTCCCTTTTTGATGACCTACTTAATGTACACAATTATTAAAATTTAACCACTGATTGGGAATAAATCAAATTCGAGCTTTTGACACTTATTGGATTTCTCCGATATATGAGCCCAATATATTTTCTGGAGGGCTTTTTATGAAAATAATGTCATATTTTCAATTTTGCACATTTGATACTTTACATAGCTTTTGGTGAAAACCAAGCATCCATTGATGAGATAAAAGAGGAAAATCAAAAGAAAATTTGGTAAATTTTCTTCTCTATTTCCCCATTTTCACTTACCTCTAACAAATAGAAAATTGTTGTAATAGTGAAAACTGATTCTTCATCCTCGAGATAAAAGAGGAAAAGCGAATGAAAATTTGCACCACTCTTGTTTCTATTGTTCTACATCTAAACAGTTAGAAAATTGTTGAAACACTGAAAAAACGATCATCCATTCATGAGATAAAAGTGTAAAAGCAAATAAAAATTCAGAAAAATTGTCTACACCATTTCCCCATTTTTGCCTAACTCTACATAACTGGAAAACTGTTGGAATGACGAAAAATCGATCATTGATTTACAAGATAAAAGAGTAAAATCGTATAAAGATTTGGACAAATTTTAACACCATTTTTCCTTTTTTGCAGGCTTTCTATAAGAAATTTACAACTAAATTATTTCAAATTTATTTGAAAAACTTGAATAACAAATAAAAAGATAATAGATAACTCAAATTTATTTATTATTTAGATAAACATAAATATTCGGTATTTATAGTTAAAAATACAAATAAATCATTTGTTATCTATTTTCTATTATTTAAGATAAATTTTACCCTACACTGTTCAATAATAAATCTTCTTTTAAATTATTATTCATTTTCAGGAAATCAGTCAGGACAGCAAAAAGCTGAAATTAATCAGAATGAAAAACAAACAAACCAACATTGGAATAATGGAATTTTACAAAGGGAAATTAATCCACAAGACACTGGAGAAGTAGTTATCTGCCGTAGAGTTGAAAATGAAAACATACCAGTCCAAAATAATCTACAAGACAAATTTGGTCGAAGTACAAACATGAAAATGATATCCTTCACTGATTCTCAGTCAGCTACTCTACCTCATTTTCCAACTCAGCAAGTTGGTGTTCCTTACCCTCATTGTTCCACAATGCCCTTGCCTCCAGTCATTCCTCCTCCGATAATTCACGCACCATGTAATTACCCAAGGCACACAACTATTCCTTCTCACCATAATGGAGTGCGTTTGTTTACACCTAATATATATGGGAATAGGGCAGTTGTGAACAGATATCCACAACATCACAGTTTTCCCCAGTTAATGAGTCCACTCAAATTTAATTTAAAGCATATCTCAGAAAGAGATTCAGCAAACTTTTCTATGGCTTCAAGTGGTGACGGAGAAATGTATCGCTCATAAACTAGAAGTTTAATTTCTAACCAATTATTCTTCTTTTTTTAGTAAATGCCTAAGAATCAGTTTCTACATGTGTAAAATTTAACTTTATATTTTGCAGCAATAATACCATTCCATTTTTTATCAATATTTATTCAAATGATGAGGTTGATATCAGCTTTTAAAATCCCAATTAAAAAATATTTGCGATTTTTGCATTTAGCTAGGATCAAATGTATGTACTAGACTTATTTTATATGTTTTTCATTCATCTATTATTTTATAATTTATTTAGATAATGAATAAATGAAACTCAATGAATGAAAAATCAAAAGGTTACACCGTCCAAATTTTTACTTTAAATCTTTTTTAAATATTATATTACTACAGATAAATAAGTCTGGTACTTCATTTAAAATTATCATAATTTTTTTATGAAAATTGTAGCATTTTATAAATTAATCTCAGTAATTGATATGAAATCTTGCAATTTTATATTTCAAATATTTCTACAAACATACACAAAACAATAAAAATGACAATAAATTAATAATAAACATAGATAATTAATACCATTTTCTAAAAAAAGAAAGAAAAAAAAAGATAATGCAGCTGGTAATTTTCATCAAAATTTGCCACTTGAAAGGGTGCACATATTTACACTATTTCTTTTTGTAGAAAAGGTTTATTAAAACATATCATTTTCATATATTTTCTTTACAAATAAATTCATAATGCTATTCTGAATGTAAATAAATATTTAATCAATGGAAACAAAATCAGAAGATAATTATTTAATTATTATGTGTTATTGTTGTCTAATTATTTCATTATTCCTATTTCTGAGATGTGCAATCTTTGATCTTCTAAGCTGATGATATATTGTGATATACCGTTGATTAAATATTGAAATTTCTACTCAGACCTAAATCCCACTTATATGTTCTTCTTGTTAAACAATAAAATAAATGTAATATAAACTGTCTAAAATAATCTAAAACACTATTTTTTTAGTAAGAATACATTCATTTATAATACAATTTGAAATTACATTACATCACTGTTAACATTATTATGTATCATTTGAACTCTGCATTTTAAATATATATTTATTTATTTATTTCCTTTAAAGAGTAAAATAATTCTTTTATTTCTAATTGTGATGCATACCAGCCCTTCAAAATTTTTGTGAGATACACTATTTTCTATTAAATACTTTACAATTGAATCGTCAGATATTCCTGACAAGTGTCCTGAATCAGTATGGTTCATTTTGTTTATAAGTGGTTCAGCAGGGATAATTGATTATATATCTTTAAGTTGTAGTTTTATTTTTAAACTACAACTTATTAAATAATTTGTAATCATATCAGTCCAAACAGATTATTTAAAAAGGTGTTACTACAAATCAATAAAAACATATAGAAAATAATTTTGAATTACTAATACTGTAGAAATATTTTATGGATGTTAAAAAATAAATATAATTCTTATTTCAAACGAAGATCACAATTAAATTTTAACTTATTTAAATACTATTCTCAAAAGAAACAGAATTTCTAACTTGTCAGTTATTTATAGATCATAATATTTAATATTTTTATTTTATTTAATTAATATTTAAAATTCAAGCTAATTTTTAAGAACTTATGCCCTTTTTCATGATTATCAAAAACACAATTGTGTAATCACACAAATAATAGATGACAGATCTGGAAATATATATATATATATATATATATATATATATATATATATATATATATATATTATATATATATATATATATATATATATATATATATATATATATATAATTTTGGGTTTAATGTATTTATTTTATACGTACTTTACCTTATTAATTATGCAATTAACAAACTGATTTTAAAAGATAGATTACTTTGATTCTAGAAATTTTATTTATAGTAACATTCTTACAATCCGTTTAATCACCTATATCTAATATAAAATATGTTATTTAAAAAATTTTATATTTAAAAAATAACACATTTGGACCATTTAAACCATTTAAATACCAAAGGGTATCTTAAAAATTAAAGTTAAATCTGACTTTTAATCAAAGAAAATTTCTAATTTAAGATTTTTCTCAATATGAATTAATTAACATGTTACTCAAATTTAACATTAAATATTTGATTGATTTTCATTAAGGATTTATCAACAAAAGAATGGATATAATCAATATCTAAAGTTTAAAAAAACAAATTAAGGGGACCTCGACAAAATTCTTTATGAAATATATGAGACGAAAATAAACTATAATATTTAAATTTATTTTTCACTTAGTTATTATTCTTGTTTTATTGCTGTGGTCTTTCTACGAAGCAAATACTGTACTTATTTGTTCAATAATTCAACGTTTGATTATATAATGTTTCTTAATTTCCGTAAATAACTAACTAATAACTTTTTTTGTTTCATCTTTCACTTAGCTTTTATTCTAAAATTATTAATAGGTGGAAATTAGGAAATTATATTAATTTCAAAAATAATAATTTTCATATTTCTTAACAAATAAGTAATATGTAGTTTGTCAATTGCATAGCATGAGATTGTTTCTAGACAGTTCCTCATGTGTTTAACCACCTCATATAAACTACTTTCACCAGAATCAATTATATTTCAAATATCACTGTATTCTAAAAGATATCAATGTCTGAAATTATTACTTCTGACAACAAACGCTGAAGTAAAATGTAGATTTTGTAATATAATTGAGTACCTAAATAATTTAGATGCTAAATAATCATATGCTTAATTAACGTCACTATTCTAAAATTGAACAGCTTTATCTTTCTTGATATTTAGTATTACAAGTTCATGATAATGTTGGAAAAATTAATTTGGATATGAACATGAAGTTGTTATTATTATCAAAAAAATAATTCTCCTCATTGTAAGTGAAATACTATCAATTTAAGATGTTTTCTTTCACTATTGCTTATTGTCCTAGTGAATATTTAGACCTAACATTTAAAATACACATATCTTCCCATTTCTCAGGGGTGAAATTAAACAGTTAAATATTTTCAAATACATTATAAGGGACAAATACATGTCCACTATGATAAATGGGAGAAAATAGCAAGAAAATGTTAACTATAGAAATTAATCATATCTTAAATGTAATTGTCATCTTATTGGTGTTATATTAATAATACTTTTTCAAATTTACATTTATGTGCGTATGTATTTTCATGTTTGTGTGTAACCCTTCACCTAAAATTAACTATATTGCATATCTCAGATCAGGCTTATAATAATTCAGTTTTTATTTCTTCATTTATTAAGTAAGATACAATGTGTAGCTAATCTTTTGCAAATGAAATATTTTACTGCCCTTATTCTCAAAAATTTTATGGTATTATACTTACAAAATTAACTTCAAGACAATGGTTAAAATTCCAGTAGATAAAAATATTATTTAATATAAATAAAAAACATTTCTGCATTTTTGTTTTCTTTTCCTTTTTGATCGTTTAGGTAATGTTAATTCACTTTTCTTTTTTTTTCACTTAATGGTATGCAAATATACTTCTAGGAATCATTGAAAAAACATACAACCATTTTATTTAAGATGCTTACAGTTTTTACAGCTAATGTTAGCACTTTTTAAATCAAAATAATTATTTTGAGCTGAAAAAAGTCATCTATGAAGACAGTATTAACTGCATTTAACATGAAAATAATGGAGATAAAAATAATAGTTTTTTAAATTATATATTCCATAGATAATTTAATGTTAGGACCATAAGATAACTGTTAATTGAAATATTATATATATTTAAATTAAGTAGATTCATACAGTGTTCAAAAGTAATTTGGGAATTTATTAATGCATATCGGATGGATAACTAATAAATTGATTCGATTTAAAAGATTGAAAATCGTTGTTAGTATTTATATCTTGTTATATTATTGTATGTTACCTTTTACACATATACTATATTTCCTTTGTGTATATATATATATTAAATAGCTGAGTAGTTTGTAATCTTAGATCTTAAAGATTTAAAACTTATATTGTTGCTGAATTATGTGCATACATATTAATTATAATTACACACCTATAAACATCCTAGTAGATATGATATAAACCATTTATGAAAATTTTTTTTCAAACATTTGGATTTTATTTTGCATAGTATTTTTTATGCTATGCTAAAAAGATGTACTAAGGATAATTACATTTTTAAAGAAATCAAAATTATTAACTCTTATGCAACTAAAATTATACTAATATTTTAATAAATAAAAGAATATTTACATACAAATGAAACATACAATTATTGTATTGGGTGATTATCGCTAGAGGTACAAAAACATTACATAATGAATTAAGTTTTTGCTGCTTAAATTGCATAAGTCCGTGTATAACTATAATGATTGAAATTTATTAATATAACATAACTCATTAGTTAATTACTATTGTTTACTGGGTTCCATTTTATGTATAATTTACACTATGAAATAAATCCAAATTAGCAATGTCTTTCTTTTACTCATTAATCTATGTTACTGATATTGATTTTCCTATATGTACAGTTATATACATTTGAGCCCATCTTGAAAATATAGAGCTCAAGTTTAAAGTGTTAGGGAAACATTATTCAACTATATAAATCAGCTTTATAAAATTGTTCTCTTTATACACATAGATGCATAAATGTAATTCAAAATTAAAATGAATTAAATATGGTGAAGATATACATACATTATTTCAAAATATACATTCCTTTGAATTTTTGTTTTAAATGAACTAAAACAGTTATCATAACTAATTTAATGGTTAAATTAAAAAACTTGAACTAGCAATGTATGGTATGTAATAATATTCTTGAACTTTCTATGTATTATTATTACATACAATAACTGTTGGTAATTCAAATACTGTTTATGGTATGCACATAATAAACCATACATAATGTTTTTGCTGCAATTTGTTTGTAAGTAACTATGTATAAAGACTGATATTTGTATATACTGTATTATATAATTATGATTTGTTATAACTTTTTTAATTTGCTAAGTTTCATGTGTATATTTTAAATAAAAATAGAAAATAAATATTGTTTGATGGAGTTAATTTTTTTTATCTAAATCTTCTCTCTCACTCATCCTTCATTTGGTTCCACTTTGACCGCTGAGTGTCTGTTTCATGAAATAATGTTTTTAGATAAGTATTCATAATTTTGTCTTATGAAATCAGTTAGTCTCAGTAAATGCTGATTCATCGGCTAATTCATTCCATAAGAAGATGCATTTTGGTTAGTTAGTATTGAAAAAGTAAACCAAGAACATTTTAAATGACATTAAAAGAATCTAATGACATAATGAGGCTAGTTAAGTATGTTAAAATCTTTAAATCTTACAATACAGTCCCCATGTACTAGACTATAAAACCAGAGTGGACCACAAAAAATCTTGTAAACTACTATCTCTTTTTTCTCTCTTTGCCTTGTAACCACTATGGGTTGTGACATTGCATGAGGGTATAAACTTTGTATATATACATATATTTGCAGAGAAAGGATACAATTAATATAAATTACCCATTTTGTCCTATGTATTAGTTCTAAATTAAATAAATCTGTTGCATAAAAATTAAAACCTCATTTTTTATGATTTACTGAAGGATAGTCCACAATTCTGAAATCCAATCTTCGAAGATCTTTTAATTTCATTCAGCAACAATGTATGCAATTACAAGAAGATGCTATAAATTCATACCTCAGAGCTAAACATTCTTAGCTCCATAAATCATAAACAGTAACAAAAGGGGTCTTAATGTCAACAGATAGTCCTTTAACAGAAAATGTTCATCCATTATGCTAGGAAAGACACTATTTGTATAGGTGTTGACACCTTCAGTCTACGGAACCTAACCGACTGTATAATAAACTAAGACCTCTGAACTCAATCACCAATTGTTCAAAACTGTTCCTGTTTTAATGACACTCCTATGAACCATCAGCCACAGTGGCAACTTTTGCAAATATTTATACAAGACATTTGGAGGAATTGGAGACATGACTACTCGAATAGCCTAGAATCAGAGAATATTGAACAAAATTACATTACACTAGCATAGGGGAAGAAAGGTAAAAGTCATTTCATGTTTCATGATGAAACAGTAAAAGTAGTGAAAATTAGAATGCAAAGGGAAACCTTAATTGTCCATTTCCGAAATTAGAACCTCTGATTGATCCAAAATATAAACTTTTTGTCTATTGTCAAACATTAATGGGCAGTAATATCAACATTAATTTCTGGTTTGTATATTATTAAACTAAAAGTTTAATTTTTCATTCATTTACACATTCAAAAAACAAACAAAATCATTTATTTTAAACAAAAATATATTTTACGTTTATGATCTTGATTTATTAACATGGAATGTATAAGTGGAACCTTGACAAACTCCAAGCCCAGATATTTCGTTAGCATGAGCCAGTCTGATACAGTCATATACTGCAGAGGCACTGCTATACTTTCCACTTCCAGTTTTGTTTAGTAAGAGAATTGCTATATAGAAGCCAATATCAGAAGATTCAGTTACCTGGTGCTAACTTATCTTTGAAGCATAGCCATTATTTGTTGAAACATATTATTAGTATCAGTACAATTCAAATTGCTGCTACTACTTATATTTATTTTTTCACTAAACTCATGAATAATTACATGTAATTCCGACAGACTTTCACTTCCCATGCAACTACTGTTAAGAGTTTTCACATTGTCTATTTTCATCAAGTAGGCTTTGTACAACTGACTGCCTTATTTTCTACAATAACAACATCCCCATTAGACTTCCCAAGGATTATATTATTAAGATCTCTATCTTCCATCATCTCCCTCTGGTTATTCTCCATATCACTCAAAAATTATTAATAAAATACTATACAATTAAAACAAATTGTTTATTTGAATTGTGGTCTGATTGTTGTGACCTAATTTTTAAAGAATAAGGCCGTTGGGCACCAAAATGTAATATTTCTTATATTTTAAACTAGTAATATACCTCGTGGAAGATCACTTCACACTGTTGGGATACTTCCTAAATAAATAAGAGGTTAAATAATAAAAAAAAGTATAATTAATAAATAAGAGGTTGTTAAATAATAAAAAACATTATAAGAGTATTAATTTATTAAACTAAACTTTATAATTATTTTATCTCACGGTATGGGTTACTGAAAATCAGATCAAAACACTCAGACAAACTATTATTATTTACATTATTTATACTAAAATTAAACACTGATTGGTTGGCAAAAGAATGGCTTTCGTTTAAATATACCGCGTTACGGCGAGTGGTGGGGCCAGATCTAAAATATAAAAGACAAGACTTTGAGAGAGACTCGAATACATCGAAGCCACTACCTGACGCGCATTCGACAAGCAAAAACCGACGGCAGGGGGGCCTCCAAGGTAAAAAATATGTAGGCTGGCACATAGGCGGTAAGCTATTTTTTTGCACAATCATTAACCTACCAATCCCTTAAGATACAGGCCACTACTTAAAAACTAGAATGTTGCCATAAAATTTAGAATGTTGCCTTATTGAGACTCATGCGAGTTATTTTGCCATAATTGTAAAAGTTGCCTAAACACTGATTTTAAAATGAAGTCAAGCTTGTATTGGTAACGTTTTTCCCATAGATACTGTTTCTTCCTTTGTTTAACTAAATTCATTTGTCTTCAAATGAGTTATTTTGCCATAATTGTAAAAGTTGTCTAAACATTTGGTCCACCGGACTCGATTAGTTTTTTTTTTGACATATTAGCGATGTTTTACCGTACGTAAAAGAGGAAAATTGCCTGGTAGATTATGAGAGGTTATATAAAGATCGTCTAATAGAGGATGGGCCGTATTGTATGTATCAGATACTTTGTATCTGATACAAGTAAATACAACCCAAAAGTATCTGATACAGACGCTCACATGGATACAAAATGGCAGTCCAGACATGCCTGATTGATATAAGAGGAATGTTTAGTTGTGCACAATTTCTTTAGAACTATCTATTCATTTATTTTAATTTAATTAAATATTTATTTATAGATGAATATACTCATGCTTATTTTTTTTTAATGTAATGTTAATTTCGGATATTTTTATCTGATACTCCTATCGGATATTTTTATCTGATATTTGCATCGGATATTCATATCTGAGACTCGTATCGGATATTTTTATCTGGTACTGGTATCGGATATTTTTATCTGATACCTGGACTAGCAGTATAGTATCTTCATCAGACCCGACGTCCTGGTCTTCCAGATGATCTGGCGGTTCTTATCGTTGAAGATTTCCTCCCGTTCTTCCATGTCCACTGGCCTCTCTTCCGCTGGACTCTCTTCTTGTTGGGTATCAACTCCATCCACATTGTCTTCCACCGCTTGTACCCCCTCTCCCTCTGGCGTCCAGTCCCTCAGGAATCGTCTCACACCTCCCGATGATTCCGCTGTATCCTCCTCTATGGCATTCATAGTTAGCGCTCTCGATAGCCAATCCGCCACCACATTCTCTCTTCCGGGCTTGTACACAATGTCCATGTTGTACTGGTTAAGAATCTCCTTCCAGCGTGTGACTCTAGCCGAGGATTCCTTTAGTTTGCCTACCCATTGTAGGGGTCTATGCTCCGTCTGCACGCGGAATCTCCTCCCAAAAACATATGGTCTAAAATGGTCGATAGCCCATACGATCGCTAACAGCTCCCTCTCCAGCGCACTGTATCGCCACTCTGCATCCGTAAGTCGCCTGCTGGCATATGCTACGGGGCGATCCCCCCCATTTCCATCCTGGGATAACACAGCCCCCAACGCGTATTCGCTAGCGTCCGTTGTGATCGTAAACACTTTCGTAAAATCCGGAAATGCTAATACTGACGAAGCTAATAGCCTCGCCATGCATTTTCGAATGTTGTCTTCCATTATGGGGGTTACTATCACCTTGCTGCCTTTCTTTAATAAATTGTTGAGGGGTACGAGGTATTCCGCCATTTCGGGCACAAATCGTCGATAATAATTAAGAGTTCCCAACAATCTGCGGATCCCTTTTACATCCCGAGGTATTGCCATCTTCTTAATCGCCTCCACTTTCCGCTCGTCAGGTTTGACTCCTTCACTCGAGATCGTGTGCCCTAAAAAATTTATGTGGTCCTGCCCTAACAAACATTTCTCGCTAGACAGTTTCAGTCCAAATTGTCTGACTCTCTCAAATACCCTACGTAGATGCTCTACGTGTTCCGCCTCGTTTTTACTAAATACCAACAGGTCGTCCATGTAAATTTGGCACATCCCTTCGTCAATTCCCCTTAGGAACTCGTCCATTAGCAGCTGGAATGTTATAGGGGCATTCTTGAGACCAAACGGCATTCTCGTAAATTCGTAATGCCCCCTCTCGAACGTGAATGCTGTCTTCAACTGATCTTCCAGAAGCATCCTAATCTGATGATATCCCGCTTTCAAGTCAAGAGTACTGAATACCGTTGCCCCGCTTAACCGATCTAAAATGTCCTCAAACTTCGGGATTGGGTATTTTTCATCCACAGTATTCTCATTAAGTTTGCGGTAATCGATTACCACCGGTATTTCTCCTTATCCTCTCCAGGCGCGCTTTTCTTCCTAACTGCCCATAGCGGGCTATTATATGGCGACGTGCTATCGACAATTATCCCCTGCTCCTTTAGACTCTCCAACTCTTCCCTAATGTATTGGCGAAAGGCCTGCGGATACCTCCTTTCTTTCACGTAGCTCACCTTTTCGTGCTTCAGCGGGATCTCGTGCACCGTTTTGCCCGTCACCCCCAACGTATCTCCCTCCTTGAAGAAGATGTTTTCGAATTCCCTTCTCACGACTACTCTCCAATCCTCCGCCCGACTTATAGCTCCCACACGTGCTCTCCGGTCCTCATGCCCCTCTATTGCCATCGTACTCGTATACCTGATTCTCCCCATCCTTATTTTCCACTCCTCCCTTCTATATGCGATTCGCACGCCCACCTTCCCCAACATGTCACATCCTATAATTACCTGGTATTCCCGCCGCATTTCTCCCACTACATGCACCGTAAGTTTACCTCTCTTGGCTGCCCAGCTCCTCAAACCTATCTCCACTTCCCCTTCTACTCCACACTGGCCACCCAGGGTGATTAGCTTACAATTACATACCTTGACTTGGAGTGTCCTATCTCCATCGTACAGCTTCTCCAACACTCCACGCGTCATGATGGTATTGGAACTCCCGGTGTCTACCAGACATCGCACTCCTCCCACCTATATTATAGGTAACCAGCAGCTTTTACCTCTGATGTTATAACTTACTAGCGTGCGGTCACCCCTCGCCTGACACTCTCCTCAGATCCTCTCCACGGTTTGCCGGCGTCCACTCCTTCCGCTGCTTCTTCCTCGACTCCTCTCGTTCTCCCGGCCTACTGGGTCCTCTATCTCTTCTTCTGTCTCCGTGGCCATGGATTCCTCCGACGAGTCTCTTGATGACTCACTCCTCCTTGCTTGTATCTTTCTTCTCCTCAATTCCTGGGCATTTACCTCCATCGGCTCAACCCTTTGTGAGCCTCTTCTGGAATATATGTACGGACATTGCCTCGCGATGTGTCCCTCAGTCCCGCACTCAAAACATTTCGTGCGGGGACACTGTGCCACCAGGTGTCCGCTCTTTCCACAACCGTGGCATTTCCTGTCCTCTCTCCGTTGGCTACCTCTTGCTCTACCTTGTCCTAGTCTTCGATCAGCTCCGGTGGTCTTTTCTCTCCCGTTGTATGCGGGCTCTCTCCTTCTCCAGGTCGTTGGTGAACTTCTAGGTCTCCTATAGATCATTCTGTTCCATCCTGGTTCCTCCACCTCTAACCGGGCTTCTTCATCTCGAGCACTGGAATCTACTATTTGTTGGGCGCATTCAATAAACGAACGTTCCCGGGGTAAGCCATCTTTCTTCCCAGTTTCTTTCGCCAGTTGGACCTTTAGTATGGTGGACAAGAAGGCCATCTTCGCTTCTACCTCCGGAACGCCAGCTGTCTCCTGCATCTTCTCGGTGATCCGGTTGTAGTGAGCTACGAGTGTTGCCGCATACTGTCCGTTGGACTGCCGTGAAGACTTCACCTCGCGGAACATCAGATAGATGTCTTCCATCTGCCACCGCCGTAGGCTTTCTTCAGTCTCTCCTTGACCGTTTCCCACGGCGTCTCTTCATCTGCCTGGATGTGGTTCAGGATACTCCGTTTTACCCTGCATACAAGAGCCGCCTTAAGGGCCTCCGCATCCCCAGCGTTGACGAGGTTCTCATCGATCTTTGCGTTTATTCTTGGCACGAGTCGATCCCCACCCTTTAAAAAAAGATTTAGCTCACCTATTTCTCCAGTGAAGCGCTCGAGATCGGATATAGCCTCTCTAAGGTCCTGTGAAGTGGCTACTCTGATTTTCATCCATTCTATCGCATTCGCATGCGCCGCGGCAAAGGTTCCCTGCGGTAACGGAGGGATCTCTGGCACATTCATTGGAGCCGGCTGCCTTAAGTCAAATTCAGGCATCCTCGTAACGGTTCTCCTCTAGTTTAAAAAAAAGTACCTCTGCACTCTCACCGTCCCGGGTTTCGGCACCAGTTAAACGTAGCGGACTTAAAACACTTAAAAAAAGTAAAGGTTCAACAAATAAAACGCATGAAGTCGGAATCAAGAGTGCTTTATTGCTCCTTATAATCCTCTATATATACATTCTGAGTTGTTTACATAAATGCTTTTGGTATTAACGCTAATACTGTCCCACTCCGTACCTTAACTTATGTATATATATATATTTACAACTTTTCCTTAATCGACCTTTGAGTATTAAATTTAAACTTAACTATTTAATTGGGAATAAGGTCATTTAATTATTATTTAATAAACTATTGAATGTTCATTTCTTCTGTTTATTGACGTTTCGATCCCGGTATTTTCTTTTTATTAGTCAACCATGGGATCCTCTTCAAAGCTATAATTTAAAAAAATTGAGCTTCGATCAGGCCAGGGACACACCGACAGTCTCAGCACCGTCCCCTAGCACATATATTAAGCTACTGGTATATAAAGAGTAGTTTTTTCTGTTGACATTACAAACCATGTAGATCTTTTGCCACCTTAACAAGTCTGCTTCATCTCTGCCTGTCTTGGGCTATTTCTTTCCATTTATCTGCACGCAGCTCTATTGCATCTTTGTTGATTCTATCTATCGATCTGCGTTTTGGCCTTTGACGTGGTCATTTGCCTTCTATTGAGACATTCTTTGTTACGTAGAATCTTCCGACTGGATTGCTAGGAGCTACATGGCCCGTTATCTTTATCTCTGTGCCTTCATATCATAGGATATTGATTGACCAGTTTCTGTAAGCAGTTCTTCATCGGTCTTTCCACTGTTTGTACTCTGATCCCTGATCGCTCTAGTTATTCTATGGAGGATTTTTCTCATTTCTATTTATGAATGTATATTTTAATTATTTATTTGATTACAATAAATAATTAAGCTCTACAAAATATTTTTATTCCGACAACATTGATAGTGAAGGCCACTATTTTTATTTATATTTCATTGAGGGTATTTTTATTTGTTTAAACATTCATTGGTTTATACACCAATTTTAATTTTTATATTGATTTAATCTATAAAAGTAAATATTCATCATCATAATCTCTCCTCTAATCTCCTCATTCATTGTTACGTAGAAGCTTCCAGATGGATTGCTAGGAGCTGGACATGGATCATGCCCCATCCATCTTAACCTCCCCTACCTGCATATCATGAGACATTCATTGACCAGTTTCTGTATACAGTTATTTATTGGTCTTTCTTCTCCATATGTTAGTACTCTATATATAGTATATATATAGAGTATATATATAAGTTAAACGTGGTGAACTTTAACAATAAAAAAAAGGAAAAGGTTTGAGATAAAACACTCACGGCTTCTGAATCAATACTTATTTATTCATCAAATAATTCTTCTTATACACATTTGGCATGTTGTTTACATTCCAGGATGGCATTAAGACTGATATCGTCAGTCTCCGGTCTTTATCTTATATATATATATATATATATATATATATATAGAATAGAATAGAATAGAAAAAAAAACTTTATTCTGGGACTAAGTCCCTTCAGAATAACAAAAATGTACAAAATAATAGAATATTACTGGCCTGAACGTTGAAACAATAAATAAAATTGATAAGATAAAATAAAAAGTTAAGAAAACCTTAGGTGCACAAGCTATATACAAACCGGTAAAACTATGTACAGAGCATTTAAAATTACGAACAAAACAATTAAAACTATGAACGAATCACTTGAACTATGAACAAAATTATATTTAAGGGTTGAACAACATAAACATACACTTTGAGAAATGAAGAACGAAAAAGAGATACAATGAGTTCATTTCATAAAAAAAAAAAAAAAACTTTACTTGAATATATATATAAAAATAAACAGTTACTTATAATTGAATAAAAAAAAATATAAAAAAAATGTATGTATTGAAATTCCTACGTCGATAGTAGGAAATGCATGTACTATCTCTTACCAAGTGTTATGATTATATGATTGCTACACAATACATATATAATATCAATAGTTAGCTGGTATCAGACTGTTTTTGGAACAGGAATTGGAATAGGAGGTTTTTGAATGTATACAGGGAAGGGGCATGTCGAATTTTGATCGGGAGGGAATTCCAAAAGTTGACAGAGCGGGCTATAAAGGAATTTTGGAATGAGGCAGATCTATGAGAAGGGATGTATAGGTCAGAGGGTCGGGATCTTGTAGTGAGTGAATGGATTGAGGACTTAAATTGGAGAAGGTTGTAGGCATAAGAAGGACGATGATCGGTAATGATTTGATAAAGGAAAGTGCCAAGGAAATATTGTCTTCTTAAGGAGGGGAAGAGCCACCCTAACTCAGTGTAGTGGTGGGAGACACGGGAGCGTCTCGGGGTTCCAATTACAAATCTTACGAAGCAATTCATAAGTCTTTTGAGTCTATCACGCAGTTCCACCGAGAGGCCATCGTACACCACACAGCTGTAGTCAAAGTGGGGAAAGATGAGAGAGGAAACTATGAGTCTACGGGTATTTTGGGGTAGAAGATGGCGGAAGTGATGGAATAGTTTGAGGGTAGAAATTGCACGGCGGGATATATGAGAGATATGGTGATTCCAGGAAAGGGTTTGATCTATGAGAAAGCCTAAATTTTTAACAAAGGGATAGAAGGTGATGGGGTGGTTGTTTAGATAGAGTGAGGGAAAGTTGGTGTGGGATCTAAGAAGGGGCTTGGAACCAATGAGAATGGCCTGAGTTTTGGCAGCATTTAGCCTTAATCCATTTAAGTTGGCCCAGGCACTAATTCGATCTAAATCTTCTTGAATTTTGGCAAATGCCACCAATAACTCAGCGGGAGAAAAGGATAAATAGATTTGAGAATCGTCGGCATAAAGGTGGTGGGAACAATGGATAATTGAATCATTTAGGTCATTAATATAAGAACTGAAAAGAAGAGGAGACATGCTTGAACCCTGTGCAACTCCTGAGGATAAAGGAAGGTAGGCAGATAGAGGTTGATTAGGTATGGAAACTGCTTGGGTTCGTTGTGAGAGGAAAGACTGGAACCAAGAGATGGAACTATTGGAGAAGGATAATGATTTTAGTTTGTTGAAAAGGATGGAATGGATAATGGAATCGAAAGCTTTGGAGAAATCAAGCAGTATAAGTATGGTTAGTTTTTTGTCATCTATTGCAGTCTGGATATCACTAGTAATTTTAATCAGAGCAGATTGTGTAGAGTAGCCAGGACGGAAGCCAGATTGGAGAGGATCGAGTTGGTTGGATTGTTCAAGGTAGTTGGAAACTTGGGATTGCACTAACTTTTCTAGGGGTTTAGAAAGATTGGAAAGGATTGATATTGGGCGGAAATCTTCGGGAGAGGATGGATTAGGCTTTTTGTTTAAAGGAAGGACAATGGCTTTTTTCCAAGAGGTCGGGAATATTGAATTCTGCAGGGAGAAATTGTAGATGAAAAGGAGTGCTGGGAGGATTTCAGGGAGACATAATTTTATTAGTTTGATAGGAATGCCATCTGGGCCTACGGAATTGGAACGGGATTTCATTATAACGGTAATAAGGTCTGTGGGAGAAATGTCGGAAAAATAAAAATTATTGTCGTTAAAAGGTACCTCTGGAGAAAAGCCGGAAGGGGATGGTAAAGAAGAGGTGGAAACCGATATAAAGTGGGAGTTTAGGTCATCAGGTGATATTGGGAAAACTGAGGAAGGGGATCTAGAAGGTTCACAGAGGGAAAGCTTACGAAGTAGAAGCCATTTTGATTTGATATCAGGAGCTGAGGAAAGGGCTTCGTGAAAGTAGTTCGCTTTCGCTTGTCGGATCCTTGTCTGTGTCGTGTTACGAAGCACTCTGAATATTTGATAATCATCTGCAAGCCTAGTCCGTCTGAAGCGTCTGCGTGCAGCGTCGCGTCTCTTCTGCAGATCCTTAATTTCCTGACACATCCAAGGAGCAGGACGATGACGGAAAGTGGAGGTTTTCAGAGGAGCGTGGGTATTGAGTATATTGAGAAGATTGGTGGTGAGAATATCAACCATGGTGTCGATAGAGGAGCAATGATATATTCCATTCAAATCCAATGTTACTAGATCAGGTAATATTTTTTCTCGAGTAAGGGTATCCAGTTGGCGGAAAGTGATAGTTCGAGGATGGATTGGAGGAGTGCGGATATTATACGTTATTTGTATCAGATCATGAGATGAAAGAAAGGATACTGGCAATTGAGAGGCGGAGAGGAGGTTTTGTGCTGAGTCGATGATGTAGTAGTCTAGCCAAGTGTCAGATCTGGTGGTGTGGTGGGTGGAGGAAAAAGGAACGATGAATAGGTGAAGTGAGAAAAACAGATTTTCTAAATAGGATTTGTCATTGGAGTTTGAGAGGAAATTGGTATTGAGGTCACCGGAGATAATTATTCTGGGATAGAGGGGAACGAAGTTGAATAGAGTTGATTCGAAGGACGGGTCAAATGGCACGAGAGGAGGGCGATATACCACGGCGTAAAGGATAGGAGAAATATTACTGAGAATTTCTACTAAGAGGTATTCTACATGAGGATGATCGGAAGATGGGGAGCAATCGAGGATTCGGGTCTTTAGGCTATTGTGGACAAACATGGCTACTCCACCGCCAGTCCGGTTTACCCGGTCATGACGGAGCAGGATGTAATCAGGCAAGGAGACTGAAGATGATGGAATATAAGGTTTGAGCCAGGTTTCGGATATTGCTATGATATGATAAAAGTTTTGGGTAAAGTATTGCAGGAATTCGTCATAATGGGCAGAAAGTGATTGAGAGTTAACTTGACATGTGATTAGGGAACTAGACATACAGTGGATTTGGAGAGAAACAGTCAGTGTTTGGTAGCGAGAAGACAAAACGAGTAGAAAGTACAGAAAAGCGATTATCGTACATGAAACTAAGTGAAGAAAAAGTAATATTAACATTAAAAATAAATAAAGAGAATGTACTTGAAAATAAATAGATTGATGAGTGACGGTGTAGAGATAGCACTAAGAGAAGAAGTAAGACTATTTTAATGAGGCTAAGGGGTTGACGGCTTCTAGGTAGTCAGTCAAATACATCTAGATCCGAGGCCTGTTCTATCAGGATGACTCTATGTCCGTCCTCTTTTCGACACCGCACCTTTCCTGAAGCAAACCACGTATATTTGATTTTTCCCGCCGCTCTCTTCTGCCGGGCTAGCCAATAGAGGTGTCTGTTTGTGCGAGTCATCTCTTCACCCAGATAAATTCGGTGGCAGTCATTTTCCTGCCAACCGATATCCCGCGTGGAGAAATCCCTCTTCACTTTCCTTTTCGTAATTAGATCATCTCTAATTGATTGCCTGACAAAGCGTGCGATAACAGGCGGTGGTCGCGAGTCATCTTTTCGGCTTCTGCGGCGATGTACGTTGTCCAGGTCCTCCACACTAAGCCTGATCCCCAAGCTTGCTCCTATACTGGTCACCAAAGCAGCGGGCGTTTCGCCCGGTCGCTCCGGTATACCGCGGATCTCCAGTGATCTACTCAATAGTCCTTGCTCTGCGTTATTCAAGCGAACCTCTAATTCGCCCACTCGGGATTTGAGTGCTTTGTTTTCTAATAGTATCTCCTCAAACTTTTTAGCTTGACCTTCCAGATGTTTTTCAATCTTCGTCAGTCTTTCGTTTAGTTCAAAACTGAGCTCTCCGTATTTATCTAGTGCTGTTTTCATGTTTTTTATATCTTCGTTCACGGTAGCGTCTAAACGATTTACTGCCGCAAGTATTTCTGAGGGGGACGGCTCGGTATTTTGTTTTTTCACCTGTTCGCAGTTAGAGCAAACCCATGTTTTTATATTTTAATGCTTCGGTGTCTTTATCATTAAGGTTGACGCACCTACCATGAAAAATTATTTTACACTTAACGCAGTGTATATTGTTCTTATCTTCGCGTGCGTTAGAGTTGTTGCAAATATTACACTGCACCATTTTTTAAATTTATTAATGAGAATTACTTCGCAATTAAAATATAAATAAATACCAGGACTGTTGACGGTAGTAAACAACGTCTAATGCTGGTCTAATGCTGTTAGGATTAGTAGACGCCTGCCAGCTCGTTGCTCCCAGAACTCTATCAATCTCGCTGCGTTTTCTTTACTCCGATTATTGTGAAGATCCGACACTTAATAGCGTGATTAATAATAGTGTTTTAAAAAAGAGAAGAAAAAAAAAACTGAACTTAACTGAACTGAAAATTAAATTAAAGTAAACTGAGTCTATTATATGAACGAATTACACCGATGTACACACCAGGGCGTCTCAGGCCAGACTGGTTACATTACATATATATACAACAAAAATAGCTTAGAAAAAATTGAACTTTTAACTTAATTAGTTTCAATTGGAATGAAAATAAGGATGATGTTATCGACATATTATAATATAATTATAATATGATAATATTATAATATAATATAATAATATTATAATTTCACTGCCAAAAAAGCCTTTTGACTTTATAAAAACAAACAATTATTGGAATTTTGGTAAACATATTTACATCACAAGAAATTATTTAACAACTTCAATAAAATCTCAATTAAAATAAGTAGCTAACAGGTAAATATCAATGTAAATATTTTTTATAATAATAATGCTTTATTTATTCTGGGACGAGTCCCTTTAGAATAATACAGAGAGACAAAAATGTGGGCTAAGGAGCCTCAGAGATACATAAACAAAAATATAGTTTGATTAAATAGTAAAAAAAAAATAAATAAAAAAATATTTAGAGAAATTATAAGTTACTTTCTAATTTACATCAGTTAAAAATAAAAAATGAAAAATTGAAAATAAACATGAAGTAAAAATAATAAAGAACGATCTAATAATTTATATACATATTTACAGTAGTAACTATTTATAATTTTATGATGAGGACTGGATGGATAAGAAATGATTAAACAGTTGGGATTTAAAGGTAGGAAGGGATGGAGTTCCATAGGGAAGAGGATCGAATAATAAATGATTTATCGAAAGCAGCGGTTCGGTGGGCCATTATATATAGATCTGAGGAACGGGAACGGGTATTGCGGGATTGGACAGAGGATTTAAATTGAAGGAGCTCGGCGATGTATGAAGGACAGCGGGAATGAATTACTTGGAAGAGGAAGGATGCCAGGAAATACTTACGGCGGTTGGAAGGATAAAGCCACTTCAACTCTTCATAGAAACAGAAAACAGGGGCGTCTCTTGGGATCCCGAAGATGAATCGTACAAAGCAATTTATCAAACGTTTTAGTTTCGCCTCGAGATCTCCAGAGACGCCTCCATATACCGTGCAGCAATAGTCGAAATGAGGAAATATTAAAGAGGTGACCAGGAGTCTACGGATTTCAAAAGGAAAAAGGTGTCGCAGGCTATTTAAGTGTTTTAGGGTGGAAAAGGTACATCGGGAGATATTGGACACATGGTTTTTCCAGGAAAAGGTTTGATCGAAGATTATTCCAAGGTTTTTGATGGTGGGATAAAATTTAATGGGATTATCATGTAAAAAGAGGGTTGGAAAGTTTGGAACAGTTTTGAGGAAGTGATTGGAGCCTATTAGGATTGCCTTGGTCTTTTCCGCATTCAACTTCAACTTGTTAACTCCTGCCGTCATTTATTCTATTTAAATCTTCTTGAAGCTTTTTTGTGGCGGCTAATAGGTTGGAAGGAGGGAAGGAAAGGTATATTTGGAAATCGTCTGGGTAGATGTGGTATTGGGAGTGATGGATCTGGTTGGGAAGGTCATTAATGTAAATAGCAAACAGAGTAGGAGACAAGGAGGAACCCTGAGGTACACCACAGGAGAGGGGAAGTGTCTTTGAAGGAGGTTGATCTGGGACGACTACATACTGGGATCGATCGGAAAGGAAGGATTTGAACCAACGTAGGACACTGTTGGATAGAGGAAGATTTTGAAATTTGGTAAGAAGGATGCTATGGTCAACTGTATCAAACGCTTTGGAAAAATCTAGAAGGATGGGGATAGTAAGGTTTTGATGTTCAATGGAGTTTTGGAGATCATGGGTTATTTTAAGGAGGGCAGATTGCGTTGAATAGCCGGGTCGGAAGCCAGATTGGAATGGATTGATGAAGGAACGTTCTTCTAGGAAGTTGGAAAGTTGATTTTGGACAAGGCGTTCCAGTGGTTTTGAGAGGTTGGAAAGAAGAGAAATAGGACGGAAGTCGTTCTGTGAGGAAGGGTTAGATGTTTTACTCAATGGTCGGACGAGTGCAGTTTTCCAGGAAGAGGGAAATGTGGAATTTTGCAATGAGAAGTTGTAAATATGATAAAGTACTGGAATAAGGGTAGGAAGGCTGGATTTTATTAGTTTTACTGGAATATTGTCAGGACCATAATCATTGGTGTGGGATTTGAGGATAGTGGAAAGTACTTCGTCGTAGGACACACGGGAAAAAAAAGTTTTCAGGATTGAAATTATGGTGTTCAATATCATGAGTAGGAGAAGGATTAGAAGCAAAAGATAAAAAATGGCCATTAAGATCATCTGGAGTCACAGGGAGGGAAATGAGGTTATTGGAATCTGGTAGGGATAGATAACGAAGTATTTTCCATTTTGATTTGGAATTGGGAGCATTGGAAAGGCCATTATGAAAGTAGTTGGATTTAGCAAGTCGGATTGTGGATTGGGATGCATTACGGAGTTGTTTAAAAGCGCATAATCAGCAGGTAAGCGGGTTTGACGGTATTTGCGCCTTGCTGCATTCCTTCTCTTTATCATTCCCTTTATTTCAGGAGTCAGCCAAGGAGCAGTAGGACGACGTAAGATTCTGGTTTTCAGAGGAGCATGGATGTCTAATATGGATTGTAGGTTTGAGGTAAGGGTGGATATCATAGGGTCAATGGAGGTATAGGGAAATATGGTATCCCATTGGGCAGAATCCAGGTCAGGTTGAAGGGATTCATATGAAAGGAGGTTTAGATTGCGATATGATACTATTTTGGGAGTAAATGATTTCACGGGTAGGTCGTATGAGATTTGGATCAGGTCGTGTGATGATAGAAAGGGTAGAGGGTGTTGAGAGGAGGAAAGGATTTTAAGCGGTGAGTCAGAGATATGAAGGTCTAACCAGGTGTCAGAGAACTGAGTGTGATGAGTGGGAAAATAAGGGACAAGATAAAGTATGAGAGAAAATATTAGGTATTTGTCGGGAGATTATGAGAGCATATTTACATTAAAATCGCCGGAGATGATGATATTGGAGTAGGAGGAAACTAGGTTGACAAGGGAGGATTCAAAGAGTTGGTCAAATAGAACACGAGGAGGGCGGTAGACAACAACATACAATAGAGAGGAAATAGAAGTAATTTCAACAAATAAATATTCAACGTGAGGGAGGTCATGAAAAGGAGACTGTAAGAGGATTTTGGCCTTGAGACTATTATGTATATATAGTCCGACACCACCTTCCGTGCGATCAGGTCTGTCATGACGTAGGAAAGAGTAATTGGGGAGGAAGGAATAAAAGGTTTCAGCCAGGTTTCAGATACTGCTATTGTGTGGTAAAAATTATCGAGGAAATATTTTTGGAATTCATCAAAGTGGGCATTAAGGGATTGTGCATTGACGTGACAGGAATTTAGGATATTAGTCATAACTGAGATGTTGAGAAGGAGAGTTGCGGGGGAAAGGATCGAGGAAGGAGAGTAGGATATAACAGTTTTTTAATAAAATATTCATTTTTGCAACAGAAAAGAAAATATAAGCATAAAATAAACTTTGAAAAGAAAGAGTTAAAATCATATAGATTCGAATAGAAATAAATATAAAGAATTAACTTATGATGTGAAAAAATATAAAGATGGGTTTGGTTACAATAAATTATAAAGAAAAAACAATCAGTCAAATGAAATTCCAGCTCTTTAAAACGACAATGAAGAAGGTAACTTACAAAAATTAAAATTAAAATATTTTTTATAGGAAAGACTAAAATTGATACAAATTTTGGGAGGCTTACATACAAAATTCATATAAAAACGTCCAAGTCGCTTGCTTTCCCTATAACTACCGCCGGACATCCATCTGACTGTCTGCATCTAATTTTGCCACCACTGAACCACACGTATTTTATCTTTGCCGTCATCTTTTTTTGTCTGGCTAACCAGTATAGATGTTTATTGGCGGGGGTCATTGCTTCGCTCACGTAAACCCGGTGCGAATCGTTGTCTCCCCAGCCCAGGTGGCGTGTAGAGAAGTCTCTTTTCGTTCTTCTCTGCTGCAGCAGTTCATCTCTTGTAGTTTGCCTAACGAAGCGAGCAATAATAGGGCCTGGAGTCCCTTCCTGCTTTGGTTTGAGCCTCACTGCGTGATCCAGATCGTCTGGACTTAACTTGATGCCCAGACCCGCTCCGACGCTAAGGATGGTCACAGTCTCACCCGGCTTTTCCGGAATTCCTCGGATTTCGGCTGTATTTTTTAACTGATATTGCTCAGTATAATTTAACCGAATTTCAAGCTCCGATATTTTTTTTCTTTAAGGTGGTGTTTTCGATAGACAATTTTTCGACGTGTTTTTTCTGTTCTTCCAGCAGGGTTTCTATCTTTAACAGCTATTTCATACTTTCAAAAGACAGTTCCGACTGTTTGTTGAGGCAGTCTTTTATTTCCTTTAACTCGTCGATGTCCTGAAGCTTGGTCTTCATCTGCTTAACTTCCTCGGTCAGGGCCTTCAATAGGTCAATCATAGTAGGCTCAGAGGCGCAATCGGGGCATATCCATTTTTTGTTAATTTCTTTTAGGCCTTCCGAGTCACTATCAATTTTGATGCATTTAGCATGATATATATTTGTATATACTGTACAGGTTTATTTATTATTCTCCTCTCGTGCCACCAATTTACTGCATGCTTTACAATTAACCATTTTATTGAGATTATTATTTCTTTAAAATAGCGCTATTTAAATAAGAAGAGTTAAATAAAAACAATAAGCAAAAAAACAACAACACACCTGTTTGTTTGGGTGGCGGCTGCCGGGATTAAGGTTAAGCTTGATAAGCTGCCCCACTACTCTCACTCAGCTGCTTTTATAACGGGCACTTTATTACTATTTTTATTAATATAAACGAAGGTAAAACACTACTGTTAACTCTATGGAATTTTCTGAATGCTATATTAAATAAATGTGGAGATTTTTTAACCGGAATGTCTATGGATAACTATTAGATGAATATATAGAGAGACAGAAACGCACGCTTGAGGTCTTGATTGAACGAGAGATTCTCTAAGACTGAGAATAAATACAAACCTTTGTAAAAAAAAAATTATACATATCTTATACATTTTTTTTGTTTCATTTATTTATTTAGAAATATAACAGTCTGTAATGTGGACAATAATTATAGTGATATATGATATAACACATTCATACCATATATACAGAGAATATAAAATTAACAAAAGTAAAATAATAATCAAAAACTATGTACAATAAAAAAATAAAACAACCTAAAGATAAATAAATTACAAACATAAAAACACAGTCATACCTATGTACAATATATACAATCAGGCAGGGAACCCCAATCCAGGCTTCTTTCTCCAACTATAGAAGGAAAAACGAGACTTCAAGAGATCCCTGAACTACTCTCTCTCCGCTAAAGCCAGTGGAGTTTGAGCGAGAGCGCTTTAGCCACATACACTCATGTCTGGAGTAGAGAATCTGGCCATTGCCAGAACTCCAACATATATACTACAATAGATCTCTGGGCCACTGCCGCTTCAACCTTCGAGGAGGATTATAGGGATGAGTGGGACTAGATAGGGATTGTGCTAGGGGATTCAGATGATTTATAAGGTTCTGATGGAATTTGGAAAAATTTTCATGGATAAGGTCGAGGACAAATGGGATATTAAGGTCATGGTGTAGGGTTTTGTTGGTTACATAGAACGGAGCATCGAATATTGTTCGGAGGATTTTGGACTGAAAGGATTGGATGCGTTTGATGTTAGAAAATTTAGCTGTCCCCCAAAATTCAAGTCCGTAGGTCCAAATAGGTTTCAAGGTTGTCTTGTATATCAGTAATTTGTTGTTAATTGAAAGTTGAGATTTTCTATTCAGTAGTCTGTATAATTGGCCGTATCGTCTGTTAAGTTCTTGTCTTTTAAGTCTAGTATGTGGGTGCCATGTTAGTCGCCGGTCTAAGAGGAAGCCAAGATACCGGGCTGTGTCTGAAAAAGGAAGCTGGATGGACAGCTTAAAGTGGACTGATGGACAGGATCTGCGCCAGAGGGTGAAGGTAATGTATTTGCATTTGGATTTGTTTACTTTGATGCGCCATTTGTTGCACCAGTGCTCAATCAGAGAGAGGTGTCTTTGTAGATTTAAAGATGCTATTTCGGGATCTGAGTTGGATGATAGGATGGCGGTATCATCAGCAAATGTTGCCAGGAAGATATCGGGATAGACAGGGATATCGGCTGTCAAAAGGATATAAAGGACGGGGCCCAAGACGCTACCTTGAGGAATTACAGCGACATTTGAGAAGAAATATTCGTTGTCTGGTACTATTTGCGAGGCGTTTATATATATATATATATATAAATTTGGTACTTTTTGTCTAAGCGGCCGCTACTGACTGCTATCTGCCAATGTTTATAACCTGGACACTGATAACTCCCACATCTTCGTATTATTGTATTAAATTAATTCGTATTATTGAAAGTGTAAACAGATACAAAAACAAATGTAATAACAACAAAAATACTTTTATTTGACGACAAATATATTAATGAAATAATAAAAAAACACTTTAAGAAGATATGTACATATAAAACATCAAAATGAAATTAAAAAAAAAACAAATTTAAAAGAACATATTTACATAGAAAAGAAAAAATATCAACACTATAAACAACGTATATACAAATTATTTTAAGTTAATTATTCACTTCCTTTTGTCTTCTTTATTTTGAAAGGCAAAATTGTTTATGCTACTTAAAATAGCGAGGAACGGGTCCTCTTCTCTGTGAACCCGCCGCCACAAAAATTCCCACAAATATGAATCGAGGTATTGTCTGGCAGTTCCTTTATGTACTTTATTTCTCCACTTAGCTGAGCCCCACAATCGTTCTATGTGTTGAGTATGAACCCCAGTTGATGGATCGACAAAATTATACCGGTGATTCACTTGGAAATGGTCATAGTTCACACAATTTCAGTCGGCAAGTACCCTAACATTTTGAAAATACTGAATTGCCTGTTCTTCTGATGACGGCAAATCCCATATTCTAAGAAGATACATAATATGACGAAAATAAACGAAAAAAAAAATGAAAAATAAACACCAAGGGGTCACAAACTAAAAAAAAAATGTAAAATAAACACAAACGGGCCAAAAACTAAAAATAAACACAAACGGGCCAAAAGTAAACAATTTAATAAGTGAACGTAATAAGGGAATAACTGAAAACTAAACAATGCAATAACTCAAAAGTTTGGCGGGATAAGAAGAGAGAGGTTATGTGACATGATGACATGACGTTAGATAAGATATATAAGAAGTGAGGTTTCAAAACGGCCGCTTAGACAAAAAGTACCATAAATTTATTTATTGAGCAATTTTACAAATGCCTTTTGGCATATTTTGTAAATGTGATGTTCGTTAGCGAACCTCCTCTCCGGGATTAGCGTGAATACGTGATTGGAGAAGCCTCCCAGACGCAGCAGATCTCTGCTCCAGAGGTGCTTGAGTCTCCTTGGTGGATTCTGTGGTAGTGTGTCTGTTAGTAATGTTTGTACAAGTGGATTAGGATGTCCACCTAAGGAGTCATGGAAACTTTTATAATATTTTTTAATTACATCAGTCACTTATGATATTTGTAGGTCTTTATGAAGTGATTTATTGGTTATGTAGAAGGGACAAATGAGTGATATACCGGAGAAATTTAGATTGGAAAATTTGAATAGTCTGTAAGTGTGTTTTTTTGCATGAACCCCACACCTGAGAGGCGTTTATAGAGATGACACTGATTGTTGATGCGTGATTTAAGGTGAGGATAGGAAGACTTCAAGGAGGAGAAGGATATATAAGGTTGTACATTAAGTGCTTGAAGAGCTGTAGACGAAGAAAAAGAAGTGGCGCGAGAGATGGTGATGGCCGGGGATGAAGAAGCCAGAGAGAGGCCAAGAGAGCGTGGCAAAGAAGTTGCTGCTGGAAACTGATGAGGTCTAGAGCGATTTTGAGATCTGGTTCGGTGGTGAGCAGTAAGGAGGTTGTTATCTGTTTGTTGGCCCCGTGTATGTAGATTCATAATTGTGGGTTGATGGTTCACTGTAGTGAATAATTGAACAGGTTGGGGTGATCAGTCAAAATAAAAAATTGTATTTATTTTTGCATTCGCCGAAGTTTCGGCCTTCATCAGGGCTGAGAAAAGTTTTTCTACCTAAATTTTTAGTCTATACCTTTCACATTTTATAATTTTAATTCTTTATTATTCAATGTTTATAGTTTCTTATACTTATTGTAATCTGGTTCTTTTTGAAGGCCTGAATTTCGGGCTGAAACCTCGGCGAATGTAAAAATAAATACAATTATTTATTTTTACCTTTTTATTTTGACTGATCACCCCAACCATCCTTCTCTTCAATTATTCACTACAGTCAACCATCAACCCACAACTTTAATTAAAAGTTTCGCATAGAAAGCAATGGCTTTCAACTGACTGACCGAAGTTGTGTGTTCAGATGAGGTTAATCCAGAATTTAAAATGGTTACTAGCTTTAAGTCCTTCCGTTAAATGAAATGGTTGGTAGCTCCTAGTCTATTTGTATGTTGCAAGATAAGTCTGCTCGATAGGTGGGAGGGGAATCCATAATAAAAGTGATTCACTGAGATCATTCTTCTCTGGGTCTCAGCTGATATTCTATTGCATATTGCACGTCACTTGTGCTGCAAGATATGTAAATTCCGACACAATTCAACATGCAATTCAAATGCAACTTTGATACCGGGATGTACCTAGTTCTGCCATAAATACTGTTACAAAAGTTAAACTTTGTTTACATCCTTGGCTATTATTTAGATTATCCTTACCTCTATCAGGTTATTTTCTTTACATGTCAGGATAACAATCCCAATTAGTTTGTATTTTTCTTTCGCTCAGTTAACATGGAATGGGGTGATTAAGGAAACTGAATAGCTGTGATCGCCTTACACAAAGTTGGAAAATGTAGTTCAGAGATTTCCAACACTTTGAAACCTCTGGGTATCAGCTGTATGTTCGTGTACCCCACTATAAATAGATATAATGAGACCCTATTTGTATGTAACAGACCTCGACCTTGTATGGGGCCGTCCCCGCACTGTGAGAATGGCAAATGTAGTGAGAGCAGTGGCTGCTCGAATCACAAGAAATCCCATTCGAAAACAACAAATCATGTCTTGGGAAATGGGAATCTCTGTCAGATCAATATCTCTCATAATAAAAAGTGACCTTAGGATGGGCGCATTTCGACGAATGACAGAACAAAGGCTAATTAACCACTTCCCTAAAAAAAATAGAGTGGATAGATGCAAAGTACACCAATGGTCTTCATCGAAAGATTTCGTTTAGCGATAAAAAACTTTTATAATTGAAGACAAATTTAATCGCCAAATTGATTGTGTATATGCACACAGCTCTAAATAAGCCCAGGAATAACACATTAGAAGAGTGAAGAGAGGTCATCACCCTTCCTCAGTGATGATTTTGTGAAGAGTGTGCTTTGCACCACAAAGCTCCATTTTTGTGAAAAAGGTGTTAAAGCAGCCACTAAAAACTATCAGGACAATATTTTGGAACCTGTTGTCAAGCCTCTAAATGATACTCTGTTTGCTGGAAGTCATTGGGTTTTCTATCAGGATTCCGCTCCAGCTCACAAAGCCAGGTCAACTCAGCAGTAGCTGCAAAACAACATTCCAGAGTTCATCTATGCCTCGGATTGGTCCTCACGAATCCCTGATCTCAACCCACTAGAGTATTGGCTTTGGTCCGAACTGGAGAGGATGGCATGACACAGAGCACACCCTAACTCGGAAAGCCTCAATCTCTGGTCCGAGCAGTTGAGCGCTTTCCTCAAGAAGTGCTGCGTGCTGCTATTGATGACTGTCCATGGAGATTGAATGCCTGAGTCAAGGTAAAAGGGGGACATTTTGAGTAATTTCTTTTTTGTTTAACTTTCTATAGATATACATTTTATTTTCTAATAGTTTTTGAAAAAAATTAATTTTTCTGTTGAAATCTGTATATGTTTCCTTGTAACAATGTTTATGACAAGGCTAGGTACCACAATAAACATAATTTCTAAATATACTTTTTATTTATAAAAAATAAAAATATTAAAAAAAGTAATTTTTCAATTATTCATCATCTTAAGTGGTATTAAAACTGTATTTTTTACTAAAATCTCTATTATAGAAATCGATTCCCATTTATATGTGACAAAATAAATGTTTCTAGTTATAATATTTATGTTTAAAATAACAAAACCTCCAGATTGCTTCAATAATTTTTATGAAAACAAATATTCGGATAAGGAACATTTAGTTTGTCACATATAAACACAGATCAATTCCTCTAATAGAGATCTGGGTGGAAAACACAGTTCCATAATCACTTCAAATGAAAAATCATTATTTTTACCATTTTTGGATTTTATATATAAACGGTTTATTAAGGCAATATTTTTATTATAATATATCCCAGGTGATGGAAAAACAAGAAATAAAACCTTTGCAATAATCTATTGTAGTCAGTTTTGCTGAAAACAAACGTATTATTATGTGACAGGATATAAAATCACATAATTTATTTATGCAACTTAAGATGAATCTCAGCTTTTTCCAAATAAACCTCGACTAAATTAATATGAACTTCAAGGTTATTAAACAAGGTTTTTCTAAAAGTGGGGTATTGGTAGTTGTTGGATTTACATCCAAAATTTTATTGTACAGTATTTTAAATTATCATTGTATAAACAACACGGGGGGACCCCCGGTCTCAACTTGCACTACCCCCTCTCTAAGACGGCCTTATCTGCGGCCAAAGGAGAGATGCTAGAGAGCGAAGCAGGCAAAAGGCCTGTTGACGGCCTATCTTCTGACCAGACCTCCAGAACCACAGCCCTTCGGCTATTTTCTGGACCCAGAACGGCGGAGAGAGAGAGAGAGAGTGAAGGCGCGAGACCGGCCCCCTCATCAAACTGTACGTAAACTTTTACACATATATTCACAAGTATTCCTCTCTAAAACATTTCTTTATTTTGTATCTCTCAAGAAAAGGGCTCCCGGTCATACGGCATGTACCGGGCACCCCAATATTGAACATATGGTGCCCCGGGTGAGGAAGGAATACTTGTGAATGAAAGTATTGTAAACATCCGCCCATCATCTAAATATCTTAATTGCTTAATGGTTCGGTTTAACTCTAAGTTCGTCTTGGTCATTTATTTTTTTATTTGAGTTAAATTAATTAAGTTTTTTTCTTCTCAATATTAGCAGCATTTACTAATGAAAATGTTTTATATGATTAACGTAATATTAAACGGCTTAGACAGCCAGTAGGTGACTCTTAATACCATTTCAAGTAACAGTCACTGCCGCCTAATTCCATTGAGAACAATATTTATGCTTACTTCCGCCGCTACTTCTAATTTTTCCTGTCGTACGTGTTTCAATTCTCCAGCATCCGAATAATTCATATCTCGCCACATAATTTGTGAATAGGTTATATTATCACATTGTTTCGGCTATCAGCTCGGATTTATTTAGCGATCTAGATTAAAAAATAAATAACTATAAAAAATTGTTTGTTTCACGTACGTATAAACAATTACATTGTAACTTTGTTTGTGTATATTTTGATTATATTTCATATTTATTGATTGTTAAGTGTACGCACGTTTTCATATTTTATTTCATATTGTTGATTTTATATATAGATTTATTACCTCATTTTTCATGCATGTTTTTATATTTATTAAATATTGTTGAATTTTTTATATATTTATTAGTTTTTCGCGCATGTTTAATTTCTTATTATTAAGGTATTTATATTTCATTAGTGTATACGCATAGTTGTTCTTTTTGTGATTGTTTTCATTTCATTGATTTTTATTTTATGCATAGCTATTCATATAATTATTTACGTTTCATCCTTCACATGTATATATATATATATATATATATATATATATATATATATATATATATATATATATATATACACAAATATTTATTTAATTATTGATCTTATTAGTTATATGCATAGATATTTATTTGTATCTCATTGGTTTATATGCATAAACATTTATTAAATTATTTATCTAGCATCAATTTAAATGCATGAGTATTTACTTGATTATTTGAATTTCATTATTTTATGTGCATGGATATTTATTTTAACGGATTATATTTAATTATCCGATGATTTATTGTATCTTGAATTTTCATCTAAATCTTGAGTTTTTTTTTGTTCTGAAATCTTTTTTGTAGAAATTTGAATCAGGCAAGTTTCGAAGTTTTAGTTTTGGATCTCTCACAATTTTACGACTTCGCTAGATAAACTTCGTGATTGTCTCCTCAAATTATAAATTCATTCGGAACCATGGGTGGCGGTAACGAACAGTTGAACGACTTATCTGGCCACGGTGACGCACTCGAGCGTAAGCTTCGCCATCTCAGGCGCGGTCTCAACAAATTATTTGTCCAGGCCGCGGATTTGAGCAGTGGGGACTTCTTCGAGTACGAAGTCATTTACGAGGAATCAAGGTTAATGTGGGAGAAATTTGAGAATATATGGGAGGATTTAGATGCGGTCTACGCGTCCCAGGGTGCTTCGGCCTATCCGCCCGACTGGGAAACAGGCTACGACGCCATTCAGGGAGAAGTACGGAAAATAGAGGCGGGATATCGGAGGTTAAGCTCGCATCGCGCCGCGGTTGATAACGCCAAGTCTGGCTCAACCCCTTCGCTTTATCCGCCTCAACTTCCGGTCATAGACGTGCCCGTTTTCAACGGTGATTTGTCGAATTGGACGCGCTTTCGCGACACCTACGTGTCCCTGATCCACGACAACACCCACTTAACGCCGATAAGTAAAATGCATTACTTGAAAAATGCGCTTATCGGCGAACCGGCGTCGCTTCTCTCGGCGTTTTCATTCGATTCCGGCTCATACCAGCTGGCCTGGGACGCTCTCATGCGAAAGTATGATAACCCACGAGTTCTCGCGTCACGTTGCCTCCAGAGGGTTTTAAATCATAGGGCCCCTACTTCTGGCAGCGAGTATTCCAAGCATGCCGCTTACCTCGCGACTGTGGGCGAAAGTATAGCGAGCTTCCGCGCGTTGGCTCTGGAAAACGAAGGAGAAGTCATTATGTCCACCTTAGCTCTCCGCGCGTTGGACCCAACCACCAGACGTCAATTTGAGCTCTCTCACGCGAACGGCGAGTTCCCTACCGCGGACGAAGTCATCGCTTTTGTGAGGCATCGCATGATGTCCTCAAAGATGGCCCGCGAAATTGAAGCGGTACCTTCCGACGCACCGCGCGTCTAGGAAGCGAACAGGAGTAACTTTGCTTACCGGCAAGGCGGATGTTCGTCCCACCACGTTTAAATACGCGACCTCGCCTAAACAGACTTCTTTGGACAGGAGTCTGAAGAGTGGATCCCGACGCCGACGATCACTGGAGGAGATTCCGCGGAGTAAATCCATCTCGCCCAATAGGGATCCGTGTCCTCACTGCAGAGGGAAGCATCATCTGGCGCGGTGTTTCAGATTTCTTGCGCTGTCAATCGAGGAACACTACAAATTCGTACAATCGTATAGTCTCTGTTATAACTGTCTCAGATCCGGCCATCGAGGTTCGGAATGCTTTTCCGCATTTACGTGCACTTTTTGTCACGAAAAGCACCATAGCTTGCTGCATGAAAAAAATCGTTCCGACCTGAACACTAAGGAAACTTCCGTGGGGGAGGGCGATTTCGTCGGTCACGCTCGAGGCGCCTCTGTTTCGTCTGACTCCTCTTCTGAGGCACTAATAGGCACGGCACAAGCGGTGCTGTCCGGGTCGAAGCGTGATGCCTCGGCGCGTCTTTTGCTGGACTCCGGAAGCCAGTATACGTTCATCACCGCTCAGCTCGCGGCTCGCATTGGCAGCCCGATGCATCCTTTCGACGGCAAGATTTTGGGTTTGGGTGACAGTCCTGTCGGGAAAATTATAGGTTATATTACGTGCAGGCTCGGCGCGATCTTCGATGACCGTACGAATTTCAAGGTGCGCGCTTTGGTGGTGGACCGGATTACTTCCGATATGCCAAAGCGCCCCTTACCCGCTGGGTTGGTTCGTGAACTGTCAACCCATGTTTTGGCAGACCCGTCCTTCGGAGTCCCGGGTCCTATCGACATGTTGGTAGGTGCCGATCTATATCCTCGACTTCTCACTGGTGCTCCCACCAAGGCCTCAGTGGATAATGATTTCTATCTGCTACCAACTCTCCTCGGAAACGTCGTCATGGGGAATATCTCGACTAAAGCTTCATCACGGGTCGTATCCCTGTTAACCTACTCTGAATCGCCAGTATCGGTACGGGTTGGAACATTTCGGAAGCCGGAGAAAATTGGTCCTGCGAGCCGTAGCTTCGTCGCGAGCTCCCATACGGATCACGTATATCGCCCTCGTACACGGCGTTTCAACCATAACAGGGGAAGGATGCGCGTGTCCGTTAGAGATAACGACGTTTCTGTATCTTGCCGCTAATTTCGATCCGTGAGGATTATCCACGCGAACCGCCGTAAAGTTTCTCGCTCACGCGATGGCGGACGGGTCTGGATATCAACCCGTAGTAGGCCCGCCGTAAAGTTTCTCGCTCACGCGATGGCGGACGGGTGTGGATATCAACCCGTAGTAGGCCGGCCGTAAAGTTTCTCGCTCACGCGATGGCGGACGGGCCAGGACATAGTTCCGTAGTAAGGTCTTGTTTCGTCCTTTCTATAATCGCTCCTGGTTTTTTTGGTCACTCAAAATCCGTTTTTAGCCGGAACCCGCGACTTGAACTCAAGCGTGACGCTTTTACGCCGGAGCGTCAACGGCCGACTCACAACATCCTCCGCGAACTCTCTTCCGATTGCACACATCGCCCTGGCGCAGGGAGTGTGAGTCGTAAGGGAGTAACCACTCGCATTAAGTAGGCTTAACGACATCATCATGTCTGCCACTTAGCTGGAGGCGACCTACGCACATTCGGCAACATCATATTCGGTATTAGCGCGATCGGCCGAATCTAGCGGGTTTTCGACCCCATTTTCGCGAATTTTTCAATTCCATTCGGTCTTGTTCGCCGCTTACCGAAACTCTCCTGCCGGAGAATTGATGCTTGCCAAAGGTCCATCCGTGCGTTTGGTTTACTTCGCGATCGCCGTTTTCGTTTCGTTTATACGTTCAGTCATTTTTACCGATTCCGATCCCACATTTCGCGGATTTTCGATCCCGTGTGGTCTGGCCCATCGGTCACCATAACTCTCCTCCCGGAGAATTGGTTCATGCCAAATTTTATTCACATCGGGTGAATTGTTTTTGTGGCTAAGTATCGGTGGGATTACTAGGTATACGTTTCCCCTCGCAATTGCGACTGCACGTTTCTAAATGTTCCTGGGTTCATCTTGGTGGGCGGCAGGGTTTTCCGCGGCGGCGAGTTTGTGAGCCGATTCATACCTTTCGTAGAATTGGCCATTGTTCAATATAATAACCATTGCCAATTTATTGATGTATTTATTCATTATTTATTCTATAGTATTTATTTATTTATTTATTCATGTAAATATTATTTATTTTACTTTGTAAATTTGGATGCTGGAGGCAATTTCGCGCTCTTGTTTACCGCCTCTCCCCACTTCGCTCTTGAATTTTTTTATCTTTGCTTATTATTGTTAAATCTGGCTGAGCCAAATTTAGGTGGGCGGTATGTTGGATTTACATCCAAAATTTTATTGTACAGTATTTTAAATTATCATTGTATAAACAACACGGGGGGACCCCCGGTCTCAACTTGCACTACCCCCTCTCTAAGACGGCCTTATCTGCGGCCAAAGGACAGATGCTAGCGAGCGAAGCAGGCAAAAGGACTGTTGACGGCCTATCTTCTGACCAGACTTCCAGAACTACAGCCCTTCGGCTATTTTCTGGACCCAGAACGGCGGAGAGAGAGAGAGTGAAGGCGCGAGACCGGCCTCCTCATCAAACTGTACGTAAACTTTTACACATATATTCACAAGTATTCCTCTCTAAAACATTTCTTTATTTTGTATCTCTCAAGAAAAGGGCTCCCGGTCATATGGCATGTACCGGGCCCCCCAATATTGAACAGTAGTATAATTGGAGGATGATTAAGAATAATTGTGAATAATTTCTGATTTTTTTTAAAAACAGAACTTTGCTCAGTTTAGCCCCTCACAAATCCTCTTTAAATGGTTTTAAAAATGACAAACTCCACTTTCCTTTGAAGTAAATTTTATCTAGTTAGCTGAGGAACAATTGTTAATTACTCAATTAATTTTTTTTTAGTTATTGCTATCAAAAACATGACATTTGAAAAATCTCGAATCATAAATTTCCTACTTGTCTGCCGTAAATCATAACAATGTTTGTATAAACTTTTTTGTAGCTCTTGAGGTCTGCTATCACTTCTATAAATATTTCCCTCTACTTACAGAACACCCTGTAAGGGGTATGACATGGGGTACTATTATACTTACATATACAGAGTGTCCCATAAGTATAGGAAACTATTTAAAAGGTTTATAAAAGACATCGAGACATATAAAAAAGTTCATATAAACAATTTCCCAATTTTCAGCAGTAAAGTAGGAAATTTATGATGTGTGTCTTTTTAATAGTCACGTTTTTTGTTTTGTTGAAGCGATAAAATTAAAAATATTTGATTAAAGTTATAAAACATTGCTGCATAGTAAACTAGACAAAATTTATTTTTAATGGAAGTAGAATTTGTCATTGTTAAAACTATTTAAAGAGGACTATTGAGCTGCTAAGTTCCATTTAAAAAAAGTCATAAATTATTTGTAATCGTTTTTATCATCCTTCAACTGTCTAACTACATTTACCAAACTTTTAGAACAACTTCCTCGTTTAATAAGCTTTAAGTTCATATTAATTGAGTTGAGATTTATTGGGGAAAAAAATTGATATTCACTTCAAGTTGTGTAAGGAAATAATGTCATTTTTTATCTAGTCACCTAAAAGTACACTGCAAAAATGACTATAAATAATTGTTGCAAAACTTTTATTTCTTGTTTTTCCATGATCAGGGATGTATTATAATAAACCAATTGCCAAAACAAACATTTTATTTGAAAAAAACAATTAATTTGGAAAATACTCATTTCATTTCATTTTAAAATATTTTTCTGGTAAATTGGTTATAAACTGTGTTTTTCTCCCAGATATATAACATAGGAATTTATGCCTATTTATAAGGAACAAACTAAATGTTTCTTACTAAAATTTACATTTAAAATAAAGAAACCTACTGATTGCTTCAATTATTTTCATGAAAACGTAAATATTAGGGCTAGAAACATTAAATTTTTCACTTATAAGTACACATCAATTCCTATGACGGAGATCTGGGAGAAAAAAACAATTTCATAACCACCGAAAAATATTTTAAAATCATCATTTTAATTTTTTTATATTTATAAGTAAAATGTGTTTTTAGGCAATTATGTTTATTACAATACATCACATTTCACAGAAAAACAAGAAATAAAAGCTTTGAAACAGATAATTGTAATCATTTTTGCCAAAAATATGGATACTTTAAGGTGACTGGATAGGAAATCACATCATTTCTTTACACAACTTTAGATGAATCTCAAAATTGGTTCTAATAAACCTCAACTCAATTAATATGGATTAAATTAAAGCTTATTGAATGAGGAAGTTTTTCTAAAAATTGGGTAAATGCAGAACAGTTAAAGAGTGATAAAAAAAAACAAAAAATAATTTATGACTTTTTTTTTATTGGAACTTAGCTGTGTTTTGCCGCTCAAAAGTCCTCTTTAATAGTTTTAACAATGACAAACTCTATTTGCGTTTAAATTAAATTTTACCTAGTTTACTATGGAAAAATGTTTAATTAAATTATAATTTTTTTAAGTTATCGCTTCCTGTTTAACAAAAAACATGACTCCCTTAAAAAACACAAATCTATAATTTCCTGCTTTTCTGCTGAGAATTGGACAATTGTTTACATGAATTTTTTTGTAGATTTTGATGTCAACTATCAACCTTTTAAATATTTCCCTCTACTAATGGGATACCCTGTATACATTTATATATATATATATATATATATATATATATATATATATATATATATATATATATATTTGTATATATTGTATATATATATACAAATCGATCAAAAATAAAGAACTATTTTTGAAAAAAACATATTTTATTGAATCAATAGAAATACAATTTTCTTTTAATAATCTGACTTGAATTTTCTAGAATTTAGGTTTTCTTTCAACAAAGTTTGTAAATAAATTATTTTGAAGATAAACATTAAAAAAAATAAATATAATGGTTGCTTTCAAAAGAGTGATGTAATGTACAGTATAAATGTTATAAAATTGTGAGGCTTAGTCTATACTAACAAATTAATCATTTTTCACAAACTTTAATTAACCACATAATCTATACAGTAAATCAATTCAATGAACAAAATATAAGAAAGTCGCTAACTAAATACAAATTTCATTTTTTTTATATTTTTATTCATTCCTTTTCTTTATTTTTTTCAAAGTTCCAAAACCATAATTTGCATAAATCAGTTTCTCCCTGTTTACAATTCATACACTATATATTCAAACCAACAAAATTAAGCTCGGGATTAAAGCCAACTCTACACACCCTCAGATCAGAATAAAATTAATCTAAAAATATATAGACATTCTTATATTGTCATTGTCTTATTTATATTTTTGTACATTGCTTTATATTTAAGAAAATGAGCAGAATGCTTCACAATGAAGAGACCATAGGAAAATTTAGCTGTAATTGAAAATAGTCACTATATCAAAACACAGTTTTTAATTCCTCCAAGATTTTTCGGAAGTATGTTTTGAATTGAAGTATTTTCAAAAAAATAATATTGATTGAAATTTAAAACTGTTTTTACAATACAAAAAGCTGTTTCAATGTGAAATGAAAAGAACTTGAAGAGAAATTACTCAAAGTTATCTATACAATGTCAGAGAGGTTCTAGGATCTTTTTTTCAAACAACTCGCAGGATTTCAAGTACTGAGTGGCAAGATTATGAACTAATGGATTTGCGTACATTTGGAGTTTATAAATAAAAAGTATGTCTATTATGGCCAAATTGGCAACTTACTGAATAAGAGTTTCAAATAATAATAGCTTGATTTATGAAAATAAATAGCACTGAGAATTTTGGATCCTAGGTGTATCATAACATAGTTGATACAGCTCCAGGAACTGATGGTTTTGCACCAGATTTAATTAAATATGGAAGCCAAGAGTTGCTGAAAGCCCTTCGAGGGCTTTCTCAAAAAATAATGGATTCCAGAAGATTGGAACTTTATTGTTCCATAAGAAAAGCATCCCAGGAGTGCTCATCTCTCCCAAGATCAATCTTTTCCCACCCTCGCCATTTTATTGTTCACAATTATACTTCCTGCAGTCTGTTCCTTGTTTTCCCTTGTCTTTTGGTTTGTATCATTCCAAAAATTCATAAACCAGTGAAAATTTACTCCCCTCAAAAATTCAAAACCCCATCAAAATGTGACCCCTCAAAAATTTTGATGACATAAGTTGCACCATGAAGCCCCCTTTTGGGCACCCCTGGAGCATCCCAGCAGAATATATATATATATATATATATATATATATATATATATATAAATCAAAATCTAGGTTAAGGCTGAATATCAAAAAAACCACTCACAAAAATTGCACAATATTTTAATAATATGTAACATTACTATTTGGCTGTATCATAAATGTTTAAGATAAATTTTTTTGTTGGAAGGATTAAGGATCAAACCATTTTTAGTAATTTATCAGGAATCAGTGTTAACATCATAAAAAAACTACAGAAACTCCACTGTATTACTATTTGTAATAAGGCGTTTTTCTCATAAATGTTGACAGTAATGTCCCAAGGAGGTGACCTACTCCGGGCTCCTTGTACTTTATTGCGAAAAAAGTTTTTCTTCAGGAGCCCTAAAAAAAAAAATCAAAAAAAATCTGACCCAGTGCCCAAATGGTATAGGTACACAACTAAATGTTGGAGAGTAAAAATTATAAAAGATTGGCTTTTAATATTAATCACAAAATATACCATTGAGTATATTCTTGTCCCATAAAATTTCTGCATCATATTTTGAAAGTCAGCTGGAGAAAAGTGAGTAAAGGGAATTTCATGAAAAAGTACATATTAACGTTGAGAAACCGCTGCTTGATCTAATACATCTCTCATCTCCAGATTCAACCTTTGAGTTGAAGTACAAGAAACATTTAAAAACTTTTTGTTTATTCTTATCTTTTAATGAAACTTGTTATTTATACTTATGGAAGCAAATATTTGAGTTTTAGCTATTTCTTCAGTTTTTCAGAAGGTAAAAAAAGTTCACTAGCTGAACCGACCTGTAATAATTACTTATACATTACTAAGAAAATATGTACACATAAAACAATACAATTACCAAAACAGAATTAAATTTCAGAAGTTTACTAAGGTTTTGAAAGAATAAGTTTATACTTGCACTCAAAGTAGATTGTGGAAATTCCATAATGTTAGATTTAACATAATGTACTCTCCAGTAAAATGGGATTTTATTTTGAAAATATATTTATGTACAAAAACAGCTTCATGTAATTGTTATAGAATTACAATTTGTAGGTATTTGTTTTTTGGTCTTGTATGAACGGTTGACTAGGTTAGAACAGATTAACCTAAAGATGAACTTTAGCGGAACCTACACTCGGTCTTCAGACAGTTTAAAATCATCATTTACATACATAAAATTATATTAATACATTTTTATTTAAACACTTTATTAGTCCACATTTCAACAAGATAGAACTGTTAAAAATGAAGAAAAATAAACAAATACTACTGTTTGAAGCTTATTTGTTAAGAAATCAACCAAAGCGATTTTTATTTTATAAATATTTAAATGATTTCACATTTATCTTTTTGTAAAGTTTGTACTGAAATAAAATTTAGTTTATTTCAAATACAGAGTACTCAAATTTATTTTATTTGAACCTAGGGATCCTGAACATAAGTGGCAACCGTGACAGGACCTGTTGAGTACTCCATTTTCTAGTCTGTTGACTGAGTTCAATGGAAGGTAAGAAGATTATAAGAAGAATTTTCCGTGCTGACTTCACAAGCTGTGCTAATCAGTAAGAACAATCGCTTAAATGTGATAATTTTAAAGCATTGTACGCTAAATCAGAACTTTTGAAGAAGAAGCTTAAGGTTTTAGAATTGATTAAAAAGGAAATATTTGATCTTTCAATAGAAAATGATGTATCCGAAGAAGAAATAATGTCAGAAGTGGAAGTGGCCGAAGGATACAGGAAAGGGTATGAGATTGTTAAAATTAAGTACCAGAATGTTATTAAAGTTGATAAACTTTCTATTGGAAATAACGATCAACATTGTGTTAAGTCTTTTTTCGACAAAAAGTTTAGTTTGTTTGACACTCCTCTGAAAGCCTATGAAAATAAAAATACAACATCAATCCATGGCCAGGTTTATGGTGTCGGAGCATTTGAGGATGAAGATGAAGAAACATGTGCTAAAGATGAGGACATATGGGCTAAGGAAGATAGCAATAGAGCATTTGACGATGATGATGAAGACATATCTGCTAAAGATGAAGACATGCATGTCAAAGGCACTAACGGATCCAGGATTTAATTTGAGGGAGGGGCTTTAGTCTGAAAGATGTTTTTTGTATGTATACATTAGGATAATTACTTCGGAAGAAAGAAACTAACTACCTATATGAAATGGTGTTTAAGTGATTCTTTAAGTCCTATTAAATATAATTAGACAAACAATTATACTTTTAGATATAATTTTTTTCATAAAACATGGTTATATTTTACCATTTTGGAGGGGTGGGGGAGGCTTCAGCACGAAATTCCTAAATCAAACAAAGACCAATAAGAAATAATGAGTAGTGTTAAATATTATTGGATCTGTCAATTAACACCACAAAATTGTTGATTTAATTGTCTTTCTAAACATTAAAACATAATTGGATAAAATATAAATAAATAGAATTAGCTATCTCAAAGTTTATGAAAATTTAAGACCATATTACTGGATTCTGGTGAATTACTGGTTTCCCGACATATTATCCATTTTCCTGAAATTTCTAACTGGTAGACATACAACATGGATACACTGAGAAGATTGTCTTACGGACTTTAGGGAAAGGCTACAGCAAGGCCTTCTTGAATAGGATCTCTATTGGAAGGAAGAGAGAGAACTACAATAATATTGCACGGCTACTCAACTATGTTGAGTTGCTAAACCACACAGTATACTCATCAATTAACCGATAATATTAAAAAGATTAAAAGGGAGCAAGGTCGATCCATTGGAATACATAACAAATATGCCAAAAACGGTTCACAGAATCAAACAAATTAAGGCCAAGATCAATATATTTGATGATGGAGGATTCCTAAAGAGTCTAAAATACTAGTTTCTGTCATGGTCTGCATCTGTTCCCTACAGCAAAGTGTTTGTTGTGTCCAAGCATTAATATGATGTTTTGGGATGGTGACCGTCTTGAAGTAATGGACCACTTTATCATCATTAGCAGGTCTGGTAAAGTAGATGAAGAAATCGGAAATAGAAATAACAGAGAAAATCTAGTATATTACCAGACAAAATAATTGACCACAATAATGTAAGAAAGACAAAGAAACTTCACAGAAAGTTTACTTCTCAGTGTTTACATATGGAGGTGAAAGCTGAGCCATGCTTTTTAACATTGTTTTCCATTCAATTACCAATAATATTTAGAGGCATTTGAAGAGATGGTGACCTCAGAACCAACTTATGTAGAACTTGTTAGATTCTTTACAATTTATGTTACTGAGCTGAGCACATGCACTTATTATAGTGGTAATATAATAGTAAATCCTTATAAATATTTTTTAAAAATATATTTTATTTATTTTTGAATAGTGAGCAGAAGAAATATTTGAATGAATTTACATTACAACAAAATGAAGGCTTAGTGACCCCAAAGCTTCAATACCAACATCACCAACAATTGTTGTCAATATATCTCCCTCCATTAAGACCAGTCAAAAGCCACTCAGGCTTAATATCCTCCCACCTGTCCCAGTTTACCCTTTCGACATTTACCCATTGGTTCAGTTCTCATTGCCTTCTTGGGAATTTATTCATTATAACTTTAAATACCAATTTCAAGTGATGGGATGTTATTACTTTAATTATTTATCACCATTCTGCGATGAGTGGTTTTCAACATGTTGCTCTTGTTCTTCAAGCTAAATATTTCTTTAGTTATATTAATAAAAATTAATATTAGATATTTTAATTAGGTATATGAAAACTAATCCATGTACAATAAATTAAGTATTCAGAAATAACTATCAACAATGAACAGGTAAATTTTTTCCACTACAAAAATATCACACTAAAATCGGTTTAAAAGAAAAAATTAGAATATTTAACTCAGCAAGCATATTTAAGAAAAGAAGTGTAAAGGGTATTATAAAAATTAATCACAAAAGGAAAATTAAAAAACACTAAAACTTAAATGATTTTTTTTTCTATTTAACTATGAAATTGCACCTATTTTTAAAAACAATAGATAGCAAAATAATGACAATTTTTAAAAAATTGGATACACAAACACAATTATTAGCTCAAAATTATAATTTTTAGATAACAAATTTACCAAATTTAAACATATAATATCAGTCATAATTCAGCATCATCCAGTAAGAGGTCTCAGATTAACACGAACTTTTTCATTTATACTTAACATACCCACTGAAGGATAAAAACCACTTTCTGGCATTTCAACCCTTCTAACACCAAGGTTGGAACCATTTCTTGTGAAAAACACCTGAAATAAAATAGCTACTTAAGAAATTTTAAAATACATCATTTATCAGTAACTTATTTATTGAGAAATCTATTTAACACATTATTAACCAGGTTGTTACATGCCCAGAGTACATAAATTTATTGCCCACAACTGTGTTAATATATCTTTTGGCAAAGCTAAGGCTTATTCCACAAATAGGCTCTGCTGCAATCGGCATCTGTGCAGAGCCTTTCCTAGCAAGGTAATCAGCTTTCTCATTTCCTGCAATTCCTAAATGCCCAGGTACCCATTCTACTCTCCCCTTGTTAGTACTACAAAGAAGATTAAGATTGCCTTTGCATTCATCCACCAACTTTGAGCGACTTGCATAACTATTCAGGGCTCCAATTGCCGCTTGACCCAATTGTTATCAATCTATTCACAATGCCCTCCTCAATAAGTGATTGAACACAGAAATCAAACGCTAAAATCCCTTGAAAGACGTATACCTACCTAGAGATATGAATATTCCCTCGTTAGGCTTATCCTTTCTCCAGATACCAGCCCCTGATCTCTACTACTATTCCCCACCACACCTACTCACCAGTGCCTCACAACCGTGTGGCTATGTTCCTTAGTGTCATCCTTTCTTTCCACTTGTTTACATTGCACAATCTCTAAAATTATTTTATTTAGGTTCAATATAAAATATGCAATGGATGTAGAAGAATTCTTAATCGAATGTCTAAGGGAAAATATTCGATTTTTCTTTTCAACTCCAACATGATCGACTTTGCTATTTTTTTTTAAATGTGATATATATATTAAATGTTATACAGAATATGAGAAGGATAACGATGCAAGACAAGTTGCTGACTGAGCTTAGCTCAGAGATGGGCATATTTATATTCATAAAAATAAATATGAATACAGAAGATACGTATTCACGGCTATAAATATAAATACTGCCATATTCATGATTGTAAAAGAGAATACGGCAGTATTCATGTTTACTAAAATGAATATGCTTAAATTTACAGAAGTGAATGGAAATATTTTTATACAACCTTATTAATGAATACTCTTATTCATTTAAAAAAAATATATTTATTAAAAAAAATATATTTACTATATATATCATTTTATTTTATATACCTAGTTCTGGCATAAATACTGTTACAGAAGTTGAACTTTGTTTACATCCTTGGGTATTATTTAGATTATCCTTACCTCTATCGGGTTATTTTCTTTACATGTCAGGATAATAATCCCAATTAGGATAATAATTGATCATTCAACAATGTCATTCTAGGTGTATCCAACAAATTAGAAAATGAAAATAGTCGTTCAACTGTGAGCACCGGAGTGTTATCTCTCTACTATAGCATTTCCAAGTCAATTTCAACCTTTTCCAAATCAAATTCAACCTTTTCCAAGTCAAATTAAACCTTTTCCATTTCAAATTCAACCTTTTCCAAGTTAAATTCAACCTTTTCCATTTCAAATTCAACTTTCGAATTTTTGCCAATTTTCGATTTTTTTCTAAATGAAGGTCAAATACTATATTATCGAAGGTATAGCTTTTGAAAAATACAAAAAAAATTTTGATAACGCGGTTGCATATCCATTTATTTTAACATTTTAGATTTTTTCAGTGTAATATTTCTATGCCATATTCAATTATTTCCAAGTCAAATTCAACCTTTTCCAAGTCAAATTCAACCTTTTCCAGATCAAATTAAACTTTTTCCAAGACAATTTCAACCATTTCCATTTCAAATTAAACCTTTTCCATTTCAAATTAAACCTTTTCCAATTCAAATTCAACCGTTTTCATTTCAAATTAATGTTATAATTTTTTGTAAATTTTATATTTTTTTAAAATAATGGCCATCCCCTCTCCCCCTCCAATATGAAGGTCTATTATTATGCTCTCCTAAGTAGAATTAACACTTACGGATATCGATTTATTGTACCTATTCGGATTTATTAGGGACTAGTATTATGCTGTCCTGTACCTAGTTTTTAAAATAACCTCCATTTTATGATCAGGCCCCAACGTTTTGACTTATTTAAGTTTTTTGAATTTATTCAATATAAAGGTCTACTTTTATGTTTCCGGAGCCGTAGATTTTGAAAACGTCCTCCATTTTATGATTAGGCCACCGCGTTTCGACTTATTTAAGTTTTTCGGATTTTTTTCATATAAGGGTGTATTCTTATGTTTCCGGAGCCGTAGATTTTGAAAACGACCTCCATTTTAAGATAAAGCCACCGTGTTTCGATTTCTTTGAGTTTTTCAAATTTATCCAATTTAAAGGTCTACTTTTATGATGCCGGAGCCTTAGTTTTTAAAACAACTTACATTTTAAGATTAGGCCACTGTGTTTCGGTTTTTTTGAGTGTTTTTGGTTTTTCCTTAGAATAAAAAACAAATAAGAAGGATTAATTTATTTTTCAATAAATAAATAAAAATATCTAATCGAAATAAATAAAATATGTATTGTCTCATTTTTAATTTAATTATAATAATAATAATAAGGCTTAGCGAACCCGAAGGTTCGATGCCGACACCACCAATCGCTTGTTACACACCTCCCTCCACCGTTCACCGTCCAAACCCAGTCCCTTCAGATCGGCTTTAATGCAATCTTCCCACCTTCGCTTCGGTCTACCCCTCGGACGCTTACCATTCGGCACAGCAAATATTAATCTTTTAGGAATTCTCTCGTTACTAAGCCCAACAACTTTACAAGCCCATTTGATTCGCCGCGATGAAATTACCTCAATTATATTACCCGGATACAGCTCACGCAATTCGGCGTTGTGTAACCGTCTGAACTCTCCGGTTAACTCATCCTTCTTCGGTCCGAATATTCTACGCAATACTTTATTTTCAAAAACCTTAAGACGCTGCTCATCCCTTAATGTAAGCGGCCAAGTTTCGCATCCATAAAGAACTGTAGGCAAGATAATTGTTTTATAGATTCTAATTTTTAAGTTCCGGGACAAGAGGCGCGAACTAAGTAGTTTTGTCACAGAAAAATAACAAGCATTTCCCGCCTTCAGTCTAACCTTAATCTCTTCTTCAATTTCGTTTTTTCTAGTTATCGTTGAACCTAGATACCTAAATTTATGTACCTGTTCAAACATATTACCATCTATATCGATATCACCAGTAGTATCGCCATTTTTGCAGCTAACCATATATTTTGTTTTATCCACGTTTATTTCGAGTCCTAGTTTTTTCCCGGCTTTCATTAACGTTTTCGTATTTAGTTTTATAGTTTCAACGTCTTCGCTTAACAGTACCAGATCATCAGCATAGCCCAGCACGGATGTTGTCCCGCCCAGATCCAACCCTTTCTCGGTTCGCATTACCTCCCTAATGGCATGTTCTAATGCCAAATTGAACAGGACAGACGAAAGGGAATCCCCCTGTTTTAAGCCCGAACGAACCTCAAATTTTTCGGACAAATTATTACCGATTCTAACTTTATTGAGTGTCTCCGTCAAGCACATCCTGACTAGATTTACTAGTTTTTTTGGAATCCCCTGCTCGATTAGAATATTATACAGTTTCTGGCGGTCAATAGAATCGTAAGCCTTTTTAAAATCTATATACAGCTGGTGAACAATACCGTTATACTCCAATTTTTTCTCTAATATTTGCCGTAAAGAAAATATATGATCAATAGTCGAACGATTCCGTCTAAATCCGCATTGGTAGTCACCGATAATTTCCTCGGCGTATTCCGTGATTCGACTGGTTAAGATTAAAGTGAATATTTTATAACATACCGGAAGGAGTGAAATTCCTCGATAGTTATTGCAATCCGTCCTCGGACCCTTTTTGTGAATCGGAATAAGAATAGATTCTTTCCATTCTTCAGGTAATTTCTCGTTCACCCAGATCTTTTCAACCAACCGATGTATTTTAGAAACTCCAGCTTCCCCGCATGCCTTAATTAGTTCAGTAGGAATATTGTCGGTTCCCGCTGCTTTATAAGACTTTAATTTTCCGATAGCTACTTCAACTTCCTCTTTACTTGGTCCTTCTATTAACGGTTCAGCACTCTGGTACTCAGAAGGAGGACACAGATCATAATTTCCCGTATTTAAAATATTTTCAAAGTGGTCCTTAAACTTATTCAATATGTCAACCGGATCGGTCAAAATATTGTTATTATCATCCCTAATTCCAGACGTTACGGGCCCTACACATTTACATGATCTGTTTATACCTTTGTACATGTCTCTTACGTTATTTTTGATTCTATTAGTTTCTATTTCAATTATTTTATTTTTAAGATACTCCCTTTTTTTATTTTTGAGCAATTTTGTCGTTTCGTTCTTTGAGATTCGGAAGTATTCCAGATTGTCTTCGCTAGGATTATTTAGAGCTTTTAATTTAGCGGCTTTTCTTTTTTCGCACATGTTTAAGCACTCTTCATCAAACCACGGTTTGTTATTCTTATTTTCCTTTTTTCCTAGACACGAGTTACCGACCGCTTTAATATTATCCCTGATCTCAACCCATAACTTGTTAATATCCTCGTCAGGAAGCTCTAGAGCTTCAAACCTATTCTTAATATCTAGCTCAAATTGGGTTCTAATTAATGGATTTTTTAATTTTTCCAAATTAAAATTCTCAAAATCGAAACGGTTTTTTTTTCTCTTTTTTATATTAAGTTTTTGTCGAAGTTTCGCGATTACTAATTCATGATCCGATCCACATTCTGCTCCGCGATAAGACCGTACATTAATTATACTGCTTTGCCAGCTGTGTTGTATCAAGACATGATCGATTTGATTTCGTGTTTGCGAATCCAGTGATGTCCAAGTATATTTATGAATATCCTTATGTTTAAACGTCGTACTTTTAATTATCAGGTTTTTCGAGATGGCAAAGTTTATCAGACGGATCCCATTATCATTACTATATTCGTGCAAACTTTCTTTACCAATCGTCGGAATATAAACTTCTTCCCTTCCTACCTTTGCGTTCGCGTCACCTACAATTATTTTCATGTAGTTTCGGGGTAGTTTATCATAAACCCATTCGAGTTTATCGTAAAATTCACTTTTGACTTCATCGTCACTGTCTTCGGTCGGACAATGTATGTTTATTAATGCAATTTTAAACCAACGTCCCTGAAATATAGCTACCGAAATTCTATCACTAAAGAATTGTACGTCCCTCAAAGCGGATAGTAATCTACTCCTAATTAGAAACCCGGTACCTAAACAATGATTCCCACTTCCTCCGTACCAAATAGTGTACTTTCCTTCCCTTATCGAGCCCTCCCCTGGCCAGCGAACCTCTTGCAGAGCCACGACATCCAAATTGTACCCATTTACCTCATTCGCGACCGATTTTAGCCCCCCTGCTGTGTTTAAACTCCTTACGTTCCACGTACCAATATTTAAATCCCTATATTTCAACTTGTGCCATGAATCCCCTAAAGCAGTCCTCACCCGGAGACCCGAACGGGGGACTAGTTTACCTCCGGATAATGAGCGTTTTACCTTAGGGAGATCCATGACTTTTTGTGGTGTTTGGTGAACTAAAGATATGTGAGTAGGGCGTTCAATCCTACGTCACACCCTCCAGCAAGTCTGGTGGGCCCCTACCTACAGCAAGTCTGGAGGTCCCCTCTCATTGTTGGTCAGCGAGTCCATCGGACTTAGCCGGGAGGAACTTCCAAGGAATTTCCACCGACCATCCCCACATCCGCCACCCGTGGGACGCTCCCCATACGCTGTAATGAGCCCGCTTGAGGTAATTTAATTATAGTTATCTTTTTTATGTTGTGGTCTCCTGTAACAAAATTATAAGATTTCGAACAATTAGCTGAAAAATCTGAATACGGTAGGTTAAATTTATAACCAGTTGCTTTTTGGCTTTTTAGTTTGTATTCTGTGGTTAATTTAACTTTAGCTTCATGATATTTATTTATTCATACTCGAAAACATATTGATGAAACTTTGTATTGAAAAAATCCAAAATGAAGCCTAATTATGGTTACAAATTAGCAATAAGAATAATTATAACTATATGGTAGTATAAGTTGGCAATAATGCGCGATTATCTTTCGCTCAGTTAACATGGAGTGAAGTGATGAAGAAATCGGAATAGCTGTGATTGCTTTACACAAAGTTGGAAAATGCAGGTCAGAGGTTTTCAACAATTTGAAACCTTTGAGTATCAGCCGTATGTTTGTGTACCGTACTATAAATAGATATAATGAGATCCTATCTGTAAGTGCCAGACATCGACCCCACCGTCACAGGGCCATCCCCGCACTGTGAGAACAGCAAATGCAGTGAAAGGAGTGGCTGCTCGAATCACAAGAAATCCCATTCGAAAACAACAAATCATGTCTTAGGAAATGGGAATCTCTGTCAGATCAATGTCTCTCATAATAAAAAGTGACCTTAGGATGGGTGCATTTCGACGAATGACAGAACAAAGGCTAATTAACCACTTCCCTAAAAAAAATTGGAGTGGATAGATGCAAAGTACTCCTTGGCCGTTACACCAATGGTCTTCATCGAAAGATTTTGTTTAGCGATGAGAAAATTTTATAATTGAAGAAAAATTTAAACAACAAAATGATCGTGTGTACGCACAAGCCTCTAAATGATACTCTGTTTGCTGGAAGTCACAGGGTTTTCTAGCAGGATTCCACTCCAGCTCACAAGGCCAAGTCAACTCAGCAGTGGCTGCAAAAGAAAGTTCATCTCTGCCTTGGATTGGCCCTCAGGGAGCCCTGATCTGAACCCACTAGATCATTGGCTTTGGTTTGAACACTAACTTGGAAAGCCTCAAACAATCCAACAATCAAACAAGCCAAAAAAAAAAAAGCTTGGGAATTTATATTACGTACAAACATTACGAGTGATAATTAACATAACATATTGTAAAACGAAGAATATAATACTATATATAAAAATAAAATGGTATATATAGCAAATATTTTTTTTTTAAATATATAGTTTTTTAAATAAATAAAAGTATTCATTAATAAGGTTGTGTGAAAATATTTGCATCCACTTCTGTAAATTTAAGCGTATTCATTTTATTAAACGTGAATACTACCATATTGACTTTTACAAGTGTAAATACAAAGGTTCGGGAATTTATACTACATACAAACATTATGAGTGATAATTAACATAACATATTGTAAAACAAAGAATATAATATTATTTATAAAAATAAAATTATATATATATATATATATATATATATATATATATATATATATGTATATAGAACATTCTCCCTGCAACACTTAAGGAGACAGCCCTGATGAAGGCCTGAACTTCAGGTCGAAACGTCGGCATATGTAAAAAATAAATATTATCATTTATTTTTGCCTTCCTTTTTGACTGACCACCCCAACTATTCTTCTCTTTATTATCAACGACAGTCAACCAATTACCAATTATATATATTTTTGAATATAAATATGCCCATCTCTGGCTGAGCTTCACTACACAATCGGTTCCCGACCCCCTCTTGCTATGCTCAGCTCAGCAGTACTTTTGGTGGCTGGTCAGCCTTAGTCCTGTAGCCAATTCCCAACCTGAAGCTATGATGAAAGACACAGGATTTGCTCACCTCCCTGTAAATTTCTGAATGTAGACATTACTGCGCTTATGCGGAAATTAAAACCGAGCCATAGTAAGTGGTCTGGGATATGTGGGGAGTCAATGCACTCTTTTTTTCTTTTTTTGTTATAGAATCCTGAAAATGGAATTCAAATTCATAACTTTTGTTTAAGATTATCAATAAAAATATTAATATTGAAGTCTGATAGCCATAATCTCAATTAAGTCATATTAACTTCCCAAAAAATTGAACAAGAGTAAAAAAGTAGGAAAATCAATCAAAAACGTAAATTACAAGAACAAATATAAATGTTCTACCTCTACTCGTTTTCTAGATTTGGTTTTTAATGAACTTATAACATCATCAGATGTCATATCGTAATCACTTGATGATTCATCACTCCATTCACAGTTATCTCTATCTTGAAACATCAGGTCACTAAAACTGAATTAAAAATGCTTATAAATGATCAATTCATAAACAGAATATCCAAGAACATTCTTTATTAACTACACAATAAAAGTGGAATCCAAAAATGTACGAAAAAATAAAAGTTATATTACCAAAAGTCTGACCCCTCTTGAGCTTCTTTTTTATATCCGGAGAGGACAGTGAATTTAACATAAGTCAGAAAATGGTAAAAAAAGAATTTTCATGTAAAATATAGCACACTTTAAAAAAAAACAAAAAAAAAAAACTATCACACTGTAGAATAACAATGTATAGGCAAACAACTTATGGGAGAATCTAATGGGTGGAAAATATACAGTATTTTTTTTTTTTTTTTTTTAGTATTTTTTTTTTTTACTTTTTTTACTTTCACATACCTATATATGTAATATATAGTAAGGGAAAGTATTGCGATCGTGAAAATTTTCGAATCTGAGATTTCAATGGAAATACATGTTTCGTGGTCCCCTGAGTCCAAATAACCAAGTGTACGCATGAACAACCTAGCTCAAAAATGAAAAATAGCATGCAACTGAAACTGAGTATTTAAGGTTTGTACATGCCTGGGATGTTACAGCAACTTTTTCGTCAAAATTGGCTATCCGGAAGCAAAGCTTAATACATTTTTACAATTTTATCAAAATTGGCTTTAACGATTTTGATTAAATTCAATAAATTATATAAGTGTGAAATTAAGCTATTTTTAATATATTATGTAGGTTTTATTTTCATTGATATTCTCTAACCGGGTTTAAATGCATAATTTTTTTAAGTTCTTCCTCTGAAGTACCTTTAATTTTTTTTATTTGAAAAAAATTAACCATTTCACATTGGTGACAGATATAAAAAATAATTAAATATAATGAATGAAGAAAATTTATTAGTAACTAAAGGATAAATAAGGGTTGGAAGCTATATGGAAACAGCCGAGATCACCCGACCTATGCCGATCCTCCCCCTTTAGAGATATTCGAAACCCCTCTGTTTCGAGGCTTTCATATTGTTAGTTCAACTTTCATATATCACTTATCCATAATTATTTAAAAAGATTTTCATGGAAAATGTTGAGAATCTACTTATAAGATCCTAATAATAAATAATATTTAACATTAATTTTTTGTAATTTTTTATATATCTATTTTAGGCCAAAGATCACCAAATATACACAGTTTTTTTATCTCCTGTATTCTTTACTCAACGTTTCGGCTTCAGGAGCTATTTTCAAGATCCTGCAAAACTAATTTTAATTTAGTTTTTACCATCAAATACATCCTTATCAGACACATATTATTTAACAACCATAAGTAATACAATTAGTCCAAAATTTATTTTTAATTTTGAATAAATTTATATCATCCACCTACCATGCACCGCGCCTTAAAATTTATAAAATCTATCTACGGTCTTGTTTTAATTACAGACGAAATACATATTAAAGAAGTAAAAACACAAATATATGAAATTCTACTCCAAAATTGGTACCCCATAAGACTGATAAATAAATTATGGCACAAAGATAAAAAAAACATAAGATAATTATAAAGAAATAAAGGGTCCAAACATCAATACCAATATAAAAACTAATCAAAACAAGACCAAAAATAAAAAAGCAAATCTAATCACAAACTATTTTAAAGTAGATAATACTAAAAAACACAAGCATAACAAAGAAAATCCTGATCTACAATTTCAGAATGAGAAAAATAAGAATATTAACGCAGACCCCAAACCCAAAAAATACTTTTCGGTCACATATATTACAGGTTTAACTAATAAAATTGAAAGAACTTGTAAAAAATATGATATAAATGAAATCAGATTTGGGAAAAAAACCTATTAATAAATAAGATAAATTAGATAGTAGAACTAAGGATATTATTCTAAAAGAATAATAATATTGAAAAATTAACTAATATTGTTTATAAAACACAATGCGAGGATTTTGAAAATAAAGTATATTACGGACAAACCTCACATTGGTTTGAACGTAGGATACAGCAACATAAACAAAATTGCAGGTCTAAAACGACAAAATCAAAATTAGCCACAGGATTATCGCAGCACACCACAAAAAATGGACATAAATTTGATTTCGGTACTGCTTCTGTGTTGCATAGAGAACAGAATATTGGGAAACGTAGAATAATTGAATCCATTTTTATTACTAAAAATCTCAAACATTCGGTGAATCAACAGACAGATGTTGATAATTTAAACACGTTTTATGCTAGCTCAATAGACAAAATTAATATATAATATACTGATATAAAACAGCTGATCCCTAACCCTTCCACCCCACTCCTTTTGTAAGTAAATCCAGTCCTGTATGAATGCCCTAGTGAGGAGCAACAATTTCTTGATATCGTCTGCAAATAGAGGTATATAAATCGAGAATTAATAATATTCTTTTTAAAAATAATATTAACAATCTATTTTAATTTATTATTTATATATTACAATTTTTAGAAATGGAAAACGACATTCTTTGAAATAAAAGAATGACTAAGGATGAATCATATCGCAATGATAGATTTTAAAAATTTTATGGCGCGGTGCATGGTAGGTGGATGATATAAATTTATTCAAAATTAAAAATAAATTTTGGACTAATTGTATTACTTATGGTTGTTAAATAATATGTGTCTGATAAGGATGTATTTGAATGGTAAAAACTAAATTAAAATTAGTTCTGCAGGACCTTGAAAATGGCTCCTGAAGCTGAAACGTTGAATAAAGAATACAGGAAATAAAAAAACTGTGCATGTTTGGTAACCTTTGGCCTAATATAGATATATAAAAAAATATGAGAAAATGGCTCCAAAACTGAAGGATGTGACTAGAAAGTTAATTTTTTGTTGAGTTTTGTGATAAATGTTTCCGATAAAACTCAGAATTTTCCAAAAGATCTATTTTTCTCCACAATCTTAAGTATTTTTACTTTCCTACCTATACTAGGTAAGATAACTATTGCGATCGAGTCAAATTTCCAATATGCGGTTTTCGACGGATCTATACATTTCAGAATCCCCTGAGTCTAAATGTGAAAAACACATTTTTAGCCATTGGTCTGTCTGTGCCAAGATTTTCTAGGGAAATAGTGAACTGATTTTGTTTCTTCTTTTTTTATTTTGCAGGGTTAGGCTACTGAGGCCTGTGACACAAATTGGGTGCTCAATGCACAATAAATGAAAAACATGTTTTTCTATAGACTGTAGTGCGAAAACGGCTCTAACGATTTTGATTAAACTTTCCTATAATGTTCTAATAATTGTACTCTCAATTTTCATAAATGGACTAAATTCAGGAAAAAAAAGTTATAAAGAAAAGAAAAATGTTTTGAGGCCTAAGAAAGGGATGAATGAGAGAAAAAAGATAACTAAGTGAAAGTAAGAAAATCTGTTGCCCACATCACTCAAGTTGCAGAACAAATCAGACAGTTACCTAAAAAGAAAGTTCCCGGTCATGACCTAATAAATGCTCAAGTGCTCTAGAAAATGCCAAGGAAAGCTCTAGTATACCTAACACCAATTTATAATGCAATACTCAGAACGACTAAATTCCCCTTACCATGGAAATATTCATTCATAACAATGGTTCACAAACCTAACAAGAACACCGACTTCCCTTCATCGTACAGACCTATCAGCTTGCTCCTATTATGCTCTAAAATCTTTCAGAAACTTCTCTACAAATGACTTCTTGACATACTAACTACCAAAAACATAATACCTGAACATCAATTTGGATTCCGTTCACACCACTCAACCATTCATCAGCTACACCGAGTGACAGACTACATTGCGACAGCACTATAGCACAAATTATATGCAACAGGAGTATTTCTGGATGTTGCTCAAGCGTTCGATAGAGTCTGGCATGAGAAACTTCTTTTCAAACTTAAGACTATACTCCCTCCAATCTACTATCTTATTCGTCAATCTTTTCTTTCTGACAGAGTTTTCTCTGTTTGCCAAGATACAGAACTATCTACTATTAAAACAGCCTTAGCAGGAGTGCCTCAGGAGTCAGTGATCGCTCCTCTGTTGTATATCATTTACACATATGATATTCCAGATCCTGTCGAAACTCTGACCGCGACTTACGTAGACGATACAACTATCTTAACAAGACATCAAAATTGAACATATGCCTCACAGACTCTACAATATCACCAAAACAAATTCTATGACTGGTGCAAACTCTGGAAAATTCGATACAACCAAGACAAATCACTGGGGCAATGGATTAAAAAAAAACAACAAAAAAAGGCTTGGGAATTTATATTATATTCAAACATTACGAGTGATTATTAACTTAACATAACATATTGTAAATAAAGAATATAATACTGCCGTATTCACTTTTACTACTGCAAATACAGCCGTATTCATTTTCACAATCGTGAATACGGCCGTAGTTATATTTACAGCCATGAATACGTATCATCTGTACTCATATTTCTTTTTATGAATATAAATATATTCATATTTATATTCATTAGTACCATAAATATAAATGGTATTCGTATTTATATTTTTGAAAATGCTCATTTCTGGTATGTGAAAGCGGTGTGATGTGCGCACTGCACCAGCTGTTTTACATTTATTTAATCTCATTAACTAATTTGTAAGTTGATTGCTATTTCAAAACAAAAGATTATTTCAATTATTAACAATACGAGTATATTTTTAATGTTACATGTTAACAGTCTAGTTTACGTTTCGGGACCTTTTATTCCCATCTTCAGAACTGCAATTCCAATACTCTTGTGGATGCAAGGCTAAAAATTTTTTTTAAGTTACAATATTGTGCTTGTTACATTACATATTTGTATTATGTTTGTTACAATAAATTTGTAATTACCTTAATTCTAATAATAATAATAATGTGCTCCATCGTCAATTTTCTAATATATGTTCTAAAATTTATTATCTAGAGCAACATTCTCCTTTTGACCAATAATTGGGTTTCTGCCATAGTGAAAATTTGACCTTTGGATCTAAATGTTTTATCTGACTATTTTGATTGTTGTTGTTAGTGTTTATTTTATGTGTCTGTGATTTCACTTCTATTAAATTTTAATTTTGTTCAATATGTCTGTATAATGGGTTCCTAAATGTTTAGTGTCTGTTTTGTAGTTTACTGTTGTTCTGCTGTTTTTTGTAATGTGTATTGCTTCAAGTAATTTTCTATTGGTGTTCTTTGGTTCTGTGCCTATTATCTGTGGTTTGTTGAAGTTAAATTTATGCTGTAGTTTTATATTGTGATGTGCTAAGGTTGTTGTGTTTATGTTTTTTGGATTTTTACATTTGTTGATGTGTTGTGCGATTCTAGTTCCTAATTGTTTGGATGTTTCACCAATGTAGATTTTGGGGAAGTTTTGACAGTTTAATTTATATATTGCATTTTTCTTGTTTATTGGTTCTATTTTATCTTTTGTGTTGGTGATGTGCCTGTTTAGTTTCTTGTTATTGTATTGTCCGAATTTAATTTCTGTCAAGTCATATAATATAACTAAAAAAAAAATTTGTTTAGCTATTTTTTTAGTTTTATCCGATTTTATTATAACTATATCCTTATTTTGGTTAGTAAACTGCTTAAGCCTGCTAAGGTCTAGTAGATAGTATATTTTTGATTTACTACAGGCCCAATTATTAATCAGTTTACAAATTAACTTACTTTCTACCATATGTGCATGCAGCAAGCTATATATTTAAGCTATTTTGTAGTGGTAGTTGAAGTCCATTCTGTTTGTTTGTGCCATGTTATCCTGATTGTTTTCGTTTGTTGGATTTGTTTTTTCAAAAAATTGGGTGATGAATTGTTGTGTAGGTTTCTTTATTGTAGTGTTTTCTTCTGGTGTTTTTTGTATTGTTTGTTTTTTGGCTCTAATTTTGTTATTGTTTAGTGTTTTATGTAATCGATTGTACCAAAGTTTGTTGATTAAGTTTATGGGGTAAAAGTTCTCGATAAGTATTTTGTATATTTCAGTTTTTACTTGTGGGATGTAAGGTTCGTCAGTGAGTTCTATTGATTTGTGAATTAGGTTCCTGGCTGTGTTAACTATTTGATGTTTGGGATGGTTTGAGCTAAAGTTAAGAATTCTGTTGCTGGTACTCTCTTTTTTGGTCCATTTAGTAAGTATCTGGCCTTTGTCCATATCCAAAAATCTGAGTCTATTGTTTGTGGCTTTTTCTATTGTAAATTTGATCCTTTTGTTGTACTGGTTGAAGCTTTTCATTATTTCATTTTCCGAATATTTTTTTATTATGAGTAATAAGTCATCTATGTATTTCTTAATTAACAGTGGTTTTTGTTCTAAGTTATTTAGTTGTGTTGTGATTAGTTTGTTTAAATATATGCCACTTAAATTCGTTGATAGAGTACTTCCCACCCCGACTCCCCAGAGTTGTTTGTAGAATTCATTGTTGTATTTGAAATAATTATTTTTTGTACAGAGATTTATTCCCTCAATAAATACTCTTTTGTCTTTGATTTTGCTTTCACTTTTTACACTGTCCCAGTTGTCGTCAATAATTTTTATACATTCATCTAATGTGATATTAGTGAAAAGTGACTCTGCATCTAAACTTATGATTTCTACATCTTTTGACTCACATTGGAAATTTTTAATTATTTCTTTTAATTCTTTCAAAGTTATTATTATTATTGAGAGAGTTGAGAGATGGGTTTAGGAATTTGGAGAGAGCTTCAGTTGTTCCATCTATGTTGTTTATTATGGGTCTTAGTCTGTTATCAGTTTTGTGTAGTTTTATGAGGCCATGTATTCTAGTTGTAGTGGAGTCTGAGGCTGAAAGTTTATTTTTAATGTATCTGTCTATGTACCCTAGCTTATGGAGTTTATTAACATATGTATTGACTTTTGTAATTATTTCAGGTATCGGATTGTTTCTTGTTTTCCTGTAAGTGTTTTTGTCACTTAATAGCTCCTCCATTTTGTCATTGTAATCTTTTTATTTAAATATATATCCTGCTGCATGCACATATGGTAGAAAGTAAGTTAATTTGTAAACTGATTAATAATTGGGCCTGTAGTAAATCAGAAATATACTATCTACTAGACCTTAGCAGGCTTAAGCAGTTTACTAACCAAAATAAGGATATAGTTATAATAAAATCGGATAAAACTAAAAAAATAGCTAAACAAATTTTTTTTTTAGTTATATTATATGACTTGACAGAAATTAAATTCGGACAATACAATAACAAGAAACTAAACAGGCACATCACCAACACAAAAGATAAAATAGAACCAATAAACAAGAAAAATGCAATATATAAATTAAACTGTCAAAACTTCCCCAAAATCTACATTGGTGAAACATCCAAACAATTAGGAACTAGAATCGCACAACACATCACCAACTGTAAAAATCCAAAAAACATAAACACAACAGCCTTAGCACATCACAGTATAAAACTACAGCATAAATTTAACTTCAACAAACCACAGATAATAGGCACAGAACCAAAGAACACTAATAGAAAATTACTTGAAGCAATACACATTACAAAAAACAGCAGAACAACAGTAAACTACAAAACAGACACTAAACATTTAGGAACCCATTATACAGACATATTGAACAAAATTAAAATTTAATAGAAGTGAATTCTCAGACACATAAAATAAACACTAACAACAACAATCAAAATAGTCAGATAAAATATTTAGATCCAAAAGTCAAATTTTCACTATGGCAGAAACCCAATTATTGGTTAAAAGGAGAATGTTGCTCTAGATAATAAATTTTAGAACATATATTATAAAATTGACGATGGAGCACATTATTATTATTATTAGAATTAAGGTAATTACAAATTTATTGTAACAAACATAATACAAATATGTAATGTAACAAGCACAATATTGTAACTTAAAAAAAATAAAAAAAAATTTTTAGCCTTGCATCCACAAGAGTATTGGAATTGCAGTTCTGAAGATGGGAATAAAAGGTCCCGAAACGTAAACTAGACTGTTAACATGTAACATTAAAAATATACTCGTATTGTTAATAATTGGAAGTTATTATTGCCAAGGAACTAAATAAATTGACAACTTCCCAGGAAAAAAAGAAAAGATTATTGTAAAGTTCATGTGCAGAAAACAGTTCACCTAGACTTCCTTTTCAAGATTCCAAACTAATGACCTCGTAAAGCAGTGATGTAGAAAAAAAGAGAAGATGTGGTACTAACAATATAACTCAAAATATAAAGGATCTCAGATTACTCAAACACTTTTTCACTATTCACTGCCCTTGCTAGATAGGTATATTACTTTACTTCATTAAAAATGACTGTCTACAACAGAAGAATGTATATAAATCCTAGTACTTCACCCGTCATATCAGTCAATGTTATAACATTATATTGGGAAGTTCATAGTGGTTCTTTTTTCCAGTAACTGGAAATCTCTCCATAAAACCATATTATTTTATTAAGGAAGTGAAAGTATTTAAGTCATTCTAAATTTAGTTTTAAGCAGGGGTCGAAAATAAGAGTTAACTTTTATTTTTAAAAAGTTTAAGTTATACTTATACTTTTTTTTTCTTACATGAAGTTTTTATTGAACTTAAACTTTTTCATTATGATAACTTTTTGTAAAACTTGTATCCAAATAACTGTTTAATAAAAATTCACTACAGTTATTCTGAAACTTATTCATAAGGTTTTTAGGCAAAAAAAGTAATTTCAGAAATATACTTTTTATATATTTTATACAATTATACAAAAAATTACCTTAATCACCTTTAGTTATTCTTTCACAACAGTTGCATATATTTCCATTAGCTGATACAACATATTTGAAAAAACGCCGAATGAACCTGTCGTTTTTATGCACCATCTTAATTCACACTGAACAGTTTACTCGCAAGAAATAGCTAAAATTTAAAAAAAAAACGTTCTGAAAAGAGGTGATAATGATTGGGCTTGTTTTGATTCGAGAAGAATGAAATGACAGGATAGGAACAATATCCCTATGAATAGTCTTATCACCAAAATAAACAACGATATGTGTAAACATTCACTCACTCATTGATTTTAGTTGTTCAAAAAGTTTAGGCGAACTTTGAACTTTTTGAAGAAAAAGTTTTATCGAAAAGGTATAAGAATAATTTTTATTGCAGGATCTTTTTCTTAATAAGTTTGCTAAATACTTTGAAAATCAAACTTACTTAAAAAAGTTTATGACCCTTTCGACCCCTGGTTTTAAGTGTGTTGTAACATGTCATTTTTTACCCTGGTTTATAACCATTTATAATAGGCATTTTCTCTCTAAGTAGAACCTAAAAAAGAGTGTTTTTTATGTGCATTTTTTTTTCCTACCCCTTTACCATTTTCTGAAGGGTTTCAATGAAGTGTTTCCTCCACATAGCTGCTTACTTTTATAAGAAAAGATGAGCTAATGTTTTACTTACAACTTTTAATTTCATTCTGATAGCAGCAAACTGTCTTTTGAACTTTCTACTCACAGAAATACATGATAGAGATAGGCACTAAAGATATTTATATGGGTACCTTCAAGTAAAGTACATTGAATTCCATGGTTAATTACCTTTGTTTAGTTTCAAGGTTAATTTTTTCTGTTAAGTTACATGATTAGTTTTCTTTATTTAAGTTAAAACTGTTAAAGTAAAGACTTTCAAAGCTGAACTCAAAAGCACTGCATACCTTGCAGGAGAAAACCATGCAACTTCGAATAATAAATTCATATCAAAAAAAGTATTTTGTTCTTGGTTTGAAACTTTAACCAAAGGAATAACTATACTAATGTCCAGTATTTTCTAATAAGTATTTTTTCAAGTTTTTAATTATAATACGACTATGCTAATATCCATTAAGGTTAAAAAAAAAACAGCCAATCTTAGTGTAGCATCAATATAAGTTAACATCTTAAATGTAAAGGAACTACCTTTTTAATACCCTGTCCAGATAATCTGATTATATAAATAAAACAGAGGTTTTGGTGCTGTTTAGTCATGATACCAATAGTTTAGCCTCTATTCTTCAAAGTAAGGCTTTGGAGTGTTTTTTTTTTTTTTTTTTTTTTTTTGTAAAAATAACAGTAAATGCGCCAAATAATTAAATGTAAATAGCAGTTGCACAAGTAGATTGGAAGTATCATGCATGAATAAGTAGTTTCTATACATTTAGTATTCTTAGCAGGAGTAGTTTCCTTATTATTTTTTTCTCTGTAGTTTATTTTATTTATGTAGTAGTTTACTTTTTTCCTTTGGTTTAGTTTAATATAAAGGGGGCCGTGATGGTCGAGCGAGTTAAGATCCTACAAAAAATATGCTACAAGTTTAAATCCTGTTGGCGGGATTTAATAACAAAAAAATATATAAATAATTAATAATAAATTAAAATAAATAAGTACATTTCCTACTCGATTGCTTAGACCACTACGGCACAAGTTCAATTCCCACATGGGGACGGTAACGTTCCCATCCTGAGATTCACAGGAAGGTGAGCAACTCCTGTGTCTAACAACATAGCTCCTTGGTCCTCCAGATAGGAGGTTGGGTACAGGGCTAATAACCCTATCCCATAAAAAAACAACAGGATAGAGATGTCTGCAAAAGGTTGCCAACCATCCTCATGAAGAGGAAGTGATTTGTGATCGTGTCGGGTTATTATAAACCACGTGTTCCCTGGATATCTACATAAGAGAACCAAACGATCACAGCTGCTGCCTAGAACAGCCCCAATTCTGCTAGAAGATTAATGGTGGAAGTCAAATAAGTCAAGAGGTGTTAAAGTTTAATATAGAAGTTAATTTTATTTATATATATATATATATATATATATATATATATATATATATATATATATATATATATGTGTGTGTGTGTGTGTGTTTACCAGAAGACTTTCTCTGGTAAAAATATCTTAAGGTGAAGAAAGAATTGAGATGGATAGTGAAGCAGGGAATGTCAACCCTCTAACTGACAATTGGCAAGTCAACATCATGTGGTCCAAAAGCCTGACAGTAGTGTGCAATCTTCCGGAGACCATAGACAACTGTATTTGTAGACTGTGCCAGATAGTTACGGATTTCCAAATGCCACTAGTTTTAGAAGTATATTTTCTTTATACTGGACTTGGTTCATGAATGCATTCTTATAAATCAAAAAGTTGTCCTGAAAACAACTGTAATTATTCCATTTGAGTTATTTGAATAAGAAGATGTGTTTCAGTCAACTAAATGCCACAAAAACCTTATAGATAACCTCTTCAGGGACTTGAACTATGTTAGGGTACTCCTTGATGATATGGTAGTACATAGACCACACTGGAGGAACATGTGGAGCACTTCCATATAGTTTTCAGTTGTTTGGAGGCAAATAAACTCACTCTAAACCAACAAAAGTGAAAACTTGGAATAAATAACCTCAAGTTATTAGAGTACCATGTGAGCCTTGAGGTAATTTGACCAATCGAAGAATAAGCTGTGCACTTCAGCTTGCTGCAGGAGCTAGATGGAGTGCACATCTAGTATAGATTTAAGATTATCTGGTTTTCGGTGTTTAGTAGACTGGACTGGTAGACTGGGTGTGTTGGAGACCAATGCCGCATGTGTAGAAGGGGTAGGGTTATTAACAATGACTATCACCAATGAATATTGTAAATCTACCTGGCAACACTGTTTTTTTTTTGTAACCTTCTTATTTTACCTTGTTCATCTGTTAATTAATGCCAGTAGTATGTGTAATGTTATAATTTAGTTATTTTAGAAGTAAATTTTCGTTTTGTTTACATTGTGTTATTTTTCTTCATCACCAAATTTCCAGAACTCATTTACAATATGAGGGCATGCAACAAACTTTAGGTCCTTCCATGAATTTTTTTAAAAATTTTTATATTAGTATTTTTCTCTATGATATTCCAGTTTTTTCCTATTTATTTAGGGCTGAATCAAGTGGTATATTAGGAAACATATAGCATAAAATGAAACCAATTTATAATTTAGTAATATAGTTGTACTTAAAGTCAACCACATTAATTATGTTGTATGGGTTATTAGTAAATGATTTTTTTTTTATTTCCTGAAAGTATTTGGCTAATTTTCTTGTAAGGCTATTTTATCCAGAAATAATTGGTCTAATATAAAAGGATAGTTTTCCTTATTTAATTTAACTAGGCCATATATTAAAGGTGTTGTACTACGCCTATTGATCAGTTTTGTTCTATCTTTTTCATCAATATATTTATATTCATAGTGTATTGTAATACTTGCTTATTTATTTTTTCTATTAGAAATTCTATTACTAATATTCTATTCTTAATAGAAGTTTGGGTCAAAATTTAATTTGCTATATTTGGTTTTATCATCCTATTGAATTGTAACTTTGTGAATAACCCATTTTCTTGGGTGAATAGTATCTAAGTTTATATTGTTTTTAACAGTGTTATATAGGTGAATTATTGTATTTATTTATGGGATACTGTTTTTTAAGCTTTATGTTTTTGTCTTTATTTTATTAATAATGACGAGATTCATGAATGAGCATAAAAATATTTATTTACTGTAACATTTTAGATTGCAATCAAATACTAAATTTTGATTAATTTATTTATGACCAATAGGCAAATAAACCACTATAACAAAATTATTATGAAGAATAAAAAAACAAAAGATGAAAAAGAAGATTTCAACCCAACAAACCATTCCAATTACATTTGAAACCTAAATTGTATAGACATACATATAACTATTAAGACTAACTACATATTTTAAAAAAGATTAAAGATTTATAATGCAAGATACCTGTTTACATAATTAGCAAATGAAATTCCACAGCCTAATATGTCTCCTTTTTGGCATCTAGGACCAAAATCTTCACCAACACCACTTCCAATGAAAATTTTTCCATCATCAGCATGATATGCAATAGAGCCTTCATCCCATCCTGGGTGACGATTTTTTGGATAGTCCTAAAATATTTATTATGATTAGAGTAAAAATAATTATGGACTGACAGACAGCGATATTAGGAACAGCTGATATCGAAAGCCAATAGCCCAATACATGAAATTACACGAATAGTAGTAACATTTGTTATGCTAACACTAATTATGGTTTCATAAAAAATAGCTATTCCTGATCTAACCAAATGTTGGACACATATGAAACCTTAAACCCAAATAAATTCCCTGAAACTACTTATTTTGAAGTTATCATCCATCATATTAATTGAACAATGTTAAGTAAAATAATGATAAGATTTGTTATGCATAATTTATGTCACAGCATGTTTGGGAAGAAAAAATATATATTCTCCAGACAACTCTTTTATGCCTTAAGATTACACATGGAATGATAACTGGTATCACATAACAATGTTTTTAAGGCCTTTTAAGTCGTATTAAATTAACAGTGTAGCCAGAACACCCAGTAACATTCATTACGACTTTTTTCAATAAATATTAGGTACAGACCTACTTTCCAACTTCACACTCAAAGTATTAGAGATAACTAAAAAAAGTACCTATAATTTGAAATACCATCTTATAACAGCGAAATTCCCCATGGTTAAATATAAATCAACACAGCTCATTTCATTTCAAAGTATGAAGAACTTTACACCCTTGCATTGGGGATAGTAACATTTATTATGTTTTTTTCAATTCACAATAAGATATTTCTTCTTGTGGTTGAGATAGATTTATTTTAATGTTACCATTACATTCCTCGGGAAAAAAACAACAACATAATTTTACTTTAATCTGAAAAAAAAAATGTGCAACACGAATGTTAAGACCTGGTACATCAAATAGTCAAATAATAAAAGAATGATGCATAGATATCTAAATGATTGATTGAAACGTTTATTCAGAAATAAGTAGGATATTCGAGATGAAAGGATCTACTGATATAGACAGTTGAGCCGATAACAATATTTTAAAGGCCAATACCAGTTGTCGGTAAATAAAAATCTGCCTAGCAGTTGTTCTTTTCTATCTTTCGAGGTTCGTACTATTTTTCTTGAAATATTCTCCATATTGCTATATAACATGTGTCAATCAATCGTCTAGGGGGTCGACTGATATAAAAATTTAGCTGATAACAATATTTCTAAAACTGAGATATCCATACATTGGCTATTGGCCCTTCTTTTAGTTTTGACTAGAGTCGTACTGTTTTACTTGGAATATTCCCCTTACTGCTGAATAAATGTCTCAATCAATCTCCTGGAGATCTATTGAAAGAAAATTTTTAGCCAATACCGAAATTTTAAAGGCTGATATATATATATCAGCCTATCGGTCTTTCTTTTCTTTCCTGAGCACTAAATCAGTTAAACACCATAAAAGAATAAATGTTGTAGAAGATTTCTTGGTTTCACTCCTGGACAGTCTAGCTGATTTTTCTATGGCTAGGTTGGTACCTTAATTGCCTTTTTTTCCAGACCAATGTTTGTTTTTATTTTGTTTTGTTTTTTAATTATAGTGCCTCGATCTCCTTATCATTGAGATTGCAGCATTTGCCATCATGAAATATTTACATTATTTCAACTCACATTACATCTGCCCTCTATGTTGTTAGCACCACAAATTGAGCATGGAAACATATTGGCCTAAAAATAACAATATGCAATCACAAAAGATGTTTGACAACAGAGATTGTTTGACGAACAAGAATACTATTATAGCATATAATATATAATATTATAATGATATGCTTGCCTTCATTGGTCAGAAATTTCTGACTTTTCCATAATAAAGAAATTCTCAGACTTTTTTTCCAGTTTTATCAATCTGTAAACACCCTGTGCATTCCTGTCACTGCACAGCTGCTTTTCGCTGAGATCTTGAAGTTCTTAATCTTAGATATCAGCTGCAGTCTCATATAATATAGTATGGCAATACTGAAAGATAACTTAAATCAGATCTTTCTCTCATGTCTACTGAAACACAGAGAGAGAGCCAATGGTTTCCATATTAACTGGTGGAAGACAGACAGGTTTCAGTCCCTCCCTCCACCCTACAACTCTGTGACCTCTATCCCGCTGCCATTCATTTTCTTTTCTTCTAAGTCTTGTTTCTTGCCCAAGTGTTCAAGTTTTAGGGCCCACAGGTCTTTTAAATTTAAAGTCTGGCCTTCTTTCTCCTCTACCAGTAAAATCTTCTGCCCTTTACCTTCTTTGAAACCAGATTCAGATGTCTTCTTTTGTTTAATGGAGTTGAAATATTTCCATTCAACCTCCACTTCTCCACCCTAACAATAATTGATGATTTCCTGGTGAGACTATTCATTAAAAATACAATCTCAAGAAGATAATTCTAGTAGAAGACTTGACCAAGCATCTGAACCTGAAGGATGAACAAATGGCTGAACAAATTCTTCGCAAAAGTTAAACACTTGCATTTTGACAAGATTGGTTATTATCTGAACAAATTGAGAGACGCAATATGGTTTACAAGAAGTCTAAAATTTCTTTAGGACTCTTGGATGGAATTTTAATTTATGAGACTGTTGCCAACACAAGTGATTTAAAATTAAAGCAGTAATAATATCATAATCAACTTACTTTTTGTGTGAGCCCAATTGCTATATAGCAATTTTCACCTGGATCTATAATTTGTATTTCAAAGTAATGAAAAGTAGTATTCAATGGATTTCTCGCTTGAGCAAAGCCAACATCTAATATAGTTAACCCATGGCCAGTATATTCCAAGATCTGAAAACAATTGTTGTTCATTCAATATTTAAAAATAAAAATGAACAAGTAAATTTACCATCCTGTAATCACATGCATTTTCTTACCTGCTGGAAAGTTAAATAAAACAATGATGCTTATTAGAGCCAGAAGCTTAATAAAATAGAGATATAATACGAAGTGTCCAAAAGTGCTATTTATTCTTTGAATTACTACAAAATGCGAGTTGGCTGAGGCACTTGTCAACAGGGTAGTTTCTGTGTCCAGGCTTATTACCAAAACAATTACCAGCATACCAGTTTGTATCATGCTTATTTTCAAATGCAAAATACACAAACTGAAGTTTAAATTCGTCAATTTTTTTACTTCATCTTTGCAACAGTTTTGTTGCTTCAATTCAAGAAGTTAGTTCCAGCAAGACAGTGTCTCACTTGTCATATACAAAATCTTTCAATTGAAGCAGTAAAGAAATTATTTCCCAATTAACTGATTTCATAAATAAGTAACATTAGACACGTTACACCAAAAATGTGTTTGAATGAACATTTCCAACTTGTTGGATTGTTGGAGCAGTTTAGGCACAATAAAACCGAGTTTTGGCGCCGATTAATTACTGTAGATGAAACTTGGATACACCATTATACGCTCGAAACAAAAATACAGTCGAAACAGTGGACTGCAAAGGGAGAACCGGCTCCAAAAAAAGCAAAAACTGTTTTCTCGGCTGGGAAAGTGATGACGACTGTTTTTTGGGATGGAGTTGTTTTAATCAATTTATATTATATTATAAAAAGCTGGCAATGATAAGTACAGATAATTAATGTTCTGCTGCACGTCCTTGCAAAATTATTTTATCTAAAGTAAAGTCTATACCCAATAAGCATGAGCTGATCCCAATTTGAGTAAAAATTACTCAAGGAAATTGTGATCATATTTTACATAATTCGTGAAGAACAACTTCTTGTTTTAAAATCTTAACTTAATCGCTACAATCAATCGTATGACAAATAAATTAATATACTTATTTCATATCTTATTATTGTGAGATTAGCAATAATACAGGCAAGACTTAATAATAAACTTAATAATGTTCAAATGTTAAACCATTTACTAAGTTATAAGGTTTAAGTTACAACTTGAACCTTTACAAAACTTGATGCACTTGGGTATTTACTTGTATCATGTGTAATATATATATGGCAGAGGATATCAACCAGTTCCTAGGAATATTCCCTGTTTTGAACTGAAGTTCAGAAAAGGCTGCTTAGGTAGCAGCAATTAACTCTAGAGGAATCAATAAATATATTAAATGGATTAAATTAGGTGAAACTTGCCATATACTTATATAAAATAGTAAAATATAGAATACAGATGAGGATATCAGTTACTAATCTGGATTGAAATTATTGGATTCTAATATGAATAAATATTGAAGTAACAATAGATATACTTATACTGTTCAATGTATACTTGTCAAATCAAATAAGGCTGGAAATAAGTGAAAATAAGTAAAAGTATGCAATCAAGCAACCCGACAGACAGCTTGTTTTCATTCTTTGTATGCTTTTTATAAGTTGCTTTTGTTATATTTTGTAATTGTACAAAGTAAAACCATTTATTTATTCAGGAAGGAGATGGTCCGGGGTGGCGGTCATAAATAGGCTGAATAGTGGCAAAATCATTTTATTAAAAGCCTTGGCTTTTAATGAAATAGTTTGGCACTATTTAGTCAATTTATGACCGCCACCCTGGACCATCTCCTTCCTTTATAATGCAATGGTCAACTATTCAATATTCAACATTTATTTATTCATATATCACAGTCATGAACACTATGTGTTTTGTTACTTTTGGATCAGAAATGATAGATATTTTATGAGAAGGAGTTAGTCGAGGGTGCGGTCAAATAAATAAAAAATTAAAATATATTAATTATTTTAATTTTTGCCGACGTTTCGACCAACTTTGCAGGTCGTCTTCAGGGCTACAAAAGATACAAAACATGTTGAAAATAAAAAATAAATATAAGTATATATAAAATTAGAAGAAGTTGTCAGATACAGAAATAAAAGATGGTATCAGAGATATAGTGGGTGACAATGTAGTTAAATTTTAAGAATTATATATGTAGAAGATACAAATAAATGGAAAATAAGTAGGAATAAAAATAAAAATAAAGGAGAATATAGCATGTAAGTTAAAAATAAACAGATTGCGATAAAAGATAAGGAATAAGTGTATAACAAACTAATAGAGATTACATTAGATAACTGTGGGTTAACAGATAAAGGAAATAAATACATGAATGTTAACGAATAAATATTCGTTAACATTCATTTATTCGTTAACATTCATGTATTTATTTCCTTTATCTGTTAACCCACAGTTATCTAATGTAATCTCTATTAGTTTGTTATACACTTATTCCTTATCTTTTATCACAATCTGTTTATTTTTAACTTCCATGCTATATTCTTCTTTATTTTTATTTTTATTCCTACTTATTTTCCATTTATTTGTATCTTCTACATATATAATTCTTAATATTTAACTACATTGTCACCCACTATATCTCTGATACCATCTTTTATTTCTGTATCTGACAACTTTTTCTTATTTTATATATACTTATATTTATTTTTTATTTTCAACATGTTTTGTATCTTTTGTAGCCCTGAAGACGACCTGCAAAGTGGGTCGAAACGTTGGCAAAAATTAAAATAATTAATATATTTTAATTTTTTATTTATTTGACCGCACCCTCGACTAACTCCTTCTCATATTATATCAACGGTCAACCATCTCTACATCGATAGATATTTTATTTCTACATTCTCCACTCAAACATTTAATATGTTTTCCTTAGTTTTAATACAAAGACTACTAAGTGCTGTTTGTTAAACTAAGTAAAATAACTTATTCCTTTCCATCAGAACAACCAAATAGCCACAAATTAGCTATAAATAATAGCTAATTAAAAACTTTTTTAATTGAAAGTTCTATCCTAAAAATAAAATATGAATGAACTACCTGTCCATTAGTTATAACAATATCATGCATTCTACACCAATCTTCTTCATTTGAGTCAACAGCCATAACCATATCATCATAGACTTGCTTTTGGGATAGATGGTCAAACTCATATTCCATATTCAGATCTAACCATCCAATTCATAAAGCTACAAAAAATAGCTGCTATCTATTTACAAATTAAAGTTACCCTGTAATAGTAAGTAAATTTAAATAATTAATAGTAAAATTTATTACATGTACATATTAGGGGTAAATAAAATAAAATAATTATAAAAGAGCTAATAGAATTATTTTAAAACTATTACATGACACTTTTGATTAAAAATCCATAAAATATTTTCACAACACTTCAACATTAATTATTTAAATTATGTTGATACAATAAACTGGTGAAATTAAAAAATGCTTTGAATCAATTATTTGTTGATAAAATGTATGCATTGTTTTCACACCAAAAATCAGCCAATTTTCAATAAGCATCACTTAAACATAACTAATCCCAAAAGTATCATGTCTAATTAACAAAAGCATCCTGATTATCAAATTTAATTAGCTTCTACTTTTTATTCTCCGCAATTATTAATATTTTGGTTTGAAGAATGTCTGTGTTTTGTTCTTTCTCTATTTGATTTCATGGAATTTCTTTTTAAACAAAAATAAGGATGGTTATCACTCTTAACCTCTATGAATACCTATTTTAAATTCAGTTAGTGCATACATCAATTTAATGAAATAACAAAGTGAATTAGTAAATTTTAGGAACCGGAGGAATCAAATTTCAGTATTTATGCAATTCCATGCATTTTATTTATAAACAAGGCTTAATACCACAGAGACCAGAAAAGGAAAGATAGAGTTACTATAAGAACTAAACAAGTTTGATTTAAAAAATGTATAAGGGTGACATCAGTCTCCAAAATATTGGTTTGGCAAATGACTCCATTCTGTTTTTCTGATTATTTTTATGTCACGACCATACACTTCTTATCTAACAAATTAATCCCAAAGGTGGATTGTTCGTTCTATTTTAATATGTCAACAAACATTTCTGAAAACTTGTTAAAATTAGATCAGTATTGTGCTTACTAACTATTGCATGGTAAAAATGGAAGAAAATATCACTCCTTATTGATATACTTTGCTGTATTATTTTAAAGAAGATAAGTGTACTGAAGAAGCTAATAAAAAAAATTGCAGTGTTTAAGGGGGTGATGCCATAACAGGGTGTCCAGCGATTCCTCTTTAAAAAATTCCCATAAATTTCTTGTTTTTCCCAGATTTTCTCCGCTTTTTATAGATTCTTCCAGTAAATTTCTCAACTTCACATTTAATTTGTAATTACTTGTTAAGTGTAACTAATTAAGTAATTACAAATTAAAATAATGAGTACAGCTGCCTATAGTGTAATGTAAGCTCTAATTGCAAACTAAAGTCATGTTACACTTTTTATTTTATTTTATACAGTAATTTTATAACCATATACAGTACATTCCCAATAATCCAAGATGGTTAATCTGCCTTTAATTATTTGCTTTTACTATTTTAAAGCACCTTTTTAGTCCTATGATTCCCAAAAATAATGAACTGTTGCATTTTATAAAAGATCATCGGGGGAAGAGGTGTATTTTACATAATTTTTAGAACTAGAACATATATGAGGCACCTATGCATAGTGCGTTATGTGCAAAAATCATATTTATGGAAAAACACAATTGAAAGATTGAAATTTTCACAGGTGCAAGTTCAATTTTCAAGTTTCAACCCATGATTCACAAAGGAATGTTGATCTCTGTAATAGCCAAATAGCTTAACCCATTAGACACAAAGAAATAGAGAAAAATTAAATTTCTAGAGATGCTCATAAAAATTCACAAATTTGCACTTAACATAATTTTCACAGGTACCAAAGATACATATATATGAGAGGTCTGGAAACGTTTAATATATAAATTTATTATTATTTTTTTAAAGGGAGCCCCTTCATATCAAATGGGTTGCGTATTTAAATAAAGATTTTTTTCCCACCTCTTCCTTATATAAGGCCAAAATTCTGCCCCAATTCAAGAAGTTTTTTAACCTGATAAAGTGGTGATAAAAAATGTTCAACCAAATGTGTTCCATTCAATTGGAAATGCTCCAATAAAAAAAACTGGTGCGCGCATCACACAACTTTCACTAACCGCTCCACTTTAAATAGAAATTATTTTCTGACAATGTTAGGCTATTATAAAAAATGTTAAGTGCATTTTTAACGGGTTTAAAGCTTAAAACTTACAGCTAACAAGTTATTAAGACCATCAAAATAACAAAAACCATATTTATTATATCGACAGTAGTCAGAGTAGACAGACTCCAGTCTGTGAGCTATATATGCCTAGAGAGATTTAAAAGTACATTTGTATATTTCTGTGGCACCTTGTTAAAGTAATGAATGTGAAACGCTATGCAGGTTAACATTTATTACTTTTATACGGTGCCGACGATCAAACCAATAAATGATTATGGATTGTAATACTATAAGATAAGTTAATAAACTTTTATTTTTCCATTGTAAAGTTTACAAAATGTGAAACGCTATGCAGGTTAACATTCATTACTTTTATATGGTACACAACGATCAAACCAATAAATGATTATGGATTGTACTAATATAAGTTAATAAACTTTTATTTTTCCATTGTAAAGTTTACAAAATGGAGTTATGAGATTTTCATTGCCTACTATTGAAGGTCAAACATTGTCACACTAATAGCAAGTGGATTTTGTTGTGATTTCACAAAGGGAAAATTCATCAAATTATTCACTAATTTAATTTTCTGAAATGTTACATGATGAACTTTCATAATAAACCGACAAAAGATCTCTAATTATTTAAATATAATATCAGAGCTAAATTAATTAAACTACAGCAAATGTATTTCAGGTTATAAACATATGGCTTACACATCCGTGACATATTTTTACATTTTACTTCTTCTTTCAATAGAATAGAAAAATAATTTTATTCTGGGACGAAGTCCCTTCAGAATAACAAAAAAGTACAGAAATTAAAATTTTATATCTGGCCAGATAAAAACAAACATAAAAAGTTAAGATAAAGATAGATCATTAAAAAAAAAAGAAAAAAAATATTGGTTATACATACTATATACAAAATAAAATAAAAAAAAACTCTTGAAACCATACTAAGATACTTAAAACTATGTACAATGTTAAAATATAAATAAACCCTTTTAGAAAAAATAAAAAACACAGAAAAAATAAATGTAAATTCTTCTTAACAGTAAAATCTGTTTCTGATGAAAAAAAAAAAAAGAAAGTCGAATCTATAATAAGTATTTAGGTTATGAGCTATATGTGAATATGTTATTATAAATAATATGTAATTTTACATAAAAGGTTAGCTGGTATCTGACTGTTTTTGGGACAGGAATTGGAATAGGAGGGATTTGAATGTAGATAAGGATGAAGAATGTCGAATTTTGATAGCAAGGGAATTCCAGAAACTAACAGAACGAGCAATAAAGGAGTTTTGGAACGAGGCAGATCTGTGAGAAGGAATGTAAAGGTCGGAAGGTCGAGATCTTGTGGAGAGGGAGTGGACTGAGGACTTGAATTGGAGAAGGTTGTAGGCGTAGGAAGGACGATGATTGTTGATGATATGATAGAGGAATGTACCTAGGAAATATTGTCTTCGAATGGAGGGGAAGAGCCACTCTAACTCAGTGTAGTGGTGAGAGACATGGTAGTATCTCGGGGCACCAATTACAAATCTCACGCAACTGTTCATTAATCTTTTCAGTCTGTCGCGGAGCTCCACCGAGAGTCCATCATACACCACACAGCAGTAGTCAAAGTGGGAGTTGAGGTTAAATGAAAGAGGAAACGAGGAGTCTACGCGTATGTTGAGGTAGGAGATGGCGGAAGCGATGGAATAGTTTGAAGGTAGAAACAGTCCGTCGGGAGATGTGAGAAATATGGTGACTCCAGGAGAGGTTTTGATCAATAAATAGTCCTAATTTTTTTACAGAGGAATAGAAGGAGATTGGCTGGTCACCAAGGTTTAGTATGGGAAAGTCGGTATAGGATCTAAGGAGGGGCTTGGAACCAATGACAATGGCCTGAGTTTTTGAAGCATTTAACCTTAATCTGTTTAAGTTTGCCCAGGCACAGATTCGATCTAGGTCTGCTTGGATCTTAGTAAATGCTACCAATAGCTCAGTGGGAGAAAAGGATAGGTATATTTGAGAATCGTCTGCATAAAGGTGGTGGGAACAATGGAGAATTGAGTCGTGGAGGTCATTAATATAGGAACTAAAAAGGAGAGGAGATATGCTAGATCCTTGGGCAACTCCAGAGGATAAAGGCAGGTAGGCAGATAGTGTTTGATTAGGAATGGAGACTGGTTGGGTGCGTTGTGAGAAGGAGAGCTATTGGAGCTATTGGAGAAGGAGAGTGATTTTAGTTTGTTGAAAAGGATGGGATGGTTAATGGAATCGAAGGCTTTAGAGACGTCAAGAAGTATAAGGACAGTTAATTGTTTATTATCTATTGCAGTCTGAACATCAATGGTAATTTTGATTAAGGTGGATTGTGTGGAGTAGCCGGGACGGAAACCAGATTGGAGAGGATCAAGTTGGTTGGACTTTTCGAGGAAATTGGAAACTTGGGATTGCACCAATCTTTCTAGGGGTTTTGAGAGATTGGAAAGAATTGAGATTGGTCGATAGTCTTCGGGAGAGGATGGATTAGGCTTTTTATTTAAAGGGAGTACAATGGCTTTTTTCCAAGAGGAAGGGAATATTGAGTTCAGTAGTGAGAAATTGTAAATGAAAAGGAGAACTGGGAGGATTTCGGGGAGACATAATTTTATCAATTTGACAGGAATACCATCTGGTCCTATGGAATTGGTGTGGGATTTCATTACTGCGGTTAGTAAGTCAGTCGGGGAAATGTTGGAGAAATAAAAGTCATCATCATTAAATGATGACTCAGGAGCAAAGTTGGAAGAGGAGGGAAGAGAAGAGGTAGAGGAGGCAGAAATAAAATGTGAATTTAAATCGTCAGGTGAAACGGAAAAGACCAGTGAGGAAGGGGATCTGGAAGGTTCACAGAGGGAAAGTTTGCGAAGGATTAGCCATTTAGATTTGGGATCTGGGGCAGATGAAAGGGCTTCATGAAAGTAGGAAGCTTTAGCTCGCCGAATTCTTGTTTGTGTCAAATTGCGGAGCACCCTAAACGCTTGATAGTCATCTGTAAGCCTGGTACGTCTGAAGCGTCTACGGGCAGCATCACGCCTCTTTTGCAGATCCTTGATTTCTTGACACATCCAAGGTGCAGGCCGGCGGCGAAAGGTAGAGGTTTTTATGGGAGCATGGGTGTTAAGGATATTGAGGAGATTGGAAGTCAGGATCTTAACCATGGAGTAGATGGAGGAGCAGGAATATATTTCCTTCAAGTCTAAGGTTTCAAGGTCAGGTAGCATTTTTTCATAGATGAGAGTGTCTATCTGATGGAAAGTGAAGGTTCTCGGATGAATCAGAGGGGTTTGGATATTATATGTTATTAGGATCATGTCGTGAGACGATAAGAAGGATACTGGCAGTTGAGAAGAGGAGAGGAGATTTAGTTCGGAGTCTATAATGAAGAAATCTAACCAAGTGTCAGCCTTGTGGGTGTGGTGAGTAGGATAAAAAGGAACAATAAAGAGATGGAGGGAAAAAAATAGGTTTTCTAGATAGGTTTTGTCTTTGGAATTAGAAAGGAAATTGGTATTGAGGTCACCGGCGATGAGTATTCTAGGATAGAGGGGAACAAAGTTGAGTAGGGTTGATTCTAAGGACGGATCAAATGGAACAAGGGGAGGACGGTAGATCACTATGTAAAGGAGAGGGGAATTATTACAGGTAATTTCTACTAGAAGGTACTCCACTTGTGGATGTTCGGAGGGTGGGGAGTAATCAAGGATTCGGGACTTCAGGCTATCATGGACAAATATGGCCACCCCACCACCAGTCCGGCTGACCCGGTCGTGGCGGATGAGGGTGTAATTAGGTAAGGAGACAGATGAGGACGGAATATAGGGTTTGAGCCAGGTGAAAAAAGTTTTGAGAAAAGTACTGCAGGAATTGATCATAATGGGCGGGAAGGGATTGCGAGTTAACGTGACAGGTGGTTAGGATGCTAGACATGGGGAGGATTTGATGGGAAACAGTCAGAAATTAGCATAGAGGAAATGAGGCATATATCATATTCTGAAAAAAAATTATGAAAAGTACTGATAAGCAAAATAAAAGTGAATAATGAAAAAATAAGTGAGCAATAAGAGTAAGAAAATGAACAAATTAGTAAACTGGAGCTATGAGACATTTTAACCAAAATCTTCAAAGTGATTTGGGCACCAATGAAGAAAAAAAATACTTTGATGAACGAGAAGCCAGTAGAGGTGCCTGTTTGTTGGGGTCATCTCCTCGCCGAGATAAATTCAGTGGCAGTCGTTTTCCTGCCACCCGATATCACGCGTCGAGAAGTCCCTCTTCACTTTCTTTCTCGCTATCAGGTCGTCCCTCACTGACTTCCTGACGAAATGTGCTATTACCGGCGGCGGTCGCAGGTCATCCTTCTTGCTTCTGCGGCGCTGCACCACATCCACATCCTCCACTCCGGGCTTGATGCCCAGCCCCGCGGCTATACTGGTCACCAGAGCCGCGGGCGTCTCGCCTGCTCGCACTGGTATCCCACGGATCTCCAGCCCTGTTCTGTTTTGTTCAGGCGGATCTCTAAATCGCCCACTCGAGCTTTGAGGGCTTTATTTTCCAAGATGATCTCCTTAAAATGTTTGGCTTGGCCCTCGAGATGTTTTTCTAATTTCGATAACCTCTCATTCAGTTCAAAGCTGAGGTCTCCATATTTATCGAGGGCTGTCTTCATATCCCTTATTTCCTCACTAACATGACTATCCAGTTTATTAACTGCTGCTAATATTTCTGATACAGGCGGTTCATTGTTTAAATTTTGTTTCTTTTTTTTGATCGCAATTTAGGCACATCCATGTTTTTTTTGTACTTCTCTGAGCTTCTAGCTCTTTGTCTGTGAGATTAAAACACTTGCCGTGATAAATAACTTTGCACTTGGTACAACATAAATTGTATTTATCTTCACGGGCAATAGCGTTATTACAAATCGTGCACTGGACCATTTTTAATAATAAAAAATAACTTACAGTTAATGTCAAGTGAAGTTTATGTTGTGATCCACCAAGCAAACAACTGCTAATACTAATAGGATTAGTAGCTTAACAATCATAGGGCTCGTAGAACTCTCACTATATTTTCTTTACGTTGAGTAGCATAAAAATACGTAAATATAAGGAGTATTAAAGATTACGTATGATAGTCTGACACTGTTATGAAAAAAAAACAAAGAAAGAAAAAACAAAATTGGGCTCAATATATGAAATTGAAAGAAAGCGCTCCATAGATGTTTACTCACTGCCGTCTCTGGCCAGACTGACACAATACAATGAAATAGTTTTTTAAACAATGCCACTGCCTTTATTTGGTAGATTTTATGTATTTTTTATCAAACTTGAACATAATTTTAAAAGGCACATTTCAGAAGGGAAATTTAATTTAATTTCCTCGGAAACATGTGGTTTCTGTGAAATAATTTTAGTTTTTATAAATTATTATTTATAATTGTTTTGTCACTCTCCATTACCTTCTACAATTTTCTATATTAGATATTGTTTTTTTTCTAAAATTCCCAGCTTTCCAACGATATATTATACATATACCTTTTGACTAATATTTCTGGAGATTAATTTTTGACCTAAATAAACATTTTTCCTTTTATCTCCTTTATTCAATTATCAAATTCTTTCAAAAGTTATATTTACCCTTTTTTCATAACTTGTAACAACGAGAGATCCTTAATTATTTAAAACAAACCAAATTTAAGATACTTTAGAGAAAGAAATTTTCAGCATTGGGCATTTAAGCCTTGTTAAGCGACATCAATGGGTATTAGATCTAAATGATATTAAATATCACTTAATTATATATTGATATACCGAGTTTAATCAAAATTACTAGCTTTATTTTTAGGAAATTGTAAAAATGTGTAAAATCGTTAGTATAAAGTACCAATTACGGTCAATAGCAGATCCAGCCGGGGCGCGCTATGAGGGGGGGAGGGCCACGCCGCCACAGGAAACTGGAAAAAAATCCCCAAAAAAGAAAAGAGAAATATAGTGAAAATTCATCCTTATAGATGAATTTCCTAATGTAATATAAAAAAAAATATATTATCATGACCAGCAGTCTCTTGGATGGTGGAAAAAAGTTTCATAAAACACATATTTAAAGAAAAGAGAAATATAGGGAAAAATTATTCTCATAGACGGATTTCCTAATTTAATCTATAAAAAAAAAATTATTATTGTGATCAGCACTAGCGTTTCCCAGCAGCTTCTATCAGCTCCTGATTTTAAGGATTCGGGCATCAGCACTTACTCCATCTTTATATCTCAGTTTCGGTCTGCCCACTTTTGATTTCTATCTGGCTCCTCAGCAGCATCTTTGGGATTGAGTTCTCGTCCATCCGTACAACTTGGCCCTCCCATCTCAGCCTTGCTATCCGGTATATTTCACCACATCTGGCTCCTTGTATAAGTTGGCTAGTTATTGGTTGCGTCTAATTCTCCATTCACCATTTTCTTTAACTGGGCCAAATATCTTCTGAAGGACCTTTCTTTCGGAAACTAATATTTTAATAAGCTGTTAAATGAAAAGAGAAATATAGGGAAAATTCATCCTCATATACGAATTTTCTAATTGGGCGAACGCTTTGAAAATTAGAAAGATTGAAATAAAAACTGACTTAATAAATATTTAAATATATAGATTGATAAGAATAAAATAATATGGAACCAAAGGTTCAAGCGTAAACATTATTTAAAAAAAAAATCTATATTATTCGTTGAAAGAGTACCTTAATTTTTAAATTGTAAATAAGATTGTGTTTTATGATTTCTTCACCTGATTATCCCATGAAAATTATTATTACAAACAAATAAAAAAAGGTTTAAGCACTGTTGAGAATTTTGGTTATACGTTTATTACTCCCATATTTACTCTATTTTATTTATTTTTTTAACTATAAAAATTAAGATAAAACATTTTACTGAAAGAGTTAATAAAATTTAAAATATATACTAAATAAATTACCTTTTAGTCTAAGAAAATAAAATTGTATTGATAAAATATTTTCACAATTGCAATACTTTCTCTTACTATATATTTCATATATAGGTAAGTGAAAGTAAAAATTCCAATAATTGAGTATTTAAATTAAATTAAGAACTTAAAAATAAAAAAAGCGATAATACTACATAAGTATCACTTCTGGAAGTCTTGAAAAATGTAGCAATATCAGATTGATTACACTGTTTGTGGTATATCGAAACTAGCCTTATGTATCCAAAAATATATAGAGATGACCAATCTCCAAACCTTCCAATTAATAAACATAAATAACTGCATGAACAGACTTATCCCTAAGGTTTAGGTTATATTACATGACATTTTATGGAAATAAACCAAATTTTATGTTTCTGAACAACAATAATTATGACCCATAGTATTATTAACTAAAGTTTAGGTTATATTACATGCCACATATCGAAATAAACATTATTTTTATGTTTTACTGATTATAATTAAGACTTCCTATACTTATATTGCTACGTATCAAAATGGTTTTTTGATGATTTTTTATATCACGGGATGCCACTGGTAATTATTGATGATAATTATCCAGAATTAATTAATATAAATATTTCATTAATAAAATATTGGTTAAACAATTTATGTCATTTGACATATTGGTCCTTGATTAATTTATTGGATTACTTCTCACAAAGGCTTGTTGTGTGTTTATCTGTTCACTAATTACCAAACATTACCTGTGCTTATAATGAAAGAAATAGGTGGCATGATTAAAATAACTTTTATGTACAAATTATATTTATTTACAAGTGATGAGAAAGAATGTTATATACATTATATTTACAAAAATTAATGAACTATACAATTGGTTGTGACGGCATGATTCAGATGGATGGAATTTCAAATTACATTGCCATTAAATATTTATACATCTTTAAAAAGGAATTGTTGGGGATTACTTATCTAATAAGTCGAGATCATCTGGACATGGATCAGGTAGGGCCAAGGCTTCAGTCTCCAAGTTGGAAGAAAACATCAGGGACCTCCTCAGTGCCGGGCAGTCCATCAGGCCTCTCTTCCATCAGCCTCTCCTCATCCAGCTGTCCTCAGCTGAGTCCCATAAAGAAGTGTCATCAGCTCAGTCCCAAGAAGTGTCTTCAGCTGCGTTCCAAGAAGAAGTGTCCTCCCTTTTTTTCTCTATCCCCCTCAGTAGATCTTGTTTTCCATATCTAGGGTGGGGCAAGCATGGTTACTATTGGTTGGAGTTGTGTACCAGAAGGGATGACCACACCCCCAATGTTATGTTGAACACACCCCTTTTAGCAGGTACACGACCGTTTCTTCCTTTGCTTAGGCTTCGAAGCTTTTTTGTTCTCTTTATGCTGGGCCCACACTACAGGCAAACTCGGTTTGGCAAAATTTCTGGCAAACTTGCGGCAAATTAAGGAACTAACCGAAGCTCCTCAACCATGGATAATGTGCTCAGTAGGACGGAGACAGTCCAAACAAACAACGTGGCCCTTCTAGAATTGCCATGGGGTTGACTGCTACTTTTGGTTATGTCTTCTATAAAAAAAAGCAAGTAGAAGAAAATAAGTGGAGAAAACAAAGAAGATGGCAGATGTCGAAAATTCATGAGAATCATACAAGGTAAGCATAAAATTGATCTTAGTTTTCCTTATTAATATCAGTTGTTTATTTCTTTGCCATGACATTTCTCTATAAATACATTTTACCTTGTTTTTCAAAATATATTTCTGTAAAGCTAATTAACGCGATTTTATGTAATTTTTCACACACAATTGCTAGGATTGTCAATTTCCTTCCGTTGAACATAGTCAATTATTAATTCTCTAACCTGTGAAAATTCTTGATATATCCTCCGTTTACTGCATTCAATTCATATACTATGTGCATATTTGATATAGGTTAACTTTTTAAGATTTTTTTAATGAATTTTGACTTTATTTACCTATACATAAACACTGTATGGGCATGGAAATGAAACAAACCCTTTTATACATCAATTATACTTACAAGAAGCACACAATTTTCTGATTTTATAAAGAAAAAGATATTCAAAGTTCTTGATTACTTAAAGAAATAATGAATTTTCACTTAATTACTTTGCAATGAGCTGCCAATATTTCTTCAATTGTTTGATTCAAGGAATGTATTTAAAAATTCTTTTCTTCATTTATTTATGAGGTTCTTTGATTTATTGTATAGACATTTTTTACAATTTAGTGAATGGTTCATTCCTCTTTTACTAAATTTGCAAGTGTTAATTTATTATTTTTCAATTCAAACAATCAATTAAGTCTGTAGTAAGTTAATTTAGTTCTATTTTCTTTTCTAACGTCCAACATAAGTACATCATCGCAAAGGAAACAATGGACAAGGGGTGTTAATTATTTAGCATTTAACTGGTTATTTATATTTAGTTAATTGGAAGTTCATTGTTAGTTTTCGATATCCCTCCTAGTCTATGATTAAGTTATTTTTTTTAATACTTTTTCATATAGCAAAACAATGTACATAGGGTAATGACTATAAAGAGAAAATGCCCTATGATGCCTTAGCCATTCTGTCTTGTTTCCTTAACCCTCCACATTATCTGTTTACCCATAACAAATTATTTATTTTCTTCTGTTATGAATTTGATTCCATTGTTTCCTATTTCAATTAAGGATTAGTTTTGTTTTTTCCTCGACTTTCATTATTAATGTAAATGTTACATAGCTTTTATTTGTTCTCTGTAAAATTGAGTCTTAAAGTGTGCCAGACATAGACCCTCCTCTAAAAATGAAAATCTCAACTAAATGTGTTATAAGCATGGCAAAAAATAGAAGGGAAAAAATTATAACGAAATTAAAAAATCTGATTTTTTAGTTGGATGATACCAGGCCTAAAATTGGTAATTTTTTTTTTCAGCTTTCCTCTACTGTTGAGTGTGAACATGAAGGACAGGCTGAAGTACTCAATGATTCATCTTTATTGAACAACGGTATGTATTGCAGCCTAAGACAAAAAAAAAAAATCAAACAAAGGCGAAGAGGAAATTATGGCCCCGTTCAATAAACTCGTCCAAATAATAGAAAAACAGTGCGGAAATACAAATAAACCCAAAACAATTGCACAGAATTATGGGTCCATGTTAGGAGAAAGATTGGACCAATTACCTCAACCAGAACAAAGTTTGTGCATATGTGAAATAAAACGAGGCTTGAGGAAGATGTGTGCGGACTTTGTGGAATAAAAATATTTGTAATATTGGATCCAGCACTAGTTTAAAACAAAATAGCAGCCTGTGCCCGTGGTATTGCGAATGCACCAAAAAGCAACATGCTGGGCCATCTAAAAAATATAAAACAGACACTTTTTCTGTAAATACTAGTAAGGTTGTACCTCCAAAAAGAGATATTATTAATAAAGCCTTTTTAAAGGTGTTTGAAGAAGCTGGAGAATAATCCAGAAAATTATTAGAATAATCATTAGTTATTATTCAGCTTTTTCTGATGCATTTAAAGAAGCTTTATTTGTAATGTTATATTCCTTTATTCATGATTTTGTATAAACTAAAACATATCTTGTATTCATTAATTTGTGTATGTTGTATTAATTCATTTATATTTTGTATTGTATATTTGAACCTAAAAATATTTATTTGTTCATTAATAGAATTTCTATTTTGTATAATAATAACAAAGTTAAGATATAAAGATTAATTTTCTAGCAACATTATAATTATTAAATTTAGTTTATGTATATGATTTATTATATTTTGTAAATATATGGGTTGTATGTATTATAAATAACATCTTCTATCATTTCCCTTCAAACATATATATTACAACTTATGTGTAAATAACCAATAAATGATAGGTATATGTCAAATTTCTAAAATTAAAAATGCGAATAACAAAACAAAGGCAGTCTCACTATGTGGTTAAAATTTCCACACTTAGACTTATTTGTTATTTTAATCAGACAATGTTTTATACAAATATAACTTTTTTAGGCTTAGGTTAAATATCTCCAAAGTGATACAATGTAAACACCCAAAAATGTTGGAAATTTACCACTAAAAATAATAATATATGTTGTAGTCAGTAAAAGAAAGTAGTGGCCGATTATTTATTGAAGTAGGCATAAAATTTGACACTGTATGATGTTAGTCTCTAACCATGATACAGTCATTTAATTACAAATATAGTATTGTATTATGGTGTTTCAATATGTGCTTAAAATGTTATTAATGCAACTTTATTAGAGTCTAGGTTAGTAATTTTGTGAATGGTTCGGTTTTATTTGAACTGAAGATATACAAAGAAAATAAAAACAGATATAGATTAACACTAATGTCTGTGAAATGTAAAATTAGTTGACAGACCGATACAAATATGGGCACTAAAAAAGAAACTGATCATTTAAAAAAAATAATGAATACTTGTTTTCAACTCTAAAGTAGAGTAAGCATAGGTTAAAAAATAAATAAATTTTGAACTTTTTTTATATTGACTAAATAATATGTGAAAATGGATATTATTTATTTTAATGTAATGCGAAGTATTGGGATCATTAAAAATTTCAACTCTGAGTTTTCAATTGAAAAACATGTTGTAGGGTTCTGTAAGTCCTCCCCTCCATAAAAAAACTTTTTGCTTAATGGTTTTTTTTTTTTTTTGTAAATGCAGAATCTAGCTAAAAAATGAAAAGTTCAGTGATTATACTTAGTTATTAAGGTAGATAAGGAGTATGGCAGCGATGTTAGGGCAAATTGTTGGCTGAAATAATATTACCAAAAGTGGAACTTGACATAATTGGTTTTATAAAGTATTTCAATTCAACTATAAAACAGAAATAAATAATGAAGAAGAAACATAAAATGGAATAATTAGATGTGAATAATAAAATGTAATTAGATGAATTAACAAAAGCTTAGTTTATGATAATAAAAGGTAATGAATAAGTACGAAAGGTTATGATGTATATACCTGACACACAAAAAGATGATAAGTACAAAATAGCAAATATATGGAAATATTATAATAAATATATATAAGTAATGAAAATGGAATAACAAGTAATGGATTAAAAGTTTTGATATTTAAAATATATTATGTAAAAATGTTCAAAGATATAATGTGTTATATTTCATTATATCTTATTTACTTTTATTTATATGAACCCTTCCGCTAACAAACTTCCATAATTCATTTAATGGCAAATAATATCTTCATTTAATTTTTGTAGTTTATAATGATTTGTTTGTTATTACTGAAAGACAGAAAGTTGGTTGCACAGAAAATCTTGATTTTGAAAAAAATTTGATTAAACTCGTGTATCATTGTGTAATTAAGTGGTCTTTAATATCATTGAGGTCTTATCCCCATTAATGTCACTTTACATAGCTTAAATGCTAAATGTTCATTTCATCCTCTAAAGTACCTTTAATTTGATTAATTTTTAATAATTAACCATCTCTCATTATTAAGAATTACGAAAAAATGCTAAATATAACTTTTGAAAGAATTTGATAATTGAAAAATGGAGAAAAAAGGGAAAATGTGTATTGAGGATGAAAATGAATTTCCGGAAATACTTGTCAGAAGTTATATCGTTGGAAAGAGGATAATTTTAGAAAAAAACAATATGAAATATAGAAAGTAATGGAGAGAGATTATTATAAATAATAATTTGTGTAAACTAATATTATTTAACGGAAATCACATTTTTTCAAGGAAATTAAATAAATGAAATTTACTAACTAAATTTAAACTGTTTTTAAGTTTGAAAAAAAGTATTTAAAATTCACCTAATCAACGCAATGTTATTGTTAAAAAAGCTATTTCATAGTACTAATGTGAAAGAAGTGAAATATAAAAATATTTCATGGATGTATAAAGCCTATGTTTATAACCTTAAATACATTTACTATAGTTTTAATAATTCTAAATCTGATATTATATTTAAATAATTAGGTATCAACGTCCGTTGGTCGTCGTATAACATTTAAAAAAAAATTAAATTAGTGAGTAATTTGATGAATTTTCCCTTTGTTAAATTAGTGTAAAAACTTTTGAGCTATCTATGACAGGCGATGAAAATCTCGTAATCTCTTTGTAGTAAACTTTACAATGGAAAATAACAGTTTAATAACTAATAGGCGTAGAATCCATAATCATTTATAGGTTGAATATAGAGATATACTTTAAAATCTCTCTAGACATATGTATATTGCTCAGAGACCGGAGTTATGTGGTTTACGAAAAAAGATGGGGCAGGGAGGTTTTTATTGTCTACCTTTGATATAATTAATAGGGTTTCTGTTATTTTAGTGATGTTAATGATTTGTTAGCTGTAAACTTTAAGCTATAGACCCGTTAAAAGTGCACTTCAAAAATTTTATAATTGCTCAACATTTCCAGAAAATAATTTCTATTCAAAGTAGAAAGGTAAGTGAAAGTTGTGTGTTGTGCTCACTAATTTTTTTTATTTCGGATATTGCAAAAAAAAGCGGGAAACGGAAGTTTCTGTCTCAGCCAATCACAGTGGCTATTCAATGCATCACTAGCGCAGCGCAACGGCCATAATGCAAAACTTGCTTGGATTTTGCCTAAGTTTTCCATTTCGGATGGATATGCAACAAACCGGGGTAAACAGCCCATTACCTTCCACCAGCAGGTCAAAATATCCCCACCACCTTCTCCCACTCTCGCCCTTTCCTTTGTTCTCTACTACAGTGGCGCTAGCAAACTCGGGCAAATTGCCATCAAATTGAGGCAAATTGCGGGAATTTGCCTCGATTTGCCTGTAGTGTGGGCCCAGGGTTAAACACAAGACTGGTCCTTTGCTGTTTTTGACCGCCGTTGACCTCAAGTGTTTTAGTCCCTGCTCAACGGTTTCTGGGTCTCAGGTATCCGTACCACTATCTAGGTAACCACTTACAAAAGGTTGGGTCGGGGGTTTCAGGTACTCGCCCAGGTGTTAGAAACTATTTTTAAATGTTATTAATTATCATTAGACTATGTTCAATACATAGCAATATATATAATCCTAATGGATTATTGAGCACAATAACTTTGAATAACAAAGCTAGAAATTCAATTAGTATAAAAGGTATCAAAGTGAGGAAACTGAAAAGTTGAAACAGTGCCTGAAAACCAACTTAATAATGCACTGAATATGTATAATTGTATACATATAGAGAATTTTACAAATGAGTTTAAAATCCTGCTCAAATTGTTAATGACACCCTAACATATTATAAAATCTCAATCATTAATATAATAAGTCTTCATTTCACAAACACTATTGAGGAATATTTGAATTTTGAATAACCAGAACAGCTACATCTAACAGTAACATATACAAAAATCAATACTTTTAAATAAAACTAAAATTTTCTCAATAATCATTAATATATACCTTAATAAAGGAACAGAGAAACAAAAACTTACTTGACCTGCACCAATCCCAGTGCATAGTGATGAACATTAATTCATTAATACATTAAAATTCTAAAATATTCCATTTCCTTAAAGACAGCTGAAAAATGTTTCAATATAACCACATTTGCCAGATTTAATGAGGAATGTCATCATAGTTATACGAGCTGACCTACATTTTAGAGAATGCAAAAATTAAATAATAACACACACTATATAATTTGTAAAATAAAAATAAAAAATACATTTTGACTATCTGACATCAATTAACTTTAAGAAATTAATAAACTTATGTTAATTATGGATTTGTGGTTGTCTGTAATGAATAATTGAAGAAAAGAATGGTTGGGGTGATCAGTAAAAAAAATAGTTAAAATAAATAATGGTATTTATTTTTATATTTGACGACATTCTGGCCCAAAGTTCAGGCCTTTATCAGGGCTAAGAAAAAAATAGATATAGGTATGAGAAACTGTAAACATTCAATAATAAAGAATTAAAATTAAAAGGGTGAAAGGTATAGTCTAAAATGTAGTTAGAATAAACTTAAAGTAAAATAAAGTAGATAGAGTGAACATTAAAGAAAAATAAAGTAGGTAGAATAATAGCAGTAACAGAGAGCTAAGAAACAAATAATAACGGCAACAGAGTAGGGACTAATGAAATAAACATAATAAAAATAATGTAACATAAGAAATGAAAAATGAATTAACATCAAAAAGTAGTGGAATGTATAAGATAATAAACGTGAGTGTAGACAGAAAAAAAAAACAACTATATATATAAATGGGGTGACATAGTCACATAACAGGCAAATATAAAAATAAATATAATTATTTATTTTAACTATTTCTTTGACTGATCACCCCCAACAATTCTTCCCTTCAATTAAATTTATGTTAGTTTACATTATTAACAAGTAAGAGTAATTTGTCTGATTATATTTCTTTTCACAATATCTTTGATCAAAATCAAAACTCATAAAAGGTTCAAATTCCACACAGGAAAAGTTCAGCAAACTTTAAATCAAAGCTGGCCACTTAAGATTACTCCAATCCAACTGCTTTAAGACAAATGGAAGGTGGAATAACTGTGAGTGTGAAATTCTGTTTGGATTTTTTTGAGTAATATAGAGTAACTGGAATTCTTCTTCTTTCTCATCTTCTTCTGACGTATTGGCTTAGAGAGGCCACGATCCAGCGCACCCAGTTTTCCTGGTCGCTGCTCATTAACTTCATTTCTGCGAGGGTCTTGGATCTGTTACCTCCAATCCTCTGGAAATATTCCTGATAGGAAATACTAGGCCAGCCACGTGGTCTTCTACTAGTAGGTCTACTAGCTTCCAGTGTCTTTCAGGGTTTGCTTACTTCATCCATTCATCAAATATGTCCAAACCCTTTTAAATCTCTGTTTTCCATGATTGTCTTCAATGGAGGCACCTTAAACTGCTCTCTAATTCGGTTGTTTCTGACACAGCCTCGCCTTGTCTTTCCCGCTGCCCTATGCAAGAACTTCATCTCAGTACTAGTGATCTGGCTGACATGCCTGTTGAGTATCACCCGTCTCTCGCCACCATATGTTAGGACTAGTACATATATAGCCTTATATATTTTTACGCAAGGTCAAGAGAGACTTTTCCACTAGGCACCTGGGCAGGGACAGTGAAGAGAGGATTTATCTGGGGGAAGAAATGAGTCCAGGTAATAAACATTTATACTGGTTGGCAAGGCAGAAAAGAGCGTCAGGTATCCTGAAGTACGTGAGGTTCGCTGGAGGAAAAGTCCAATACAGAAGACAGGATGGATCCCCTGTCATCATCGTCAACAAAAAGGAAGACATTGAATCGCTGGAATGAAATAGGTCTCGCTGTTCCTTCCAACCTCCTTGCTATGAATGCCTTTTATTTTCATTTCATTCCTATAGTCCATACTCATTTATCATATTGCTTTTCAATTATTTTTTTGAAAGATGAAACTTCTTTTTTCTACTTTGAATCAGATTTTACTTTTTTTTTTTATGTTCACTCTCATTTAAAAATATCAAGTAAGATTTACATCAATATTATATATATATATATAATTTTTTACCACATTTCATTATGTATGTTTAAAAATGTGCCTTCTCCATCAATATTAACATCATTTTGTCACACTTAGCAGGTTTTCCTCACCTTGATCCCTTCATGACTAATACCTTAATATCCTGTCACGTTAAATCCCAATCCCTTCTAGCACATTATGACGAATTCCTCCATTATTTTCATCATAACTTCCATCATACCATTGCCGTTTCTGAAACTTGGCTCAAACCTGATATATCCTCCCTATCTGTTTCCTCACCCAACTATAACCTCATTTGTCATGATCGAATGGACCGAACAGGCGGAGGTGTGGGATTGTCCGTTCATGACAGTCTGACGGCCAAAGTCCTTCTAAAATCTCCTTCTTCTGACCTACCAAACATAGAATATCTGTTTGTCCAAGATTCCTCCTGTACCTTTTCCCTACTCTTCATCGTTAATTACCGCCCTCCTAGTGTCCGATTTGATCCGAGTTTTGAATCCTCCCTTCTTACATATATTCCTCTCTTTGAAAATATTATTATTGCAGGTGATCTCCTTTCAACATCCTTTCAAATACTCCGGACAGAACATATCTTATCAACCTATTTTTTTCCCTAGACCTATTTATTGTACCCTTTCAACCCACCCATCCTTGGCTAGACTTATTTATTATTGATTCTCCTCAAAACCTATTATCCCCTACGCAAATTCCAGTACCCTTCCTTTCATCCCATGATCTTATTGAAATATCATACAACATCTCCACCCCTACATCTAAACCTAAACAAATTACTTGGAGAGATCTTGATTCCTTAACCACTGAAAACATCAGCCCTTTTCTCGATTCCCTTTCCACCTCCTTATACCCCATTTATTCTCTCCCCTCCATTGATGACATGGTTGAATGCCTTTCCTCCAATCTCCTCGATTTCTTCAATCGTCACACACCTCTAAAAACCCATATCTTTAGATGTTTTCCTGCTCCTTGGATCAATACCGAAATAAGAGAACTAATGAGGAGGAGAGAGGCTGCTAAAAAACGCTACAGACATACTCGATTACCTCAGCATTATTTCATAATTAAATCCCTATGAAACCACACACAAATGTCCCAAGTCGCGCCAAAGCCCAATACTTCAATAATGTTTTATCCCAAGGACCCAACCCTAAATTCAAATGGACAATCCTTAAGAACCTCTCTGTTGTTAGCTCGAAAACCTGCACACAGTATCCAGTCGACCCGAACAAGCTAAATTCCTTTTCCACTAACCATTCTCCATCCATATTTTCATACGACCGCTCATATTTTTTTATCACCAAAACCCCCTTGATAAGTTTTATTTTCTCGATATCTCTCCTACTGATCTATTCTCTGCCATCCTTAAATCCAAAATGAATGATTATAGTCCTGACCAAATACCTGTCAAAAACGAACGATTATGGTCCTGACCAAATACCTGTCAAAAACGAACGATTATGGTCCTGACCAAAGACCTGTCAAAGTTATCAAACTCGGCCTTCAAACCTTACTTCCCACATTTCTATACATATATAATTTCTGAATCCACCTACTCCACATTCAAACTTCCAATAATATGTAAAATTACTTGTATCTGTATACTGTGTAATGTCAACTATTGCACAACTGTAATAATAATAAGCAGTATATTAGCTTGTATTTTTTATTATTTTAAGCCAGACTAACATCCATAAATTTGCAACACTGTTATTATTCTTAGGGGACTGCAGTCCCAGAATAAAATGTTTTTTTCATTTTCATTTATATATGTGCATCTTAACGTCTCTACCTACCTCATGGTGTCCTATTATGCTAATGTGGATCTGATAGTATATCTGGTTCACTAGAATGTCAGCTGTATAAACTGTGTAAAGGATAGGACCTAGTATACTACCTTGAGGAACACCAGCAAACTGAAAAAAAAAGAGATGAATAGGCATTTTTGTGATTTACTTTGAAGTATCTATCACTAAGGTAGGAACGGATAATGAGGAAGTATGAAGGTGATAAGAATTTATGGAGTTTGTACATCAGTCCCGGGTGCCAGACTCTATCAAACACCTGTTCAACGTTGAGAAAGGCTCCCGTGCAATACATTCCACGCTCCAATACAGAGGAAACCACGTCTACCACACGATGACATTGCTGAATGGTATAGTGAGATGTACAGAATCCAAATTGGTGATCTGGGATAATGTGATTAGAATCTAGGATGGAATATAGGCGTTTTAAGATGAATTTTTCTAGGATTTTGCCCAAAATGGGTAAAAGAGAGATAGGTCGGTAAGAGGATGGATATTCTGGCGACTTTGTGGGTTTGGGTATCATTTTGACACCCATAGTTTGATAGTTTCCAAGACTCAGGAAATATGTGGTTCGGAGTACATCATTATATATATAGGTGAGGAATAATACGGCTTTCTGAGGAAGAAGTTTTAGGATTTGGGATGTGATTAGGTCATGGCCAGGAGCTCTGTGGGAAGGTAATCTGTGTATGATATTGGATATTTCTGAAGGATGAAATGCTTTAGGTGGAAGGGTCAATTGGAGTGGAGTATCAAGTTCTGCTTCAATACACTCAAGGTGGATTGGATTTAGGATATCTGAGTGTGGATTAAATGTTTTGAAGTGGTGCTGAGCAAATATTTGAGATTTTTCTTCATCAGATCTGGACCAGGTTTGGGTTTCAGTAATAAGTGGGTGGTTAAAATCTTTGAATTTTAAGAACTTTTTAGTGGTCAACCATAGTGATTTGTCAGTAGCTGTAAGATTTTTTGTCATGTTAAGTAAATTTTGAATTTTCTAATTTCAGCTATTAGTTGGTTGGTTAACTTGTTGTAATATGACTTATCTGATGGGTATCTAGTTCTATCACTAGATGGCTCTGGTTCTGTGAAAGTCTGAGTAATTTCGATATTTTTATTATTGGCGACAACAGAATTGTTGCTGAATGTGCTAGTAGGTGGTTTAGTTTCAGCTTTCATAGCTGAATTATTTTTAGAGCTTGTTTATTTTGGTCTGCTTTAAGTGGCTGCTTTGATTTAGCGTATTTATTTATTTTTTTATTTGGTGAGTCGCCCGCCGACCCGGGGGCAGAGTTTCTGTTCCGCTTTTCTAGAGTTCGCCTGGTTAAATATTAAGAATCGGTCTCACTGATTTCGGAGAAGGGAGTCTCTTTATTTGATTCGTCACATGAAATGTTTCTATCAGGTTCCATACCTCTAAATAATATATACAAAAAAAAAAAGAAGAGAAAGAAAAAAAAATATCACTAATAAGAAAATATACAAAATAAATACTTAATAACTAATCTATTTACAAAGCTATATACAAATATTAAATAAAACATTTTCTTTAAATAAATAAAATAAAAGTCTTAGTAAAAAATAAAAATAATAATGAACAAGTAAATAAAAGAGAGAAAGAAAAAAAAAATTATATACACTGTCTTAGGTACGAATTCACGATAGTCTGATGTAAAACCAAGCGCCGTGACCGTGAACTTGAAAGATAAGACCCGCTGAGGGGAATTATCTGCCACGTAAACTGTCTCTACCAGACGAGTATCAATTTAATGTTACTAATTGTTATTAAAAAGTCACTCACCTCACTAATTATAACGTAAAAATGTTATGGATTAATGTCATTATTTATGGATTATCATGTCATTATTTATAACATTTAACTGTTTATAAACACTCTGTTTATAAAGTCTCAGAAAGGATTTTAAGATAGTAACTAGATGGCAATTTAGCAAAGACAGAACGTTATGAATATTGAACTGTAGTTGAGGCCATGACACTTGATACTAGTATATAAATATTTAAAAATGTTTTTTCTCTTATGTCTGTCAAGGCAGGACATGTGTCTAGATGGTCTGCATCTGTTCTTCCTTGATGACACAATTTACAACTAGGATCCTCAGCCACGCCTATCTTGTGGAGATAACTCTGCAGATAGTTGTGACCAGTGGCAAGGCAAAAGCAGGCAGGCAACAGCATCTCTTCTCGGTAGTTCAGCTAGAATTGGATTATCAACACTCATAGTGTTTCCCTTCCACCTTGTCCAAGTGTGCTTTTCTAATTTCTTCCTTCACTGCCAACTTTACCATTTGCCGTATTAAATCATAAGGTTTTGGATGTATCGGCTGAGTCAAATCTGTTCCTTGCTTGGCAAGACTATCAGCCTCAATGTTTCCCAGAATCCCACAATGGCTGGGGATCCACTGTAGGACCACATAGGTGCATCGGAGTGTCAGGTTAGAGAGGAGGCGGCCTTCCTTGACAGAGGCGGCCTGAAGAGGAGGTGGGTGATCGAGGTCCATCCTGTAGCGAGGGACATCCTCAGAGCAGAGAAGATAGGAGGAGGATGGTGGAAACATAAACGACTACCTGGACGCCCCCAGTCTAAAGTGCCTAGCCTATGGACACATAATGGCCAAATGTGAAAAAACAGTGGCGTGTAAGTGGTGTGGGGGAAAGGGCCACAAGGTTGTGTTATGCTCCAACAGGAAGAGTGGCCTACCCCCAGAATGCAAGAACTGCAAAATGGACAAGGGACTGCCTGGTACACATTGAGGAGATAAAGGTACAGGTCCAGAAAACCAGATAGATATAAATGAGCTTAGACTGGTTCAACTCAATATGGGCAGAAGACAAGTAGTGATGGAAGAGTTAAAGGATATGGCCCGGCACTGTGATATAGTGGCAGTACAGGAGCCGTGTTGCCAGAGAGGTGTAGTCGCTGGATTTGGAGTCAAATCGAGGGAGGTGGAGCTGGGCAGCCATCATTGTGTTCGACCCCACCCTTGATGTCATGGAGCTGGAGCAGCACATGACAGCGGACCAAGCTGCATGTTATGTTAAATGGAGAAATACCTCTTTTGTACAGGTATCCTCATACATGGCGCCTCAACAGGATATCATTGATAATGCTGCTGCTCTTGAGGCTGTTGCTCTCCAATATCGGAAAGTAATAGTCTGCTCTGACACAAACTCGTGGAGTGTGGCCTGGGGATCAGTTAGGACAGATGCAAGGGGCATGACAGTTGGGACTGCCAAATCAGATGGCAGCTCATCATATTGAATGAGCCCTCTGCACTCAGGTTTGTGGGAGTGAGGGGCCAGAGGTGGATTGATGACTGGTCTCTATGGTCTGACACAAGCTCCGGCCACAGAACCATAAGATTTAAGTTAAATGACTGTGATCACCACTACACTGAGAGGAAGATGGGGTTTGTAACGAAGACGGAAGACTGGGTGGTCTTTACCAGTTCCCTAGAGTCAAAGCTGGTGGACCAGGAATGGGAGGAGAGTATGATCTCCACTGCCCATGTGAACTACTATCTGGACCAGCGCATATAGGAGCTGTCCAGGCTAATATGTGCTGCAGCGGGTGACTCGCTAAAACCCAGAGGGATGAGGAGACAGCGCATTCCATGGTGGACTCTGGAGCTGACAGAATTCAAGGAGTATCACAGGGCCAAGTGTAGATACCAAAAGTGCAGGGTGGAAGAAAGGAAAGCAGCACTCTGAGAGGAATGCCGAGGCAAGTATAGGATATGTAAGGCCGAAGTGCGACGCTAGAAGAGAGTGTCCTGGGATGAATTCATTTGAGCTGAAAGTGAGAAGAATCTCTGGGGAATACCATACAGAGTGGCAATGGATAAACTTAAACCCCCACAAATAATGGCTGCTATAAGATCAGCAACCACCCTGGAGGAAACAGTTGGAAGGTACTTGGACCTGTCCTACCCCAGGGATGATCAGTTCCAAGACAACGAAGAGGATAAGGCCCTGACTACAGAGTAACCCCTTGGCACGGAGTTCATTTCACCATGGGACGTGTGGGACCTGCAGATGGCGATAGACAGACAGAGGTCATCAATGCAGCAATCTTAAAGAGGAGTGCTCCCTATATTAAAGAAGAATTGCATGAGATAATGAATGAATGCTTGGATAGGGGGCACTTTCCAACTCAATGGAAGGTTGCCAACCTGAGGCTGCTATACAAGGGGGGAGGCAAGGATAAGCAGCTAGCAAAGTCTTATAGACCCATATGCCTCCTCCCTGTAATGAGCAAGGTCCTGGAGCACCTAATTCTGAAGAGCTTGACACCAGTCCTGAGGGCAGCGAGTCACATGAGGCAGTATGGATCCATAAATGGGCACGGCACCGGAGTTGCCCCGATGAGGTTACGCAGGGAGGTTGAAGACAAGGTGGAAAAATATGTTATGATGGTCCTCTTCAACAGCATATGGTGGCCTACATACTACATACTCCAGTGCCTCCAACAGTTCGACGCCCCTAGCAACTTATACTCAGGTACATCAGCGATAGGAAAGCCAGGATACGGGGTACCTTCTATGAGGTAGAGCGGAAAATAGAAAGAGGATTTCCACAGGACTCAGACCTGGGCTGGGCCTGGTCCTATGGAAGTTAGTATTTGACCAGTTGCTGGGGGAGCTGGAGGAAGCAGGCTTCAGTGCCATTGCCTACGTTGATGGCCTGGCTGCCATAGTAGCAGCCAATAGCAGGGCGAGATTGGTGCCGACCCAGGCCATTGTGTTGAAGGAATCTACGGACAGGGGCCACCCTATTAGTCTCAGAGTAGGAGAAGATAGATTCCGCCTAGGCGAGGTCATCTACCTAGGTGTGAGATTTAAAGCAAAAATCCCGCTTGGAGCCATCACCTGAATCAGATGCAGAAGAAGAAGATGGCCACCATTCAGAGGCTCACCCTGCTGAGGACGACTAGGGCGTACAGTAGTATGTCCCACGAAGCGGTGCAAGTGCTGGCCAGTAAGGTGCCTATGGACCTCGCCCTTCAGGAGGACACATGGAGAAATGACCTAAAGAGATAGGGACTGGAGGCACTTCCAGAGGGGCTTCAGTGGAGGATCCGTGAAGATGGAGTGGCATAGTCCGAGAGGCGACACTAGAAGACTGGAATGGAATGTGGGTTGCAATTTAGAAAGGAGCCACCTTGAGAATGTACTTCCCCACCATTCCTTCCAGATTGAAGGCACATTGGGTCGAGCGAGATTACTGGACCTCACAAATCCTGACGGGACATGGGGGGTTTAGAGACAAACTCAGGAAGCATGGGAAGAACATCGATCCCTTATGTCCAAATTGTGATGCCCCTGAAACGGCTGAACATGTGGTTTATCTTGCACCACGATGGAGCAAGCCAGAGACATATTGTTGCAGAGGACGGAACTGAATGCACTAGATGAAGAGGAATTTCCCCGACTGATGGAAGAGGAGAAATTCCCTCATTTCGTGGAAAAATGAAGACAGAAGGTGGAGCCCACGCACTTCATGATAGGAACAAGAAGTCTACCAGGAGGTCAGGAGGAAGAGGACCGACAGAGGCAGCATCAAGCTGTTGGAGGAAACGACCCAGAAGGTAGGATGCTCAACCAGCTGGAGACTAAGGTGCGGCCCCATCAGTAAGGAGCACACCTGTGCACCAGGCCCCACCACAGTATACAACCATTAAAATGGAATAAAAATAAAGATCCTTATTGGCAGAAGTATACGTACATATTCCCAATGTATTAACCCACTGCTGCCGAAACCCCGTATGGCAAAAGTGCAAGGAAGGAAAAAAAAAAAAAAAACTCTCACAGAAGGTTAAGCTGATTATATACTAAGACCCTTGTACAGCCTGTTTTGACATATGGCTCAGAGGCTTGGATGATGACGAGAAGTGATGAGATGAAGCTGAATGTGTTCGAGCAATAAGTCCTCAGAAGGATCTATGGTCCATTAAAGGAGGGTGATAACTGGAGGATAAGAAAAAACAGGGATCTGTTTTCTTCATACAGACATCGATGTAGCCACCTACAGTAAACTTGCCAGACTAAGGTGGGCAGGGCACGTGGCCAGAATGAGCGCCTTTGAAATACCCAAAAAAGTTATGATTGAGGGAGCTGCATCTCGCAAGACGGGTAGGAAGGCCAAGGAACAGATGGCTGGACAGTGTGACCTATGATGCAAGAACCCTGCTTGGAGTACAGAACTGGAGAGCTGCAACAGAAGACACAGCCAACTGGCAGAGGCTCTTGGAGAGCCCAGTCTCGGTAACGGGACGTCGCTGTGTGTATCTACGCATCGCCCTATACCCTATCTACACAAATTTTGACCGATAAAAGAGAGATAAACATATATTTCAGCATATCGACCTTTCTTTCCTATATGCCTGGATCCATATGTTAATAAAATTCTTGTAATTACTCAATGAAAGAATCAATTTATCAACTAGGGCTAGATCTATATATACACATTTCAGCAGATTCTAAAAATGTATATACAAACGCATTTTTTTTTTTTTTTTTATTCTCCCAACACTAAAATTTGTGATTTATACCAATTTTCTAAAGACCAATATATTGACCTTACGACCTTATTTTATCAAGGTTCATATTTTGATAAAATAATTGATGATATTTTTTTCGGTCCATCCCATGGACCGATATATATCAACCTTTTGGCCTTATTTTATCATGATTCATCAAGTTTCACTTGGAATATGATTTATGCTGATAATAAATGGGCCAAATAATTGCCATGGAATCGATATAAACATAAATGTAAGCAAAGACCGATACATTGGCCTTAAGATTTAATTTTATTGTGTTTGGTAGTTTGATAATTTTTTTTTTGTACTGACTTCTTCCAATTTTTTTTGGTCAATCCCATGGACGATGTTTACAAGAAAAAAACAGTGCATACTTTACCAATCTCAATAAAATAAGATCATAGGCCAATATATCATTTTTTGTTGAAATTAATGTTATATTTGTACAGACCCGCCGTTTACGTTTGATTGACATATTTATTAGCAATACAATATTCAATATGAAAGAGGCCGATATATTGGTAAATATAGGAGATCTGTGATAAAAAAAATTCAATATATTGGCATATCGGTATCTTTCGATCTCTATCCATAAGCACTGTAAAAAAAAAAAAAAAAAATGAAATTTTATTTCAATACCATTTTTCAATTGATATAATGTGTATTACAGAGTTTGGAATGCAATGGTTGAGTTGCTATTTAGATATAGCACACATGCGTCATGTCTATATGTAGTAAGCACAGGGATAGGATGGGTTGGAATATCAGGTTTATAATCCATGCAGAGAATGGAAGCTAGTTCCCAAGTTACTGCCTTAAGAAACAGGGGTAACCATTCCCTCTAAGGGTGATGGTGCATGAACCATCCACCCCTCTCCAAAAATTGTATTTCTCTCCTCTTCTTAAAAACAGTACAAGCAAAAGTAAGATTAGACAATTCATAGATCATATACAATTATACTTGCTGTGGTCTGTCCCATGTTTCCTCCTAGTTCTCTGTTTAGAAACTTTTCAGTCTGAAAATCCATAGCTCCATCAAAATGTGCCCCCTCAAAATTGAATATTGATCAGACTAGATAACAATGATAGAGGATTAAAAAAGGAAAGATCATAAAGCCAATAGTTATATAGATAGTATAATTTGATTCTTCAAAAAAATTGAAGAAAAATGAACACATTTAAAAGACTTAAGATAAATATTTATTGATTTTTCTATAATGTGTTAAAACTTAAAATGACCAAAATTTCTAAAACTACTTGTTAAAATAAGACAAAACTTTCTCCAATTTTTTGTATCTGCTTGATATATAATATTTTAAATTAAAAACTATGAGGAGTGGGTCTCAAATTAAACTTTGGCAGCATGATTTGGCAAGGAATGGCTCCCATAAAATAATATAATAGTCTCAAATATTTTTGACGAAATATTACTACTATATAATCGATTTCACCATATTTTTTTATTTTAGACTTTTGTCAGTAACACATTTATAGATTTTATATTATCAAATGGAAATTGGTTCAAAAAGAGATCAGACAAAACAAAATAGACGGAACAGCAATAAATTCAAAGTTTGATAAACTATTAATTGGTTAATTACTATATGTAGTGAGTTGCTTTATTATAAAATTACAAATCATGAATTAACACATCCATATTGCTTGAAGAGACTAAATAAAAATTTTAAAATAAAATTAAGATGTAGGTATATAATATATTAGTTGTTTATACACTATACTTATTGCGTTCGAAGTAAATGTTCCGACGAATATTTTGAAAAAGAGATAAAGAAAATTAATATGTACTCTAGAATTGAGTATAAGTTAATTGATGCTTATTATTATCCAGCAAACAAGGTGGTGGGGATTAGGGCCTAAGTCAGACAGCCTAATATAACTGTAACCTAATTCTAAACAATCATCAAGAATAAGCTTTCTTTACCCACCCTAAAAGTCTGTGGGCATCATCAAAATCATTACCATATATCCTTTCAGAGATTCTCCTACACTTGACAGAACACAACCAAAATTTGTAGAAACACTCTTTGGTAGGAATATCAGAAGTGTATAAAAAATCAGGTTTGTAGAATAAGTTCAACTAAACAGGCTTGACAATGGACACAGACCCAAATTAACACCTTACATAGCCAGAGCCAGACTCCTTAACAGTTAAATATATAAAGATTAAGTTGAGTGGTGGTCCATGAAATCATAATTATTTCATGTACTATACTTCATCATTCCATTGTTTGACTTGGAGAGATCAACAGTTGTCGCCTCAACAATAGATAAACTTTTCAACGGATAAGATATATCTGTATGATACATTGAGCAGAGTTAAAAGTTCATGAAATAGTTAATTCTTAAAATATCTGAGATATAATTTAAAAAAACAACACCATACAATATTTGAATCACTATGATTTAAAACCACCCCAACAAAAAAAAATATATGAATAATAAAATAAGTAACTCCATTGATTCGCAAATTTAAGCTCAAATTGGATAGATTAAAAATGATACTTGTAATAATCACCTGATCATTACTCCTTACTCCTACAATGACATTAAGAAAATCAGTGGTTCGAATTACCATTCAGGTTGACAGTCATTACATGTCTTTCACATAACTCAAATTTCCTAATTCAAAACAGAAAACATATATTGTGAGTGAATCAGAAACGGCTCGTTCAGAAAATGTAACAAACAGTTGAAGATAAATAGAAGATAGATAGGGGTTAGATAGATGACTTGGAGGGAAGTGGAGTCATGACGACTAAGGAGTCGTACAACGGCGCACAGTGGGCAAAATAACGGATTTAGGTGGACAGAATTATATTATGGTCGATTTTAATGTTTTGGGAGTCACTGAGTTCGATAAAACAGTTTAAAAAAACTTCATCAAGATCATATAAGTTATAAAAGAAATTGTATGATAATGTGCAAATTAAACTTCAACAGTGCCATAAAATAAAATAAAATGTAAATTTCATTCAGAATAATAGAATACTTGACTCTTGGCATTTATTTACTTGACTTAGTTTTAGAAAAATGCTGAAAGAGAAGTAATAAACATAATGATTCCAAGAAAAGTAATTATCATTGGCAAAAAATATGAATTAAATCTTTTATGAAACTATTCCTACTTATAATATAAGGATAGAAAAATTTAACGTTTTCTTGTTTTAGAAACGTAATACTAGAATTTATATAAGTTAATCTTTTAACCAGTTGTTGTTTACCATTGGTAGAGTGAACATCGTGAGTGATGTTTTACGAGTGCTATTTACATCTCTTCTCACTGTCTACAGAGAGTACCTTTTTCGTTTCTTTTTCTTTTTTTTTCTTTCTATTCTTATTTCATTTTGTTTAAATAATTCTTTACATCTGTTTTAATAATTTTTCTTTTTCATCTTTAATTTGTCGTCAGATAAAGAACTTAGCCGCACAAAGAACTTAAAAAAACTTTATTGCTAAACAAACAGTTACATACACTACTAACTAGATAATGCTAACTCTAATGATTGCTAATGACTGACTGCTGCCTCTAACAGAGGGGTATATATACAGGATTCTAGGAGGAGGATAATGCTGAGTCAGGTATGTAGGGAAAATCACCTTAACTCTTCTCTTCTGAAGATGCGAAACTCCGGAGAGTATTATTTGTTTGGTAAAGTCCATGGATTACAAACTTGAGGCAGAGCGATGTCTTCTAATTTTTGTTCAGATGGTTTACATCTTGAGGTACATTTACAATGATTAAGGATAAGAATCGAGATATGATATGCCAAAAGATATAAAACTATAACACTAAGAATATACAAATAATAATCATTTTCTACAAAGGGTACATAATCTAATTCTTCTAAGGTAACAGATAGATCTGGTGGTAATTCAAGTATATCAAGGACATATTTAATGGTAAGGGATTGCTAGTAGTATTTTCTAATCTAATAATCTTTGAATCAATAACTATAGTTTTAGGTTTAAGACATTGTAATAATGTTTCATTATTTTCTAATTTGATTAAAGCAGTTAAAGGTAAAAAAAATAGGATGTAAAGCTTTATTAACTAAGGTTACATAGCTTGTATTAAAACTAAGATAATAATCTACATCATCAAAATATTTAATAAAAGAATTGACCTTAATACTAGATGTAATACAATATTTAAAATTATTTCTAAGCAGATTATGAATACAATCATCACTAAGTTCTTTAGTGTATATACAATAATAGTAAATGTTAATATATGTACCATTTCCAGTGAGTGTTTTATTTTTATCTAGTAATATAAGTTTATAAGGAGTTAATGTTGTTACAAAAGTGTTATTATGCGATAGAGGAATTTGAAGAGGATACATAGTACTATACATTTTGGTCTTTAAAGGAATTGAAATAAAATAATGAATTATGTTATTTTTAATTGAACATCTAGTTTTGCTTATTTGCTACAGGATTTCTAAGTCGGTAGATATTAAAGAAATATTACGTTTTATAAAGTATGAAATATCGTTCTGTTGTAACATACTAGAATAAAGAATACCTAATTTACAAAATGCTAGAGAATTTTCAATATCTAATGTTCTTAAAGTAATGTAATTAATAATGGAATAAAGTTCATTTAAATTTGTAGTTATTGTAACCATGTCTAATGAATTTATGATTTTCGAGGATCGTTCGTTATTTTTATTCAGTATTAGTATATCGTGTCTGAAGGTTTCGATTAATTTTTTGTTGTATAAAATTTCTTGTTCGACATTATGTTATAAATGATAAGAATTTTGTTCTAATTTTGAAATAATTTGGACGTAATGTTCCTTGTCAGAGGCATCCATATTACCAGTGACCCATTGAATAGCTGGTTCCAATACCGTTTATGATTCCTCGTTTTTGTCTGTTAGTTTGAGGATTACTAATAAAAGATTCAATTTTAGTTTTTACAAATTCTAGCTGTCTGTTGTGAACAGTGTCAAAAGATGTGCTGGTTTTAAAAGAGTTCAGATTTTGTTCTGCTATGAGTAATTCTTCTTGTAGTAATTTCACAATTTATGTAATGGATTAAAGTGTGATATTTATCTAATGTAAATGCTGGTGGCATTTTGATTGCAGTTATACCTGGGGCATTAGATAAATCGGTTATTTCGTAAGTTGATATTTTATGAAATATCCTTGTGAGAAGTATCTTATATTATCTATGTCTTCATTATCTGAAACAACTGGTGTTTGAGGTTTCGGTTTAGTTCTGTATGTTTTACGTTGTCTTTGAATATTGTCAGAATGTACAAGAATTTCTTTATATTTATCCTTTAATTTATAGACTGGTTTAAAGAGGTTTTCGTACTTATTTCGAGTTCTAACTCGAGCATAGGTATTATCCGGAATGTTAGGATCTTCTCTGTTTTGGTTAAGTCGGTCAGTTCTAATTGCTTTTTCACGATCAATATTTGTTTTTATCTGTTCATGAATTATTCTTAAATTGTTATGGTACTGTTCTACTAATTTTTCCGTTACAGGAACGTTACTGTCATTATCTTTTTGTGTTTCTAACGTAATTTCATTTGATGTTAACTTTAATTTTTGATTAAGACTATTATTGTATGCAATAACAGCAAGACATAATCTCTTTTTTAATTTTATATTCGGTTCAGTTTCCTTTAAATTTCTTAAAATTTCAATAAGTGTCGAATGTGTTCTATTTAAAAGTCCTAAAGAATCTGGATGGTTGGGAGTGACATAATAGGCTTCAATGCCCTGGGAGCTAAATAAGTTTTCGACCAGGTTATTTTTATATTCTCTACCGTTGTCCATTTTTATTGTATCGGGAATGGGGTATAATTTCTAAATATTGTATAATTACTTCAGAAAATTGTATGGAATTACAAGCGTCTGTTATTTTAGAGTAAAGGCGCTTTAAAAAGGTATCTATTATAGTGATAATGAATTTTTGTTCATAGTGTAAGGTGTCTATCATAAGTTCTTCAAAGGATTTATCGAGAGTAGGCATAACACAAAATTTTGTTTTAATAGGCTTTCGATCGTATTTAGTTTTCCGGCATACTTCACATTTGTTACAATAGTCAGTAATAATATATTTCATGCGTGGCCAATAATAATCCCGTTTGAGCTTGTCTCTAGGCTACCTCTATGACAATTTTTACCCAAGTGGTCTGAAGTTAGTTATTGTGTCCAATTGTTCGTCATGATCTATAATGTCTAAACATTTCTTTTTACAACTTTTTTTTTACTGTTGGATAACTGTCCTAAATTGTTTGTGAAATTTTTAAAAATATCCCTTCAAAATTACTGCGAGCCGTTTCGATGTTGGGTTCACATAATACGCCATAAGTCGTATTTGGTTTAATAATTTCCAGCAATATTTCATTTAAGTCATTTGTCCATGGGTAAGCCGTTTCGATATAATACCACGTTTTACCAGAAGGTTTTTCTGTATGAATAGATTTTTTTCCGCGTTAAATAAAAAATAAAAATTTGGAATTTTCCTATATTTACAGGTTTATCTTCGTCTACTATCCAAATTTGTTGATTAGACGACTCTTGAGAGTGTACCGTTGCTAAGCTACTGGTTTCTATTCGATTTTCTCTATTGTTAATCTGCTGAGCTGGGAGATCTGCATTACCGATTTTATCAAACTCTTCGAAAAATTCTTCGAGCTCATCTGATGACGCTAAAGGCACATTGGAGGTTTCTTCTAAAATTTGGTCTAATTCCTCATCGGTAATCTCATCAATCGCATTTAATGGGTGTGGATTTCGAGATAGGGCATCGCTAACATAATTGGTTTTATCTTCAATATGTTTAATTTCGAATTCAAAATCTGAAAGTTGAAAGATCCATTTCATGAGCCGAGCGTTCGTGTTTTTCATCGTGAATAACCAAGTGAGTGGCTTGTGACCGGTGTGTATCATATTTGTTTTCCATAAACATACGGCTTAAAATAATTACAAGCATAAACAATGGCCAGTAATTCTTTTTCAATAGTGGGATAGCGTTGTTCTGTATCCAAAAGAGTGCGCTAGGCAGAAGCAATTGGATGGTCCCTCCCTTCGGTGATTTGGGATAATACTGCACCGAGCGCTACTGAACTCGCATCGGTTGTTAAAATAAATGGAAGATTCCAATCAGGAAATTGAAGTATCGGAGCATTGAGAAGATGTTCCTTTAGGCTAACAGCTTTCTGGTAAGATGCTGGATAATGTTGCATTTTAATAATTTTTTTATTTATTGTGAAATATCCTCCTTAAAGTGATGAGGATAACTATAGTTTCTACTGTAAATTGGTTTATCGGTTTTTAAATTAATTGTGTGTTTTAATAATTTGGTTGATTTAAGTGGATCATTTTCGTATTTAATCATTTTTGGATACTTATTTAATAATTTAATGAATTTATGTAAATAATTTTCTTCTATATGCTCATGTCTTATGAGGTTTTTTATTTCATTATATTTAGGATTGTCGTTTATATGATTTATAGGATTAATCATGAGAATAACAGTATTTAGACAATGATTACCACTAAAAGTACTAGCTATAGGTATGTTATTAGACTTATTTTTATTTATAAGATTATTATTAGTATCATTATTATTTAAAGAGTCAATATTCATATTAGTAACATTATCATTTATAGTATTATTATTATCAGTAGAATGATTACAATTTATAACATTTAAAGAATCATTTTTCTTATTAGTAATATTATTTAATATTATTATTATTATTGTGTAAAACTACAGGTTCTAGTAAACCGTTATTAATTTTATATTTTATTCCTAATAAAAAAATGTCTTCATTTTTACTTAATATATCAATATCTAATAGTTTCATAGTTTCAAAACCTAAGAGTATATCATAATCATCACTACAAGAAAGGATATAAAACTTAACTAAAAATTGATTATCAAGCCCTAGAATTGGAGCAAGGTCAATACATGCTGGCGTAGTGCCCTTTTCGCGTCCACCAGGTGTTTTGACAAAAAATTCTTCCTATTGAATTTGAGTTAATATAAGTTTTTAATGCACCAGTATCAATGAGCAATTTCTTGATCTGTAAAATTTAAGGGATATTCGGGGATGGTTGTGGTTGGCCTGATTCTAAAAAATGGTCAACTTTTTGGGACAGAGCATGGTTTTGTTGTTTTACGTCATTTAATTTACTCTCTTTTGTCACGTGGTTCACAGGCGCAGCGTTTGACCTTACCGTTCTCATAGACACGATATTTGCTGAATCGGGTTTAAATGGTCTCGTAGGAAATTGTGTCGTTTGTCTCTGTTGTTCCCAGTTAAAGCCTGAGAAATTATTTACTGCTTGTTGATAATTACGCCTATTTTGGCTTGGTTGTCTGTCTCGATTTTGATTGATTTGATAATCGATGAATATATTTTGGGAATATATTCATTGTTAAAATCAGAGTTAAAATTTTGATTGTAATTAGGATTGGGAAATTGACTAAAATTAGGATTATAATTAAAATTAGGATTGGGATTATAATTATAGTTTGGATAATTATTAGGGTTATTATAATGATTTGGATTATAGTTACAATTATGATTGGGATTTGTTTGTTTGTTTAGGCTTCAAGGCGTAAAACCCTAGGGTCATCAACGCCTGTGAGCCGGTTATATTTGTAAACTCGTTAGAGGAGAGATAATAATTAACAATAGATATGGTAATAAATAAAAAGAAATTTAGAAACATATAAAAGATGAAATATACTAAAATATTTCATCTTTTTTACCACAAAAATTAGAATTAGTACCCATCAGTAACCGGAAATATAAACCTCAAAAGAATGCCGGGCCAGGGACATGGTCAAATGACATACCGATTTTCGAGTTGAAACCTATGACAATATTTAGTACCTAATTTGTACCAAAAAATTAAAATTAGTACCCATCAGGAACCGGAGATATAAACCTTGTTAGGTACGCCACGTGGTGATTCGTGGCCGGACTCGAATGGAATTTCGAGTAGAAACCTATGCCAATATTTAGTACTTAATTGTTACTAATTTGTACCCCACAAATTATAATTATCACCTGTCAGGGACCGGAGATATAAAGCTCGCAAGAGTGGCGAGTCAGAGACATGGTCAAATGACATACCGATTTTCGAGTTGAAACCTATGTCAATATTTAGTACATAATAGGTACTAATTTGTACCACAAAAATTAAAATTAGTACCCATTAGGAACCGGAGATATAATGCTCGAAAGAGTGCCGGGGCCGGAAGTTCCATGACCTTGGCCCGACACCAATGGAATTTCGAGTTGAAACTTATGCCAACATTTAGTACCTAATTGGTACTAATTTGTACGCCAAAAATTATAATTAGTACCCGTCAGGCACCGAAGATATAAAGCACGCAAGAGTGCTGTGACAGGAAGTTCCATGTCCCTGGCCGGCACCAATGGAATTTCAAGTTAAAACCTATGCCAATATTTAGTACCTAAGTGGTACTAATTTTTACCTAAAAATAATAATTAGTACCCGTCAGGAACCGAAGATATAAAGCACGCAAGAGTGCTGTGACAGGAAGTTCCATATCCTTGGCCGGCACCTATGGAATTTCGAGTAGAAACCTATGCCAATATTTAGTACCTAATTGGTACTAATTTGTACCCCCAAAATTATAATTAGTACCCGTCAGGAACCGAAGATATAAAGCTGGCAAGAGTACCGGGAACGGAAGTTCCGTAGGTGCTGGGCCAGTGATATGGACCTCATATCTCCGGTCCCTGACTGGTACTAATTCTCATTTTGGGGTACAAATTATGTACTAAATATTGGCATAAGTTTCATTTTGAAATTATATTGGTGCCGGGCCAGGGACATGGGACTTTCGGTCCCGGTACTCTTTCGAGCTTTATATCTCCGGTTCCTGAGGGTTACTAATTCTAATTTTTGGTGTACAAATTAGGTACTAATTATTGGCATAAGTTTCAAATCGAAAATCGATATGTCTTTTGACCATGTCCCTGGCCCGGCACTTTTACGAGCTTTATATCTCCGGTCCCTGAGGGGTACTAATTCTAATTTTTGTGGTACAAATTAGTACCTATTATGTACTAAATATTGGCATAGGTTTCAACTCGAAATTCCATAGGTGCCGGGCCAGAGACATGGAACTTCCGGTCCCGGTACTCTTGCGAGCTTTATATCTCCGATTCCTGAGGGGTACTAATTCTAAATTTTGGGGTAAAAATTAGTACAGATTATGTACTAAATATCGGCATAAGTTTCAACTCGAATTTCCATAGGTACCGGGCCAGGGACATGGAACTTTCGGTCCCGTCATTCTTTCGAGCTTTATATCTCCGGTCCCTGACGGGTACTAATTATAATTTTTGGTGTACAAATTATATACTAAATATTGGCATAAGTTTCAACTCGAAAATCCATTGGTGTCGGCCAGGTAGATGGAACTTTCGGTCCCGGCACTCTTTCGAGCTTTATATTAAATTATTTTATAATTTTTGAGGTACAAATTAGGTACTAAATATTGCCATAGGTTTCAACTCGAAATTCCATAGGTGCCAGGCCATCATGTCCCTGGCCCGGCATTTTTAAGAGCATTATATCTCCGGTTCCTGAGGGGTGCTAATTCTAATTTTTGAGGTACAAATTAGTACAAGTTAGGTATTAAATATTGGCATAGGTTTCAACTCGAAATGCCATAGGTGCCGGGCCAGCGACATGGACCTTTCCTTTCAGTCTATGTATTTTAAGTAATTCTTTCGCTGTTTTTATATTTGATTCGTTGTTGCTTGATACCGCCGATATATCCGGTTTTAGAGACAATCGATTTAGGCTTGAAGTATAATAAGGGAATTCTTGGAAAATATGGTTGACTATGAAAAGGCTATTGCAATGCTGACAATTTGGTGGTGGTTGCTTAGTGATGAAATGTACATGGGTTAGGTTCGTGTGTCCTATTCTTAACCTGGCCACGGCGACCTCCTCTCTACGATTAGAGCGGTTTGATGTGATCCAAGGCTTCACCGATTTTTTAACAGCTTTTAATTTGCTAGGCGGGCTTTCGTTCCACATAGATTGCCAACTATCCAATATTTCTTTTTTGAGAGGAAAACTCATTTCTGGAGGGGTCAGGATAGGAGTACCTCGGTGTGGAAGCGCGATTGCCTGTTTGGCTGCCGTATCCGCAAGCTCATTACCACCTATACCCACGTGACTAGGAACCCATATAAAACAAACCGATTTTCCTAAATTTTCCAGAGGGTGGAGATATTTGTGTATTTTAACGATAACTGGAAGTTTTGAGTACATATCATTTAAACCCTTTAATGAACTCAAGGAGTCGGTTATCAAGACTATTGAGGCTGGAGTTATTGACATACAGAAGTGGAAGACTGAGGCTATTGGGTGAAGTTCCACTGTATATATGCTGCTTAGTTTATGTAGTTTTATTTTATGTGTGGAGTTACGGGTAACAAACGAACAAGCTGTAGCATCATCGGATTTCGAACCATCAGTGTAAATTAAAAATGGATCCGGAATATTTTGCAGTAGACGGGAAAATTCGGTTTTGTACTCGTAATGTGAGGTATTGCTTTTGAGTAATCGAGAGAGACGGAGCATCATTTTTGGGGGTTTGTGGATCCAAGGTGGGTTTTGGTTTTCTATATTGAATAAAGATAAGTTCTTAAGGGATTGAGCTGCTGAATAAATTCTTTCTGACAGTGAGAGTGTGGAATTGGTTTTGCTTCTAAAAGCGTTTGAAAATTTAGGTTTAAAAATGTAGTTTTGAGTGGGATGTTTATTTTGGGGAAGTAGCCTTGAAATGTAGTTAACGGCCAGTTTTTTCCTTCTAAATAAAAGAGGGGGTATTCCGGCCTCAGAGCAGAGACTAAGGATGGGGCTTGTTCGAAATGCGCCAGTTTCTATCCTAATGCCTGCATTGCGGACTGTATCGAGTTTGTTTAGGATCCGATAGCGGACAGAACTGTATATAAATCATCCGTAGTCTAATTTCGAACATGCTAGGACTTGATACAGTTTTATTAACGTAAGTCTGTCTGAGCCCCAGGAAGTGCCGCTTAGATATCGTAAGGTAGTTATTCTTTTTGTAGTGGCTGTTTTTAGAGCAGAAATGTGCGGTTTCCAAGTTAGTCTTCGGTCAAAGATTATGCCCAAGAACCTATGTACGGGATTACGGAATTTCCGAGGTAGATTTCGGGTGAGTCAGGGGTGTTTGTTTTTCGACTGAAATGTATGCATTAAGTTTTTGTGGAAGAAAATTGGAGACCTATAGAAAGAGACCAGTTGTTGATTCTATTAGCAGCGTCCTGCTAAATAGAATCAACAATCTGTAGTTTGTTTCGTATATTGTCAATGTTGCCAGATCGGCAGAGAATGGCTAGATCATCCGCGAATAGAAGCGATTTAACACCTCTTGGTTTAGGCCCAAGTCATTTATCGCCAGACAGAACAGAGTTGGGCTGAGGACACAACCTTGAGGGACACCGTTGAACTGATGGTGGTTCTCGGATAATTCTCCTCCTATTTGAACTCTAAAGTGTCGGTGCGTGAGAAATTGTTGGGGAGAAATTGTCTAATATAGTTGTACATTTGGCCTATAATTCCTACGGACGATAATTTACTGAGGATAATGGAGTGATTTATATTATCAAAAGCTTTTTTCATGTCGAAAAATATGGCTATTGTGTGTTGTGCGTTGATAAAAGTATTATGACCAAAAAAAGGGATAAAATAAAAAGATAATAAAATAATTTTTAATAGATATCATTTTCCACAACAATTTTTATTTGTTGGGCGCCTGGCTTACCATCCTTTCATCTCTAAAGAGATAAACCTAGAAAACATAGTACTTACCCTTTAATGGCCATCATTAAATATTTACTCTACCATGCTAGCTCAGGTGAGAAGGTGTTAGGTTGGATAATTTTATTTTTATAAAGCAAAAAAAAGGTTAACAGATCTATTTACAGAAAGAAATATTTACAGAATTAATACTATGTACAATAAAAAGAAATAAAATATAAGGAAAAAGAGAGAATTTAAACATAATTACTATATACAATTAAAGATAAACAGGAAGATATTAAAGATAATAAAAATAATACAAATAACAGAAAAAGATACTTATTTTATATACAATATTATGGCATGCCACATCTAAACATCTAGAAAACATAGTCAAGATACAATATGATGTAAGAGTACATGCACATGCTAAAATATCAATTAGTCATCTGGCATCGGAAACAAAAGAGAATAGAGTTTGTTTTGTTTCCAGTGCTTTCTGGTTACCGTATATTGCGTTTCGGCTATATGACTAAATGATCTAATGTACATCGACCCTTACGGAATCCCGATTGAAAAGGTTGAATTAAATTATTGTTCTCTATTATCCACATTAGTCTTTTATTAATCATCCGCTCCAGTAATTTACTTAAGCAACTTTTTAGAAATATAGGGATATAGCTGGTTGGTAATCGTTTATCATTTCCGCTTTTCAGGATTGGAATGACCACTGAATCACGCCATTGATTCGGGAACTGTCCAGTGGACCAGACATGATTATAATAACCGAGTAACCACTCCAGTGTATTACCTGGGAGGTTCTTTATCATGTCATAGTGGACCAGGTCAGGACCAGGAGTTGAGCCTTTAACAGTTTTTAATATCTTTTTGAGTTCCCACAATGAAAATGGATAGTTGTAACAAAATAATTCATCGTCGATTGTCCTCTCAGGATTCGTGTATTCCGAGCTTGTATTATTTCATCCGGAGCTATATATTTCGGAAAAATAAGTTGCAAATGTGTTTGAGACTGATAGAGGATCGTCAGACAGTTGACCATTTACCAAAACAGTATAGCGAGAGGAAAGGGAAGTTTTAGTGAATTTACGGATTTTGCTCCAAACGTCAGTTGATATGGCTGAGGAATTAATGGAGCTTATAAATTTTTTCGAGGGCTCGGTCTTAGACTGATTTATTATTTTTCTACATATAGCACGCTGTTTTTTATATTATATTAAATTTTGAGAGGTCATATATTTCTGGAATTTTTTGTAGGCTTTACGGCGATCTTTAATGACTTCCTTACACGCATCGTTAAACCAGGGAACCAGCGGTCTTCTTGGTGAGCCTGAGGTCATTGGTATTGATGCTTGAGCTGCTTCTATGATCGTATTCGTGATAGTTTATGGAATGATGGAACAAATGATTAACAGGAGACTAATGTGGATAAGATAATAGAGAATAACGATTTGATTCAACCCTTTCAATCGGGATTCCGCAAGGGCCGATGCACTTTAGATCATTAAGTTATTGTGGAAGCCGAAACACAATATACATTTATCAACAAACAACAAACAATAGCAATATTTTCCGATATGAAGAAGATAACATAACTTTTGATAACATGAACCACTCTATAATACTCAATAAACTATGATCCGTTGGAATAAGAGGACGAATGTATCGCGAATTATCCGAACAGCTCAATGGTTTGTGTTCTAAGCCCAACTCTGCTCTGTCTAGTGACAAACGACCTGGGGCTCAACTTGCCAAGAGGAGTTAAACCACTATTGTTCGTGGACGATTTAGCTATATTTTTTTGATCTGAGAATATTATTATCATAAAATCCAAATTACAGGACGCTGTTAATAGAATAAACAACTGGTGTCTCTCCATTGGTCTACGATTTTCTCCCGAGAGAACTAAATGCTTACATTTCTGTAGGAAAAAAAATATCCCAAACTCACCCGAAATCTATCTAGGTAATTCCTCAATCCCATACTAGAAACAGCATAGATTTTTGGGTATGACTTTTGACAGAAAACTGACTAAGGAATCACACATCTCTACATTAAAAACAGCCACCACAATAAGATTAGCTGTATTAAGATATCTAAGCAACTAACTTGGGCTCGGACAGACTTACACTGCTAAAACTATATCACGCTTTGATATGCTCTAAATTAGATTATGGATGCTTTGTATACGGTTCTGCCCGCTATCGGACCCAGAATAAACTTGATGCAGTCCATCATACAGGCATAAGAATCGCGCCTGGCGCATTTTGAACAAGCTCTATTCTCAGTCTCTGTTCTGAGACCGGTATACACCCTATTTTGTTTAAAAAGAAAAAATTGCTATTAACTATATTTCAAAATTACTTCCTAAAAATAAACATCCTACCCATAAATAGATCTTCAAATCAACATTTTCCAATGCTTATAGAACCAAACCAAATTCAACGCTTCCACTGTCAGAAAGAATCTATTCCGCAGTTCAGTTCCTTAAGAACACAAAATAGAAATTCAAAACCCGCCTTGGATCCACAAACCCCCCAAGATAATCCTCCATCTATCCTAATCACGCAAAAGCCATATGTCACCCTCTGGATAAAAATTCAATTTCTCCCATCTCCAATAAAAAATCAAAGAACCATTCTTAATTTATATTGACGGTTCGAAATCCGATGATGCCACAGCTTCTTTCTTTATTACTCATAATTCGACACACAACATAAAACTTCATAAATTATGCAACATATACACCGCGGAACTTCATGCAATAACCTCAGTCCTCCACTTCTGTATGTCGATAACTCCAAATACAATAGTTTTAATATCTGACTCTTTAAGTTCATTAAAAGGTTTAAACGACATGTACTCGAACCATTCCGTTATCCTAAAAATTCACGAATACCTCCAAATTCCCTCAGGGTTCCTCTCTCTCTCCTACTCTGTTTGCTATTTACATCAATGATCTTCCCCTCCAGATCCGTCACTCCCGATACCACATCTATGCAGATGATTTCCAAATATACCTTTCCTTTCCGCCCTCCGACCTATTATCTGCCACAGAAAAACTTCAAGAAGACTTAGATGGAATTTGTGACTGGGCAAAAACAAACAAGCTGAAGTTGAATGCGGATAAAACAAAGGCAATCTTAATAGGCTCCAATCACCTCCTTAAAACTGTCCCTACTATTCCAACTCTGTTCCTACATAATAACCCCATCAAATTTCACCCCACCATCAAAAATCTTGGAATAACCATTGATCAAACGCTTTCTTGGAAAAATCATATATCCAATATTTCCCGCCGTACCATTTCCATCCTAAAACGTCTTAACTACTCCCGGCACCTATTTCCTTTTGAAACCCGTAGGCTCCTAGTCACTTCCTTAATTTTTCCATACTTTGACTATTGCTGTACGGTATATGGGGGCCTCTCTGGGGATCTCGAGGCGAAACTAAAACGTTTGATAAATTGCTTTGAACGATTCATCTTCGGGATCCCAAGGGACGCCTCTGTTTCCCATCTTTACGCGGAGTTAAATTGGTTTTATCCTTCCTACCGTCGTAAGTATTTTCTGGCATCCTTCCTCTTTCAAGTCATCCAATCCCACCGTCCCTCATACATCTCCGAGCTCCTTCAATTCAAATCCTCTGTTCGTTCCCGCAATACTCGTTCCCGGTCTTCTGATTTATACGTAAGGGCCCACCGAACCGCTGCTTTACACAAATCGTTCATTATCCGATCCTCATCTCTATGGAACTCCATCCCTTCCCATATCCGTCAATCTAATACCCTTCCTACCTTTAAATCCCGCCTATTCAATCATTTCTTATCCATCCAGTCCCCATAAAATCGTAAATATATACTACTGAAAATATGTACACAAGTTATTAGTTCGTTCTTCATTATTTGTTCTCCAATTTTTGTTTATCTATTTTTTTTTTCTCTTTTATTATCAACTGATCAAAATTGGAAAGCAACTTATATGTATATGTGTATATATATATATATATATATATATATATATATATATATATATATATATATTATTTTTTTAACCAAGACTGTTCAATTACTCTGTATTTTTATTTATATATCTCTGAGGCTCCTTAGCCCTCATTTCTGTCTAAAGTATTATTATTATTCTAAAAAAATTGAGAAAATCTGTTTATTTTATATGGATTCCTAATAGTCGGCAATAGTCGGAAATGGGCTTGCAGACGTGGCAGCCAAGAGATTGTTTGGCTGCCACGTCTATTCAACTACAGTGTAAAAAATTTGTCAGATCTGGCAATCACTTTGAAGGTCCCTTCATAAGCTGCTTTCAAGGGTTTCTTCATTCGGCCAATTCTTACAAACACATGAGTGCATTCACCCAAATCCTTATGAATGAAGAATGACTTGTTGATCATTAGCTTCAATGGAACAGGTTTCAGTTGTCTCATAGTGTCTAGTAGTTGCGATACAAAAGTTTCTGCATCGTTTATGCGTTGGGCTGGCTGTCCAAGAAATTCGCCAAGCAACTTGATAGTGGTGCCATATACCAATTGTGCAATGGAGATACCAGTATCGGGGTGGTTAGGGGCTAAATGAGGCTCGTAAACCCAGAAGAATGGGCTTCTAACCATTTTAGTGAACCATTTGCTCTCAGAGCAGTTTTCAGGGTGCTGCAGTCGTTCCACTTTCTCATTACATTGAGGTTGGTAAGGAGTTGTCCTCCGCAATTTAATTCCACATAAATAACTTAGGTTCTTGAATAGGTTCGCCTCAAATTGTCGACCTTGGTCAGATGTGAGCGAGGTTGAGACGCCAAAGCGTGCAATCCAATTGTCATAAAATGATCTGGCGACAACTTCTGCAGTGATTTCTGCCAGTGGTATAGCTTCCATCCATTTTGTAAAACGCTCTATCGCAGTCAGTAGATAGGTGTTACCATTTGAAGGAGGTAACGGGCCAATCAGACCGATGTGTACATTAGAAAATCTCTCATCTGGCGGTTGAAATATTCCAAATGGTGATTTTGTGTGTCTTATCACTTTAGACTTTTGGCAAGCTATACACGATTTTGTCTAATCACGCACATCTTTGATAAGATCTGGCCAAACAAAACGAGCACAAACTTGTTTGACAGTGGCTTTTACATCTGGGTGATTTAAATGTTGAATTTGTTCAAAAAACAATCGACGAAATGTTTGAGGTATGAAAGGTATTATTCAGTAGAAATGGCACACCACAAACTGTTTCCACTTGGCAGTTTATAATTTTTAAATTCTAGTGATGTTTCACCATTCTTCACTGACAGAAATTCGGGATCACTGGCTTGGGTTTCTGCTACTTTATCCATATTTATGGTGCTGATAGATTCGATTCTAGGAAGTGTTTCAGCAACCACGTTCAGTTTGCCTGTCTAATGTCTAATGTCAGTGGAATACTTGGAAATGTATTGTAAGCGTCTTAGATGCAAAGGGGTAGCCTTTTCATTTTTTTTGCTTGAAGGCATAAATCAATGTGCGATATCAATATCAATTGTTGTATATTACAAACTATCTTCCTTCAAGGGTGTGTCTAAAATGTTTGACTGATTCGTAGATGCCAAATAATCCTCGGCCATAGGTGCTGTCGTTTTTTTCTGCACATTTTAATTTCTTAGAAAAGAAATCAAGTAGAAACCTATTGCTATCTTCTAGTTGTTGCACTACTCCTCCAACTGCATAGTCGCTGGCATCAACAGCAAGAGCCAAAGGTAAGTCTGCACTGGGGTAGGAAAGCATTGTTGCATCCGCTAAGTCCATTTTGCATTTCTCAAATTGAGAAATGGCTTCAGAAGCCCAATTTTTCTATTGTCATTTTTTCGAGCTCTTTTTTTGTATTCCTGGAGAATAGCTTGGGTTTTAGAAGCTACAGGTAGATAGCTTCTATAATAGTTAATCATACCGAGGAATCGGCGAAGTCCAACAATTGTTTCATGGAGTTTGAAATCCAAAATAGCTTGTACTCGATCAGGCAATGATTTAGTACCATCGGGTGTGATCAGGTAGAGTAGGAACTTCTACAATTTCAATATCATTATCAACATAATATTGATAATAAAAAAATAATTCAGTGCATTTTAAATCAGTAATTTACTTCTTGCTGGAATTTAACCTTGCAAAATTACTAAAATTTCTGCAATCAGTTACAATTTAGAAGTAACTTACCATTGGATCACTGAAATTTAACATTCTTCTTGATTACACCAGTTATATGATCAAAGTTAACTCTTAAATTATATGATTTCACACTGTACATGAAAGTATCTTAATTGTAACATATCATATTGTTTAATCATTGATTAATAGTAACTCTAAATTTTATCAACAAATTTAGTTGCCTTTTTTGTTGTATTTTATTGATCATTAGTAGTTTTATATTTATTGACTACCACTATAGTCACCAACAACTCATTGTTTTCTGTACTCGTTGTCCATTATTAGTTTAACTGTTTAATCATTTTATAATTCACAACGGTAATAATTTAGGTTTTGTTTAATTGAAAGGAAAAGGCATATATTTTCTCACAGTGTCAATTCATCCATTTATTGATTAATGTATAATATCACTTTTAATAATTCACTTTTTTTCATTACATTAAACTCAATTACACTATGCGCTATTATAAATAAACTTGTCATATCTTTTAATTTAATTTTTTCACATAATATTTATTAACATTTATTGAATACCAAACAACCAAGAACAATAAAACTACCAGGCTCGCTCACTCAGAGGGAAAATGGTGGGGAGGAATTGAGCTCTGACCTAGCCAAAAGACTGATTTTACTTTTCTACATTAAATCAATACTGTATTGCCAAATAACTTATTAATTTATTAATTTTAATAAATTTGAAATGTTAAAGAAAGGTTGATCTGATATTTGGTTTATTCTGAAGCAAATAAATTGTAATTTAACAAGTAGATGTATGAATTTTTGTAAAGTACCACAATAATATTTTTTAAATATTTCAAATAAATACAGAGCATACTAAAAAATAATTTTTTTTTATTTCGGTTTTATACAACTTAAAGAGTCATATCCCCAATACCCAAAAGCCACTGCTCCCTGTCCATCCAATCTCCTTCACGAAGCCCTCTGGCTGCCATGCTTTCCTTCACATCCTCTATCCATTTCTTCTTTGGCCTTCCACGCTTCCTTCTTTCAGGTGGCATATAGGTATAAATTTTCTTTGGCCAGCGGTTCTCATCCATCCGCATTAAGTGGCCATACCACTTTAACCGTTTGGTCCCGATCAGGTGAAGGATGTTCTTTTGACATCCGACCTTGTCTCTAATAGCTGCGTTTGGGATCCGCTCGATTTTAGATATGCCACAGCTTCTTCTCCAGAAATCCATTTCCATGGAAAGCAACTTATTTTCCATCTTCTTTATCATTGTCCAAACTTCTGATCCGTAAGTGGCTACGCTTTCAACAAAGGAATGGTATATCTTCTTTTTAGTTTCTAATCTTATTTCTTTACTCCATAGGGTTGAATTTATCGAACTTATTATTCTTTTCCCATTATTTATTTTATGTTCGATGTCAACCTCACTACCTCCCTTTGAAGATAACCATTATCCGAGGTACTTGAACTGCTGGCTGACATTTAGCGTCCAGTCATCAATTTCAAGGGGCAAATTTGGAGCGTTGAAAACCATGCACTCTGTTTTACTTTACTGATCTTCTGGACCCCATTTGGAATACGTGTCTAGCAACTTCCTCATCATATAGCTCAGATCATCCGGATGCGATGCGATTATGACTTGTTCATCGGCATACTGCAAATTGTAGATTACATCATTCTCGATTTGAACACTCATTCCACAGCACGATCTTTTCCAGTCTTTAAGGGCTTGTTCTATATAAATATTGAAAACCAGGGGTGAAAGACAGCAGCCCTGTTTCAATCCTTTGTTAATGGGGAAGCTTATAGACACTCTATCTCCTATTTTTATAGCCCCCGTTATATTTTTATAGAGCTCTTGAATTGCTCTGATGAGGTATCTCTTAATAGATGTGGCTTCCAAAGCTTTCCACAATTTCGCTAGAGGTACTGAATCATAGGCCTTGTGTAAATCTACAAATATCATGTGGAGTTCACGGTCGTGGGCCATCTTCTTTTCTATAAGTTGTAAGAGACTAAAAATGTGATCAGTGCATGATCTTCCAGCTCGAAAACCCGCCTGTTCCTCGCTGATCTCTTCCTTTAAGTCATTTTCAATTCTGCTTTTAATTAGCCGGCCGTATAATCTACTCAGCGAGCTGGTAACAGTAATACCTCTGTAGTTGGAAACTTCTTTCTTTTGGCCTTTTTTGAAAACTGGGATTATATAACCCTGTTTCCATTCTTCGGGGATCTCTCCACCATTTAACAGAAGTGTCATACTTTCTGCCATTGCCATTTTAAGTAAAAAATAATAGAAATATTAAAAAAAAGAAAAAGAAAAAGTATTTAATCTAAAATTAAAGAAGCGTTTTCTTTCCGTGAATTTTTGTAAATATGTCATAAGTAATCCTATGTAGTGATTTTTTTCTCAAGTTTTTTGCCTTTGATTTTATGTTTCCTTAATTGTAAAAATCTTTGGGTATTTAAAAATTTTATTCTAATAAATACCCGTTCCTGAAATAAAGCCTTTACCAGTTCTTCATTAATTTCTACATTTTGTTTCCTAAGTAGAAGATTTTTCAATTTTTTTACAAATTCTGCTTTTAAATCTCTTTAAAAACATTCATCTGAAAAGTGTGCTGAGCAAATGCAAGAAGTAGCTGGATTAAATGACTTATCAGCTCGCTTACATTTTAAGATCCAATCTTTTCTTCGAGCATCCTTTGGAAAAGTATGAAATGAAATTTCCTTTCCCATCTTTTTTGCATCAATTAAATTATTGTTGCAAGATGCAACTGCACATCTTGTACCTGTCATTCCGTAGGATTCTATTAGTAATTATGTTATTACAAGAAATACTAGTAAGAACAAACGAATTATCTATTACATGTTATATCATCTATTAAACGGAAAAAAGAAATACTGGTTATAACATTATTTTAGAGACGGATAAGTAGTTGACTTTCAAGATTATAAGGTGAAAATAAATTATCAGGATTTGCTGTAAAAATTTGTTTATTTTTTAAATTAAATTTGTTTATTTAAAGAAATGTTGAATGCAAATCCTGACAAAGATCTTCACCCTTATAATATTATTATAATATCGTTATAATATTAAAAGAAATACCCACGAGATCTACAAACAAAATTATACAAACATTATGCTAAAATGTTCTTTAAATAAATATAAATCTTAGTTTTTTCTATTTAGGTGATATATTTGTATTTTATTTACAAAGATTTTGAAATAAAGAATTAAAAAATAATCTTAACATCAATTTCGTTCTTATCGTCGTTGATCTAGTCTGTAATTTTCATATCATTTTATTCTAGATTGCTTGTCGTATTCATTGATTTAACTGCTTGAAATTATCTTCAATTAAACGTCAAGCACACAGAAAAATATTGTTTTCAATAAATTACCTCAGTAAAACTGTCGAAGAAAGAACATATTCTCAATCATGAAAAAGGCTTCAGGACAATTATAACAATCCTAGAATCCTCGCAACTTTTATCATCCAAAAGATCCTTAAATGTGATTGAAAAACAGCGAAGTCCGAGACAGAACGATATGATCAATTTTTAACTGAGGTAGCACACAGCATTGAGTGTTTCACTTCATTGTCCTTAGACGAACCGGCATAATTAATTTTGGCGTCCATCGCTTTGAGAAGCATGGATGCACAAACCCGGAGAAATTTTGAACTTTCCCGAAGTTCAATCACATCGTTCCCCAAGACCAGCGATGTAATCGATTTTGTCCACCAAAGGAAAAACGCGATCACTATGTCAAGGGACTTTGGTACAAATTCGAACTCTAATTCGGATCAGAAGGCACGTTGGTTTTCCGTCGAAGCCTCTAAGCCCTTTAAGAAGTCCTCCAAAGCACTACCAGAAGCAAAGGCCAATAGTACTGAGCGCCACAAGCAACAACAGTAGAAAATTTAGCAAACGCTCTTCACCATCCCATAGAACAACTACAATAGCTCAACCGAAACAGTATAACCAAAGACAAAAATCTTGCCCTTTCTGCCAACAAAATCATATTTTACCCTCATGCTTCAAGTTCAGCAATACATCTCTTCATGAAAGAGTAGCATTTGTCAAAAGCCCCAAGTGCTGCCAAAACTGCTTGCGCAAAGGTCATCTACTCGCGGAATGCAACTCAAAATGGAGCTGTAGATTTTTCAGAAAGAAGCACCACAGCTTCATTCATTCAGAGGATTCCAAACATCATCAGCAGACCCTGCGTCAAGAAACGTTTATTGGACTAGGTTCTGGTCCTAGTCCCAATCCCGATCTACACATGAGACATGCACTACTGGGAACAGCTCAAATACAGGTGGTCGGCAATGATGAGCAACTGTATCCTGCTAGAACTGTATTTGACTCGGGTAGCCATCATACATTTATGACAACCTCTCTAGCCAAACTAATAGGTAAGAACCTTGAAACATTCTGTGGTTAAATCACTGAGTTAGGTTGCTCAACCATTGCGAAACCTGCAGGATCTCTCAAATCCCACATCAGATCTATTTACAGTTCTGAACCATTTTTTTACCAATGCAGTAATTGTGGAAAAAATTTCACCACCATTGCTCAACATCCACTTTCCACATCACGCCATCAATAATTTATTTCATTACAGGCTCGCTGATGATCAATTTCACAAGGCTGGAATCATTGACATTCTCATAGGCATTGACCTCTTTCCTTTTTTAATAACAGGAGCTCCAATTTATTGAGGAATTGGACAGTTACATCTCCTACCATCTAAGGTTGGATTGCTAGTCATGGGAAACCTGAATAAAGAGTCCCTAGCACAAAGTTTAGTTCTATTTGCTGAGTCCCTGTTCAATATTGAAGAGCAGCTCAAGGCCTTCTAGGCAATTGAAGAGCCTAAACTAGTAGACAGGCAAGACCCACTTGATAAATTGCGAGGAACATTTTACTTCCACTCACATAAGAACTAAAGACGGTCGTTACATGTTGAGGCTACTATTTCATCCGAATGCTGTCCCACTAGCCAAGAATCGAGATATTGTTATTAAACGTTTCCTGAATTTGGAACAGAGACTAAATCGGGACACCCAGCTTGAAGAACGCTATAAGGACTTTATGAACGAGTACGCCAACCTTGGTCACATGTAATCCACCAAAAACCAGTCATCATATTTAATTCCGCATCATGGTGTGTGGCAGGGATTTCCATCTGGTATAAAGTTGCGAGTAGTGTTTGACGCGTCATGCCCATCAGAATCCTCTATCTTTTTGAATACCATTCCTCTGTCCGGTCCAAAGCTCCAATGTGTTATCACATCAGCAATGTGTTAATACAGTTTAGACTTTATCGCATTCCTCTTTGTTCTGACATTGTGAAAATGCCTAGACAGGTTCTGATTCGTTCAGATGATCGTCACTTTCAGCACATCTTGTGGCGAAATTACGCATCAGAAGAATTGACTGAGCAAGAGTTAAATACTGTTACATATGACACCAGGTCCAGTTCCTTCCAAGCCATCCGAGTAATTCAGCAACTGATGCGTGATGGAGAGTAAGATTTTCCACTCGCTGTCAAACTGATTTCAACCTCCATCTATGTGGATGTCATCGTAGGAGGCGCTAACTCGCTTGAAGAAGCAAAGGAACTCCAATAGCAACTTCTACAGTACCAGAACTCATACCCAATAGCATAAAACCACAGCCGGTTCAACTTGAAGATCCTGACAACAACATATGAAGATTTTGGGTTTAATTTCTAATCCTATCAACGATATGTTTTTTATTAAATTTTGCAACCCTCGCAGTCAAATCTCACTAAACGCATCAGACTGTCTTCGATAGCCCGCATATTTTACCCTCTTGGTTTATTGTCTCCTGTTGTCCTACTCGTTAAGATACTTCTTCAAGAAATGTGGTAAAAGCAATTGGACTGGGACGAACCATTACGGGACAAGGTGAACAAAGGCTCACTCAGGAGTGGTACATCCTTTCAATTATCAGAATTAACCGTTTCATCAGTAGTCCTCATCCTTCGCATCTCTTAGTAGGTTTTTTTTGTGAGGCATCCACAAAAGGGTACGCTGCGTCCATTTACTTGCGGACTGAAGATTCAACCAGCTATGTTCCAGTCTCTCTTCTGGAAGCAAAAACGAAGGAAGTACTAACAAAATATCTTTCCACAGCTCGTTTGGAACTTTGCGGCGCGGTTCTGTAAGCTCGCTTGATATCACCCATCGGCGTTCCGTCTCTGAAAAGTTCCATGCCGATCTGCTTCACAGACTCAAGTGTCGTACTTAACTGTTTGCGACTTCCCATCCATCAGTTGCGAGTTTTTGATGCAAATCGAATTTCGGAGATAATCAGCATAACTCCTTGCAACACATGGGTTCATGTCAAGTCTGAAAATAATCCAAGCGACGTCTAGTCTCGCGGATGTCTGCCCAGTCAGCTTCAAAATAATGACCTCTAGTGGCATGGACCACCGTGGCTGAAACGGCCCATTCATGAATGGTACCATCCGACTAACATCGACCTGGTGTCTTTTCTCTCGTCTAAAAGTAGCATCAATAACCTTTCCTATCCTTCTATTATTCATCCTTCTGATGACTTCATGACTAGATTTTCAAATTACCATTCTCTCGTCAGAACAGTTGTCAGAATTTTAAGACTGCTAAAACTTCTTGATTCTCCACGAACCATTCCTTCAGGTCCCATCACCGCCAATGAATTCAAAACAGCCAAAATGAATTCCGTTCGCATAGTCCAGAGTCAATAGCGATAAACTTAAATTCAGTTAAAGCAACTCTCTCCTTTTATTGACAAACTGGACACCATCAGGGTCGGCGGCAGGCTACATTATTCTCGCATTCACATCTCCTCCAAGCACCAAGTTCCACTTGTCACGCCTTATCGTCAAAGATCTACATGAAAGGCACTTTCATGCAGGTCCCAATTTGACATTAGTCTTACTCAGGAATGAGTTTTGGATTCCCAGTGCTTTAAAACTGATCAGGAGTTTCATCCTTAATTTCACTCATTGCCTAATCAGAAATGCTGAACCCATTATGGCATCTCTTCCTAAAGAGAGATTTTCTCAATCAAGGCCCTTTCTCCAAGTAGGTCTTGACTATGCCGGACGTTTCCTGATTAAGGAATCCAATCGCAGAAGGTCTCCTACTACTAAAGTCTATCTGTGCCTTTTTATATGTTTAGCCACAAAGGTACTACATCTAGAACCTATCTCTTCTCTAACAACAGCCGTCTTAGCAACATTGGACAGGTTCATTTCTCGGCGAGGTCTTCCTCTTGCTCTCTGGTCGGATCACGGAAGGAACTTTGTCGGCGCCCCTAATTACCTACGAGACCTCCACAAGTTCTTACTTCAAAATGAAACTGAACTTACTAATTATCTAACTCCAAAGGACATTCAATGGAAGTTCGTTCCACCTCGAGCTCCACCACACTTCGGTGGAATATAAGAGGCAGCACATCAGCTAAGAAGTTGCTGCAAGGTTCAGTCGGCTCACATCCATTCAATTTTAAAGAGCTGACTACTGTTTTCAGCAAGATCGAAAGTGTTCTAAACTCCCGTCCGTTGTGTGCACTCATCGAGGACACTAATAACTGCGCTTACCCCACCCCAGAGCACTTTTTAATTGGATCATCGCTTTCTGCCATCCCAGGTCCTTCACACGACATTCCCCATCCATCACCACTCAACAGATGGGAAGCTGTCCAATGTCATGTCAAATCTGTCTGGAACAGATGGCAAAAGGAAAATCTACACACCCTGCAACAAAAAGAAACGTGTCGGAAGAATAAACACAACTTGAAGGTCGGCGACTTGTTGGTTTTGACAGATCAACGAACGATTGCTGGACGCTGGGCCGTTGCCCGAGTGTTTGAAATATTTCCTGGAAAGGACGGCGCAGTTCGCTCTGTCTCTGTGAGAAAGCCTTCCGGCAATACATTTTGCCGTCCTGTCGTTGCGTTAGCTCCTCTATTTTTTCATGAAGATAACATGATCACAGACTTAGACTTTAGGAAGTACTACTTTGCTCTTATTATTTTTTTTCCTGTAGCAGTTTAACATCTTTAATTTCGATTTTATAATTTTTTTTTCACTACCACTTTTAATGAAAGATCACACCTTCATTTCTTTTTCTTATATATATATATATATAAGATAAAGACCGGAGACTGGCGATATCAGCCTTAATACCATCCTGGATGTAAATAAACATGAGAAATGTATTTAAGAAGGATTACTGAATGAAGAGGGTTCAAGTGGGTCACGGTCATCGACGTCTTTAGCAAGGTAGCTATGGTACACCAGGTCATGGACAAGTCTGCCAACGCAGTTGCGGAAGCCCTACAAACCTGGATGCAGTTCTACGGGGTCCCCGAGAGGATCACATCGGACGGTGGTAGGGAGTTTGACAATGCCGCGATTAGGAAGGAGGTGAAACGACTAGAGATTCGTTGGCATTATAACACCCCGGGACATCCTAAAAGTAGAGGCGGCATTGAGCGGTTGCACAGCACGTTGAGTGACCACATCCGGGTGTATCAGGGGGAAAAAGGGTTGGAGCCAGATGTTGCAATGAAGAAAGCGGTAACAGCCTGTAACCACTCGATTCACTCCGTCACGGGGTTTTCGCCCGTGGAAGTACTATTCGGGATGCGCAGGCCAAGGCGTGATTGCGGGGAAACAACGATCAACGAACCGTTAGTCGAGCAAATCCAGAGTAATAGGGTAGAGGTAGAAAAGACGTGGGGAAAAGTAACGGGGAAAATTAAGCGGGAAAAGGAGAAGCGGGTAGAGAGGCAAAATGTTCACGTACGTGACCAAATGGATGACCTAAAGATCGGGACAATAGTGTACCGTAGAGTAGGAACCAACAGAGGGAAACAATTGTTACGGTACGAGGGTCCATTCAGAGTGGTTGCTATTAGGGAGCATAATCTGCTAACTATCGAAAGCGTCAATGAACCTAGAAAGAGGAGAACTGTTCACATTGAACAATTGAAGCTCCCAATAATAGAACCGGAACATAGACCAACGGATTCGTAGTACCCTCACCGCTGTATATAAGAAATATGTTTTTTTTTTGGCTGTCAAAACATAAATATGGTGTAATTTCTTTTTATGTGTAAATAGAATTAGAGCAATTCAGGAGAGGAAGTTGTACTATTTTTTTTTAGGTTATTAAGAGTTCTGTTCTTGGGAGCAAGTGTTTTAATTTCTGTGTTTTTTTTTATTATTATTGTATTTCTCGGAGTGGGAGTGAGTTTTAGTTTCTTTCAAGTATATACTGTTAAGAACAATTGTAAGGTGTTAAGGCTGATAACCGTCGACTCCGATCTAGGAATATCTAAGTTTCCGAAAATCCTATTCGTAAACTGGTGGGGGGGGGGGAGATAAAGACCGGTGTTTAGGGTTGATCACCCTAAATTGATGTTACTCCCCCCCTCCCTTCATGGGGTACATGTAAAGTACCAGCCAGGTAGGCAACACTGTGCGACGGTGGCGCTGTATGCACCAAGAAGTAGTAGTAGTAGAAAAAAATGGGCGACTGAAGGCACACGAAGTAGACAAAGTACTCTATCCTCTTCAAGACCACATTTCTTGCTGTTCTACCATGGGAAGAGGCATGGAGTAGAACACTGAGACCTACCGGACACATGGAGGTGAGAAGTGTAGCAGCCGGCCGACCACCGTACCTCAGCATCCAGCCACATCAAGTAAACGATCGTAGAACATTTATAAGCCAAACCCCCATCTATATATACTGTTTAAATATAATTATACTTCAATACAGTCCACTTGTTCTTTTCAAATACCCAATCATATGTACCATATCATAATAAAAATGACGGTACATCCCATTCATGGTCCCGACCGGGCCGGATACCAAGTTCATAGTCCACCAGACCGAGTTATTTATGATTAGTTATTTAGTCCTAATTTACATTTTATTGTAAAAAACAAATCACCTGAGCCATCAATAAGCCTTTAGCAGACAATTAACTTGTAATTTTCATTCAGTTTAAATATCAAAGATTTTCTAATTATATTTTCAATATTTCATTTTAAATTGTCTAAATAGAATCAGTAATTTAATAATGTATAGTATCATTATTTTCTATCTATATACAAATATCTTGCATAGCATGATATTTAGTTAAATGGCTCTAATACTATTTACTGATTATATTGTTGCTACTAATCATTCCACATAACCTTCATTTGATATTGAAGTAATTTTTGTTATTTTCTTTCAATTACTACCAATTTTACTAATACTGTTAATTACTAACTATTTCAATTGTATTAATTTATTTCATAAAGTGTTTTTTTGAATTTCAAATAGGCTTTATAATTACTATAAAAGGATATTGTAAGGTGAGCTTCAACTTTTATGTCTCAAAAGGCTATAAGTATTAAATTCATTAATAATTGATATAATATTTGATTCTCTATATTAGTTTAAATTGTTTAACTTTACCATTAAGTTAAATGATAAATATTTTCATACTATCAAGGCTGTTCATTAGAAAGGATAATAGTCATTCTACATAACCTTTATCTGATACTGAAGTAACTTTAGTTTTCTTTCTTTAAATTGGTAATAATTTACATCATGCCCGCAGCCTTTTGGGGAGGAGTGGGGACGCTTATTCTAGAGGATTGTTTACATTTAGGTTACAGTTATGTTAGGCTATCTCAATCCCCCACCACTTTTTCCTCCATAGGCACCTCAAAACTGTTAATTTTTCATATTTTATTGGCAGTATTTTAGTTTAGAAGCTTAATTTTGTTGTTTAAGTGATATGTTTAGTTTATTAATAGGTAGTTTTTTATTGGATAGTTATACGTTTTAGTGTTTAAAGTGGTAGTTTTGGTTTAATGTTCAGTGATAGGTTTCATCTTCACAGACTCTTATTTTATTAGTGATATTTTGTTTAAAAGTTTAATTATGTTGTTTTAGTAATATATTTAGTTTACTAATAGGTACTTTTTATTTAATAGTTATACATATTAGTGTTTAAAGTGATAATTTTGGTTTCTTCTTCATAGACAAAATCGTGAGTATACTTTAATTCTTTACTTTATTTTATTAATTTTCCTTTTTAATTCAGTGGTAATGAAAGAAAAAGATGGAAATCAAGTTTGTAACTTTGTTATAAGAAGCTAGTGTCTATAGTTTGAGGCTACTAGCTAACACAATTTTTATCTTGATGTCAGTAGTTTCTAGTATAAAATTGAAATTTGGTTTTCCTTTATAGTTATGATTACTTTCATCATTAAAATATGAGTATAGTTGATGATCCTTAGCTTTATTGAGATCTCTAGTAACTAAAAGTAGTTTTCTTTTATGCCAGAATAAATGATATGATTCTCATCATGACTGATTTTTAGAAATAGATTGTTGTACTGCAAAAGTTCTGAAATGAAATTATTATTTTTCTTGTTGAAATCCTAAAACTATTAATGTTTATTCAAGATGTTTTTTTATCATTTAAGGTCAAGATTATCATTTCAGGATCATCAACTACACTCATATTTTTAATATTGAAAGTAACAATAAGCAATAAGGAAAACCAAATTTCAATATTATACCTGAAATCACTGACTTCAAAATAAAAATTGTATTAGCTAATAGTCTCAACCTATAGAAATATCTTCTATAAACAAGTTTCAAACTTCATTTTAATCTTTTTCCTTCATAACTATTGAATTACAAAGGAAAATCAATAAAAGAAAGTAACAAATTAAAGGATTAAGTCATTTTGGAAACCTATATGAGCCCAAATCAACTCAGCAAGAGGTGATTTAAGAGGATTTTACATAAAGAAAAATGAGGGTAATTATTTACAAGTGGTACTCCTCCGGCCATCTTGTAAATAACCACTTGTAAATAATTACCAAAATGAATATTTAATAGTTGACCGTTGCATTATGAAGGAAGAATATGGTCCGGGGTTGCTGTCATAAATAGGCTAAATAGTGGTAAAACTATTTTATTGAAAGCCGACTTTGCAGGTCTTCTTCAGGGCTACGGTTACTGACTAGTCCAACTACAGGAACTGAGTACTATAGAACTTTAGTTGGACTAGTCAGTAACCGTAGCCCTGAAGAAAACCTGCAAAGTCGGGTCGAAACGTCGGCTTTCAATAAAATAGTTTTACCACTATTTAGCCTATTTATGACCGCAACCCCGGACCATCTTCTTCCTTTCTTACCAAAATGGGTTCTGTTGATGAAGAACACATAATTAATTGTCACATTATTAAAGATAGTATTCTTAAGGGGTTTATTGTATTTAGACTTAGGATAAATTCAATTGGTAAAAATAATTTCCCTCATATGTCTATTTTTAGCAGTAAATCTGTAAATGTATATGTGCAGCATTTATAAATTGAAATTCCTTTGTAAATAAATAAATATTCTCTGTTTTATCTATTGTTTTTTATATTCCTTTGTTGATTAAAAATGTTTTCTATTTCAAGTTAATTTGGATATTTTTTCAATCAATTGATAATTGATTGTATTTTATCCTTACAGTTTTATGTTTCACTACTAGTTATTTTTACTTGGTATATCTAGTGTGATAAAATTGAAAATATATTATAGCCAACAACCTCTAATTTCCCAAAAAAGTATTGAAAAATAAATAAAACTAGGGAAAGCTTATATTCTGGACTAATAGAAAATTCAGGTGTGACAAACATTATTACAATTTATCATATTATGATTATTAATCCATTTCAATGATAGCAGGTGTATTGATATTGGTAAATAGAAATTTTCAAATTATACAAAAACTAAGTTATACCACTCTGAAACAAATACTCTCCTACCACCAGGCTTAGAAGTAAAATGAACAACTTTTTCTATTTTAGATGCAATATGGCATAAAAGCAATGAAGGCTTAAGTACACACTATCCTAATGATATGACATTCAGTCCTCCTGCAACACAATCCTCTATATCATTAATGTACCCACTGAAGAGAAATATACTAACATTAAATTGGTTATTTGTGAAATGACAATATGTACTATTTTTAAGATACAAATGTATGGTTAAACAATTAATCTTTACATTAGTTATGTAATGTGTTTTCTGTTACTAAAAGATGCTTCTGCGAATAATGCACCCTGAACAGCTCTCAACTCAAAAGTGGTATAAATGTGTCATTTTTTAAAATAACCTATTCAATTATTCCCTAATAATAATATTTGTTATGTGATATACAATTTTAATGTTTACAATAATATACATTATTCCCATACCGTATCCCAAATAATATTTCAAGGAGTTCTGTCAATCCTTATTGACTTCACTGTTTAAGGTTTAAGCTCATTATTATTTTAACAATTTTGATTGATATTCCTGTGTTACAATTTGTAATATAATGCCTAGTAGTGAACTATATGTTTAGTTCTATAATAATTGCAGATAGCAAAATATATCAAACAAAGTATAACATGTGCCTTATTGTCTTTCTTCTGCAAATTTAAGATAATTATAATAAGTAAGATTTTAATAGAATAATATTTCCTAAATGCTGCCTATATTCTTTAACTAGTTATTGGATATTAATGAGTAAGCCAATAATCTAACTATTGGGTTTTCAAACTTGATGCCCATGTAATTCATTGTGTCATTCTTATCCTCTACTTTATGAACAGGGAATATGATGGATAAATAAAAGCTATTAGGTATTTCTCGCATTTCAAAGTCTTTATTAATAGAATTGTGTAGTTGTTTTAAGTAAAACATTGCTGTTTTTTTATTTTCAATATATTTTAACATTATTAAACTATTTATTATTTCATTTATATCTTTTAACAATGAAACTGAACAAAAGCATGAACAAAATCATTTCTGACTCCAGAAATGAAATAGCAACTAACAGTTGAAGATTAAATGCAAATGAAATTAATGACTGGAAAATGATGATGGTGGGAGAATGGTAGGATTTTCGAAAAAATATGTATGTAGAGAAACTAGGAACTGGATACTGTCAAAAATTAACTTGAAGTGCAGGATGGTGGGTAGTCGCGGGAATTTCAAAAAGTAGGGGAAAGGAGAAGAGTAGTGGGGGCAACAACTGCTAGGCGGGTAATCTAACCTAACCGGGAACTATCATTGAGGATAAGCGCCCCCACCCCAGCCCAAAAAGCTGCGGGCATGATGTAAACTATTACCATAAAATCAACTAGAAAACTTACTTATTTCTTTATTGAGTGAATATGTATAATCAAACAGGGCAAATATTTACATTCATTATCACAATGTCATCTCATTTCTCTTAAATCACAATGTATGCTCAAACTATTTCGTTTCACTAATATTCTATCACAAATTATCACTGGATTCATCAAAATTATGTTGAAAAATTGTTTTCATTCTAACCTCTTGACTCTATGTTTTTCTCCACTGGGAACCTTCTTTATGTTATTCTCCCGCCTCGCGGTTCCCCAAAGAGGTAGTAGGCCTCTCCAGTATTCTCAGTCAAGAGCTCCACACCTGTGACGTCACCGTGTACTATTTCTTGTGACCACAGATTTTCTTTGTTCGTTTTCAACATAATTTTTTGTGATAATCTCTTTGTTTATTTTCATTCTTTAGTTGTTTGAGCATGTTTAAATTTGTTTCTTCTTGTGATTTGTTTATTTTCTAGTTCTCATTCACCATTTTTCATTAGTTTATTCAAAATTATGTTGAACAATTGATTCATTCTAGCCTCTTGACTCTTATGTTTATCTCCCCTGGGAACCTTCTCCATCTCTCCCGCCTCGCGGTTTCCCAAAGAGGTAGTATGCCTCTCTAGTATTCTCAGTCAAGAGCTACCAAACCTGTGACGTCACCGTGTACTATTTCTTGTGACCACAGATTTTCTTTGTTCGTTTTCAACATAATTTTTGTGATAATATTTTTGTTTATTTTCTAATTCTTATTCACCTTTTTGATTGGTTTCTTCAAAATTATGTCGAATAATTGTTTTCATTCTAGCCTCTTGACTCTATATTTATCTACACTGGAAACCTTCTCTATGTTATTCTCCCGCCTCGCGGTTTCCCAAAGAGGTAGTAGGCCTCTCTAGTATTCTCAGTCAAGAGCTACCAAACCTGTGACGTCACCGTGTACTGTTTCTTGTGACTTCACAGCTTTCTTTGTTCGTTTCAACATAATTTTTTGTGATAATCTTTTTGTTTATTTTCATTCTTTAGTTGTTTGAGCATGTTTAAATTTTTTATTCTTGTGATTTGTTTATTTTCTAGTTTTTATTCACTTTTTTTATTGGTTTCTTCAAAATTATGTCGAACAATTGTTTTCATTCTAGCCTCTTGACTCTATATTTATCTACACTGGAAACCTTCTCTATGTTATTCTCCCGCCTCGCGGTTTCCCAAAGAGGTACTAGGCCTCTCTAGTATTCTCAGTCAAGAGCTACCAAACCTGTGACGTCACCGTTTACTATTTCTTGTGACCACAGATTTTCTTTGTTCGTTTTCAACATAATTTTTTGTGATAATCTTTTTGTTTATTTTCATTCTTTAGTTGTTTGAGCATGTTTAAATTTGTTTCTTCTTGTGATTTATTTATTTTCTAGTTCTCATTCACCATTTTTCATTGGTTTATTCAAAATTATGTTGAACAATTGATTCATTCTAGCCTCTTGACTCTTATGTTTATCTCCAATGGGAACCTTCTCCATGTCAGTCTCCCGCCTCGCGGTTTCCCAAAGAGGTAATAGCCCTCTCTAGTATTCTCAGTCAAGAGCTACCACACCTGTGATGTCACCGTGTACTATTTCTTGTGACTTCACAGCTTTTCTTTGTTCGTTTCCAACATAATTTTTGTGATAGTCTTTGTTTACTTTAATTCTTTGTGTGTATGAGCATGTTACAATTTATTCTTCGTGATGCATTCTTTCTAATTCTTAGTAGACTTTTTCGATGTGGTTGTGCTATTGGTGAGTCATCAATTTGTGGTTTTCTCTCTTCCTTTGTGTCGACCGGCATTTCCTATGTGGTCTCGCCTTCTGTCCGGTAGGTCGCTTATTCTTTCATATTGTCATATTGACTGAGTTTGCTTATCTTTTCACTTTTTTTCTTGATTCTCATCATGTCTAAACAACATGGAAATAAGAATTCTCCTGGAGACGATGAATCTTCAGCACCTACCTCAGTTAGTAGGAAGGAACACTCCTTGAAGGCTATCACCCTTGAGCGCATGCTCACTGAATTTGAACTTGGCATCCAAGGGATTTCTGAAGTCAACGAAGCGAATCTTGTTGGTCGAGCCTTTTTGGTATTTAAGGCCAAATTAGTTGTCGCCGAATCATATTGGTCAAGATTCCAGGTCACGTGGTATGAGAGAGCTGTGTTGCAAATGCTGATAGGAGAATCGGACGATTTCCCATCGAACTCGTGGTTGGATCGCTACGCTGCTTTGGAGAATGAGATAATTGAAGCAAGTGCCACTCTTCTCTGGGTCCAACACACAAAGGCAGCACAACAAATACAAGCAACAGTCTCTCATCCTGGTTCACTTCATTCAACTGTGACCACTTCATCTTTTACGTGTCCTGCATCTAAGGCAGTCAACTCACACTGCCAATTCAGTGCATTTACGAGTGCCTCAGAGGCAAACAATTCAGGACCCCATTTTGTTGCTGAGCGCCCAGCTGCGCCAGACAGGCATATAACCAGCGACGCATTGTTGGAAAACCACTGTGTCCGAGATAACTCAAATCTGCAGAAAACCTCCGAGAGGTTAACAGCGCTCCATGAGCCACTTCATACAGGCTCTGAATGCCCAGCCGCTTCAGATCCTGATGAACCCAGCGACATTTTGCTGCCTCCAGCTGAGCGTCGACTACATCGTGCCTCCAAGAGGCCACTAGTCGATCAGTCTTCACAAGCCGGGCTCCATGAGTCCCATTCCAAAAAATATGAGCGCCCAGCTGCTTCAGATTCTAATAAACCCGAGGATATTCCGTTGGAAATTACAGTTCCTTCAGTAGCATCAGATGCTTATGTGTTTAGTGACATTTCACTTGAGCCATCTTCTTTCATTGAAGATAAACAACGTTGTCACACTTCCAAGATGTCGTTAGTACGACATGAATATTTTTCTCCCAGGCTCCCTAAGCCTCAATTGAAAATACATGATCGCCCAGCCGCGTCAAGTCCTAAAACAGTGAACTACATTATTACAAGATACTCACATAGGCGGAATAAGGCAGAATCGCAATCCATCTTTGAGAAATACTCAACTGAATACAGTTTACCTCCAGCTAGATACATTACTCTGCAGCAAGCTCTACAGCTTCTTAGGGAGATTATATATTTACTTCGGGTGGGAGATACCGATGTCATCTTATTTCCTTCATGTATCCGCCCACAACTCTTGTGTTATAACCAAGATGGCGGATACATGATCCTCGGATTGCGGCAGTTCTACAATATCAGCTCTACATTCCTTCAGTAGAACCTGCCTTAGAAAATAGCTAATTCATTAATTGTTAGAAACTTCCAACCTAGTTAGAACCAATTGTTTCAAGGGAATCAAAGTGTTGGAAAACTTCATTTATGTCTATCATGCTTTCAGAGCGTTCATTGTAGTTTATAATCAGAGCACTTTATTCTTCAATTTCACGCAATGTTAAATATTTAGTTTTAGTACCAACATCTTTGCTCAACCATTTTGCAATCCATCATTGAATTAGTCTCCGGTCTTCCACCTCAGTTTTGATTTCTACTCTGGTAGCTCAGTATTTTGTGCAATAAAGGTTCAAGGTCTTTCCCTTAATTTTCTCAATTCCTAACACTTAGGAAGTTCCACAGCAACTTATTATTCCACATACCTTTTTGTTCCCATGGTCTTTGCAGGGTGGGCGGTATGTGCAAACTTTTGTTTAGCTATTTAATTAGTAACTCATGTGCTACAGTTTCTTTGTTTGTCGTTTTATATATGACGCCAAACAGCAAACCTTAATATACAATGATAAAAGTAATCAAATACCCGCCTCAACTCCTTAATAAGTTATGGACTTGTATGTATTTATGTATGTAGTATAGTTTTTTCCAAACTTCAGCAAAACCTAAGATTTGGATAATGAACAGTACTGAATCATCTAAATTCATTTGCTGAGGAGTTGTAATATGCAATCAGTCAAACCGTTTGCTAAAAACAAAACGTAAACTCACTGATAGAAAGTACTACATAGTATTTCCAGTTAGTTTCTCTATGGTAAGTTAATCTATCTCAGGAACATTCCTAAAACAGAGTTTTGAACAAATGTTAATTATTCCTCTTAGATGGAAGATCACTCAGAGGATTGAGGACTCCATTAACTTTTCTAGTCTGTTAATGTCACTTATTCAAGGAGTCGTATTTATTTATTTTTTTCTATCTCTACTTTATTCATTGCTTATATTCAATGCCTTGCAAGTAATCAATTTATTTAGAAAATATTTATTCATTTTCTTCTATAAATATTTGTTTCTTTGTTCTTTAATTGAAGCTCACCAAGGCACCTTACAAATGTGTTTTTCTTTATTTTTAAATTATTAAGTATAATTTAGGTGGGCGGTTTGCTTAGGGTTGATCACCCTAAATTGGTGTTACTCCCCTCCCCTTCATGGGGTACATGTAAAGTACCAGCCAGGTAGGCAACACTGTGCGACGGTGGCGCTGTATGCACCAAGAAGTAGTAGTAGTAGAAAAAAATGGGCGGCTGAAGGCACACGAAGTAGACAAAGTACTCTATCCTCTTCAAGACCACAGTTCTACCATGGGAAGAGGCATGAAGTAGAACATTGAGACCTACCGGACACATGGAGGTGAGAAGTGTAGCAGCCGGCCGACCACCGTACCTCAGCATCCAGCCACATCAAGTAAACGATCGTAGAACATTTATAAGCCAAACCCCCATCTATATATACTGTTTAAATATAATTATACTTCAATACAGTCCACTTGTTCTTTTCAAATACCCAATCATATGTACCATATCATAATAAAAATGACGGTACATCCCATTTCAACCGGAGACTGGCGATATCAGCCTTAATACCATCCTGGATGTAAATAAACATGAGAAATGTATTTAAGAAGGATTACTGAATGAATAAAGCCGTATCTATTCAGAAGCCCTGAGTGTTGCATCTCAACCCCTTTCCTTCTTTCTTTTTTTTTATTGTTAAAGTCCGCCGACGCTTAACTTATATATATATATAACAATAATTAATTTGAAAAAACAAGAGAAAGAAATGAACTACCTATGTGAAATGGTGTTTAATTAGTTCTTGAAGTCCTATTAAATGTAATTACACGAACAATAATACTTTAAGAGATAGTTTTTAATATTTTTTTCTATAAAACATGGTTATATATTACCGTTTTTTGAGGGGGGGGGCTTCAGCCCGAAAGCCTCCCCCCCCCGTAAATCCGCCTGTGCTAAGTATTTATATATTGGTTGTAAAACATGTGTCACATTCAGACATGCAAAATCTTAAATCAGCTATATTTGATTTAGGTGGGCGGTTTGTTCAGATATTAACCACTAAAACACAAAAAATAACAAATGAAAACAATTTTGCAATTCAGAACCATTTTATGGCCTCCATCTTTCTGCAAACTATTCCTGTTCAGTTAATCTACTTCATTGGTGAAGTGCACACACAGTCAGGTACTCTCCTCAGAAATCACAATGCCTTGTGGAACACCAGCCTCAACTGGATAATAATTAGAGAATTTGGTGCCGCAGCGGACTTAAAAGAAACGATTTGAAAGGTAGGATTTAAGGACTAGGTACAAGGATTGGGGTAGGTGCGTTTTGAGCTTAAAAAGCAAGCCATGGTGCCACACCCCAACGAAAGCTTGCGCTATGTCCAGAAAGGCACTTGTGCAATATTGCTTGTTTTAAGCGCAGAGGATATATGTCCAACAACGCGAAGGCCTTGTTGAACAGTGGAATGTCTTGTACGGAATCCAAACTGATGGGAAGGGATATTGTGATTTTTGAGAATGGGTAGGATACGTTTGAGAAGGATTTTTTCAAGGATTTTTGGGAGGATCGGGAGCAGGCTTATTGGTCTATAGGATAAGGTATTATTAACAGGTTTATCTGGTTTAGGGAAGAGAATGATTATGGAATGTTTCCATATCAGAGGAAAGTGAGTTGTGCGGAGGGTAATAGCGCTGGAGCCAGGGCCCAAAAATCGACCTGATCGATAATCAGACGAAGGTTTGATTGTAAATTACGAAAGTGTATGTTATTCTGAGTTAAAAAAAACTTTGTCTGCCGTTCCGGAGCCGCTGCTTTCAAAAATGGCGGCTGATTTAAAGAATATTAGGCCAATAATTTGAGGATCGACACAGGAAATCCATTGCGAAAAATGTGAGAAAAGTTTCTATTTTTTTAACCTGTATATATGGGTTTAGACATGTAAAAAACAAAATTGCTAACGCAGGCCACCAAGGGAAAACTTTTTACAGCCAAAAGTCAGATTTTTCAAATTGACAATTCAATTACAATCAAACAAAGTCATTTCTAACTCTAACATTTCAATGCCATACTAAAAATTGTAATTTCACGATCAGCAATATGTACTTAATTTGTCAAGAACCACAAAATTTTATTTTAGTAAAAAGGCACAAATTTTATTTCTTTTGTTTTATTCAATTATATGCAATATAATCATGTTCTCAATCCTTTGTTTAATATAATCAAGTATCAAATTTCAGTGATCCAACCTCATACAGTCCACACCAATTATCACAATCACCAGCGCAACATAATTCAATTACAGATCAATGGGTAATATTTGGCTCACACCGAATTACCGTGATTAAACAGAAAGAATATAAAAAAAAATGCTACTAAAAGAAAAAAAATTCTAACTACGGGATACTGGGAAGGGTATTTCATAGACTATATAATTGTTTTTTATGTAGTTCAAAGAATTGATCAGTCATTTATTAAATGCAAATTTAACCAACATCAAACTGGTTGAACCTAAATTAATAAAGTGAAAAAGAAATATAATTAACTGAATTATCAAAAGTAGACTTAATCAGACTTAAAGTAGACGTTTGAGAAGGATTTTTTCAAGGATTTTTGGGAGGATCGGGAGCAGGCTTATTGGTCTATAGGATAAGGTATTATTAACAGGTTTATCTGGTTTAGGGAAGAGAATGATTATGGAATGTTTCCATATCAGAGGAAAGTGAGTTGTGCGGAGGGTAATAGCGCTGGAGCCAGGGCCCAAAAATCGACCTGATCGCAGACGAAGGTTTGATTGTAAATTACGAAAGTGTATGTTATTCTGAGTTAAAAAAACCTTGTATGCCGTTCCGGAGCCGCTGCTTTCAAAAATGGCGGCTGATTTAAAGAATATTAGGCCAATAATTTGAGGATCGAAACAGGAAATCCATTGCGAAAAATGTGAGAAAAGTTTCTATTTTTTTTAACCTATATATATGGGTTTAGACATGTAAAAAACAAAATTGCTAACGCAGGCCACCAAGAGAAAACTTTTTACAGCCAAAAGTCAGATTTTTTTGATATTTTTATCTATAATTCTTAAACAATGCATCAATGCGAAAAATGTGTGCTTTAATAAATTAAAGAACGTTAAATTTTGCGTCAAACGAGTACATAAACTTTAAAATTTGGTTTCGTGGTAAGGTATAAAACCACGGTCAACCAACGTTGAGTTTTAACAAATTTGTCAAAAACTGAGACAAATTACTATCAATGGCCCTGTAACTTGGAAATGAGTTCCCTAAGAGGAAAAACCCATAGAATCAAAGTTGTAGAGCATCAAATTTCGCGTATAGTGGATACTGACATTTTTATTGTTGGCCAATTATATATCTCTAATTGGGATTCGTTATTCCTATATAAAATCGGTATCTTTCGGCACATCGTTTACCAAAATCTTTTGCTGTTGAGAGGTGGAAAAGAGGCTTATACTGCATGTAACAGACTTTAACCAAAACTAACTCAGTAGAATAGACACCCATACTGTTGAAATATTAAAAATCACGTTTATCTCCATTACCAATATCTAGCCATCGGGAGATAACCGATTTTGTTCGCAGCAAGTGCCCTACATTAAATTAGTTGATACTGAGAATACGCCAAATTTGATGCTCTACAACTTTGATTCTATGGGTTTTTCCTCTTAGGGAACTTATTTCCAAGTTACAGGGCCAATTATAGTAAGTTTTCCCAGTTTTTGGCAAATTTGGTAAAACTCAACGTTGGTTGACCGTGGTTTTATACCTTACCAAGAAACCAAATTTTAAAGTTTATGTACTCGTAATGTATGTATGTACTCGACGCAAAATTTAACGTTCTTTAATTTATTAAAGCACACATTTTTCGCATTCATGCATTGTTTAGTAGTTATAGATGAAAAACCCAAAAAAAATCTGACTTTTTTGGCTGTAAAAAGTTTTTCCTTTGGTGGCCTGCGTTAGCAATTTTGTTTTTTTTTTAAATAGAAACTTTTCTCACATTTTTCGCTATGGATTTCCTGTTTCGATCCTCAAATTATTGGCCTAATATTCTTTAAATCAGCCGCCATTTTTGAAAGCAGCTGCTCCGGAATGGCAGACAAGGTTTTTTTTTACTCAGAATAACATACACTTTCGTAATTTACAATCAAAACTTCGCCGGCGATCAGGTCGATTTTTGGGCCCTGGCTCCAGGGCTATAAAGTTATGTAGGTACGTGAGGAATGATTTCTTTTTTGGGAAGTTGTTTAAGGATCTGGGAAGTAAGGAGATCGTGTCCAGGGGATTTTCGAGGTTTCAAGTTGTTTATAAGGGATTTGACCTCAGAGGGGTTGACAGCTTTAGGAGGCAAGGAGAGAGGAATCGGAGAAGAAAAGAGTTCTTTAACTTTAGCAGTGTGGATGGGATGGAGTTCCTAGTGGGGAGTGAATGTGTTGGATAGGTGTTTGGCAAATTCTTCAGCTCTAGTCTCATCTAACGTAGCCCAGGTTCCATCATCTCGTCGGAGGGGGTGGGAAATAGTTTGGTATTTAAGGATTTTTTTGGTGACTTTCCAGAGGGAGTTGTCATCGGTAGAGAGGGAAGGAATGTAGGATTGGGATCTAAAGGAAGCCAGTTCTTTTTTAACCTGTTTGGAATAGTAGTACTTGAATAATTTCCGATCCACAGGATGCCTGGTTCATTGCCAGAGGGTCCTAGATTGACGATTGGATTTGATAAGGTCAGTAAGGTTTTGGGGCAAAGGATTCTTTATAAAGGATTTTTTGGAGGGGAGTGATGAGGATGCAGTCCAAACTGCTTGTTGGATCAAGGTGGTGAAGGAACTCACTGCATTATCTAGGTCTTGAGGAGTTTTTAGGGATACTCTAAACTCTATAACATCTGTTATTGTTTGGCGGAAAAGGTTCCAGTTGACTGGGCCTCTGATAAATGAGGGAGGAGATAATATGGGAATAGGAGATGCGGAAAGGGTTAGGTTTAGCGGACTGTGGTCGGAGGAAAGGTCATCGAGCCGTGAAATTGAGAAATTTAGCAGCCCTAGACATTTGTGAATGAAGAAGTCAAGGTCAGGATCGGTTGGCCAGTATGTAGGAGAATTAGGGAAAAGGATGTTGCTATTATGGGAATTGAGAGCAGACAGCAATGTTCGCCCGCGGGAATTCGTGGTTCTAGCTCCCCATTGCTGATATTTGGCAATAAAGTCTGCACCTATAAGGAAATGATGTTCTAAGTAATTAAGAAAGAAAATGAAGTTAGGTTCGGGTATTGCTAGTTTAGGTGGAGAGAATGCTGCTACACTAGCGGATCCAGGATTAAATTTTGGGGGAGGGGGCTTCAGCCCGAAAGCTTTTTTTTTTCATAAAAATAACGATAATTACTTGGGAAAATAAGAAACTAGCTACCTATATGAACTGGTGTTTAAGTGATTCATAAAGCCCTTTTAAATGCAATTACACGAACAATTATACTTTAAAAGACAATTTATTAATATTTTTTTTCGATAAAACATGGTTATATTTTACCATTTTGGGGGGGCTTCAGTCCGGAAGCCCCGTAGATCCGCCCTTGTGCTGCTACAACTGTAACAGGAAAAAGTGAGGTTTGGACAGTTATTGCTGAGGTTTGTAGGAAATTATAAACTGGTAAAGGATAAAAGTAATGGGAGAGGGATTGATGGATGAATACGGCAGTACCATCAGGGTGGTCAGTTCGGTAAATCTTGTATGTAGGTATGTTGAACTGTCGTTTGTTAGTCAGTCGGGTCTCAGTTATTAGGGCTATGTCAATGTTATTGTCATGTAGAAAAAAAGTTAGTTCGTTTATGTGGTTTCGAACACGATTTGCATTCCAGAGGAGAATGGAAAGGAGTTTTGTTGAGGGCATTTAAGGAATTTTTGGCGGTGGCATAAGATTGGATATGAGCGGTATCTTGGAGTAAGGATATGAGCGGATTGATAAGTGATCTGAATTCCGTGAGAAACGATGTAAGGAGGCTGATTTTTTTTTTTTTTTTAAGCTCATTTATTGAAAAATATTACAATCTGTCTCAAGGACATTTATAATAGTGTTCACAGATCACATTCACACTCTATGAACAATATATAAAATAAATTATACAGAAAAATAATACATATACAATAAATAAGAATAAAATAACCTAAAAAATGAATAGAAAGAACACATACATACCTATATACAACATTTACATGGCGAGAGAACTTCAAACCAGACTTGTCCATCCAACTGTGGAGGGAAAAGCATGACTCCAGGAGATCCCTGCACTTCTCTCTCAACCGCGTCACTAGGGCTAAACCCAGTGGAGATTGAGCAAGAGTGCTTAAGCCACATACACTCATGTCGTGAGTGGAAAATCTGGCCATTGCCAGAACTAAAATATTTACAAACTATAAAAGGTCGCAGGGCCACTGCCGTTTTAACCTCCTTGGAGGATTATATAGATGGGTGGTGCTGGATAGAGATTGTGCAAAGGGATTTGGATGATGGGTAAGGTTCTGGTGGAATTTGGAGAATTTTGCTTGGATAAGGTCTAGGGTTTTAGTTGTAGGGTTTTGTTGGTTACATAGAAAGTAGCATCGACTATTGTCCGAAGGAATTTGGATTGGATGCGTTTGATGTTAGAAAATTTTGCTGTTCCCACAGTACCGTAAGTCCAAATAGGTTTCAGTATTGTCTTGTAGATCAGTAACTTGTTTTCAGTGGGAAGTTTGGATTTTCTGTTTAGTAGCCGGTATCGTCGGTTTAGATCCTGTCTTTGAAGTCTAGTATGAGGGTTCCACGTTAATCGTCTGTCTAAGAGAAAGCCAAGGTACCGGACTGTGTCTGAGAAAGGAAGCTGGATGGAATTAAAGTGTACTGGTGGATAGGAACTGCGTCGGAGCTTAAAGGCGGTGTGTTGGCATTTGGATTCGTTTACTTTAATACGCCATTTATTACACCAATGCTTAATAAGGGAGAGGTGTCTTTGAAGGTTTAAGGATGCTATATCAGGATCTAAGTCGGATGACAGAATGGCGGTGTCATCAGCAAAAGTTGCCAGGAAGGTATCGGGATGGACAGGAATATCGGCGGTAAAGAGGATGTAAAGGACGGGAACCAATACGCTACCTTGATTAACACCTGCCTCAATTGGATAGCAATTCGAAAATTCAGTACCGCAGCGAACTCGGAAGGTACGATCTGAGAGGTAGGAACGGAGGACAAGGTATAAGGACTAAGGAAGATGGGTTTTAAATTTGAAAAGAAGCCCGGCGAGCCATACCCGGTCAAAAGCTTGAGGTATGTCCAGAAATGCACCCGAGCAATATTGCTTGCTTTCCAGGGCTGCGGAAATATGATAGACCACTCGAAGTCCTTGTTGGGCTGTCGAGTGTTGGGTACGGAATCCGAACTGATCCGAGATGGGTACGGAATCCGAAAGCTTTAGGAGGGAGTTGTCTAAGGATCTGAGAGGTAAGGAAGTCGTATCCAGGTGATTTGCGGGGAGGTAGTTTTTGTAAGTGGAATTTGACCTCAGAAGGATTAACTGCTTTAGGCGGTAAGGAGAGTGGGATGGGTGAATTAAGGAATTCCTCTACTGCTGACGTGTGGGTGGGATTGGATTCCGGATGAGAGGTGAATGTAAGGGAAAGGTGTTGGGCGAATTCCTCGGCTCTATCTTCGTCAGACGCTGCCCAAGAGTCATCACCTCGACGGAGAGGTTGTGATTAAGATGGGGTTTTAGGATTTGTTTAGTGATCTTCCATAGTGAATTGTCATGAGAAGAGAGGGAAGTAAGGTAGGAGTTGAAGTATTGGGATCTGAAGGTGGCAAATTCTAGCTTTAATTTTTTGCAAAAATAATTATAGGATTGACGATCGGTGGAGTGTCTAGTACGTTGCCATAATAATCTGGCACGGCGTTTGGTATGGATTAGGTGTATGAGGTGTTGAGGTAACTTATTTTTCTTGGGTGTTCTTGAGGAGTGGTTTGAAGACGAAGCAGTCCAGATTGCTTGTTGGATAGTGGTGGTAAAAAAAGTGTATGACATTGTCAATGGTACTCCATACTCATTTTAGTAAATGTATTGTATGTGATCATTGGCACTTTATTTTTGTATTTATCCATTGCTCTGTCGAAAACCAACGCTGCTGGAAATTGCTCTGGCCAATATACTGATGATTTCTGTACAATTGTTGTTGATTATTACATCAAAATTTTCTCCTAAGACCAGTAAATTGGTCATGTCATTAGGTATGTTAGTCTTACTTAAGTTTACCACCCTATGTCCTGTACATGTCCTGACAATTTTTCATAACTCCCTCATCTTTAAGAACAGTATCGATGTAAATTCTATTTATTATATTATAGGAATTGAATAATCATATTTTGCTTTGTTATTGAAATAGTATGATTTCATGAATTGTGGTTTGTAAGTTCTATTTATTATGATGTAGAGATGGTTGACCCTGATATAATATGAGGAGTTGTTGGGGTGGGAGGTGCGGTCAAATAAATTTATTTGCCCCCCCCCCTCCCTGATCAACTCCTATTTATTATGTTATTAATTCTATCATTAGGGTGAGACAAGACATTATTTACATGTTCTTTTTAATATGCTCAGTTAATATTCTGTCATGTGAAATACTTTAGAAAAACATCCTGTCCATTTCATTTATTACCTGGTGTAGTCTCCAATGGGCTTGTTTAATTTCCAACTTTAAAATGTGAGTGGCTATTCCAGAAATAATGTTTTTATTTTTTGGTTTACAGCTATTCAGGAAATTGGTGTTGAAAAAATTTTCAATTAGCATAATAACTTTGAAAATGCGTAAGGCAATTTTATTCTTTGAATTACTAAACTTATTAAGATATCTTAATCGGATCCTACCTTTTACATATTTATCACTTAAATTGATAAAGGTTTTTACTATATCATTCTGTAATCCACTAATAGTCGCTAAGTCCTCTATAAATGACTTCTAAATCTCCTTAAATCCTCAAGGATGACCTGTTAAGCCTCTGATTCGTCATGTCTAAATCCATTTGTTCTTATTTGATTTAGATTAATTATTTATAATAATATAAAGTAATGCTGTGTTTTAAACTTCACCACATTTAATTTCATTTTACATTGGCTATGTTTCGGCTAGCATGCCATTTTCAAGCCATCTGTGGCACACTAGCCGAAACATAGCCAATGTAAAATGGAAATAAATATGGTGAAATAAAAAGCCTTACTTTATATTGGTTGTACCTTTAGAACAACTCTCCCCCCTCCATATGTCAGAAATGGCAAGGTAGGGGGTAGAGATGGGCAGATGAATTGAGAATCAAATCAAACCTCTGAAAGAATCATACTTTAAAGCAATTCACACGAAAGAAACACGATTCACTCGGAATCGGTGGATTCAAAAGGTATTATTAAAAATAAAAGTACAAATAGAAAAACAACTATATTCATATATAGGTAAATAATAAACAAACAAACAAAATAATAAATAAATAAACAACATTGAAATGTTTAATGAAATATTTGTATAGAATAGATTATTAATAATAGAAGTATAAGAGAGAAAAAAATAAACAAAATACTGATATGAAATGCAGGACTTATAAATATTTCTGTCCAATTTAAACTTCCTTTCTATACATGTAAGTCCATGACTTTTAATTTCAATAAGTTATATAAATGACTTAAAAATATATTTAACTTTTGGAATCTAATCAGACCTAATGTTTAGTTCATATATTAGGTTGTCTCATAAGTTCTTTCTTATTTCCTTATTTGTTGTTTAAGGTTGATTTACTGTGTTATATATGAACCGTTCTACTCTGTTACTTTCTTCCATTTCTCAGGAAGCCTCTGATACCCTTTTCTCAAAATTGTTGAGAGTTATATGTAAAATATTCATCGAGATGAGTTTTTATTTCTCTTTTGAATTTGTGACATTTATTTTGGAGAGAATTTAAAAAAAAGAAAAGAAAGAAAGAAGTATTAATTAGATGGGGCAAGGTCTGGGATTAGGGGGGAGGATGAGGTAGAAAGTCCCAATCAAACTGCAAGTTGCGATCCCAATAAAACTGTAAGTGAGTTAAATGTCACAAATTCGAAAGAGAAATAAAAACGCATCTAGATGAAAAAAGGTAATAGAGTAAAACGGTTGATATATAACACTGTAAATCAACTTTAACAAAAAAGAAAGAACTTGTGGGACAACCTAATATATGAATTAAACATTAGGTATGATTAAATTCCACAAGTTAAATATATATTTAAGTAATCTATATTTTATACTTAAAACATACAGAAGTGTTTCATATTGAAAACTATACAACAATAAGAAAACTACTTAATTAACAAAAATAAACTCTAACAATGAAGTAAAAAATTAACATCTACTTTTGATTTGACTTCTTTATTTTTTTCTTCTGTTTCAACTGCCTGCTTTTAGATGATCCTCCTTTCCTGCTATGCCGAGGAAGTCTAATCTTCAAGTCATCCCAGCTCTTAAAAGATGATCTAATTTTTGGTTTGTGAGCACGAGCACTTTTTCTTACATTAACTTTTTTAAGAACAGGAGAAGGACTATTAAAAAAAACAGATCTGAAATCTGAAGGACTACCTAGTTCCTTATCTAAAATAATAGTAGCAGCTTGTTTTTTAGGACTAAATTCTTTATTGTCAAAATCTTCACCTAGGTTATGAAGTCCTTCTTCACTCCCGGAATCTCTCAAAATCCCCGTATCAACAAGACCAATTACTTGAATCTTTGATGAAAATGGTGATGAACCATTTTCTTTCAAAAGAGACTCTTTTGGAGATATATTGAAGTTATCATCACAAGTGTTTTTATATTCTTTGTGGACAAAAGAGCCTACTTCAGAATGAGAAACCTCAGCTGTATGATCTTTAGCAGATGGCACAATATCATCACTGACTTTTTTGCTTGGAAAATCCTTAGACTCAGTAGCAGTAACACTTTGTATTTCATTGTTCACTTCTATATATTTTTTTACACTTGTGCACAACAACAAATTCTCACCACCAGAATTGGATGGTGTGTCTAGTATTTTACTAGTGCCGGGCATATTGAGAAAGTTACTTTCTTTAACATTTGGTACCAATAAGTTTTCTATGATTTGAGGTAATATCAGCTCTAAATTATCAGGGTTAACAGTAAATTCTTTTTTGTGTAGAACGAAATTCTCAGGTAACTCTTTGATTTCTTTTTCAGTAATATGGATGATATCTCCTTTTACACCAGTCAAATGTCCATCGAAACAGGTTACTACAGGATCGGTTTCCATAACAGTGACTTTTTGTCCATCAGCTAATTTGATTTCAATAGGGAGCAGATCAGGTGGGATTATGCTCAACGAATTAAGCTTGACTGAATTAGATGCATTTTTAATATCTTCCAATGTTATTTGAAGGCGTTCAGCCATAGATCTCACCGCAGAAATTCTTTCATCTATACTGTAGTTATTGTTAATTATTATAGAACAGTCATGAGACTGGTCAGAATTAATTTTTCTGCTCTTAACATCTTCTTTGGAGGTGTACATCTTGATTAATATTATCTATTAGTTTCTTATATTCTATTAGTTTAAATTACATCCACAAGAATCTTTTTGTATGAGCACTAATTTAAGTGAAAACTATGAACACTAATACAAAAATTAAATGCACTTAATGTTTGTAATAAGTATGTGCAAGATTTTAGTTAGGTCTTTTCTCAGCATACTTTTTTGAGTGCTCATTTGCCTGTTTGAAAAAGATTTTCCTATCTTTCAAAAATTCTTCAGCAATATCTGCTCTTAACGGATGATCTGGTTCTGGCTCATTGACTAGATCCAACAGTGCTTGGATAACTGAAAAATAAATACAAAATTAATAAATTTAGAAATATTAAACAATAATTCTATGTTAGTATATAAGGTAAAATACGAAGGGCTTTTAACACCACCAATTAGATAAAAAAATTAACTCGTAATGAACATTTCATAATGAACTATATTGTTAAAATTATCTCACCAATTGAGTTGATATTTACATTTTGCATCCTGAAAAACTCTGAAGTACAAATTTTTATAACAATCAAAAAATTAAATATTTTTTTTAATAGTTCGCTATGTTTAGATAGATAGAAAATAACTTTATTCTGGGACAAAGTCCCTTGAGAATAACATCAAACAAAAGATTAAAATAAAATTTAAAAAAGTAAAGAAAACTGTTGAGGCCAACAAAAAATTATATGTTAATTTTTTTTTTTTTTTTCAATAACATTATCTATATAGAAATACATTTTATTTGTACATTATTATATCATTAAATATTTGGTGTATTACAAGAATAAATTCTCGGCCATTCTTGGGACAGCTCGCCTCTTGACATGAAGTAGCAAGTAGCAAACAGATAGTAAGGCATACCATGAAGATTGGTGACACATTGGCTCTTATCCTATCCCAGCACGGACTGGACGGACCTCAAAAGTTCAAGGTTTCCCTGTCCACTAATGAATGGGTGACTTTCTACATATAATAATTCACCTTTTTAATAGTTGTAGTAAAGTTGAATAAAAAGAAAATCCTGAGAAGTTATGAATGCTTTGGCGAACAGCATTGAGAAAAATCCTCCAATAAAATCAAGTCCAAAAATTTATATTTTTTATATCAATACAAATTTTTATTCAAGAGTTTTAGAGAATGCTAGAAACAAATCCAAATTGTTTTTTCATGCCTTATTTGGCCTACTTTACTGGAAGCATCTTTTCTTTTTTTTTTTTTTACATTTCATAGAATTGGCAAAATGTTTTTCTTGTTTTTGTACAAAAAAAAAAAAAAAAAAAAAAATGATAAGGTATACTATAACCTAAAAAAAAAAATCATGAAGAGTAAAGACAAAAAACAATTGTATAAAAAATGTTAAATATTATTTTTTCGGCTCCTTGGGCACACTAGCATGAATCCTCAGACATGGTTCTAATACTTTTCAACCTAGCATCGCTAAAAAAAAAAAAATTAAATAAAAAAAAACCAATATGATCCAAAACATTTCAGACTTAGTTTTGTTGTAAAAATAATATAAAATTGTGTACTTGAATGGAAAAAAATGTGTTTAATTTGAGTTGGAATAGAATTTATGTGATAAAAAATGTACATAAGATTGAGAGTGCATATTTTAAATAAAAAAGAAGGTTCATATATTTTTTTATACAAACGGTGAAACACATTTTTACAATTTTCTCAAAAATGGCTCTAACGATTTTGATTAAACTCGGTGTATCATTGTATAATTAAGTGGACTATCGTCATATCATAATATTATTTATGTCTTATCCTCATTGATGTCACTTTACTGGGCTTAAATGGAAAATGTTCATATAAGTCTTCTTTTAAAGTACCTTTAATATTTTATTTTTTTTTTTAAATTAACTCTCTTTGATTGACAGTAACTATAAAAAATGGCTAAATATGAAGTTTGATAATTGAAAACTGGAGAAATAAAGAAAAATGCTTATCCAGATTGAAAATGAATCTCCGGAAATAATAGTAAGAAGGTATACGTATAATATATCGTTGGAAAGAGAATAAAACAAATATAATAATATCTAATAAATAAAGTTGTAGAAGGTAACGGAGAGTGACGAATAAAATATGAATAATAATAAAATTTATAATTTTGAGGGAAATCACTCTATTTCACCTTTACACCTCTACTCCATGCTTCAATTCATTATAGTTTTCTCGACGACGTTTCAGACAATTTTGCCCATTTTCAAGTCAAAATATTTATATAATTATTGTAATATTTTATCCTCACATTCTTCTGATTATAAAATTTGTAACATATTTATGAAAAGTCAATTCTAAAAAATCGTAGACCTTCAAAAAATTGAACATTATTTTAAATTTACATCAAATTTTACACATTTTTGTGCTTTTAATACAACAGCCTTGTGTCCCGTGGACTGTTAAATTAAAAGGCTAAAAGAACGAAAATGTGTAAAATTTGATGTAAATTTAAAATAATGTTTAATTTTATGAAGGTCTATAGATTTTTTAGAATTGACTTTTCATAAATAAGTTATGAATTTTATAATTAGAAGAATGTGAGGATTAAAATGTTATAATAATTATATAAATATTTTGACTTGAAAATGGGCAAAATTGTCTGAAACGTAGTCGAGAAAACTAAAATGAATTGAAGCATGGAGTAGAGGTGTAAGGGTGAAATAGAGTGATTTACCTCAAAATTATAAATTTTATTATTATTCATATTTTATTCGTCACTCTCCGTTACCTTCTACAACTTTATTTATTAGATATTATTATATTTTTTTTATTCTCTTTCCAACGATATATTATACGTATACCTTCTTACTATTATTTCCGGAGATTCATTTTCAATCTGGATAAGCATTTTTCTTTATATCTCCAGTTTCCAATTATCAAACTTCATATTTAGCCATTTTTTATAGTTACTGTCAATCAAAGAGAGTTAATTAAAAATAAAAAATAAAATATTAAAGGTACTTTAAAAGAAGACTTATATGAACATTAGCCATTTAAGCCCTGTAAAGTGATTTAAGTCATAAATGATATTATGATATGACGATAAACCACTTAATTATACAATGATACACAGAGTTTAATCAAAATCGTTAGAGCCATTTTTGAGAAAATTGTAAAAATGTGTTTAACCGTTGGTATTAAGTGGCAGTTCCGTTTAGTCGATTTTGGAGAAAAAGTTGTTATCACTTTCAAGGCATATGACTATCTTAAATAAGTTATATCAGTTTCGTACGACTTTTCATTTTTGAGCTAGACTGTTCACATACACATACACGTAGTGTCATTTTGCGGTAATTGAGGGACTTCTAAAACTTTATTTCCGTTGAAAACTCAGTTAAAAAATTTTCACGATCGCAATACTTTCCCTTACTATATATTACACATATTGGTAAGTGAAAGTAAAAATATATTAATGGACAGAATTACTATCATCTCTGAAAAGAAAACAAGGATAATGCAGGAAACATTATTTGGCAGAACGAATATGTTGTAGACCGATGTAGAAAATATTTCAGGGAGCTGCTAGAAGGGAGTTCGGTCCATTCGGATTATGAAGCTTGATTCTGATAAAAGAAGACTTTATCAGTAAGGAAGATCAGTGGAGTCCCTCAGGGCTGTGTCCTTAGTCCAACCCTAATCTGCTCAACAATAAACAACTTGGGGCTGAACCTGCCAAGAGGTGTTAAACCGTTGTTATTTGCGGACGACTTAGCTATTATCTGTCATTCTAAAAACATTGCCACCATAAAATGTAAACTACAGGATGCAATAAACAGAATCAATAACTGGTCCCTATCCACTGGTCTTCAATTTTCTGCTGAAAAAACTAAATGCCTCCATTTCAGTAAGAAGAGAAACACCCCCTCCTCTCCTGAACTCTATCGAGGCAATGCCTTGATTCCATATATGGACAAAAATAGTCTTTTATGCGTATGACATTCGACCAAAGATTGACCTGGGAGTCGCACGTTTCAACATTGAAATCTACCTCCACAAAAAGATTAAATATACTGAGATATCTTAGCGGCACCTCCTGGGGCTCTGATAGATTCACCCTACTAAAACTTTATCGCGTTTTAATATGTTCAAAACTGGATTATGGATGCTTCCAATTTCCAATTTTGGAGTGCTACCAATGGGTAGTTTCTCCTCATGTTGGACAAGTCATATTACTTGTTCATATTTACTTGTTGTATTTATTATTAATTACAGTTGTAAATTTCGTTAATAAAAAAAAATAAATAAATTAAAAAAAATATTATGAAGTGTACATTGAATTGTTTGGTTAAGCTCATGGAAATGGAAGAATTTAGATATCCTAAAATATATTTTGAAAAGCTAAGAAATAAATGTTACATAGCTAATCCTGCTCTATCGAAATATAATCGGTGTTCTCAGCTAAAAGCATTGCTAGATACTATTGGGGAAGGCAATCTAGTTTAAGAAACCAACTCAGCCATAATCAGAACAAATATTAACAGGATATTAAATAAATATAAACAACTACAACCCCAAACCAAAATCAACCACCCCCGCCTCAACTTTACAGTAGAATGAGAACTAAATAATTCTCTCTCTTTTCATCATAAGGAATCCTAATAACACCATATCCACAGACTGGTAAACTAAACCGACTTACACAGGCAGACTTCTGAATTTCCATTCTAAACATCCTTACCACCAATAAATTAATGTTTCCAAAAATCTTATCCACCAAAGTCTCTCCCTCTCTGATCCCCAATTTCACGTAACCAATATCCAATTTATAAAACAGATCCTTTCAAACAATAATTTTCTCCTCCATGTCATCAAGAAACTTATAAAAGACTACAATAATTGCTTTCCCTTAATCTTAACCTCAATTATTTCTCCACAACCCATTTCTGCCTCCATATACAGATCTCTACCTTATATTCTTAATCTTTCTGACAACATAAACAAAGTTTTACAATCTACTAACCCTAATTTATGACTCCTTCAAATCTCACAACACACTTTCTAATTTGTACACATCCCTAAAAGATCCTGTTCCTCTTTCATACTGCTCTCATATAGTTTACAGAAAATTGTTAATATTTCATGTTATTAAAGTTGTTAATATTCATGTTATTAAAGTCAAAACTATGTTTCTGTTGGGTGCTGTGTGATGAAAGCCCAGGGGAAGTGTTATATTTTTTTATTTTGGAATTGCAATTGCTTTTATGTTAATAGATTCTATATTTTAAGTTCTGTTTTGTTTGTCCTATGTAACATGTGCTTTTCTTATTTCCACTATTGCTATTTCTACAGCCCTTACAATTTATTTTGTCTATGATGTCTGTTTTATCTATTCTGTCTTTATTATTAGTTTATATGTTTTGAATTTTGCTTTTTGGTTTTCTACTGATCTTTAAATCTGCTGTCTTATTTTTTTAAAGTGTTAATTATTTTATCAGTGAGACTATTGATTTGTGTTAAGCAGTAAAATATTGGGTTTGTGTTTTGGGATTCTCTATTATTTATTTCACTATTTTCAACATTATTGCTGGTCTTTGGACTTAGGTTGTTGAGTGTAGTGATGAGGGATTTGGTTAATCTCTCTGTAACACCATTAATATTGCTAATAAAAGGCATCAGTGGAACACCACAATCCACCATATATTCTGGGAGTAATATGGTTAGGATTAATTAATTTTATTTTTTAATAAAATTTCTTTAATTTTTCTTAATTCTTTCATTTAATTTTTCTTTCTTTAATTTTTTAATAAAATTTCTTTATTAATTTATCAATATAGTACTCTATAGCTTTATATAAGTTCTTAGATGGGTCATGCCGAATTTTCTTATATATTAGATCATTCTCCAATAAATTTAAATTTTTTGTCTCCAATAAAAACAGTTATAATGGAGCATGCTGATTCTGATAATAAAATGAAAAATTTATTGGTTTATATTTAGGATTGTAATATGAGGAGTATGGTTGAAGTTTACCATGTATTAAGGCCAACTCCCTGCTATAGAATTAATATTCTACTAAAGCAATGTAAATTTTAAAAAAGTATGTTGAATTTATATACGTAACAGTATGAAATGCCATTTATTTATTTATTTTGTCAATCCCCCTCCCCCTAATTAAAATGGAAACTCTGCGCCTGTACAGACACATATTTTCATCATTTTTTTTTTAGTCTATATTTAAATGCAAGATGTAATACTTGTGAACAGTCTGGTTGGCATGGACTGCTATCTGCCGATGTTTATAACCTGAATACTGATAATTCTGATAAGGCATTGATAATCCCTATCTTCGTATGAAATTCAAAAACAAATGTAATAATAACAAAACACTTTTATTTTACAATGTAAATATGAAATAGACAAAAACAAATGTCATATTTATCGAAGTTGAAATAGACAAAAAGAAATATAATAATATAACAAAAAGAAATATATTAATAAGAAATATAAATAAAAAGAAATATAAATAACAAAACACTTTGATTTTACAACATATATACATGTAAAACATTTTCACTTTCATTTTACGCATACAACGCAAATATGTTCATACTTTATTTTGGAAAACAAAATAGCTTAATACTATTTAAAATAGAGAGGAACCGGTCCTCTTCTCTATGAGCACGCCGCCACAAAAATTCACATAAATATGAATCGAATTGTTGCCTCACAGTTCCTAGATGTTTCTTATTTCTCCACTTAGCTGAGCCCTATAAACGTTGTGTTGAGTATGGATCTCAGTTAATGGATCAACAAAGTTATACTGGTGATTCACCAGCAAATGATGATAGTTTCCTATATTCAGTTGTTGGGTGTTGTATCCTTTCCAACAGTCAGAATAAATGGTGCTTCCCTTTTTTATATTATTTTTAATATATTCTAATAAAGTTCTTGCCTTTCTGTCCTTTATTTTTACGATGAAACACTCATCTCTTTCTCGACTAACTCCGCCAAACATCTATTGCTCAGGCAGAACTCTCCCTACATGATTTTTTCTTTTAGAAAAAAAGACTCTCGTCTACTTTAACGATTTTCCCAGGCCCTCCAATTTTCTTAGTTGACCTGTATAACATGCTAAGGGCACAAACCTCTCTTAAAAATTTGTTTCACATTATGATACATCTGTTCGATAGTTTCAGCTGCTCTTTGCCTAACTGTATTGTTGTCAAATTATGAGACCACCCCAATTAATTTTAAAGTGGTTGAAAAGGTAATATACGACCCTTCTAATCTCTTTTCTTTCTTTACAGATACATTTTTGTTACAAGACCTAAGAAAGCATCTCCATTTTGTCATCCCATCGAACTTCATTTCATGACCTTCTTCACAATATTTCACCTTCGTAATTATCTTGGCATCTTGAAAATATTTGATAGCCTCTTCTTCTGAAGACGGCAATCCCCACAATGTAATAACATCCATTTCAACCATAAACAATCGAACAAAAATAACTAATGCAATAACGCCCACGCAACAGCTTACACAAGATAAAAAGTCAGGTTATGTGACGTAACGTAAGATAAGAAGGTGAGGTAAGATAAAAAAAGAGGTTTACTAACGACCAGACTGTTCACAAGTATCCAAGATGTTTTACAAGGTATAAAATGACACTATTATGGTGTTCACAAAAAGGTGGAATTTTGAGTATCATTTCCTATTAGTACCCGGCCTATAATTGTTATAAGATGCTTATTTTTGATATATTTTTTTTAGTATTTATTTAAATGCAACAACTTCCATACAGTATAAAATAATATGAACATTTATTGTTTTACAAAAACATAAATACAATTTAAGTGTAGAAATAATAAAAGTCTTAATTTAAAAGAGAAAGGTAACTTAAAAAGGATTTTATTTAGAATAAATAAACATTTCAAAATATTAAGAATTCTAGAAATAAAACACTTACAGGCAAAAGCAGACCATGCCAATGGAGTAAATTGCCGTCATTAACGTGTATATCTTGAAGGCTAGATAACCAAGAACTAATCAATTCTTTCAATTCCTGGAACATAAAAAAAAAAAAAAACTGAAGTTCTAATGACAAAATAAAATCACTACCAGGACTATATTTACTATACGAAATTGAATAACTTAAATTAACATGTGGTATTAACAAGATTACTATTATCTGGCATCTCTTTTATGGTAAATTCTCTACTTTTTAATTTCAACTTCATTGATTTAACACTTTAACGACCAAGCCAAGTGGAACTTTCTCCATGGACCAAATTTGTTTCACTCAAAAGTTGTAATATACTGTTTAAAAAAACTATCATTTTCAAACTACACATTTTTTTTTATTTTGAAAATAATTTAATCGTGATAATTTAAAAAAAAAAAAACTGAGCAGGCATATACGCTTGACATTGTCAATAGGGATATTACAGTTTTATACTTTCATTTATTTACCTATTAAATATCTGTATCACTACAACCCACGAAGGGTCTTGGGTTCAGTACTAATTAGGGAAAGCACTGTTTCTTGGTCTACGGTTGTGATTTGACCGAGATTATGCTCAATCGCCAGGTTTTTCCCCTTGATCAATTATTTTAATTAAGGATATCCACTTTATAGAGGCTGGGTTTGCAACCAAGAGGGTCTAACTACCCAGGGTCACCCCACGGACAATGAAACAGAATAAATAATTTTTCTGCCATTACCAGAATTCAAATGTAGGACCTTCAGCATTGGAAGCTCAGTACCCTACCACTGAGCCACCCCGCTCCCATTTATTTACCTATATATGTAATATACTGTAAGAGAAAGTATTGCAATCATGAAAATTTTCTAATCTTGAGTTTTCAAGGAAAATACACATTTTGAGGTCCCCTGAGTCCAAATAACCAAGTACCACAAAATGGTCAGTATGTATGCTACTCACAAAGATGCTGGAAACGATACCTTCCTTCACCTGTCCAAGAGAGTTTATTAATCTGCCTGTTACAGTGCTGCTTCGGAGGAGACAGACATCTGATTGATGAATTCCGGCTGTTCCGTTTCCCAGACTGATTGGTACTCCGTTTTTAGGCCATCTTGATATTAGGCGAAAAATGGCATTCCCCCTTCCTTCCGTTTCTTCCTTGGGTTCAGTAGCGGCGTTTGCTGTAGCATCTGAACTTTCCTTATGTATGGCTGGAAACCTGGTTTTCGAAGTGGATCAGACTGTGATGCCTGTGATCGTATTGTTGGCAATTCCAAATTGAAGGGCAATCTGTTGTCCTGTGGGAATCTCTAAGGCAGTTGTTGCAACCTGTCCAGACCCTTATAAATATTTGACGTTCGGTAGACTCCGTAGTTTTAAATTGAGGACAGTAACATAATATATGTCTCAAAAAAAAAAAAATATATATATACATATATATACATCAATAAAAGGTTTTATTGACACAAAACCGGTCACACCAAAGTGGCTATAGCAGTCCTCAATTTTACCACCTTAACTACACTGTCAGGCCCTGAAAGTGTCTATTGACCTGACAAGCCAACACTCCTGCTGTGGAACATCTTTTTCATATAGAATAAACAAGGGTTCCCTCTTTTAAATTTTCCCTATCAGTATACCACTTGTTGTGAGGCACCAGAACATGGAGGTACTCATTATATCATCTCTTCCAAAAATTACAAAGCATCTTGGAAATCATCTCCCAACGGCTTGTCAAAGGAAACATAGGTGCGTCTTCTTGTTCTGGTCTGGCTAGGAGGGGTTGACCTATAAGAAAGTGTTCTGGGGTGAGGTAGTTCAATATTCGTATCGTTCTGTCTTTGCTACTTTGTCATCTAATTATAATCTGAAACCCTTTTCTCAGACTTTGTAAACAGTGAGTTTATAAACAGTTTAACATTTTTTTTTTAACATCTCTGTTTTATTTATTTATTCATTATTTTATTTTTTTTTTACTCTGACTTTTATTTTAAATATTTATTGAAAATGTTCATTTAATATTTGTATATAGATTTGTAAATAGACTAGTTATTAAGTATCTATTTTGTAAATGTTCTTATTATTGATACTTTTTATCTTCTCTTCTTCTTTGTTTATTTATATTTAGAGGTATGGATTCTGAGAAGAACATTTCTATTGATGAATCCGATGTAAATACTCCGAAATTAGTGAGACGGATTCTCAGTATTTAACAAGGCGAACTCTCCAAAAGCACCACAGAAACTCTGGGTCGGCAGGTAACTCACCAAATAAAAAAAAAATAAAAAATCCGCTAAATCAAAGCAGATAAAAATAAACAATCAAAAACTAGCACTAATAATAATTCAGCTATGAAAGCTGTAACTTAATCACCTACTAGCACACCCAGCAACAATTCTGTTGCGGTCAACAATAAAAATAAGGAGACCACTGAACCTAGGACTTTCACTGAACCAGAGCCACCACCGATATATGTAAGCAAAATTGACAACTTCATGCAGTTCAGTCAAGAAATAGCTAACCTGATTGGACAGACCAATCTCCGGTGTTTTTCTCGCGTCAATGACATAAAGATTAACACCAATACCAAAGATGATTATAAAAAACTTCTTAATCACTTGACATCACAAAATTATGACTTCCACTGCTATCAATTGAATGAAGAAAAAACAAATAGGGTCGTTTTCAGAGGTCTTCATTCAACCACTCCTACTACCGCTATAAAAAAAGATCTTGAAGATATTCGGCCACAATGTAAGACATATATCTTCCGTTTTAAATCCAATTGACAAATATCCACTGCCATTATTTTTCATTAATTTAGAACCAGCCCGGAATAATTCTGAAATCTATAAGTTAAAAGACTGCTGTATTCTACCATAAAATTTGAAGAACCGAAGCAGAAACATATAGTCGTGCAATGCACCAAATGTCAAAACTCACGTCTCTGACACCTGCCAGAAACTGTTGAATGAACCAGCAAAATGTGCCCTCTGTGGTGAGGACCATCCTGCAAGTTATCAGGGCTGCATTGTCTATAAGAAGATTTATAAGCAAAGGACTTACAACATAACACTAAAAAATCACGAACAGAAGATTCCTACCCAGGCACAGGCGCTCGAAGTTTAAAATTTCGCGTTTCCTGAATTGCTGAACGAAATAGTATCACGTCATTCACAACAGCCCTCTACATCAACAGATCATCTCCACCAGGACTCCAGGCAATTATATTCAGGCCCCACGGTGAAGAATCAGCCGCGACGTCAGACGATTCAGTCTTCCAAATCTAAGTCTCAGTCTTCCAATCCTAAGTCTCAGACTTCCAATCCTAAGACCCAGAATTCCCAATCCAAGACTCACACCTCCCATATTCAGTCAAAATCACCACCTCACCAAATGCCTCCTTATCAGTTACTCCTACGTGTCAAATTACCGCCTGAACATCCAACTCCGGTTTACTCCCACCGTACTGCTCACATCAATTCTCCTTCCCAAGTTTCATCTATTTATAATCCAGCCCCTCATACATCACAACATGTACAACCCTCATCAGAAACTCCTTATCATAACAGCTATTCCTCACAAATCCCTGATCAAAACTCACCTGATCAACAAAAACCCTTCTCGACTTATAAACTCCACCCTTGCCTCCTTCCTGAAAGATCTTCATGAAACAATCAAGCCACTAATCACTCTCCTCACAAGAACCCTTACCAAAATTCCCTTTAATCTCCCATGATGAACGCAAAGCCCCTAGTTGTTCTTTTATGGAATGCTAACAGACTACACAACCACAGAGACGAACTTGATATTTTTCTTCATGACAACCACATTGACACTGCTCTACTGACAGAAACTCACTTCACTCAACTCTATTATGAGCATCAGTGATTACTTACTATTGCGAGCACCAGTGAGCAGCATTGGGCAGCTTTAGGAAAATTATGGTCTTCTTCACGAAATAATAGTACAATGACTCTGAACAATAAAGAGAGAACATTTCAACCCAGAAGGCAAGGTAACAAACTCATACTCCTGGATCCAGTCTAACTCTAGCAGCCACCCAGTAAAGACATTATAACCACTGCATTCATTTGTTTAGTTTAATTTTATTTTATTTCAGTTTTCAAATAGTGTTAACTATAACACCAATTTAGCTTAAATATTAATAAACTCTGAATTTTAGATTATTTTTGGTAACAATTTCTCATGTAAGAATGCCCTTTTGGGGAGTAAAGTGATCATGGAAGACGAAGAAGCTACTACTAGCACTTCAAAAAAAGATAGACAATTTAATCCAGCTCCAAAAAGAAGACGAGGTGAATCTAACTCAATAGCTACTCCGTTTTATCCGATGAAGAGATTTCTGACCAAACTGACAGAAATACTAACACATGAATTTCTCCATATAGTAGTTGATTCCTCTTTTTCAAATCACAAGGAGATAATTTAAAAACTTAAAGTACAGTAAAAGATGTAAATATTAAATACGGTGGAAACAAAACTATTTTTATGTATACAGTAATGAAGACTTCATGAAATTATAACTTCGATACCTATACTCTAAACATGAAATTAAGCCAAAATTGGTATTAAAAGGCATGCCCCTGGACTATCCTATCGAAGACATTCAGGCCGACCTAAATAAACAAGGCTTAGAAATTTAAAAAATGTTTCGAATGATTAAAAAATCTGAAGGTGTTGAAAAAAAGTTACCATCATCAATAGTTATACTAAATAATAAAGAGCAATTGGTTAAACTTAATTGTATAAGATACTGTAATAATGTTGTTATTTCATGGGAAAAATATATGAGTAAAAAGGTTTTGACACAATGTTAATAAATAACATTGACATAAAGTCAAGAATATAATCACGTACCTCGAAACTGCTTCAAAAAACCTCTTTGCCTGAAGTGCTCAGAGGAACACTTATCAAAATAGTGCCCTAATATTATACTTGAAGATTTCGTCCCTAAGTGCAGTAACTGCAATGAAGAACATTTCTCAAATTACGAAAAATGCTCACACTTCATACAAAACCAGCTATTGAAGCTTAGCAAACACTGACCAACTATCAACCCTTCACAACGGAAAATATTCGAGCTAAAACAAAATGATTTTCCTTCCTTACCAAAAACTGACTCAAAATGGTTTAAAAAACATTTCCTGAAAACATTAATGAAAATAACTCTTCTAATAATGAGCCAACTATTACTGAATGTTTCAAAGAAGTTGAAAATATTTTAAAACTTTTTCAACTTGAATAAAATAATCAACAAATTTAAAAACATTGTTTCTGAAGTAAAAATGGCAGAAGACAGCATGTCAAAAATATTCATAGTAGTAGAAGAGTTATTATCTTTAATTGATTAATAGTAAAAAGTTTAATATGCTTAATATAGCCTTAAGATGCTATTTATATAACATTCGCTTATTTATTAGTTTAATATCACGTACTAGATATCTTAGCTGCAATAATCCTCTGTAATAAGCAGCAGACTTAAAAGTGAGTAAAAACCAATGTAAATAAACAATTACCACGCGAATAGTCAACACTTTCACTTAAACTTCTGTACAGACCTACTAGTTCACAAGAGTTCCGCACGGATTACGCGTGGTTCACAATCACTTCGATCACACTTGTTCATGGAATCCCGAAAACAGCCGAATGTTGTCGTCTTTTATGACGTCAGCTATTGCCCCATAATACAATCCCTTTTCATGCATTTTTGAAAAAAATACAACGTATTCCCTTTATGGAACATCCTTATTAAAAAATTGTGTATTTACTAATTAGATTTTTATTATAACGGTTATTACTTTGAAAGAAAAAGAAAAAAATACATAAAATAATGTTTGAGTAGTTTCTTCAAGCCCTATTAAAAAAAAAGCTTTTAGTAATAACATTTTTATTGACACGTGCTTACATATAGTGGCTGTAAATACGCATATACTGTATATTATCTTCTATAACTGTGTATAAAAGATTTGTTTATAATTTGGATAATAAATAATTTTAAGTTATCTATTATCTTTTTTTTTGTTATTCGAGTTTTTCAATAGAAGTTGGAATCATTGAATTTATAATTTATTTTAGCATGCCTTTTTTAGAATTGCGCAATCGTCTATCTAGTTTATGTATTTTTTTAGATTTATAATAATACGAGGGGCTATTTTCTAGTGGAGGGGGGCGCTTTGTATGCATATACTGTCTGATTTGTAATTATGATGTGTAATTATTGTTATTCGCAGTTATTTTTCTTGGTAATCCGAAAAAAGGGATTATTGTAGGCTATGGTACAAAAAAAAAGTATTTATTTTCGAGAAAGGAATTAACGTATTTGGGAAACAACTGACGAAGAATATGTAATAATTCCAAGATAATGAATATTGGAAATCATCTATAAGAAAAATAATATCGTGAAATAGCAGCCAGAGATGTAATAATTAAAGATTTTTATGTATTACTATTTCTTTTTTACAGATCTATAATATATGTACAAGCTCAATTCAGGTTTCATGATGTGTAGCCTAAATTTCGAATGTAAATCTGCTCCTGCTATATAACTGAACGTGGTACTTAAATGGCGGGAAAGTTAATAGTAACTGGCCCAAGAGATCGGTCGCCTTCGTTCTCTTTCGGAGAAACACGAACGCATTCGGGATTCCAGGAACAAGTGTGATCGAAGTGATTGTGAACCATGCGTAATCCGTGCGGAACTCTTTTGAACTAGTACCAACAAAACTACATCGTCTATATCGTAAACTAATACATTCTGACGACCTTTTAATGTTCACGTATCTTTAGGTATATGTATTGTTACTCCTATTTATATATTATTATTTATTTTATTTTGGTCTGTATATTTATGATTATATAATACTCTTTAATCATAATGACTAATGATAGACAACATTTAAAATTAATGATGTGGAGTGCCCAGACACTTCGTCGAAATGAATGCATCATCATACACAAGCAATTCCTACATCAAAATCAACCCACATAGTGTCAGTAAGCGAAACCCATTCATCTCCTCAGGACAGATTCTCAGCTCCTGGCTACACTGTATACCGGAAAAATGGAAAATTATTATAGAAAGAAATATTTAGAATTGCATGCTTACATACAAACTAAAAAAAAAATTCGAACCTAGTATTATTGACTTAGCCCTCACTAAAAATATTTCTGACCTTTCTCACCTCTCGCTTCCTTGTCTCAGTTCAGATCATAACCAGGTGATCTTCCGAATCGAGAATAAACACCAGCACCACACAAAATTCAAATTCAATTTAGCTGATTGGATAAAATTTGAAAATTATTGAAGAAAATTTAGATATCAACTCTTACCATAAAAAATCACTCTGATATAGATTTGACAGTTGATAAATTTGTAATAACTATTAAAACTGCCATGATCAAAGCTATACCATAATGTTTCTTATCAATACAAAACCGATAATATACCTCCCCAACTATAATTTTTTATTTATAAAAAGAATAAATTCTGTAAAAAATACCAACTGACCAGGAACATGAAGTATAAATATATTGCTAACAAATTAAATACCTATGTGAAAATACATTTGAAATGATGGAGAAATTTCAGACGGCAGGAAACTCTAAGCAAACTGGTCCCAGGTAGTAAAAAGTTCTGGAAGATTCATAAAATTCTTACGAATCGACCCCACCAATTAAACGGACAAATAGCTTCACCTATTCTAATTTAAAGAAGGCAGAAGCTATGGCTAATTATTTCTCATCAGTATCCAATATTTCGGCTAATTTAGGCACCATCAATCATAATAGAACTATAAAAAAATCTGTAAATAGCTTCTTCAAAAAACTGATACCTAACACATTTTCTTCAATCTCATTCAAAGAGATGAATCACGCTATAAAACAAGTAAAAACTAACAAATCATCTAGTCCTGGCGCCATAACCCTAATCGTAATCAAGAACCTGAGCAAAAAGTCAATTCTATTTCTTGCAAAAACTTATAATAGTATCTTTCGCTTCAGATATTTCCCAACATCATGGAAAACAGCAAAAATTATCACCATTCCAAAACCAAATAAACACCCAGCAGACATTCGAAACTACAGACCAATTAGCCTTCTTAACAAAATATCTAATATTTTTGAAAAACTGCTTTTAAAAAGAATATTGAATCATATAACTCAAAATAATTTAATATGCGACGAGCAATTCGGTTCCAGAAAAGGTCATTCAACAGTAGCCCAATTAGCTAAAGGGGGGCTAATGGGTAGGGTAACGGGAGGTCTAGAGAGGGAGATAGGTGCGGGAATCTCCCCAACTCTTTGCGGAATGATCGAGTGTAGTGCCCTACCCACTGCTTGTGAGTTCCCAGATCTCCTTATCCCTATCAACGCCTACTGTCACCTCCATGTGGCGCCCCCAGGGGAGTCCGATGGGACTCGCGGACGACAGAGGCGGGGTTCGTTGGTTCCATCCATGTGTATGCGGATGATACATGTGAGATGGAACTGAGGAACCTGTTAGGCACCCAAGCTAGGTCGGGGCGCACGAGCTGAGGCTGAGTGGCAGAGGGTGGGTAAAAATATACTGTCTTGTACCGACTCACTTGGGGAACCGGGCGACACCCCATTTCAAGTAGCCGGCTGCAGGGAGAGGGGGTAGTACCTGCAGTTCCATTGACCCCCATACTCGTGGGAACCAAAATGTCCAATCCAAAACAAACTAAAAAAAATAAATCGTCGGTATCCGAGGAGGACTTGTCCTCCGAGGAGCTTTTAAACTTATCTGAGGTCACCTCAGATAAGATTGATGAAAATCTGGTAGGGGAATTACTAAAAACCCTAACAGAAGACGTCGGAACACTTCACGTCCAAACTGACCTTAAGGAGAAGGAGCTGATGGAAGTGGCTTGTGCAATGGTGCAGGCCCAGGAAGAGTACATGGACGTCGAAGAAAGTAATAAGCCAGAAATGGTTAGAAGCCGATCGCATTCTGGCCTCGACCACACGGAGTGCGGGGACCACGAGTCAGAAGACTCGAGGCCTGCCACGTGGAGGAAGATACGGAATGCGAAGAGGCGACTTAGGAGAAGGGCAAAGGCCCTACAACTATCAAGCCCAGAAGATGAGAGAAGGCCACCTTTAGAGAACTCTGCCGAGGAAGCAAGGGCCCCAAAAGGCCTGGCGGACAAGGCAGAGAGTCGTGAAAGGGAGGCCTCAGATCAAGGGCAAATATCTAGCGAACTGGAGCCTACTCAAAGGCAGGCAGTGGAGGATGCAAGGGCCCCAAAAGGCCTGGCAAACGAAGCTGCCGCGCCGGAGGGTAAAGCTCCGATAACACAGGCAGGGGATGAGATGGACGCATCCAAGAGGCCAGCATCTAAGTTTGCGAGGCCACGTAGGCCAGCAGCTAAGAGTGCGAGGCCTCAAAGGTTGAGGTCTAGATCAGGACTGCCTGTGGAGAAAAGAGCTAGGAAATCCCTAGGAGCCTCAGCTGTGGAAGCTAAGAAACCAAGGGAGGCTGAAAGGCCCAAAAACTACGCAAAGGTTGCGCAAGGACAGTTGGTAGCGGTAGTTCCTGTCGACTACCCGCAGATCCAGCTAACTTATGACCAATGCGAAGATCTAAAAGAAGCAATCGCAAGTAAAATTGACGAGCTCACAATAGGCGGTGACATACATCCAAAGTTCGACGGGGCGCTTTTTTGGCTCGGAGGATGTCTTGTATCCTGCCTAGACAACCATACGGTAGAATGGTTTAGAAGTATAACACCGAGCATCACAATTAAAGAAGGATTAACCCTACGAACTTGTGAAGCAGGTGATCTTACAAAAATCATCAGGATTGGAGCCTTCTTTCCAGGAAAGGCACTACCTGCTGATTATTATTTAACTCGGCTCCAGATTCAGAACCAATCTATTACTGGGATAAAAACCTGGACCGTGTTTAACTTCAAGGCTCTGGAAAGAGGATCCTTTGGAGTTTTCAACATACCGGAGACTAGCCTCCAGAGCCTCACTGAACATGGAATGCAGGCCTGCTGTGGGATATATGTTATCACCTTCAGGTTTCTAGCATCAGGAAGTATACCTGCTCCGGAGGAAATGAAAGAGGAGGCGCCGAAAGCAGGTACATCAAAGGAGAGGGAGAACAAGAAATCTTCCTCTTCGGGAAGGAGTGCGTCGAGGACGGGGTCGAGGCCGTCGGCTGGGGCAGGAGGCGGGGCTAAGCCAAAGGAACCAGTGAAAACTGGTTGCAGAGGCGAACCCCAGCCACTGTCGCGGTCAGGTGGCCAGACCTCTGTCTCGCGGCACCCATCTAACACTAGTGGTGGTTTGTAAGCGAGGCCGAGAGGCGGGGAGAAACCCAAAGACAAAGTGAAAACTAAGTCGGAGGGAAGAACCCAACCATCGGCCCCGTCTGGAAAACCACCTTCCAGAACATAAAACAATCAAAATATATGAAACTGCTGCAGATCAACATCCACCACTGCATTGCGGCATGTGGAGTGTTGCAACAGTACATAAAAGGTAATGATATTGATATAATATTAATTCTTGAACCTTACTTATATGAAGGCAGGATCAAAGGACTAAATATGCATGGGTATGGAATAATATCTGCACCCACATATCCTAGAGCCTGCCTACTTTTTAAAAACAAACTAAAACTGCTGCCTCTATGGCAATTTTGTTCTAGAGATCTTGCAGCAGCCAAATATACCCAACAAGGATATAACAAATCACTAATCATAGCGGCGGTTTACCTGCCATATGAACATCCAGAGCCTGAAGAAGGAATGGATGAACTATTAAAGAGTAAGGAGGAAATTGTTGCTGCCCTGGATGCTAATGCACACAACGAGATCTGGGGAAGCACAAACACCAACTCTAGAGGTGAGAAACTCTTAGAGACTATTATCAAATATGATCTTGATATTCTGAACAGGGGGAATAAGCCTACCTTTTGTAATAGAATTAGGACTGAGATCATAGACATAACACTAGCGACTCGATTGACTAGTGACCTTATAGATAACTGGCATGTCTCTGATGAAGAAACATGCTCGGATCACAGATATATCAGATTTGATATATCTGATAGAATACAACATGATGTGGAATATAGAGACCCCAAGCGAACAAACTGGGTGTCCTATAGTTCTAACTTGGAGGAGGCTGTCAAATGCTGCCCCAAAGTTATCCACAATACATGGCAATTAGAAATATTAAATACTTCAATTACTGATGCTAGGACAAGAGCATATTTGGCCAGTAATGAAGCCAAAAAAACTACAACCAACAGGAAAGTGTCCTGGTGGAATGATAGTCTAACAAAGCAAAGAGCACTCATGAGGAGATTGTTCAATGCTTCTAAAAAATCTGGCAATTGGGATACATATAGGAAATCTCTTACTGAGTATCACAAATCTGTCAGGAAAGCCAAAAGACAAGCCTGGAAAAGGTTTTGTCTGGAGGTGGACAACATGCCGGTGGTATGTAAGGTAAACAAAATACTGTCAAAACAAACCAATTCAGGTATAATGGGAACACTCAAATATGACGATAAGCACACCACGAATGAGATAGAAACATTGAGTGTGGTAGCAAAAGCTCATTTCCCAAATTGTTTTACGACAGTAAATGAACTTCTTGACCCCAATACACAGGATCGTGGTACTGGCGCACGTATGTGGGGTCAGGCAAGAAGAGTGATAACAAACAGTAGACTTGAATGGGCAGTGAATTCGTTCTCTCCTTTCAAATCTGCTGGAATGGACGAGATCTTTCCAGCACTGCTGCAGAAGGGTCTCCCAGAAATAAGGACATACCTTCTGGAACTTCTAAGAGGTAGCCTAGCACTGGGATATCTACCATGTAAGTGGAGGATATCCAAAGTGCGATACATTCCTAAACCAGGAAAGGAATCTTATGAAGACCCCAAGGCATTTAGGCCAATATGTCTGTCATCTTTCTTAATGAAGACATTGGAAAAGATACTGGACAGACATATTAGGGAACACATATTGGCTACTAGTCCAATACATTCAAAGCAATATGCCTACCAACCAGGAAAATCCTGTGAGGTGGCGCTTCACAACTTGGTAACAAGAATTGAGAAATCCTTAGAACAGAGTGAAATCATGATAGGCGTCTTCGTTGATATCGAGGGTGCCTTTGATAGAACTCCCTATAACATCATAAATGATGCGCTAAGGAAAAAAGATATAGACGCTATGACCTCCAGATGGATTGGGAGAATGCTGGAGGACAGAGTTCTAAAATCAGAAATAGGGCACAAGGAACTGTGGATTAAACCCTGTGGGGGATGTCCTCAGGGAGGTGTGCTCTCTCCACTACTGTGGTGTTTTGTGGCTGACTCATTATTGGAAGCCTTAAACACTGCAGGCATTTATGCTCAGGGATATGCTGACGATATTGCCATCCTCATAGGAGGGAGGCATCAGAGTGTCCTCTCTGATATCCTCAGTACAGTGTTCAATATTCTTAGGAATTGGTGCAGGATTAAAGGACTAAGCATCAACCCTAGGAAAATCAATGTGTGTATCTTCACCAAGAAGAAGAAGGTGGCTATTAAAATGCCGGAAATCAATGGTATCCAAGTGACACTGAGTAAGGAAGTAAAACACCTTGGAGTCACTTTGGACCATAAACTGACATGGACTAAACACGTTCAAAACGTGACAAGTAAAGCCCTCAAATGCCTATGGGCCTGTAAAAGAGCGATAGGAAAGAATTGGGGGCTAAAACCAAAAATGGTATACTGGCTGTACACAACAACAGTCAGACCTATCATACTTTACTCAGCCTTGCTATGGTGGCACAGAGCAAAGACTGTAGCCAACTTATCCTTATTAGGAAAGATTCAAAGGCTTGCTTGTATAATGATAACAGGCGCAATGAGCACGACACCGACGGCTGCTATGGAGGTGATGCTCGGCATGCCCCCGCTGCAGCTGGAGGTGGAGGCTCGGGCAACAATTACACTGTACAGGATAAGCAAGTCAACTTACTGTTCAACAGTCCCCTGTCAGGGAGGACACACAACACTGCTGAACAGGATTGGAAGTGAAAGAGTGCTAGCTATGCACTCTGACACTCTAATCCGAGAATATCAGGACCGAAAATATAAGGTTGAGATAGATAGCAGCAGAAGTCATAAACCAAATAGTGGAATAAATTGCTACACAGATGGCTCTCTAACAGCCTTCGGCTCTGGAGCAGGCATCTATCGCAAAGATATAAAAGAAAAAATTTCTATACCACTTGGCAGGTATGCTTCAGTGTTTCAATCCGAGATACTGGCAATCTGCCACTGTGTACAAAACCTACTGCAAACCAATGTGACTGAGAAAAAGATCACCATCTTTACTGACAGTCAGGCAGCAATAGGTGCTCTTGACAATTATTATGCTTATTCAAAGGTCGTTAAGGAATGCAATAGAGCACTTAACGAGCTAACTGAGCACAACAGAGTTGCAGTGGAGTGGGTGCCAGGCCATTCTGGCATACCGGGCAACGAGATGGCTGATGAGCAAGCCAGGTTGGGCTCAGATACTATTCCTATAACTCCCGAGCCTGTCTGTGGAATCAGCCTTAGTACTGCCAAGGGCAGGATCAGGGAGATCTATGGGAACAAATTTAGGAATTACTGGACCGACAAGAAACAGAGACACTCGAAGCTGTTCCTTAAAGGCCCATGTAAAAAAAGAAGTGAACAGCTACTGAACATGGACAGAGCAGCTCTTAAAAAACTTACAGCGATCTACACAGGTCACTGTAAGTTAAATAATCATATGTTCAATCTCCGAGTAATGACGAATCCGCTATGCAGATTCTGTCAGGAGGAGAATGAAACAGTTTTTCACATCATATGCAGATGTGACAAGTTTACAAGGCTGAGACTGGCGTTATTTGGGGAGGAACAGATGGATCTCCCCAGTAGATTTGAGTCGGTTAACCCAACCAGCCTACTTAGATACGCGGAAGCGACAGGACTAACGTTTTGAATAAGACGACCTAGCGAATATTGGCGCACAATGGACCCAAAGGGGTCGACGTGCTTAAAGCCAACATTAAAAAAAAAAAAAAAAAAAAAAAAAAAACCCAATTAGCTAGACTGAACGACTACATTACCAAAGCGCCCAATGAAAAGAAGCACACGGGTATGCTCCTTCGAAACATAGAAAAAGCATTCGACACAGTATGGCATGAGGGCATTATTCATAAACTCATTTTATATAAATTCCCAACCTACATAATCCACCTCCTTCATTCATATCTCAACATCAGATCCTTTTGCATTACAGTAAAGAATGCCCATTCCTCATCATTCCATACTTTATCTGCAGGTCTTCCTCAAGGATTCTGTCTTTCTCCTACCCTATTTAATTTATATATTTAAGATATCCCTTCCTTCCCTTCAGTAGAACACTCACTATATGCAGATGATGCAGCTATCTATATATCTTCTTCTAGAATTGATACAATAGCAAACAGACTACAATCCCACTTTATCAGACTCATCAAATACTTTGGAAAATAGAAGATAAAATTAAACGAACAAAAAACAGAAGCAATAATCTTCACAAAAAGAAGACCAAGTATAACTCATAACATACTCATAAAAGACAGATTCCATGGTCCAATTCAGTAAAATATTTAGGCCTTGAACTTGATAAGTCCCTAAATTTCACCCAGCATGTAAATAACAAATGTAATATAGCAAAAAACATTATAAGCAAAATTTCCTCGTATTTCAATAGATACTCTCAATTATAAAATAAATAAATTAATTATATATAAAGCAGTTATCCGCCCTATAATCACATATTCTTTCCCAGTATGGAGTTATACTTGTAAGTCTAACTACAGAAAACTTGAAGTGATTCAAAACATGTGCATGAGAATCATAAACAACTATCCGTGATATACAAAAATAGACACTATGTTAACAGAATTGCAGCTTCCAACTATAAAACAATATATTTATTTTAAAACACAAAGATTCTTTGAGCTTCCAACAATATCTGATAATCCCATGGTCCAAACAATAGAAAACTATGACAAGAAATCACTGAAATGGTACACACACAAACGGACAAAACACATACTCCTAACATAACAAAACCCAACTTCATAACATTACATTACAAATATTGACAAAAAAGCAGCAAAATAATTCCCACACTAATTATTGAATAATAATTTATAAGAAATTAAACAAGTGCTTGTGTGCTTAGTTTTATCTTGTTAATACATTTTGATGACAGTATATAGTTTTTATGTTATTTATTCATTTTTATAACTTATGTAGGTTTTTTTTATTTTTAATACAGTACAAAATATATTTCTGCATAAAAAAAAATAGCAATCACACCACTTTATTCAAACATGTGTAAGGTACTGTTGCCATATGCATGTAACCATTATGACTTATTGCGTTGTATATATATGTAAATAAAATAAGTTTTGATTTGATTTGATTTTGATACTCCTGGATTGACGGTTAAGATTCACTTCTCTAAAAAAAACGTAATAAGTTTTGATTAGTTTCAGCAATGCGGATACATCTAAACATCATTTTTAGAAGGCATGTTAAAGCCACAGGAAATCATCTAAAATGATCTAGAAGTTCCACAATATCAGTCTCTATATGCATGTATTTATTAAGTGATATTCGCAAAATACATCTTCAGGATTCGAAACTGTGACTTCCTCGGTCTCTCAAAATCGCTTTAATTTCTCCTGTAAGGAAGGGCTTCGGCTTTCCAAGAGGGTGTCCCTAAATAATACCCATCCTACTAAGGTATGAATAGCTTTCGGTTGACCCTTCAGATATAAAACAGGGTCACTTTAAACCTCACCGTATATCTCAGAACCCACAAGCCAGATCAACTTTTCCTAGCGTATGAAATTGAAGGTCCGCAAGTTCAATTGAAGCAAATTTATTCAGTACTTGTACTGATACAGGGCAATACTCTGGCTGAAAACTAATACATATTGTTATTCCTCATCGAACCCAACTTCACTTTAACCTCAGCTGAAGATGAAGACGTACTTCAGACACCACAAGAGGACTAACCCCTCACTAAATCACTGGTAATTAAATAAATTTGGGAGCCTGGATCTATCACCATTCTGCATGAATACCACGGACCTGAACTTGAACAAATTCTATCTAAGGCAGTACCCAGAAGTACCTGTGAGTTGGTGGTAGCATGGCACGAAACTGCATGAGAATTGTTTGTTATTTGAGACTGGGAGGGCTCAATGTTTGCAGCCTTATGCAACATCGTATGGTGACTCTTTTTGCCACAAACTTGGCAACAGCCTTTACTTTGGCATTTAGGCAAGTGATGAGGTCCTGTACAAGAAAAGCACAAATCAGACTTCTTTAGCAGGTCATAGCGACCATTGACATCGGCATCTAGAAACTGAGAGCAGTTTATAATTTCATGGCTTGGTTTACAGACTGGGCATTTTAACTTAAATTTCTGATTATCAGGACTATTCTGATTGCTGGTTATTGCTGGTGTTTTTCGCTGAACTTTAGGCTGTGAAATTTTGGATGTAGAAGGCTCAGAACACATTTCTGTGACTCCAAGTTATGACCTAACAAATTTGCAAAATTCTTCAAAGCCTCTTCACTGAGACTATTCTCAAACATTCTTGTATTAGGGTTTACAATGTTCAATTTGAGATGCAGCAAAACAAAATCAGCGAGGTTATTGAGTTCGAGATTTTTCAAGGAATTATAATTATCTTCAAATGTATCCAGAAAGCTTCTTAAGTTGGAAGAATTATCAACAGAAAATGATTTAAACTGTATAATTTTGTTAAGATGGTAGGCCTCAATGATCCTTTTATTACTATAACGCTTTACTAATTTATCATAGGCCAAGTTGTAATTTTTTGCATTAAACTCAATTGAAGAAATGGCCTGTGAAGCAGGATGAACTAAAAGTGACTTGAGATATGAAAATTTGACTATATCCGTGTAATTTCGATGAATTAAGGCATCAAATAATGATTTAAATGAAGGAAATTGTTCGTACTGTCCAGAAAATTGAGGATTTTGTAAATCTGGCAATTTAGGATGGGCTACTGGTTCAGACATGCTGGGTTGAGAAGCAGGAATCATGTGCTCAGCTTTAATTAATCTCTCATGTGCAACTTTTATCTCATAATAAAGTTTCTCCACTGCTAAAGAAGGTGTGTTTATTTCTATCCTATGTTCCTCCTCCAACGATTCATTTACAACCGAAATTTTGTTTATCACAGCTTCACATTCCTCCAGTTGTGCTTTAATTTCTGGAGTCCTGGCCATAAAAATTTCCTTTCTAGCAGGGAGACCCTTAATCGTATCGAAAGTGGTTTGAATTCTAAGTGACAGCCTTTCCTTTCTATCATCTATAACAATAAGCCCTTTAGTACTCTTAGCGCCATCTTTAAAATTGTTAAAAAAACTAAAAATTCAAAATTAAATTTTCATTGCTGAAGGCAAAACCAATTTTCTTTAAGATAAATGCTAAGTTCAGCAAAGCAGGCCAAGACAAGCAAGGATTAACGTAAGTATTAACGAAATCACTTAATTCCAGCAAGTCACTATGCATTCCTGGAAATGTATTATAAAATAGCTTGACTTCCCCAAATACGTAACAAAAGCATTAGATATACGACATAAGATATATTTAAAAACAAATACGAATTAATAGGCGAAATACGAATATTAGCCCGGTAATATAAGATTTAAAAAAACAAAACAATTTTCATTACTCTGGCACCCCCAAATAGGCAACAAAGCTAGAAATGACATAAGATATACTTGAACAAAAAAAAAAAAAAAAACGAATTAATAGGCAAAGCACGATCATCAGCCCCGAAATAGAGGATCTTAACAAAAACTCTCATAACCTACCAGGCAAAACATCGCTAATATGGCAAAAAAAACTATAATCGTGTCCAGTGGACCAAAATGTTTAGGCTACTTTCCAATTTTAATTCAATTATGGCAAACAACTCTAATGAGTTTAAAATAGGCAACATTCAACTTATTGGCAATATCCGACTTATTTATGCAGTGGACTGTATTGTGATGAAGTGGTAGGTTAGATAAATAGGAAATAACTTTATTCTGGGACAAAGTCCCTTAAGAATAACAAAATTAAAAGATTACATCTGGTCTAAATACAATCAATACAAAAAAGAAATAGTGGTAAGAAAATTTAAGGTAAACATTCTAAATACAAAACAATTAACACTATGACAAGACACTTGAAGCTATTTGCAGTGATAGACTATTATACACTTTTAAGAAAACAATAAAAAAACAAAAAAAAGAAAAATATATTAAAATCTTCATTAAAATAAGTTTTGTGTTTCTGTTGAGAAAAGAGAAAGCTGAACCTGACAATATAAAGTGCTTGATGATTAATATATAAATACATCATTATCATTTCTTAATGTAACGATAGGCAATAATTTAGTAGTGTATGAAAGATAATAGTAATAAACAATAATAGTTGACGCTTTCAGTAACATCAAGAGTAGGAAAATCTTTACCCTATAAGAAAATTAATATCCCTAGCAAAGAACAGCATTGATATTTGACAATAAATGGCATGAAATAAACGTATGTTGTTGAATGGTTAGCAACTATCTGACTGTTTTTGGGATAGGAATTGGAATAGGTTTTGGATGTGGATATGGAGGGGGAATGTCGAATTTTGAGGGAATTCCAGAAATTGACAGAGCGAGCTATAAAGGAGTTTTGGAATGAGGCAGATCTGTGAGAAGGCATGTAAAGGTTAGAAGGTCGAGATTTTGTGGAAAGAGAATGGACAGAGGATTTGAATTGGAGAAGGTTGTATACGTAAGAAGGACAATGATTGTTGATGATTTCTTCTTCTTCATTTATTATAAATTTATTTTTACATAAATTAATAATATATATTAAATATGCAACCTTAAATTCAAAAACGTTAATCATCCACTTCTTACTGAAGTTCAAACCTGGACCAAATCTGACGAAGAGAAATCTCTCATATTTGTCTGCCATCTCTTCAAAACCTTCAATCCACTCCCTGATATCCTTAATCCTAATCGCCTTGAGTGTATTGAAGCAGAATTGGATATTCCTCTCCAAATGGCTCCACATCCTAAAGCATTTCATCCTTCAGAAATAGCCAATATCATTCACAGATTACCCTCCCGTAAAGCTCCTGGCCACGACCTAATCACATCCCAGATATTAAAACTGCTTCCTCGGAAAGCTATCCTGTTCCTTACCTACGTATATAATGCTGTACTCCGATCCACATATTTTCCTGACCCCTGGAAACTATCTATTGTCAAAATGATACACAAACCCAAAAAGCCACCCGAACACCCATCCTCTTACCATCTTATCTCTTTATTACCTATCATAGGCAAAATCCTGAAAAAACTCATCCTACAACGCCTGTACCCCATCCTTGATTCTAATAATATAACCCCGATCACTAATTTGGATTCCGCACTACCCATTCCACTATCCAGCAATGCCGTTGAATGGTAGACGTAGTCTCCTCTGCAATGGAACGCAGAATGTACTGCACGGGAGTATTTCTCGACATTGAGTAGGCGTTTAATAAGTCTGGCACCCAGGATTGCTGTACAAACTCCGTAAATTCCACCACCTACATACTTGCTCATTATTCATTCCTACCTTACTAATAGATAATTCAAAGTAAATCACAACAATGCCTATTCAACCCTCTTTTCCCAGTCAGCTGGTGTTCCTCAAGGTAGTATCCTAGGTCCTATTCTTTACACAGTATATACAGCTGACATCCCAACTTATCCAGACACCGTTATTACAACCTATGCCGATGACACATGTGTCCTATCAGTCCATAATGACATAACAATTGCATCCCAAACCCTTCGATCCCACATCACAAACCTTGAAGAATGGTTTCGAAACTGGAGAATTAAAATAAATCCCATCAAATTATCTGTACACTTCGTCATAAACCTATGACTTCCTTTCCTAAAGTATCCTTCAATAATACTCCACTAATCCCTGTTGAGCAAATCAGATACCTAGGACTCCACCTGGACAAACGTCTAACTTGGAATCCTCATACCAGACTGAAACGACAAGAAACCGCTCAACGCTCCGACTACTTCAGCACTTACTAGACAAACGCTCAAACCTTTCAATTAATTACAAAAGATTCATATACACGACCATAATAAGACCTATTTGGACTTACGGAGTTGAGCTTTGGGGCTCCACTAAACCATAAAATTCTTAATGCTCCTTACTTTTTAACAAATAAAATAATCCATAATGACCCGAAAGTTCCATATGTTTCCGATTTGGCCCAATCCAGATATCTATCCTTTCATAATAAACTTCGTAACCATCCTAATCCTCTCGTTTCTAATCTTGCTTCCTTCTCGATCCCTGATAACCCTCCTAGGCGTCTAAAAACAAAATAGCCTCCTGATCTCTTAACTAGATACTTTATTAGTGCTAACATTGGGGATACATGAAGTTATCATCCATCATATTAATTGAACAATGTTAAGTAAAATAATGATAAGATTTGTTATGCATAATTTATGTCACAGCATGTTTTGGAAGAAAAAATATATATTCTCCAGACAACTCTTTTATGCCTTAAGATTACACATGGAATGATAACTGGTATCACATAACAATGTTTTTAAGGCCTTTTAAGTCGTATTAAATTAACAGTGTAGCCAGAACACCCAGTAACATTCATTACGACTTTTTTCAATAAATATTAGGTACAGACCTACTTTCCAACTTCACACTCAAAGTATTAGAGATAACTAAAAAAAGTACCTATAATTTGAAATACCATCTTATAACAGCGAAATTCCCCATGGTTAAATATAAATCAACACAGCTCATTTCATTTCAAAGTATGAAGAACTTTACACCCTTGCATTGGGGATAGTAACATTTATTATGTTTTTTCAATTCACAATAAGATATTTCTTCTTGTGGTTGAGATAGATTTATTTTAATGTTACCATTACATTCCTCGGGGGAAAAAAAACAACATAATTTTACTTTAATCCGAAAAAAAAAATGTGCAACACGAATGTTAAGACCTGGTACATCAAATAGTCAAATAATAAAAGAATGATGCATAGATATCTAAATGATTGATTGAAACGTTTATTCAGAAATAAGTAGGATATTCGAGATGAAAGGATCTACTGATATAGACAGTTGAGCCGATAACAATATTTTAAAGGCCAATACCAGTTGTCGGTAAAAAAAATCTGCCTAGCAGTTGTTCTTTTCTATCTTTCGAGGTTCGTACTATTTTTCTTGAAATATTCTCCATATTGCTATATAACATGTGTCAATCAATCGTCTAGGGGGTCGACTGATATAAAAATTTAGCTGATAACAATATTTCTAAAACTGAGATATCCATACATTGGCTATTGGCCCTTCTTTTAGTTTTGACTAGTCGTACTGTTTTACTTGGAATATTCTCCTTACTGCTGAATAAATGTCTCAATCAATCTCCTGGAGATCTATTGAAAGAAAAATTTTAGCCAATACCGAAATTTTAAAGGCTGATATATATATATATATATATATATATATATATATATATATATATATATATATTTATTTATTATATATATATAATAATATATATATATATATTTATTTCTACATTCTCCACTCAAACATTTAATATGTTTTCCTTAGTTTTAATACAAAGACTACTAAGTGCTGTTTGTTAAACTAAGTAAAATAACTTATTCCTTTCCATCAGAACAACCAAATAGCCACAAATTAGCTATAAATAATAGCTAATTAAAAACTTTTTTAATTGAAAGTTCTATCCTAAAAATAAAATATGAATGAACTACCTGTCCATTAGTTATAACAAAATCATGCATTCTACACCAATCTTCTTCATTTGAGTCAACAGCCATAACCATATCATCATAGACTTGCTTTTGGAGTAGATGGTCAAACTCATATTCCATATTCAGATCTAACCATCCAATTCATAAAGCGACAAAAAATAGCTGCTATCTATTTACAAATTAAAGTTACCCTGTAATAGTAAGTAAATTTAAATAATTAATAGTAAAATTTATTACATGTACATATTAGGGGTAAATAAAATAAAATAATTATAAAAGAGCTAATAGAATTATTTTAAAACTATTACATGACACTTTTGATTAAAAATCCATAAAATATTTTCACAACACTTCAACATTAATTATTTAAATTATGTTGATACAATAAACTGGTGAAATTAAAAAATGCTTTGAATCAATTATTTGTTGATAAAATGTATGCATTGTTTTCACACCAAAAATCAGCCAATTTTCAATAAGCATCACTTAAACATAACTAATCCCAAAAGTATCATGTCTAATTAACAAAAGCATCCTGATTATCAAATTTAATTAGCTTCTACTTTGTATTCTCCGCAATTATTAATATTTTGGTTTGAAGAATGTCTGTGTTTTGTTCTTTCTCTATTTGATTTCATGGAATTTCTTTTTAAACAAAAATAAGGATGGTTATCACTCTTAACCTCTATGAATACCTATTTTAAATTCAGTTAGTGCATACATCAATTTAATGAAATAACAAAGTGAATTAGTAAATTTTAGGAACCGGAGGAATCAAATTTCAGTATTTATGCAATTCCATGCCTTTTATTTATAAACAAGGCTTAATACCACAGAGACCAGAAAAGGAAAGATAGAGTTACTATAAGAACTAAACAAGTTTGATTTAAAAAATGTATAAGGGTGACATCAGTCTCTAAAATATTGGTTTGGCAAATGACTCCATTCTGTTTTTCTGATTATTTTTATGTCACGACCATACACTTCTTATCTAACAAATTAATCCCAAAGGTGGATTGTTCGTTCTATTTTAATATGTCAACAAACATTTCTGAAAACTTGTTAAAATTAGATCAGTATTGTGCTTACTAACTATTGCATGGTAAAAATGGAAGAAAATATCACTCCTTATCGATATACTTTGCTGTATTATTTTAAAGAAGATAAGTGTACTGAAAAAGCTAATAAAAAAAATTGCAGTGTTTAAGGGGGTGATGCCATAACAGGGTGTCCAGCGATTCCTCTTAAAAAAATTCCCATAAATTTCCCGTTTTTCCCAGATTTTCTCCGCTTTTTATAGATTATTCCAGTAAATTTCTCAACTTCACATTTAATTTGTAATTACTTGTTAAGTGTAACTAATTAAGTAATTACAAATTAAAATAATGAGTACAGCTGCCTATAGTGTAATGTAAGCTCTAATTGCAAACTAAAGTCATGTTACACTTTTTATTTTATTTTATACAGTAATTTTATAACCATATACAGTACATTCCCAATAATCCAAGATGGTTAATCTGCCTTTAATTATTTGCTTTTACTATTTTAAAGCACCTTTTTAGTCCTATGATTCCCAAAAATAATGAACTGTTGCATTTTATAAAAGATCATCGGGGGAAGAGGTGTATTTTACATAATTTTTAGAACTAGAACATATATGAGGCACCTATGCATAGTGCGTTATGTGCAAAAATCATATTTATGGAAAAACACAATTGAAAGATTGAAATTTTCACAGGTGCAAGTTCAATTTTCAAGTTTCAACCCATGATTCACAAAGGAATGTTGATCTCTGTAATAGCCAAATAGCTTAACCCATTAGACACAAAGAAATAGAGAAAAATTAAATTTCTAGAGATGCTCATAAAAATTCACAAATTTGCACTTAACATACTTTTCACAGGTACCAAAGATACATATATATGAGAGGTCTGGAAACGTTTAATATATAAATTTATTATTATTTTTTTAAAGGGAGTCCCTTCATATCAAATGGGTTGCGTATTTAAATAAAGATTTTTTTCCCACCTCTTCCTTATATAAGGCCAAAATTCTGCCCCAATTCAAGAAGTTTTTTAACCTGATAAAGTGGTGATAAAAATTGTTCAACCAAATGTGTTTCATTCAATTGGAAATGCTCCAATAAAAAAAAACTGGTGCGCGCATCACACAACTTTCACTAACCGCTCCACTTTAAATAGAAATTATTTTCTGACAATGTTAGGCTATTATAAAAAATGTTAAGTGCATTTTTAACGGGTTTAAAGCTTAAAACTTACAGCTAACAAGTTATTAAGACCATCAAAATAACAAAAACCATATTTATTATATCGACAGTAGTCAGAGTAGACAGACTCCAGTCTGTGAGCTATATATGCCTAGAGAGATTTAAAAGTACATTTGTATATTTCTGTGGCACCTTGTTAAAGTAATGAATGTGAAACGCTATGCAGGTTAACATTTATTACTTTTATACGGTGCCGACGATCAAACCAATAAATGATTATGGATTGTAATACTATAAGATAAGTTAATAAACTTTTATTTTTCCATTGTAAAGTTTACAAAATGTGAAACGCTATGCAGGTTAACATTCATTACTTTTATATGGTACCAACGATCAAACCAATAAATGATTATGGATTGTACTAATATAAGTTAATAAACTTTTATTTTTCCATTGTAAAGTTTACAAAATGGAGTTATGAGATTTTCATTGCCTACTATTGAAGGTCAAACATTGTCACACTAATAGCAAGTGGATTTTGTTGTGATTTCACAAAGGGAAAATTCATCAAATTATTCACTAATTTAATTTTCTGAAATGTTACATGATGAACTTTCATAATAAACCGACAAAAGATCTCTAATTATTTAAATATAATATCAGAGCTAGATTAATTAAACTGCAGCAAATGTATTTCAGGTTATAAACATATGGCTTACACATCCGTGACATATTTTTACATTTTACTTCTTCTTTCAATAGAATAGAAAAATAATTTTATTCTGGGACGAAGTCCCTTCAGAATAACAAAAAAAAACATAAAAAGTTAAGATAAAGATAGATCATTAAAAAAAAATAAAAAAAAATATTGGTTATACATACTATATACAAAATAAAATAAAAAAAAACTCTTGAAACCATACTAAGATACTTAAAACTATGTACAATGTTAAAATATAAATAAACCCTTTTAGAAAAAATAAAAAACACAGAAAAAATAAATGTAAATTCTTCTTAACAGTAAAATCTGTTTCTGATGAAAAAAAAAAAAAGAAAGTCGAATCTATAATAAGTATTTAGGTTATGAGCTATATGTGAATATGTTATTATAAATAATATGTAATTTTACATAAAAGGTTAGCTGGTATCTGACTGTTTTTGGGACAGGAATTGGAATAGGAGGGATTTGAATGTAGATAAGGATGAAGAATGTTGAATTTTGATAGCAAGGGAATTCCAGAAACTAACAGAACGAGCAATAAAGGAGTTTTGGAACGAGGCAGATCTGTGAGAAGGAATGTAAAGGTCGGAAGGTCGAGATCTTGTGGAGAGGGAGTGGACTGAGGACTTGAATTGGAGAAGGTTGTAGGCGTAGGAAGGACGATGATTGTTGATGATATGATAGAGGAATGTACCTAGGAAATATTGTCTTCGAATGGAGGGGAAGAGCCACTCTAACTCAGTGTAGTGGTGAGAGACATGGTAGTATCTCGGGGCACCAATTACAAATCTCACGCAACTGTTCATTAATCTTTTCAGTCTGTCGCGGAGCTCCACCGAGAGTCCATCATACACCACACAGCAGTAGTCAAAGTGGGAGTTGAGGTTAAATGAAAGAGGAAACGAGGAGTCTACGCGTATGTTGAGGTAGGAGATGGCGGAAGCGATGGAATAGTTTGAGGGTAGAAACAGTCCGTCGGGAGATGTGAGAAATATGGTGACTCCAGGAGAGGTTTTGATCAATAAATAGTCCTAATTTTTTTACAGAGGAATAGAAGGAGATTGGCTGGTCACCAAGGTTTAGTATGGGAAAGTCGGTATAGGATCTAAGGAGGGGCTTGGAACCAATGACAATGGCCTGAGTTTTTGAAGCATTTAACCTTAATCTGTTTAAGTTTGCCCAGGCACAGATTCGATCTAGGTCTGCTTGGATCTTAGTAAATGCTACCAATAGCTCAGGGGGAGAAAAGGATAGGTATATTTGAGAATCGTCTGCATAAAGGTGGTGGGAACAATGGAGAAGTGAGTCATGGAGGTCATTAATATAGGAACTAAAAAGGAGAGGAGATATGCTAGATCCTTGGGCAATTCCAGAGGATAAAGGCAGGTAGGCAGATAGTGTTTGATTAGGAATGGAGACTGGTTGGGTGCGTTGTGAGAGAAAAGATTGGAACCAAGAGATGGAGCTATTGGAGAAGGAGAGTGATTTTAGTTTGTTGAAAAGGATGGGATGGTTAATGGAATCGAAGGCTTTAGAGACGTCAAGAAGTATAAGGACAGTTAATTGTTTATTATCTATTGCAGTCTGAACATCATTGGTAATTTTGATTAAGGCGGATTGTGTGGAGTAGCCGGGACGGAAACCAGATTGGAGAGGATCAAGTTGGTTGGACTTTTCGAGGAAATTGGAAACTTGGGATTGCACCAATCTTTCTAGGGGTTTTGAGAGATTGGAAAGAATTGAGATTGGTCGATAGTCTTCGGGAGAGGATGGATTAGGCTTTTTATTTAAAGGGAGTACAATGGCTTTTTTCCAAGAGGAAGGGAATATTGAGTTCAGTAGTGAGAAATTGTAAATGAAAAGGAGAACTGGGAGGATTTCGGGGAGACATAATTTTATCAATTTGACAGGAATACCATCTGGTCCTATGGAATTGGTGTGGGATTTCATTACTGCGGTTAGTAAGTCAGTCGGGGAAATGTTGGAGAAATAAAAGTCATCATCATTAAATGATGACTCAGGAGCAAAGTTGGAAGAGGAGGGAAGAGAAGAGGTAGAGGAGGCAGAAATAAAATGTGAATTTAAATCGTCAGGTGAAACGGAAAAGACCAGTGAGGAAGGGGATCTGGAAGGTTCACAGAGGGAAAGTTTGCGAAGGATTAGCCATTTAGATTTGGGATCTGGGGCAGATGAAAGGGCTTCATGAAAGTAGGAAGCTTTAGCTCGCCGAATTCTTGTTTGTGTCAAATTGCGGAGCACCCTAAACGCTTGATAGTCATCTGTAAGCCTGGTACGTCTGAAGCGTCTACGGGCAGCATCACGCCTCTTTTGCAGATCCTTGATTTCTTGACACATCCAAGGTGCAGGCCGGCGGCGAAAGTTAGAGATTTTTATGGGAGCATGGGTGTTAAGGATATTGAGGAGATTGGAAGTCAGGATCTTAACCATGGAGTAGATGGAGGAGCAGGAATATATTTCCTTCAAGTCTAAGGTTTCAAGGTCAGGTAGCATTTTTTCACAGATGAGAGTGTCTATCTGATGGAAAGTGAAGGTTCTCGGATGAATCAGAGGGGTTTGGATATTATATGTTATTAGGATCATGTCGTGAGACGATAAGAAGGATACTGGCAGTTGAGAAGAGGAGAGGAGATTTAGTTCGGAGTCTATAATGAAGAAATCTAACCAAGTGTCGGCCTTGTGGGTGTGGTGAGTAGGATAAAAAGGAACAATAAAGAGATGGAGGGAAAAAAATAGGTTTTCTAGATAGGTTTTGTCTTTGGAATTAGAAAGGAAATTGGTATTGAGGTCACCGGCGATGAGTATTCTAGGATAGAGGGGAACAAAGTTGAGTAGGGTTGATTCTAAGGACGGATCAAATGGAACAAGGGGAGGACGGTAGATCACTATGTAAAGGAGAGGGGAATTATTACAGGTAATTTCTACTAGAAGGTACTCCACTTGTGGATGTTCGGAGGGTGGGGAGTAATCAAGGATTCGGGACTTCAGGCTATCATGGACAAATATGGCCACCCCACCACCAGTCCGGCTGACCCGGTCGTGGCGGATGAGGGTGTAATTAGGTAAGGAGACAGATGAGGACGGAATATAGGGTTTGAGCCAGGTGAAAAAAGTTTTGAGAAAAGTACTGCAGGAATTGATCATAATGGGCGGGAAGGGATTGCGAGTTAACGTGACAGGTGGTTAGGATGCTAGACATGGGGAGGATTTGATGGGAAACAGTCAGAAATTAGCATAGAGGAAATGAGGCATATATCATATTCTGAAAAAAAATTATGAAAAGTACTGATAAGCAAAATAAAAGTGAATAATGAAAAAATAAGTGAGCAATAAGAGTAAGAAAATGAACAAATTAGTAAACTGGAGCTATGAGACATTTTAACCAAAATCTTCAAAGTGATTTGGGCACCAATGAAGAAAAAAAATACTTTGATGAACGAGAAGAAGTGATGAAACCTGTACAGTCAGGGGAAAACTTCTAGATCCGATGCCTGATTAATCAAGATTACTTGATGGCCGTCTTCTTTTCGGCAACGCATAATGCCGGCAGCGAACCATACGTATCTTATCTTCCCGGCAGCTCTCTTCTGCCGGGCTAGCCAGTAGAGGTGCCTGTTTGTTGGGGTCATCTCCTCGCCGAGATAAATTCAGTGGCAGTCGTTTTCCTGCCACCCGATATCACGCGTCGAGAAGTCCCTCTTCACTTTCTTTCTCGCTATCAGGTCGTCCCTCACTGACTTCCTGACGAAATGTGCTATTACCGGCGGCGGTCGCAGGTCATCCTTCTTGCTTCTGCGGCGCTGCACCACATCCACATCCTCCACTCCGGGCTTGATGCCCAGCCCCGCGGCTATACTGGTCACCAGAGCCGCGGGCGTCTCGCCTGCTCGCACTGGTATCCCACGGATCTCCAGCCCTGTTCTGTTTTGTTCAGGCGGATCTCTAAATCGCCCACTCGAGCTTTGAGGGCTTTATTTTCCAAGATGATCTCCTCAAAATGTTTGGCTTGGCCCTCGAGATGTTTTTCTAATTTCGATAACCTCTCATTCAGTTCAAAGCTGAGGTCTCCATATTTATCGAGGGCTGTCTTCATATCCCTTATTTCCTCACTAACATGACTATCCAGTTTATTAACTGCTGCTAATATTTCTGATACAGGCGGTTCATTGTTTAAATTTTGTTTCTTTTTTTTGATCGCAATTTAGGCACATCCATGTTTTTTTTGTACTTCTCTGAGCTTCTAGCTCTTTGTCTGTGAGATTAAAACACTTGCCGTGATAAATAACTTTGCACTTGGTACAACATAAATTGTATTTATCTTCACGGGCAATAGCGTTATTACAAATCGTGCACTGGACCATTTTTAATAATAAAAAATAACTTACAGTGAATGTCAAGTGAAGTTTATGTTGTGATCCACCAAGCAAACAACTGCTAATACTAATAGGATTAGTAGCTTAACAATCATAGGGCTCGTAGAACTCTCACTATATTTTCTTTACGTTGAGTAGCATAAAAATACGTAAATATAAGGAGTATTAAAGATTACGTATGATAGTCTGACACTGTTATGAAAAAAAAACAAAGAAAGAAAAAACAAAATTGGGCTCAATATATGAAATTGAAAGAAAGCGCTCCATAGATGTTTACTCACTGCCGTCTCTGGCCAGACTGACACAATACAATGAAATAGTTTTTTAAACAATGCCACTGCCTTTATTTGGTAGATTTTATGTATTTTTTATCAAACTTGAACATAATTTTAAAAGGCACATTTCAGAAGGGAAATTTAATTTAATTTCCTCGGAAACATGTGGTTTCTGTGAAATAATTTTAGTTTTTATAAATTATTATTTATAATTGTTTTGTCACTCTCCATTACCTTCTACAATTTTCTATATTAGATATTGTTTTTTTTCTAAAATTCCCAGCTTTCCAACGATATATTATACATATACCTTTTGACTAATATTTCTGGAGATTAATTTTTGACCTAAATAAACATTTTTCCTTTTATCTCCTTTATTCAATTATCAAATTCTTTCAAAAGTTATATTTACCCTTTTTTCATAACTTGTAACAACGAGAGATCCTTAATTATTTAAAACAAACCAAATTTAAGATACTTTAGAGAAAGAAATTTTCAGCATTGGGCATTTAAGCCTTGTTAAGCGACATCAATGGGTATTAGATCTAAATGATATTAAATATCACTTAATTATATATTGATATACCGAGTTTAATCAAAATTACTAGCTTTATTTTTAGGAAATTGTAAAAATGTGTAAAATCGTTAGTATAAAGTACCAATTACGGTCAATAGCAGATCCAGCCGGGGCGCGCTATGAGGGGGGGGGGCCACGCCGCCACAGGAAACTGGAAAAAAATCCCCAAAAAAGAAAAGAGAAATATAGTGAAAATTCATCCTTATAGATGAATTTCCTAATGTAATATAAAAAAAAATATATTATCATGACCAGCACTCTCTTGGATGGTGGAAAAAAGTTTCATAAAACACATATTTAAAGAAAAGAGAAATATAGGGAAAAATTATTCTCATAGACGGATTTCCTAATTTAATCTATAAAAAAAAAATTATTATTGTGATCAGCACTAGCGTTTCCCAGCAGCTTCTATCAGCTCCTGATTTTAAGGATTCGGGCATCAGCACTTACTCCATCTTTATATCTCAGTTTCGGTCTGCCCACTTTTGATTTCTATCTGGCTCCTCAGCAGCATCTTTGGGATTGAGTTCTCGTCCATCCGTACAACTTGGCCCTCCCATCTCAGCCTTGCTATCCGGTATATTTCACCACATCTGGCTCCTTGTATAAGTTGGCTAGTTATTGGTTGCGTCTAATTCTCCATTCACCATTTTCTTTAACTGGGCCAAATATCTTCTGAAGGACCTTTCTTTCGGAAACTAATATTTTAATAAGCTGTTAAATGAAAAGAGAAATATAGGGAAAATTCATCCTCATATACGAATTTTCTAATTGGGCGAACGCTTTGAAAATTAGAAAGATTGAAATAAAAACTGACTTAATAAATATTTAAATATATAGATTGATAAGAATAAAATAATATGGAACCAAAGGTTCAAGCGTAAACATTATTTAAAAAAAAAATCTATATTATTCGTTGAAAGAGTACCTTAATTTTTAAATTGTAAATAAGATTGTGTTTTATGATTTCTTCACCTGATTATCCCATGAAAATTATTATTACAAACAAATAAAAAAAGGTTTAAGCACTGTTGAGAATTTTGGTTATACGTTTATTACTCCCATATTTACTCTATTTTATTTATTTTTTTAACTATAAAAATTAAGATAAAACATTTTACTGAAAGAGTTAATAAAATTTAAAATATATACTAAATAAATTACCTTTTAGTCTAAGAAAATAAAATTGTATTGATAAAATATTTTCACAATTGCAATACTTTCTCTTACTATATATTTCATATATAGGTAAGTGAAAGTAAAAATTCCAATAATTGAGTATTTAAATTAAATTAAGAACTTAAAAATAAAAAAAGCGATAATACTACATAAGTATCACTTCTGGAAGTCTTGAAAAATGTAGCAATATCAGATTGATTACACTGTTTGTGGTATATCGAAACTAGCCTTATGTATCCAAAAATATATAGAGATGACCAATCTCCAAACCTTCCAATTAATAAACATAAATAACTGCATGAACAGACTTATCCCTAAGGTTTAGGTTATATTACATGACATTTTATGGAAATAAACCAAATTTTATGTTTCTGAACAACAATAATTATGACCCATAGTATTATTAACTAAAGTTTAGGTTATATTACATGCCACATATCGAAATAAACATTATTTTTATGTTTTACTGATTATAATTAAGACTTCCTATACTTATATATATAATCCTAATGGATTATTGAGCACAATAACTTTGAATAACAAAGCTAGAAATTCAATTAGAATAAAAGGTATCAAAGTGAGGAAACTGAAAAGTTGAAACAGTGCCTGAAAACCAACTTAATAATGCACTGAATATGAATAAAATTGTATTAAATAGAGAATTTTACAAATGAGTTTAAAATCCTGCTCAAATTGTTAATGACACCCTAACATATTATAAAATCTCAATCATTAATATAATAAGTCTTCATTTCACAAACACTATTGAGGAATATTTGAATTTTGAATAACCAGAACAGCTAAATCTAACAGTAACATAGACAAAAATCAATACTTTTAAATAAAACTAAAATTTTCTCAATAATCATTAATATATACCTTAATAAAGGAACAGAGAAACAAAAACTTACTTGACCTGCACCAATCCCAGTGCATAGTGATGAACATTAATTCATTAATACATTAAAATTCTAAAATATTCCATTTCCTTAAAGACAGCTGAAAAATGTTTCAATATAACCACATTTGCCAGATTTAATGAGGAATGTCATCATAGTTATACGAGCTGACCTACATTTTAGAGAATGCAAAAATTAAATAATAACACACACTATATAATTTGTAAAATAAAAATAAAAAATACATTTTGACTATCTGACATCAATTAACTTTAAGAAATTAATAAACTTATGTTAATTATGGATTTGTGGTTGTCTGTAATGAATAATTGAAGAAAAGAATGGTTGGGGTGATCAGTAAAAAAAATAGTTAAAATAAATAATGGTATTTATTTTTATATTTGACGACATTCTGGCCCAAAGTTCAGGCCTTTATCAGGGCTAAGAAAAAAATAGATATAGGTATGAGAAACTGTAAACATTCAATAATAAAGAATTAAAATTAAAAGGGTGAAAGGTATAGTCTAAAATGTAGTTAGAATAAACTTAAAGTAAAATAAAGTAGATAGAGTGAACATTAAAGAAAAATAAAGTAGGTAGAATAATAGCAGTAACAGAGAGCTAAGAAACAAATAATAACGGCAACAGAGTAGGGACTAATGAAATAAACATAATAAAAATAATGTAACATAAGAAATGAAAAATGAATTAACATCAAAAAGTAGTGGAATGTATAAGATAATAAACGTGAGTGTAGACAGAAAAAAAAAACAACTATATATATAAATGGGGTGACATAGTCACATAACAGGCAAATATAAAAATAAATATAATTATTTATTTTAACTATTTCTTTGACTGATCACCCCCAACAATTCTTCCCTTCAATTAAATTTATGTTAGTTTACATTATTAACAAGTAAGAGTAATTTGTCTGATTATATTTCTTTTCACAATATCTTTGATCAAAATCAAAACTCATAAAAGGTTCAAATTCCACACAGGAAAAGTTCAGCAAACTTTAAATCAAAGCTGGCCACTTAAGATTACTCCAATCCAACTGCTTTAAGACAAATGGAAGGTGGAATAACTGTGAGTGTGAAATTCTGTTTGGATTTTTTTGAGTAATATAGAGTAACTGGAATTCTTCTTCTTTCTCATCTTCTTCTGACGTATTGGCTTAGAGAGGCCACGATCCAGCGCACCCAGTTTTCCTGGTCGCTGCTCATTAACTTCATTTCTGCGAGGGTCTTGGATCTGTTACCTCCAATCCTCTGGAAATATTCCTGATAGGAAATACTAGGCCAGCCACGTGGTCTTCTACTAGTAGGTCTACTAGCTTCCAGTGTCTTTCAGGGTTTGCTTACTTCATCCATTCATCAAATATGTCCAAACCCTTTTAAATCTCTGTTTTCCATGATTGTCTTCAATGGAGGCACCTTAAACTGCTCTCTAATTCGGTTGTTTCTGACACAGCCTCGCCTTGTCTTTCCCGCTGCCCTATGCAAGAACTTCATCTCAGTACTAGTGATCTGGCTGACATGCCTGTTGAGTATCACCCGTCTCTCGCCACCATATGTTAGGACTAGTACATATATAGCCTTATATATTTTTACGCAAGGTCAAGAGAGACTTTTCCACTAGGCACCTGGGCAGGGACAGTGAAGAGAGGATTTATCTGGGGGAAGAAATGAGTCCAGGTAATAAACATTTATACTGGTTGGCAAGGCAGAAAAGAGCGTCAGGTATCCTGAAGTACGTGAGGTTCGCTGGAGGAAAAGTCCAATACAGAAGACAGGATGGATCCCCTGTCATCATCGTCAACAAAAAGGAAGACATTGAATCGCTGGAATGAAATAGTTCTCGCTGTTCCTTCCAACCTCCTTGCTATGAATGCCTTTTATTTTCACTTCATTCCTATAGTCCATACTCATTTATCATATTGCTTTTCAATTATTTTTTTGAAAGATGAAACTTCTTTTTTCTACTTTGAATCAGATTTTACTTTTTTTTTTTATGTTCACTCTCGTTTAAAAATATCAAGTAAGATTTACATCAATATTATATATATATATAATTTTTTACCACATTTCATTATGTATGTTTAAAAATGTGCCTTCTCCATCAATATTAACATCATTTTGTCACACTTAGCAGGTTTTCCTCACCTTGATCCCTTCATGACTAATACCTTAATATCCTGTCACGTTAAATCCCAATCCCTTCTAGCACATTATGACGAATTCCTCCATTATTTTCATCATAACTTCCATCATACCATTGCCGTTTCTGAAACTTGGCTCAAACCTGATATATCCTCCCTATCTGTTTCCTCACCCAACTATAACCTCATTTGTCATGATCGAATGGACCGAACAGGCGGAGGTGTGGGATTGTCCGTTCATGACAGTCTGACGGCCAAAGTCCTTCTAAAATCTCCTTCTTCTGACCTACCAAACATAGAATATCTGTTTGTCCAAGATTCCTCCTGTACCTTTTCCCTACTCTTCATCGTTAATTACCGCCCTCCTCGTGTCCGATTTGATCCGAGTTTTGAATCCTCCCTTCTTACATATATTCCTCTCTTTGAAAATATTATTATTGCAGGTGATCTCCTTTCAACATCCTTTCAAATACTCCGGACAGAACATATCTTATCAACCTATTTTTTTCCCTAGACCTATTTATTGTACCCTTTCAACCCACCCATCCTTGGCTAGACTTATTTATTATTGATTCTCCTCAAAACCTATTATCCCCTACGCAAATTCCAGTACCCTTCCTTTCATCCCATGATCTTATTGAAATATCATACAACATCTCCACCCCTACATCTAAACCTAAACAAATTACTTGGAGAGATCTTGATTCCTTAACCACTGAAAACATCAGCCCTTTTCTCGATTCCCTTTCCACCTCCTTATACCCCATTTATTCTCTCCCCTCCATTGATGACATGGTTGAATGCCTTTCCTCCAATCTCCTCGATTTCTTCAATCGTCACACACCTCTAAAAACCCATATCTTTAGATGTTTTCCTGCTCCTTGGATCAATACCGAAATAAGAGAACTAATGAGGAGGAGAGAGGCTGCTAAAAAACGCTACAGACATACTCGATTACCTCAGCATTATTTCATAATTAAATCCCTATGAAACCACACACAAATGTCCCAAGTCGCGCCAAAGCCCAATACTTCAATAATGTTTTATCCCAAGGACCCAACCCTAAATTCAAATGGACAATCCTTAAGAACCTCTCTGTTGTTAGCTCGAAAACCTGCACACAGTATCCAGTCGACCCGAACAAGCTAAATTCCTTTTCCACTAACCATTCTCCATCTATATTTTCATACGACCGCTCATATTTTTTTATCACCAAAACCCCCTTGATAAGTTTTATTTTCTCGATATCTCTCCTACTGATCTATTCTCTGCCACCCTTAAATCCAAAATGAATGATTATGGTCCTGACCAAATACAATTATACTTGCTGTGGTCTGTCCCATGTTTCCTCCTAGTTCTCTGTTTAGAAACTTTTCAGTCTGAAAATCCATAGCTCCATCAAAATGTGCCCCCTCAAAATTGAATATTGATCAGACTAGATAACAATGATAGAGGATTAAAAAAGGAAAGATCATAAAACCAATAGTTATATAGATAGTATAATTTGATTCTTCAAAAAAATTGAAGAAAAATGAACACATTTAAAAGACTTAAGATAAATATTTATTGATTTTTCTATAATGTGTTAAAACTTAAAATGACCATAATTTCTAAAACTACTTGTTAAAATAAGACAAAACTTTCTCCAATTTTTTGTATCTGCTTGATATATAATATTTTAAATTAAAAACTATGAGGAGTGGGTCTCAAATTAAACTTTGGCAGCATGATTTGGCAAGGAATGGCCCCCATAAAATAATATAATAGTCTCAAATATTTTTGACGAAATATTACTACTATATAATCGATTTCACCATAATTTTTTATTTTAGACTTTTGTCAGTAACACATTTATAGATTTTATATTATCAAATGGAAATTGGTTCAAAAAGAGATCAGACAAAACAAAATAGATGGAACAGCAATAAATTCAAAATTTAATAAACTATTAATTGGTTAATTACTATATGTAGTGAGTTGCTTTATTATAAAATTACAAATCATGAATTAACACATCCATATTGCTTGAAGAGACTAAATAAAAATTTTAAAATAAAATTAAGATGTAGGTATATAATATATTAGTTGTTTATACACTATACTTATTGCGTTCGAAGTAAATGTTCCGACGAATATTTTGAAAAAGAGATAAAGAAAATTAATATGTACTCTAGAATTAAGTAGAAGTTAATTGATGCTTATTATTATCCAGCAAATAAGGTGGTGGGGATTAGGGCCTAAGACAGACAGCCTAATATAACTGTAACCTAATTCTAAACAATTATCAAGAATAAGCTTTCTTTACCCACCCTAAAAGTCTGTGGGCATCATCAAAATCATTACCATATATCCTTTCAGAGATTCTCCTATACTTGACAGAACACAACCAAAATTTGTAGAAACACTCTTTGGTAGGAATATCAGAAGTGTATAAAAAATCAGGTTTGTAGAATAAGTTCAACTAAACAGGCTTGACAATGGACACAGACCCAAATTAACACCTTACATAGCCAGAGCCAGACTCCTTAACAGTTAAATATATAAAGATTAAGTTGAGTGGTGGTCCATGAAATCATAATTATTTCATGTACTACACTTCATCATTCCATTGTTTGACTCCGAGAGATCAACAGTTGTCGCCTCAACAATAGATAAACTTTTCAACAGATAAGATATATCTGTATGATACATTGAGCAGAGTTAAAAGTTCATGAAATAGTTAATTCTTAAAATATCTGAGATATAATTTAAAAAAACAACACCATACAATATTTGAATCACTATGATTTAAAACCACCCCAACAAAAAAAAATATATGAATAATAAAATAAGTAACTCCATTGATTCGCAAATTTAAGCTCAAATTGGATAGATTAAAAATGATACTTGTAATAATCACCTGATCATTACTCCTTACTCCTACAATGACATTAAGAAAATCAGTGGTTCGAATTACCATTCAGGTTGACAGTCATTACATGTCTTTCACATAACTCAAATTTCCTAATTCAAAACAGAAAACATATATTGTGAGTGAATCAGAAACGGCTCGTTCAGAAAATGTAACAAACAGTTGAAGATAAATAGAAGATAGATAGGGGTTAGATAGATGACTTGGAGGGAAGTGGAGTCATGACGACTAAGGAGTCGTACAACGGCGCACAGTGGGCAAAATAACGGATTTAGGTGGACAGAATTATATTATGGTCGATTTTAATGTTTTGGGAGTCACTGAGTTCGATAAAACAGTTTAAAAAAACTTCATCAAGATCATATAAGTTATAAAAGAAATTGTATGATAATGTGCAAATTAAACTTCAACAGTGCCATAAAATAAAATAAAATGTAAATTTCATTCAGAATAATAGAATACTTGACTCTTGGCATTTATTTACTTGACTTAGTTTTAGAAAAATGCTGAAAGAGAAGTAATAAACATAATGATTCCAAGAAAAGTAATTATCATTGGCAAAAAATATGAATTAAATCTTTTATGAAACTATTCCTACTTATAATATAAGGATAGAAAAATTTAACGTTTTCTTGTTTTAGAAACGTAATACTAGAATTTATATAAGTTAATCTTTTAACCAGTTGTTGTTTACCATTGGTAGAGTGAACATCGTGAGTGATGTTTTACGAGTGCTATTTACATCTCTTCTCACTGTCTACAGAGAGTACCTTTTTCGTTTCTTTTTCTTTTTTTTTTCTTTCTATTCTTATTTCATTTTGTTTAAATAATTCTTTACATTTGTTTTAATAATTTTTCTTTTTCATCTTTAATTTGTCGTCAGATAAAGAACTTAGCCGCACAAAGAACTTAAAAAAACTTTATTGCTAAACAAACAGTTACATACACTACTAACTAGATAATGCTAACTCTAATGATTGCTAATGACTGACTGCTGCCTCTAACAGAGGGGTATATATACAGGATTCTAGGAGGAGGATAATGCTGAGTCAGGTATGTAGGGAAAATCACCTTAACTCTTCTCTTCTGAAGATGCGAAACTCCGGAGAGTATTATTTGTTTGGTAAAGTCCATGGATTACAAACTTGAGGCAGAGCGATGTCTTCTAATTTTTGTTCAGATGGTTTACATCTTGAGGTACATTTACAATGATTAAGGATAAGAATCGAGATATGATATGCCAAAAGATATAAAACTATAACACTAAGAATATACAAATAATAATCATTTTCTACAAAGGGTACATAATCTAATTCTTCTAAGGTAACAGATAGATCTGGTGGTAATTCAAGTATATCAAGGACATATTTAATGGTAAGGAATTGCTAGTAGTATTTTCTAATCTAAAAATCTTTGAATCAATAACTATAGTTTTAGGTTTAAGACATTGTAATAATGTTTCATTATTTTCTAATTTGATTAAAGCAGTTAAAGGTAAAAAAAATAGGATGTAAAGATTTATTAACTAAGGTTACATAGCTTGTATTAAAACTAAGATAATAATCTACATCATCAAAATATTTAATAAAAGAATTGACCTTAATACTAGATGTAATACAATATTTAAAATTATTTCTAAGCAGATTATGAATACAATCATCACTAAGTTCTTTAGTGTATATACAATAATAGTAAATGTTAATATATGTACCATTTCCAGTGAGTGTTTTATTTTTATCTAGTAATATGAGTTTATAAGGAGTTAATGTTGTTACAAAAGTGTTATTATGCGATAGAGGAATTTGAAGAGGATACATAGTACTATACATTTTGGTCTTTAAAGGAATTGAAATAAAATAATGAATTATGTTATTTTTAATTGAACATCTAGTTTTGCTTATTTGCTACAGGATTTCTAAGTCGGTAGATATTAAAGAAATATTACGTTTTATAAAGTATGAAATATCGTTCTGTTGTAACATACTAGAATAAAGAATACCTAATTTACAAAATGCTAGAGAATTTTCAATATCTAATGTTCTTAAAGTAATGTAATTAATAATGGAATAAAGTTCATTTAAATTTGTAGTTATTGTAACCATGTCTAATGAATTTATGATTTTCGAGGATCGTTCGTTATTTTTATTCAGTATTAGTATATCGTGTCTGAAGGTTTCGATTAATTTTTTGTTGTATAAAATTTCTTGTTCGACATTATGTTATAAATGATAAGAATTTTGTTCTAATTTTGAAATAATTTGGACGTAATGTTCCTTGTCAGAGGCATCCATATTACCAGTGACCCATTGAATAGCTGGTTCCAATACCGTTTATGATTCCTCGTTTTTGTCTGTTAGTTTGAGGATTACTAATAAAAGATTCAATTTTAGTTTTTACAAATTCTAGCTGTCTGTTGTGAACAGTGTCAAAAGATTTGCTGGTTTTAAAAGAGTTCAGATTTTGTTCTGCTATGAGTAATTCTTCTTGTAGTAATTTCACAATTTATGTAATGGATTAAAGTGTGATATTTATCTAATGTAAATGCTGGTGGCATTTTGATTGCAGTTATACCTGGGGCATTAGATAAATCGGTTATTTCGTAAGTTGATATTTTATGAAATATCCTTGTGAGAAGTATCTTATATTATCCATGTCTTCATTATCTGAAACAAATGGTGTTTGAGGTTTCGGTTTAGTTCTGTATGTTTTACGTTGTCTTTGAATATTGTCAGAATGTACAAGAATTTCTTTATATTTATCCTTTAATTTATAGACTGGTTTAAAGAGGTTTTCGTACTTATTTCGAGTTCTAACTCGAGCATAGGTATTATCCGGAATGTTAGGATCTTCTCTGTTTTGGTTAAGTCGGTCAGTTCTAATTGCTTTTTCACGATCAATATTTGTTTTTATCTGTTCATGAATTATTCTTAAATTGTTATGGTACTGTTCTACTAATTTTTCCGTTACAGGAACGTTACTGTCTTTATCTTTTTGTGTTTCTAACGTAATTTCATTTGATGTTAACTTTAATTTTTGATTAAGACTATTATTGTATGCAATAACAGCAAGACATAATCTCTTTTTTAATTTTATATTCGGTTCAGTTTCCTTTAAATTTCTTAAAATTTCAATAAGTGTCGAATGTGTTCTATTTAAAAGTCCTAAAGAATCTGGATGGTTGGGAGTGACATAATAGGCTTCAATGCCCTGGGAGCTAAATAAGTTTTCGACCAGGTTATTTTTATATTCTCTACCGTTGTCCATTTTTATTGTATCGGGAATGGGGTATAATTTCTAAATATTGTATAATTACTTCAGAAAATTGTATGGAATTACAAGCGTCTGTTATTTTAGAGTAAAGGCGCTTTAAAAAGGTATCTATTATAGTGATAATGAATTTTTGTTCATAGTGTAAGGTGTCTATCATAAGTTCTTCAAAGGATTTATCGAGAGTAGGCATAACACAAAATTTTGTTTTAATAGGCTTTCGATCGTATTTAGTTTTCCGGCATACTTCACATTTGTTACAATAGTCAGTAATAATATATTTCATGCGTGGCCAATAATAATCCCGTTTGAGCTTGTCTCTAGGCTACCTCTATGACAATTTTTACCCAAGTGGTCTGAAGTTAGTTATTGTGTCCAATTGTTCGTCATGATCTATAATGTCTAAACATTTCTTTTTACAACTTTTTTTTTACTGTTGGATAACTGTCCTAAATTGTTTGTGAAATTTTTAAAAATATCCCTTCAAAATTACTGCGAGCCGTTTCGATGTTGGGTTCACATAATACGCCATAAGTCGTATTTGGTTTAATAATTTCCAGCAATATTTCGTTTAAGTCATTTGTCCATGGGTAAGCCGTTTCGATATAATACCACGTTTTACCAGAAGGTTTTTCTGTATGAATAGATTTTTTTCCGCGTTAAATAAAAAATAAAAATTTGGAATTTTCCTATATTTACAGGTTTATCTTCGTCTACTATCCAAATTTGTTGATTAGACGACTCTTGAGAGTGTACCGTTGCTAAGCTACTGGTTTCTATTCGATTTTCTCTATTGTTAATCTGCTGAGCTGGGAGATCTGCATTACCGATTTTATCAAACTCTTCGAAAAATTCTTCGAGCTCATCTGATGACGCTAAAGGCACATTGGAGGTTTCTTCTAAAATTTGGTCTAATTCCTCATCGGTAATCTCATCAATCGCATTTAATGGGTGTGGATTTCGAGATAGGGCATCGCTAACATAATTGGTTTTATCTTCAATATGTTTAATTTCGAATTCAAAATCTGAAAGTTGAAAGATCCATTTCATGAGCCGAGCGTTCGTGTTTTTCATCGTGAATAACCAAGTGAGTGGCTTGTGACCGGTGTGTATCATATTTGTTTTCCATAAACATACGGCTTAAAATAATTACAAGCATAAACAATGGCCAGTAATTCTTTTTCAATAGTGGGATAGCGTTGTTCTGTATCCAAAAGAGTGCGCTAGGCAGAAGCAATTGGATGGTCCCTCCCTTCGGTGATTTGGGATAATACTGCACCGAGCGCTACTGAACTCGCATCGGTTGTTAAAATAAATGGAAGATTCCAATCAGGAAATTGAAGTATCGGAGCATTGAGAAGATGTTCCTTTAGGCTAACAGCTTTCTGGTAAGATGCTGGATAATGTTGCATTTTAATAATTTTTTTATTTATTGTGAAATATCCTCCTTAAAGTGATGAGGATAACTATAGTTTCTACTGTAAATTGGTTTATCGGTTTTTAAATTAATTGTGTGTTTTAATAATTTGGTTGATTTAAGTGGATCATTTTCGTATTTAATCATTTTTGGATACTTATTTAATAATTTAATGAATTTATGTAAATAATTTTCTTCTATATGCTCATGTCTTATGAGGTTTTTTATTTCATTATATTTAGGATTGTCGTTTATATGATTTATAGGATTAATCATGAGAATAACAGTATTTAGACAATGATTACCACTAAAAGTACTAGCTATAGGTATGTTATTAGACTTATTTTTATTTATAAGATTATTATTAGTATCATTATTATTTAAAGAGTCAATATTCATATTAGTAACATTATCATTTATAGTATTATTATTATCAGTAGAATGATTACAATTTATAACATTTAAAGAATCATTTTTCTTATTAGTAATATTATTTAATATTATTATTATTATTGTGTAAAACTACAGGTTCTAGTAAACCGTTATTAATTTTATATTTTATTCCTAATAAAAAAATGTCTTCATTTTTACTTAATATATCAATATCTAATAGTTTCATAGTTTCAAAACCTAAGAGTATATCATAATCATCACTACAAGAAAGGATATAAAACTTAACTAAAAATTGATTATCAAGCCCTAGAATTGGAGCAAGGTCAATACATGCTGGCGTAGTGCCCTTTTCGCGTCCACCAGGTGTTTTGACAAAAAATTCTTCCTATTGAATTTGAGTTAATATAAGTTTTTAATGCACCAGTATCAATGAGCAATTTCTTGATCTGTAAAATTTAAGGGATATTCGGGGATGGTTGTGGTTGGCCTGATTCTAAAAAATGGTCAACTTTTTGGGACAGAGCATGGTTTTGTTGTTTTACGTCATTTAATTTACTCTCTTTTGTCACGTGGTTCACAGGCGCAGCGTTTGACCTTACCGTTCTCATAGACACGATATTTGCTGAATCGGGTTTAAATGGTCTCGTAGGAAATTGTGTCGTTTGTCTCTGTTGTTCCCAGTTAAAGCCTGAGAAATTATTTACTGCTTGTTGATAATTACGCCTATTTTGGCTTGGTTGTCTGTCTCGATTTTGATTGATTTGATAATCGATGAATATATTTTGGGAATATATTCATTGTTAAAATCAGAGTTAAAATTTTGATTGTAATTAGGATTGGGAAATTGACTAAAATTAGGATTATAATTAAAATTAGGATTGGGATTATAATTATAGTTTGGATAATTATTAGGGTTATTATAATGATTTGGATTATAGTTACAATTATGATTGGGATTTGTTTGTTTGTTTAGGCTTCAAGGCGTAAAACCCTAGGGTCATCAACGCCTGTGAGCCGGTTATATTTGTAAACTCGTTAGAGGAGAGATAATAATTAACAATAGATATGGTAATAAATAAAAAGAAATTTAGAAACATATAAAAGATGAAATATACTAAAATATTTCATCTTTTTTACCACAAAAATTAGAATTAGTACCCATCAGTAACCGGAAATATAAACCTCAAAAGAATGCCGGGCCAGGGACATGGTCAAATGACATACCGATTTTCGAGTTGAAACCTATGACAATATTTAGTACCTAATTTGTACCAAAAAATTAAAATTAGTACCCATCAGGAACCGGAGATATAAACCTTGTTAGGTACGCCACGTGGTGATTCGTGGCCGGACTCGAATGGAATTTCGAGTAGAAACCTATGCCAATATTTAGTACTTAATTGTTACTAATTTGTACCCCACAAATTATAATTATTACCTGTCAGGGACCGGAGATATAAAGCTCGCAAGAGTGGCGGGTCAGAGACATGGTCAAATGACATACCGATTTTCGAGTTGAAACCTATGTCAATATTTAGTACTTAATAGGTACTAATTTGTACCACAAAAATTAAAATTAGTACCCATTAGGAACCGGAGATATAATGCTCGAAAGAGTGCCGGGGCCGGAAGTTCCATGACCTTGGCCCGACACCAATGGAATTTCGAGTTGAAACTTATGCCAACATTTAGTACCTAATTGGTACTAATTTGTACGCCAAAAATTATAATTAGTACCCGTCAGGCACCGAAGATATAAAGCACGCAAGAGTGCTGTGACAGGAAGTTCCATGTCCCTGGCCGGCACCAATGGAATTTCAAGTTAAAACCTATGCCAATATTTAGTACCTAAGTGGTACTAATTTTTACCTAAAAATAATAATTAGTACCCGTCAGGAACCGAAGATATAAAGCACGCAAGAGTGCTGTGACAGGAAGTTCCATATCCTTGGCCGGCACCTATGGAATTTCGAGTAGAAACCTATGCCAATATTTAGTACCTAATTGGTACTAATTTGTACCCCCAAAATTATAATTAGTACCCGTCAGGAACCGAAGATATAAAGCTGGCAAGAGTACCGGGAACGGAAGTTCCGTAGGTGCTGGGCCAGTGATATGGACCTCATATCTCCGGTCCCTGACTGGTACTAATTCTCATTTTGGGGTACAAATTATGTACTAAATATTGGCATAAGTTTCATTTTGAAATTATATTGGTGCCGGGCCAGGGACATGGAACTTTCGGTCCCGGTACTCTTTCGAGCTTTATATCTCCGGTTCCTGAGGGTTACTAATTCTAATTTTTGGTGTACAAATTATATACTAAATATTGGCATATGTTTCAACTCGAAAATCCATTGGTGTCGGCCAGGTAGATGGAACTTTCGATCCCGGCACTCTTTCGAGCTTTATATTAAATTATTTTATAATTTTTGAGGTACAAATTAGGTACTAAATATTGCCATAGGGTTCAACTCGAAATTCCATAGGTGCCAGGCCATCATGTCCCTGGCCCGGCATTTTTACGAGCATTATATCTCCGGTTCCTGAGGGGTGCTAATTCTAATTTTTGAGGTACAAATTAGTACAAGTCAGGTATTAAATATTGGCATAGGTTTCAACTCGAAATGCCATAGGTGCCGGGCCAGCGACATGGACCTTTCCTTTCAGTCTATGTAATAATAATAATAATAATAAGGCTTAGCGAACCCGAAGGTTCGATGCCGACACCACCAATCGCTTGTTACACACCTCCCTCCACCGTTCGCCGTCCAAACCCAGTCCCTTCAGATCGGCTTTAATGCAATCTTCCCACCTTCGCTTCGGTCTACCCCTCGGACGCTTACCATTCGGCACCGCACATATTAACCTTTTAGGAATTCTCTCGTTACTAAGCCCAACAACTTTACAAGCCCATTTGATTCGCCGCGATGAAATTACCTCAATTATATTACCCGGATACAGCTCACGCAATTCGGCGTTGTGTAACCGTCTGAACTCTCCGGTTAACTCATCCTTCTTCGGTCCGAATATTCTACGCAATACTTTATTTTCAAAAACCTTAAGACGCTGCTCATCCCTTAATGTAAGCGGCCAAGTTTCGCATCCATAAAGAACTGTAGGCAAGATAATTGTTTTATAGATTCTAATTTTTAAGTTTCGGGACAAGAGGCGCGAACTAAGTAGTTTTGTCACAGAAAAATAACAAGCATTCCCCGCCTTCAGTCTAACCTTAATCTCTTCTTCAATTTCGTTTTTTCTAGTTATCGTAGAACCTAGATACCTAAATTTATCTACCTGTTCAAACATATTACCATCTATATCGATATCACCAGTAGTATCGCCATTTTTGCAGCTAACCATATATTTTGTTTTATCCACGTTTATTTCGAGTCCTAGTTCTTTACCGGCTTTCATTAACGTTGTCGTATTTAGTTTTATAGTTTCAACGTCTTCGCTTAACAGTACCAGATCATCAGCATAGCCCAGCACGGATGTTGTCCCGCCCAGATCCAACCCTTTCTCGGTTCGCATTACCTCCCTAATGGCATGTTCTAATGCCAAATTGAACAGGACAGGCGAAAGAGAATCCCCCTGTTTTAAGCCCGAACGAACCTCAAATTTTTCGGACAAATTATTACCGATTCTAACTTTATTGAGTGTCTCCGTCAAGCACATCCTGACTAGATTTACTAGTTTTTTTGGAATCCCCTGCTCGATTAGAATATTATACAGTTTCTGGCGGTCAATAGAATCGTAAGCCTTTTTAAAATCTATATACAGCTGGTGAACAATGCCGTTATACTCCAATTTTTTCTCTAATATTTGCCGTAAAGAAAATATTTGATCAATAGTCGAACGATTCCGTCTAAATCCGCATTGGTAGTCTCCGATAATTTCCTCGGCGTATTCCGTGATTCGACTGGTTAAGATTGAAGTGAATATTTTATAACATACCGGAAGGAGTGAAATTCCTCGATAGTTATTACAATCCGTCCTCGGACCCTTTTTGTGAATCGGAATAAGAATAGATTCTTTCCATTCTTCAGGTAATTTCTCGTTCACCCAGATCTTTTTAACCAACCGATGTATTTTAGAAACTCCAGCTTCCCCGCATGCCTTAATTAGTTCAGTAGGAATATTATCGATTCCCGCTGCTTTATATGATTTTAATTTTCCGATAGCTACTTCAACTTCCTCTTTACTTGGTCCTTCTATTAATGGTTCAGCACTCTGGTACTCAGAAGGAGGACACAGATCATAATTTCCCGTATTTAAAATATTGTCAAAGTGGTCCTTAAACTTATTCAATATGTCAACCGGATCGGTCAGAATATTGTTATTATCATCCCTAATTCCAGACGTTACGGGCCCTACATATTTACGTGATCTGTTTATACCTTTGTACATGTCTCTTACGTTATTTTCGATTCTATTAGTTTCTATTTCAATTATTTTATTTTTAAGATACTCCCTTTTTTTATTTTTGAGCAATTTTGTCGTTTCGTTCTTTGAGATTCGGAAGTATTCCAGATTGTCTTCGCTAGGATTATTTAGAGCTTTTAATTTAGCGGCTTTTCTTTTTTCACACATGTTTAAGCAATCTTCATCAAACCACGGTTTGTTATTCTTATTTTCCTTTTTTCCTAGACACGAGTTACCGACCGCTTTAATATTATCCCTGATCTCTATCCATAACTTGTCAATATCCTCGTGGTCCTCGTCAGGAAGCTCTAAAGCTTCAAACCTATTCTTAACATCTAGCTCGAATTGGTTTCTAATTGATGGATTTTTCAATTTTTCCAAATTAAAATTCTCAAAATCGAAACGGTTTTCTTTTCTCTTTTTTATATTAAGTTTTTGTCGAAGTTTCGCGATTACTAATTCATGATCCGACCCACATTCTGCTCCGCGATAAGACCGTACATTAATTATACTGCTTTGCCAGCTATGTTGTATCAAGACATGATCGATTTGATTTCGTGTTTGCGAATCCGGTGATGTCCAAGTATATTTATGAATATCCTTGTGTTTAAACGTCGTACTTTTAATTATCAGGTTTTTCGAGATGGCAAAGTTTATCAGACGGATCCCATTATCATTACTATATTCGTGCAAACTTTCTTTACCAATCGTCGGAATATAAACTTCTTCCCTTCCTACCTTTGCGTTCGCGTCACCTACAATTATTTTCATGTAGTTTCGCGGTAGTTTATCATAAACCCATTCGAGTTTATCGTAAAATTCACTTTTGACTTCATCGTCACTGTCTTCGGTCGGACAATGTATGTTTATTAATGCGATTTTAAACCAACGTCCCTGAAATGTAGCTACCGAAATTCTATCACTAAAGAATTGTACGTCCCTCAAAGCGGATAGTAATCTACTCCTAATTAGAAACCCGGTACCCAAACAATGATTCCCGCTTCCTCCGTACCAAATAGTGTACTTTCCTTCCCTCATCGAGCCCTCCCCTGGCCAACGAACCTCTTGCAGAGCCACGACATCCAAATTGTACCCATTTACCTCATTCGTGACCGATTTTAGCCCCCTGCTGTGTTTAAACTCCTTACGTTCCACGTACCAATATTTAAATCCCTATATTTCAACTTGCACCATGAATCCCCTAAAGCAGTCCCCACCCGGAGACCCGAACGGGGGACTAGTTTACCTCCGGATAATGAGCGTTTTACCTTAGGGAGATCCATGACTTTTTGTGGTGTTTGGTGAACTAAAGATATGTGAGTAGGGCGTTCAATCCTACGTCACACCCTCCAGCAAGTCTGGTGGGCCCCTACCTCCAGCAAGTCTGGAGGTCCCCTCCCTCCAGCAAGTCTGGAGGGCCCCTCTCATTGTTGGTCAGCGAGTCCATCGGACTTAGCCGGGAGGAACTTCCAAGGAATTTCCACCGACCATCCCCACATCCGCCACCCGTGGGACGCTCCCCATACGCGGTAATGAGCCCGCGCGAGGTTCAGTCTATGTATTTTAAGTAATTCTTTCGCTGTTTTTATATTTGATTCGTTGTTGCTTAATACCGCCGATATATCCGGTTTTAGAGACAATCGATTTAGGCTTGGAGTATAATAAGGGAATTCTTGGAAAATATGGTTGACTGTGAGAAAGCTATTGCAATGCTGACAATTTGGTGGTGATTGCTTAGTGATGAAATGTACATGGGTTAGGTTCGTGTGTCCTATTCTTAACCTGGCTACGGCGACCTCCTCTCTACGATTAGAGCGGTTTGATGTGATCCAAGGCTTCACCGATTTTTTAACAGCTTTTAATTTGCTAGGCGGGCTTTCGTTCCACATAGATTGCCAACTATCCAATATTTCTTTTTTGAGAGGAAAACTCATTTCTGGAGGGGTCAGGATAGGAGTACCTCGGTGTGGAAGCGCGATTGCCTGTTTGGCTGCCGTATCCGCAAGCTCATTACCACCTATACCCACGTGACTAGGAACCCATATAAAACAAACCGATTTTCCTAAATTTTCCAGAGAGTGGAGATATTTGTGTATTTTAACGATAACTGGAAGTTTTGAGTACATATCATTTAAACCCTTTAATGAACTCAAGGAGTCGGTTATCAAGACTATTGAGGCTGGAGTTATTGACATACAGAAGTGGAAGACTGAGGCTATTGGGTGAAGTTCCACTGTATATATGCTGCTTAGTTTATGTAGTTTTATTTTATGTGTGGAGTTACGGGTAACAAACGAACAAGCTGTAGCATCATCGGATTTCGAACCATCAGTGTAAATTAAAAATGGATCCGGAATATTTTGCAGTAGACGGGAAAATTCGGTTTTGTACTCGTAATGTGAGGTATTGCTTTTGAGTAATCGAGAGAGACGGAGCATCATTTTTGGGGGTTTGTGGATCCAAGGTGGGTTTTGGTTTTCTATATTGAATAAAGATAAGTTCTTAAGGGATATAGCTGCTGAATAAATTCTTTCTGACAGTGAGAGTGTGGAATTGGTTTTGCTTCTAAAAGCGTTTGAAAATTTAGGTTTAAAAATGTAGTTTTGAGTGGGATGTTTATTTTGGGGAAGTAGCCTTGAAATGTAGTTAACGGCCAGTTTTTTCCTTCTAAATAAAAGAGGGGGTATTCCGGCCTCAGAGCAGAGACTAAGGATGGGGCTTGTTCGAAATGCGCCAGTTTCTATCCTAATGCCTGCATTGCGGACTGTATCGAGTTTGTTTAGGATCCGATAGCGGACAGAACTGTATATAAATCATCCGTAGTCTAATTTCGAACATGCTAGGACTTGATACAGTTTTATTAACGTAAGTCTGTCTGAGCCCCAGGAAGTGCCGCTTAGATATCGTAAGGTAGTTATTCTTTTTGTAGTGGCTGTTTTTAGAGCAGAAATGTGCGGTTTCCAAGTTAGTCTTCGGTCAAAGATTATGCCCAAGAACCTATGTACGGGATTACGGAATTTCCGAGGTAGATTTCGGGTGAGTCAGGGGTGTTTGTTTTTCGACTGAAATGTATGCATTAAGTTTTTGTGGAAGAAAATTGGAGACCTATAGAAAGAGACCAGTTGTTGATTCTATTAGCAGCGTCCTGCTAAATAGAATCAACAATCTGTAGTTTGTTTCGTATATTGTCAATGTTGCCAGATCGGCAGAGAATGGCTAGATCATCCGCGAATAGAAGCGATTTAACACCTCTTGGTTTAGGCCCAAGTCATTTATCGCCAGACAGAACAGAGTTGGGCTGAGGACACAACCTTGAGGGACACCGTTGAACTGATGGTGGTTCTCGGATAATTCTCCTCCTATTTGAACTCTAAAGTGTCGGTGCGTGAGAAATTTTTGGGGAGAAATTGTCTAATATAGTTGTACATTTGGCCTATAATTCCTACGGACGATAATTTACTGAGGATAATGGAGTGATTTATATTATCAAAAGCTTTTTTCATGTCGAAAAGTATGGCTATTGTGTGTTGTGCGTTGATAAAAGTATTATGACCAAAAAAAGGGATAAAATAAAAAGATAATAAAATAATTTTTAATAGATATCATTTTCCACAACAATTTTTATTTGTTGGGCGCCTGGCTTACCATCCTTTCATCTCTAAAGAGATAAACCTAGAAAACATAGTACTTACCCTTTAATGGCCATCATTAAATATTTACTCTACCATGCTAGCTCAGGTGAGAAGGTGTTAGGTTGGATAATTTTATTTTTATAAAGCAAAAAAAAGGTTAACAGATCTATTTACAGAAAGAAATATTTACAGAATTAATACTATGTACAATAAAAAGAAATAAAATATAAGGAAAAAGAGAGAATTTAAACATAATTACTATATACAATTAAAGATAAACAGGAAGATATTAAAGATAATAAAATAATACAAATAACAGAAAAAGATAATTATTTTATATACAATATTATGGCATGCTACATCTAAACATCTAGAAAAGATAGTCAAGATACAATAAGATGTAAGAGTACATGCACATGCTAAAATATCAATTAGTCATCTGGCATCGGAAACAAAAGAGAGTAGAGTTTGTTTTGTTTCCAGTGCTTTCTGGTTACCGTATATTGCGTTTCGGCTATATGACTAAATGATCTAATGTACATCGACCCTTACGGAATCCCGATTGAAAAGGTTGAATTAAATTATTGTTCTCTATTATATACATTAGTCTTTTATTAATCATCCGCTCCAGTAATTTACTTAAGCAGCTTTTTAGAAATATAGGGATATAGCTGGTTGGTAATCGTTTATCATTTCCGCTTTTCAGGATTGGAATGACCACTGAATCACGCCATTGATTCGGGAACTGTCCAGTGGACCAGACATGATTATAATAACCGAGTAACCACTCCAGTGTATTACCTGGGAGGTTCTTTATCATGTCATAGTGGACCAGGTCAGGACCAGGGGTTGAGCCTTTAACAGTTTTTAATATCTTTTTGAGTTCCCACAATGAAAATGGATAGTTGTAACAAAATAATTCATCGTCGATTGTCCTTCATTCATTAAAAGGTTTAAACGACATGTACTCGAACCATTCCGTTATCCTAAAAATTCACGAATACCTCCAAATTCCCTCAGGGTTCCTCTCTCTCTCCTACTCTGTTTGCTATTTACATCAATGATCTTCCCCTCCAGATCCGTCACTCCCGATACCACATCTATGCAGATGATTTCCAAATATACCTTTCCTTTCCGCCCTCCGACCTATTATCTGCCACAGAAAAACTTCAAGAAGACTTAGATGGAATTTGTGACTGGGCAAAAACAAACAAGCTGAAGTTGAATGCGGATAAAACAAAGGCAATCTTAATAGGCTCCAATCACCTCCTTAAAACTGTCCCTACTATTCCAACTCTGTTCCTACATAATAACCCCATCAAATTTCACCCCACCATCAAAAATCTTGGAATAACCATTGATCAAACGCTTTCTTGGAAAAATCATATATCCAATATTTCCCGCCGTACCATTTCCATCCTAAAACGTCTTAACTACTCCCGGCACCTATTTCCTTTTGAAACCCGTAGGCTCCTAGTCACTTCCTTAATTTTTCCATACTTTGACTATTGCTGTACGGTATATGGGGGCCTCTCTGGGGATCTCGAGGCGAAACTAAAACGTTTGATAAATTGCTTTGAACGATTCATCTTCGGGATCCCAAGGGACGCCTCTGTTTCCCATCTTTACGCGGAGTTAAATTGGCTTTATCCTTCCTACCGTCGTAAGTATTTTCTGGCATCCTTCCTCTTTCAAGTCATCCAATCCCACCGTCCCTCATACATCTCCGAGCTCCTTCAATTCAAATCCTCTGTTCGTTCCCGCAATACTCGTTCCCGGTCTTCTGATTTATACGTAAGGGCCCACCGAACCGCTGCTTTACACAAATCGTTCATTATCCGATCCTCATCTCTATGGAACTCCATCCCTTCCCATATCCGTCAATCTAATACCCTTCCTACCTTTAAATCCCGCCTATTCAATCATTTCTTATCCATCCAGTCCCCATAAAATCGTAAATATATACTACTGAAAATATGTACACAAGTTATTAGTTCGTTCTTCATTATTTGTTCTCCAATTTTTGTTTATCTATTTTTTTTTTCTCTTTTATTATCAACTGATCAAAATTGGAAAGCAACTTATATGTATATGTGTATATATATATATATATATATATATATATATATATATATATATATATTATTTTTTTAACCAAGACTGTTCAATTACTCTGTATTTTTATTTATATATCTCTGAGGCTCCTTAGCCCTCATTTCTGTCTTCCTGTATTATTCTAAAGGGACTCGTTCCAGAATAAATAAAGTATTATTATTATTATAAAAAAATTGATAAAATCTGTTTATTTTATATGGATTCCTAATAGTCGGCAATAGTCGGAAATGGGCTTGCAGACGTGGCAGCCAAGAGATTGTTTGGCTGCCACGTCTATTCAACTACAGTGTAAAAAATTTGTCAGATCTGGCAATCACTTTGAAGGTCCCTTCATAAGCTGCTTTCAAGGGTTTCTTCATTCGGCCAATTCTTACAAACACATGAGTGCATTCACCCAAATCCTTATGAATGAAGAATGACTTGTTGATCATTAGCTTCAATGGAACAGGTTTCAGTTGTCTCATAGTGTCTAGTAGTTGCGATACAAAAGTTTCTGCATCGTTTATGCGTTGGGCTGGCTGTCCAAGAAATTCGCCAAGCAACTTGATAGTGGTGCCATATACCAATTGTGCAATGGAGATACCAGTATCGGGGTGGTTAGGGGCTAAATGAGGCTCGTAAACCCAGAAGAATGGGCTTCTAACCATTTTAGTGAACCATTTGCCCTCAGAGCAGTTTTCAGGGTGCTGCAGTCGTTCCACTTTCTCATTACATTGAGGTTGGTAAGGAGTTGTCCTCCGCAATTTAATTCCACATAAATAACTTAGGTTCTTGAATAGGTTCGCCTCAAATTGTCGACCTTGGTCAGATGTGAGCGAGGTTGAGACGCCAAAGCGTGCAATCCAATTGTCATAAAATGATCTGGCGACAACTTCTGCAGTGATTTCTGCCAGTGGTATAGCTTCCATCCATTTTGTAAAACGCTCTATCGCAGTCAGTAGATAGGTGTTACCATTTGAAGGAGGTAACGGGCCAATCAGACCGATGTGTACATTAGAAAATCTCTCATCTGGCGGTTGAAATATTCCAAATGGTGATTTTGTGTGTCTTATCACTTTAGACTTTTGGCAAGCTATACACGATTTTGTCTAATCACGCACATCTTTGATAAGATCTGGCCAAACAAAACGAGCACAAACTTGTTTGACAGTGGCTTTTACATCTGGGTGATTTAAATGTTGAATTTGTTCAAAAAACAATCGACGAAATGTTTGAGGTATGAAAGGTATTATTCAGTAGAAATGGCACACCACAAACTGTTTCCACTTGGCAGTTTATAATTTTTAAATTCTAGTGATGTTTCACCATTCTTCACTGACAGAAATTCGGGATCACTGGCTTGGGTTTCTGCTACTTTATCCATATTTATGGTGCTGATAGATTCGATTCTAGGAAGTGTTTCAGCAACCACGTTCAGTTTGCCTGTCTAATGTCTAATGTCAGTGGAATACTTGGAAATGTATTGTAAGCGTCTTAGATGCAAAGGGGTAGCCTTTTCATTTTTTTTGCTTGAAGGCATAAATCAATGTGCGATATCAATATCAATTGTTGTATATTACAAACTATCTTCCTTCAAGGGTGTGTCTAAAATGTTTGACTGATTCGTAGATGCCAAATAATCCTCGGCCATAGGTGCTGTCGTTTTTTTCTGCACATTTTAATTTCTTAGAAAAGAAATCAAGTAGAAACCTATTGCTATCTTCTAGTTGTTGCACTACTCCTCCAACTGCATAGTCGATGGCATCAACAGCAAGAGCCAAAGGTAAGTCTGCACTGGGGTAGGAAAGCATTGTTGCATCCGCTAAGTCCATTTTGCATTTCTCAAATTGAGAAATGGCTTCAGAAGCCCAATTTTTCTATTGTCATTTTTTCGAGCTCTTTTTTTGTATTCCTGGAGAATAGCTTGGGTTTTAGAAGCTACAGGTAGATAGCTTCTATAATAGTTAATCATACCGAGGAATCGGCGAAGTCCAACAATTGTTTCATGGAGTTTGAAATCCAAAATAGCTTGTACTCGATCAGGCAATGATTTAGTACCATCGGGTGTGATCAGGTAGAGTAGGAACTTCTACAATTTCAATATCATTATCAACATAATATTGATAATAAAAAAATAATTCAGTGCATTTTAAATCAGTAATTTACTTCTTGCTGGAATTTAACCTTGCAAAATTACTAAAATTTCTGCAATCAGTTACAATTTAGAAGTAACTTACCATTGGATCACTGAAATTTAACATTCTTCTTGATTACACCAGTTATATGATCAAAGTTAACTCTTAAATTATATGATTTCACACTGTACATGAAAGTATCTTAATTGTAACATATCATATTGTTTAATCATTGATTAATAGTAACTCTAAATTTTATCAACAAATTTAGTTGCCTTTTTTGTTGTATTTTATTGATCATTAGTAGTTTTATATTTATTGACTACCACTATAGTCACCAACAACTCATTGTTTTCTGTACTCGTTGTCCATTATTAGTTTAACTGTTTAATCATTTTATAATTCACAACGGTAATAATTTAGGTTTTGTTTAATTGAAAGGAAAAGGCATATATTTTCTCACAGTGTCAATTCATCCATTTATTGATTAATGTATAATATCACTTTTAATAATTCACTTTTTTTCATTACATTAAACTCAATTACACTATGCGCTATTATAAATAAACTTGTCATATCTTTTAATTTAATTTTTTCACATAATATTTATTAACATTTATTGAATACCAAACAACCAAGAACAATAAAACTACCAGGCTCGCTCACTCAGAGGGAAAATGGTGGGGAGGAATTGAGCTCTGACCTAGCCAAAAGACTGATTTTACTTTTCTACATTAAATCAATACTGTATTGCCAAATAACTTATTAATTTATTAATTTTAATAAATTTGAAATGTTAAAGAAAGGTTGATCTGATATTTGGTTTATTCTGAAGCAAATAAATTGTAATTTAACAAGTAGATGTATGAATTTTTGTAAAGTACCACAATAATATTTTTTAAATATTTCAAATAAATACAGAGCATACTAAAAAATAATTTTTTTTTATTTCGGTTTTATACAACTTAAAGAGTCATATCCCCAATACCCAAAAGCCACTGCTCCCTGTCCATCCAATCTCCTTCACGAAGCCCTCTGGCTGCCATGCTTTCCTTCACATCCTCTATCCATTTCTTCTTTGGCCTTCCACGCTTCCTTCTTTCAGGTGGCATATAGGTATAAATTTTCTTTGGCCAGCGGTTCTCATCCATCCGCATTAAGTGGCCATACCACTTTAACCGTTTGGTCCCGATCAGGTGAAGGATGTTCTTTTGACATCCGACCTTGTCTCTAATAGCTGCGTTTGGGATCCGCTCGATTTTAGATATGCCACAGCTTCTTCTCCAGAAATCCATTTCCATGGAAAGCAACTTATTTTCCATCTTCTTTATCATTGTCCAAACTTCTGATCCGTAAGTGGCTACGCTTTCAACAAAGGAATGGTATATCTTCTTTTTAGTTTCTAATCTTATTTCTTTACTCCATAGGGTTGAATTTATCGAACTTATTATTCTTTTCCCATTATTTATTTTATGTTCGATGTCAACCTCACTACCTCCCTTTGAAGATAACCATTATCCGAGGTACTTGAACTGCTGGCTGACATTTAGCGTCCAGTCATCAATTTCAAGGGGCAAATTTGGAGCGTTGAAAACCATGCACTCTGTTTTACTTTACTGATCTTCTGGACCCCATTTGGAATACGTGTCTAGCAACTTCCTCATCATATAGCTCAGATCATCCGGATGCGATGCGATTATGACTTGTTCATCGGCATACTGCAAATTGTAGATTACATCATTCTCGATTTGAACACTCATTCCACAGCACGATCTTTTCCAGTCTTTAAGGGCTTGTTCTATATAAATATTGAAAACCAGGGGTGAAAGACAGCAGCCCTGTTTCAATCCTTTGTTAATGGGGAAGCTTATAGACACTCTATCTCCTATTTTTATAGCCCCCGTTATATTTTTATAGAGCTCTTGAATTGCTCTGATGAGGTATCTCTTAATAGATGTGGCTTCCAAAGCTTTCCACAATTTCGCTAGAGGTACTGAATCATAGGCCTTGTGTAAATCTACAAATATCATGTGGAGTTCACGGTCGTGGGCCATCTTCTTTTCTATAAGTTGTAAGAGACTAAAAATGTGATCAGTGCATGATCTTCCAGCTCGAAAACCCGCCTGTTCCTCGCTGATCTCTTCCTTTAAGTCATTTTCAATTCTGCTTTTAATTAGCCGGCCGTATAATCTACTCAGCGAGCTGGTAACAGTAATACCTCTGTAGTTGGAAACTTCTTTCTTTTGGCCTTTTTTGAAAACTGGGATGATATAACCCTGTTTCCATTCTTCGGGGATCTCTCCACCATTTAACAGAAGTGTCATACTTTCTGCCATTGCCATTTTAAGTAAAAAATAATAGAAATATTAAAAAAAAGAAAAAGAAAAAGTATTTAATCTAAAATTAAAGAAGCGTTTTCTTTCCGTGAATTTTTGTAAATATGTCATAAGTAATCCTATGTAGTGATTTTTTTCTCAAGTTTTTTGCCTTTGATTTTATGTTTCCTTAATTGTAAAAATCTTTGGGTATTTAAAAATTTGATTCTAATAAATACCCGTTCCTGAAAGAAAGCCTTTACCAGTTCTTCATTAATTTCTACATTTTGTTTCCTAAGTAGAAGATTTTTCAATTTTTTTACAAATTCTGCTTTTAAATCTCTTTAAAAACATTCATCTGAAAAGTGTGCTGAGCAAATGCAAGAAGTAGCTGGATTAAATGACTTATCAGCTCGCTTACATTTTAAGATCCAATCTTTTCTTCGAGCATCCTTTGGAAAAGTATGAAATGAAATTTCCTTTCCCATCTTTTTTGCATCAATTAAATTATTGTTGCAAGATGCAACTGCACATCTTGTACCTGTCATTCCGTAGGATTCTATTAGTAATTATGTTATTACAAGAAATACTAGTAAGAACAAACGAATTATCTATTACATGTTATATCATCTATTAAACGGAAAAAAGAAATACTGGTTATAACATTATTTTAGAGACGGATAAGTAGTTGACTTTCAAGATTATAAGGTGAAAATAAATTATCAGGATTTGCTGTAAAAATTTGTTTATTTTTTAAATTAAATTTGTTTATTTAAAGAAATGTTGAATGCAAATCCTGACAAAGATCTTCACCCTTATAATGTTATTATAATATCGTTATAATATTAAAAGAAATACCCACGAGATCTACAAACAAAATTATACAAACATTATGCTAAAATGTTCTTTAAATAAATATAAATCTTAGTTTTTTCTATTTAGGTGATATATTTGTATTTTATTTACAAAGATTTTGAAATAAAGAATTAAAAAATAATCTTAACATCAATTTCGTTCTTATCGTCGTTGATCTAGTCTGTAATTTTCATATCATTTTATTCTAGATTGCTTGTCGTATTCATTGATTTAACTGCTTGAAATTATCTTCAATTAAACGTCAAGCACACAGAAAAATATTGTTTTCAATAAATTACCTCAGTAAAACTGTCGAAGAAAGAACATATTCTCAATCATGAAAAAGGCTTCAGGACAATTATAACAATCCTAGAATCCTCGCAACTTTTATCATCCAAAAGATCCTTAAATGTGATTGAAAAACAGCGAAGTCCGAGACAGAACGATATGATCAATTTTTAACTGAGGTAGCACACAGCATTGAGTGTTTCACTTCATTGTCCTTAGACGAACCGGCATAATTAATTTTGGCGTCCATCGCTTTGAGAAGCATGGATGCACAAACCCGGAGAAATTTTGAACTTTCCCGAAGTTCAATCACATCGTTCCCCAAGACCAGCGATGTAATCGATTTTGTCCACCAAAGGAAAAACGCGATCACTATGTCAAGGGACTTTGGTACAAATTCGAACTCTAATTCGGATCAGAAGGCACGTTGGTTTTCCGTCGAAGCCTCTAAGCCCTTTAAGAAGTCCTCCAAAGCACTACCAGAAGCAAAGGCCAATAGTACTGAGCGCCACAAGCAACAACAGTAGAAAATTTAGCAAACGCTCTTCACCATCCCATAGAACAACTACAATAGCTCAACCGAAACAGTATAACCAAAGACAAAAATCTTGCCCTTTCTGCCAACAAAATCATATTTTACCCTCATGCTTCAAGTTCAGCAATACATCTCTTCATGAAAGAGTAGCATTTGTCAAAAGCCCCAAGTGCTGCCAAAACTGCTTGCGCAAAGATCATCTACTCGCGGAATGCAACTCAAAATGGAGCTGTAGATTTTTCAGAAAGAAGCACCACAGCTTCATTCATTCAGAGGATTCCAAACATCATCAGCAGACCCTGCGTCAAGAAACGTTTATTGGACTAGGTTCTGGTCCTAGTCCCAATCCCGATCTACACATGAGACATGCACTACTGGGAACAGCTCAAATACAGGTGGTCGGCAATGATGAGCAACTGTATCCTGCTAGAACTGTATTTGACTCGGGTAGCCATCATACATTTATGACAACCTCTCTAGCCAAACTAATGGGTAAGAACCTTGAAACATTCTGTGGTTAAATCACTGAGTTAGGTTGCTCAACCATTGCGAAACCTGCAGGATCTCTCAAATCCCACATCAGATCTATTTACAGTTCTGAACCATTTTTTTACCAATGCAGTAATTGTGGAAAAAATTTCACCACCATTGCTCAACATCCACTTTCCACATCACGCCATCAATAATTTATTTCATTACAGGCTCGCTGATGATCAATTTCACAAGGCTGGAATCATTGACATTCTCATAGGCATTGACCTCTTTCCTTTTTTAATAACTGGAGCTCCATTTTATTCAGGAATTGGTCAGTTACATCTCCTACCATCTAAGTTTGGCTTGCTAGTCATGAGAAACCTGAATAAAGAGTCCCTAGCACAAAGTTTAGTTCTATTTGCTGAGTCCCTGTTCAATATTGAAGAGCAGCTCAAGGCCTTCTAGGCAATTGAAGAGCCTAAACCAGTAGACAGGCAAGACCCACTTCATAAATTGTGCGAGGACCATTTTACTTCCACTCACACAAGAACTAAAGACGGTCGTTATATTATGAGGCTACCATTTCATCCGGATGCTGTCCCACTTGGCAAGAATCGAGATATTGTTATTAAACGTTTCCTGAATTTGGAACAGAGACTAAATCGGGACTCCCAGCTTGAAGAACGTTATAAGGATTTTATGAACGAGTACGCCAATCTTGGTCACATGTCATCCACCAAAAACCAGTCATCATATTTAACTCCTCATCATGGTGTGTGGCAGGGATCCATCTGGTAGAAAGTTGCGAGTAGTGCTTGACGAGTCATACCCATCAGAATCCTCTATCTCTTTGAATACCATTCTTCTGTCTTTTCCAAAACTCCAATCTGTTATCACATCAGCAATGTGTTAATACAGTTTAGACTTTATCGCATTCCTCTTTGTGCTGACATTGTGAAAATGCCTAGACAGGTTCTGATTCGTTCAGATGATTGTCACTTTCAGCACATCTTGTGGCGAAATTACGCATCAGAAGAATTTACTGAGCAAGAGTTAAATACTGTTACGTATTGTACCAGATCCAGTTCCTTCCAAGGCATCCGAGTAATTCAGCAACTGATGCACGATGAAGGGAAAGATTTTCCACTAGCTGTCAAACTGATTTCAACCTCCATCTATGTGGAGGACATTGTAGGAAGCGCTAACTCGCTTGAAGAAGCAAAGGAACTCCAATAGCAACTTCTACAGTACCAGAACTCATACCCAATAGCATAAAACCACAGCCGGTTCAACTTGAAGATCCTGACAACAACATATGAAGATTTTGGGTTTAATTTCTAATCCTATCAACGATATGTTTTTTATTAAATTTTGCAACCCTCGCAGTCAAATCTCACTAAACGCATCAGACTGTCTTCGATAGCCCGCATATTTTACCCTCTTGGTTTATTGTCTCCTGTTGTCCTACTCGTTAAGATACTTCTTCAAGAAATGTGGTAAAAGCAATTGGACTGGGACGAACCATTACGGGACAAGGTGAACAAAGGCTGACTCTCGATCACTCAGGAGTGGTACATCCTTTCAATTATCAGAATTAACCGTTTCATCAGTAGTCCTCATCCTTCGCATCTCTTAGTAGGTTTTTTTTGTGAGGCATCCACAAAAGGGTACGCTGCGTCCATTTACTTGCGGACTGAAGATTCAACCAGCTATGTTCCAGTCTCTCTTCTGGAAGCAAAAACGAAGGAAGTACTAACAAAATATCTTTCCACAGCTCGTTTAGAACTTTGCGGCGCTGTTCTGTTAGCTCGCTTAATATCATCCATCAGCGTTCCGTCTCTGAAAAGTTTCATGGCAATCTGTTTCACAGACTCAAGTGTTGTAGTCAGCTGGTTACGGCTTCCCATCCATCAGTTGAAAGTTTTTGAAGCAAATCGAATTTCGGAGATAATCAGCATAACTACCTGCAACACATGGGTTCATGTCAACTCTAAAGATAATCCAAGCGACGTCTAGTCTCGCGGATGTCTGCCCAGTCAGCTTCAAAATAATGACCTCTAGTGGCATGGACCACCGTGGCTGAAATTGCCCATTCATGAATGGTACCATCCGACTGACATCAACTTGGTGTCTTATCTCTCATCTAAAAGTAGCATCAATAACCTTTCTTCTGATGAATTTATGACTAGATTTTCAAATTACCATTCTCTCGTTAGAACAGTTGCCAGACTTTTAAGACTGCTAAAACTTCTTGATTCTCCACGAACCATTCCTTCAGGTCCCATCACCGCCAATGAATTCAAAACAGCCAAAATGAATTCCGTTCGCATAGTCCAGAGTCAATAGCGATAAACTTAAATTCAGTTAAAGCAACTCTCTCCTTTTATTGACAAACTGGACACCATCAGGGTCGGCGGCAGGCTACATTATTCTCGCATTCACATCTCCTCCAAGCACCAAGTTCCACTTGTCACGCCTTATCGTCAAAGATCTACATGAAAGGCACTTTCATGCAGGTCCCAATTTGACATTAGTCTTACTCAGGAATGAGTTTTGGATTCCCAGTGCTTTTAAACTGATCAGGAGTTTCATCCTTAATTTCACTCATTGCCTAATCAGAAATGCTGAACCCATTATGGCATCTCTTCCTAAAGAGAGATTTTCTCAATCAAGGCCCTTTCTCCAAGTAGGTCTTGACTATGCCGGACGTTTCCTGATTAAGGAATCCAATCGCAGAAGGTCTCCTACTACTAAAGTCTATCTGTGCCTTTTTATGTGTTTAGCCACAAAGGTACTACATCTAGAACCTATCTCTTCTCTAACAACAGCCGTCTTAGCAACATTGGACAGGTTCATTTCTCGGCGAGGTCTTCCTCTTGCTCTCTGGTCGGATCACGGAAGGAACTTTGTCGGCGCCCCTAATTACCTACGAGACCTCCACAAGTTCTTACTTCAAAATGAAACTGAACTTACTAATTATCTAACTCCAAAGGACATTCAATGGAAGTTCGTTCCACCTCGAGCTCCACCACACTTCGGTGGAATATAAGAGGCAGCACATCAGCTAAGAAGTTGCTGCAAGGTTCAGTCGGCTCACATCCATTCAATTTTAAAGAGCTGACTACTGTTTTCAGCAAGATCGAAAGTGTTCTAAACTCCCGTCCGTTGTGTGCACTCATCGAGGACACTAATAACTGCGCTTACCCCACCCCAGAGCACTTTTTAATTGGATCATCGCTTTCTGCCATCCCAGGTCCTTCACACGACATTCCCCATCCATCACCACTCAACAGATGGGAAGCTGTCCAATGTCATGTCAAATCTGTCTGGAACAGATGGCAAAAGGAAAATCTACACACCCTGTAACAAAAAGAAACGTGTCGGAAGAATAAACACAACTTGAAGGTCGGCGACTTGTTGGTTTTGACAGATCAACGAACGATTGCTGGACGCTGGGCCGTTGCCCGAGTGTTTGAAATATTTCCCGGAAAGGACGGCGCAGTTCGCTCCGTCTATGTGAGAAAGCTTTCCGGCAATACATTTTGCCGTCCTGTCGTTGCGTTAGCTCCTCTATTTTTTCATGAAGATAACATGATCACAGACTTAGACTTTAGGAAGTACTACTTTGCTCTTATTATTTTTTTTCCTGTAGCAGTTTAACATCTTTAATTTCGATTTTATAATTTTTTTTTCACTACCACTTTTAATGAAAGATCACACCTTCATTTTTTTTTCTTTATCTTCTTGTTTTATGTAAGTTCATTTTTATTTATTATTGTTTGTACTAGAATTAGGTCATATGTGCACATTTCTTAGGTTTATAAACATCGCAACAGCTTCTCTAAATATCACTAGCGGATCCAGAATTTAATTTTCGGGGGGAGGGGGCTTCAGCCGAAAGATTTTTTTCATATATATATATATATATATATATATATATATATATATATATATATATATATATATATATATAAGATAAAGACCGGAGACCGGCGATATCAGCCTTAATACCGTCCTGAATGTAAATAAACATATGAAATGTATATAAGGAGGATTACTAAAGGAATAAATCAGTATCTTTTCTGAAACCGTGAGTGTTGCATTTCAAGCCCTTTCCTTTCTTTTTTTTTATTGTTAGAGTCCGCCGACGCTTAACTGGTGCCGAAACCCGGGACTACGACAGGAGAACAGAGAAGTAATTTTTTTTTAAAGTCATTTTTTTTTCTCTTGGTTTTTTTTTCTTCTCCTAGTCATAAGGAAAGAGTGAAATGCCAACAGAGGGCTTAATCAGGCCGGGAGTGTTGAGCGCCCCGGAAATCCCTCAACCTCAAGAAATTCCGCAGATACCTCAGATCGCGCAGGCCCCTCAGGTGCCTCAGATACCTCAAATACCTCAGGTACCGCAGATTCCGCAGATCCAGGAGATCCCTCCCTTACCGAGGGACACATTGGCAGAAGCGCACGCTAACGCGCTGGAATGGATGAAAATAAGAGCGGCGACCACGCAGGACCTTCGAAGAGCCATTGCGGACCTGGAACGCTTCGGTGGCGAGGTAGGTGAGCTCAACCATTTCCTGAAAGGCGGAGACCGCCTCATGTCTAGAATAGAGGTAAAGGTGGCGGAGGACCTGGTAAACCTAGGGGACGCGGAAGCGTTGAAAGCGGCTCTGGTGTGCCGAGTAAGGAGGAGCATCCTGAACCAAATTCAGGCGGACGAGGAGACACCATGGCCGGTGATTAAGGAGCGACTGAAGAAGGCCTTCGGAGGAGGCAGATGGACGCCGGAGGAAGACATCTTCCAAATGTTTAGGGAGCGCCGGTCCCAACGTCAGACGAGGGGCCAGTATGCGGGGGTACTAGTGGCAAAGTACAACCGCATAACGGAGAAAATGCGCGAAACAATGAGTGTGGGAGAGGTGGAAGCCAGGATGGAGTTCCTCTCGACGATACTCAAGGTCCAGTTGGCGAAGGAAACGGGAAGGAGAGACGGATTGCCCAGGGAGAGATCATTCCTCGAGTGTGCCCAGGAAATGATCGACCTAAGCGCAAGGGAAGAAGAGACTCGGATGGACGTGGAAGAACCAGGGTGGATCCGGGTGAATGACAGACGACCCCGGACAGCCCCGATGGGTTGGAAGAGGAGAGAAACGGTACAGCCGAGCGGAGAAAAGGTCAGGATGGGTGAAAAAAGATCCGGACAAGTGAGGCCGAGGAATGGACCCCGCAGGGAAGACAGGAAATGTCATGGGTGCGGAAAGCCAGGACATTTAGTTGCACAATGTCCGCGCACTAGATGTTTCGAGTGCGGTACCGAAGGGCATATTGCTAGGCAGTGCCCGTACATATTCCGGAGGAGAGAAAGAACTCAAGACGAGCCCATGGAAGTAAACACGCAGAAGCTGACAAGACGGGCTAGGATGCAGCGGAAGGACGGATCTTCGGGAGAGGCAACCGAGGAGTCGGGAACTTCGGGGACAGAGACGGACGAACCAGGTAGCAGTGGAGGCGAAGGAGGCAGGAGCAGCCAACGGACCGAGCAGCGACGAACGGCGGCGGGGAGGAGGAAGCTGGGCGGCATCTGAGGAGTGTGGCAGCAGAGAGGCGACCGCACAGCAACATGCAACAACATCCGAGGTAAGCCATGCTGGTTGCCAATTATCGAGGTAGACGGGGGAGTAAAGTGCCTCGTGGATACCGGGAGCTCGAGCACTATTATGACCAGAGGGGCGTTAGGGAAAGTGTGCGGGAGTGAGAGGGCACTCCGGATCCAAAAATGCGATTGCCAACTAATCACTCTGGGTGGCCCCTGTAGCGTAGAGGGAGAAGCGACAATAAGACTTGATCGGTGGGCAGGAAAAGAGGGCGAACTGAAGGTACACGTAGTAAAAAACATGACTCGGGAATACCAGGTCATAGTGGGGTGCGATTTGTTGGGGCAGGTAGGGGCGAGCATTAGGAATCGTAGAGGAGCCTGGAGTGTTAGGTTGGGAAAGAGGAAGTTCGGATGTATAGGGGTCGCGAGAGAAAGAAGGGTGCGGATAGGGGCGGTGAACAGAGTGGAGGACTGGAGGAAGTTGCTACAGGAGGAGTTTAGGGACATTTTCTTCAGGGAAGGTGAGGTATTAGGGGTAACAGGGAGGACGGTGCATGAAATCCCACTGAAGCAGGATAGGGTAACTTACGTGAAAGAGAGAAGATACCCGCAGGCGTTGAGGCAGCATATTCGAGAGGAGCTAGATAGTCTAAAAGAACAAGGGATCATAGTTGATAGCACCTCACCATTCAATAGTCCCCTGTGGGCGGTGAAGAAGAAGGCAGCACCGGGGGATAATAAGGAAAAATACAGGGTGGTAGTAGACTATCGTAAATTGAACGATAACACGGTAGACGAGAAGTACCCGATCCCCAGATTCGAAGATATACTGGATAGGTTGAGTGGAGCCGTGGTCTTTAGCACGTTGGACCTTAAGGCGGGATATCACCAAATACGGATGCACCCGGAAGACCAACACAAAACAGCGTTCACATTCGAAAGGGGGCATTATGAATTCACAAGAATGCCGTTTGGTCTGAAGAATGCGCCCATAACATTTCAGCGTCTGATGGACGAATTTTTGAGGGGTATCGATGACTCGGTATGTCAGGTATATATGGATGACCTGCTGATTTTTAGCAGAACGGAAACCGAACACGTGGGACATCTGAGGTCAGTATTCGAGAGGCTCCGGAAATTCGGGCTGAAATTGTCAAGCGAGAAGTCTCTGCTGGGACAAACGCGGATTAATTTTTTAGGCCACACTATCTCTAGCGAGGGGGTCAGACCGGATGCGGCAAAGGTGGAGGCGATCACAAGGATGGCGGTACCACGGGACGTGAAGGGGATCCGTAGGCTTCTTGGGACGCTGAACTACTACCGGAGATTCGTACCTGAGATGGCAGAGTATTTGGTACCCATTAACAATTTGCTGAAGAAAGGCGCGAAGATTGTGGTGACACCAGAGATGGAGAATAATATCCGAAAATGTATGAATAGGTTGCTGACAGAGCCGGTGTTAGCGTTCCCGGATTTTGAGAAGCTCTTTAATATAACCACCGATGCGAGCGAATACGCGTTAGGGGCCGTTTTGTCCCAGGGGGGGAGTGAGGGTGAACGACCGATAGCATACGCGAGCCGTCGGCTTACGGGTGCGGAATCGCGATACAGCGCTTTGGAGAGGGAGCTACTCGCGATAGTGTGGGCTATCGACCATTTCAGGCCATACGTATTTGGGAGGAAGTTTCGAGTCCACACCGACCACAAACCCCTGCAGTGGGTAGGGAAACTTAAAGAAACCTCAGCTAGGGTCACGCGATGGAAGGAAGTCCTTAGTCAATACAATATAGAGGTGGTGTATAAGCCGGGAAAGGAGAACGTGGTGGCGGACTGGCTCTCGAGGGCCATCATGATCAACGCGGTAGAAGAGGACGGGGGAGGACCATCGCGAGACGTGCGCCAATTCTTGAGTGAATGGACTCCCGACGGCGAAGGAGCGGAGGATATCGTCGGTATAGATGACAGGGGAGAGTCCCCGGAAGAGGAGAGCTCAGCGGAGGAAAGAGCAGTGGAAATGGAGGAGATAGACGACATCATCAATGACAAGCATCGTCAGGTAATCTGGAAAACGAGAGTAGCAGGGATGATGAAAATAGATTATCGAAGATATGGGAAAAGCAAGATTCGCGTCATCTGGTCGCAACCCGGGGTGAGTGAAGAGCAAATTTGTACGGCACTGAAGGACGCCACGGAACCTGGAAAGACGCACCATCTTTATGTGGGGAATAACACGGTATGGGATAAAATAAAGCGGATGTGGAGATCCGAGCGAATTGGTGTGGACAGAACACTCATCCGTTGTAAGTACGCAGTGGAAACTATACAGGATGAGGAACAGCAACAGGCAGTCACATTAGCTTATCACCAGGGGAAAACCAACCACCGAGGCGTGAACGAGACACTGCAGGCATTACGTCGAAAGTATTTCTGGTGGGGCATGAAAAAATCCATCCAAGAGACCATAGGGAAATGCGAGGTGTGTATGCGCACGAAATATGATCGACACCCCCACCAGAGGAGTTCAGGAAGAGACACCTACAGGGAATATGCCAATACAGGACCTCCAGATTGATATATTTACTTGGAGAGGGTTCAAGTGGGTCACGGTCATCGACGTCTTTAGCAAGGTAGCTATGGCACCCCAGGTCATGGACAAGTCTGCCAACGCAGTAGCGGAAGCCCTACAAACCTGGGTGCAGTTCTACGGGGTCCCCGAGAGGATCACATCGGACGGTGGTAGGGAGTTTGACAATGCCGCGATTAGGGAGGAGGTGAAACGACTAGAGATTCGTTGGCATTATAACACTCCGGGACATCCTAAAGGTAGAGGCGGCATTGAGCGGTTGCACAGCACGCTGAGTGACCACATCCGGGTGTATCAGGGGGAAAAAGGGTTGGAGCCGGATGTTGCAATGAAGAAAGCGGTAACAGCCTATAACCACTCGATTCACTCCGTCACGGGATTTTCGCCCGTGGAAGTACTATTCGGGATGCGCAGGCCAAGGCGTGATTGCGGGGAAACAACGATCAACGAACCGTTAGTCGAGCAAATCCAGAGTAATAGGGTAGAGGTAGAAAAGACGTGGGGAAAAGTAACGGGAAAATTAAGCGGAAAAGAGAAGCGGTAGAGAGGCAAAATGTTCACGTACGTGACCAAATGGGTGACCTAAAGATCGGGACAATAGTGTACCGTAGAGTAGGAACCAACAGAGGGAAACAATTGTTACGGTACGAGGGTCCATTCAGAGTGGTTGCTATTAGGGAGCATAATCTGCTAACGATCGAAAGCGTCAATGAACCTAGAAAGAGGAGAACTGTTCACATTGAACAATTGAAGCTCCCAATAATAGAACCGGAACATAGACCAACGGATTCGTAGTACCCTCACCGCTGTATATAAGAATTTTTTTTTTTTTTTGCTGTCAAAACATAAATATGGTGTAATTTCTTTTTATGTGTAAATAGAATTAGAGCAATACAGGAGAGGAAGTTGTATTATTTTTTTTTAGGTTATTAAGAGTTCTGTTCTTGGAAGCAAGTGTTTTAATTTCTGTGTTTTTTTTTTATTATTATTGTATTTCTCGGAGTGGGAGTGAGTTTTAGTTTCTTTCAAGTATATACTGTTAAGAACAATTGTAAGGTGTTAAGGCTGATAACCGTCGACTCCGATCTAGGAATATCTAAGTTTCCGAAAATCCTATTCGTAAACTGGTGGGGGGAAGATAAAGACCGGAGACTGGCGATATCAGCCTTAATACCATCCTGGATGTAAATAAACATGAGAAATGTATTTAAGAAGGATTACTGAATGAATAAAGCAGTATCTATTCAGAAGCTGGGAGTGTTGCATCTCAATCCCTTTCCTTCTTTCTTTTTTTTTATTGTTAAAGTCCGCCGACGCTTAACTTATATATATATATATATATATATATATATATATATATATATATATATATATATATATATATATATAACAATAATTAATTTGAAAAAACAAGAGAAAGAAATGAACTACCTATGTGAAATGGTGTTTAATTAGTTCTTGAAGTCCTATTAAATGTAATTACACGAACAATAATACTTTAAGAGATAGTTTTTAATATTTTTTTCTATAAAACATGGTTATATATTACCGTTTTTGGGGGGGGGGGGCTTCAGCCCGAAAGCCCCCCCCTCCCCCCGTAAATCCGCCTGTGCTAAGTATTTATATATTGGTTGTAGAACATGTGTCACATTCAGACATGCAAAATCTTAAATCAGCTATATTTGATTTAGGTGGGCGGTTTGTTCAGATATTAACCACTAAAACACAAAAAATAACAAATGAAAACAAATTTACAATTCAGAACCATTTTATGGCCTCCATCTTTCTGCAAACTATTCCTGTTCAGTTAATCTACTTCATTGGTGAAGTGCACACACAGTCAGGTACTCTCCTCAGAAATCACAAGGAAAGAAAATATGAGTTGCTAAACTTCAACATAACAGCCTGGTGGAGGAAGTATGTGGAGGAAGAAGAAGTGGCCAAAACCATGAAGCTCAATTTCTGACAGCAAGTGGGTTCAAATTGACAATTCAATTCAAGAAGGCAGTGGATCAGCTGATGCGAAGGACGTGTTCTAAAATCTTCTCTCAGTTTTTGCCTATTTTTCAGCGGAATCTCTTTGATTATTTACTCAATACAGTTGAAGTGTACTCTAGAGCAGTTGTTATTTACTGTTTGCTACATTTTTTTTTTTAATTTTTTTTTTTTTTTTAATTTTAATTTTTTTTTTCTCTTATGATATGCGGCATAGTCAGCAAGTGATGTCCAGTAAGGTGCCCACCAAAAGGACTCGGTCAGACGGTGTTAGTACCCCTCGTGATTCACCAGCGAAACAAAGAACTTGTCACTGCCTGCGAGAAATTGCTCCAACCACAGTGAAAACTTCAGGTACAGAACCTCAGCCTCAACCAGGTACCTCTTCGCAAGAAATGGTTGAAGAATCTCCTTTCTTCACTCCAAACCCGTTCCAAGTGCTTCATAATGACAGAGAAGTAATGGAGTCAGCAGCAGTACCTAGGGAACCAAGACCTCCTCCGATATTTGTAAAAAATATCAAAAATGTTCATCTACTGTGTACACAACTAAACGAAATCTGCTCCGGCAGTTATTCTTGCCTCAATAGGACCAACGATACGAAAATAACACCAGATACTGCAGAAACCTACCGAAAAATTGTGAAGTACCTGTCCGAAACGAATGCAAATTTCCACACATACCAGCTGAAACAGGAGAGATCGCTACGACTGGTGGTAAGAAATTTACACTCCTCAATCCCAACTGAAGTTATAAAAGAAGAACTAGCGACGCTTGGTTTCAAAGTGCGTCAGGTAACCAACGTTCTGAAGGAGAATAAGGAGCAGCCAGGAGTAAGTAATAAGGTTCCACTACCTTTATTTTTCGTGGATCTAGAGCCATCACCTGGTATTGAAAAAATATATGACATCAAGAGATTGTACTACACTATCGTGAAGATAGAGAAGCCATACCCAAAGAAGGAAATTGTACAGTGCCACAATTGTCAGGCGTATGGCCACACGAAAACTTATTGTCACCATCTGCCGCGCTGCGTGAAATGCGGTGAACAGCACAAATCTGTGGAGTGCACCAAACCAATACAAGATCCTGCAGTGTGTGCACTATGCCAGGAGGGACACCCGGCCAACTACAAAGGCTGCCAAACCTATAAGAGCCTCAAATCCAGATACCAGAAGAACCGGATTCAAGATGAGACAACCAGACCAAGAAGAGAACCTTCTAGAATAGTTAATAATAATTTATCATACTCCGAACTACTTGGAGGTAAGAACCCCAATAATACATGTGAAGCCCTGTCGCAGCAACTACCTCAGCCCCAACCTCAATATTCTGTTCATCCTAACACACATAATCATCAAAACCTCAAATTCCCCCTCCTTCAAATGCAACAGATCTCACCAGTTTGTTAGCATCTTTCCTCACCGATTTCAAATCCCTAGTTACTCCACTCATATCACTCCTTACAAATCTCGTATCTCACCTAATCCCTCCTTTGAAAAATCCTTAATGACTCACATCCCAAAACCCATATCCATTCTCCTTTGGAATGCGAATGGTGTTAGAAATCACGTTGACGAACTAACAGCTTTACTACAAGACAAGAACATTGACGTAGCCCTTATTACAGAAACTCGCCTGACCATAAAACAGCATTTGAAAATCCCACAGTATTTAACCTACCGTACTGACCATCCTGACGGCAGAGCACATGCCGGTACTGCTGTCATCGTACACCAATCCCTCTCCCATCACTTACTCCCATTACCCACTCAAGATTTCCTACAGTCAACCGCTATTGTAATCAAAACCTTCTCCTTTCCAGTCACTCTTGCATCAGCATATTGCCCTCCTAACAGATCCATATCCAAAGTCCAGTTCAGTTCTCTATTCAACTCCTTAGGTCATAATTTCATCCTGGGTGAAGATTTAAACGCCAAACACCATCAATGGGGTTCTAGAACCACGAACTCTCGTGGCAGAACATTGTTATCTGCACTCAATTCCCAACGGTTCAGTATCCTTCCTCCTAAGTCACCTACCTACTGGCCCACAGATCCTAACCGCAATCCCGATATCCTTGATTTTTTCATCCACAGTGGCTTAGGTCCCCTCAATCATTCCCTTACCCGTCTTGCCGAACTATCCTCAGATCATAGTCCATTATTACTCCAATTATCTCTTGCTCCTATTCCTAAGTCCTCTCCACCGTCCTTCATCAGAGGCCCAGTTAACTGGAAACTCTATCACCAAATCCTATCCGATAAAATTGACCTCAGAATAACCCTAAAAACCCCAGATGACCTTGACAATGCCGTACACCTTTTCACCACCACTATCCAACAAGCAATCTGGACTGCTTCCTCTCCAAACCACTCCTCAAGAACTCCCAAGAAAAATAAGTTACCTCAACACCTCATAGACCTAATCCATACCAAACGCCGCGCCAGATTATTATGGCAACGTACTAGACACCCCATCGATCGTCGTTCCTATAATTTTTACAGTAAACAATTAAAGCAGGAATTGGCCACCTTCAAATCACAATCCTTCAACTCCTACCTTACTTCCCTCTCTGTTCATGACAATTCCCTATGGAAGATCACCAACAAAATCCTAAAATTCCATCATATTTCCCATCCCCTCCGTCGAAGCGATGGCTCCTGGGCAGCGTCTGATGAAGATAAAGCTGAGGAATTCGCCAGACACCTCTCCAGAACATTTACCTCTCATCCGGAATCCAACCTCACCCATACCACAACAGTAGAAGAATTCCTTACATCTCCCATTCCACTTTCCTTGCCACCTAAAGCAGTTAATCCTTCTGAGGTCAAACATCACTTACAAAAACTTCCTCTCCGTAAATCTCCTGGATACGACCTCCTTATCTCTCAAATCCTTCGACAACTTCCTCCTAAAGCTGTTATATTTCTCACCTACTTATATAATGCCATCCTAAGAACCACCTACTTTCCTCTCTTGTGGAAACATTCCACTATTATCCTGTTTCCGAAACCAGGCAAACCTCCCAACATCTCAACGTCCTACAGACCAATTAGCCTACTTCCAATCCTTTAAAAGATCCTCCTGAAAAGAATCCTACCCTTTATAGAATCCCAAAATTTTCCTTCACATCAGTTCGGATTCCGTTCACAACACTCCACAGTCCAAGGACTCCGAGTGGTCGATCATATTTCCGCAGCATTGGAAAGCAAGCAATATTGCTCGGGTGCATTTCTGGACATAGCTCAAGCTTTTGACCGGGTATGGCACGCCGGGCTTCTTTCCAAGCTGAAAACCTATCTTCCTCAGTCCTTGAACCTTGTCCTCCGTTCCTACCTCTCAGATCGTACCTTCCGAGTTCGCTGCGGTAGTGAATTATCGAATTGCTATCCAATTGAGGCAGGTGTTCCTCAAGGTAGCGTATTGGGTCCCGTCCTTTACATCCTCTTTACCGCTGATATCCCTGTCCATCCCGATACCTTCCTGGCAACTTTTGCTGATGACACCGCCATTCTATCATCCGACTCAGATCCTGATATAGCATCCTTAAACCTTCAAAGACATCTCTCCCTGATTGAACACTGGTGTAATAAATGGCGAATTAAAGTAAACGAATCCAAATGCCAACACATCACCTTCACGCTCCGACGCAGTTCCTGTCCACCAGTACACTTTAATTCCATTCAGCTTCCTTTCTCGGACACAGTCCGGTACCTTGGCTTTCTCTTAGACAGACGACTAACGTGGAACCCTCATACTAGACTTAAAAGACAGGAACTAAACCGACGATACGGACAACTATACCGGCTACTAAACAGAAAATCAAAACTTTCCATTGAAAACAAGTTACTGATCTACAAGACAATACTGAAACCTATCTGGACTTACGGACTTGAACTGTGGGGAACAGCAAAATTTACTAACATCAAACGCATCCAATCCTTCCAATCAAAAGTCCATTCGAACAATAGCCAATGCTCCTTTCTATGTAACCAACAAAACCCTACACCATGACCTTAATATCCCATTTGTCCTAGACCTTATCCCAGCAAAATTCTCCAAATTCCACCAGAACCTTACCCATCATCCAAATCCCTTTGCAAAATCTCTATCCAGCACCACCCATCCATATAATCCTCCAAGGAGGTTAAAACGGCAGTGGCCCCGCGATCTTTTATAGTTTGTAAATATTGGAGTTCTGGCAATGGCCAGATTCTCCACTCACGACATGAGTGTATGTGGCTAAAGCACTCTTGCTCAATCTCCACTGGGTTTAGCCCTAGTGACGCGGTTGAGAGAGGAGTGCAGGGAACTCCTGGAGTCATACTTTTCCCTCCACAGTTGGAGGGACAAGTCTGGTTTGGAGTTCTCTCGCCAAGTTGTAAATATTGTATGTAGGTGTGCATGTGTTCTTTTTATTTATTTATTTTTAGGTTATTTTATTCTTGTTTATTGTATATATATTATTTTTCTGTATAATTTATTTTATTTACTGTATATAGAGTGTGAATGTGATCTGTGAACACTATTATTAATGTCCCTGAGACAGATTGTAATATATTTCAATAAATAAGCTATTAAAAAAAAAAAAAAAAATTACAATCAAGCAAAGTCATTTCTAACTGTAACATTTCAATGCCATACTAAAAATTGTAATTTCACGATCAGCAATATGTACTTAATTTGTCAAGAACCACAAAATTTTATTTTAGTAAAAAGGCACAAATTTTATTTCTTTTGTTTTATTCAATTATATGCAATATAATCATGTTCTCAATCCTTTGTTTAATATAATCAAGTATCAAATTTCAGTGATCCAACCTCATACAGTCCACACCAATTATCACAATCACCAGCGCAACATAATTCAATTACAGATCAATGGGTAATATTTGGCTCACACCGAATTACCGTGATTAAACAGAAATAATATTTAAAAAAATGCTACTAAAAGAAAAAAAATTCTAACCACGGGATACTGGGAAGGGTATTTCATAGACTATATAATTGTTTTTGATGTAGTTCAAAGAATTGATCAGTCATTTATTAAATGCAAATGTAACCAACATCAAACTGGTTGAACCTAAATTAATAAAGTGAAAAAGAAAGATAATTAACTGAATTATCAAAAGTAGACTTAATCAATAACGCAAACAGGCATTGATTTATATTATAAATAATGTAATGCTGGAACTGTTTATCAACTGGTGGGACTGAAGGCCTACTAGCCCAAACCTACTTCAATATTCTACTGTGGGAGTTTAAAACATTAGCGGATCCAGCCGATGGGCGCGTGCCCTCTCCTGGCAGTTAAGAAAAAAGTTCCAAAAAACAGCTACTTAAATAAAAGAGAAATATTGTAAATATACATCCTCATAGACGAATTTCATAATATAATATAAAAAAAAAAAAATATCTTTAGATGGTGGAAAAATAATTCCAAAACCCATTTAAAGAGGACTTTTGAGCGGCTAAACTCAGCTAAGGAGAGGAGGAAATGGGTAGTAGTGGGGGAAGCACCTGGTACAGAGGAGCGCCCCCTGATAAAATTCCTGGATCTGCCACTGGTAGTGGTCCAGGTGTCTAAAAAAATGTAATCCGTAGGCCAGATGTCCGGAGAGTAGGGCGGATGTGGCAAAGTTTCATATGCAAGCTTTAACAGTTTTTGTGACGTCACACGTGAGACATGTGGCCGGGCGTTGTTATGCAACAAAATGAGCTCCTTTCAATTGACCAAATATGGCATCATTATTGCCAATTTCTGATGCATTGTATTAATTTGGTTACAATATGATTCGTCATTGGTGGTTTCTGCAGGATTTAAGAAACTGTAGTGTATCAAACCAAATGAATATCACTAAATAGTAACCATTTTCTGCAAACGATCTGGTATCTATCAACAACCTGCTGGTTGTGTTCCAGAATCTTCTCATCAGCCATGGGAATTCCAAACCATACTTATCCCCCCACATGTGGAGGGAAAGCGAGGCTTCAGGAGATCTCTGCGCTTCTTCCTCAACCACTTCACTGGTATTAAAAGCCAGTGGAGATTGAGTAAGGGCGCTACAACCACAGACACTCATGACTTGATATATATATGTTACAAAAGGTCACGGGGCCACTGCCGTTTTAGCCTGCGAGGATAATTGTAGGGATGAGTGGTGCTATTCTGATGGTATGTTATTCTGAGTAAAAAAAACCTTGTATGCCGTTCCGGAGCCGCTGCTTTCAAAAATGGCGGCTGATTTAAAGAATATTAGGCCAATAATTTGAGGATCGAAACAGGAAATCCATTGCGAAAAATGTGAGAAAAGTTTCTATTTTTTTTAACCTATATATATGGGTTTAGACATGTAAAAAACAAAATTGCTAACGCAGGCCACCAAGGGAAAACTTTTTACAGCCAAAAGTCAGATTTTTTCGATATTTTTATCTATAATTCTTAAACAATGCATCAATGCGAAAAATGTGTGCTTTAATGAATTAAAGAACGTTAAATTTTGCGTCAAACGAGTACATAAACTTTAAAATTTGGTTTCGTGGTAAGGTATAAAACCACGGTCAACCAACGTTGAGTTTTAACAAATTTGTCAAAAACTGAGACAAATTACTATAAATGGCCCTGTAACTTGGAAATGAGTTCCCTAAGAGGAAAAACCCATAGAATCAAAGTTGTAGAGCATCAAATTTCGCGTATACTGGATACTGACATTTTTATTGTTGGCCAATTATATATCTCTAATTGGGATTCGTTATTCCTATATAAAATCGGTATCTTTCGGCACATCGTTTACCAAAATCTTTTGCTGTTGAGAGGTGGAAAAGAGGCTTATACTGCATGTAACAGACTTTAACCAAAACTAACTCAGTAGAATAGACACCCATACTGTTGAAATATTAAAAATCACGTTTATCTCCATTACCAATATCTAGCCATCGGGAGATAACCGATTTTGTTCGCAGCAAGTGCCCTACATTAAATTAGTTGATACTGAGAATACGCCAAATTTGATGCTCTACAACTTTGATTCTATGGGTTTTTCCTCTTAGGGAACTTATTTCCAAGTTACAGGGCCAATTATAGTAAGTTTTCCCAGTTTTTGGCAAATTTGGTAAAACTCAACGTTGGTTGACCGTGGTTTTATACCTTACCACGAAACCAAATTTTAAAGTTTATGTACTCGTAATGTATGTATGTACTCGACGCAAAATTTAACGTTCTTTAATTTATTAAAGCACACATTTTTCGCATTCATGCATTGTTTAGTAGTTATAGATGAAAAACCCAAAAAAAATCTGACTTTTTTGGCTGTAAAAAGTTTTTCCTTTGGTGGCCTGCGTTAGCAATTTTTTTTTTTTTTTAAATAGAAACTTTTCTCACATTTTTCGCAATGGATTTCCTGTTTCGATCCTCAAATTATTGGCCTAATATTCTTTAAATCAGCCGCCATTTTTGAAAGCAGCTGCTCCGGAATGGCAGACAAGGTTTTTTTTTACTCAGAATAACATACACTTTCGTAATTTACAATCAAAACTTCGCCGGCGATCAGGTCGATTTTTGGGCCCTGGCTCCAGGGCTATAAAGTTATGTAGGTACGTGAGGAATGATTTCTTTTTTGGGAAGTTGTTTAAGGATCTGGGAAGTAAGGAGATCGTGTCCAGGGGATTTTCGAGGTTTCAAGTTGTTTATAAGGTATTTGACCTCAGAGGGGTTGACAGCTTTAGGAGGCAAGGAGAGAGGAATCGGAGAAGAAAAGAGTTCTTTAACTTTAGCAGTGTGGATGGGATGGAGTTCGGAGTGGGGAGTGAATGTGTTGGATAGGTGTTTGGCAAATTCTTCAGCTCTAGTCTCATCTAACGTAGCCCAGGTTCCATCATCTCGTCGGAGGGGGTGGGAAATAGTTTGGTATTTAAGGATTTTTTTGGTGACTTTCCAGAGGGAGTTGTCATCGGTAGAGAGGGAAGGAATGTAGGATTGGGATCTAAAGGAAGCCAGTTCTTTTTTAACCTGTTTGGAATAGTAGTACTTGAATAATTTCCGATCCACAGGATGCCTGGTTCATTGCCAGAGGGTCCTAGATTGACGTTTGGATTTGATAAGGTCAGTAAGGTTTTGGGGCAAAGGATTCTTTATAAAGGATTTTTTGGAGAGTGATGAGGATGCAGTCCAGACTGCTTGTTGGATCAAGGTGGTGAAGGAACTCACTGCATTATCTAGGTCTTGAGGAGTTTTTAGGGATACTCTAAAGTCTATAACATCTGTTATTGTTTGGCGGAAAAGGTTCCAGTTGACTGGGCCTCTGATAAATGAGGGAGGAGATAATATGGGAATAGGAGATGCGGAAAGGGTTAGGTTTAGCGGACTGTGGTCGGAGGAAAGGTCATCGAGCCGTGAAATTGAGAAATTTAGCAGCCCTAGACATTTGTGAATGAAGAAGTCAAGGTCAGGATCGGTTGGCCAGTATGTAGGAGAATTAGGGAAAAGGATGTTGCTATTATGGGAATTGAGAGCAGACAGCAATGTTCGCCCGCGGGAATTCGTGGTTCTAGCTCCCCATTGCTGATATTTGGCAATAAAGTCTGCACCTATAAGGAAATGATGTTCTAAGTAATTAAGAAAGAAAATGAAGTTAGGTTCGGGTATTGCTAGTTTAGGTGGAGAGTATGCTGCTACACTAGCGGATCCAGGATTAAATTTTGGGGGAGGGGGCTTCAGCCCGAAAGCTTTTTTTTTCATAAAAATAACGATAATTACTTGGGAAAATAAGAAACTAGCTACCTATATGAACTGGTGTTTAAGTGATTCATAAAGCCCTTTTAAATGCAATTACACGAACAATTATACTTTAAAAGACAATTTATTAATATTTTTTTCGATAAAACATGGTTATATTTTACCATTTTGGGGGGGCTTCAGTCCGGAAGCCCCGTAGATCCGCCCTTGTGCTGCTACAACTGTAACAGGAAAAAGTGAGGTTTGGACAGTTATTGCTGAGGTTTGTAGGAAATTATAAACTGGTAAAGGATAAAAGTAATGGGAGAGGGATTGATGGATGAATACGGCAGTACCATCAGGGTGGTCAGTTCGGTAAATCTTGTATGTAGGTATGTTGAACTGTCGTTTGTTAGTCAGTCGGGTCTCAGTTATTAGGGCTATGTCAATGTTATTGTCATGTAGAAAAAAAGTTAGTTCGTTTATGTGGTTTCGAACACGATTTGCATTCCAGAGGAGAATGGAAAGGAGTTTTGTTGAGGACATTTAAGGAATTTTTGGCGGTGGGATAAGATTGGATATGAGCGGTATCGTAAGTAAGGATATGAGCGGAGTGATAAGTGATCTGAATTCTGTGAGAAACGATGTAAGGAGGCTGATTTTTTTTTTTTTTTTTTTAAGCTCATTTATTGAAAAATATTACAATCTGTCTCAAGGACATTTATAATAGTGTTCACAGATCACATTCACACTCTATGAACAATATATAAAATAAATTATACAGAAAAATAATACATATACAATAAATAAGAATAAAATAACCTAAAAAAATGAATAAAAAGAACACATACATACCTATATACAACATTTACATGGCGAGAGAACTTCAAACCAGACTTGTCCATCCAACTGTGGAGGGAAAAACATGACTCCAGGAGATCCCTGCACTTCTCTCTCAACCGCGTCACTAGGGCTAAACCCAGTGGAGATTGAGCAAGAGTGCTTAAGCCACATACACTCATGTCGTGAGAGGAAAATCTGGCCATTGCCAGAACTAAAATATTTACAAACTATAAAAGGTCGCAGGGCCACTGCCGTTTTAACCTCCTTGGAGGATTATATAGATGGGTGGTGCTGGATAGAGATTGTGCAAAGGGATTTGGATGATGGGTAAGGTTCTGGTGGAATTTGGAGAATTTTGCTTGGATAAGGTCTAGGGATTTAAGTCTGGTAGGGTTTTGTTGGTTACATAGAAAGTAGCATCGACTATTGTCCGAAGGAATTTGGATTGGATGCGTTTGATGTTAGAAAATTTTGCTGTTCCCACAGTACCGTAAGTCCAAATAGGTTTCAGTATTGTCTTGTAGATCAGTAACTTGTTTTCAATGGGAAGTTTGGATTTTCTGTTTAGTAGCCGGTATAGTTGGCTGTATCGTCGGTTTAGATCCTGTCTTTGAAGTCTAGTATGAGGGTTCCACGTTAATCGTCTGTCTAAGAGAAAGCCAAGGTACCGGACTGTGTCTGAGAAAGGAAGCTGGATGGAATTAAAGTGTACTGGTGGATAGGAACTGCGTCGGAGCTTAAAGGCGGTGTGTTGGCATTTGGATTCGTTTACTTTAATACGCCATTTATTACACCAATGCTTAATAAGGGAGAGGTGTCTTTGAAGGTTTAAGGATGCTATATCAGGATCTAAGTCGGATGACAGAATGGCGGTGTCATCAGCAAAAGTTGCCAGGAAGGTATCGGGATGGACAGGAATATCGGCGGTAAAGAGGATGTAAAGGACGGGAACCAATACGCTACCTTGATTAACACCTGCCTCAATTGGATAGCAATTCGAAAATTCAGTACCGCAGCGAACTCGGAAGGTACGATCTGAGAGGTAGGAACGGAGGACAAGGTATAAGGACTAAGGAAGATGGGTTTTAAATTTGAAAAGAAGCCCGGCGAGCCATACCCGGTCAAAAGCTTGAGGTATGTCCAGAAATGCACCCGAGCAATATTGCTTGCTTTCCAGGGCTGCGGAAATATGATAGACCACTCGAAGTCCTTGCTGGGCTGTCGAGTGCTGGGTACGGAATCCGAACTGATGTGAAGGAAGATTTTGAGATTCTGTAAAGGGTAGGATTCTTTTTAGGAGGATCTTTTAAAGGATTGGAAGTAGGCTAATGGGTCTGTAGGAACTTAAGCTGTTGGGTGGTTTGCCTGATTTTGGGAATAGGATAATAGCAGAATGTTTCCATAAAAGAGGAAAGTGGGTAGTTCATAGGATGCTATTGTATATGTATGTAAGGAATATGAAAGCTTTAGGAGGGAGTTGTCTAAGGATCTGAGAGGTAAGGAAGTCGTATCCAGGTGATTTGCGGGGAGGTAGTTTTTGTAATTGGAATTTGACCTCAGAAGGATTAACTGCTTTAGGCGGTAAGGAGAGTGGGATGGGTGAATTAAGGAATTCCTCTACTGCTGACGTGTGGGTGGGATTGGATTCCGGATGAGAGGTGAATGTAAGGGAAAGGTGTTGGGCGAATTCCTCGGCTCTATCTTCGTCAGACGCTGCCCAAGAGTCATCACCTCGACGGAGAGGTTGTGATATATGATGGGGTTTTAGGATTTGTTTAGTGATCTTCCATAGTGAATTGTCATGAGAAGAGAGGGAAGTAAGGTAGGAGTTGAAGTATTGGGATCTGAAGGTGACAAATTCTAGCTTTAATTTTTTGCAAAAATAATTATAGGATTGACGATCGGTGGAGTGTCTAGTACGTTGCCATAATAATCTGGCACGGCGTTTGGTATGGATTAGGTCTATGAGGTGTTGATGTAACTTATTTTTCTTGGGTGTTCTTGAGGAGTGGTTTGAAGACGAAGCAGCAGTCCAGATTGCTTGTTGGATAGTGGTGGTAAAAAAAGTGTATGACATTGTCAATGGTACTCCATACTCATTTTAGTAAATGTATTGTATGTGATCATTGGCACTTTATTTTTGTATTTATCCATTGCTCTGTCGAAAACCAACGCTGCTGGAAATTGCTCTGGCCAATATACTGATGATTTCCGTACAATTGTTGTTAATTATTACATCAAAATTTTCTCCTAAGACCAGTAAATTGGTCATGTCATTAGGTATGTTAGTCTTACTTAAGTTTACCACCCTATGTCCTTTTGTACATGTCCTGACAATTTTTCATAACTCCCTCATCTTTAAGAACAGTATCGATGTAAATTCTATTTATATATTATAGGAATTGAATAATCATATTTTGCTTTGTTATTGAAATAGTATGATTTCATGAATTGTGGTTTGTAAGTTCTATTTATTATGATGTAGAGATGGTTGACCCTGATATAATATGAGGAGTTGTTGGGGTGGGAGGTGCGGTCAAATAAATTTATTTGCACCCCCCCCCCTCCCTGATCAACTCCTATTTATTATGTTATTAATTCTATCATTAGGGTGAGACAAGACATTATTTACATGTTCTTTTTAATATGCTCAGTTAATATTCTGTCATGTGAAATACTTTAGAAAAACATCCTGTCCATTTCATTTTTTAGCTGGTGTAGTCTCCAATGGGCTTGTTTAATTTCCAACTTTAAAATGTGAGTGGCTATTCCAGAAATAATGTTTTTATTTTTTGGTTTACAGCTATTCAGGAAATTGGTGTTGAAAAAATTTTCAATTAGCATAATAACTTTGAAAATGCGTAAGGCAATTTTATTCTTTGAATTACTAAACTTATTAAGATATCTTAATCGGATCCTACCTTTTACATATTTATCACTTAAATTGATAAAGGTTTTTACTATATCATTCTGTAATCCACTAATAGTCGCTAAGTCCTCTATAAATGACTTCTAAATCTCCTTAAATCCTCAAGGATGACCTGTTAAGCCTCTGATTCGTCATTTCTAAATCCATTTGTTCTTATTTGATTTAGATCAATTATTTATAATAATATAAAGTAATGCTGTGTTTTAAACTTCACCACATTTAATTTCATTTTACATTGGCTATGTTTCGGCTAGCATGCCATTTTCAAGCCATCTGTGGCACACTAGCCGAAACATAGCCAATGTAAAATGGAAATAAATATGGTGAAATAAAAAGCCTTACTTTATATTGGTTGTACCTTTAGAACAACTCTCCCCCCTCCATATGTCAGAAATGGCAAGGTAGGGGGTAGAGATGGGCAGATGAATTGAGAATCAAATCAAACCTCTGAAAGAATCATACTTTAAAGCAATTCACACGAAAGAAACACGATTCACTCGGAATCGGTGGATTCAAAAGGTATTATTAAAAATAAAAGTACAAAAGAGAAAAACAACTATATTCATATATAGGTAAATAATAAACAAACAAACAAAATAATAAATAAATAAACAACATTGAAATGTTTAATGAAATATTTGTATAGAATAGATTATTAATAATAGAAGTATAAGAGAGAAAAAAATAAACAAAATACTGATATGAAATGCAGGACTTATAAATATTTCTGTCCAATTTAAACTTCCTTTCTATACATGTAAGTCCATGACTTTTAATTTCAATAAGTTATATAAATGACTTAAAAATATATTTAACTTCTGGAATCTAATCAGACCTAATGTTTAGTTCATATATTAGGTTGTCTCATAAGTTCTTTCTTATTTCCTTATTTGTTGTTTAAGGTTGATTTACTGTGTTATATATGAACCGTTCTACTCTGTTACTTTCTTCCATTTCTCAGGAAGCCTCTGATACCCTTTTCTCAAAATTGTTGAGAGTTATATGTAAAATATTCATCGAGATGAGTTTTTATTTCTCTTTTGAATTTGTGACATTTATTTCGGAGAGAATTTAAAAAAAAGAAAAGAAAGAAAGAAGTATTAATTAGATGGGGCAAGGTCTGGGATTAGGGGGGAGGATGAGGTAGAAAGTCCCAATCAAACTGCAAGTTGCGATCCCAATAAAACTGTAAGTGAGTTAAATGTCACAAATTCGAAAGAGAAATAAAAACGCATCTCGATGAAAAAAGGTAATAGAGTAAAACGGTTGATATATAACACTGTAAATCAACTTTAACAAAAAAGAAAGAACTTGTGGGACAACCTAATATATGAATTAAACATTAGGTATGATTAAATTCCACAAGTTAAATATATATTTAAGTAATCTATATTTTATACTTAAAACATACAGAAGTGTTTCATATTGAAAACTATACAACAATAAGAAAACTACTTAATTAACAAAAATAAACTCTAACAATGAAGTAAAAAATTAACATCTACTTTTGATTTGACTTCTTTATTTTTTTCTTCTGTTTCAACTGCCTGCTTTTAGATGATCCTCCTTTCCTGCTATGCCGAGGAAGTCTAATCTTCAAGTCATCCCAGCTCTTAAAAGATGATCTAATTTTTGGTTTGTGAGCACGAGCACTTTTTCTTACATTAACTTTTTTAAGAACAGGAGAAGGACTATTAAAAAAAACAGATCTGAAATCTGAAGGACTACCTAGTTCCTTATCTAAAATAATAGTAGCAGCTTGTTTTTTAGGACTAAATTCTTTATTGTCAAAATCTTCACCTAGGTTATGAAGTCCTTCTTCACTCCCGGAATCTCTCAAAATCCCCGTATCAACAAGACCAATTACTTGAATCTTTGATGAAAATGGTGATGAACCATTTTCTTTCAAAAGAGACTCTTTTGGAGATATATTGAAGTTATCATCACAAGTGTTTTTATATTCTTTGTGGACAAAAGAGCCTACTTCAGAATGAGAAACCTCAGCTGTATGATCTTTAGCAGATGGCACAATATCATCACTGACTTTTTTGCTTGGAAAATCCTTAGACTCAGTAGCAGTAACACTTTGTATTTCATTGTTCACTTCTATATATTTTTTTACACTTGTGCACAACAACAAATTCTCACCACCAGAATTGGATGGTGTGTCTAGTATTTTACTAGTGCCGGGCATATTGAGAAAGTTACTTTCTTTAACATTTGGTACCAATAAGTTTTCTATGATTTGAGGTAATATCAGCTCTAAATTATCAGGGTTAACAGTAAATTCTTTTTTGTGTAGAACGAAATTCTCAGGTAACTCTTTGATTTCTTTTTCAGTAATATGGATGATATCTCCTTTTACACCAGTCAAATGTCCATCAAAACAGGTTACTACAGGATCGGTTTCCATAACAGTGACTTTTTGTCCATCAGCTAATTTGATTTCAATAGGGAGCAGATCAGGTGGGATTATGCTCAACGAATTAAGCTTGACTGAATTAGATGCATTTTTAATATCTTCCAATGTTATTTGAAGGCGTTCAGCCATAGATCTCACCGCAGAAATTCTTTCATCTATACTGTAGTTATTGTTAATTATTATAGAACAGTCATGAGACTGGTCAGAATTAATTTTTCTGCTCTTAACATCTTCTTTGGAGGTGTACATCTTGATTAATATTATCTATTAGTTTCTTATATTCTATTAGTTTAAATTACATCCACAAGAATCTTTTTGTATGAGCACTAATTTAAGTGAAAACTATGAACACTAATACAAAAATTAAATGCACTTAATGTTTGTAATAAGTATGTGCAAGATTTTAGTTAGGTCTTTTCTCAGCATACTTTTTTGAGTGCTCATTTGCCTGTTTGAAAAAGATTTTCCTATCTTTCAAAAATTCTTCAGCAATATCTGCTCTTAACGGATGATCTGGTTCTGGCTCATTGACTAGATCCAACAGTGCTTGGATAACTGAAAAATAAATACAAAATTAATAAATTTAGAAATATTAAACAATAATTCTATGTTAGTATATAAGGTAAAATATGAAAGGCTTTTAACACCACCAATTAGATAAAAAAATTAACTCGTAATGAACATTTCATAATGAACTATATTGTTAAAATTATCTCACCAATTGAGTTGATATTTACATTTTGCATCCTGAAAAACTCTGAAGTACAAATTTTTATAACAATCAAAAAATTAAATATTTTTTTTAATAGTTCGCTATGTTTAGATAGATAGAAAATAACTTTATTCTGGGACAAAGTCCCTTGAGAATAACATCAAACAAAAGATTAAAATAAAATTTAAAAAAGTAAAGAAAACTGTTGAGGCCAACAAAAAAATAAATTTGTTAATTTTTTTTTTTTTTTTCAATAACATTATCTATATAGAAATACATTTTATTTGTACATTATTATATCATTAAATATTTGGTGTATTACAAGACTAAATTCTCGGCCATTCTTGGGACAGCTCGCCTCTTGACATGAAGTAGCAAGTAGCAAACAGATAGTAAGGCATACCATGAAGATTGGTGACACATTGGCTCTTATCCTATCCCAGCACGGACTGGACGGACCTCAAAAGTTCAAGGTTTCCCTGTCCACTAATGAATGGGTGACTTTCTACATATAATAATTCACCTTTTTAATAGTTGTAGTAAAGTTGAATAAAAAGAAAATCCTGAGAAGTTATGAATGCTTTGGCGAACAGCATTGAGAAAAATCCTCCAATAAAATCAAGTCCAAAAATTTATATTTTTTATATCAATACAAATTTTTATTCAAGAGTTTTAGAGAATGCTAGAAACAAATCCAAATTGTTTTTTCATGCCTTATTTGGCCTACTTTACTGGAAGCATCTTTTCTTTTTTTTTTTTTTACATTTCATAGAATTGGCAAAATGTTTTTCTTGTTTTTGTACAAAAAAAAAAAAAAAAAAAAAAAAAAAATGATAGGTATACTATAACCTAAAAAAAAAAATCATGAAGAGTAAAGACAAAAAACAATTGTATAAAAAATGTTAAATATTATTTTTTCGGCTCCTTGGGCACACTAGCATGAATCCTCAGACATGGTTCTAATACTTTTCAACCTAGCATCGCTAAAAAAAAAAAAATTAAATAAAAAAAAACCAATATGATCCAAAACATTTCAGACTTAGTTTTGTTGTAAAAATAATATAAAATTGTGTACTTGAATGGAAAAAAATGTGTTTAATTTGAGTTGGAATAGAATTTATGTGATAAAAAATGTACATAAGATTGAGAGTGCATATTTTAAATAAAAAAGAAGGTTCATATATTTTTTTATACAAACGGTGAAACACATTTTTACAATTTTCTCAAAAATGGCTCTAACGATTTTGATTAAACTCGGTGTATCATTGTATAATTAAGTGGACTATCGTCATATCATAATATTATTTATGTCTTATCCTCATTGATGTCACTTTACTGGGCTTAAATGGAAAATGTTCATATAAGTCTTCTTTTAAAGTACCTTTAATATTTTATTTTTTTTTTTAAATTAACTCTCTTTGATTGACAGTAACTATAAAAAATGGCTAAATATGAAGTTTGATAATTGAAAACTGGAGAAATAAAGAAAAATGCTTATCCAGATTGAAAATGAATCTCCGGAAATAATAGTAAGAAGGTATACGTATAATATATCGTTGGAAAGAGAATAAAACAAATATAATAATATCTAATAAATAAAGTTGTAGAAGGTAACGGAGAGTGACGAATAAAATATGAATAATAATAAAATTTATAATTTTGAGGGAAATCACTCTATTTCACCCTTACACCTCTACTCCATGCTTCAATTCATTATAGTTTTCTCGACGACGTTTCAGACAATTTTGCCCATTTTCAAGTCAAAATATTTATATAATTATTGTAATATTTTATCCTCACATTCTTCTGATTATAAAATTTGTAACATATTTATGAAAAGTCAATTCTAAAAAATCGTAGACCTTCAAAAAATTGAACATTATTTTAAATTTACATCAAATTTTACACATTTTTGTGCTTTTAATACAACAGCCTTGTGTCCCGTGGACTGTTAAATTAAAAGGCTAAAAGAACGAAAATGTGTAAAATTTGATGTAAATTTAAAATAATGTTTAATTTTATGAAGGTCTATAGATTTTTTAGAATTGACTTTTCATAAATAAGTTATGAATTTTATAATTAGAAGAATGTGAGGATTAAAATGTTATAATAATTATATAAATATTTTGACTTGAAAATGGGCAAAATTGTCTGAAACGTAGTCGAGAAAACTAAAATGAATTGAAGCATGGAGTAGAGGTGTAAGGGTGAAATAGAGTGATTTACCTCAAAATTATAAATTTTATTATTATTCATATTTTATTCGTCACTCTCCGTTACCTTCTACAACTTTATTTATTAGATATTATTATATTTTTTTTATTCTCTTTCCAACGATATATTATACGTATACCTTCTTACTATTATTTCCGGAGATTCATTTTCAATCTGGATAAGCATTTTTCTTTATATCTCCAGTTTCCAATTATCAAACTTCATATTTAGCCATTTTTTATAGTTACTGTCAATCAAAGAGAGTTAATTAAAAATAAAAAATAAAATATTAAAGGTACTTTAAAAGAAGACTTATATGAACATTAGCCATTTAAGCCCTGTAAAGTGATTTAAGTCATAAATGATATTATGATATGACGATAAACCACTTAATTATACAATGATACACAGAGTTTAATCAAAATCGTTAGAGCCATTTTTGAGAAAATTGTAAAAATGTGTTTAACCGTTGGTATTAAGTGGCAGTTCCGTTAAGTCGATTTTGGAGAAAAAGTTGTTATCACTTTCAAGGCATATGACTATCTTAAATAAGTTATATCAGTTTCGTACGACTTTTCATTTTTGAGCTAGACTGTTCACATACACATACACGTAGTGTCATTTTGCGGTAATTGAGGGACTTCTAAAACTTTATTTCCGTTGAAAACTCAGTTAAAAAATTTTCACGATCGCAATACTTTCCCTTACTATATATTACACATATTGGTAAGTGAAAGTAAAAATATATTAATGGACAGAATTACTATCATCTCTGAAAAGAAAACAAGGATAATGCAGGAAACATTATTTGGCAGAACGAATATGTTGTAGACCGATGTAGAAAATATTTCAGGGAGCTGCTAGAAGGGAGTTCGGTCCATTCGGATTATGAAGCTTGATTCTGATAAAAGAAGACTTTATCAGTAAGGAAGATCAGTGGAGTCCCTCAGGGCTGTGTCCTTAGTCCAACCCTAATCTGCTCAACAATAAACAACTTGGGGCTGAACCTGCCAAGAGGTGTTAAACCGTTGTTATTTGCGGACGACTTAGCTATTATCTGTCATTCTAAAAACATTGCCACCATAAAATGTAAACTACAGGATGCAATAAACAGAATCAATAACTGGTCCCTATCCACTGGTCTTCAATTTTCTGCTGAAAAAACTAAATGCCTCCATTTCAGTAAGAAGAGAAACACCCCCTCCTCTCCTGAACTCTATCAAGGCAATGCCTTGATTCCATATATGGACAAAAATAGTCTTTTATGCATATGACATTCGACCAAAGATTGGCCTGGGAGTCGCACATTTCAACATTGAAATCTACCTCCACAAAAAGATTAAATATACTGAGATATTTTAGCGGTACCTCCTGGAGCTCTGACAGATCCACCCTACTAAAACTTTATCGCTTTTTAATATGTTCAATACTGGATTATGGATACTTCGTCTAAGGTTCAGTTCGTTACCGTGTATTAAGTAGAGTAGATGTTATGCATCATACCGTTATTCGAACTGCGTCTAGCGCGTTTCGAACCAGCCCTGTTCTCAGGTTTGTTTTCTGAAGCAGGAGTGCCCTCTCTTTTATTTAGAAGAAAAAAACTATCAGTTAATTACATATCTAAAATTCTCTTTCAACCGGACCACTCTACACGTAGATACATATTCATACCAAAGTTTTCCAAAGCTTTTGAAAAAAAAAAAAAAAAAAACGAAATCAACGCTTCCCTTATCAGAGAGAATAAGTTCAGCTTCTGTATTCCTCAGAGGAATTCCTCAAATCAAGCATGAAATTCACAACCCTCCTTGGATTAACAAACTTAATAATGCTAAACCGGTTACGAAAAACTAAAACTTCACCGACTGATTACAAAACCAAATTCTCACACATCCTTCAAAAAATATCAAAACCATATTTAATCTGTACAAATGGATCTAAATCGGACGAATCCACAGCGTCTTCTTTTGTCTCCCATAATTCGACGCACAAAATAAAACTAAATTATCTGTGCAGTATATATACAGCCGAATTTCAAGCAATAGTCTCAGCCCTCCACTTTTCTAGAACAATAACAGTCAAAACATTACAATAATAACTGACTCCCTAAGTTCTCTAAAAGGGATGAATATTTATACCCGAAACAACCAACCATCTTAAAAATTCGTAAATATGAAAATATACTAGAAGCTCTAGGAAAATCGGTATACTTTATTTGGACACCGAGCCAATGAGATTCGTTGGAAATGAGCTCGCGGATGTAGCAGCGAAATAAGCTCTTACCCTTCCAGGCCGGGATGCTGCCATTTTAACACAGCAAGATAGAAGATAGTCTTCCCCTCAAAAAAGAAATAATTCATAGCTGGCAATCTATGTGGAATGAGAGTCCGCCAAGCAAATTAAAAGATATTACGTAGTAAAGCCGTGGTCAACATCGAATCGCCTTATCGCAGAGAAGAAGTTGTCTTAACCAGACTGAGAATAGGCCACACCAATCTTACCCATTCACATCTCATTAGCAAGCAGCCACCACCACAATGTCAACACTGCAATAATACACTTACAGTCAGCCACATGTTACAGGAATGTTCTTTTTACATATCAAATCTAAATAGTCTAGGACTTACACCTCCAATATCAAACATTTTAAGTGATGACGAAGACACTATAAAGTTAGTGTTAGATTTCTTAAAATCAAACAATTTGTTAAATAAAATTTAAAAATTTAATCTAAAGATAAATAAGATTGATTTGCAGGTGTTGATAACCTGGATGTTTTAGGCCTTTGAAGCCCCAACAAACTAAAAAAATTATATTATATGAAAATAATATACATTATCGACATTGATATAAAAATAAAAAAATAAATTTTTACATTATGTACAAGAAATAAAAATATAATTTTTCTTCAAATATGTGGGCATCCAATGGTGGCAATCTTGTGCATGAACTAGTGCTCTTATATGCTAATATATAGGTTTATTGCTCTTTTATTGGCCGACATTAGTGTATAGGCCGATGTTTAGGTGGTTTATTTATTCTTAATTTATTAATTTAACAAAATTTGGATATTCCAGGTGAAACTGTACGAATCTTGAAATAAAGTAATAAAAGGCCGACAGGGCGTACATCGCCATATCGGTCTTGAAATATTACTTTTCCTAAATATCGTATATTTTATTCAGCAATAAGAAGAATATTACAAGTGAAACTGTGAGCACCTCTACAAATTTAATATGATAGCAGATATATCAGTCTTTGGTATATTTGTAACGACTACAATTCCTACATATGTCGGTCCCTAGAAGACAGTTTACATGTTTAATCAGCGATAAGGAGAATATTCCAACTGAAACTGTAAGCAGCTTGGAATTAATGTAATTACCAATATACCGGTCTTGGGTGTATCAAGCTACAATTCCTAGAATACATCAATCCCTATATGATACATTGACTAGTTTATTTAGCAATAAAGAGAATACTCCAAAGTTAAACAGTAAGAACTTCGAAGGAATGATATTTCAAATACCTACTAGGGACTAGTGCATGATTAATTTGTGTAATGTGATGGGAGGGGGGAACAGAAAATTGATTTTTTTGGAATATCTCAAAAACTATGATGTTTTTTGCAAAGATTGTTCAGTACAATATTTAAGTAATTTATAATCTTTATGAAAATGATCTTAAACAATTTTATGATAAAATCAATGGTTAGGAGATATTTATGAGATCATATTTATTATATTTACACTTTAAGCAAAAATTGCTCCAACCACAAAATTAATGTTGTTCATAGACGATTCCTTTTTGAAGTTTAATTAGTTTTTTTTTAATTTTCGGTCATTCAAAGATTCTTTCTTTTTATGATTCTTAAAAGTCATTAACAACAGAATTATATTCGGTATCAATCAATAGGGAATTTCGTGATAATGATACGAAGTTTAGATTAAAATTAATTTCATATAATTGATATGTGATAGAAAACATTAAAACTTATAAAAACATACCATAAACCAGGGTCTGATTACATATACAGAACCAGGAAACTTAAATTTTGTAATTTTCAAACCAATCAAGTTTTATGTTGAATAAAAAGTAATAACTAAACAATGTTTAATTTAGGTTACAACTAATTACTTCACAGTAAACTAGATTAAATGCAACTAAATCTTACCTTCTTTAAAACAATTTAAAGGGGACTTTTAAGCAGTTAAACTACGGTAAGTTCGGGTTTTCAGAAAATCAAGTATTTTATAACTCCCCAACAGGACTGAAGACATACAACACATTCTGAAAAACTTCCTTGTTTGATGAGCTTTAAGTCTATATCAATTAAGTTGAGTTTACATTTTCTCTAATTGAGTAAAAATATTATTAGTATGGAAAAACTAGGAATCAACCCAAATATTTTTACATTTTTTTACTCAATTAGGGATGAATCTCAACTTGCTCTGTAACAAACCACAACTTAATATAAACTTAAAGTCCATCAAACATAGACATTTTTCTGAAAGTGGGTATCTTCAGTCTAGTTGGGGGGGGGTTACAAAATAAATCGTGAAGTATCCTTGATTTTATGGAAACCCGAATTTACTGTAGTTTAACTGCTAAAAAGTCCCCTTTAAATTGTTTTAAAAAAGAAAATATTTACTTGCATTTAATGTAACTTTAACCAAGTTTACTATGAAGTAATTGTTTACATTAAACATTTGTTTAGTTGTTATGTTTTATTTAACATAAAAACGTTTTTGGCTAAAAAATTACAAAATGTAAGTGTCCTGGTTTTCAATGACTTTTAAGAATCATTAAAAGAAAGAAACTTTGAATAATAAATTGAACGGTTGAAATGTTAAAACTAATTAAACTTCAAAAAGGTATCACCTACTATGAAAAACATCAATTTCATGGTTTGGAGCAATTTTTGCTGAAAGTGAAAATGCTATAAATATAATCTCATAAATATCTCCATAACAATTGTTCATAAAAAAAATGTAAAGAATCATTTTTATAGAGATTTCAAAGTTCTTTAATATAGTACTGCACACTCTTTGCCAATAACCTCATAGTTTTTTATATTATTCTCAAAAAACTAAAAAAATATCAGTTTTCTGTTCTTCCTCCCCCTCCACCCATCAAAACTTGATGTGGGAATCTTGGGGACTTTTTACCAGTTATTATGGGGAAGGTAACAACAGATTCTGACAAGTTTTATCTTTATTTTTTTAATGTTGGGGTCAATACCTAATTTTACCGGACTATTAAGAATATTATATAACTGTTCAGTAAAATTTGTTGCTTTAGTTGATTCTGTGTTTTAACAATGAAGTTGCTAACAAATATTCATTTGAACAATAAAGACCAGAGAAAATATTGAAATGATAGACAACGCACAGAAATACACAAGTTTTAAATCATTTTAACTAAAGGAGATTAAAATTTTTCAAAGCCTAATGTGTCTTCCTTTTTATTTCAGTAAAAGTTGAACAAGCGATATAATATTTCTATACATCTGATAAATTCATATTAGGCTGTAGGTATATTACAAATAAGTGGGATGGATTATTTCTGGTCTGCTTAAATATGATTTTGAATTTTGATAGTAGATCACTAGTTAGTTATTAACTGCTATTAGAGAGATTAAAAAATTTGTGCGATATAATCTAAGAGTGCCATGCCGATAAAAAGGATTTTTTTATGTCCACTAAAGCAGTTGACTTCCATAACCTAGATGTTCTTATGTATTATTATATTATGAATTTGGATTTTTTCTTATCTAGAGATCCCAAACTTGTCTGATCATTCTTACCAGACCTAACTGGCACGAGTTTCCCTACCAGCAAAACCCTTGGATTATCAGAATACTCAAGCACTAAGCCAAGAATGAAATACCTAAAGAGATGTACATTTTAAAGCATAATAGATGAGTGAATGTAGAAGGTAAAGAAACTGATAAGAATAATAATGTCGGATTTACACCCTTGTATCAATTTATAATACATTTACTTGTTTATAATTATACTGGGGTATCTGGTATCATTTTATTTATCCACCTCACTGATAGCAAATGCATATCATCAGCAATGAGCTACATGTACAGATTAACCACACTGTGTTTAAGTAACCAGCAAGTGCCCCTCACTCACCAGTATAAAGCCACACAACGAGCTACACTGTCCCTGGGTACAGACCATAGTATTCACTATCAACCATAATAGCCTTTAGACTATAATAACTCACCTGCAGGAGACAGCATTAAGCTGACCTCAAGAAGAGAGAGGCGCTTAAGGCTGCTTCGTGTGCAAGAATTATCTATCATTCACGTATTGTACAAATAATGTGATAAAAATGCTTTGTTTAATTAAGAGGATATTACAATGAACAGGAGTTGGTTGGAATGAGCAGTCACAAGTAAAAAAGTAAAAATAAATAAATTATATTTATTTTTATTTTTGCTGACATTTTTGTTTAATTAATTACTTTGATCTTGAAACTACACTAATATTTTCAAAATGTTTGGAGTGAATTAGCATTCAAATGTATTGAACAAACAGATTAAATAATGAAACGTTGTTATGTAATAAATATATAAAATTTTTCACGTTTTAAATACAAAAAAAGAAAAAAATCAAGTTCAGAATGTTAACTACATTAAAAATTAAAACATTATTAATTGTAATCATAGAATTTAATTTACTTATAAAGTACAGTTTATTTGAAAACAGTATTGTTTGTAACAAAACTTTGAAATATTACAATATTGATAGTCTGATATTTGGTACTCCAAGCTCCCAATGTCCTACTGGTCTTAGCAGGAGAAGCAGAAGGAAGAGTGTTATTTCATTTTCATATATTTATCATTTCTAGCTATAAAAATATATTATTTACTGATTATGGTTGTTTTATTTACTTAAGAAAGAATTATAATTAAAACTAATTGAGCTTTACATTATTTAGACTTCGATTTCTTAGTCTGCATTGTTTAAATGAGACCCTCAATAGTTCGAATATTTGACTAGTGGGCAAACTGCCGGACTATAAAGATTGGAATGTAGTCATAAAAAAAAAAAAAATACGGTACTTGTCGGTTAGACGGACAGGAACAACTGCTCTCTGCCAATGTTTATAACCTGAATACTGATAAGGCATCTCATAATTCCTATCTTCGCATTCATATTTATTGTATTATATTCCTATTATTGAAATTGTAAACAAAAACAAAAGTAATAATAAAAAAATACTTTTATTTTACAACATATATATTAAATATACGAAAACAAATGTAATAATAACAAAACAGTGTGGTTTGAAATTGAAATAGACCAAAATAAAAGTAATGATTCCCAAAACAAAAAGAAAACACTTCAATTATACAACATATATATATGAAATAGAAAAAAATATATGTAATAATAAAAAAACAATATAAACAACATATGTACAATTTATTTTCACTACACCTTATTTATTTTGGTAGGCACTATAGTTTAATGCTATTTAAATAGCGAGGAACGGATCCTCTTCTCTGTGAACCCGCCGCCACAAAAATTCAAATGAATATGAATAGAGGTGTTGTCTGGCAGTTCCTCTATGTTTCTCCACTTCGCTATGCCCCATAATCGATATATATGTTGAGTATGGACCCTAGTTGTTGGATCAACAAAATTATAGAGGTGATTCACCGGGAAATGATTATAGTTTACTTCATTCAGTTGTCGGGTGTTGTATCTTTTCTAACAGTCAGATTAAATCGGGCTTCCCTCTTCTATATTGTTTTTAATACCTTGTAATAAAGTTGTTGCCTTTCTGTCGTTAAATGAATGAAGGCTGGAGTTTTAAAATTCAGGTTTGATCACAATATAGTTTATAAAAAAATCATTTCCAGTCAGAAAGATTGACGGTCCAGATAATCATTGCTCTACTGAAAGTTACCAATTAATTCATCTGTTTACACTCAAGTCTTCCCTCAGACATTTTTATGGATTTCAAATAAAAAGATAAACCATACAGTAGCTGCAGAATAACAGTAATAATAACGGACTAGATACAAAGGATCCACATAAATTTATCATTAATAGTGATGCACAATAAATGCTTACATATGTGTCATTCAAATTAAGAAAAGTAGAAACTAATAAGTGCAAAATAGACAAAAGTACTTTTAAGCTCAGGACGAAAAAAAAAAAAGTTAAAAGAAAAAAAATAATAAATACTATAAATAACAATACCCTGATCTGTTTTCGTTGCAGGTTTCCAGTTCTCTGCACTAATAATAGGCAGGCACACCTGACCTTTTTCGTCTATGTTAGGGTGATAAATCTTTGTTTTGAATGTAATCTTCGGGGGTTTAAAAGGGTATTCTGCCGGAAATATTATCTCGACCTTGAAAGCCGCCTTATTATATGGCGCTGCATCCTATAAATACAGATTACATCAGCAAAGAGAAATTTGTAACACAATTTATTTTCGTTAATTACTAAGAAGGATCACTGGGATAAATTCATGAACTATCCATATTTATTTCTGAATGCCTAAAAGAATATTAGACCAGTAACCTTGTAATGAAAAGAGAGGTCGATCTGAATTGCATCAAGTGGTGGAAGAATTTGTTTTTTTTTTCTTTCTTGTTTGGGATGTGACTGAGATGCTAAGTCCAAGTTTTTGACATTGGTATGCCCCCCCCCCTCGGATCACTTAAGAATCAACCAAAAATTCTAAATTTTCAGTTTCTTCAGATTTCCCCATTTTGACCATGAAAAGGCCCAAAAAACATTCTATGCATTTTTAAACTTGATTAAATTTATTACAATTTGAGAACAGAATAGGCTCGGTAAGATCCATAGATTTCAAAATTTGATGAATTTTCCAAACTTCAAAAATTTAAGCTGTAATAATTCTTATTTTTTATCACATGTAATTGATTTTATATATTTAATAACCTGTCTGATATGAGTTAGTGAAATAAACACTTATTCAATTTAACATTTTGTTTCCAATCGGAGGAAACACCTTTAATTCACATTTTGTTTACACTTTTATTCACTTCATTTACACTTTTTATATACACTAGATGTTGTGGAGGACGGGATGGCCGAGCATGTTGGGGCGTGGGTCCCCCAGAGTGTCCGGTTCTGAACGTAGTGGGTTCGATTCCTACCTGGGTCGGTTACTTTTCATTTCCCACTCTGGCAAGTACGCGGCGGCAACTTTAAAGGTAGCCATCAGGGGTTGGCAAAAAGGAGCACTATAGGCCCACTTGTTGGAATAGTTTCCCTCACCTAGTACACTAGATATTAATATTTGTTAAATAAATTTTATATTTAAATTTCAGTTGTCAGATTGTAATTAGTCAACTTCCTCTCTCCTACCAAATACTGAAGAGACTCTGATGGGCCTGGTGATGAGCATGGGGGTGGGTCTGGGCATGAGTTTAAAGGTGGAGGACAGACTATGCAGAACGGACGAGATCCAGGCAAGATGATACGCCTGGGCTGCTTGACGTAAAGTTCGTCCGGCAGTCGTTTAGGGATGAGTTGGTTCAGAGGCAAAAAGTTATAGAGGACTTTTCAACATGCCACCTCGGATGGCAAGAAAATGGCGCCCACAAGATTTACCTAAGCGAAGCGCTATGTCCGTAACCAACAGACACTTATAATATGATAATAATTAAATGTTTATGAGAACATTTTAGGTTTGATCTGTTTAGAAATTCTAATTTATGTATTTTTTTTCTTTTTCACAGTTGGAACATGCTTTTCTATTTATACCAAATTTTATATTTTTTGTTTTCCATCATTATTAATATCTGGGAAATCTTGCATACATATTGTTCCACTCAATAGAGATATTATCAATAGCTATGGTCTCTGGGCTCATATTGGCTCTAGCTACTGTAGAAATATTCCTATTCTTAACTCCTTCTGACCGTTTACCAAGCCAACCCTCCTTCTTAAATGACTAATATCCTTTTAACCTGCCATGTCAACGCTCAGTCACTCCTAGCCCATTTTGATGAATTTTACGACTTTTTTCTCCATCTACCATTTAATTGCCGTATCCGAAACCCACAATCCCATCTTTCCAGATCCTTCTACCTAACTATACTCTTCTTCGTCATGACAGGGTAGATCGCACGGGTGGTGAAGTAGGTCTCTTTGTCAACGACAGTCTCAAATCCAAAATCCTTCAATGTTCTTCCATAACCGATTCTCCGCACGTTGAATACCTCTTTGCCGAAATCCTCACAACCTCATCTGCCATTCCGTTTGCTGTCATATATCGCCCTCCTAGAATTCCTTTCGATGAATCACTTGAGACTTCTCTGTACAACTTAATACCTTCCTACTCAAATATCATCCTCTCCGGAGACTTTAATTTATTGACGCCATCCTCCGATTATTCTTATCTAACAAACCTCTTTCATTCCCTCAGAATTTACATAATACCCTACAATCCAACTCATCATACTCAGTACTCAGAATCCTGGCTGAATCTGATTATCCTAGATTCCTCAGACAAACTCCTTGCCACATCTCAGCACCTGGTCCTATTTCTATCTTCCTACGATCTTATCCAGATCTCTTACAATGTCTTTGTCCCATCCTTTTCTCCTTGAACAATATCCTTCCAAAACCTATATTCTCTCACTCAGGAAACAATGTCATAAGATCTTGACGATAACCAGTGGGATCCCATCTACTCCTCAAAATCCATAGACACCATTGTAGAAACCCTTACCACTCAACTTCATTCTATCCTCAACCGACATGCTCCTCTTATCACAAAAAACCATCCGATATCCTCCAGCTCCTTGGCTTACTCCTGCTTTGAGAGTGTATGAGAGAAAGAGATGCTACAAAGCGATGGTTTAAACAAACTTGACTTCCTGATGATTTTCTCTCCTTCAAACAGCTTCGAAACAGCACTCAATCAGCAGTACGCAGTGCTAAATCCCGTTACTACCATCATTCCCTATCCAACTCTCCTAATATCAAGGCCACGTGGACTATTCTTAGAAAACTGACCATTGGTAATGCACCCGCCCCAGTCCAATTCCGTTTCTGCTGATAACTTCAACGCTCACTTTGTCTCCTGCCCTCTTGCAACCAAACATCTCCTACATCTAGTCCGGCTCTTATGCTTTCTTCTTTTAATCCTGATCACTTCTTTTTTTCCCATATTACACCAGATGATCTCCTTAAACCCATTCAGAAGTCCCATACCCAATGATTACGATCCTGATAACATCCCAGTCAGACTGATTAAAGCCGCATTGCCATCCACTCTTCCGATACTTTATCATATATATAATTATTCTCTTCAAAATGCTACCTTCCCTACATCCTGGAAAACCGCCCTAGTACTCCCCTTGAAGAAGACCTCAAACACATCAGCTCTTAATGATTTTCAACCAATTTCCCTTCTTTCAAACCTCTCAAAACCTTTAGAGTGATTAGTCCAATCCCAGCTATCCCATTTTTTAGAGGACAATTATCTCCTAAATCCCTACCAGTCCGGTTTCAGGCCTGGTTATTCTACTCAGTCTGCCCTAATAAAAATTTCCCAAGACCTTCACACAGCCATAGATCAGCAGAAACTAACTATCCTTATTCTCCTAGACTTCTCCAAAGCTTTTAATTCAGTAGACCACAATATCCACTACAATTTGTTTTCGGAATCTCAAGGGATACACATATTACCCAGTATCACACTGAGTTGAGGTGGCTCTACCCATCCTATCGCCGTCAGTACTTCCTAGCCACTTTTCTGTACCAGATCATTAGAACTCATCGACCCGCCTATATTTTTCACAGCTTACAATTCCAATACTCCATCCAATCCCGTCCCACTAGATCTCGTACTTCTGACCTCCATCATCCTCCTCACCGAGCTACTGTTTGACAAATCCTTTGCAATACAAGCCGCCTCCCTCTGGAATTCCATCCCTGCTGATATTTGACACGCTCAATCAGTTTCCTCTTTCAAACCCCTCCTCTTTAAAGACCTACTCCTTTCTAAATCCGACTGATTGCAAAATATACTTAAGAGAAATATCTAAGCACCCCCAGAGACTACCTCAATTTATCTAGGTTATTTTAGTTTCTTATATATATATGTACAATTTTCTTGTTTTTTTCTTTCTCTTTTTCAGTATTTTCATTTTTAGCCTGTTATTGCTAATAGATCGACTGTTATTGTAAATAGATAATCTAATTGTAACCACACAGACATACAATCTGTATTTATAATTTGTTCTAAAGGGACAACAGTCCCAGAATAATAAAATATTTTTTCATTCATTCATTCAAAATATTCCCCCCCCCCTCTGTCTCCACTCCCTCTTCAAAATGTCAAATTGAATCATTGTTTTTTTCACTAACTCGTTATTGAATATATAGACAATTGCATATGATAAAACATGGAAATTATTATAGCTTAAAATTTTCAAGTTTGGAAAGTTTGTCAAATTTTGAAAACCTACAGAGTTTACCGAGCCTATTCTGGTCTTAAATACTAGTAAATGTACGAGTTTAAAATTGAATAGATGTTTTTTGTCGAAAAGGTTTACCACATGGTCAAAATGAGGGAAAACCCAAAAATGTGCGAAAAACAAGCAGTTATGGGGATATTCAAAATTGATCCGGTGGGCCTCCGAGATTGAAAATCCGGATTTAGCGACTCAGTCACATACCATACAAGAAAAAATAAAGAAATATACCACAACTTGTGGCAACTTACGATTTACAAGGATACTGGACCATTAGTCCAGTCAATGAATGGCCTAAAAGGGCGTATAGAGTGTGTGAGCAAGGAACTAAGCGATTCATTCAGAAACTTGTTCAAGGTGCTTAGGGAGTGAACATATCAAAAGACCTAGGTGATGAGCCAAAGGAGGAGGGGAAGAGAAAAGGTCACAATTTTGGGTTTTTCGCTTATATCTCTAAAACGGTACGAAACTGTTTATAAAATTATCTTAAACTTTTATTCAGTAAGTTTTCTGAATTCCCAATTTAGCTACACACTCAGAAAAAGTTGACTTTTCGAAAAAAATCATTTTTCATCAAACATTCCTTCACATTGTCTAAGCTATTCATCAGTGAAAGAAATTTATTTAAAATAAGTTGTAGAGACTTAAATTTTACATCAGAATTTATATACATATGCAAATTAATTCCTAACCAGTCTATCTATTTTAAAATAGGTCATAAATTGGGGTCATTTTCAGAAAAAGTTGCTTTATCATATTCTTGAACAACAACTTTTGTTCATTTGTCTAATAATATGTGTGGCTACACTTTAAAGCCAGTAAAATTAAAGTAGAAAACAATCACGTAACTTGAAAAATTTGATATTGCATTTTACAGATAATAAAAAGACTCATGATAATTTTATTCTATTTCGTTACATTAAATTATAAACCTCATTGTTAACACTGTTCCCAATAACTTAGATGGATTCACGTTTTCATCCTCTTTGGATGTGAGAGCCCTGGCAAGAGTTGTTCGTCTATGACATTGTCGCCTTAAGCAACCGGTATGCATTTGTGGCATTTCCCTTGGCAGTGGAGGCACGCTGCACAACAGATCAGCATTGCTTTTTGGCATCAATATTTGCCAATTAAACAATCCTTGGTGATATGAAGTTCTTTGGTCTGCCATCCCAAGAATGGCATTTGCCAGTGTTACAATGATATCTTTACAATCAGTATCACTAAGTGTCCTCTGTGTCTTGAAGATGTCGTTAAAGGAAATAACAACATCTGTGAGGTCAAAGAAAAGGGAATATTGTGCTTTATTAAACCAAGTAAGGAATGGAAAGAGGACAAGCATCAAAGTTTCCATGGCTTGACATCCCTTTAAAATCATCCCTGTTGTCGTAAAATTAACACCCAAACTGAGACAATTAAAAAAAAAATCTGGTGCGTACAACACACAACTTTCACTTATCTCTCTACTTTGAATAGAAATTATTTTGTGACAATGTTGGGCTATTATAAAAATTTTAAATTGCATCTTAAACCGAGCTAAAGCTTAAAGCTTACAGATAACAAATCATTAAGACCATTAAAATCACAAAAAGTCTATTTATTATATCGATGGTAGGCAATAAAAATCTAGTTTTCTAAACCACATAACTTCAGTCTCTGAGCCTTTCAGTTGACATAATGACCATCTCCAATTTCAACATTTTTGAGTAATGTCATTCTGTCGACCGAAAGGCTCATACATGCCTAGAGAGATTTGAAAGCACATCTGAATATTTAACCTATAAATGATTATGGATTGTAGGACTATGAGTTAGTAAACTGTTATTTTGCATTGAACGCCATGGATAGGTCAAAAGTTATCACACAAATTGTAAGTGGGTAATGTTGGGATTTCACAAAGGGAAACTTTATCAAATTATTTACTAATTTTCTAAAAGGTTACTTGATGATTTTTTGGAATAAATGGCCAATAGATACCTAATTATTAAAATATAATATCATATTTGGAGTTATTAAACTACAGCAAAAGTATTTAAGGTTATAAACATATCCATGAAATATTTTTATATTTCACTTCTTCTTTCACACAATTACAATTAAATAGTATTTTAAACAATGGCATGGTTATGATTCAGTGGATTTTAAATACTTTTTTTTTCCAACTAAGAAAAAAATTTGCAAGTTTATATTTAGTAAGAAAATTTTGTTGGAAACATGTGATTTACATTAAAAAATGTTAGTGAAGAGAAGAATAGTAGGGGTGATCAGTGAAAATAAAAATGGCAAAAATAAATAATAATATTTATTTTAACATTTGCCGACGATTTAACCCAAAGTTCAGGCCTTCATCAGGGCTGAGAAAAGAACCAGATAACAATTGGTATGAGAAACATAAAGAATGTAGGTAAAAAAGTAAAATGATGTAGATAAGTGAACATTAAAGTAAAATAAAGTAGATAGAATAATGACAATAACAATAACTAAGAAATAAATAATAATAACGGTTGCAAAGTGTGGACTAATGAAGTAAACATAATCAAAATAAGAAACATAAGTACTAAACTGGTAATCTTACAATAAAATGTAAAACAGAGAAAAGGAATATGAAGTTATATAAGAAATAAATACACTGACAGGCAAAAAATTCCACCCACTTGTAAAAAAAAGTTGTATTTGTACATAATACATGGTATTTGTAGATAATACTTAGTATTTATGGAATTTTATGTTTTTTACCTTTAATAATCAAAATTTGATTGGCTAAGAAAGATTAGAGAGAAAAAAATTGAAAAACGAACCATTATTATTCTAAAAGAAATTAATTACATCATCGTTTAGCAGCACGTGTTTCCTCCTTTTGCCTTCACTACTTCTTGAAGAGGCCTCGGCATACATTCCACCAGTCGGAAATATCCCTTTGCTGGAGGATAGCCCATTCCTCCCGAAGAGCCCTTTCAAGGTCCTGCAGTGTATCAGGAAGTGTTGCACGCACTCTTATTCGTCTTCCGAGGTTTTGCACGCACTCTTATTCGTCTTCCGAGGTTATCACATAAATGCCCAATGAGGTTCAAATCTGGAGAATGTGCTGGCCAGGCTAAAACCTCAATATTGTTCTGTTGAAGGAACGTCTGCACTATGTGAGCGTGCATTAGAATAGAACGGTCGCTGATTTCGTTGAGGATAGGCAACACATGAGGTTCCAAAATCTCATCTACATAGCGAATGGTCGTCAAAGACCCTCCACGAACAACAACCAATTCTGTGCGGCGCTCCATTGAAATCCCAGCCCACACCATTAAGGAATCACGTTGGAAAGGTTGGCTCTGGGAAAAATTACAGGCTGCATATCTTTCGTTTCTTCTTCTCCACACCCTTTCACGCCCGTCTGGAGATCGAAGAGCGAATCTTGACTCATCTGTAAAAAGTACAGCACTCCATGGCTGTGTTCTCGAGCAAAAGCCAGCCGTGTTATTCTGTGAATTCTGGTCCTCTTACTGGACGAAAAGCCATTAATCCATACTCATTTAATCTTCTCCGAGCGGTACGTTCAGAAATTTGCACACCTCGAACTTCTTCAAGCTGATGAATCGCTTGAACAACGGTAAGGTGCCGGTTTCGTAAAATTCTCAAAGTCAAAAACTGGTCATCCTGTGGTTCTGTTACCCTAGGGCGTCCAGAACCGGGCCTGACGGCGTCTCGTTAAGTTTCATATGGAACTCCGATGGCATTAGCTGCATATCTAATGGAACGTCCATCATCAATAAGTGCCACACCACGCTCAACATCCACAGCACTAAGAGGCATTTTTAAACTTAATATTGAAAAAATTAAAAGCCGGAGACTAAGAAATGTGCTGCAAGAAACGGCACTGAACTAATGATACTGAATAAACATTTTGATTCCATAGAAAGTAAACATTGGAATCTAGAATTATTTCATTAAATTAAGGATTAAGGGTTATTGTCCTCTATATTAACATTCCTAATTGAAAACAAACAAAAAGATTACCTATTTATTCATTAAAAACAATAGACCAATCCAAAGCAGAAATACTTTTAGATGAAAACATGAAAAAATCAAGTGAGTGGAATTTTTCGCCTGTCAGTGTATAAACAGAAAAGTTGAGATATTGTGAAGTCTATCAAAATGTACTGACTACGTATAAGGGAATAAAGTAAAAAAATAAATAAGCAAGATAGTCAACTGACCTGGTCGCTATTGATAGAATGGAGGTATTGAAGCAAGAGAGAGGGGAGTTGTGTATTGTTGCGTCATCTGTGACGGTTCCATGACAAAGTTTTGAACTAAAGTACCGGAAGCGTATATAATGGAAGGGAGATAAATTACAGATAAATATTACAAATAATTAAATGAAAGTTTAATTGAAAGAGGATGATTATTATTATCCTCATTATTATCTCTAACTATTATTATTAACCTTGAATAATCCTTAATTATTCATAATATTTATCTGTAATATATCTTTTTTTTCTTTTTCGTTCTTCCCTATCTCGCCTTTTTAGGCTATACGGGATTTTCCAGGGCAGGTGAGAGGTGGGGGGAGGAGGTGAGTGCGGGGAATTTAAAATCCCCTCCGACAAACGGACGTGAACTCGCACTTTTTTTTATCTCACAAAACTTTATTTATCTGGTTGCCAGGCAACTTGCGGTGCTATGCACATGCTTTAGTCCATTCGGCCACCCCCCCCCCCTCTATCTGTAATATATCTGCTATCCATTATATACGCTTCCAGTACTTTAGTTCAAAACTATGTCAGGCAACCGTCAGTGATGACACAACAATACAACCCCCCTCTCTTCCTACAATACCTTCATTCTATCAATAGTGATCAGGTCAATTGACTATATTTTCTTATTCTTCTCCTTATTTCCTCCTTTCTTTTCAGTCTATCTTCCATATTTTCATCTCCACTTTGTATATATTGATACATTTGCTCATTTATTTTTTTAATTCATTTAACTCTTTATTCCCTTATAACTAGTAAGTACATTTTGATAGACTTCACAACATCTCAATTTTCTATTTAACTATTCTATTTACAATATCTCGACTTTTCTATTTATATTTATTTCTTATACAACTTCATATTCCTTTTCTCTGTTTTACATTTTATTGTAAGATTACCATTTTAGTACTTATGATATCTTATTTTGATTATGTTTAATTCATTAGTCCACACTTTGTAACCGTTATTATTATTTATTTCTTAGTTATTGTTATTGTTATTGTCATTATTCTACCTACTTTATTTTACTTTAATGTTCACTTATCTACTTCATTTTACTTAATTTTTTTCTTACCTACATTGTTTATGTTTTTCATACCAATTGTTATCTGGTTCTTTTCTGAGACCTGAACTTTGGGTCAAATCGTCAGCAAATGTTAAAATAAATATTATTATTTATTTTTGCCATTTTTGTTTTGACTGATCTTCCAACTATCCTTCTCTTCATTATTCCCTACAGTCAGCCGTCAATCCACAATTACAAATAATGTTAGTTTTCTGAAATTATTATTTATATTTTTTTCATCACTCTCCGTTACCTTCTACAACTTTATTTATTAGATATTATTATACGTATACCTTCTGACTAAGATTTCCGGAGATTCGTTTTCAATCTGGATAAGCATTTTTCTTTTTTTCTCCAGTTTCCAATTATCGAACTTCATATTTAGCCATTTTTTATAGTTACTGTCAATAAAAGAGAGTCAATTTTTAAAAAAAAACCATATTAAAGGTATTTTAAAGGAAGATTTATATGAACATTGCGTATTTAAGCCCTGTAAAGTGACATCAATGGGGATAAGACCTAAATGATATTATGATAGACTACTTAATTGTACAATGATACACCGAGTTTAATCAAAATTGTTAGAGCCGTTTTTGAGAAAATTGTAAAAATGTGTTTCACTGTTGATAAAATGACACTTCCGGTTATCCGATTTTGAGGAAAATTTTGCTGTAACATCTAAGGCATATATCTATCTTAAATATGTAATATCAGTTTCGTACGACTTTTCGTTTTTGAATTAGATTTCCCATACACACACACGCCATTTTGCAGGACTTGGTTTTTTGGACTCAGGAGACCTCAAAGCATGCATTTCCGTTGAAAACTCAGATTCAATAATTTTCACGATCGCAATACTTACCCCTACTATATATTTCGTATATAGGTAAGTGAAAGTAATATGGTAGGGAGGCATTCACATCTAAGGAAGAAGCATAGCCATCTCAGCTCAAGTCTTCAGCTCCCAAATTCAATTTACTTGCTTTAATAAGACCCCCCAGTATTCTCTTTTCTTTAACCTCACACAGATGTTTTTATTTCCTTTAATGACATGTTCAAGACACAGAGGGCACCTAGTGGTACTCATTGTAGAGTTATCTGTAACACTGGCAAATGTTATTATTGGGATGGCAGACCAAGGACCTCCATATCACCAAGGATTGCGTAATTGACAAATGTGGATGCAAAAAAGCAATACTGACCTGTTCTGCAGTGTGCCTCCACTGGCAAGAGAAATGCTACAAAAGCGTGCCTGTTGTCGAGGGGGACGATGCCATGGACAAAGAATCCTTGCCAGAACACACATCAAAAGAGGATGAAAATGTGAATCGATATAAAGGTGTAAGTGTAATATTAATAAATTATTGAGAACAGTGATAACAATGAGGTTTATAATTTTTTCATTTCTTAGGAATTTCTAAATTGCTATAAATATAAATTTATAAATATTAAGCTTTCCTCAACCAAACTCCTGTCTCAGCAAACCTCTTCATCTCTACCGGTCCATCGCATCCTCCTCCGGCAGTCACCTACCAGCAATACTCTCCACCACTCTGTCCCACCGTTAATTAAGATTATGTATAATTATATCTGTTACTTGTGAATAATAGAATAATAATAATAATAATAAGGCTTAGCGAACCCGAAGGTTCGATGCCGACACCACCAATCGCTTGTTACACACCTCCCTCCACCGTTCGCCGTCCAAACCCAGTCCCTTCAGATCAGCTTTAATGCAATCTTCCCACCTTCGCTTCGGTCTACCCCTCCGACGCTTACCATTCGGCACAGCAAATATTAACCTTTTAGGAATTCTCTCGTTACTAAGACCAACAACTTTACAAGCCCATTTGATTCGCCGCGATGAAATTACCTCAATTATATTACCCGGATATAGCTCACGCAATTCGGCGTTGTGTAACCGTCTGAACTCTCCGGTTAACTCATCCTTCTTCGGCCCGAATATTCTACGCAAAACTTTATTTTCAAAAACCTTAAGTTTCGCATCCATAAAGAACTGTAGGCAAGATAATTGTTTTATAGATTCTAATTTTTAAGTTTCGGGACAAGAGGCGCGAACTGAGTAGTTTTGTCACAGAAAAATAACAAGCATTCCCCGCCTTCAGTCTAACCTTAATCTCTTCTTCAATTTCGTTTTTTCTAGTTATCGTAGAACCTAGATACCTAAATTTATCTACCTGTTCAAACATATTACCATCTATATCGATATCACCAGTAGTATCGCCATTTTTGCAGCTAACCATATATTTTGTTTTATCCACGTTTATTTCGAGTCCTAGTTCTTTACCGGCTTTCATTAACGTTGTCGTATTTAGTTTTATAGTTTCAACGTCTTCGCTTAACAGTACCAGATCATCAGCATAGCCCAGTACGGATGTTGTCCCACAAAGATCCAACCCCTTCTCGGTACGCATTACCTCCATAATGGCATGTTCTAATGCCAAATTGAACAGGACAGGCGAAAGGGAATCCCCCTGTTTTAAACCCGAACGAACCTCAAATTTTTCGGACAAATTATTACCGATTCTAACTTTATTGAGTGTCTCCGTCAAGCACATCCTGACTAGATTTACTAGTTTTTTTGGAATCCCCTGCTCGATTAGAATATTATACAGTTTCTGGCGGTCAATAGAATCGTAAGCCTTTTTAAAATCTATATACAGCTGGTGAACAATACCGTTATACTCCAATTTTTTCTCTAATATTTGCCGTAAAGAAAATATTTGATCAATAGTCGAACGATTCCGTCTAAATCCGCATTGGTAGTCTCCGATAATTTCCTCGGCGTATTCCGTGATTCGACTGGTTAAGATTACAGTGAATATTTTATAACATACCGGAAGGAGTGAAATTCCTCGATAGTTATAACAATCCGTCCTCGGACCCTTTTTGTGAATCGGAATAAGAATAGATTCTTTCCATTCTTCAGGTAATTTCTCGTTCGCCCAGATCTTTTTAACCAACCGATGTATTTTAGAAACTCCAGCTTCCCCGCATGCCTTAATTAGTTCAGTAGGAATATTATCGATTCCCGCTGCTTTATATGATTTTAATTTACCGATAGCTACTTCAACTTCCTCTTTACTTGGTCCTTCTATTAACGGTTCAGCACTCTGGTACTCAGAAGGAGGACACAGATCATAATTTCCCGTATTTAAAATATTGTCAAAGTGCTCCTTAAACTTATTCAATATGTCAACCGGATCTGTCAGAATATTGTTATTATCATCCCTAATTCCAGACGTTACGGGCCCTACATATTTACGTGATCTGTTTATACCTTTGTACATGTCTCTTACGTTATTTTCGATTCTATTAGTTTCTATTTCAATTATTTTATTTTTAAGATACTCCCTTTTTTTATTTTTGAGCAATTTTGTCGTTTCGTTCTTTGAGATTCGGAAGTATTCCAGCTTGTCTTCGCTAGGATTATTTAGAGTTTTTAATTTAGCGGCTTTCCTTTTTTCGCACATGTTTAAGCAATCTTCATCAAACCACGGTTTGTTATTCTTATTTTCCTTTTTTCCTAGACACGAGTTACCGACCGCTTTAATATTATCCCTGATCTCTACCCATAACTTGTCAATATCCTCGTGGTCCTCGTCAGGAAGCTCTAAAGCTTCAAACCTATTCTTAACATCTAGCTCGAATTGGTTTCTAATTGATGGATTTTTTAATTTTTCCAAATTAAAATTCTCAAAATCGAAACGGTTTTCTTTTCTCTTTTTTATATTAAGTTTTTGTCGAAGTTTCGCGATTACTAATTCATGATCCGACCCACATTCTGCTCCGCGATAAGACCGTACATTGATTATACTGCTTTGCCACCTGTGTTGTATCAAGACATGATCGATTTGATTTCGTGTTTGCGAATCCGGCGATGTCCAAGTATATTTATGAATATCCTTACGTTTAAACGTCGTACTTTTAATTACCAGGTTTTTCGAGATGGCAAAGTTTATCAGACGGATCCCATTATCATTACTATATTCGTGCAAACTTTCTTTACCAATCGTCTGAATATAAACTTCTTCCCTTCCTACCTTTGCGTTCGCGTCACCTACAATTATTTTCATGTAGTTTCGCGGTAGTTTATCATAAACCCATTCGAGTTTATCGTAAAATTCACTTTTGACTTCATCGTCACTGTCTTCGGTCGGACAATGTATGTTTATTAATGCGATTTTAAACCAACGTCCCTGAAATGTAGCTACCGAAATTCTATCACTAAAGAATTGTACGTCCCTCAAAGCGGATAGTAATCTACTCCTAATTAGAAACCCGGTACCTAAACAATGATTCCCGCTTCCTCCGTACCAAATAGTGTACTTTCCTTCCCTCATCGAGCCCTCCCCTGGCCAGCGAACCTCTTGCAGAGCCACGACATCCAAATTGTACCCATTTACCTCATTCGCGACCGATTTTAGCCCCCCTGCTGTGTTTAAACTCCTTACGTTCCACGTACCAATATTTAAATACCTATATTTCAACTTGCGGCATGAATCCCCTAAAGCAGTCCCCACCCGGAGACCCGAACGGGGGACTAGTTTACCTCCGGATAATGAGCGTTTTACCTTAGGGAGATCCATGACTTTTTGTGGTGTTTGGTGAACTAAAGATATGTGAGTAGGGCGTTCAATCCTACGTCACACCCTCCAGCAAGTCTGGTGGGCCCCTATCTCCAGCAAGTCTGGAGGTTCCCTCCCTCCAGCAAGTCTGGAGGGCCCCTCTCATTGTTGGTCAGCGAGTCATCGGACTTAGCCGGGAGGAACTTCCAAGGAATTTCCACCGACCATCCCCACATCCGCCACCCGTGGGACGCTCCCCATACGCGGTAATGAGCCCGCGCGAGGTGTGAATAATAGAAATAAAATAAAATCAAAAAGACATAAAATGCACGTTAAGTTTATAGTTATTTAAGGTTATTAAAGTTTAGTTATTTAAAGTTAATTTTAAACTTAGCACGTTAGAAATAGGGGGAGTGCTGCAGGAGAGGTTCAGTGATTTCCAAAGATTCCTTCTTCAGAGAGAAAACATATGACTTTATTACTCAATATTTTTTCATCATTTCCCAAAGCAGTTGATGTATTTGTTGGTATTCCTCTTTTATTTAATCCTCTAATATAAAAGGTACAACTCTCAAAGATATGGGCCACTGTCATTCTCTTTCAACACTTCCAACAAATGGGCGGGTTTATTTTTTGTTATTGAGTGAAGGTGCGTAAGCCTGTCCTATTCTTAGTTGCATAAGGACAAATTCCTCTCTGCGTTTACTGCGACTGGAACTGCTCCATGGCATCACTTCATTTTTAATCACCTTTAGTTAATTTGGAGGGCTGTTGTCCCATAGTGTCTGCTAATCTTGGTATATGGCCTCTTTCAGGGAGTTTGCCAGTTCAGATGCAGTTATGAACATTTAATAAGCTTTATCAGGTGCTGGAAGGGTAAGAGCTTCTTTTGCTGCTTTATCAGCCATTTCATTCCCAACAATGCATACATGACCGGGAGACCATAAAAAATGTACTAATGTTCCAATCTTATTTCAAGTTTTATGAGCCCCAAAATACTATATATTCCTAGTTGTTCTGGATACATGTTTATGGCTTTAAAGGCGCTCAAAGAATCTGATATCACAACCACATTAACAACTGGCGAATTCGTCACATGTTGTAGAGTCCTAGCATTAATCTCAGCAATACAAATGGAACAAAGTGGATGTAGCTTACATTTATAAATAGAATCAGGTGTGATGAAGGCGGATGCTGTTGATGTGTCCAATTAAGAACTGTCGGTGAATATTAGTAAGTGCTCTGGAAGAGAGCTAATTGTTTTATCAAATGATTCTTTATATTTTGCAGGTTCCATATTTTCTTTATTAAATTTGGAGAGCACTGGATTTAATTTAGGTTTTATAACATTTTAAGGAGGTATGTCATTTTTAATTAAGTCTAAGTTGATCAGTTTCAGCTTACATATTGTTAATATCATCCTTTCTGCTAATGGCAGTGTTGCATTCTTCTTTTGTTGAAATTTTGTTAAAAATTTAGATTCAAAAATGTATTTGTAGGCAGGGTGTATGGTTTGTGGGTACAACTTTGTTATGTAATTTATTGCTAATTTTTGTCTTCTGAAAGAGAGAGGTGGTAGGCCTGAATCGACACAAAGACTAAGGAATTTACAGCAGTCAGCATATAGATAAAGGTACAGCGGTTGTAGTGTTTTTGGAACAGAAATTGGAATAAGAGGGTTTAAATGTAGATAGGGGGAGGGGGGAGAATGCCGAATTTTGATAGAAAGGGAATTCCACAAATTAACAGAGTGAGCAATAAAGGAGTTTTGGAACCAGCCAGATCTGTGAGAAGGAATGTTAAAGTCGGAAGGTCGAGATCTTGTGGAAAAGGAGTGGACTAAGGACTTGAATTGGAGAAGGTAGTAGGCGTAAGATGGACGATGATTGTTGATGATTTGATAGAGGAACGTACCTTGGAAATATTGTCTTCGAATGGAAGGGAAGAGTCACTTTAACTCAGTGTAGTGGTGACAGACATGGGAGTATCTCGGGGCACCAATTACAATCTTATGCAGCTATTCATAAGTCTTTTCAGTCTATCAGGAAGCTCCACCGAGAGTCCATCATACAGCACACAACTGCAGTCAAAGTGGGGAAAGATGAGAGAGGAAACCAGGAGTCAAAGCGTATGTTGAGGTAGGAGATGGCTGAAGTGATGGAATAGTTTGAGGGTAGAAATTGTCTGTCGGGAGAAGTGAGAAATATGGTGATTCCAGGAGAGGGTTTGATCAATGAAAAATCCTAAAGTTTTGAAAGAGGATTGGATTGTCATCAAGATTTAGTATGGGAAAGTCGGTTAGGATCTAAGAAGGGGCTTGGAACCAATGACAATGGCCCGAGTTTTAGAAGCATTTAACCTTAATCCTTCGCCCAGGCACTGATTCGATCTAGGTCTTCTTGGATCTTAGTAAATGCTAACAATAGCTCAGGGGAAGAAAAGGATAGATATATTTGAGAATCGTCTGCATAAAGGCAGATAGTGGTTGATTAGGTATGGAAACTGCTTGGGTGCGTTGTGAGAGAAAAGATTGAAACCAAGAGATGGAGCTGTTGGAGAAGGATAATGATTTTAGTTTGTTGAAAAGGATGGGATGGCTAATGGAATTGAAGGCTTTGGAGAAGTCAAGGAGTATAAGGACAGTTAATCGTTTATTATCTATTACAGTCTGAACATCATTGGTAATTTTAATTAAGGCAGATTGTATGGAGTAGCCGGGACGGAAACCAAATTGGAGAGGTTCAAGTTGGTTGGACTTTTCAAGGAAATTGGAAACTTGGGATTGCACCAATCTTTCTAGGGGTTTTGAGAGATTGGGTGAAAATCTCCGGGAGAGAATGGATTTGGCTTTTTATTTAAAGGGAGGACAATGGCTTTATTCCTAGAGGTAGGGAATATTGAGTTCTGTAGAGAGAAATTTTAGATAAGAAGGAGAACTGGTAGGATTTCGGGAAGACATAATTTCATCAATTTGACAGGAATGCTTACAGGCCGGTGGGAGAAATGTCAGAGAAATAAATGTCATCATCCTTGAATGATGACTCATGAGCAAAGTTGGAAGAGGAGGGTAGAGATGAGCTAGAGGAGGCAGAAATAAAATGTGAATTTAAGTCATCAGGTGAAACGGGGAAGACTAGTGAGGAAGGGGATCTGGAAGGTTCACAGAGAAAAAGTTTGCGAAAGATTAGCTATTTAGATTTGGGATCTGGAGCAGATGAAAGGGCTTCATGGAAGTATGTAGCTTTAGTTCGCCGAATCCTTGTTTGTGTCAAGTTACGGAGCACCCTAAACACTTGATAGTCATCTGTAAGCCTGGTACGTCTAAAGCGTCTATGAGCAGCATCACGCCTCTTCTGCAGATCCTTAATTTCTTGGCGCATCCAAGGTGCAGAGCAGTGACAAAAGTTTGAGGTTTTTATGGGAGCATGAGTGTTAAGGATACGGAGGAAATTGGAAGTCAGGATCTCAACTGTGGAGTCGATGGAGGAGCAGGAATATATTCCATTCAAGGTCAGGTAGTATTTTTTCATGGGTGAGAGTGTCTAGCTGGCAGAAAGTGAAGGTTCTCAGATGAATCAGAGGAGTTTGGATATTATATGTTATTAGGATCAGATTTGGGATTAAAGGAGAGGGGAATTATTACAGGTAATTCTACTAGTAGGTACTCAATTTGTGGATGTTCAGAGAGTGGGGAGCAATCACGAATTCGGGACTTCAGGCTATCATGGACAAATATGGCTATCCCATCACCAGTCCAGCTGGCCCGGTCGTGACGGAGGAGGGTCTAATGAGGTAAGGAGACAGACGAGGACGGAATATAGGGTTTGAGCCAGGTTTCTGAGATTGTGATAATGTGAAAAAAAGTTTTGAGAAAAGTACTGTAAGAATTCATCATAATGGGCGGGAAGGGATTGCGAGTTAACGTGGCAGGTGGTTAGGATACTAGTCATGTGGAGAATTTGATGGGTAACAGTCAGAAATAAGCACAGGCAGCTGATCAGAAAAATTGGTCGATAGCTGGATGGATGGAGCTTATCTTGATCTGGCTTTGTATGTATTTAATGTAACGAAATATAATAAAATTATCATGAGACTTTTTATCATCTGTAAAATACAATATTAAATTTAACTGACTTTAAAGTGTAGCCACACATATTAGACAAATGAAAAGTTGTGGGTCAAGAATATGATAAAACAACTTTTTCTGTAAATTACAATATTTTACGAACAATATTAAAATAGCTTTAACCGTAAACTGGCTAGAGGTTAATTTGAACATGTATATATATTCTGATAGGGAATTTAAATCTCTACAACTTATTTTTAATGAATTTCTTTCACTGATGAATAGCTTAGACCAGGGGTTCTCGACTTTTTTTCAGCGGGGGGCTCATTTATAGGTTGTCTTGAGTGGCAGGCATCGTGTTTCTGTTCATTGTAAATTGCAAATAGGTTACTGTTTATAAATTTAAATAAAAATAAAACGTAAATGGTATCAATAAAATATATATATATATATATACGTACGTATAGTAGCGGACATCTTTATCATTCCTAAAACTAATGAAATATATTTCTACAGAAAAGACGAAAACACCAAGTGTAATGATTGTATTAATTTTATATATTTTTCTTGTATTAAATTAACACATTATCAAATTAAAATTGAAAATTAATTATAAGAAACATGGGCTATAATTAGATTTCATTCAATTTTTGACTACCAAAGAAAGAGATCAATCAAAACAATAGTAATGAAATTATATCGATAAATGAAGTATTATTGAATTTTATATCTATAAACTTGTGTTAGATTTTTAAATACTGGTACATGGAATAAAGGAATTGTAAAACATTTGAATTGAAAACTCGTCTATCTGCAGCATGCGAAATAAAAAATTATGTTGATTTAAAATAATACAAAATATATTACAACTTTCAAAGTGAATATTCATACTTACGATTAATTATTAGATATTCGATAAAATATATATATTGAACATTTAATAGAAAACTTTTTGATCTGCAGCAGGCAACAGTAAAACTGTAGTCAAGGCGATGGCCGATGTATGTTATGTTAGACATAGGAGGGCACAGTCATGGGCACAAGTGACGTCGTAGTGGTACCCGCGAGCTCTGGGTTGAGAACCCCTGGTAGCTTAGAAGATATGAAGCAATGTTTGATGAAAAATGTGAGGTAAAATGATTTTTTTCGAAGTCAACTTTTTCCAATTATATAGCTTGAAAACGGTTGAGAATTCGCAAAAAACCTATAGAACAAAAGTTTTAGATAAGTTTATAAACTTTCATTTATTATAAGAAAAGTTTCTCTGGGATACACCATTTTCAAAATATAAGCAAAAACCCCAAAACTGCGACCTTTCATCCTCCCCAGCCCCTCTGGCTCACCATCTACCTAGAAGTCAAGACTTTTGATATGTTCACACCCTAAGCACACTGAAAAGTTTCTGAAGGAATGGTTGAAGTCCCTGTTCACGCACTTTATACCTCCTTTCTTGACTGGACTATATATAATCCCTAGAAAAACTTCTATCAATAGTTATGTGGAAGACAAGACAAGAATATAAAATATAATACAAATTGTATTCATTTATAAAATTGATTCTTTACATTTAAACCAAAAATGATTGTTTTTTCTTAAAAGAAGATTAAACAAATGTGTATTTGTAACGATACATACACATACATATTCATGTGCATTGAGCAAAACATTTGAAGTACAATGAACTGAGAAAAATATTTGTTATATCCTTATTAGCAGACAATCTAAAAATCTTAGTAGAATCATAAAAATAAGAAGAAATAATACTTATAAACCAATTTTTTTCTTTTCTTGTTAAAAAAAGGTTTTAGTCATTATCAATTGATTTCAATTGAATTTCTTAATTTTTTTTATGCAGACCAACTTTTTTTATGCAAACCAATTTTGATTTTCTGAATTTTTTTATGTAGACCAAATTTAATTGATTTTTCTCAAGTTCCAAGAAATAGGTCTTCCTAATAATAGATGTTGGACATAGATGATAGATAATAACAATGATACTTTCATTTGTTTTAAGTAATTCATTAAATATTGATTTTACTTAACCCTTTTTTCTAGTTTTTAATTTTAATGAAAGATAATAAGAATTTCTGAATAGATAAGTGATAATAAGAATTGTTTTGGTAGTGAAAATTTGAAAAAAAAGAAGCAGTAATTAATTATTTTATTTTTTTGTGAAAAGCTATATAATATAAATATTTTATTGTTACAATTTAAGTCATTAAAAATTTAAAAGTTCAATTAAATGTTAATCCTGTTCACCTTCTCGCATAGATTAACAAGATTGAGAGCCAAAATATTAATCTTTGGTAATTGATATTTTGACAAATTTGATACCTGTTGATGCTATATGTACTGATATTGTTTTGTTTGATATTTAAATTCCTACTTTTTTCAACAATTAAAAAAATAGCGAGGCCCAATACACCAAAATATCAATATTTTTTTTTTATTTATACATCAAATTTCAATATATTTGAAAAACATTGATACAATATACAATGGAATCCCAATAATCATAGCCCATTAATTCATATGTATTTGCAGGTCCCGAGAAAATTTCTCATTAATTCGTATAAGATTTCTACTATCAAAGAACAAATTAAAAATATGGGGAAAGGGGGATGATATACCTAAACTAGGGATTAGTACAAAGCTTAAGCTCAAATACCCAGAGGCAATATGTCAGTGAAAACAACGTCCATCTCAATTATTTTTTATAAAAAGTGTATTTTAGTTTTAAACATAAATTAAATGAAGTGATAAAATCTTAATCATGCACACTTATGACAATGAGATGGTTGTTGAGAAAGTTTTTTGATCATAAATAATAGGTAGCAACTACCAAGTATATTAAAAGATTATATAAATTGTGAATATATAAATATCTCAATTATTAATAAACTCAATAAACATCTCAATTATTTTTTATAAAAAATGTATTTTAGTTTTAAATATAAATTAAATGAAGAGACAAAATCTTAATCATGCACACTTATGACAATGAGATGGTTGTTGAGAAAGTTTTTTGATCATAAATAATAAGTAGCAACTATCAGGTATATTAAAATATTATATAAAATGTGAATATATAAATAACATTATTCTTAATAACATAATAAAATACTTGTAATGTTCCAATTACAGGATAAATTGTCCTCAAAGATGGGCTTAGAAACCTAAAATGACGGACAAAGGGATCCAATATAAATATTTACCAATGGAATAGGTGCCTTCATTTATAAAAACTTAAGAACTTAATAAGGGAGTGGGGTAGCTCAGTGGGTTAGGCACTAACTTCCAGAGCTCAAGATCCATAGTTCGAATTCGGCTGATGGCAGATAAATTATTTATTCTGATTCATCGGCTGTTCATCGACCCTAGGATTGGAAGACCCTCTTGGGGCACATCCAGACTCTATAAAATGGGTACACTTAATTAACTAAGGAGGAAAACCTGGCAGTACAATATTATCTCGGTCAAGTCACTTCCTTGCACAACTGCTGACCAAGAAACAGTACTTCACAACATAGCACTGAACCCAAGACCCTTCATGGGTTATAGTGATCAAGGTTTTTTTTTTCCCAATAACTTAATGAAAATCAAATTCTGGCACTTTGATTAATTTAGTTTTTATGCCAGTCACTAAATCTAATTGACTGGAAAACACAATATAAGATTATTTTCAGAATTAATTTTTTTCTCTAAATGCATTAACCTAGTAGAAGTGTGCCCTACTTTCTGTACACAAAAGGTGTCCCGAGAGAGATTCCAACAGGCCAAATACTCCAACATATATTATAACAAGGACTTATGATTAATAAAACAAGAACATCGCCAAGACTATCTCAAAGGGATTTGCCACAGAGGAAAAAAAATGTTACACAAAGTGTATCTTTGTGAAGGTACTTATCAAGTTTTTAAAAATCACTTCTTGTTTATCATTATTTGTTAAACCTTACTAAATTGATAATGATATGTATTAAAAAAAATAATTTATATTCCAATTTAATTAAAATAAAATTTCGAATGAAAATAATTTGTTTGAAAAATCAGAACAAATTATTTTCAAAAACAATAAATCAGCGGGCTGTCCAGAGGTACCAGGAGACAGAAAGCTATGCTGGGTGGCTGAGATCAGCCCATTCAAGAGAGACGGGTCCAACTTCAAAACTTCAGTTGAAACTTATTAACTGTGTATTATTTGGGGTGCAAATGTCAGTGATCGAAGATAATATAGAAGGCTTGCTGAACTCAACCTGCACACTAGAGTTCCCGCTTCTGGTTCTCAACTCACCACAACACACCGAGCAGCTCAGCTCCACTTATGGCATAGGACGCCGCCTTGATTGAAGATGATTGGGCCTCTGTTTTCTGATAAGTCCAAGTATAGCCTTATGGTTTAAATAGACGAGTTAGAGTGTGGAGAAGACCAGATACTCAGTGCAATATGTTTAGAGTCAAGGAAACACCTCCATATGCTCTGAAGCCAGAAACAATGCACACACATGCATCCTCGAGGAATATGAGATACCTTTTGGCACATTTTTTGGCCCTGTTTCCTTTATATGCATGATAATGTTTGGACCCACATCGCAATGGTTGTATGAGACTACCTAGATGAGGTTGGTGCTTACACCTTGGAGTGGTCAGCTTGCAGCCCGTACCTCAATCCTATTGAGCGCATATTTGGGACGTCCATTGATCGACAACAGAACACTCCATCTGAGCACCAAGAGTTGAAGATTGCCTTGGTATGTGAATGGAATCATCAAGATCGGATAGCCAACCTTATTCACAGTATGCCTATGAGAGTACAGGCTGCTTCAAGCAAAGGGTGGCAACACTAAGTATTAGAGAATCTGATTACATAATTAAAAAAGGATTAGAGGTGTTTTATTTTTGTTTAAAACTGTTCATTTGCTTTATTTTACATTACAGATTTTTTAAAAAGAATTTTGGTAGTCTTTTTCCATTTGTGGTTTCCTAAATCTTAGCAAGAATTTTAAATTAAAAAAAACATTTTTAATTTTTTTTTTCTAAACACATTTTTTTCTTTATTGGAAAATATTACATTATGTCACAATTAAGGACAATTATAATAGAAATCAGAAAACAGATTCACACCATATTTACAGAAACAATAAGTAAATAAATTAAATAATAGTCCAGTAGTAACCTTGTATGCAAGTTGCATCAAATGGGAGTAGGTTTCTTTTGTTTTTTTTGGACGGGATGTGAGAGAGATGCAAAATCTAAGTTTTCGATCTTGGCGCATCCCCGAATCACTTTTGAATACCTAAAAACTACTATATTTTCGATTTTTCCCCATTTTGACCATGAAGACCGAGTTTTCACATCAAATATATACATTTTTTAACAAGATTAAATATGTTATAATTTAAGACCAGAACAGGCTTGATAAATTTAATATTGTTTGAGATACAGATTTTCAAAGTTTAGGAAATTTTTCGAACTTGAAAATTTTAAGCTATTTTTCATGTTTGAACATATACAATTGTCTTTATATCATCAGTAACCAGTCTGATATGAGTCAGTGAAGTAAACATTTAATAATTAACACATCATGAAGGAAGAGCGAGGGAGGGAGAGATCGCTGTTCACAACCAGATGACGGAAATTGAAATGCTAAATTTATCTAACAAACATTTCCATCAAGGTGATATAAAAATTGTAAAAAAGTGAATAAGTTTATGGAAGATATAAATGTGTTAATTAAAATCTTATAGTTGATGAAGTAAATATTTATTCAATTTAATATTTTGAAGGATACATGGACATAAGAATAACGATAAATAATGGGAGATAGGAATCTAACGTTGGTTTATGTGAATCTAATATTATAAGTGAATTGATATAAGTGAGCAAGGATGACCTAAGCGTTAGATTTTCTTAGTAAACCAGCGGGAAGCAAAAAAATAAGGACTTATCACACCTTCCAAAACTTTCCTCGACTCAAATGAAGGCATAGCCTGGCCAGTAATAAACGGTTGATTTACTGGTTAATATTGTGTATTTCAAATAAGGGTACTTGTTTAGGCAACTTTCACAGTTATAGCAAAATAACACGCATGAGTCTCAATAAGGCAACATTCTAAATTTTATGGCTACATTCTAGTTTCTAAGCAGTGGACTGTATCTTAAGGGATTGGTAGGTTAATGATTGTGCAAAAAAACAGCTTACCGTCTATATGCCAGCCCACATCTTTTACCTGGAGAGCTTTCCGTAGGTGGCTTCTCGTGCTGTGGATGTTTGGCCTGTGGGCGCCGGTGGAATGGGCCGATACATGGGCAGCTCCTCTCAGGGCTTAATTGTTATCTTTATCTTTTAGATCTGCCCCCACCACTCGCCGTAACGCGGGCTATTTAAACAAAAAAAAACTCCTCCTTGGCACAACCAGTACTTATGATTTAACTGGTCGGGATGGAACCTCCTTTTTCATCTTATCTTATATCACGGAAACTATCTTCTTATCTCGTGTAACCTCTTGTTATCCTTCCGTTACTTGTTTTCAATTTTGTTAATTTTTGGAATTTATTTTTTGAAGGTCATTTGTAATGAAGTTTGATGGGAAGAACCAATGGAGATGTTTTTGTAGCAGTGGTATCGAGGAACTGCGAGGCAACACCTGGATTCCTATTTAACTGAATTTTTGTGGGTCACAGAGAAGAGGACCCATTCTTCATAAATTATTAACCCATTCTTCATAAACAGCATTAAGCTATTTTGTCTGCCAAAATAAATGAAATATAAAATAAAAGTGTTTTATATGTATATATCTTGTATATATAAAGTATGAACATATATACATTGTATTTATTGTGTTATATATGTTATATTTTGTCACCCAAAGTAAATAAAATGTAAAATAAAAGTGTTTTGTTATTATTACATTTGTTTTTGTGTATTTCAATTTCCATAAATATGATTAGGAAGATAGGAATTATCAGTGTTCAGGTTAGTATTTTGTCTCCTAAAATAAATATGTATATGTAGATAGGTATTATCAGTGTCGAGGTTATAAACAATGGCAGATAGCAGTCCGTCCCGACCAGCTAAGTCACAAGTACCAAAATAAGTTATAAATGAATTTCGAGATATTTAATAGCTGAGAAAGAGAGAATACCTAATCAATGGAGTAGCAGTCTAATATATAGTCACGATAGATCTCATTGCATGGGAGGTGGTGTCGGATTATATATCCATGACAGTCTTAAGACCAAAATCCTTCTACAGTCTCCTCATCATGATTTTCCTCAAGTGGAATACATGTTCGTTGAAATTTCCTCTATTCCCTCTCCTCTGTTGTATGTCGTAGATTACTGCCCTCCTCGTGTTCTATTTGACAACCTTTTTGGTCTTCCATTACTGAACTGGTTTCTAACTATAAAAATATTATTATAACCGGCGATTTCAACGTAAATATGCTTTCACAATCTCCTGAAAAATACTTCCTAACCGACCTACTGTTTTCTCTTAATCTTTATCTTGCTCCTTATTCTCCTACCCCTGGTTAGACCTCTACATCTCTGACTCGCACATCAAAATTATCTCCTCTTCCCAACACCCCTTCCATTTCTTTCATCACACAACCTGATCCAAATTACATACGACCTACCCGTAAAATCCTTTACACCCAAAAAAGTTTCATACCGTAATTTAAACCTTTTGTCCTATGAATCCCTACAACCTGACCTTGATTCTTCCTATGACTCTATTGATCCTATGGTATCTACCCTATCCTCAAACCTACAATCCTTATTAGACACCCATGCTCCTCTGAAAACTAAAACCTCACATCGTCCCACTGCACCTTGGCTGACTCCTGAAATAAAGGAAATGATGAAAAGAAGGGATGCAGCATGGCGCAAATGGCATCGAACCCGTTTGCCAGCTGATTATGGGTCTTTTAAGAAACTTCGCAATGTAACCCAATCCACAATCCGACTTGCTAAAGCTACCTACTTTCATAATGCCCTTTCCAATGCTTCTGATTCCAAATCCAAATGGAAAATACTTCGTAACCTATCCCTACCAGAATCCAATAAACTCAGTTCCATCCCGGTGACTCCAGATGATCTCAATGACCATTTCCTATCCTTCACTCACGGTTCTTCTCCTACTTTCGATATTAAACATCACAATTTCAACCCTGAAGACTTCTTTTTCTCCCATGTGACCTATGATGAATTACTTTCCACTATCCTAAAATCCCACACTAATAGAAGATAGAAGATAGAAAAATAACTTTATTCTGGGACACAGTCCCTTGAGAATAACAAAATAGAACAAAATTAAAATATTACATCTGGCCAAAATAAAATCAATCGAAAAAAAGAAATAATGTAAAAAAAAATATAAGGTAAAAATTCTATATACAAAACAAACTAAACTATATACAAAACCATTAATACTATGACAAGACACTTAAAGCTATTTGCTCTTATAGACCAGTATACACTTTTCCGAAAAAAATAAAGAATTAAAAAATAAAAATGTATCAAATTCTCTATTAAAATCCGCTCGAATGGTTAGCAAGTATCTGACTGTTTTTGTGATAGGAATTGGAATAGGAGGGATTTGAATGTGGATATGGAGGGGGAATGTCGAATTTTGATAGGGAGGGAATTCCAGAAATTGACAGAGCGAACAATAAAGGAATTTGGAATGAGGCAGATCTGTGAGAAGGCATGTAAAGGTCAGAAGGTCGAGATCTTGTGGACAGGGAATGGACTGAGGATTTGAACTGGAGAAGGTTGTAGGCGTAAGAAGGACGATGGTTGTTGATGATTTGGTAGAGGAACGTACCTAGAAAATATTGTCTTCGGAAGGAGGGGAAGAGCCACCTTAACTCAGTGTAGTGGTGAGAGACATGGGAGTACCTCGGGGCACCAATAACAAATCTTACGCAGCTATTCATTAATCTTTTCAGTCTATCACGGAGCTCCACCGAGAGGCCATCATACACCACACAGCTGTAGTCAAAGTGAGGGAAGATGAGAGAGGAAATTAGGAGTCTACGGATATGTTGAGGTAGCAGATGGCGGAAGCGATGAAATAGTTTAAGGGTAGAAATTGTCCGACGGGAAATGTGAGAAATATGGTAGGTCCAGGAGAGGGTTTGATCTATGAAAAATCCTAAATTTTTAACAGAGGAGTAGAAGGAAATTGGCTGGTCATTAAGGTGTAATATGGGAAAGTCAGTATGGGATCTAATAAGGGGCTTGGAACCAATGACAATGGCCTGAGTTTTGGCAGCATTTAACTTTAATCCATTTACATTTGCCCAGGCATTGATTCGATCAAGGTCTTCTTGAATCTTGGCAAATGCCCCCAGTAACTCAGAGGGAGAAAAGGATAGGTAGATCTGGGAATCATCTGTATAAAGGTGATGGGAACAATGGAGAATTGATTTAGGTAGGTCGTTAATGTAGGAGCTGAAAAGGAGAGGAGATATGCTTGAACCCTGGGCAACTCCAGAGGATAAAGAAAGGAAAGCAGATAGTGGTTGGTTGGGTATGGAGACTGCTTGGGTGCATTGGGAGAGGAAAGATTGGAACCAAGAGATGGAACTATTGGAGAAAGATAATGATTTTAGTTTGTTGAAGAGGATGGAATGGTTGATGGAATCGAAAGCTTTGGAGAAGTCTAGAAGAATAAGGACAGTTAATTTTCTATCATCTATTGCAGATTGAATGTCGTTGGTAATTTTAATTAAGGCAGACTGTGTGGAATAGCCGGGATGGAAACCAGATTGGAGAGAATCAAATTGGTTGGACTTTTCGAGGAACTTGGAGACTTGGGATTGCACCAGTCTTTCAAGAGGCTTTGAGAGGTTAGAAAGAATTGAAATTGGACGGAAATCTTCGGGTGAGGATGGATTAGGCTTTTTATTTAAAGGAAGGACAATGGCTTTTTTCCAAGAGGTAGGGAATACTGAATCCTGAAGGGAGAAATTGTAGATAAAAAGGAGAGCTGGGAGGATTTCAGGTAGACATATTTTTATTAATTTGACAGGAATGCCGTCAGGCCCTATGGAATTGGTGTGGGATTTCATTACCGCGGTTAACAGGTCTGTGGGAGAAATGTCGGAAAAATAAAAGTTATTGTCGTTAAAGGATATCTCTGGAGCAAAGCCAGAAGAGGAAGGTAGAGAAGAGGTATTAGCGACAGATATAAAATAAGAGTTTAAATCATCGGAGGATACAGGATAGGCTGCGGTAGGGGATCTGGAAGGATTACCAATGGAAAGTTTACGAAGCAGTAGCCATTTCGATTTGATATCAGGAGCTGAGGAAAGGGTTTCATGGAAGTAGGAAGCTTTCGCACGCCGGATCCTTGTCTGTGCCAAGTTGCGAAGCACCCTGAACGCTTGGTAGTCATCTGCAAGCCTCGTACGTCTAAAACGTCTTCGGGCAGCGTCGCGTCTCTTCTGCAGATCTTTGATTTCCTGACATATCCAAGGAGCAGGCCGGTGACGAAAGGTAGAGGTTTTGAGGGGAGCATGGGTATTGAGAAGATTGGTGGTAAGCATGTCAACCATGGAGTCGATGGAAGAGCAAGAATATATTCCATTCCAGTCTAGGGTTTCTAGGTCAGGTAATATTTTTTCTCGAGTAAGGAAATCTAGGTGACGGAAGGTGATAGTTCGAGGCTGGATTGAAGGAGTTTGGATATTATATGTTATTTGTATAAGATCGTGAGATGATAAGAATGATATTGGCAATTCAGAAGAGGAGAGCAGATTTTGTACAGAGTCTATAATGTAGAAGTCTAGCCAAGTGTCTGACCTGCTGGTGTGGTGGGTGGGGGAAAATGGAACTATGAATAGGTGCAGAGATTATGGTTATGGTTATGGAGATTACACTAATGATTATGGTCCAGATAATATCCCAGTAAAACTAATAAAATCCAGCCTTCCTGCCATTATTCCTGTTCTTTACCATATCTACAACTTTTCTCTGCAAAACTCTATATTCCCATCCTCCTGGAAAACCGCCCTAGTCCGACCTTTGAATATACTTCCCAACCCTACCTCACTGCACTATTTCCGTCCTATTTCTCTCCTATCCAACCTCTCAACTGCACTATTTCCGTCCTATTTCTCTCCTATCCAACCTCTCAAAGCCGTTAAAACGCCTTGTCCAAAATCAACTCTCCAACTTCCTAGAAGAACGTTCCCTTATCAACCCATTCCAATCTGGCTTTTGACCTGATTACTCAACGCAATCCGCTCTCCTTAAAAAAACCCATGACCTCCAAAACTCCATCGAATACCAAAACCTTACTATCCTCATCCTTCCTAGATCTTTCCAAAGTGTTCGACACAGTTGACCATAAGATCCTCCTTACGAAATTGCACAAGTTGACCATAAGATCCTCCTTACGAAATTGCACAATCTTCCTCTATCCAACAGTGCACTGCGCTAGTTCAAATCCTTCCTTTCAAATCGGTCCCAGTATGTAGTAGTCCCAGGCCAACCTTCATCTAAGACCCTTCCCCTCTCCTGTGGTGTCCCTCAAGGTTCCTCTCTACCTCCTACTCTGCTTGCTTTTTACATTAATGACCTTCCCCTCATGATCCATCACTCCCAATACCATATCTATGCAGATGATTTCCAAATATACCTGTCCTTCCCGTCCTCCGACCTATTATCTGCCACAGAGAAACTACAAGAAGACTTGGATAGGATTTGTGACTGGGCGAGAACTAACAAGTTGAAGTTGAATGCGGGAAAGCCAAAGACAATCTTAATAGGCTTCAATTACCTCCATAAAACTGTTCCCAATATTCCAACTCTGTTCCTGCATGATAATCCCATCAAATTTTACCCCACTGTCAAAAACCTTAGAATAACCTTCGATCAAACACTTTCCTGGAAAAACCATGTATCCAATATTTCCCACTGTAACATTTCCACTCTAAAACGTCTAAATTATTCTCTTCACCTATTTCCATTTGAACCCCGTAGGCTCCTACTTACTTCTTTAATTTTCCCCCACTTGGACTATTGCTGTTCGGTATACGGGGGCATCTCTGGGGATCTCTAGGCGAAACTAAAACGTTTAATAAATTGCTTTGTAAGATTCATCTTCGGGATACCAAGGGACGCCTCTGTTTCCCATTTTTATGCAGAGTTGAAGTGGCTTTATCCTTCCTACCATTGTAAATATTTCCTGGCATCCTTCCTCTTTCAAGTTATCCAATCACACCGTCCTTCATACATCTTTGAGCTCCTTCAATTTAAATCCTCTGTTAGTTCCCGTAATACTCGTTCCCGGTCTTCTGACTTATATATAAGGGCCCACCGAACCGTTGCTTTCGACAGATCTTTCATTATCCGATCCTCATTCCTTTGGAACTGCATCCCTTTTCTCACATTCGACAATCTAATACCCTTCCTACCTTTAAATCCCGTCTGTTCAATCATTTCTTATCCATCCAGTCCCCATGAATTTGTAAATAGATACTAATGTAAATATGTATATAAATTATTAGCTTGTTCTTCATTATTTTTACTTCATCCTTTTTATTTAATTTTATAATTTTTAATTATTAACTGATTAAAATTAGAAAGTAACTTTTAATTTTATTACTATGACTGTTTAATTACTCTGTATCTTTATTTATGTATCTCTGAGGCTCCTTAGCCCATATTTATGTCTGTATTATTCTAAAGGGACTCGTCCCAGAATAAATAAAGTATTATTATTATTATTATATCCCATACACAAAAAAGACGATAAACTGCAGTGTGAAAATTATTACGGTACTGGGAGTTTCTCACTACTGGGGGTGGGGTACAAGATATTCTCAAATATATTGTTAAAAAAATTAAACATTTACACCAAAAACATATTGTGTGACTATCAATGTGGTTTCCATAGAGGGAGGGGTACAACTGACCAGATCTTTTTAATGAGACAAATCACTGAAAAGTGTTGGGAAAATAAAATAGATTTACACCCGAGGAAAGAGAGGAAGATAAAAAAATATATTTATATCTCAACAGACTACGAAGTTTCGAAAGTACTGTTACTTATAAAAACAAGTTATTCACGATGAAAGGGAACAATTTTCACATATCTGAGATCGGAGGTCTGCTGGAAAATCTTGAAGACAGCAAATTATCACCAACTTCATCACAAGTTCAGGTGACTAAAAGAAAACAAAATGGCAAAAAAACTCGATCAGTATCGATTTCGAGAAAGAAAATATTCCAATCAAAACTAGAGAGCTGGAAAGTAAATCTTCAAGACTGGTAGAAGAGGTAACATATTTTCTTTTGGAATATTAACGGAAATCAAAATTTAATTCAACACGAAGAATACTTGGGCCAGTATATGCCTCTCTGAAACTCATAACTACTGGTTACTTAATAAGCCTGGTTGGATGTCAACGTATGGAATTGTTTACAGCCCAGCTGTTAGGAGGTATAAACACGGCACAGCCACTGGAGGCTTGGTTGTTTTTATGATCAGAATAAATGCTCTGTAAGAACTTTATGCAATAATAGAGACAATATTTTTTTGTTAGTTAGTAAGAACAGTTTAAAATTAATTGTAGGTTTTGTTATATTAATCCTGGTTTAGATATAAATTTATGTCTGGAAAAACAGAAATATAAATAAATAGATAAATAAATATAAATAGACGAAATCAGAGAACATTAAAATATTCTGATTTATTTGGGTGGAGACTTTTATTCAAGAATCAGTAATTTAAATATATGTTCTCCAGAAATCATTCATGATACTTGCCTCTTAAAACTAAAAAAAATTCAGACAGCATCTTAAATTTAAGAGGCGTTGTAAACATATGACTTCCTGTCCTACAGTATTCTTCAACAATAGCCCTCTTATCCCTGTCGAACAAATCCGATACTTAGGACTCCACCTTGACAAACGACTCACTTGGAACCCTCATACCAGACTGAAACGACTAGAAACCGCCCGACGTTTTAGACTACTGCAGCACTTACTAGACAAACGCTCTAAGCTTTCAATCAATTACAAACGACTCATATATATGACCATAATAAGACCTATTTGGACTTACGGAATTGAGCTTTGGGGTACAACTAAACCATCGAATTCCTCTCGTATCCAATCCTTACAATCCAAAATCCTTCATAAAATCCTCAACGCTCCTTACTTTGTCACAAATAAAATCATTTTTAACGACCTTAATGTTCCTTATGTTTCCGATTTGGCCCAATCCAGATATCTATCCTTTCATAATAAACTTCGTAACCATCCTAATCCTCTCGTTGGGATTCTCTATTATTTATTTCACTATTTTCAACATTATTGCTGGTCTTTGGACTTAGGTTGTTGAGTGTAGTGATGAGGGATTTGGTTAATCTCTCTGTAACACCATTAATATTGCTAATAAAAGGCATCAGTGGAACACCACAATCCACCATATATTCTGGGAGTAATATGGTTAGGATTAATTAATTTTATTTTTTAATAAAATTTCTTTAATTTTTCTTAATTCTTTCATTTAATTTTTCTTTCTTTAATTTTTTAATAAAATTTCTTTATTAATTTATCAATATAGTACTCTATAGCTTTATATAAGTTCTTAGATGGGTCATGCCGAATTTTCTTATATATTAGATCATTCTCCAATAAATTTAAATTTTTTGTCTCCAATAAAAACAGTTATAATGGAGCATGCTGATTCTGATAATGAAATGAAAAATTTATTGGTTTATATTTAGGATTGTAATATGAGGAGTATGGTTGAAGTTTACCATGTATTAAGGCCAACTCCCTGCTATAGAATTAATATTCTACTAAAGCAATGTAAATTTAAAAAAAGTATGTTGAATTTATATACGTAACAGTATGAAATGCCATTTATTTATTTATTTTGTCAATCCCCTCCCTCTAATTAAAATGGAAACTCTGCACCTATACAGACACATATTTTCATCATTTTTTTTTTAGTCTATATTTAAATGCAAGATGTAATACTTGTGAACAGTCTGGTTGGCATGGACTGCTATCTGCCGATGTTTATAACCTGAATACTGATAATTCTGATAAGGCATTGATAATCCCTATCTTCGTATGAAATTCAAAAACAAATGTAATAATAACAAAACACTTTTATTTTACAATGTAAATATGAAATAGACAAAAACAAATGTCATATTTATCGAAGTTGAAATAGACAAAAAGAAATATAATAATATAACAAAAAGAAATATATTAATAAGAAATATAAATAAAAAGAAATATAAATAACAAAACACTTTGATTTTACAACATATATACATGTAAAACACTTTCACTTTCATTTCACGCATACAACGCAAATATGTTCATACTTTATTTTGGAAAACAAAATAGCTTAATACTATTTAAAATAGCGAGGACTCTTCTCTATGAGCACGCCGCCACAAAAATTCACATAAATATGAATCGAATTGTTGCCTCACAGTTCCTAGATGTTTCTTATTTCTCCACTTAGCTGAGCCCTATAAACGTTGTGTTGAGTATGGACCTCAGTTAATGGATCAACAAAGTTATACTGGTGATTCACCAGCAAATGATGATAGTTTCCTATATTCAGTTGTTGGGTGTTGTATCCTTTCCAACAGTCAGAATAAATGGTGCTTCCCTTTTTTATATTATTTTTAATATATTCTAATAAAGTTCTTGCCTTTCTGTCCTTTATTTTTACGATGAAACACTCATCTCTTTCTCGACTAACTCAGCCAAACATCTATTGCTCAGGCAGAACTCTCCCTACATGATTTTTTCTTTTAGAAAAAAAGACTCTCGTCTACTTTAACGATTTTCCCAGGCCCTCCAATTTTCTTAGTTGACCTGTATAACATGCTAAGGGCACAAACCTCTCTTAAAAATTTGTTTCACATTATGATACATCTGTTCGATAGTTTCAGCTGCTCTTTGCCTAACTGTATTGTTGTCAAATTATGAGACCACCCCAATTAATTTTAAAGTGGTTGAAAAGGTAATCTACGACCCTTCTAACCTCTTTTCTTTCTTTACAGATACATTTTTGTTACAAGACCTAAGAAAGCATCTCCATTTTGTCATCCCATCGAACTTCATTTCATGACCTTCTTCACAATATTTCACCTTCGTAATTATCTTGGCATCTTGAAAATATTTGATAGCCTCTCCTTCTGAAGACGGCAATCCCCACAATGTAATAACATCCATTTCAACCATAAACAATCGAACAAAAATAACTAATGCAATAACGCCCACGCAACAGCTTACACAAGATAAAAAGTCAGGTTATGTGACGTAACGTAAGATAAGAAGGTGAGGTAAGATAAGAAAAGAGGTTTACTAACGACCAGACTGTTCACAAGTATCCAAGATGTTTTACAAGGTATAAAATGACACTATTATGGTGTTCACAAAAAGGTGGAATTTTGAGTATCATTTCCTATTAGTACCCGGCCTATAATTGTTATAAGATGCTTATTTTTGATATATTTTTTTTAGTATTTATTTAAATGCAACAACTTCCATACAGTATAAAATAATATGAACATTTATTGTTTTACAAAAAGATAAATACAATTTAAGAGTAGAAATAATAAAAGTCTTAATTTAAAAGAGAAAGGTAACTTAAAAAGGATTTTATTTAGAATAAATAAACATTTCAAAATATTAAGAATTCTAGAAATAAAACACTTACAGGCAAAAGCAGACCATGCCAATGGAGTAAATTGCCGTCATTAACGTGTATATCTTGAAGGGTAGATAACCCAGAACTAATCAATTCTTTCAATTCCTGGAACATAAAAAAAAAAAAAAAAAACTGAAGTTCTAATGACAAAATAAAATCACTACCAGGACTATATTTACTATACGAAATTGAATAACTTAAATTAACATGTGGTATTAACAAGATTACTATTATCTGGCATCTCTTTTATGGTACATTCTCTACTTTTTAATTTCAACTTCATTGATTTAACACTTTAACGACCAAGCCAAGTGGAACTTTCTCCATGGACCAAATTTGTTTCACTCAAAAGTTGTAATATACTGTTTAAAAAAACTATCATTTTCAAACTATACATTTTTTTTTATTTTGAAAATAATTTAATCGTGATAATTTAAAAAAAAAAAAAAAACTGAGCAGGCATATACGCTTGACATTGTCAATAGGGATATTACAGTCTTAAACTTTCATTTATTTACCTATTAAATATCTGTATCACTACAACCCACGAAGGGTCTTGGGTTCAGTACTAATTAGGGAAAGCACTGTTTCTTGGTCTACGGTTGTGATTTGACCGAGATTATGCTCAATCGCCAGGTTTTTCCCCTTGATCAATTATTTTAATTAAGGGTATCCACTTTATAGAGGCTGGGTTTGCAACCAAGAGGGTCTAACTACCCAGGGTCACCCCACGGACAATGAAACAGAATAAATAATTTTTCTGCCATTACCAGAATTCAAATGTAGGACCTTCAGCATTGGAAGCTCAGTACCCTACCACTGAGCCACCCCGCTCCCATTTATTTACCTATATATGTAATATACAGTAAGAGAAAGTATTGCAATCATGAAAATTTTCTAATCTTGAGTTTTCAAAGAAAATACACATTTTGAGGTCCCCTGAGTCCAAATAACCAAGTACCACAAAATGGTCAGTATGTATGCTACTCACAAAGATGCTGGAAACGATACCTTCCTTCACCTGTCCAAGAGAGTTTATTAATCTGCCTGTTACAGTGCTGCTTCGGAGGAGACAGACATCTGATTGATGAATTCCGGCTGTCCCGTTTCCCAGACTGATTGGTACTCCGTTTTTAGGCCATCTTGATATTAGGCGAAAAATGGCATTCCCCCTTCCTTCCGTTTCTTCCTTGGGTTCAGTAGCGGCGTTTGCTGTAGCATCTGAACTTTCCTTATGTATGGCTGGAAACCTGGTTTTCGAAGTGGATCAGACTGTGATGCCTGTGATCGTATTGTTGGCAATTCCAAATTGAAGGGCAATCTGTTGTCCTGTGGGAATCTCTAAGGCAGTTGTTGCAACCTGTCCAGACCCTTATAAATATTTGACGTTCGGTAGACTCCGTAGTTTTAAATTGAGGACAGTAACATAATATATGTCTCAAAAAAAAAAAAAAAATATATATACATATATATACATCAATAAAAGGTTTTATTGACACAAAACCGGTCACACCAAAGTGGCTATAGCAGTCCTCAATTTTACCACCTTAACTACACTGTCAGGCCCTGAAAGTGTCTATTGACCTGACAAGCCAACACTCCTGCTGTGGAACATCTTTTTCATATAGAATAAACAAGGGTTCCCTCTTTTAAATTTTCCCTATCAGTATACCACTTGTTGTGAGGCACCAGAACATGGAGGTACTCATTATATCATCTCTTCCAAAAATTACAAAGCATCTTGGAAATCATCTCCCAACGGCTTGTCAAAGGAAACATAGGTGCGTCTTCTTGTTCTGGTCTGGCTAGGAGGGGTTGACCTATAAGAAAGTGTTCTGGGGTGAGGTAGTTCAATATTCGTATCGTTCTGTCTTTGCTACTTTGTCATCTAATTATAATCTGAAACCCTTTTCTCAGACTTTGTAAACAGTGAGTTTATAAACAGTTTAACATTTTTTTTTTAACATCTCTGTTTTATTTATTTATTCATTATTTTATTTTTTTTTTACTCTGACTTTTATTTTAAATATTTATTGAAAATGTTCATATAATATTTGTATATAGATTTGTAAATAGACTAGTTATTAAGTATCTATTTTGTAAATGTTCTTATTATTGATACTTTTTATCTTCTCTTCTTCTTCGTTTATTTATATTTAGAGGTATGGATTCTGATAACATTTCTATTGATGAATCAGATGTAAATACTCCCTTCTCCGAAATTAGTGAGACGGATTCTCAGTATTTAACAAGGCGAACTCTCCAAAAGCACCACAGAAACTCTGGGTCGGCAGGCAACTCACCAAATAAAAAAAAAATAAAAAATCCGCTAAATCAAAGCAGATAAAAATAAACAATCAAAAACTAGCACTAATAATAATTCAGCTATGAAAGCTGTAAGTTAATCACCTACTAGCACACCCAGCAACAATTCTGTTGCGGTCAACAATAAAAATAAGGAGACCACTGAACCTAGGACTTTCACTGAACCAGAGCCACCACCGATATATGTAAGCAAAATTGACAACTTCATGCAGTTCAGTCAAGAAATAGCTAACCTGATTGGACAGACCAATCTCCGGTGTTTTTCTCGCGTCAATGACATAAAGATTAACACCAATACCAAAGATGATTATAAAAAACTTCTTAATCACTTGACATCACAAAATTATGACTTCCACTGCTATCAATTGAATGCAGAAAAAACAAATAGGGTCGTTTTCAGAGGTCTTCATTCAACCACTCCTACTACCGCTATAAAAAAAGATCTTGAAGATATTCGGCCACAATGTAAGACATATATCTTCCGTTTTAAATCCAATTGACAAATATCCACTGCCATTATTTTTCATTAATTTAGAACCAGCCCGGAATAATTCTGAAATCTATAAGTTAAAAGACTGCTGTATTCTACCATAAAATTTGAAGAACCGAAGCAGAAACATATAGTCGTGCAATGCACCAAATGTCAAAACTCACGTCTCTGACACCTGCCAGAAACTGTTGAATGAACCAGCAAAATGTGCCCTCTGTGGTGAGGACCATCTTGCAAGTTATCAGGGCTGCATTGCCTATAAGAAGATTTATAAGCAAAGGACTTACAACATAACACTAAAAAATCACGAACAGAAGATTCCTACCCAGGCACAGGCGCTTGAAGTTTAAAATTTCACGTTTCCTGAATTGCTGAACGAAATAGTATCACGTCATTCACAACAGCCCTCTACATCAACAGATCATCTCCACCAGGACTCCAGGCAATTATATTCAGGCCCCACGGTGAAGAATCAGCCGCGACGTCAGACGCCTCAGTCTTCCAAATCTAAGTCTCAGTCTTCCAATCCTAAGACCCAGAATTCCCAATCCAAGACTCACACCTCCCATATTCAGTCAAAATCACCACCTCACCAAATGCCTCCTTATCAGTTACTCCTACGTGTCAAATTACCGCCTGAACATCCAACTCCGGTTTACTCCCACCGTACTGCTCACATCAATTCTCCTTCCCAAGTTTCATCTATTTATAATCCAGCCCCTCATACATCACAACATGTACAACCCTCATCAGAAACTCCTTATCATAACAGCTATTCCTCACAAATCCCTGATCAAAACTCACCTGATCAACAAAAACCCTTCTCGACTTATAAACTCCACCCTTGCCTCCTTCCTGAAAGATCTTCATGAAACAATCAAGCCACTAATCACCCTCCTCACAAGAACCCTTACCAAAATTCCCTTTAATCTCCCATGATGAACGCAAAGCCCCTAGTTGTTCTTTTATGGAATGCTAACAGACTACACAACCACAGAGACGAACTTGATATTTTTCTTCATGACAACCACATTGATACTGCTCTACTGACAGAAACTCACTTCACTCAACTCTATTATGAGCATCAGTGATTACTCACTATTGCGAGCACCAGTGAGCAGCATTGGGCAGCTTTAGGAAAATTATGGTCTTCTTCACGAAATAATAGTACAATGACTCTGAACAATAAAGAGAGAACATTTCAACCCAGAAGGCAAGGTAACAAACTCATACTCCTGGATCCAGTCTAACTCTAGCAGCCACCCAGTAAAGACATTATAACCACTGCATTCATTTGTTTAGTTTAATTTTATTTTATTTCAGTTTTCAAATAGTGTTAACTATAACACCAATTTAGCTTAAATATTAATAAACTCTGAATTTTAGATTATTTTTGGTAACAATTTCTCATGTAAGAATGCCCTTTTGGGGAGTAAAGTGATCATGGAAGACGAAGAAGCTACTACTAGCACTTCAAAAAAAGATAGACAATTTAATCCAGCTCCAAAAAGAAGACGAGGTGAATCTAACTTATATAATATACCTACTCAATAGCTACTCCGTTTTATCCGATGAAGAGATTTCAGACCAAACTGACAGAAATACTAACACATGAATTTCTCCATATAGTAGTTGATTCCTCTTTTTCAAATCACAAGGAGATAATTTAAAAACTTAAAGTACAGTAAAAGATATAAATATTAAATACGGTGGAAACAAAACTATTTTTATGTATACAGTAATGAAGACTTCATGAAATTATAACTTCGATACCTATACTCTAAACATGAAATTAAGCCAAAATTGGTATTAAAAGGCATGCCCCTGGACTATCCTATCGAAGACATTCAGGCCGACCTAAATAAACAAGGCTTAGAAATTTAAAAAATGTTTCGAATGATTAAAAAATCTGAAGGTGTTGAAAAAAAGTTACCATCATCAATAGTTATACTAAATAATAAAGAGCAATTGGTTAAACTTAATTGTATAAGATACTGTAATAATGTTGTTATTTCATGGGAAAAATATATGAGTAAAAAGGTTTTGACACAATGTTAATAAATAACATTGACATAAAGTCAAGAATATAATCACGTAGCTCGAAACTGCTTCAAAAAACCTCTTTGCCTGAAGTGCTCAGAGGAACACTTATCAAAATAGTGCCCTAATATTATACTTGAAGATTCCAACCCTAAGTGCAGTAACTGCAATGAAGAACATTTCTCAAATTACGAAAAATGCTCACACTTCATACAAAACCAGCTATTGAAGCTTAGCAAACACTGACCAACTATCAACCCTTCACAACGGAAAATATTCGAGCTAAAACAAAATGATTTTCCTTCCTTACCAAAAACTGACTCAAAATGGTTTAAAAAACATTTCCTGAAAACATTAATGAAAATAACTCTTCTAATAATGAGCCAACTATTACTGAATGTTTCAAAGAAGTTGAAAATATTTTAAAACTTTTTCAACTTGAATAAAATAATCAACAAATTTAAAAACATTGTTTCTGAAGTAAAAATGGCAGAAGACAGCATGTCAAAAATATTCATAGTAGTAGAAGAGTTATTATCTTTAATTGATTAATAGTAAAAAGTTTAATATGCTTAATATAGCCTTAAGATGCTATTTATATAACATTCGCTTATTTATTAGTTTAATATCACGTACTAGATATCTTAGCTGCAATAATCCTCTGTAATAAGCAGCAGACTTAAAAGTGAGTATAAACCAATGTAAATAAACAACTACCACGTGAATAGTCAACACTTTCACTTTAACTTCTGAACAGACCGTACTAGTTCACAAGAGTTCCGCACGGATTACGCGTGGTTCACAATCACTTCGATCACACTTGTTCATGGAATCCCGAAAACAGCCGAATGTTGTCGTCTTTTATGACGTCAGCTATTGCCCCATAATACAATCCCTTTTCATGCATTTTTGAAAAAAATACAACGTACTCCCTTTATGGAACATCCTTATTAAAAAATTGTGTATTTACTAATTAGATTTTTATTATAACAGTTATTACTTTGAAAGAAAAAGAAAAAAAATACATAAAATAATGTTTGAGTAGTTTCTTCAAGCCCTATTAAAAAAAAAAGCTTTTAGTAATAACATTTTTATTGACACGTGCTTACATATAGTGGCTGTAAATACGCATATACTGTATATTATCTTCTATAACTGAGTATAAAAGATTTGTTTATAATTTGGATAATAAATAATTTTAAGTTATCTATTATCTTTTTTTTGTTATTCGAGTTTTTCAATAGAAGTTGGAATAATTGAATTTATAATTTATTTTAGCATGCCTTTTTTAGAATTGCGCAATCGTCTATCTAGTTTATGTATTTTTTTAGATTTATAATAATACGAGGGGCTATTTTCTAGTGGAGGGGGGCGCTTTGTATGCATATACTGTCTGATTTGTAATTATGATGTGTAATTATTGTTATTCGCAGTTATTTTTCTTGGTAATCCAAAAAAAGGGATTATTGTAGGCTATGGTACAAAAAAAAAGTATTTATTTTCGAGAAAGGAATTAACGTATTTGGGAAACAACTGACGAAGAATATGTAATAATTCCAAGATAATGAATATTGGAAATCATCTATAAGAAAAATAATATCGTGAAATAGCAGCCAGAGATGTAATAATTAAAGATTTTTATGTATTACTATTTTTTTTTTACAGATCTATAATATATGTACAAGCTCAATTCTGATTTCATGATGTGTAGCCTAAATTTCGAATGTAAATCTGCTCCTGCTATATAACTGAACGTGGTACTTAAATGGCGGGAAAGTTAATAGTAACTGGCCCAAGAGATCGGTCGCCTTCGTTCTCTTTCGGAGAAACACGAACGCATTCGGGATTCCAGGAACAAGTGTGATCGAAGTGATTGTGAACCATGCGTAATCCGTGCGGAACTCTTGTGAACTAGTACCTGTATTGTTACTCCTATTTATATATTATTATTTATTTTATTTTAGTCTGTATATTTATGATTATATAATACTCTTTAATCATAATGACTAATGATAGACAACATTTAAAATTAATGATGTGGAGTGCCCAGACACTTCGTCGAAATGAATGCATCATCATACAAGCAATTCCTACATCAAAATCAACCCACATAGTGTCAGTAAGCGAAACCCATTCATCTCCTCAGGACAGATTCTCAGCTCCTGGCTACACTGTATACCGGAAAGACAGGAAAAGAGCAGGCGGGGGTGTGCATTCTGACCTACCACACGCTTACAGGCCGATCGATAATTTAAAATACGCGGAAGCGACTGCAATTCAATTAAAGGTTAAAAACAAAATTTTCAACATAGTTGCAGTTTATATCCCTCTTAATAAAATAAATGCTGATGATCTTAAGAGTTCTGTTTAATATCAGAAAACACACATTAATTTTCGGGGATTTGAAAGCCAAAAATTTACATTGGAACTGCCATAGCACAAATAAAAACGGAAAATTATTATAGAAAGAAATATTTAGAATTGCATGCTAACATACAAACTAAAAAAAAAATTCGAACCTAGTATTATTGACTTAGCCCTCACTAAAAATATTTCTGACCTTTCTCACCTCTCGCTTCCTTGTCTCAGTTCGGATCATAACCAGGTGATATTCCGAATCGAGAATAAACACCAGCACCACACAAAATTCAAATTCAATTTAGCTGATTGGAAAAAATTTGAAAATTATTGAAGAAAATTTAGATATCAACTCTTACCATAAAAAATCACTCTGATATAGATTTGACAGTTGATAAATTTGTAATAACTATTAAAACTGCCATGATTAAAGCTATACCATAATGTTCCTTATCAATACAAAACCGATAATATACCTCCCCAACTATAATTTTTTATTTATAAAAAGAATAAATTCTGTAAAAAATACCAACTGACCAGGAACATGAAGTATAAATATATTGCTAACAAATTAAATACCTATGTGAAAATACATTTGAAATGATGGAGAAATTTCAGACGGCAGGAAACCCTAAGCAAACTGGCCCCAGGTAGTAAAAAGTTCTGGAACATAAAATTCTTACGAATGGACCCCACCATATCCCACCAATTAAACGGACAAACAGCTTCACCTATTCTAATTTAAAGAAGGCAGAAGCTATGGCTAATTATTTCTCATCAGTATCCAATATTTCGGCTAATTTAGGCACCATCAATCATAATAGAACTATAAAAAAATCTGTAAATAGCTTCTTCAAAAAACTGATACCTAACACATTTTCTTCAATCTCATTCAAAGAGATGAATCACGCTATAAAACAAGTAAAAACTAACAAATCATCTAGTCCTGGCGCCATAACCCCAATCGTAATCAAGAACCTGAGCAAAAAGTCAATTCTATTTCTTGCAAAAACTTATAATAGTATCTTTCGCTTCAGATATTTCCCAACATCATGGAAAACAGCAAAAATTATCACCATTCCAAAACCAAATAAACACCCAGCAGACATTCGAAACTACAGACCAATTAGCCTTCTTAACAAAATATCTAATATTTTTGAAAAACTGCTTTTGAAAAGAATATTGAATCATATAACTCAAAATAATTTAATATGCGACGAGCAATTCGGTTCCAGAAAAGGTCATTCAACAGTAGCCCAATTAGCTAGACTGAACGACTACATTACCAAAGCGCCCAATGAAAAGAAGCACACGGGTATGCTCCTTCTAAACATAGAAAAAGCATTCGACACAGTATGGCATGAGGGCATTATTCATAAACTCATTTTATATAAATTCCCAACCTACATAATCCACCTCCTTCATTCATATCTCAACATCAGATCCTTTTGCATTACAGTAAAGAATGCCCATTCCTCATCATTCCATTCTCTATCTGCAGGTCTTCCTCAAGGATTCTGTCTTTCTCCTACCCTATTTAATTTATATATTTAAGATATCCCTTCCTTCCCTTCAGTAGAACACTCACTATATGCAGATGATGCAGCTATCTATATATCTTCTTCTAGAATTGATACAATAGCAAACAGACTACAATCCCACTTTATCAGACTCATCAAATACTTTGGAAAATAGAAGATAAAATTAAACGAACAAAAAACAGAAGCAATAATCTTCACAAAAAGAAGACCAAGTATAACTCATAACATACTCATAAAAGACAGATTCCATGGTCCAATTCAGTAAAATATTTAGGCCTTGAACTTTATAAGTCCCTAAATTTCACCCAGCATGTAAATAACAAATGTAATATAGCAAAAAACATTATAAGCAAAATTTCCTCGTATTTCAATAGATACTCTCAATTATAAAATAAATAAATTAATTATATATAAAGCAGTTATCCGCCCTATAATCACATATTCTTTCCCAGTATGGAGTTATACTAGTAAGTCTAACTACAGAAAACTTGAAGTGATTCAAAACATGTGCATGAGAATCATAAACAACTATCCGCGATATACAAAAATAGACACTATGTTAACAGAATTGCAGCTTCCAACTATAAAACAATATATTTATTTTAAAACACAAAGATTCTTTGAGCTTCCAACAATATCTGATAATCCCATGGTCCAAACAATAGAAAACTATGACAAGAAATCACTGAAATGGTACACACACAAACGGACAAAACACATACTCCTAACATAACAAAACCCAACTTCATAACATTACATTACAAATATTGACAAAAAAGCAGCAAAATAATTCCCACACTAATTATTGAATAATAATTTATAAGAAATTAAACAAGTGCTTGTGTGCTTAGTTTTATCTTGTTAATACATTTTGATGACAGTATATAGTTTTTATGTTATTTATTCATTTTTATAACTTATGTAGGTTTTTTTTATTTTTAATACAGTAGAAAATATATTTCTGCATAAAAAAAAATAGCAATCACACCACTTTATTCAAACATGTGTAAGGTACTGTTGCCATATGCATGTAACCATTATGACTTATTGCGTTGTATATATATGTAAATAAAATAAGTTTTGATTTGATTTGATTTTGATACTCCTGGATTGACGGTTAAGATTCACTTCTCTAAAAAAAACGTAATAAGTTTTGATTAGTTTCAGCAATGCGGATACACCTAAACATCATTTTTAGAAGGCATGTTAAAGCCACAGGAAATCATCTAAAATGATCTAGAAGTTCCACAATATCAGTCTCTATATGCATGTATTTATTAAGTGATATTCGCAAAATACATCTTCAGGATTCGAAACTGTGACTTCCTCGGTCTCTCAAAATCGCTTTAATTTCTCCTGTAAGGAAGGGCTTCGGCTTTCCAAGAGGGTGTCCCTAAATAATACCCATCCTACTAAGATATGAATAGCTTTCGGTTGACCCTTCAGATATAAAACAGGGTCACTTTAAACCTCACCGTATATCTCAGAACCCACAAGCCAGATCAACTTTTCCTAGCGTATGAAATTGAAGGTCCGCAAGTTCAATTGAAGCAAATTTATTCAGTACTTGTACTGATACAGGGCAATACTCTGGCTGAAAACTAATACATATTGTTATTCCTCATCGAACCCAACTTCACTTTAACCTCAGCTGAAGATGAAGACGTACTTCAGACACCACAAGAGGACTAACCCTTCACTAAATCACTGGTAATTAAATAAATTTGGGAGCCTGGATCTATCACCATTCTGCATGAATACCACGGACCTGAACTTGAACAAATTCTATCTAAGGCAGTACCCAGAAGTACCTGTGAGTTGGTGGTAGCATGGCACGAAACTGCATGAGAATTGTTTGTTATTTGAGACTGGGAGGGCTCAATGTTTGCAGCCTTATGCAACATCGTATGGTGACTCTTTTTGCCACAAACTTGGCAACAGCCTTTACTTTGGCATTTAGGCAAGTGATGAGGTCCTGTACAAGAAAAGCACAAATCAAACTTCTTTAGCAGGTCATAGCGACCATTGACATCGGCATCTAGAAACTGAGAGCAGTTTATAATTTCGTGGCTTGGTTTACAGACTGGGCATTTTAACTTAAATTTCTGATTATCAGGACTATTCTGATTGCTGGTTAAAAATGTTTTTCGCTGAACTTTAGGCTGTGAAATTTTGGATGTAGAAGGCTCGGAACACATTTCTGTGACTCCAAGTTATGACCTAACAAATTTGCAAAATTCTTCAAAGCCTCTTCGCTAAGGCTATTCTCAAACATTTTTGTATTAGGGTTTACAATGTTCAATTTGAGATGCAGCAAAACAAAATCAGCGAGGTTATTGAGTTCGAGATTTTTCAAGGAATTATAATTATCTTCAAATGTATCCAGAAAGCTTCTAAAGTTGGAAGAATTATCAACAGAAAATGATTTAAACTGTATAATTTTGTTAAGATGGTAGGCCTCAATGATCCTTTTATTACTATAACGCTTTACTAATTTATCATAGGCCAAGTTGTAATTTTTTGCATTAAACTCAATTGAAGAAATGGCCTGTGAAGCAGGATGAACTAAAAGTGACTTGAGATATGAAAATTTGACTATATCCGCGTAATTTCGATGAATTAAGGCATCAAATAATGATTTAAATGAAGGAAATTGTTCGTACTGTCCAGAAAATTGAGGATTTTGTAAATCTGGCAATTTAGGATGGGCTACTGGTTCAGACATGCTGGGTTGAGAAGCAGGAATCATGTGCTCAGCTTTAATTAATCTCTCATGTGCAACTTTTATCTCATAATAAAGTTTCTCCACTGCTAAAGAAGGTGTGTTTATTTCTATCCTATGTTCCTCCTCCAACGATTCATTTACAACCGAAATTTTGTTTATCACAGCTTCACATTCCTCCAGTTGTGCTTTAATTTCTGGAGTCCTGGCCATAAAAATTTCCTTTCTAGCAGGGAGACCCTTAATCGTATCGAAAGTGGTTTGAATTCTAAGTGACAGCCTTTCCTTTATATCATCTATAGCAATAAGCCCTTTAGTACTCTTAGCGCCATCTTCAAAATTGTTAAAAAAACTAAAAATTCAAAATTAAATTTTCATTGCTGAAGGCAAAACCAATTTTCTTTAAGATAAATGCTAAGTTCAGCAAAGCAGGCCAAGACAAGCAAGGATTAACGTAAGTATTAACGAAATCACTTAATTCCAGCAAGTCACTATGCATTCCTGGAAATGTATTATAAAACAGCTTGACTTCCCCAAATACGTAACAAAAGCATTAGATATACGACATAAGATATATTTAAAAACAAATACGAATTAATAGGCGAAATACGAATATTAGCCCGGAAATATAAGATTTAAAAAAACAAATCAATTTTCATTACTCTGGCGCCCCCAAATAGGCAACAAAGCTAGAAATGACATAAGATATACTTGAACAAAAAAAAAAAAAAAACGAATTAATAGGCAAAGCACGATCATCAGCCCCGAAATAGAGGATCTTAACAAAAACTCTCATAACCTACCAGGCAAAACATCGCTAATATGGCAAAAAAAACTATAATAGTGTCCAGTGGACCAAAATGTTTAGGCTACTTTCCAATTTTAATTCAATTATGGCAAACAACTCTAATGAGTTTAAAATAGGCAACATTCAACTTATTGGCAATATCCGACTTATTTATGCAGTGGACTGTATTGTGATGAAGTGGTAGGTTAGATAAATAGGAAATAACTTTATTCTGGGACAAAGTCCCTTAAGAATAACAAAATTAAAAGATTACATCTGGTCTAAATACAATCAATACAAAAAAGAAATAGTGGTAAGAAAATTTAAGGTAAACATTCTAAATACAAAACAATTAACACTATGACAAGACACTTGAAGCTATTTGCAGTGATAGACTATTATACACTTTTAAGAAAACAATAAAGAAACAAAAAAAAGAAAAATATATTAAAATCTTCATTAAAATAAGTTTTGTGTTTCTGTTGAGAAAAGAGAAAGCTGAACCTGACAATATAAAGTGCTTGATGATTAATATATAAATACATCATTATCATTTCTTAATGTAACGATAGGCAATAATTTAGTGGTGTATGAAAGATAATAGTAATAAACAATAATAGTTGACGCTTTCAGTAACATCAAGAGTAGGAAAATCTTTACCCTATAAGAAAATGAATATCCCTAGCAAAGAACAGCATTGATATTTGACAATAAATGGCATGAAATAAATGTATGTTGTTGAATGGTTAGCAACTATCTGACTGTTTTTGGGATAGGAATTGGAATAGGTTTTGGATGTGGATATGGAGGGGGAATGTCGAATTTTGATAGGAGGAATTCCAGAAATTGACAGAGCGAGCTATAAAGGAGTTTTGGAATGAGGCAGATCTGTGAGAAGGCATGTAAAGGTTAGAAGGTCGAGATTTTGTGGAAAGAGAATGGACAGAGGATTTGAATTGGAGAAGGTTGTATACGTAAGAAGGACAATGATTGTTGATGATTTCTTCTTCTTCATTTATTATAAATTTATTTTTACATAAATTAATAATATATATTAAATATGCAACCTTAAATTCAAAAACGTTAATCATCCACTTCTTACTGAAGTTCAAACCTGGACCAAATCTGACGAAGAGAAATCTCTCATATTTGTCTGCCATCTCTTCAAAACCTTCAATCCACTCCCTGATATCCTTAATCCTAATCGCCTTGAGTGTATTGAAGCAGATTGGATATTCCTCTCCAAATGGCTCCACCACCTAAAGCATTTCATCCTTCAGAAATAGCCAATATCATTCACAGATTACCCTCCCGTAAAGCTCCTGGCCACGACCTAATCACATTCCAGATATTAAAACTGCTTCCTCGGAAAGCTATCCTGTTCCTTACCTACATATATAATGCTGTACTCCGATCCACATATTTTCCTGACCCCTGGAAACTATCTATTGTCAAAATGATACACAAACCCAAAAAGCCACCCGAACACCCATCCTCTTACCATCTTATCTCTTTATTACCTATCATAGGCAAAATCCTGAAAAAACTCATCCTACAACGCCTGTACCCCATCCTTGATTCTAATAATATAACCCCGATCACCAATTTGGATTCCGCACTACCCATTCCACTATCCAGCAAAGCCGTTGAATGGTAGACGTAGTCTCCTCTGCAATGGAACGCAGATGTACTGCACGGGAGTATTTCTCGACGTTGAGTAGGCGTTTAATAAGTCTGGCACCCAGGGTTGCTGTACAAACTCCGTAAATTCCACCACCTACATACTTGCTCATTATTCGTTCCTACCTTACTAATAGATACTTCAAAGTAAATCACAACAATGCCTATTCAACCCTCTTTTCCCAGTCAGCTGGTGTTCCTCAAGGTAGTATCCTAGGTCCTATTCTTTACACAGTATATACAGCTGACATCCCAACTCATCCAGACACCGTTATTACAACCTATGCCGATGACACATGTGTCCTATCAGTCCATAATGACATAACAATTGCATCCCAAACCCTTCGATCCCACATCACAAACCTTGAAGAATGGTTTCGAAACTGGAGAATTAAAATAAATCCCATCAAATTATCTGTACACTTCGTCATAAACCTATTACTTCCTTTCCTAAAGTATCCTTCAATAATACTCCACTAATCCCTGTTGAGCAAATCAGATACCTAGGACTCCACCTGGACAAACGTCTAACTTGGAATCCTCATACCAGACTGAAACGACAAGAAACCGCTCAACGCTCCGACTACTTCAGCACTTACTAGACAAACGCTCAAACCTTTCAATTAATTACAAAAGATTCATATACACGACCATAATAAGACCTATTTGGACTTACGGAGTTGAGCTTTGGGGCTCCACTAAACCATTGAATTCCTATCGTATCCAATCTTTACAATTCAAAATCCTCCATAAAATTCTTAATGCTCCTTACTTTTTAACAAATAAAATAATCCATAATGACCCGAAAGTTCCATATGTTTCCGATTTGGCCCAATCCAGATATCTATCCTTTCATAATAAACTTCGTAACCATCCTAATCCTCTCGTTTCTAATCTTGCTTCCTTCTCGATCCCTGATAACCCTCCTAGGCGTCTAAAAACAAAATAGCCTCCTGATCTCTTAACTTAGATACTTTATTAGTGCTAACATTGGGTAGATTCTCAACAAGCCTTGTCATGTTATATTTTTCTTTGTATCATATTTGCTGAATGTATATTAATTTGAACTGTTATAAAATTCATAAATAAATAAATATGCAAAAATTAATAGCTTTTGAAATCCATGTCCATGTTCATCCTATACGTGTTTCCCTGACCGAGCTCCCTTGAATATAGATGGTATTTTCATCATAGAAATACCAAATAACTTTTTTCAGTGTGACATTCTTTATCTCCAAGATTGAAATAATTATTTTTGGGGCTTCGAAACCAGCCTCTAAATGTCGTTTCAGACAGAGCATGCTCACCATAAGTTTCAATAAGAATTCCATATGTTTCATCTGCAGATTTCTTTAGAATTAAATAGAGCAATAAAATTCTCTTAATTTAGCAAACTAACATGCACTGAAGTCCAAACCCAACAACAGTAGTTCTTTGAAATTTTGTTACCATCTGAAATGAAACGGACATAGAACTGGTGCTGCCAACTGTAAGGCAATAAAGGGAACATATTCAAGGTCCTAATATATCTTGGTGTAAAAACCTAATTTTTTATTGTTCAGTTACAATTAATAATTAAAATTATTTATATCTCTGGAGAACTTTATTTAGTCTAATTCGGTTTTGAAAGCATCGAACATTGGATGACACAAAATAAAACTTCAGGTTAGTCGATAATAAAGAAAAAAACCTTAACATCCCAGGTATAAACATACTTCAAATACCAGGTTTTAGTTTCATATGACTTTTCAATTTCGAGCTAGACTGTTCGCACACCCAGACCATTTGGCGAAATTTTATAATTCAGATTCAGGAGACCTTAAAACACGTATTACTGTTGAAAAATCAGATTCCAAATTTCTGATGATTGAAATACTTTCTCACACTATATATTTTATATATAGCTTAGTAAGAAAACTTTGAATTCATAAATTATGAAAATAGGAATTTAATTAAAATTAATTAAATTAAATTAAATTTTCGAAACAAATCGAAACGTAAACAGAATTGACAGACCAACTTAATAATAAACTACTGATGAAGATTACACAAAAAAAAAAAAAAAAAAAATAGCAAAATCCGTTAATTTGAGGTATTTTTATTGCCTCATAAAATATAAAAGTTTACAAATGTGTTTAAATTCTTCTAATAATTGTTAATGTGAGCACTATAATTGATATGATTTATATGGTAATGTACATAACCTACCCATTACAATAAGTAGTAAGCATACAAATTTATCGATCTATTTACATTCCATAGTTCCAGATAAACAGTCTACCAAACAACATGATTTCAAATAATACAATAAATCACCACTATAGGATATTAGTTTTGTAAATTTAAGAACTGCTACTCTTACTAATGGTTTACAATAACTATGGGTTTTAGCAGGGCTGGCTTCAGCATTCCAAGAACTGGGTGATTATGGCAAGCCTGAAAATGGGATGTGATATTACCACAATTTATAAGAACGAGGGTAATATCACCTTCAGACAGCAGACAAATCCAATCGGCAAGCATTGGCATTCAATGTACGAGATTGAAGTGATCATGGTCCAACAGTCATCCAGACGTATTACAACTTAAGTTTTACCATGTATTTAATTATGGGGAGTTTTCATGATTTCGTCATTAACATTATAATAGAGGTACATAAGTCAGGAGATTAAATAAACATACATACATACATATATATGTATGTATCATATTATTGTAACAATATATTAAGAACTAAAATTATTATTATGAAAAAAATATATATGTTTAAGGAAAGGAAATATAAATTACCATCATAAGTGAAATCAACAGAATCGAGGATGTATGAAATCAAATATTGTCAACCTTAGAATTTGGGCTTCAAAGGTTAATAAAAACGCTAGATATGCTCAATTAAAAAGATAATTATTTCAGTACTAAATGAAAACGAATGCCAAATAAGTCGTTTAAATTAAAAACGTAAATAACAACTAATAAACAGTAGTACTATCACAGAATGTTGAAAACATTCTGTGATAGTACTACTGTAAACAATAATCTACGGAAAACAATAATCATCACCTTTTACTTTGAAGTTAATGCTACTGAAAATATAATATTACCTTCTGAAGCCTTTTGGTAGCAGCCATTTCTCAGAACCTAAGCATTAATAACAATAATTGAATAACAAACAACGGAAACCCCAGCCAACAGAAATCGACTTATTACATAGATCAAATAAGACAATATATTGGAGAAGAGAAAAAGTAGTTAAAATCAAGAATCCTGTTACGTCATATATAAAGTAAAATAAACATTGATCCCTCATTTAATTAAAATATAATTAAAATAATGTGCAATTGACAACAAATAAAAATTAGAATACACCGGAAAGGTAAGAAAAAGAATGAAATTTCAGATACACCTCAAATTTATTTTTTTTAAATCCAAAACATTTTAATTACCACCTGCATGTTTTAGAAAGCAATTATCATTTTAAGGCGAGTTAAGATATTTTACGGAAGTAGCTAGCGAAGATGAGAAAGACCTGTTTTATGATCTCCTTGAAAGGACCTTTAATTGTCCTGCATATGATAATAATAATAATAACAATAATAATAAACTTCAGGAGAAACCTCAATGCCAGAATTCGACATCTCGAAAGAGGATGTAGTCATCGCCACAAAGAAAATGAAAAACTGGAAAGCGCCTAATAGTGATAGAATTCAGAATTACTGGTTAAAAAATCTATCCTGCCTGCATGAAACACTTGCGATGAATTATAAAAAAATGATAACAGGGCAGATAGACATTCCCAAAACGTTTTGTGAGGGCGTTACTATGCTGATTCCCAAAAAAGGAGATCGATTGGACCCCCAAGACTTTCGGCCAATTACTTGAATCAACGGTGTGTATACGATTTTAACATCCATTCTCACAAGTAAAATTGAATTTCACCAGCAAACCAATAATTTGATTCCACTCGAGCAACTTGGATGTAGAAAAGGAGCACAAGGGTGTAAAGAACTTTTACTCATCGATTCGTTCATTGCAGGCTAAACTACCATGAATAAAATAAATTTGGCAATAGCCTGGATTGATTATAAAAACACATTTGACTCAGTTCCTCACAGTTGGCTTTTAAAAGTTCTGGATTTATATAAAAGTCATCCTTATATTAAAGAACTTCCGAGGATATTGATGAACAACTGGAAAACAAGATTGAGAATGGGAGATAAGCAATCACCTGAATACACTACCATTTTAAGATGTATATGCCAGGGAGATTGCCTCAGCCCCCTTTGGTTTTGTCTTGCGATGGCTCCGTTGTCAATTTTATTAAATCGTGAAGAAAGCGGATACAAAGTAAAATTTAATGAATTAAGTGTAATGATCTGCCATAGCTTTTATATGGACGATTTAAAACTCTACACAAAGAATAAATCCCAGCTACAGTGTATGCTAATGACAGTTACCCACTTTAGTGATTCCATACAGATGTCACTTGGGATTGAGAAACGTGCAGTTCTTCACATTGTAAAAGGAAAACCAAATAATTCTGAAAACTTGTTTAATGAAGAATATCATGTTAGAACCTTCAGAAAGAAGATATGTATGAATATCTAGGGATAGAACAGCATTTAAAAATAGCTAGAAAGGATGTAAAATATAAATAGATAGCTTCATTTAAAAAAAGATAAACGATTATTCTTAGAACATACCTTTCTACAGGATTAATTATAAAAGCTATAAATACGTGGGTTATTCCTTCCTTATCTTACAGCTTTGCAGTTCTAAAATGGTCCACAACGTTACTCCAGGAATTGGATAGGTTAATAAGAACAAGTATGACGGTTCCAGAATGCACCACCCGACTGCATCTATGGCAAGGCTTTACCTGCCAAGGAAGGATGGAGGGAGAGGTCTTACAAATATTGAAGTGTCTTGTCGCAGTCAAGAAAAGAACCTAAGGGATTACTTTAAACACAGCGCAGTGCCATGTCCTAAGTTAATTTGCAATCTCGATCGCGGACACACTGCTCTACAATTAGCATTTCATGAAACTGCGCCAATCTTTATTACCGACAAAGACCGACTGGAAGAGTAGAAGTCAAAAGCATTACGTGGAAGGTATTTTCACCAGCTTCAGCAGACTGAAATAGATAAATCATTGTCCGTTAGCTGGCTGGTTGGAGGAAGTCTGTTCTCCGAGACTGAAGGTTTTTTAACTGCAATCCAGGACCAGGTTATAGCTACCAGATCCTACTGGCGACACGTCTTGAAGCAACAGAATGTATCGGACAAATGTAGGCTCTGTGCAGGCACATATGAATCCATTCAACATATAACTGGAGGCTGCGGAGCTCTTGCAGGTACAGAATACCTAAAAAAACATGACGATGTTGCCAAAGTCTATCACCAGGCGATTGGTCTAAAAAGTAAATTATTAAACGATTCGGTGCCCTACTATAAATACAGCCCTAAAGATCTCTGCCAGAAAGATGGTATAAAATTATATTGGAATCAATCGTTTATAACAGACCATCTCGTGACTCACAATAGACCTGATATTGTGTTAATTGACGGTAATATTAAGGAAGCTGAGATTATAGATATTGCTGAGCCAAATTACTGAAACATTAACTCAGTCTCTCCAGAAAAAAATCGGAAGTATCAAGGTCTAGCAGCTAAGTTAAAAAGTTTGTATAAACTTAATAAAGTAACCGTTAGGGCATTGTTATCTCCAGCAATGGCCTGATACCGGTGTCTACTGTGGAAGCTACTGACAAGCTGGGCCTCCCAACTCATGTAATAAATGAAGCTCAGAAAGCGGTGGTGTTGAATACTGCCAGAAATGTAAGAAGCTTTCTCAACATGCAATAGAAATTAAAATAGAACATACCTGAGATGGTTGGAGTTGATTCTCCCCAGCTCAAGTAAACAAAAACCCTTTTGTAAAAGTGTTGAAAATAAAATAATAATAATCATCTTTTATTTATCCTGGGACGAATCCCTTTAGAATAATTAACATGAGCAGAAATGTGGGCTTTTGAGCCTCAGATATATATACATGTATTCATTAAGTTAAGTAATAGATATAAAAGAGAAAAAAAAGTTATCTTCTAGATAAAATCGATTAAGAAAAAAATAAATAAATGAAAGAACAATGAGATGAAAATAATTGGAAAGAAACTAATAATATATATACATATTTACAGAAGTTTCTATTTACAATTTTAGGAGGACTGGGTGAAAAGAAAGTGATTGAATAGCCGGGATTTAAAAGTAGGAAGAGTATTGGAACGAGGGATGTTGGGAGGGATGGAGTTCCATAGGGATGAGGATCGAATAATAAAAGATTTATCGAAAGCAGCGGTTCGGTAGGCCATTATATATAAATCTGAAGACCGGAAACGGGTATTGCGGGAGTGGACACAGGATTTACATTGAAGGATCGCGGAGATGTATGAAGGGCGGCGGGAGTGAATGACTTGGAAGAGGAAGGATGCCAGAAAATACTTATGGCGGTAGGAAGAATAAAGCCATTTCAACTCTTCATAGAAACAGGAAATAGGGGCGTCCCTTGGGATCCCGAAGATGAATCGTACAAAGCAATTTATCATACGTTTTAATTTCGCCTCGAGATCCCCAGATACGTCTCCATATACCGTGCAGCAATAGTCGAAGTGGGGAAATATTAAGGAAGTAACTAGGAGTCTACGGATTTCAAAAGGAAAAAGGTGTCGGATGCTATTTAAGGGTGTTTTAGGGTGGAAAAGGTACGTCGGGAGATATTGGATACATGGTTTTTCCAGGGAAGGGTTTGATCAAAGATTATTCCAAGATTTTTGATGGTGGGATAAAATTTGATGGAATTATCATGTAGGAACAGGGTTGGAATGTTAGAACAGTTTTGAGGAGGTGATTGGAGCCTATTAGGATTGCCTTGGTCTTTTCCGCATTCAACTTCAGCTTGTTAGCTCACACGTCTCCAGTTGGTATGCTAAGGTGAAGTGGCTCTATCCAGTCTTCCGACGGCAATACTTCCTAGGTTTATTCCTTTTTCAAACATTTTCAACCAAAAAACCTTCTCACATTCTTGATTTGTTTACTCCTTGTTCCTCTGGCCATTCGTTCAACACGAGATCTCAGCCCTCAAAGCTGTTTATTCCTTCTCATAGAACTGTTTCCTTTAAGAAATCTTTTTTCATGGGTGCTACCTTGTTTTGAAATTCCATACCAACCTACATACGCAAATCATCATCCTTGACCTCATTTAAACATAATTTATTTATCCAGCTCCTCAGTAATCAATCTTCTGAATATGTGTAAAATAATGTTTCACGTTGTTCAGATCTGTTAATCGCTTTAATGTTATCTGACAGATAATAAACCCGCATAGTTTATGTGTACAAATATGTGAACTCGCATATCTGAATTTATCTATGATTTCATATATCTAACAGAGCCTTTTCTTTATTGTAGCCTTAGATCTAGACAATCTTGTAATCTAATCTATTTCCAATGCCAGACAATTGTCAAAAAATTGTACATTGCAGTTATTCTAAGGGGACTTAGTCCCAGGATAAAATTTATTTTCCTCTTCTTCTTCTAAGTATGTTTGAATTAAGTTTAATGGTTGGGGAGTAGTGAGGGGTAAGCAGTAAGAGCAAACCAGAACTTAGAAAACTACGTATCTACGTATCTAAAATTAAAAGATATTGATGTATACAAGAAAATATGATATCTATGAACTAATAAATTATAAATAACTTATGAATAGATTGAATGACTGAACTAAAAAAAGGGGGGGTTTTGAGCAGAGTAACAGTACACAGGTTCAATAACAACTAACTTTATTATTTAATTCATCCAGTATATATAGAGACAGTTTTTTTTCATATACAACGGTTTCTTAATCCTAATAGTAACATAGTTCCTATTGATGCTTACGGCTTATACACAGCTAACTCCTTCCCTCCAGTTCCTTCGTATGGAGGAACTAAAATAATAATAAAAACAAATAATAAAATAAAAGATTTTTATCACACACAAACTCATACACTTCCAAAAGAGAAGAAAGAAAAAAAAAAAAAAAGATTCACTTGCTTAAACATACTTATACTAAGATCTTAAAAAGAAAGAAAATACAGATGCCCTAAGATAGAATACTTAACATATATATACAAAGAAAGTAACTAACCTTGATACAAATGAAACATATCTATACAAAAAAACAAATTTTACATTCTACTTGTATAATGATATCGACTACAAGTTAATCAATATCGCTAAAAACACAACAAAAATGGAAAGTAAGAAAGAAACAAAAGGAAAAAAAAACTTTCTAGCCGTGATATGGTACGGCCTGGGCGCTGTCGTCCGTCTCGTTTTCTGGCATGATCTGCGGAACCAGAAGCTCTTCAGGTGCACCGTACGTGACCGAAACGGGTAATTTACATCCCTGATGGTAAATAGATTGTTCTCCCGTATGGTAATGACTTTATATGGCCCCTCATACCTTACAGCCGTTTTAGTGCGAGCGGTTCGTAATCGTCTATACACTATGGTTCTCAGCGCTAACGGGCCCTATCTATAAACTATGGGTCTGTTATTTGCCTTAGCTACCCGGGTTTGCTTCTCTGCAAACTCCTTACCAAACTGCCCCAGGAGTTTTTGTCTCAATGGGATAGGCCATCGCAATTTTACTGAACGGGTCTATCGCCGTTAACCATGATTGCCCCTCGTTGGAATAAACGTCTACCTGAATGGATAGCAGGAATTCTGTTCGGCTACCGGAGGTTGTCGATCGTACTTCGCTCGATGGCAGACCTCGCACTTCACTACACAATCCCGTACGGTGCGGCCCATAGCTTTCCAGTAATAGAGTAATTTTAACGCGCGAAGGGTCTCCTCTATTCCCCGGTGATTCGTTTTTCCAGAGTGATGTTCGGTAACGAGGTTCTGTTGTACCGCCGGTTCCGTGATCGTTTCTACCTGCCGCAAACACCGAACTAGCGAGTATTCCACTCCTATCCTTTCTTGTCGCCATAACCTCTTCAATTTCTCTGCAATCACCGGATTACCCACATGAATATAGAAATTCTTGCATGGGTGGCTGAATTCCTTAAATATGCGTTCTAACGCGCTTTCCTCTATCGATGCGGGGGTGCGAACTAGTATAGTTGACAACCCTTCGTACGTGCTCGCCTTGGTTCCTATTCCGGGGTCCTGTTTAGATTTTATAATGATCTGATGTCGTTAATCATTAATTAGCCCGTCTACTTCGGGTAGTTCCGCGGGTCTGTCCGTCGTGGTTGCATTTTCCTCGGCCTCACTCTGGACTAAAGGAATCTCCGGTCTGCTTTCAGACCACTCATGTAAATACCGTAACGCGAATGGCTCCGCTGGGGCTTCCTCCTACTATGGGGCTTCCTCGATCGCGTTCAGTGCTAAGTCCCGTGATAACCAATCGGCGACAGCATTGTCAACGCCCTTTTTATGTATTACATGGAAATCGTTAGCCGCCAGCCGTTCTTTCCACCGTGATACCCGGATGATTGTTTAAGGGTTCCGAGATGTAATAAGGGCTTATGCTCGGTCAGTAACTGGAACCATCTTCCGTATACGTAGGATAGGAAGTATTCCACGGCCCATACAACTGCCAAAAGTTCGCGCTCAATCGCACTGTAACGTTGTTCGGCTTCATTTAATTTTCGCTCGGCGTATGCTATGGGTTTCTCGCCACCTTCGAAATTTTGAGAAAGCGAATGGGCGAAACCTATTCACAGGTCTATATGGACGACCTAATCGTTTCAGTAGAAACGAAGGGCATCACGTGGAACACCTCAAACGGTTCTTTGACAGGGTACGCGAGTTCGGTCTCAAAATATCTCGAGAAAAATCCCAATTCGGATTACGTGAAATCCGGTTTCTCGGTCACGTCGTCTCACGAAACGGGGTGCGGCCGGATCCGGAGCGGGTAAAGGCCATCCAGGAAGCCCCATTACCTAAGAATGCCCGTGGGGTCAGACGGTCTTTAGGTATTTTTTTTTTTTTTTTTTTTTTTTTTGTTCTTCCCTACCTCGCCTTTTAGGCTATACGGGATTTTCCCGGGCCGGGGTGTGAGGGCGGGGAATTTAAAATCCCCTCCGGCACCGGGACGCGAACTCGTACTTTTTTTTATTTCGTATTTTACTCGTACGGTCTTTAGGTATGATAAACTATTATCGAAAGTTTTATCTAGTACTCCGGAAGAAAGACAGCCAGCAAATAATAATCCCATTATTATTAGACCTCCACCTATTCATATAAACGACGTGAAAGACGTACACGGCCTTAGTAACCTTTCTTCACAACGAAGGTGGACCTAACAGGTTCAGATTAAAAACATCTATAATAGGAGTCAGCGTGTGTCCTGAAAATGTAGAAGTATACCGTAGGCTAGTGACCAGTCTTAGAAGGGATGGAGCTGATTTTCACACGTATCAACTCCCGGAAGATAAAACCCCGCGAATCGTCATTAAGAATTTACACCACGCCACACCTCCAGCCACCATAAAAAGTGAACTTGCCAACTATGGTTACGATGCAACCAATGTTGTAAATGTTATTTCAAGACTTAAAACACCGTTGCCAATGTTTTTCGTTGACGTGTCCAAAGCAACTTTCAATGAAAAAATTTTCGACAATGAATTTTTATATTATACACACGTGAAAATCGAAGAGCCAAGAAAAAAAAGGATCATTCCGCAGTGTATACGGTGTCAGCAGTATGGCCTTACCAAGACGTACTGCAACCACCAGCCGAGGTGTGTCAGATGTGCTATGTCTCACGAAAGCACTTCCTGTACAAAGAAGAGAAACAGTCGCAAAATGTGGCAACTGCCAATGACCACATCCTGCTAACTATAGAGGTTGCGATCCTTTGAAAGAGCTAAGGAAGAGCCGCACAAGAAACCATACTCTGCAGAGGCCTCCTAGAGTTCAACCCCCACCACCAGAACTACAAAAGTTCCCGCCACTGCATCAGCCTCAGCGCCTTCATTGCTGGTATTCACTAAGGACCAGAATTGCAGCAGCAGAGACAGCAACGAGAACCAACACCGGCAACAAACCAACAACAGAGACCTAAAGGTATGAGTAGGGGCATTGCCCAAACGCTCCCTACTATTGAAACCGCCTCAGGTGATATCATATATTTGATTAGCGGTCTCAATAACCTTATACAGCCCCTCTTCAGTCTTCTACAACAGCCATCTCAGGCTACTCTCGCTCTTACCCAAAAATATACCCCGTAATCAGACGACTGTGGGCTCCATGTCTATTATACTATGGAACGCAAACGGAGTGAACCAACATAGAACCGAACTAGACATATACTTACACGAGAAACGCATTCACATTGCACTAATAACAGAAACACACTTGACACCACATTCTAAATTTTACATCTGTGGTTACAAAATCTACAGAACTGACCACCCTGACGGAACTTCACATGGAGCACTGCTATAATTATCAGAACAATTCTAAAACATAATCCATAACAATTACCCATAACACCAGAGATTCAAGCTACAGCCATTACACTATCAACACAAAGACAAAACATTACTCTTGCTGCGGTTTATTGCCCTCCGAAGTATGTCCTGACACCCACGATGTTTAGTAATTTCTTTAAACGTCTTGGTAGATGCTTTGTTGCAGGCGACTACAATGCCAAAGATCAGTTCTGGGGATCCAGACTATCTACTCCAAGAGGAAGGAATCTTAGGTATGTTCTTTATGAGCTTTCATTAGACACAATATCACCTAATTCGCCTACTTACTGGCCAACTTCTAGACGGAAAACACCAGACTTACTCGATTTTTTCATAACTAAAGGACTCCGAACAACACCTCACACTATAACAACGAGTTCAGATCTCTGCTCTGATCATTCCCTTTTGCATTTGGTATTGTTTGAAGAGCCTTGTGAAGCTACAAAAAAACTGTCCCTGATCAATGGCATAATAGATTGGGACAGGTACAAGAACCATTTGGACACTGCTCTCTCTGTTCCTCTATCCATTAAAGACGAAGAAGAACTTGAGGATGCCGTTGAATACTTCACACGAAATATTCAACAAGCAGCATGGTCTTCATCAGTAGCAAAACCTCAAAAATATGAGTTGCTACCAATGTACCCACAATACATAAGGGACTTGATTAGAGCGAAGAGGAGAGCTCGCAAGATATGGCAGACTGACAGACCCCCATCAGATAAACGAACTTACAACAGACTTAATAATGAACTCAAGCGACAGATTGGAAAATTCAAACGAACAACCTATGACAGCTACATCAGAAATCTCTCAACCGACGATGGAAGCTTGTGGAGACATACCAAAAACCTTATCAAGCATCGTGAAGTGTCAGCACCCCTTCGAAGAGAAGATGATTCCTGGGCCGTGACGGACGGAGAAAAACCAGAACTCTTTGCCGAATATCTATCTTCTGTTTTTGTACCACACACAGACTTCACTAAAACTGTGCACGATAACAATGTACTAAACACTTTAGACGTGTCCTTACAACTAACTTCACCTCCTATTTCATTCACACCTTCCCAGATTGCTGAACAAATCAAAAAGTTGCCTAAAAAAAAAGCTCCTGGTCATGACTTGATTAATGAAGTGCTCCAACAAATGCCTAGAAAAGCTCTAGTGCTTTTGACAACTATTTATAATGCAATACTGAGGACAACTAAATTTCCACTACAATGGAAATACTCACATATAATAATAATTCACAAGCCTAACAAGGACAAAAACTCACCTTCCTCATACCGACCAATCAGCTTACTACCTATCTGTTCCAAAATTTTTGAAAGCTTACTGAACAAAAGACTTGTTGATATACTAAAAAACACCCAAATAATACCTGACCATCAATTTGGATTTAGGGCACATCACTCAACTGTACACCAACTACATAGAGTAACGGACTACATATCTACAGCACTAGAGCAGAAAGTATATGCAACTGGCGTATTTCTGGATGTTGCTCAAGCGTTTGACAGAGTTTGGCAACAGGGTCTTCTCTTTAAACTCAAGACAATACTCCCACCTACATATTATCTAATTTTACAATTCTTCCTTTCCGATAGATCTTTCTCGGTCCGACACGGGTCAGAGTTATCTTCCATCAGGTCTATCTCAGCAGGAGTACCTCAAGGTTCAGCACTCGCTCCACTACTCTATATCACATACACCCATGACATACCCTGCAGTCCCAACATTTTAACAGCGACATATGCAGACGACACAGCAATTTTAGCAAGACACAAAAATCCAATATACGCCTCACATACCCTACAACAGTATTTAACAAGATTACATGACTGGTTCAAAATTTGGAAAATCCGACTAAATCAAGACAAATCACAGCACATCACATTTACGCTTCGACATGAAACATGCCCTCCAGTTTTCCTTGACAACACCCAGATTCCACAGACAGACACCGTTCACTACCTTGGTCTGACATTTGACAGAAAAATGACGTGGGCCCGCATATAATAAAGAAACGAAAAACGCTAAATCAAAGGTTAAGAATTCTGAGTTCACTTCTTTCGAAAAATTCAAAACTAAAACTTAGACAGAAATTGAACACGTACAATTACTTACTAAAACCTATTTGGACTTACGCATCACAGATATTTGGAACTGCTAAAAAGACTCACTTAAACAAACTTCAAATCTTTCAAGCAAAAACATTCAGAACAATTACAAAAGCACCTTGGTACGTTAGCAACATAACTTTACACACAGACCTCCTTATGCCGACTGTTAACGAACATATACGAACTCATTACAAACGATTCCATGACAACTTACAAGGACATCCTAATACACTTATAAATGACATGGCCACTACGAATATGCCAGGTAACGTTTGTAGGAGACTGAAGAGGAGCTGGATGAGGGACCTCCTCGCCTAATGTAGATATCACGCCGAGTGAGGAGCCGCTGGGCACTGATCCTCCTCATGCCTTTCATGACATTATATTTTGCAATCAACCTCACATTCACTGGTTGTCATTACCATTATGACAGGTGTGAATAAAAAATTAAAGCCAAAAAAAAAAAAAAAAAAGTTTGGTAGATCGTTCTGCTTATGCATATATCGTTATGCACGATTCCTAGTTTGTACATCGTTGTTCAGCATAATCGATTCTTATTATTACATTTTGATTTAACCGTCGTTTTCAAAGTTAAATTTGACTGTTACAATGGATCAGCAAAATTATAAATTCAGGAACGAAGTTTTGGCTCATTCTAATGATGTGCGGGCAATTAGTGTAATGGATAATGCTATTGTAAGCGGTTCAAGAGATATGACAGGGAAAGTTTGGGCTGAAAGCAGGTATTCATTTCTTCCCCAGAGCGATTTCCTTTGTTCATACTGAAAATTAAAACATATATCTATCTAAATGTTTAGAATTATTATTATCATTAATGAAGATAAAGCCTTCTTTGTGAACCAAGTTTATTTTTTCCAATGTTTCCTATAGTTAATATTTTTGATAAGAAGAAAATATGGTTGTGATTTACATTAACACTTTAAAAAAGTAGTGAAATAACTGTTTAAAAGAAAACCAGTTTTTTTTTTTTTTCATTGTCTTATGTACTTGAAATAAATTAATTTAAATACTGAGGAGTGTCACTCCGACATGAAAGCTAGTCCATAATCACTGTAGATTGAATTTGGTTGGTTGCTGAGTGTTAAGGATGGATGAGATTAAATCCCTCCTTGGGAAAGCCCTGAATCCAACTTAAAGTATCTGTTAAAGGTTTTTTTTGGATAAGTGAGGAGAAGCCATAAATCGTGATATAATTAAAGATCTAATAATGTCAATAACTACCAGAAATAATCACAATTAATTTTATATCTTGATAAGAGAGGTTACACCAGGTGAACATTATTGTAATAATTTAGCTATTTTCTGAATTCCATCTACAGTGTGATTGTTCTGATTTTGGTCTGGCCGTATTGTATAAGTAGAACTTGTAAAATTTTACTATATTATTATATAGTAATGAGATGTTACTTAACAGTGTTGCATAACATTTTTTCACTCTACATTTTATTTAACACAGACTTTCAGGTAAGAAGACTCTTATGGCCCTCTTAGGCCTTTGCTCTTCTTGAAGCAAGCTTACTTCTAGCCTTTTCTCATTTATTGAAGATCTGGTATTAGTTCATTGTTTATATTTTGATCCAGAGTCAGTTTTGACTTTCATCTTCGTATTCTAATTGTTGTCATCAGTAGTCTTAAATAATTGTCCCTGATAAGTTGATGTTTATGGTTAGCTGTTTTCTGGGGTTTCACTCCTTGATGCTAATTGCCATAATGAAACAATTGACCTACTTCTAATGATAGTATACTGGGAATTTACCTCCTAGAGCTCTACTTTTTCAACTAATCTTCGTTTTGTTGTGAAATACATTTCTTTCAACTTATTTAAGATTATTGTGTCAAGTTTAAGCCTTAAAGAGATGTATTCTCTGTTTCCGACATGGGTAATCTACCCTTTGATGACGAGAGTTTGTGTGAACTATTAGGACTGTGATCTTGTAGAGGCAGCTTCTTCAGTGCGATGGAATATTTTTCTAGCCTAAAGGCTCTCTTTATCTCTTATAACACGAATTGTTTGTGTATTTATTTTATTTACTGTAAAACAAGGGAATTTTACGTCTTTTCGGGTAATATTACTTCAAAATATTGAATCACTTCTTGGCTTCCTATATCCCACAAAAAAAAAAATCTATTTTGTGGAGAACTTCCAGTTTTATAGAGAAACTATTCTTAAGTCAATTATCCTATGGTAACTCCATTAATTTTTTTTATATCATAAAATAAATTATTCTAGTTTTGGAGTAACATGACTTCCCATGAGTAATGTTCTCCAATTTTATTGTATTTCATCCTATATTGTTATTTTACCATATAATTTACATAAAAAATATTAATATATATCTTTTTAATGGTGCTGCTTGGAATTATATAATTAATTATTTTTATGTTATGATTTATTGACGGATCTGAGAAGGTAGATGCAGAAATATCTGACAGGATTAACAAGGCAAATGCAGTTTACTACCAGATATGTAGCACTGTGGTAGGGAAGAGAGAAGTAGGCAAAGATGTCAAGCTACACATCTTCATGACAGTATATCTACCCATACTTTTGTATGGAGTGGAGAGTTGGATATTAACAGACCGACAGGAGAGCAGAATCACCGCTGTCGAAATGAAATTTCTGCTAAGGATGATTGGGAAAAGAAAGAGAGACCGAGTTCACAATGAAAGGATTCGTCAGGAACTGCAGGTAGCCCCACTGATAAAGCTCCTAGAAACTCGTCAGCTAAAGTGGTTCAGCCATGTTATCAGGATGGATGACCAAAGAGATCCTCTAAAGACCATAGGATGTCCTATCTCGACTACATTGAGCAACTCTTTAGGGCGAGGGAGAAGGACCTCGAAGGCGAGGAGGCTAGCTAGAAATAGGGAAGAATGGAATTTCTGACTGAATGCTCCTCTACGCTGAGAAGCACTACAGAGGGAAACTAAAGAAGAAGAAGATTTTTCCCTAGCTTAATTCATGAAATTTTTTTTTTTCTTTTCTTGTGTTTTATAATATTGGGTTGGCAAATTAGTCCTTTCAGTTTTTCTGCTTATTTTTATGTCACTATGTTACACTTCTTATCTGATGAATTAATCCGGTTAACTATGAATCAAGTTGCCAGGCATTGGCGGTACTGTGTACACATGGTAGCTCTTTCGGCCACCTGATTTTATCCCAAATTGATCCTTTTCTTGGAATGTCTTTATAATTTTTCAACAGTGTTGAATATTATTGGTGACAGTCCATCCCCTTGTCTTTATCCCGTTTTTATTTCAAAAGGCCTACTAATTTCATATCTAAATTTAACTTTAGATTACGTCTCAGTTAGTATTATTAATTATTATTTTTATTTTGTTATGGAATCCCGAGAATGAGATTCGAACTCATAACTTACTTGAGAAAGACTAATTATTTTATTTCAAGTCTTGAAGTATTTTTTTACAACCTTTCTTACTAGTGCAATATATTTCCAATGAAGGTAAGTCAATTTTAATTAAACTTTCTATCCTGAGTGGAGTAATTTGTAAATATTGTAGTGAAGAGTGATTTGTTTGAGAATATTTTGAGTAAACTTAAATGGGGAGGTTGTTGTCAGTGGTTCACCATTTCAACCAAAATTTTTCCAGTCATACTACATCGAAAAATATTGGACACATGTTCCGGTTTTCCTAGTGTTGGATGTTGCTGGTGTTCGTTCCAATCAACCCTAGGAGCAGGAAAAAAAAATTATATATATATATATATATATATATATATATATATATATATGTGTGTGTGTGTGTGTGAATATAAAATTTATGTTATTTATTTTTGCTCAAACTTTTAGCTTATTAAATATCAATTGATTCCAATTTTTGTGCAGAATAAGAAAAAAAATATTGACTGTGGTATTAATGAATCATAATTTATCGTAAATTACAAAAACCAAAAGACGCTTTGAGTAATGTAGGCCAAGTGAATTTTTGTTATGAAAAAGCAAGTTAATGGGGTTTACTAGTTTGGAGAAACTACTAAAAATAGAAGAAAAAAATCCCAAGATATATCCACTGACCAAGAAAAGTAGGAGAAGAGTACTGGCCTAAAAAAAACAACTACAAAGAACTGTATGAAGGAACTGAAGACTTGGAAACAGCAATGAGGAAAAGGAGACTAAAACTTTTCAGGCATATGAAAATAACAGATATTCCGCAAACTGCTTGGACTAAGAAACATCGGAGGATACCCCAGTCAGATGAAAGAGAAAATAACAATAGGAAAAGAATTCCAGGATAGAGAAAAGTTCAGAAAACGCATTAAGGTTCTTGTAGTGGAAAGGAAGAGGGAAGAAGAGAAAAAATGGACTGATGAATGAAAGAAAGAAATGAGTGAGAAAATTAAGAGAATATGAGCTAATGAGAAAGCCGAGAAATGATATACATGCGGTCCTTAGATGACCATTATCATGAAAAAACAATTAATAAGAATATCTAAATAATAAAAATAAATAAAATAGGGTATGTGCTACCCAAGTGCTCATATTATTATGGAGATAGTATAGAAAGCCTTCAGGAAACTAGCAATGACAAGGGAGTGAGATTTATTAGTCAGGCAGCAGCTAATTATGGGTCTAGTCGTTAGCAGTACAATATTATCACATTAGGACTTCCAAAAGTAAACCTGGGTAAGATCCAAAGGAGCGAATAACCAAATTCGTCATGTGCTGATAAACAAGATACATCAGAACTCCAAAAAGTATTAAAAAGTTATCTTTAAGCAGATTGTGAATCGGATCACACTCAGATTACAATTTATTTTTCGATGTAATGGTCTATTATCAAAGTCGATATAGGTTGTCTATAGCCTAGTTTTGGAAAGACTTGATTTTATGATTAAGTGGTCGCATATCGATTTATTGTGACTTTTTGTATTATTATGTTGTGGAAGGCATTGTTCTTGAAAATATAAATTTTTGAAGTTCTTGGTCATGTATTAATTATTATGGTGAAAACTGAAAATCATTGTGGACATATTGAAATTAATTTAATCTATTACTTCAACCATATAATCAACATCATTCTGGCTCATTATTAATGGAACTGAAATAAATGGATTCTAAGGAATGGAAAAGTGAATTAAGAAAACTTGCGTTTTCAATGGTTTAGGAATTGAGGTCTCACCAAGAAATTTGTTTCGGGATGAGCATAGGAGTGTATGTAGAATATTTCAATATTAGACAAACTTTCTTTTGTTCACCTATAGTTGTTAAGAAAAAGTATGTGATCTGATATTCTGTTCCCTCAAAGTACCTGTGTTATCATAAGTAACTACAATAAATTATTACAAAGCAATATATATTTTTTCTAGTGAGCTGGGATGTATGTTAATTAATTAATTAAAAAAAGTTCTCATTTTTTATTGTTATTACTTTGTATTGCATCAAGTGTCCAAAACAATATTCCTATCTTCTAATCCTGATTCAAATATTAAATTTTTATTAAAAACAAAGATCTATTATTTTAAATTGGTATTTGCTTCCCTTTGGTAATGAAATGAATTATGCATTCAGATGCAGCATTGAAGCATTTGAAATTCAAAGAAAGAAATCCCTGATCCCATTGGAGAAACATTTTTGTTGAAGAAACCACATTGGAATAGGGTATATAATATTAGAAATAGCCATATTCTGACAAATGAAAATTCTCATGTCACAAGAACAAAGAGGATATAAATATCAGTTTAAAGTAATAGTCTCTCTGTTATATAAAAAAGTGTTTAATGACATTTTTTTTCTTACCTTCCATAATAAAGATGGAAAAATCATTCTTTTTAACGAACTAGTTTCTTTAGTTCAGTTCACCTTATTTAACTAGTTCATTAGTTCACCCCGATTTTAGTGCTATCAAAAGTAACACAGGTGGAACTAGATCTAGTACCATCGTGATACAGTAGATGGCAGAAGTTTTAGTTCACTAAATGAGCTATTACTGTCGTTATCTACTGTAGTACAAATGATACTAGATATGTGAGATCTTGTGCTCTAATTTTAATATATTTTCAGTAATAACAATCTGTATATTTGACTTCTGATTGATTTTATATATAAAATCTACTCATATAAAATTTATAACTTATCAACAATTTTTGGTGGATATTAAAAACTAAAAGGAACTGAACATTTCTGTCATCATCCTATGAAGTATTATTAAATCATCAAAAGTGGTCTGACTACGGCTTCTGTTTTAGTATTTTGACTTATAAATATTTTCAAGGAAATGAAATCTTTATTCAATGAGAGGACCATAGGCCTTCTCTGCAGTGGAAAAAACATTTTCAACTACACTAATTTGTATACTTGTTGTGATTAGTAATTCAATATCAATTGATCAAAATACAAACTGGAGATCAACAACAAATCTCTTTTTATAAAGTTTGTTTTGTTGTGCTGTAATATAATATAATCTTAAACTATTTTTGGTGATATATATAACAAAATTATTTTTTTCATATGCACTTAAATATACATATATATATATATATATATATATATATATATATAAAACAAAATTATTTTTTTCATATACACTTAAATATTATATTGTAATAATTATTTTTGGGAGTTGGATCATTTACAATTTTAATAAACTATATAAATTTGGAGTTTATTCCTTTTATTTGTTAACGTTTCAATCCCTTCTTTTCTTATACATTAGAATGGGATCCTCTTCAGAGCTTCTTATCGAGCTTCAATACTCCAAGCTAGCGGCACACCAACAGCCAAACCCCAACCCATCAAACCCATGTATGTGTAGCAAGCCACCTTTTTTTTTTATATTTCGATCCCTTCTTTTCTTATACATCAGAATGGGATCCTCTTCAGAGCTGGAAAAAACAAACAGCCATCATTGGGACAAAAACTGAAGTTTCTATATGCCATAACTAACAATTTTTAATATTTTCCTACCTTCTTATTCCAAGTCACTTGATACAAGAAGTAGATTGATACATGTACTGGATGGCGGTACCGAGGCTGTTGGTGTTCCCCTACCTTGGAGTATCGAAGCTCTGAGGCCCTCTATAATTAAGAGTACCCACTTTATAGAGGCTGGGTGTTCCCCAAGAGGTTCTACAGATGACAGGGTCGATCCACGGCTAATGAAAAATTACTAGTCAGCCGGATTCGAACCCAGGACCTTGAGCTCTGAAAGTCAGTCACCCACTGAGCTACCCCGCTCCCCCATATATGTATATATGTACACACATATACATATATATATATATATATATATATATATATATATATATATATATATATATATATATATATATATACATACATACATACATCCATATACATATACATTTATACAGGGCTTGGGTAGCCTTGCAGGCTAAGGCGCTTGGAGTAAGTATTCAAAGTTAAGCAACGCCGAGCATGGCTAGCACTTGGATGGGTGACCGTCCACCAAGGAAAGCCATGCTGCCCGAGATTCATCCCCCTCCCCTGGGTATGTGAGGCCCATTAGGCTACTGGAGGCAACTCACACCGACCGGGCATAGGATTGAAGACCCTACCCCATACTTTAGATCAGAAATTGGTATGTGGTCTAGGAGACAACACTCGCGGTCAAAGATCTTCATAGTCTGTAGCGCCAACCAAAAAAAAAATTATATATATATATATATATATATATATATATATACACCAAATATAATTTTGTCCAGATATTATCTTATTTATTTTAATTTTGTTATTAATTACTTTAAATTTAATTTAAATATCGTTTGCGCTATTAAAGTACATACTAAAGATCAGTATAACTTGTTTTTATAGTTGTTTTGATGACATATATTATAATAGTCACTGTGGATCAACAAATATGCTTTAATTGATGGTCCTCTCTTTCACTTCTTTTATTTCTAGAGGAATACCTTTTTTTCTTTCTTCTAAATATTCTACCATCAAAAGCATTACTTCTCGAACAAAGCATAGTACCAGTGTTTATTTAACAGTGGTCATTACATTGTTTCTGACTTTGGCTCTTTAGGGAGATAAAAGAGTGAGTACATTTTTCATCTGAAAACATGAAAAGAGGCACAAGTAAACTATTTTGGAGATCTGGGACAAAAATAACCAGCATCAGAATATTAATTTTAAGCCACAGATAAATAAGAGAACTTAAAAAAATTATCAAACTGATGCAGCTTTGATAATAATACCAGTTGTTAGAATATTTTGTTAATATAATTAAGAAAGGATTATTTTTATTTACATTAATTTTTTTTTCTAGAATGGTGTGTGGTTTTCAACCTTCACTTGGATCTGTTGGTAGTAGGTACCATTAAAGATTAATCATGTACTATTTTGAGTAATACGGAAGATTTAATAATTATATTTAGTGATAATGTGAAGTAGCATCTTCCTTTTATAAATGATCACCAGTCATATAAAAATGTCTGGATTTTTTCCCATCTTCAGCACAGTACACTATATTTAACCCCCCCCCTCATAGCTGTAGATAGAAAAATCTTAATTTCGGTACCAGGTTTCTTGAGAATAACATTCCTGTACATAAAATAGAAAACTATAATATACATCATCTTTATGTTTAATAGCACTTATTTATTACAGATGGCACTCCTGCCAAGATTATCAAATTATACCTCCCTCTAATTCTTGCCATTCTCCTTTTCATTTATAATTTATCCCTTCAGAACTCAGTATTTCTCAATATTTCCTACCCCTTGGAAGAAAGCCATCATTCATCCCTTAAATAAAAATTCTAATCCCACTTTCCCATAATATTTCCGTCCAATCTCAATCCTTTCTAATTTTTCGAAACCCTTGGAAAGAATAGTTTCCTTAAGTTTCTAATTTCCTCGAACAGTCCAATTGACTTGACCCTTGCCAATCTGGCTTTCAACTAGATTACTCCACACAATCCTCCCTAATCAAAATCATTAGTGACTTTTCCAAAGCCTTTGATACCATCAACCATTCCATCCAGTCCTTTTCCGATAGCTCTATCCTTTGGTTTCAATCTTTTCTCTCTCAACGTACCCAAGCAGTAGCTATTCCTAATCAATCTTGGTCTTCCTATCTTATTCTGTCCTCAGTAGTGGCCAAGGTTCTAGTATATCTTCTCTCCCTTTTAGTTTCTATATCAATGACATTCATAATTCAATCCTTCACTGTTCCCATCACCTCTATGCCGATGATCCCCAAATTTATCTTTCTTCTCTCCCACTGAGTTTCGGGGTGCGTTTGCCACAATTCAAGAAGACTTAAATCGGATCAGTTCCTGGACAAACTTATCATTATCGTTGGTTCCAAACCCTTACTCAGATCCAATACCAACATTCCTTTCCTGTGACCTAAATGACCATTCCATCACCTTCGGCTCCTCAGTTAAAAACTTAGGCATTTTCACTGAGCAATCCTTTTCTTGGAATCACCATATTGCCCTCATCTCCCGACGGTCAATTGGTACCTTGAAACTATTCCACAGCTTCCGCCATCCTCCATTCTCCTACCCATGCCCGCACGTAGACTCCTAGTATCTTCCCTCACCTTGACTACGGCTGCATGGTGTACGATGGCCTCTCGGGGACAGACTGAAAAGAATTATAAATAGCTTCGTAAGATTTGTCAATGGTACCCTAGATGTTCCCGTGTTTCTCACTGCTATTTTGGGTTAAGGTGGCTCTCCTCCTTCCCAAAGACAATATTCCCTAGGCAGATTTCTTTACCAAATAGTCAATAACCATCGCTCATCCTATTCATACAATCTCCTCCAATTCAAGTCTTCCATTCACTCCCTCTCCACTAGACCTCGTACTTCTGATCTTATACCTTTACACTCCTTTCCGCAGATCCGCCTCATTTAAACACTTCTTTATTGTCCGTTCATTGCATTTTAGAATTCAATCCCGCTTAAAATCCGCCATACATCATCCTTGTCTACATTAAAAACCCTCTTATTCCAATTCCTCTTCACAATTCAATCAGACGCTGGCTAATTATTTATTATTTAACAAAGTTTCAATTTTCTTTATACACTTTTTATTTTTTCTCTTTCTGTTATGAATATGGAAAAGATTTCCCATAACTTCTCATAACGAATTGTGAGTAGGTTGAGTTTGTTTTTATTTTTAACCTTCCTATTTATAAGATTCTATCTCATTAAAATGTTGAGATGTAATTCATTTTTTACTAATCTTGGACATGCTCTCTCTCTCCATATAAATACGTATATGTATGTATAGGTGTATATATCTGTTTTGTTTTTTTTACTCTCAATCTATGTCTTCATATTTAGAGTACATTAGTTTTCTGTATTTTTATAATATACATACATATACCTCAGTTTAACATCTTTACTTTTTCTTACCCGGAGGTAATCTATGTGCGTATGTACATGTATATGTGTATATATCTGTTGTTTTTTTTACTCTCAATCTATGTCTTCATATTTATAGTACATTCGTTTTCTGTATTTTTACAATACCATTATGAATCTTCATTTAAACATTTAAATGAAGGTTCTTAAATAAATAAATAGTAACTAATTTATCTTCGGGTAAGAAAAGGTAAAGATGTTTAACTGGAGTATATATATATATATATATATATATATATATATATATATATTGTTTTTTCGGTGGGCTCTACAGACCTTGTAAATCTTTCGGGTACCATTGGCCGCCTGAACGAGCCTTCTCCACCTCTGCCTATCTTGGGCTACTGCTTTCCAGTTTTCTGCATGAAACTCAGCGGTATCTTTGTTTATCCTATCTATCCATCTGGTTTTTGGCCTCCCGCGTGGTCTCTTGCCTATTACTCTGGAATTCATTGTCGTGTAGAGGCGTCCTGATGGATTACTACGAGCTACATGCCCTGCCCATCTTAACCTCCTTGCCTTCATGTACTGAGCCGTTTCTTTTAACAGTTCTTTATTGTTCCTTCTCCTTAATGTTTCATGGTTCTGGTCCCATATAGGTCCTGTCAGCCTACGTAGAACTTTTCTTTCGAATCTCTCAATTCTGGCTTCTTTCTCTCCTGAATCCTGTTTGATGATCGCCTATTATGTTTTCATAATACGGATATATCCGATTTAACAGAATATTAGTCATTATTTTATAGGCGACCGGAAGAAGTGCTATGCCTCTGTAATTGCCACATTCATACATGGAGCCCTTCTTAAGGATAGGACAGATCAACCCTGTGTTCCATACTTCTGGTATCCGTTCCTTCTCCCGTTTCTTCTGGCTTAGATCTAACAGCTTGGCTCTGAGTTCTTCTCCCCCATCCTTGAACAATTCTGATGGTAGGTTTTCTATCCCTGGAGCTTTTCTTCTGTTAAGCCTAGCGATAGCTATTTCCATATCCAGAATATCTGGTTTTTCAACCTCAAGTGGGTCGATGTCCTCAGTGTGGTCCATGCCTTCTTCGTTTGTGAGGTGCCCTTGGTTAAGCAGCTGCTGGAAGTGTTCCTTCCAGATGCTTAAGATCTTTTCTTTTGATGCCGTCAATTTGCCATCTTTCCCTCGCATTTGTGTATTTCTCGCTTTATATCCTACCCTTTCTTTCCTGATATCTGCGAAGAATTCGAATATATTTCCAGCCTGCCAGTTTTCCCCAATAGTTTGTAATCGTTCTTTGAGGAATTCTCTTTTGGCTGTTCTTATTATTTTGTTTGTCTGTTTCCTGTCGGTTGTGTATTTGTCCAGCATAGCTTGATCAGTTTGTAAGCAGAGGACTTTACTTCTTTCCTCCATTGCCTTTTCGCATGCTTCTCTGAACCATTTCTTAGATTTTCTTTTTTCCTGAATCCCTATTACATCCTTAGCTGTTTGTTTTAGCCCTGACTCTAGTGCCTCCCAGTGTTGATCAACCGTGAGATCTTTCGAGTTCAAGGGTTCGAATTTATTTTTCAGATCAATTTGAAATTCAGCTTGTACTATGGGGTTTTTCAAATTACGGACTTCGTACCTCTGTCTTTCCAATTGGTTACCAATTCGCTTCAGCCTCTGACTGAGTTAGATTCTAATCAGAGTATGGTCCGAATCGCAGTCTGCTCCACGATAACTCCTTATGTCTTGTATGGAGCTTTGATGCCTCTTGTCTATCAGCACATGGTCGATTTGGCTTTTTGCTCCTTTAGGACTTACCCAGGCATACTTATGTATGTCCTTGTGCAGGACCATCGTACTGCTTACTACTAGACCTTTAGCTGCTGCCAGACTAATGCATCTCACTGCATTTTCATTGCTAGTTTTGTGGAAACTTTGGCCTCCGATGATGGGCTTAAATTGGGTTTCTCGACCTATATTGGCATTGAAGTATCCCCATGACTAATTTTATGTCGTGTTTTGGAGCCTGGTCCACAGCTTTTTCCAACTGATCGTAGAAATCGTCCTTCACCTCATCCTCTTTTTCTTCGGTTGGTGCATACATGTTAATAATCGCGATATTAAACCACCGACCTCTTACACGCATCACACTTATCCTTTCATTAACTGGGGTGAAGTTTATTACTGACTTTCTTGCGACCGGATTAACTATAAATCCAGTGCCAGCTGTCCCATTTTTATCGATTCTCCTGGTGTAGAATAGTGTGTAGCCGTCTATAGTGGTTTCCCCACCATCTGGCCACCTTACCTCTTGAATGGCTGTTCCGGTATGTTGTACCTTTTTACTTCATTAACTATCGTTTGGGCGGCTCCTGGTCTGTATAAGTTCCGAACATTCCATGATCCGATATGCAGTCCGTTATACAAAGCTGGAGTCGTTACCGTGTTAAGACAGTCAGATTTTCCGTGGCTAGTTTAATATATATACATATATGTATATGTGCATACTCCAGTTTAACATCTTTACCTTTTTTTACCCGGAGGTAAATTAGTTACTATCATATTATTATTTACATACACAAAGCGGGACGGACCGTAATGAAGAAATTACACCTCTTATTCCTAGAATTATTTTTCCCTTATGGTAATAAATTGGCAATAAGTCGCTATACCTAATTATTTGGTAATTAATGTTTTTGAAAAAAATAAATTATTTTCATAGAAATGTAAATATTGAAATTGGAAGACAACAAAATGTATTGGTCATTTGGTACATTAAGAATCAATTACCTTTATTGAGATCTGCTTAAGAGCACTAGAACATTGTTAATTCATTTGAACATAATTTTTAAACATTTATGTTCAGAAAACGAATTTTTTTTTAGAAATGAAAAATGTGTTTGGTAGCTAATTTAATAATAATAATAATAAAATATTCCAGATCACAGAAAAAAAAATTATTTGTGACAATTTCTTTGAATTATTATTGCTTTAAAAACTTTTTTTTTTTTACTTAACTGTCAATGTGGGATTAGTAGATTTTTATTGCTTACTACGTTTATGTTTATAGATTATAATGAGCCATAATTAGTCTTCTCTTATTTGATAATATTTACCATCATTCCAATTGATTGCATATTGTTTAGTATGCCATTAAATATGACGATGGAAACACGCGATTTTCGAGTATTTCTTTTTTTGTTTTTATGAGTTAGAACTTGGACACTCGGCAGCTCAAGCTGTTAGAAACATTACCACGTAGTTTCTTCATAAAATCCTGAAATTTTCATTTCTGGGATTAAAAAGTTGATGACGCTTTGGAGAAAATGAGGGTAAATATATTGAATAAAAATGTTTTGAATCCATAGTTGTTTTACTAAATAACTTTTCCTGTGAAAACTGACATTTCTCATGAAGAACCCCAGTACAATGATGTGGGTTGAATAAAAGTGAAAAAGAGTTTATACAAGAAATCTGAAAATGGGACGTATTTTAAAAAAAGTAAATCGTATGACATATACGGCTAAAAACAATCGATAAAATAAAACCTTGTTACATAATTCATAATTAGTCGTTGTCCGATTGATTTGTGAAGTGCAATAGGAGGGTTTTTAAATGTGCTTAAGAATGGGACATGGTGTATTTTAAGAGGGATGGAATTCCAAATATGACGGAACAGGCAATAAAGGAGTGTTGAAATGAGGAGTCAGAAGAAAGATATCTATTATGACTAAGGGAGTGGATAGATGGCTTGAATTGGAGGAAATTGTAGGCATTGGACGGGCGATGGTTGAGGATTATTTGGATAAGGACTGTGCTTAGGAGATAGTCTCTTTTGAAGGAGAGGAAAAGCCATTCCAACTTACGCAATAGTGAAAACGACTCAGCTTCCCATTGATGAATCTTTCTTGGATTTCCGTCAAGAGGCCACTGTACACCACGAAGCTGTATTTAAGGTAATAGAAGATAAGGGAGGATACTAGGAATCTTCGCTTGGGTTTGGGTAGTAGTCCAAGAGCCCGGTCGAAATTTTCTAGATCTTTGAAAAATCCAAAATGGCGCATATTGAAAAGAGTGTCAAATACATTAAAATTGCATTATTTGAAGATGATTTCATTCATGTCAACATGAAACTGCACGCCTCCCTGATGTGTACTTTTTAATACATTGTATCATCTTCAATTTTAGTCTTAATAATAGTACTATATATGTTCAATAGTGCCCTAGAAACCGTCTTCCTAGGTCACGTAAATAAAATAACTTAAACATAAAGAAATTTAAAAACACATACATACCTACAATACACTAATACTATTGTATTAGTTTTTCGGAAAATAATGCAGGATTTTAAGTTTTCTTTAGAATACTCCTCTATATAAAAAACTGTTTAGGTTTACTAGATTATACATTTGTATGAATGTCAACACTTATTAATCCTCTTCCAAACAATATTCTCTCTTTACCTCTGTAGCATTTCGCTTCTTAGAAATAATTCAGTTTTTAATAAGACGTCAACGCGCGATTTTCGTATAAATTTGTTTTACGAGTTTAAACTCGGCCCGGAATGGGACCCAGATGACCAGAAACATTAATCAAGTCTGGGGCGAAAGCAGCATTAATGAGTGCACTGTTCAACGGTTCTTAAAAAAATTTCGGGAGGGAAACTTCAGCCTTGAAAACAAAGAAGGTCGTGGAAGGACTTCAACTCTTGATGACGATGTTCTGCGCGCTTTGGTGGAAGAAAACCTTAGTTCAACTGTTCGAGAACTTGCAGGGAAACTTAACCTTAGCAAATGTACCGTAGATGGCCACGGCAATCAAGGCGATTGGAAACGTAAAAAGCTTGAAGTTGGGTTCCATACATATTAAACGACCGCCAAAAAAAAAAAAAAACAGCATTATGAAGTTTGTGCTACACTTCTTTGCCAACACAAAAAGGACCCTTTTCTGTCCAGAAATGTTACTTGTGAGTAAAAGTGGATACTTGACGATAACAGTAGACGTTCTGGAGAGTGGCTCGACGAAGGAGAAGAAGCAGAACATTTTCCAAAGCCCGAACTCAAAAAAATGCGATAGTTACTGTTTGGTGGGCTTCATTTGGTTTGATACACTACAGCTTCTTAAACCCTGGAGAAACCATCAATGCCGAATCGTATTGTAACCAAGTTAATGCAATGCATAACAAATTGGCTATAATGAAGCCATCTTTGATCAATCGGAAGGAGCCCATTTTGTTGCATGACAACGCCCGCAAGTTGCGCCATCAACATTTTTGAGGGGGCACATTTCGGGGAGGTTATGAATTCTCAGAATGAAAAGTTTCATACTAAGAGACAAGGGGAAAACATGTAACTTATCGCAACAAGTATAATTGTATATGATGATTTTTTCTACCTTAGCTTGTTCTCTTTTTAAGAAAAGGTGAACAATTAAATATCTTTGGAGTGGGAGGGATGGGCATCCCTATCCACATCCGCCCTACTCTCTGGACCTCTCGCCTACGGATTATCATTTTTTTAGACCTTTGGACCACTATTTACGTGACAAAAACTTTAATAGACAAAGGGAATTAGAAAATGCGCTTTTGGAGTTTATCGGTTCTAAAGATGGGATATTCTATTCAGAGGAAATTAAAAAGTTGCCGACACGTTGGTAGAAATGTATTGGTAGTAGTAGAAACTATTTTGATTAAATAAAACAGTTGTAAATCTTTCTTTCAAAACCATAATTCTGCAATATTTTCAGAAAAACCCAATAGAAAGTAGATTTTAATAATTATTTTTGTAGCAATAGCAGTTTCGATGATACTTGCTAGGATACAATCAAAATAGGGCGATTTCTCTTGTTTTGAATAAACATTTTTGAAAGAACTATTGAATATAAAGAGCTATATTAGTGCTCAATTGGATGTTGAAAATAATTTTCTATAGAGTAGATTATAATAATTGTCTTCGTGGAAATTACAGTTACCGTTATGGCGGACAAATACTGCAAGATTCCGGACTAATAGTAGGACCTTGCCGCTACCTCCTGGCAGCGCCACACGTGCGCGCTCACTGAATGTATCTAAAATATGTATTTTTATTTATTATTATTGTAATTTAAAAATACCCAAGTTCTAAATTGTAAATATGCATACATATATTGTGAATACTTTTTAATGATAAGTTTTTATGGTAATAAGATGTACTGATCAAAGCTTTTAAATAACATGCTAGCCTGTTTGATCAGAATGGAATGTAGACCACTGGCAGACCTCAAAATTTTTTTGGACCAGCATTGTTCGGGATGTCAGACCTTCCCAGCAGTTTGATCAGCATATACGCTCTTTGGTTCTACATCAACCTGCCTTTTATTTCTCTATTCTCCTTTAATCGTTCCTCTCTCCATACAAGGTCTGGGTGCTCATCCGTCCGTTTGTACTCCTATACACTAAGTCTGGAGGATCATCCCTCAGTAAGTATTTTATCCTCCCACAAAGTCTGGAAATTCATCCCTCCGTTTGTGGTTTCCGTCCGGCGGTGTCATGGTTCATCTCTTAGCCTTAGGGATGGGTTGTTACAGACTTATTGTATACCTGTTCCAACCCGTTCCATTCCCCAAATGGAACTGTTAAATGAAATTATTGATACCGTTCCAATGCCGTTACGCCAGAATTAACAACCTAGGCATGGGCGATAGCCGATAGTTTTCCACTATCAATAGTATCTTTGTTAAGTTACTTTAAAATGCTACATAAGCTTCAATTAATTTAATATAAAAAATCAAAATATAACATTTAAAATTAACGTTTACGTGAAATAAAACATTTAAAATTATAAATTTTATATTTCAATTTTTACATGATTGAATTAAAAGGTTCATTGATAATCCAATTATATAGCTCCAGTCACATAAATATGCAAATGCAAATAAAGTAAAGAAAAGAAACTTAAAAGTAACGTTAGTAAAGAAACTAATTACACGGATGAGTTATGCATATGCGATATTTTATTACAAACCACCTGTAACTTCCTCCCCCTAAAGTGATTAAATTACTAGTGAATTAGTGAACTTAGTGATTTGAAACAGTGCCATTTGAACAATTAACAGTTCGTTCATCAAATGAACATAATACAATGAGTAATCGTTTATTTATCAAGTTTATCGAACAGTGGTAACAACAATAGATTTAGGTGGAGAGGTTAACTATTGTATTGTTATCTATAAGCAGTCTCCCCCAATCATTCAGTAGCCGAACGGCTACCGGAGTAGTTGCGTCACGTCACACGGCTCTCCACCGGTCTACGTAATAAGTTCCACATCAAAATATGTTACTTTTTCAGCCAGATTATTTAAATGCGATATTATCACATGATAATGTCTACCAAAAGTGAAAGATCAAGAAGTTTAGGTCTCCTGTAAAGCAAAGGCTAAGGCGTTCCAATAGGAAAACACCACCATCAACACCTGACAGATCAACTGAAACCATTAATGATTCAAAACTGGTTCTTCAACATAAACAACAGACGAATTCTGTTTTTCACGACCAATCCATATCAGATATTATTGTCAGAAGATACAATCGAAGCAACACCAACCCCCCCGAGAGCCAAAACCACCTCCAATATTTGTTAGAAATATTAAATATTTTCCTTTATTCTGTCAGCATCTCAATAAAATAATTGACAACGGTAAATATATATGCCATAGTAGAACCAATGACATCAAAGTAATGCCGGATTCTCCGGATACATACAGAAAAATTGTGAAATATTAACAGAATCAAAGGCTGAGTTTCAAATGTATCAGTTATATGAAGAGAGAGCACTGAGAATATTGGTAAGAGGTCTCCACTTGATGTCTGCCAAATCATCAACGATTTTTCTACCATCCATCTCGTTACATATGGCTGAATAGAAAGACCGATCTCTTCGTCTTCTTTACAGCAGTCTCACCTACATAATTTTTATCTAGTTTCTGTGATAGTGTGTGCGGCAGATTTGATCTTACCTTCTCAGTTGTACATTCAGCTCTTCAGTATTTTCCTTGGCGCATCTTGCGTCATCAAAATGTTAGGGGGTGGCTTATTTAATTTTCAAGATGACACATTTCAGCGGGGCTATGAATTTTCGGAATGAAAAGTATCATACTAAGCGACAAGGGAAAAACATGGAACAAACTGCAGCAAGTGTAATTGTACCACCTTTGATGGACTAAGGGCCGAAATGATGAAAACAATTGGTGTCTATGGCCTCACGGAGGATGAATTTCTCCACTTAGTGACGGAGCAGAACTACCCGTATTACAAAGATTTTGTATAGGGTGGAAAACTGTTCTGGGGCCCTTACACTTTAATCTGGGAAGAGGACCTGCAAATCGAAGGCTGCTAAACTGATATTGTGAAAAGAAAATGTTGGAAAAAGAGTTTTGGAGTTTTCGTTGGAAAAACAAAATGAAATCGTTAAAGTACTTGCCGTATATAGCAGGAATGACATACACGTTGTGATATGCCATCCCTGCAAAATCCCGTTTAGCCGAAATGCAAGGAAGGGAGGAATAAATAAGTATAATTGTCCATGATATAAATTTTATCTAATTCTATCTTTACTTGCTCTGTTTTTTAAGAAGAGTTGAGCAATAAAATATCTTGGGAGTGGGGGGATAGGTTCTTGCCTCATCGACCTTGGGGGGTTGTGCACCCCTGGAGCTGGAAAACCAGGGCGCCGATCTGGAAAAGGAGCGCTCGCCACTTATTAGGAATCTACAAAAAAAAGTACAAAGCGTATGAGACTAATTAATTTTACCCTATTAATAAGGCAAAAGAATTAGAGACCTATTGAATGATACAAAATTAAAATGTTATTTGGTATTAACAATTTAAGAAAAATATTAATTTAATGGTAGATGACGTCATTGGCCCTGGGCGCCAAATGTCAAAAGACCGGCACTGCTAACAGCACCAAAGTTGAGTATCGTTGTAAAACATCATCGATTTGTTACTGTTTTGATTTAAACCGGTATTTTAGTTTATTTGTTCTATTATTTGCTCCGACTGATACTTAGAGATGGATCAGTGTGATTTTAATTTTAGGTGTGAAGTTTTTGCTCATTCTAACGATGTGCGGGCAGTATGTGTAATGGACAATGCGATTGTCAGTGGTTCTAGAGACTTGACAGCTAAGCTGTGGGCTGAAATCAGGTCCTCTTTTCTTTCTTGGAGCAATGTCCTTTGTTGATTACGTTTATTTGTTTGTTTATGTTTACAGTATGGACGTGAATACTCTGTATTATGTTTATTTCTTCAGATTCATTATTTAAGTATTGATGCTATCACCTTTGCTGTATTATAATTGTTTTTGTAGTGATGCTTTGGTTTACCTTTTGTAATTTAAATATCAATTAATTGATTTTATTTAACTGAATTTTATTATCAGAAGAATACTTTTATTTGGTTAATAATGGAAAATTCTAAAGCTAAGTCTTGAGCCTTGTGTAGTGATAAACTACTTAACAGTCAACCTTTAGGCCAGGTTTCATCAAGATTTATATTTTGACTACATTGTTGTTTTAATGGCATTACTGGAACTAATTTGTTATTTTCTCTCACAAAAGTTAATTTTGACTTTGGAATCATAGATATCAGGTACTAGTTCACTAGTGCTTTAAATGAATGGTGTGTTTTTGGACCAAGATCACTGCTATCGCACTTGTGGATGGAATGCCAAAAATATCTGTTTGTCAAAAATATTACAGAGGCAATTAAATTTCCTGAATTTTATTCATTTAAATAGCTATACTTTTTTATCACCAGCTTCACTTCTTCTTACCAATGAATATATATATATAATATTGAATGAATGTGTATACTGAATTCCACGTAAGATGGAGGTTCTATTGCTTGCTTATTGATGATTGAGTACTGAAGTTATCATTTTTATCTTTTCATTCAGAGACTTTTTTTTTATTTTGAACATAATAACTACGAATAACAATAATTACAAAGCCATGCATCTAAATAAAAATAATTAAATTTGAAAATTTAATTAAATGTTAAAAACAGTAAAGACTAAATCTTTATTAGGTAACAACAGAAGTTAAAAAATAAAATAATTAAGATTTAAAAATGATATATATAAATTCCTTGTGTTTAATCTTGATTTGTGGATGTAATAACTTATTTATTATTAATTCTGGAATAGTGGCAATTAAGATATAGACAAATCACAAAATTAAGGAAAGATATCCTTAATTTCTCATATAATGAAAACTCACAGAACATAATGTAAATATTTTGGTATGGAAAAATAAAGTAAATGAAATTTATGAGATAGAATTGGTTGGGGGGGGGAGGGGAGGGGGGGGTGCGGTCAAATTAAACTTACTTATTTAACTTGACCACACTCCCCGACCAACGCCTCATATTATAATCATGGTTAACCATCTCTACACCATTACAAATAGAATTTAACTTGAACTAATCTAATAACTTTGATATCAAAGAATAAAAATGGATAAAGTACAACCTAATCTAAAAAAATTGGTTTTATTGGGAACATTCAACTATTTTCGGCACTCTATGTACATCAAATTGATCTTGGCTCCGGCATCATCCTGGTGGTTGTTTAACATGTAAAGCACTGGAGTGAACCCCAACTGCCCTTGAAAACTACAGCAGTGGGCCAGGGCTGACTCAGCAGACTGTTGATCAGCCTCCAGTAATCTTCCCCTACAGGCCAGGGGCTGCCTGGACTTGTGTTTTCTCTGCTCCTGGAGACCACCCTGGTAAATTTTTTTTTTTGGCTCCAGCCATGTCTAATAAAGTGATGACCAACCATTATAATTCCTTTGAATTTTATTGAACTCACTAATATCTTTTTTTTTTCAAATCATCTTGTTAACTGTATATGGTTCTTCTACAGGTAGCAAGTAGTGCCTTACGGTTAGGGGTAGGTTGGACAAATTAACATATTCCCCTTACTTTCTCAGCAGACCAGAGCAGACCCTAGACATCACTCATTAGATAAGCAATAATACTAATAAAATTATGTCTTTTTATTCCAAATTGAAGTATTCTTACTTTTGGAATGGTAAGATGCTGAAATATTGAACAAAATATATTTAGCAATTTACAAAAGATTTTACTTTTTTTTGGAAACAGTCCCATAGCGCAATAATAATGTTACATTATATTTTGCTAAATTTCTTGAATATTATGTCTCAGAATTCAACTAAATTTGATCTATTCCAAATTATTTCTAATTTCTAAAATTAAATTAAACATTGTTAATATCATTGTTTTGGCCACCTTTTATATAAATCAATAAATAAATAAAAAGCTTAATAAGCGTATTTATGTTATATATTTATACTCCAGCTGGCTATCAACCTAGTAGGATGGCCCCAATATCAAGGGCAATCCCTTCAAGTATCTAGGTAAACAGCCGGTAGGTCATTTTCTCGCATGCTCTTCTCATTCATTTTTCTACACCTTTTGATTATGACAAGTCCTAAGCTCCAGGAGCTCAGAAGTGTAAGAATAGACTGAACCATTTAGGTTGTTAACCAGCAATGATAAATATGTGAATAAATGACAATTATATTTTTTAATAATAGTGTTAATAAAATCAATATTTTTAATTTATAGCTTTATATCTAGTGTCTTTTTTATTCAAGGAAATATTTTTCTTATTGAAGTTATAAAAGCCATATTAACAATTCATTTTTATTTATTTTTTGAGCAGTAATTTTTATTTTAGTATTGACCCATTCATAGTTATTTTTGATGGAAGTATTTATTTTTTAATTTAATGTCTTGTTTCCCTTTTTTATTATTAAAACATTATTTTATTTATGTTGGTATAGTAAATAACAGATGGTAGTTCTAGTTCAAGGAGAAGTTAGTTGAGGGGTATGGTCAGCATATGCACGCATAATATGGAGGAGTAACGTTTATTGAATAGCCTATGTAGTAAGTCTTCTTCAGAGCTGAAAAGAACAATATACAAAAATAAAATAAAATTAAAATTGATGTTAAATTAGTACAAGATATCAGACACATGGTATATATCTAATGTAGGGAGTAAAAAATGACCGATACTTGTCTAGTAGCCTTATATTCAATAATATGAATATAATACAATAAATATGAATACGAAGATAGAAATTATCAGTGCCTTATCAAAATTATCAATGTTCAGGTTATAAACATTGGCACATAGTAGTCGATCCCGACCGGCTACCAGACAAGTACCAAATGACCACTAGTAAATGAAATGAGTATAAACAGTTATACACATATGTGGGCATATAAATCAATTATAAGGAAAAATTAAATGGAAATGAAAACAATAAAGGGTGAAACAGAAGTGAATTTTAAAACTGATAGAGATGCATTATATTATAGTATATATACTGGTAAAGTATTGTCATCAGATCTGGACCTACATGTCAGCTGAAGACCTTGAGAACTCAACAGATGAGTCTTACTCATGTAAGAAAAAAAGTTATATCTGCCCCTCAGTTTTTTATTACAGCATATCTACATTTGTTGCATCTTTTTACATTTTGTACCTGAAAAACAAATGATCTGGACATAGCCTAACAGTGTTTTGTATTGTCTGCTCAACCTGAATTGGATTTCGTCACCAGATTATGGTGTTTATAATAACACTAATTGATCCAATTATATTAATTATTTTAATCTAAATTTTTGGTTAGCTTATGAAATAATTTTTTTAAAAATTTATTTACATGTAGTAGTGTAGTTTAATTATTTGTTTCTACAGGGGATGTTATGAGTCTTGTGCCTCCCTTAAAGGGCATAGTAATTATATCTCAGCTGTCTGCGTGCTTGTGAGTAGTTCACAGTTTCCCCTTGGTCTGATTCTTACTGGTGGTCATGATCACAAGATTTTTGGTTTTCTCCCATATACACAAGAACCATTATTGACTCTAGAAGGTCATTCTGGTCCAGGTATTTTTGGTATCAATAATTTTCAAAGTAAATTTTAATTATTTAAATATAAATTACATTTAAATATGTTTTTTTAGTGTGCTGTTTGTCACCTTCTTTGAAAACCGATTTTGTACTTTCATCATCATGGGACTGTACTGCAAAAATATGGGATGTATACAGACAGTGTTGTGTATTCACTATATATGGCCATATGCAGACAATATGGGCTGTTATTAACATTCCTACTGATTATATTGTCACAGGGTCTGCAGATAAAACAATCAAAGTTTTTAGTTCTGATCTAGTAAATATACACACATTGTCAGGTATTAAACTGAAGCATATGGTTTTATATTATTAAATTATTGTTCCTATTTATAATGTCCATAATTAAATAAGGAAGCTGCTTTTATTTGTAAACTAAAGATAGTGGAATCTGAGACTAAAAATTTATATCATCTTTCTCTTGAGGTAGCTGTGATGATGCTTTAATTCTGAAAAAAAACTACTGCAGTGGCTGCTTGATCTTACTGTCTTTATTAACTAATTAATAATTTTATTCATGATTTACATCATACAATTATGTTGTGATATAGCATTTCCAAGTCAATTTCAACCTTTTCCAAATCAAATTCAACCTTTTCCAAGTCAAATTAAACCTTTTCCATTTCAAATTCAACCTTTTCCAAGTCAAATTCAACCTTTTCCATTTCAAATTCAACTTTCGAATTTTTGTCAATTTTCGATTTTTTTCAAAATGAAGGCCACTTACTATATTATCGAAGGCATAGCTTTTGAAAAATACAAAAAAAAAATTGATAACGCGGTTGCATATCCATTTATTTTAACATTTTAGATTTTTTCAGTGTGATATTTCTATGTCATTTCCAAGTCAAATTCAACCTTTTCCAAGTCAAATTCAACCTTTTCCAGATCAAATTAAACTTTTTCCAAGTCAAATTCAACCATTTTCATTTCAAATTAAACCTTTTCCAATTCAAATTCAACCGTTTTCATTTCAAATGAATGTTTTAATTTTTTGTAAATCTTATATTTTTTTTCAAATAATGGCCATCCCCTCCCCCCCTCCAATATGAAAGTCTATTATTATGCTATCCTAAGTAGAATTTTCACTTACGGATATCGATTTATTGTACCTATTCGGATTTATTAGGGACTAGTATTATGCTGTCCTGTACCTAGTTTTGAAAATTAAGATTAAGTGACTGCGTTTAGAATCATTTAAGTTTTTTTGACTTATTCGATATAAGGGTGTATTTTTATCGTTTCCCGATCAGTAAATTTTGAAAATGACATCCATTTTATGTTTACGCCACTGTGTTTTGACTTATTTAAGTTTTTAGAATTTATGCAATATAAAGGTCTACTTTTATGTTTCCGGAGCCGTAGATTTTGAAAACGACCTCCATTTTAAGATTAGGCTACCGCGTTTCGACTTATTTGAGTTTTTTGGATTTTTTTTCATATGAGGGTGTATTCTTATGTTTCCGGAGCCGTAGATTTTGAAAACGACCTCCATTTTAAGATTAGGCCACCGCATTTCGATTTCTTTAAGTGTTTCGAATTTTTATCATATGAGGGTGTATTCTTATGTTTCCGGAGCCGTAGATTTTGAAAACGACCTCCATTTTAAGATTAGGCCACCGCGTTTCGATTTCTTGGAGTTTTCGGATTTTTTTCATATGAGGGTGTATTCTTATGTTTCCGGAGCCGTAGATTTTGAAAACGACCTCCATTTTAAGATTTGGCCACCGCATTTCGATTTCTTTAAGTGTTTCGAATTTTTATCATAAAAGAGTGTTTGTTATGTTTCCGGAGTCGTAGATTTTGAAAATGACCTCCATTTTAAGATTATGCCACTGCGTTTCGGCTTATTCAAGTTTTTCGAATTTATCCAATTTAAAGGTCTACTTTTATGATGCCGGAGCCTTAGTTTTTAAAACGACTTACATTTTAAGATTAGGCCACTGTGTTTCGGTTTTATTAAGTGTTTTTGATTTTTCCTTCGAATAAAAAACAAAATACGAAGGATTAATTTATTTTTCAATAAATAAATAAAAATATCTAATAAAAAAAAAATGTATTGTCTCATTTTTAATTTAATTTTAGTTATCTTTTTTAATGTTGTGATCTCCTGTCACAAAATTATAAGATTTCGAACAATTAGCTGAAAAATCTGAATACGGAAGGTTAAATTTATTACCAGCTGCTTTTCGGCTTTTTAGCTTGTATTCTGTGGTTAATTTAACTTTAGCTTCATAATATTTATTTATTTATTCATACTCGAAAACATATTGATGAAACTTTGTATTGAAAAAATCCAAAATGAAGCCTAATTATTCGAGATGCAGCGGCGTAATCATAAAATGGAGCTTAAATATTAGATAAATTTAAATATTAAAGATTAGAAAAATTTCAATACGTCTCGGATAACATAAAATTAGACCTTTATACTTGTCCAGAAACATAAAATTAGACCTTTATACTTGTTAAATTCTAAAAACTTAAATAAGTTGAAACGCAGTGGCGTAATCATAAAATAGAGGTCATTTTCAGAATCTACGGTTTCGAAAAACTTAAATAAGTCAAAATGCAATGGCTTAATCATGACATGGAGGTTATTTTCAAACTCTACGGCTCATGAAACATAAAAGTAGACCTTAATAATGGATAAATTAGAAAAACTTAAATAAGTCAAAATGCAGCGGCGTAATCATAAAATGGAGGTCATTTTCAAAATCTACAGCTCCTGAAACATAAAAATACACCCTTACATCGAATAAATCAAAAAAACTTTAATAAGTCGAAAATCAGTGGCGTAATCTTAAAATGGAGGTCATTTTCAAAATCTACGACTCCGGAAACTTAAGAATACACTCTTTTATGATAAAAATTCGAAACACTTAAAGAAATCGAAATGCGGTGGTCTAATCTTTTAAATGGAGGTCGTTTTCAAAATCTACAGCTCCGGAAACATAAAAATACACCCTCATATGAAAAATATCCGAAAAACTCAAATAAGTCGAAACGCGGTGGCCTAATCTTAAAATGGAGGTCATTTTCAAAATCTAAAGCTCCGGAAACATAAAAATACACCCTCATATGAAAAATATCCGAAAAACTCAAATAAGTCGAAACGCGGTGGCCTAATCTTAAAATGGAGGTCGTTTTCAAAATCTACGGCTCCAGAAACATAAAAGTAGACCTTTATATTGGATAAATTCTAAAAACTTAAATAAATCAAAACACAGTGGCGTAAACATAAAATGGGTGTCATTTTCAAAATTTACTGATCGGGAAACATAAAATTACACCCTTATATCGAATAATTCAAAAAAACTTAAATAATTCGAAACTCAGTCACGTAATCTTAAAAAGGAGGTTATTTTCAAAAACTACTCATACGATAACAGACCCACACATCGAAAAATTAAAGATAATTAAATAAATAAAAAAAGGTTGAATTTGAAATGGAAAAGGTTTAATTTGAAATGGAAAAGGTTGAATTTGACTTGGAAAAAGTTTAATTTGATTTGGAAATGGTTGAATTTGACTTGGAAAAGGTTGAAATTGACTTGGAAATGCTATATAATGAAACAGCAAATTTCATAATTTTTATTTTATATCTAAAGTGGATTTGCTGTTTATAGGCTGTCAGCCTGATTTTAACCCAGTGCCTTACCCACTATCACATTTCCAATTGATTTAACAAAATCAGACAAAATTTTGGAAGCTTTTCACAAATATGAACTCTCCAGACCGGAAATTGTTAAAAATACAAAAACTGTTCATTGGCACAGATTTCATTAACTTAATTACCAATGAAGTGTTCTGAGATGATTGCAGCCAGTTTTATGTTTGCTACTTAATAATAATAATAATACTTTATTTATTCTGGGACAAGTCCCTTTAGAATAATACATAAGGACAGTAATGTGGGCTAAGGAGCCTCAGAGATACATAAGAAGAAATGTTGAGTAATGAAATAGTCATATTAAAAATTATAAGTTACTTTCTAACTTAAATAAGTTAATAATAAAAAATTTTAAAATAAAGTAAAAATAATGAAGAACAATCTAATAATTTATATACATATTTTACAGTGGTATCTATTTACAATTTTATGATGGGGACTGGATGGATAAGAAATGATTGAACAGGCGGGATTTAAAGGTAGAAAGGGTATTAGATTGACGGATGTGGGAAGGGATGGAGTTCCATAAGGATGAGGATCGGATAATGAATAATCTGTCGAAAGCAGCGGTTCGGTGGGCCCTTATGTATAAATCAGAAGACCTGGAACGAGTATTGCGGGAGCGAACAGAGGATTTGAATTGGAGGAGCTCGGAGATGTATGAAGGTCGGTGGGATTGGATGACTTGAAAGAGGAAGGATGCCAGGAAATATTACGACGGTAGGAAGGATAAAGCCACTTCAACTCTACATAAAAATCGGGAAACAGAGGCGTCCCTTGGGATCCCGAAGATGAATCGTACAAAGCAATTTATCAAGCGTTTTAGTTTCGCCTCGAGATCCCCAGAGACGCCCCCATATACCGTACAGCAATAGTCAAAGTGGGGAAAAATTAAGGAAGTGACCAGGAGTCTACAGGTTTCAAAGGGAAATAAGTGACGGAAGTGGTTTAGGCATTTTAAGGTGGAAATGGTCCGGCGGGAGATGTTGGATACATGGGTTTTTCCAGGAAAGCATTTGATCGAAGGTTATTCCAAGGTTTTTGATAGTAGGGATAAAATTTGATGGGATTATCATGTAGGAAAAGAGTTGGAATATGTGAAACAGTTTTAAGGAGGTGATTGGAGCCAATTAAGATTGCCTTTGTCTTTTCCGCATTCAACTTCAACTTGTTGGCACTCGCCCAGTGGCAAATCTTATCCAAGTCTTCTTGAAGTTTTTCTGTGGCTGATAATAGGTCGGAGGGCGGGAAGGACAGGTATATTTGCAAATCATCAGCGTAGATATGGTATTGGGAGTGACGGATCAGGAGAGGAAGGTCATTAATGTAAATGGCAAACAGAGAAGGAGATAGAGAGGAACCTTGAGGGACACCACAGGAGAGGGGGAGGGTCTTAGATGGGAGTTGACCTGGGACTACTACATACTGGGACCGATTTGAACCAACGCAGGACACTGTTGGATAGAGGAAGATTGTGCAATTTCGTAAGGAGGATGTCATGGTCAACTGTGTCGAATGCTTTGGAAAAATCTAGAAGGATGAGGATGGTAAGGTTTTGGTGTTCAATGGAGTTTTGGAGGTCATGGGTTATTTTAAGGAGAGCGGATTGCATTGAATAGCCAGGTCGAAAGCCAGATTGAAATGGATTGATAAGGGAACGTTCTCCTAGGAAGTTGGAGAGTTGATTTTGGACAAGACGTTCTAGCAGCTTTGAAAGGTTGAATAGGAGAGAAATAGGACGGAAATCTTGCAGTGAGGTAGGGTTTGGAATTTTATTCAAAGGTCGGACTAGGGCAGTTTTCCAGGAGGATGGGAATATAGAGTTTTGCAATGAAAAGTTGTAGATATGGTAAAGAACAGGAATCAGGGCAGGAAGGCTGGATTTCATTAGTTTTACTGGGATATTATCAGGACCATAATCATTAGTGTGGGATTTTAGGATAGTGGAAAGTAATTCATCGTAGGTCACATGGGAGAAAAAGAAGTCTTCAGGATTGAAATTGTGGTGTTTAATATCAAAAGTAGGAGAAGAATTGTGAGTGAAGGATAGGAAATGGTCATTGAGATCATCTGGAGTCACCGGGATGGAACTGAGTTTATTGGATTCTGGTAGGGATAGGTTACGCAGTATTTTCCATTTGGATTTGGAATCAGGAGCATTGGAAAGGGCATTATGATAGTAGTTGGATTTAGCCAGTCGGATTGTGGATTGGGTTCCATTGCGAAGTTTCTTAAAAGACGCATAATCAGCTGGCAAACGGGTTCGGCGGTATTTGCGCCTTGCTGCATCTCTTCTTTTCATTATTTCTTTTATTTCAGGAGTCAGCCAAGGTGCAGTGGGACGACGTAAGGTTTTAGTTTTCAGAGGAGCATGGGTGTCTAATAAGGATTGTAGGTTTGAGGTTAGGGTAGATACCATAGGATCAATGGAGTCATAGGAAGATATGATGTCCCATTGGAAAGAATCAAGGTCAGGTTGTAGGGATTCATAGGACGTAATAGAGTAAATGTGGGGAAAATCATGAGAAGGAGACTGCAGAAGGATTTTGGCCTTAAGACTGTCGTGAACATACAATCCGACACCACTTCCCATGCGATTAGATCTGTCATGGTGTAGGAAAGAATAATTGGGTAGAGAAATCTGGGAGAAAGGGATGAAAGGTTTTAACCAGGTTTCAGATACTGCTATTATGTGATAAAAATTATCAAGGAAGTGATTCTGAAATTCATCGTAGTGTGCAGTAAGGGATTGTGCATTGATGTGACAGGAATTCAGAATATTAATCATGACTGGAGAGTTGGGAAGTCGGATAGGAAAAAGTGATCGAGGATGAAGTATAGGATACAACATTTTTTAAGCATAAAATCAAATTTAGAAATTTAAAAAACAATGTGAACATAAAATAAACTTTGAAAACAAATAAATAAATTTCCAGTATTTCGAAATAAATATTCTGTTAAATTAATTTATAACATAAGAAAATATAAATATCCCCTTTGTTTGGATAAATTGATAAAGATTGACAAAAAATCAGATAAAGTTCTAAGTAATTTATGCAAGAATAAAAAAAATTAAAATATTTCTGATGAAGAACAATTTATACAAAAATAAAAAATAACAAAAAAAATCTGCAATTATAAAAAATAAGAAAAAGCTGGAAAGGAAAATAAGAATATTTCTAGCAAAAAAAAAAATAAATTCACTGCAAACTGAAGGTGACTTGTATACAACGTTCACCTGAAAACGTCCAGATCGCTTGGTTTTCCTATGGTTACTACTGGATATCCATCTGACTTCCTGCAGCGAATTTTACCCCCACTAAACCAAACATACTTTATTTTTGCTGTTACCCTCTTCTGCCTGGCTAACCAATAAAGGTGTTTATTGGCGGGTGTCATAGCTTCACTCACGTAAACGCGGTGCGAGTTGTTCTCTTCCCAGCCTAGATGGCATGTAGAGAAATCTTTGTTGCCGCACTTATCGTGTAATTTATGGCCATTTTTTCAAATTTGTGAAAAGCTTCTGATGTTTTGTCAGATTTTTTTAAATCAGTTACCTATAAAAATGTATGAAACCATTCAAACTAAGTTTTCCCTGCTATTGATCACAACATTTTTTAACAGTTTTTTACTTTTTGAAATTAGCCTGCAGCCGAACCTCTTCCTGTTAGCTATCTGGCTCGATGGGTTTAGGTATCAGGGATACTTACTGTTCAAAATTGTCAAACCTTCTGCAGCTAATCACATAGTTAATTTTATGGTAGATCCTAGATCGTTACCTGTTATTTTGAATCTTAATATTCCTGTCTGATTGGATTTTCTCTTAACTTCAGTTTCCTCTCCATAATTGATACTCATATGCAACTACTAATTTTAATTTACTTGGATTATCTGTTTTTCATAGAGATAGATGTTTTCCATATTTAATATTTATTAATAAATTATTCTCAGCATTATTATGGAAAGTAATATCTTTGTATTTTATTCCCTACCCTGGTTTCCAAAATTTCATCCATTCACCAACTTATATCTATATATATCTATTACATCATATATCTATGATACCCACCTCAAGAATCTTCATACCAGTCCATCTGCCACTCATAGTTTCGTTCAACAACAAATCAGGATTCTGGATGAGACAAATATTGTCTACCATCGTTTGCATATCTGTAATCGTTGTTTTTCTTTTAAGACACAACTATGTTCATAAAATCTGTTTGTCCTTTTCCTACTGATAAATTTACTTCAATCTTTGCGGCATTCACTATATCAGACCCTTTTTTATCTCCACCATCAGGATTTATGGCTGAAGAATTAAAGGCATATTTCTGCTTCTTTGTTGGCTTTTCCACTAAAGCATGTCATCTATAAGTTTTGGTTGGATTTGTCCATTGACATGTGTTTCTGTGCCCACTGAGTCATAGAATTTGTTGCCCATTTGCTGTGATAACCACCTTAGTTGGAGCACATCATAAATTTCCTAATGTTGGAACCTTAATTGTACAAGCCTAACACCCTGTAGTCTTTAGAAGAACATGCTTTTTCCTCCTCGAATTTTATCCATCCATAAGCACCTCACTCCAGACGCTTGTGGGAAGCTGTCATAATGTCAACTGAACACCCACCACCTATACTGCATCATTGTTAAACAAAAATTATCCAATGAGGAATTTCCCATTCTATCGCGCAAGTTGAAACAGTTTTCCATCTCTTCATCTTCTGACAGCTGCAATTTAGTAGGAATTTTATGCACTCTAGTATTGATTTATTTTGACAATTGGGATGTTTTTGACTTTAACCTCCTCCATTATTGAATTATTGGAGAAGTTTTTGTATAAAAATACAATAGATTTTAAATCTGATGGCATACCAGACTGAAACGACAAGAAATCGCTCGACGTTTCCAATTACTTCAGCACTTACTAGACAAACGCTCTAAACTTCCAATTAATTACAAAAGACTCATATATATGACTATAATAAGGCCTATTTGGACTTACGGAGTTGAGCTAATGGGGCTCCACTAAACCATCGAATTCCTCTTGTATCCAATCCTTACAATCCAAAATCCCTCTTAAAATCCTCAATGCTCCTCCCTACTTTGTTATAAATAAAACCATCCATAATGACCTTAATGTTTCTTATGTTTCAGATCTGGCCCAATCCAGATCCCTATCCTTCCATTATAAACTTCAGAATCATCCCAACCCTCTCGTTTCTAACCTTGCATCCTCTTCAATTCCTGATAACCCTCCGAGGCGTCTGAAAAGAAGATGGCCCCATGATTTCCTAATGTAGACATATCATTAGAGTGCTACCATTGGGTAGTTACTCAGCAAGTGTTTTCATGTCATTATATCCATATGTTCAAATTTACTGGATGTATTTATTTAATACAGTTGTAAATATTGATAAAAAAAAAAAATTATGAATATCGTTGATACAAGTGCTATCTAATAAAAAAATTGCTATTTTTCAATCCTGCATGCTGCTTTTTGGAAAATTTTTTCCAGCTTCCAGGGGGGAGGCTGCCTGCACATACTTAATTGCTTTTTCGTGAATAGTTGTCGAAAAACAACACGATACCTTATTCTCCAGATTCACCTGATGTTTTCTCGTGTGACGTTCCTCTTTCTGAAAATAAAAAAAAACTTAAAAGGCTATTGTTTTTCATACATACATGTGATTAATAGCGTCTCCCTTAGAAAGTATTTTGGGGATTGAAAGAAGTGTTTAACATTTAATGGAGACTACTTGGAAGGTGACACATCATAGATGAGTAAAAAAAATTGTTTTAAAAAAAAAGGACAATTCCTGTTACTTTTTTAACACACCTCATACACAACCTGACCAAATTCAACCAATGCCATTGGCTCATCTATCATTCATGAATCATTCACATATCACAACTAATGCTTTTTTAAAATTCAGATGTATTTACTTTTTATTTCAAATTGAACTTTTAAAAATTTGATTTCAACAAATTATTAAATAAAACTTACATTGCACTTTAAATATCTTGTTGTTTATTATTTATTTAATGAAATTTACAACTGTATAAAAAATACAACCAGTAATAATGCACCCACCCATTAGAAATAATGACATGAACAGACTTGAAGAGATACTGCCCAGTGGTAGCACTCCCTTCTTTAAATATCAATATAATAATTAAGTGTACCAACAGTATCCTTAGTCATTATCTATATCATTATTTGGTTAAGATAAAAAAAGCTATGTATTCATTGCTTGTAATATTTTCATTTTAAGGTCATTCTGATTGTGTGAGAGGGCTGTCATATTTACACGAAACTCTAGTCATATCATGTAGTAATGATGGTTCTTTAAGAACATGGAATGTTAAGGATGGCAGTTGTTTGTCTATTTTGGAAGTGCATTCAAATTATATTTACAGGTAATTTACATTAAAACTGAATACAAATTATGCTTATATTCATAACTAGTTTTTAAGAAATTTAATTATTTAACATCCTCATCCAGTTTTTCATGCAAGTACTCATTGGATCATAAAAACAAACTACTTATTTTATTATAAATTAATTAATTTAGAACTCACATTCAGTCGTTAATATTATTATGGTTTATTTAATAATTCATTGTTATTTTAGTGTTAAGGCTGTTTTTGAAAAAGATCTCATTGTTGCTGGCTGTGAAGATAAAACTCTTTGTATCATTTACAAAGGCAAACAACAGAATATAGTGTTGCCTGCACAAAGTATATGGACAGTGGATATTTTGCCTAACTTAGACATTGTAACAGGATCAAGGTATGTACATATATATTGTTATGATATTTTTTATGACTTTTGTTTTCATGGTACATTCATTACTTAGTATAATTTCTTTGCTCAGTTTAATAATAAAATGATTGATTTTCCATGATTTTTCTTCTGCTTTACAATTAATGGATGATTTTGAGTCTAATTTTTCTCTTAAACTGAGTCTACTAACATATTATGGTGAAATGTCTTTTCTTCTTCTCTTTATATACCTTCTCTCCTTTGACATTTAGTTATCAGTTGTAACCCATTGGCTGCTATATGTATCTTTCAACATTTTGCTAATCAGTTCGCTGATTATACTGTCTTATATTCAGTACATATCTTCTGTGTGTGGATCATGTTGAAACTAAAATTGTGTTTAATGTTTCATTATTAAAACCAGTGTTGTAAATAATACCAAGACAACTCATTAAAGCACTGTGGATAAACTTCTGTTTTTAAAAACATTATAAATTATTTGCTATTTTTTTTATCATCCACCTATCCTACAGATACCCTACTAAATTGTCCTCATTCAATAAGGTTTAAGTCCATATTAATTAAGTTGAGGTTATCTCCAGTTTTGTAAAAAAATTATGTGATTTTATATCCCGCCACCTTAAAGTAATAGGATGTATACAAAAAATTGACCGTTTTTCAACCAAATATTTGTATTATTATTTCTCATCATCATCATCATCATCATAATCATTCCCTCTTCTACCGCCATTCGAGGTGAAGGTCCTGCTTATAGAGTCTGGCCCAGCTGTCTCTCTCCTGCACCAACTCCATTCTCCTATTCCAATCCATTCCACGCTTCCTGAATGCCTCCTTTACACTGTCCTCTCCCTGGAGATGCGAGGCCTTCCTCTGGGTCTTTTTCCCTCCGTGTGGGTCTCGTAGTTCTTCCTGGCACTTCTATCTGGATCCATCGTAAGATGTTTAAACCATCTTAGTTTGTGCTCCTCCAGAATGGTCTTCGCTGGTTTGATGTTGAGATTAGCACGTATGGTGGTGTTCCGTATCCTATCTCTCCGTGTCTTTCATTCGATTTTATGCAGATACCTCATTTTCATGGCCTGGATATGGCTTTTGTGGTGAGGGCCGACGATTCTGAAGAGTACGACAGGATAGGGACAAATGTTGATTTATTGACGGCTGGTTTGGTCAGCTTTGACACCTCTCTTTTTCACAGGAAACCCCGTCTGACCATACTGAACATCCTCCCTGCCGCTCCAATTCTTTGAGTCACTTCTTCGTCTATGTAGCCACTCTCATTGAGATGAGCTAATAGATATTTAAAGCTCTCGATCTACTCTAAATCTCTGTCCTCCAACCCTTAGTACCCACATTATTCTCCAGGGTTTCTCTCCAATTCTCATGAATTTAGTCTTCCCTGGATTAATCTTCATATTTACTGTGAATAATTCCTCTTGGAAGACTTTCATGTTATGTTGGAGGTCTCGATCATTGGCAGCTAGTAAGATGAGGTTGTCAGGGAAAGCCAACGGATAATAACTGGTAGGGTGCAGATTTCTGTGCCCTAGCTGGAATTTCCTCATTATAGGCTTGGTCCTCCTTAGTGCCAAGTCCAGAACCATGATGAAGAGCAATGGACTAAGGGTACAACCCTGTTGGATACCTAATGTAGTCTCAAATTCTTTTGAAATGTGGTTTCTGGTTCTGATTATTATTATTTCTATGATATAAAATACAATTGATACTCAAAGTATAGTCCATTGTTATCTACCATCATTTGCCATCTGTTATCCTATTGCTCGCAAAATTTCTACTTCCGCAAAATTATCAAATTTTTTCCCTTGAAGAAAATGGGCCATGGATATAAATAAGTAGTAATCCGATGGTGCGAAGTCTGGACTATATGGGGGATGAGGCAGGAGTTCGAACCCATGAAGTTCTTTAACCTTTTCTTTGGTTTAACGGGAAGTGTGAGGATGAGCATTATCTTGTTGGAATAAAATTCCTTTTCGGTTGATCAAAGCAGGATAACACTCTGACACCTTTGTGTACAATCTTACCAGTTGTTCACAGTAGAGTTCAGAATTCATAGAGCATCCCTCAGGGACAAATTCATGAAGAATAAAACCTCCAAAATTAAAAAAAACTCAAAGCATGGATTTTTTTTTTTCAAATTGCCCCCTTTCAACAACCGGAAAAGCAGTTTAACCGCGATCTAGCCATTTCTCACGGGTATTCGGCTTTCGCCAGTAAACTCACTTTTCATCATAGGTGACAATCTTCCTATTTTTTTTTTTTTTTTTTTTTTTTATGAACAATTTTTATTGAGAAAAAAATACATTTTGCCTCAATTAAGGGCATTGAGTATTTATGATGAATGAAGTACAATCATACCATATATACAATAAAAGAACAACAAGATTATAAGAAAATAAAATAAAATAAAACTTGGAGTAACAGAATAAATCAAACATGATACAACATTAGATAAAAACTAAAATAAAAAAAAAATAATAATAAATAAAAACACATTCAAACTTATTTACAATATTTACAGTCAGCCGAGGGAGCTCCGAGTCGGGCCTTTTCCCCCACGTGTGGAGGACAAGGCAAGACTCCAAGAGATCCCAGCGCTTCTCTCTCAGCCGCATCACTAGGATGGGAATCCAGTGGAGACTAAGAGAGGGCACTAAAGCCACATACGCTCATGACTTGAGTGGAGAAGCTGGCCATTGCCAGGACTCCAATGACGTTTTTACAAAAGATCTCGAGGCCACTGCCGCTTCAACCTTCGAGGAGGATTGTAGGGATGACTGGAACTGGATAAGGATTGTGCTGATGGATTAGGATGATAGGTTAGGTTCTGATGAAAATTTGAAAATCGGGATGGAATAACGTCAAGGACATAAGGGATGTTAAGGTCATGATATAAGGTTTTGTTCGTAACATAATAAGGAGCATTGACTATTATACGGAGGATTTTAGACTGGAAGGATTGGATGCGTTTGATGTTCGATAATTTAGTTGTCCCCCACAGCTCAAGTCCGTAGGTCCAGATGGGTTTCAGTATGGTCTTGTATATTAATAGTTTGTTTTCAATTGAGAGGTTAGATTTTCTGTTAAATAGTCTGTATAACTGGCCAAGTCGTCGGTTAAGCTCTTGTCTTTTAAGTCTGGTATGTGGGTTCCATGTTAGTCTTTTGTCTAAAAAGAATCCAAGATACCGAACTGTGTGTGAGGTGGGAAGAGGTACTGAGTTGAAAAGGATATGTGGACAGGATCTGCGTCGGAGGGTAAAGGTGACATGCTTGCATTTGGATTCATTGATCTTGATGCGCCAATTGTTGCACCATTGTTCTATTAGGGAGATGTGTCTTTAAAGGTTTAGGGATGCTGTTTCAGGGTCTGGGTGGGAAGACAGGATGGCGGTATCGTCAGCAAATGTTGCTAGAAGGGTATTAGGATGGGTTGGAATGTCAGCTGTGAAAAGGATGTAGAGAACTGGACCCAAGACACTGCCTTGTGGAACACCAGCCTCAACTGGATAATAGTTGGATAATTCAGTGCCGCAGCGGACTTAAAAGGAACGATTTGAGAGGTAGGAATTGAGGACTAGATACAAGGATGATTGGGGTAAGTGAGTTTTGAGCTTGAAAAGCAAGCCATCATGCCACACCCGGTCGAAAGCTTGCGCTACGTCCAGAAAGGCACTAGTGCAATATTGCTTGTTTTCAAGCGCAGAGGATATATGGTCAACAACGCGGAGACCTTGTTGAACAGTGGAATGTCTTGAGCAGAAACCAAACTGATGGGAGGGGATATTGTGGGTTTCGAGAATGGGTAGGATACGTTTGAGAAGGATTTTTTCAAAGATTTTCGAGAGGATCGGAAGTAAGCTTATTGGTCTATAGGATGAGGTATTGTTAACAGGTTTTCCTGGCTTAGGGAAGAGGATAATAATGGAGTGTTTCCATATGAGAGGAAAGTGAGTTGTGCAGAGGGTACAGTTATACAGGTATGTGAGGAACATGGTTGCTTTTTTGGGAAGTTGTCTAAGGATCTGGGAAGTAAGGAGATCGTGTCCAGGGGATTTTCGAGGTTTCAAGTTATTTATATGGAATTTGACCTCAGAGGGGTTGACAGTTTTAGCAGGCAAGGAGAGAGGAATCGGAGAAGAGAGGAGTTCTTTAACTTCAGCAGTGTGGCTGGGATGGAGTTCGGTGTGGGGAGTGAATGTTTTGGATAGATGTTTGGCAAATTCTTCAGCTCTAGTCTCATCTGACGAAGCCCAGGTTCCATCATCTCGTCGGAGTGGGTGGGAAATAGATTGGTATTTAAGGATTTTTTTGGTCACTTTCTAGGGGAGTTGTCATCGGTAGAGAGGGAAGAAAAGTAGGAATTGTAGGATTGGGATCTAAAGGTCGTCAGTTCTTTTTTAACCTGTTTGGAATAGTAATTATATAATTTCCGATCATCAGGATGCCTGGTTCTTTGCCAGAGGGTCCTAGATTGGCATTTGGATTTAATTAGGTCCGTAAGGTTTTGGGGCAAGGGATTCTTTTTGAGGGATTTTTTGAAGGGGAGTGGTGAGGATGCAGTCGAGACTGCTTGTTGGATCAAGGTGGTGAAGGAACTCACTGCATTGTCTAGGTCTTGAGGGGTTTTTAGGGGTACTCTAAGGTTTATTGCATCTGTTATTGTTTGGCGGAAAAGTTTCCAGTTGACTGGGCCTCTGATGAATGAGGGAGGAGATAATTTGGGATAGGCGATGCGGAAAGGGTTAGGTTTAGCGGACTATGGTCTGAGGAAAGGTCATCGAGCCGTGAAATTGAGAAATTTAGCGGCCCTAGACCTTTGTGAATGAAGAAGTCAAGGAGGTCAGGATTACGGTTAGGATCTGTTGGCCAGTATGTAGGAGTATCAGGAGAAAGGATGTTGCTATTATGGGAATTAAGAGCAGACAGCAATGTTCGCCCGCGGGAATTCGTGGTTCTGGCTCCCCATTGCTGATGTTTGGCATTAAGGTCTGCACCTATAAGGAAGTGGTGTCCTAGGGAATTAAGTTAGGTTCAGATATTGGTTTTTTAGGTGGAGAGTATGCAGGAAAAAGTGAAGTTTGGATAGTTATTGCTGAGGTTTGTAGGAAATCATGAACTGGTAGGGGATACAAATGATGGGAGAGGAATTGGTGGATGATGACAGCAGTGCCAGCATGTGCTGTTCCATCAGGGTGATCAGTTCGATATATCTTGTAGCCAGGTATGTTGAACTGTCTTTTGTTAGTTAGTCGGGTCTCAGTTATTAGGCCTATGTCTATGTTATTGTCCTGTAGAAAAAAGGTTAGTTCGTTAATGTGATTTCGAACACCATTCGCATTCCAAAGGAGAATGGAGAGGGGTTTTATTGAGGACATTCAAGGAATTCTTGGCGGTGGAATAAGATTGGCTATGACGTTTGTAAGTAAGGTGATGAGCGGGGTGATGAGGGATTTGATTTCGGAGAGGAATGATGTAAGGAGGCTGGTAAGGTCATTGGAATTGTTAGGGGGAGGAATGTAGGATATTTGGTGAGGACTGAACTTTTGGGTGTTATTATGTTCGGGTGGTGAACCATGAGGTAGTGGCTGAGTTTGCGGCAGGGCCTGAGGTTGAGAATGCTGTTCTAGTTCTCCTAACATTTGAGCATAAGAGACTTCTTTGTTTGCAAATCTTGAGGGTTGCCTTGGTGGTCTGGGAGTCCTGTAAGTCTCTTCATGTCTAGGTGCTGTCTGTAATCTTGATTTTAAGATTTTATATGTCTGGCATCCTTTGTAGTTTGCAGGGTGATCTTTATGGCATAATGCGCATACCGCAGGAATTTCCTTGGACTTACTGCAATCTTCCGACTTATGTTGTTGCCCGCACTTCACGCATCGCGGTAAGCGGTGGCAATAGCTTTTAGTATGGCCATATGATTGGCAATTATGACATTGGACTATTTCCCGTTTTGCATATGGTTTTTCGACAACTATACTAGTATAGTACAGGCGTCTTAATTTATAGATGTTATTAACCCCAGTGGTGCGCTCTAGGTCTACAAAAAAAAGTGGTAGGGAAATTTTGTTGTTTGTACCTGGTTGCTCTTTGTTATCTTTACATACCTTGACAATTTGGCAGACACTGAAACCTAGTTCTGTCAATTCTTCTTTGATTGCCTCAGGTGGAGTTGATGGGTGGAGGCTTCTTATCACTACTCTTAGTGCTCTCTCTTGGAATAATTGATATATATGGAATTCCACCTTTGTATCAGTCAAGTATTTTACTATTTTTTTATATGATTCAGGGGAACCTGGCATTAACTTGGTGTCATTGATTCGACTTTGACATGTGTATTTACCATTGTCAAGTAATTTATTTAAATGCTGTCAAAATAACGGAAATTTTTTTATATTTTTTATAAATATTGGAGGTGGTTTTGGCTCTCTGGGGGTTGATGGTATTTCCATAGTTTTTTCTGGAGTATTAGATAGTCGTTGGTATGGGTTAGGAGTAAAAAATGGTGATTCATCTGTTTCAATGTTTGTTTCGGTGGTCATAATTTCTGTTGAGGTACCAGATTGTGGTTCATTTGGTCTGTCAGGTGTAGATGGTGGTGTTTTTCTGTTAAAACGCCTAGGCTTTTGTTTTACTGGCGAATTGAGAGAGCTATTATTGCCTAGGCTTCTCGATCTTTTGTTCTTACTAGACATTATCATATGATAATATCGCGTTTCATGTCAACGACTATTGAAGAAGTTTTTTTTTTTTTTTTTTTTACGTAAAAATTACGCAGTCCGATAGAGGGCCGAATGATATAAACCAGCTACTTAGACAACTCGACAGGTACTGAGACTGCCGAGCTCCAAGTGGGGGGAATGCAGATAAGAAAGGCCACTCTATCTAATTCTATGGTTGTTTACACTATTGTTCAAACTTAATAAACAAGCAGTTACTCACCGTGTTTATGGTTCTGTTCAAGAATTAACTATATAATTGTTAATTACACTGATTTTTTAACATAACAGTTCACAAATTCACTGATAATTAAGATACTTGTGAGAAACGATGTAGCAGGTGGGTTGTTAGATACTAACGCATCGACAATCTTCCAGTAAAATCTCATATCAGAAGGGTTTTTCAATAAATTTCCACAAATTTCTATTTTATTAGCTGAGTGCTGATGAGTAAGTCCATAAGGGAACAGTCTACTGCTCTTTTTCACCTTCCCCATGGAGAGTAGATGGCGACTAGAAGTATCTTTCGTCAATATCGATCAATGGTCGCCCGGAGCCTTTCTTCCTTTCTAACGTCACATTTCCACTGCTAAATTTTTCAAACCAACACCGCGCAGTGCCCTGGTCAAGGGCACGTTTACCTTCATATTTAGTAATTTCACGAGTTGCTTCAGTGGCTGTGAAATGTATTTTCCATATTGCCTTAAAATTATGAGAATTTTGCAAGACACTCATGTTTCTTTTTTGAAACAAATAACTTAAACGGAGGCTTTTTTTGAAGAAGTTGAATGGAATTAAACAAGCTTAGAGAATGTTCTAAAGGAATTATTAAGTATTGGTAAGTATTAAAATATTTACAGTCCTTTGAAATCTTGAATTTGATAAAACATTCTTTCTTTTTTTAATAGATTGTATTACATATGCTCTCTTAAAAAATGACTACACTTAACGGTCGGAAAGCTTTTATTTCCTGTTTTTCCTTAGTAAGGGCTATATTTTATTAAACGTAATTGCCTAAATACAGTTTTTATTTATTAAAAAAAAATTGAAAAATCATTTTTAATTTATAAATAAAAAGTGTATTTAGATAATTATGTTTATTATAATATATCCCAGATCCTGAAAAAAACAAGAAATAAAAGCTTTGCAACAGTTAATTGTACTCATTTTTGCTGAAAATGTGGATTTTTTAGGTGACAAAAAGGATTTTTATCGGATAAAAAGTCATATCACATCATTTTATTTCACAACTGGAGGTGAATCTCAAGTTTTTGCCAAATAAACCTCAAGTTAAATAATATGGACTTAAATCTTATTAAATGATGATGAAGTTTTTCTAAAAGTAGGATATCTGTAGCATACATATAAAAAAAAAAAAAATTAATGAATAATTTATGGTTATTTTTAAAAACATAATTTAGCTTAGATTAGGCACTAAAAAGTCCTCTTTAGATGATTTTAACGATGACAATCTATATCTTGATTCAAAGTAAATTTTGTCTTGTTTGCAGTGAAGCAATTGTTAATTGCTGAAATTAAATATTTCTTTAGTTATAGCTTCCTATTCATTAAAAAACATCACACTTAAAATCACAAAACTTTTATTTCCTACTTTTCTGCTGAAAATTGGCCTATTGTTTATATGAACTTTTTTGTAGCTACTAAGGTCTGTTATCACTCCTATAAGAATTTCTCTCTGCTTACAGGACACCCTTTATATATATATATATATATATATATATATATATATATATATATATATATATATATAGCATTTCCAAGTCAATTTCAACCTTTTCCAAGTCAAATTCAACCTTTTCCAAATCAAATTAAACTTTTTCCTAGTCAAATTAAACCTTTTCCATTTCAAATTAAACCTTTTCCATTTCAAATTCAACCTTTTTTTATTTATTTAATTATCTTTAATTTTTCGATGTGTGGGTCTGTTATCTTATGAGTAGTTTTTGAAAATGACCTCCATTTTACGATTACGCCGCTGCGTTTTGACTTATTTAAGTTTTTAGAATTTATCCAATATAAAGGTCTACTTTTATGTTTCCGGAGCCATAGATTTTGAAAACTACCTCCATTTTAAGATTAGTTCACCGCGTTTCAACTTATTTCAGTTTTTCGGATATTTTTCATATGAGGGTGTATTTTTATGTTTCCGGAGCTGTAGATTTTGAAAATGACCTCCATTTTAAGATTACACCACTGCGTTTCGACTTATTTAAGTTTTTTTGATTTATTTGATGTAAGGGTGTATTTTTATGTTTCTGGAGCTGTAGATTTTCAAAATGACCTCCATTTTATGATTACGCCGCTGCGTTTTGACTTATTTAAGTTTTTCGAATTTATCCAATATTAAGGTCTACTTTTATGTTTCTTGAGCCGTAGATTTTGAAAATGGCCTCCATTTCATGATTACACCATTGCATTTTGACTTATTTAATTTTTTCTAATTTATCCAATTTAAAGGTCTACTTTTATGTTTTCGAAACCGTAGATTTTGAAAATGACCTCTATTTTATGATTACGCCACTGCGTTTCAACTTATTTAAGTTTTTAGAATTTAAAAAGTATAAAGGTCTAATTTTATGTTTCTAGAGCAGTAGATTTCCCCCATTTTGTAAATGACCCAATTTCAAGTTTATGCCACTGTGGATTATAAAAGTTTTTTTTTTTTACTTTTTCGGTATAAGGATCTACTTATATGTCATCGGAGACATATTGAAATTTTTCTAATCTTTAATATTTAAATTTATCTAATATTTAAGCTCCATTTTATGATTAAGCCGCTGCATCTCGATTAATTAGGCTTCATTTTGGATCTTTCAATACAAAGTTTCATCAATATGTTTTCGAGTATGAATAAATAAATAAATAAATATTATGAAGCTAAAGTTAAATTAACCACATAACACAAACTAAAAAGCCGAAAAGCAACTGGTAATAAATTTAACCTGCCGTATTCAGATTTTTCAGCTAATTGTTCTTATAAATCTTATAATTTTGTGAAAGGAGACCACAACATTAAAAAAGATAACTAAAATTAAATTAAAAATGAGACAATACATATTTTATTTATTTTGATTAGATATTTTTATTTATTTATTGAAAAATAAATTAATCCTTCGTATTTTGTTTTTTATTCGAAGGAAAAATCAAAAACACTTAAAAAAACCAAAACACATAAAAGTGTGTGTTTGGGCGGGGATGTAAAAGCCTATTTCTTGTCTGGATTTATATCGAGGCACTGTTGTAAATCTCTCTTCACATCTATCATTGTCCCGACAAATGGTCTACATTTGTGGTCTTTGGTGAATCACTGTGATGCGATTAAGAAACGTTTATGAGAAAATACACATTTTATTAACATAATGTGACATCATTATTTAAATTGGATAATTGGATAAATTCGAAAAACTTGAATAAGCCGAAACGCAGTGGCGTAATCTTAAAATGGAGGTCATTTTCAAAATCTACGACTCCGGAAACATAAGAATACACTCTTTTATGATAAAAATTCGAAACACTTAAAGAAATCGAAATGCGGTGGTCTAATCTTAAAATGGAGGTCGTTTTCAAAATCTACGGCTCCGGAAACATAAGAATACATCCTCATATGAAAAAAATCCGAAAAACTCAAAGAAATCGAAACGCGGTGGCCTGATCTTAAAATGGAGGTCGTTTCCAAAATCTACGGCTCCGGAAACATAAGAATACACCCTCATATGAAAAAAATCCGAAAAACTCAAATAAGTCGAAACGCGGTGGCCAAATCTTAAAATGGAGGTCGTTTTCAAAATCTATGGCTTCGGAAACATAAAAGTAGACCTTTATATTGGATAAATTCTAAAAACTTAAATAATTCAAATCACAGTGGCGTAAACATAAAATGGATGTCATTTTCAAAATTTACTGATTGGGAAACATAAAAATACACCCTTATATCGAATAAGTAAAAAAAAACTTAAATGATTCGAAACGCAGTCACGTAATCTTAAAATGGAGGTTATTTTCAAAACTAGGTACAGGACAGCATAATACTAGTCCCTAATAAATCCGTATAGGTACAATAAATCGATATCCGTAAGTGAAAATTCTACTTAGGAGAGCATAATAATAGACTTTCATATTGGAGGGGAGAGGGGATGACCATTATTTAAAAAAATATATAAAATTTACAAAAAATTATAACATTAATTTGAAATGAAAATGGTTGAATTTGAATTGGAAAAGGTTTAAAATTTGAAATGGAAATGGTTGAATTTGACTTGGAAAAAGTTTAATTTGATCTGGAAAAGGTTGAATTTGACTTGGAAATAATTGAATATGACATAGAAATATCACACTGAAAAAATCTAAAATGTTAAAACAAATGGATATGCAACCGCGTTATCAAATTTTTTTTTGTATTTTTCAAAAGCTATGCCTTCGATAATATAGTAAGTGGCCTTCATTTCGAAAAAAATCAAAAATTGACAAAAATTCGAAAGTTGAATTTGAAATGGAAAAGGTTGAATTTGACTTGGAAAAAGTTTAATTTGAAATGGAAAAGGTTTAATTTGACTTGGAAAAGGTTGAATTTGATTTGGAAAAGGTTGAAATTGACTTGAAAATGCTATATAATCAAACTACTAATGAAGAAGTTATGATATCTGTAACTGATCATTTTCTAATCATATTTTCATTTTACAAATTAGATGATCTTAATGATTACTTATAGTTGTTGGCTTTAGGTTAAATTAATTTATTTTTTTTAGTGATGGATATATCAGGATATTCACTAGTTCAATCTCCAGACAAGCTTCAGCCAGAGAGTTAGAAGCATTTGAGAAACAGCTTTCTGGGCAAAAGTCTTGGTTTGTACCCTTTGATTGTATACTAGCTTCATAATTAAGTAATAACGTTATTTTTTTTTAATTTTCAATTGCTATTTGAACAATTGATAATACAATCTTATAATCATTGATTATGAGAATAAATTATGAAAACATATAAAACCTAAGGTTTGAGATTGAAATTCATTTTATTTAACATGATACTAATTCCTTTGATTTGATCTTTGATGTTGTACACACCATCAAGTTATTTTAAAATATCTGAGGTAGTTCCTTAACATATCCATGTTAAGAACTGGTAAAATAGTTTGTCCTAATTATAATAATGGTGAGCACAGTGCTTAATTGACACGTACAGGTATTGGCATACACAGACGATATACTTCTGGTATTATAAGGACACTTCATCTGCACTAACAAGGGGAGTCTGCAGTAATTTTATAATCAATTTCAACTTAATGGTGGTACTACATCGAACAATATTATACACATATCCCAGCGTTCATTCCAATGGACCCTAGAAGCCGAGAAATAAATTACTTTATTAAATTCCAAATCGAATTTATGTAATTTATTTTTGCCTTTGCTTTGTCCAGATTTTGAGGTTATTGTAAATCAATCCATTTCTTTTTTTGTGCAGAATAAGAAAAAAATATTGACTATTGTATTAAATGATTCGTAATGTAACATAAATTAAAAAAACCAAAAGGTGTTTTCAGTAAAATAGCCAAATAAATATTTGTTATGAAAAATCGAGTTAGATTCATTTTTAGTATTGTTATCGAAACTCTTAAATACAAATTTTTATAGAAATCAAAAATGGTAAATGGGTATAATTTGGATGTCGTGGCTCTGCAAGAGGTTCGCTGGCCAGGGTAGGGCTCGATGAGGGAAGGAAAGTACACTATTTGGTACGGAGGAAGCGGGAATCATTGTTTAGGTACCGGGTTTCTAATTAGGAATAGATTACTATCCGCTTTGAATGACGTACAATCCTTTAGTGATAGAATTTCGGTAGCTATATTTCAGGGACGTTGGTTTAAAATCGCATTAATAAATATACATTGTCCGACCGAAGACAGTAACAATGAAGTCAAAAGTGAATTTTATGATAAACTCAAATGGGTTTATGATAAACTACTGCGAAACTACATGAAAATAATTATAGGTGACGCAAACGCAAAGGTAGGAAGAGAAGAACTTTATATTCCGACGATCGATAAAGAAAGTTTACATGAATATAGTAATGATAATGGGATACGTCTGATAAATTTTACCATCTCAAAAAACCTGATAATTAAAAGTACTACGTTTAAACATAAGGATATTCATAAATATACTTGGACATCACCGGATTCGCAAACACGAAATCAAAATCGATCATGTCTTGATACAACATAGCTGGCAAAGCAGTATAATTAATGTACGGTCTTATCGTGGAGCAGAATGTGGGTCGGATCATGAATTAGTAATCGCGAAACTTCGACAAAAACTTAATATAAAAAAGAGAAAAGAAAACCGTTTCGATTTTGAGAATTTTAATTTAGAAAAATTAAAAAATCCATCAATTAGAACCCAATTCAAGCTAGATGTTAAGAATAGGTTTGAAGCTTTAGAGCTTTCTGAGGAGGACCACGAGGATATTCTTATTCCGATTCACAAAAAGGATCCGAGGACGGATTGTTATAACTATCATTGTAATAGGAATTTCACTCCTTCCGGTATGTTATAAAATATTCACTTTAATCTTAACCAGTCGAATCACGGAATACGCCGAGGAAATTATCGGAGACTACCAATGCGGATTTAGACGGAATCGTTTGACTATTGATCAAATATTTTCTTTACGGCAGATATTAGAGAAAAAATTGGAGTACAACGGTATTGTTCACCAGCTATATATAGATTTTAAAAAGGCTTACGATTCTATTGACTGCCAGAAACTGTATAATATTGTAATTGAGCAGGGGATTCCAAAAAAAACTAGTAAATCTAGTCAGGGTGTGCTTGACGGGGACACTCAATAAAGTTAGAATCAGTAATAATCTGTCCGAAAAATTTGAGGTTCGTTCGGGTATAAAACAGGGGGATTCCCTTTTGCCTTTCCTGTTCAATTTGGCATTAGAACATGCCATTAGAGAGGTAATGCGTACCGAGAAAGATTGGATCTTTCTGGGACAACATCGATGCTGGGCTATGCTGATGATCTGGTACTGTTAAGCGAAGACGTTGAAACTATAAAACTAAATACGACAACGTTAATGAAAGCCGGTAAAGAACTAGGACTCGAAATAACGTGGATAAAACAAAATATATGGTTAGCTGCAAAAATGGCGGGCGATACTACTGTTGATATCAATATAGATGGTAATATGTTTGAACAGGTAGATAAATTTAGGTATCTAGGTTCTACGATAACTAGAAAAAACGAAATTGAAGAAGCGATTAAGGTTAGACTGAAGGCGGGAAATGCTTGTTATTTTTCTGTGACAAAACTACTTCGTTCGCGCCTCTTGTCCCGGAACTTAAAAATTAGAATCTATAAAACAATTATCATGCCTTGTTCTTATGGATGCGAAACTTGGCCACTTACATTATGGGGGGAGCAGCGTCTTAAGGTTTTTGAAAATAAAGTATTGCGTAGAATATTCGGACCAAAGAAGGATGAGTTAACCGGAGAGTTCAGACGGTTACACAACGCCGAATTGCGTGAACTGTATCTGGGTAATATAATTGAGGTAATTTCATCGCGACGAATAAAATGGGCTTGTAAAGTTGTTGGGCTTAGTAACGAGAGAATTCCTAAAAGGTTAATATTTGCTGTGCCAAATGGTAAGCGTCCGAGGGATAGACCAAAGTGAAGGTGGGAAGATTGCATTAAAGCCGATCTGAAGGGACTGGGTTTGGACGGCGAACGGTGGAGGGAGGTGTGTAATAAGCGATTGGTGTTGTCAGCATCGAACCTTCGGGTTCGCTAAGCCTTTTGTTATTATTATTATAGAAATCAAAAATTGCAAAATTTAATACTTGATTTTCTTAAAGGATTTTTTTCCTGGCATTCATAACTTCTCAGGATTTTCTTCAAATTCCTAAGTAGTACAACCATTGGAAAGCTAAATTACTGTTCTTCTAAGCCACATCAATTACTTTTAGATCTCATTTATTTTAAAACTAGAAATGAAGAAAAACTTCTCAATAATTCTTTATTTTAGATCTTTAGTTATAATTTGTTTACGGAGGTCAGTTTTTTCTCCATTTCCAGTTCCATTTCTTGTAGCCTATAGAGTCCTAAATTCCTAATCACATTTTTGAGGTTTTAGGCGAAATTTCGAAGGGTCCAGCCTAGACAAAGGTATTGTTCAAAATATTAAAAAAATTTCTATTGCTATAAAAATTCATATTTCAGGATTTTTTAAGGTGCGAAAAACGAATATCAACTTTGTTCCTCCCTAAAAAAATATTTATGCTAGATACCAGACTGGTTTCGAATAATTATTATATTTGGCAGATAGCTGCAATTTGGACCAACCGAGGTAACAATGTGGGAGTAAATATTTTTTTAGGGAGAAAAACTTCATCTAAGAAAACCAAGTATTAAATGTTGCAATTTTTTATTTATATAAGAATTAGTATTTAAGAGTTTCAAAGGAAACTAAAAGCGAATCTACAATGGCTCTACAATCTATCACTGGGTCCTGGCCTCCTCAAGCAGCTTTTGCCAGTTAATTCATTCAAGTTCTGCTGTCCCCCAGCTTCGAAAACCAAGCAGGTTTCTTGAATCTTCATTTACATCAGCCCAGCGTAATTTGGGGAGGCCTCTTGCTCTTTTTCCATGTCATTCTTCATCGAGGAGTTTCCTAGGAATCTCTTGTGTATCCATCGTTTCCACATGACCCACCCATCGAAGCCTGCCAAGCCTTTTTAACATCTGTTTTCTTTAATAATCAGTACAGTTTGTTGTTTGTTCGCCTTCTCCATGTCATGTTCTCTCTTCGTGGACCATAAATAAGTCTCAAAATCTTTCTTTTTAAATATGGAAATGTTTCGCTCATCACTTTTCGAAAAAGCCCATGTTTCCGATCCTTATGTAAGTACAGGCATGATGAGTGTCTTATACAGTCTCATTTTGGTAGTTCTGGAAAGTAAACTGCTTCCAAACTGTTGGCGCAATCCAAAATAGCATCTAATAGCAGATGATATTCTTCTTCTTATTTCAGCCGAAATATCATTATTTTTGTTTACTTTGGAGTCCAGATACATAAACTCATTTACATGTTCAAATGTTTTGGGTCCAAATTGTATGGTAACTTCATCAGGAGGCTTCACTTCATTAGCGACCATGTATTTAGTCTTCTGAGAGTTCACGAAAAGCCACGTTTTTTTTCAGATGACTCAAGGCCAAGGATGGCCTCTTTTACAGCTGTTCTGTTCTGACCGCTTTTTCTAAACATAAGTTAAGCAATAGGCATGCAAGAGAGTTTCCTTGTCAGACTCCATTAAAAGCTGTAAATCCTTGAAAGATATTGCCTTAAATACACATCACATGTTCAATATTTTCCATAGTCACTTTTACCTGGTAAAAGTTTTGTTGGGATATTAAAAATTTTCATGGCCTGGTATAGAGGTTCACACTGAACACTATCATAGACTGACTGAAAATCCACAAATAAGTGGTGTGTGTGTATCTGGTACTCACGGCCATGTTCCATAGTAATGTGTAAGAAGAATATCCGATCAATTGTGGACTTCTCCTGATAAAAACCACATTGATATCTCCCAAGATTTTTTTGACATGCGGCAGCAGGCTCTTAAAAAGTATGTTGGACAAACTTTTATAGGCACATGGTAACAGCAAAATACTTCAGTTGTTTTTGCAATCAAGCAAACTCCCTTTCTTGTGTATTGGGCAGAGAATTGTTTCATTATAATCTTTTAGTATTACTTCATTAGTCCAAATCAAAACTAGGAGGTTATATAACAGCTTTATGAGCTCTTCTCCAACTTCCTTGAAGAATTCGGAAGACAATGGGGCTTTGTTTTCTTTTAAGTTTATCTATTTCTTCTTGAACTTCTTCGTCATCAGGGGGCTCTAGCTCATCTTCTAGTATTCGAGTTAACTCTGTTACTGTTAGCAGGTCCTCCTATATTGTTTTCATTTGTTCAAGGTGACGGGTCTATCTTCTTGGAATTTGATTCCTGTCACTGAGTAATGATACATCGAGATCTCTGAATAAGGACAGGGGCTCAGTGGCTTGAATGGCTTCCGACCATTATTCACTCTTAGGTAGAATTGCCACCATTTATTAGCGTTTCTCAAGATATCAATATCTTCCAATTCCTTGTTTTCCCATGCTCTTTTTCTGCATTCTGTGTATTATCTTCTCTTCCCTCCTTTTTTGACTGCATGCATCCATATTTCTCTTTTCAATCAAACTTATGTATGCTCCATTTTTTTTTATCCAATTTTTTTGGCCAATCGACATTCTTCATCAAACCATGGGAGATCTTCTCTCGAACTGTTTTAAACCTATAGTTTTTTCAGCTGCTTATACTGTTGCCTTAATTGTTGACCACATCTCATCAACATCCGTGTCCAATGAATGAAGTCCGTTCGCCACTTTTTGTTTATTTGTTGGACAAATTTCATGCGTTCTTGAGGATCTTTAAGTTTTGAGCGAATCTAACTTGCTATAATAATAACCTAAAAATCCAGGCAAAGCAAAGGCTAAATAAATAACATCAATTGGAAGGAATTGAGGACATGTATCCAATATTTTTCAATGTAGTATCACCAAAAAACATTTGGTTGAAATCTGTGACCCCTGACTGTAGCCTTCCCTTGTTAGTGGGGCATTGGAAGAGTTGGATTGTGAGGTTAATACGGCCAAAAAAGAGGACATAAGATAAATTAAAAAAAAAAAAGTGACAAAAAAATTAGTATAAAACAGAGTGCATGAGAAGAGCTCATAACTCTCCACTGAAGCCTTATCAGTGGTCATAATTTCTGAGTTTGTAAGGCCTTTAAATACCTTGGAATGTTTTTCACTCACTCATTCACACTCACAAACTGACGCTACAGTCCATATAGGACCTTGGTCTCCATCAACAGCTTGCTCCATTCTTCTCTGTCCGTAGTATATCTTCTCCAGCAGTGTACAACTAAAGTCTTCAGGTCTGCCTCGACATTATCCAACTATCGCAGTCAAGGCCTCCCCCGCTTTCATCCACCACTTAGCTTCCAGTAGAGCAGTTTTTAGGGATTCTACCAGAGTCCATTCTCTCTTTATGTCCCAACCACCTTAATCGGCCCAGCTGGATATAAGAGACAATGTCTCCCTCTCCGAACAACTCCTGCAGCTCCTTATTTGTTCTAATTGGCCAGGGATCCCCTGCTTCCACTGCACCGAATATTTGATGAAGAACTTTTCTTTCCCAGACTTTCAGAACTCTCTTATTTCCTGCTGTTTAGGTCCATGATTCGCTTCCATAGGTGACAGTTGACCTTACTATTGTCTTATAGATTAAGATCTTTGTCTTTCTTGAGAGGTTCTTGAACTTAAGGGCAGTGGATCACCTTGACATAATTCTTTCCCTACTTTAAAACCTCAGCATTTCTGTCCGATCTTGATCTTATAGGATGTATTCTTTAGGGTCATGCAGTTAAGCCTAATAAGTTTTCTGGGGATCCTTAAAGAATAGAGGCATGCAGGCATTCATACATATTAACAGGCTAACAAAATAACAAGCTAAAAACAAAAATATCAGATCTGGAAAGTCAACTGAACTCTACAGAACAATTTCAGTTAAAAATACCATAGAAATAAGAGGAATCCCGGAGAAGTCGGAGCTGGTCTGGGCGTCAAGTTGTGTCAGGACGATCTTGATCATGCCGTGAGACTGAAGCCCAAGCAGGAATGGACACCTGGCCCAATTATTGCAAGATTTGTCAGACAGACGGTGAAAGATGAGTTAGTGCGCCAGAGAAGGACCAAGAGAGATTTCTCCACATGACATCTGGGCTGGGGAGAGAATGACTCGCACCGCGTTTATGTGAGTGAAGAAATGACGCCCACCAATAAACACCTCTATTGGTTAGCCAGACAGAAGAAATTGACTGCAAAAATAAATTGTTTGGTTTATGTGAGTGAAGTAATGACGCCCATCAATAAACACCTCTATTGGTTAGCCAGACAGAAGAAATTGACTGCAAAAATAAAATATGTTTGGTTTAGTGGAGGTAAAATTCGCTGTAGACAGTCAGATGGATACCCACCTGTGATAATAGGAAAACCGAGTGACCTGGAGGTATTCAGTTGAATAATGTATATAAGTTACCCTGAGTTTGTATTCAATTTATTTTTTCTCTCCAGAAATATTTTTATTTTATTTTTTTTTAAGTTCAGGTTTTTTTATTTTTGTATCAATGTAGCTTTTTTTATTTTTTATACATTTTTATTTTAATCTTTTTTATTTTTAGCTTTCTTTATTTTTGTACAAATGATTTAGACCTTTATTTACTAAACTTTATTAGTGTATTCAAAACAATGGGGTATTTATACTTTCCTATGCTATAAACTAAACTTAACTGAATATTTATTTCGAAATATTGAAAATTCATTGTTTTTATTTTTATTTTTCATTTTATGTTTGAAATCTTTTAATTATTTTATTTTTTTGGAGATTTTTAAATGGAATAAAAAAGTGTTATATCCTATCCTTAATCCTTGATCCTTTTCCCCAAAATTCCACTTCCCAACTCTACTGTTATAACTAATATCCTGAATTCCTGTCACCATTATATTATACCCAGCTTTATTTTGATGGCACAAAACAAAGACTGTAGTTAATTCAACCTTATTAGGAAAAATTAAAAGACTAGCCTGTCTGATGATAACGGGAGCAAGGGGCTCCTCACCGATTGCTGCTATGGAGATAATGTTGAATATGCCACCATTGCAGTTGGAGCTGGAGGCTCAGGCAATAAATACATTCTACAGGCTGAGTAAGATAAAGAGCTGTTCCTATATCCCATGTCAAGGGAGACATACAAAACTGCTGAATAGGATTGGATGTGAAAAAGTGCTAGTGGAGGATATCCAATGTGCTTTTGGATCTTACGCAAGCACATATACGCTAATCTGTGAGTATCTGGACTGCAAATATGAGGTCGAGATTGACATCAGTAGACGACATAAACCAAAAAATGGTATAAATTGTTATAGAGATGGTTTTCTAACAGCCTGTGGCTCAAAAGCAGACATCTATCGAAAAGATAACAAATAAAAAGACTCAATATCTCTTGGCAAATAGGCTTCGGTATTTTATTCCGAGATACTAGCAATTTGCCATTGTGCTCAAAACCTACTGCGAAACAAAGTGACTGGGAAAAAGATAATAATCTATACTTACAGTCAGGCAGCAATAGGTGCTCTAAATAATTATTATATATACTCAAAGGTTGTTAAAGAATGCAGCATAGCACTTCATAATCTGACTGAGCTTAATAGAGTTGCAATAGAGTGGGTGCCTGCCTAGTCACTCAGGCATTCTAGGCAACGAAGAGGGAGACAAACCAGCCAGGTTAGGCTCAGGTACTATTCCCATAACTCCTGAACCTATCAGTGGAATCCGTCTTAAAACAGCCAAAAGTAGGATTAGGGAGACATATAGTGAAAAATTTAAAAAACACTGGACTGAGAAGAAACAGCGACATTCAAAGCTGTTCCTAAAAGGTCCATGTGATAGAAGAAGTAAGCTGCTACAGAGTCTGGACAGAGCAGCTCTAAAAAACCTTACAGCGATCTACACTGGCCACTATAAGTTAAATTATCACATGTTCAATCTCCAAGTGACGATGAATTCGCTATACAGATTCTTCTGTCAGGAGGAGAAAGAAACACATCGTTACGTGATAGATTTGAAAGGCTTAGAATGGAGCTATTTGGGAAAGAACGGATGGATCACCCCAGTAGCCGGACTAGGGCAGTTTTCCAGGAGGATGGGAATATGGAATTTTGCAATAAAAATTGTAGATATGATAAAGAACAGCAATAAGGACAGGAAGGCTGGATTTTATTAGTTTTACTGGAATATTGTCAGGACCATAATCATTCGTGTGGGATTTTAGGATAGTGGAAAGTAATGTGTCCCATAATGGACAGTAATCCCATGTCCCAGGACACATGGGAGAAAAAGAAGTATTCAGGATTGAAGTTGTGATGTTTAATATCGAAAGTAGGAGAATAATTTTGACTGAAGGATAAGAAATGGTTATTGAGATCATCTGGAGAAAGAGAGAAGGAACTAAGATTATTGGATTCTGGTAGGGATAGATGACGGAGTATTTTCCACTTAGATTTGGAGTCGGGAGCATTGGACAGGGCATTATGATAATAGGTGGCTTTAGCAAGTCGGACTGCAGATTGGGTTCCATTGCAAAGCTCCTTGAAAGAAGCATAATCCACAGGTAGACAGGTTCGACGATATTTGCGCTTTGCTACATCTCTCCCTCGCATCATTTCCTTTATCTCATTGGTTAGTCAAGGAGCAGTTGGACGGCGTAAGGTTTTGGTTTTCAGAGGAGCACGGATATCTAATATTGTTTGTAGGTTTGAGGTCAGGGTGGATACCATAGGATCAACGGAGTTATAGGAATATATGGAATCCCATTGGAGAAAATTAAGGTCTGGTTGAAGGGATTCATAGGAGAGAAGGTTTAAATTGCGGTATGAAACTGTTTTGGTAGTGAAGGATTTAACGGGTATGTCGTATGTAATTTGGATCAGGTCATGTGATGAAAGAAATGGAACTGGATGTTGAGAAGAGAAAAGGATTTTGATGGGATTGTCAGTGATAAAGACGTCTAACCAGGTATCAGAAAATTGTGTGTGATGGGTAGGAGAATAAGAAACAAGATGAAGGTTAAGGGAAAACAGCAGGTCAGTTAGAAAGTATTTTTTGGGAGACTGTGAAAGCATGTTCACGTTAAAATCACCAGTGATGATAATATTGGTATAGTTAGAAAGCAAGTCAATAAGGGAAGGTTCAAAAAGATTGTCAATTGGAACACGAGGAGGGCGGTAAAATACGACATACAACAGAGGAGAGGGAATAGAGGAAATTTCAACGAACATGTATTCCACGTGAGGAAAATCATGATGAGGAGACTGTAGAAGGATTTTGGCCTTCATGGGTATATAATCCGACACCACCTCCCGTGCGATGAGATCTATCGTGAGGTAGGAACGAGTAATCGGGTAAGGAAACCTTAGAGGATGGGATAAAGGATTTTAGCCAGGTTTCAGATACTGCTATAATGTGGTAAAAATTGTCGAGGAAATATTTCCGGAATTCATCGTAGTGTGCAATAAGGGATTGTGTCTTTATGTGACAGGAATTCAGGATATTAGTTATAACAGTAGAGTTGGGAAGTGGAATTTTGGGGAAAAGGATCAAGGATTAAGGATAGGATATAACACTTTTTTATTCCATTTAAAAATCTCCAAAAAAATAAAATAATTAAAAGATTTCAAACATAAAATGAAAAATAAAAACAATGAATTTTCAATATTTCGAAATAAATATTCAGTTAAGTTTAGTTTATAGCATAGGAAAGTATAAATACCCCATTGTTTTAAATCACTAATAAAGTTTAGTAAATAAAGGTCTAAATCATTTGTACAAAAATAAAGAAAGCTAAAAATAAAAAAGATTAAAATAAAAATGTATAAAAAAATAAAAAAAGTTACATTGATACAAAAATAAAAAAACCTGAACTTAAAAAAAAAAATAAAAATATTTCTGGAGAGAAAAAATAAATTGAATACAAACTCAGAGTAACTTATATATAGCATTTCCAAGTCAATTTCAACCTTTTCCAAGTCAAATTCAACCTTTTCCAAATCAAATTAAACTTTTTCCAAGTCAAATTCAACCTTTTCCATTTCAAATTAAACCTTTTCCATTTCAAATTCAACCTTTTTTTATTTATTTAATTATCTTTAATTTTTCGATGCGTGGGTCTGTTATCGTATGAGTAGTTTTTTAAAATAATCTCCTTTTTAAGATTACTTGACTGCGTTTCGAATTATTTAAGTTTTTTTTTATTTATTCGATATAAGGGTGTATTTTTATGTTTCCCGATCAGTAAATTTTTAAAATGACATCTATTTTATGTTTACGCCACTGTGTTTTGATTTATTTAAGTTTTTAGAATTTATCCAATATAAAGGTCTACTTTTTTGTTTCCGGAGCCGAAGATTTTGAAAACGACCTCCATTTTAAGATTAGGCCACCGCGTTTCGACTTATTTGAGTTTTTCGGATATTTTTCATATGAGGGTGTATTTTTATGTTTCCGGAGCTGTAGATTTTGAAAATGACCTCCATTTTAAGATTAGGCCACCGCGTTTCGACTTATTTGAGTTTTTCGGATATTTTTCATATGAGGGTGTATTTTTATGTTTCCGGAGCTGTAGATTTTGAAAATGACCTCCATTTTAAGATTAGGCCACCGCGTTTCGACTTAGTTGAGTTTTTCGAATATTTTTCATATGAGGGTGTATTTTTATGTTTCCGGAGCTGTAGATTTTGAAAATGATCTCCATTTTATGATTACGCCACTGCGTTTTAACTTATTTAAGTTTTTCGAATTTATCCAATATTAAGGTCTACTTTTATGTTTCTTGAGCCGTAGATATTGAAAATGACATCCATTTAATGATGACGCCATTGCATTTTGACTTATTTAAGTTTTTCGAATTTATCCAATTTAAAGGTCTACTTTTATGTTTTCGGAACCGTAGATTCTGAAAATGACCTCTATTTTATGATTACGCAACTGCGTTTCAACTTATTTAAATTTTTAGAATTTAACAAGTATAAAGGTCTAATTTTATGTTTCTGGAGCAGTAGATTTCCCCCATTTTGTAAATGACCCAATTTAAAGTTTATGCCACTGTTTTGGATTATAAAAGTTTCTTTTTTTACTTTTTCGGTATAAGGATCTACTTATATGTTATCCGAGACGTATTGAAATTTTTCTAATCTTTAATATTTAAATTTATCTAATATTTAAGCTCCATTTTATGATTAAGCCGCTGCATCTTGATTAATTAGGCTTCATTTTGGATTTTTTCAATACAAAGTTTCATCAATATGTTTTCGAGTATGAATAAATAAATAAATATTATGAAGCTAAAGTAAAATTAACCACAGAATACAAACTAAAAAGCCGAAAAGCAACTGGTAATAAATTTAATCTTCCGTATTCAGATTTTTCAGCTAATTGTTCGAAATCTTATAATTTTGTGATAGGAGACCACAACATTAAAAAAGATAACTAAAATTAAATTAAAAATGAGACAATACATATTTTATTTATTTTGAGTAGATATTTTTATTTATTTATTGAAAAATAAATTAATCCTTCGTATTATGTTTTTTATTCGAAGGAAAAATCAAAAACACTTAACAAAACCGAAACACAGTGGCCTAATCTTAAAATGTAAGTCGTTTTAAAAACTAAGGCTCCGGCATCATAAAAGTAGACCTTTAAATTGGATAAATTCGAAAAACTTGAATAAGCCGAAACGTAGTGGCGTAATCTTAAAATGGAGGTCATTTTCAAAATCTACGACTCCGGAAACATAAGAATACACTCTTTTATGATAAAAATTCGAAACACTTAAAGAAATCGAAATGCGGTGGCCTAATCTTAAAATGGAGGTCGTTTTCAAAATCTACGGCTCCGGAAACATAAGAATACATCCTCATATGAAAAAAATCCGAAAAACTCAAAGAAATTGAAATGCGGTGGCCTAATCTTAAAATGGAGGTCGTTTTCAAAATCTACTGCTCCGGAAACATAAGAATACATCCTCATATGAAAAAAATCCGAAAAACTCAAAGAAATTGAAATGCGGTGGCCTAATCTTAAAATGGAGGTCGTTTTCAAAATCTACAGCTCCGGAAACATAAGAATACATCCTCATATGAAAAAAATCCGAAAAACTCAAATAAGTCGAAACGCGGTGGCCTAATCTTAAAATGGAGGTCGTTTTCAAAATCTACGGCTCCGGAAACATAAAAGTAGACCTTTATATTGGATAAATTCTAAAAACTTAAATAAGTCAAAACACAGTGGCGTAAACATAAAATGGATGTCATTATCAAAATTTACTGATCGGGAAACATAAAAATACACCCACATATCGAATTTGTCAAAAAAACTTAAATGATTCGAAACGCAGTCACGTAATCTTAAAATGGAGATTATTTTCAAAACTAGGTACAGGACAGCATAATACTAGTCCCTAAGAAATCCGAATAGGTACAATAAGTCGATATCCGTAAGTGAAAATTCTACTTAGGAGAGCATAATAATAGACTTTCATATTGGAGGGGGGAGGGGATGGCCATTATTTAAAAAAAATATATAAAATTTACAAAAACTTAAAACATTAATTTGAAATGAAAACGGTTGAATTTGAATTGGAAAAGGTTTAATTTGAAATGGAAATGGTTGAATTGACTTGGAAAAAGTTTGATTTGATCTGGAAAAGGTTGAATTTGACTTGGAAATAATTGAATATCACATAGAAATATCACACTGAAAAAATCTAAAATGTTAAAATAAATGGATATGCAACTGCGTAATCAAATTTTTTTTTGTATTTTTTAAAAGCTATGCCGTCGATAATATAGTAAGTGGCCTTCATTTCGAAAAAAATCGAAAATTGACAAAAATTCTAAAGTTGAATTTGAAATGGAAAAGGTTGAATTTGACTTGGAAAAGGTTGAATTTGAAATGGAAAAGGTTTAATTTGACTTGGAAAAGGTTGAATTTGATTTGGAAAAGGTTGAAATTGACTTGAAAATGCTATACATTATTCAACTGAATACCTCCAGGTCACTCGAGACGTCAAAGACGTCAAATGCCTATGGGCCTGTAAAAGAGCAACAGGAAAAAATTGGGGACTCAAACCTAAAATGGTAAACTGGCTATATATAACCGAACGGGTACGGAATTATTTCTGTACCCACATATCCCAGGGCCTTCCAGGTGTGCTCAATCCCTTGATCCTGCCTTCAAGTAAGTAAGGTTCAAGTATTTGAATAATATCTATATCCTTACCTTATATGTTACAATTTTCTTGGCACTTTCCTTTATCAAATCATTACCGATCATCGTCCTTCTTATGCCTACAACCTTCTCCAATTTAAGTCCTCAATCCATTCTCTCACTACAAGATCCCGACCCTCTGACCTATACATCCCTTCTCATAGATCTGCCTCATTCCAAAATTCCTTTATAGCCCGCTCTGTCAACTTTTGGAATTCCCTCCCGATCAAAATTCGACATGCCCCTTCCCTGTATACATTCAAAAACCTCCTATTCCAATTCCTGTTCCAAAAACAGTCTGATACCAGCTAACTATTGATATTATATATGTATTGAGTAGCAATCATATAATCATAACACTTGGTAATAGATAGTACATGCATTTCCTACTATCGACGTAGGAATTTCAATACATACATTTTTTTTTATATATATTTTTTTTTTATTCAATTATAAGTAACTGTTTATTTTTATATATATATTCAAGTAAAGTTTTTTTTTTTTTTATGAAATGAACTCATTGTATCTCTTTTTCGTTCTTCATTTCTTAAAGTGTATGTTTATGTTGTTCAACCCTTAAATATAATTTTGTTCATAGTTCAAGTGATTCGTTCATAGTTTTAATTGTTTTGTTCATAATTTTAAATGCTCTGTGCATAGTTTTATCTGTTTGTATATAGCTTGTGCACCTAAGATTTTCTTTACTTTTTATTTCATTTTATCAATTTTATTTATTGTTTCAACGTTCAGGCCAGTAATATTCTATTATTTTGTACATTATTGTTATTCTGAAGGGACTTAGTCCCAGAATAAAGTTTTTTTTCTATCTATCTATCTATCTATCTATATGTACTGTTGTAATGTAATGGTGGATATTGATCTGCAGCAGTTTGATAATTTTTTTGTTACATGTTATTTCCGGGGAAGGGAGGGGTGGTTTTTCAGACAAAGCCAATGGTAGGGTTCCTCCATCAGATTCAGTTTTCACTTTGTCTTTTGGTTTCTTCCCATCGTTCGACCTCGCTTTCTATTCTTTATCTGATTTTGAGGAGTTCCCCGAGGCTGAGGTCTGGCTTCCAGCCCGTGAACGTGGTAGAGATGGGCTTCTGGATCCAGTTTTCACTGGATCCTTTGGCCTAGCCCCACCTCCATACACGACCGATGGCCTCGACCTCGACCTCGATGCACTCCTTGTAGTAGAGGAGGATTTCTTGATTTCCCCCTCTTTTGAAGCCCCAGATCTTGGTGTTTCATCTTGTACTTCCTCTGGAGCAGGCTTGTTCTCAGATGCCTGAATGTAATGACGTAAATGCCACAACAAGCCTGCATTCCGTGTGTTGTGAGGCTCAGGAGGCTGGTCTCCGGTATGTTGAACACTCTAAAAGATCCTCTTTCCAAAGTCTTAAAGTTGAATACGGTCTAGTTACTAATACCAGTTATTGACTGATTTTGTATCTGGAGCCAGTTGAGATAATATTCAGCAATCAGAGCCTTTCCTGGAAAGAAAGAAGGCTCCGATCCTGGTGATTTTTTAGTTCACTAGCTTCACACCCTCCTCGATCGTGATGCTTGGTGCGATGTTTTTAAACCATTCGACAGTATGGTCGTCCAGACAAGACACTAGACATCCACTGAGTTTGTAGAGTGTTCCGTCGAATTTCTCCACCAATTTGTAAATCGTCAAGCTGAGGATCGCTTCCTTTAGTATTTCGCACTGGTCGTAGCTAATTTAGATCTGCGGATAGTTAATAGGAACCACTGCTACCAACTGTCCCCTAGTGACCTTTTTTGGCCTTTTGGCTTCCTTTGGTTTCTTAGCAGTTGATGCTGAGGTTCCTAAGGATGTTCTTGCACGCTTCTCCAAAGTCAGTCTCGATCTTGGGCGTCAACTTCTCTTCCTCTGTCTGTGGTATTGGAGCTTTGCCCTCCGGTATGGCAGCTTTATTTGCTGTCAGGCTGCCAGGCTGGAAAGCCCTGCAGAGGCGTTATTTTAGTGAAAACCATAAAAATAAATTTAATTAAAAAAAAAAAAGGTCTTACTAGGTTAATATTCATTTTCCCTAATCCCTCGAATAGAGTTTTACAATTCCTTTTTAAAGCTTAAAAAAACAAAAACAAAAAAACAATATAATATATACATAAAACGTGAAAACAAACTGAAGAAAATAAAACTGGCTATTATTAATACTAACGATGAATTTATTTATTTCTGTTGATTTAAATAACTGTTAAAGGAAATGAAAATTATGAACAAGACATTAGATTTATAAGAAAACAAAGAAAATACAATTAACTTTAATTATCAACAAAAAGAAGATAAAATTATTATAGAATTAACATTAACTTAGACTATACAATAAACCAATTACAAATATTTGAAAAAAAATAGATAGATAATTTTTATTTTATTTTTTATTTCTTTATGACATTTACAACTGTATTACATAAATACATCAAGTAAATTTGGACATAATTGATATAATGACATGAATACACTTGCTGAGTAACTACCCAATGGTAGCACTCTAATGATATGACTACAAGATAGATAATAAAAACTTATATATACTTATTTACTAAATCTCAATGCCGAACTTTGTCCAATTGGCACATTGAGTTATCTGAGGAATTAACTAACTAGCTCCAGGGCGCTACAGGCCGGTGTGCTCCTTGGCCACCTCAATGAGCCTTCGCCAGATGGCTCTATCTTGCGCAGTCGCTCGCCAGTTGCGGGTATGCAATAATTCTCTGCTGTCCCGGATGATGATGTCCTCCCATCTTAGACGTGGTCTGCCTTTCCCTCTTGTTCTGCAGAGCTTCCCATCAAGCAACTTCCTTGGGACTTCCTCTTCTGGTATTCTGGCCACATGGCCAGCCCAACATAGTCGCCCAAGTTATCCCAGAGTTATCTGAGGAAGCGGGAACTTATTCCAGCTAGCGTTATCAGGGTCTCCCCAGTCCACCTCTTTAAACTGTGAAAATGTTCATTCACCAACTTGTAAAATCAAACGGCACTCATCGCTGATAATCACAGGTTCATGGATAGGAAAAGAAAATCCGGTGTAAAACTAAAGTATTTCACTCACAAAAATCCTTAGCGTGCCTTAACACTCGTGAGGTTCCGCCATCTCTCTTCAAACTGTCTTTTGTTTTTCCTCCCAATCATCTGTTGGTTATTCTAATCTGAAATAAAATGAATACTTAAAACTAAGACTTATTTTAAACTAATACTTATTATTAAAACTAATATTAAATACTTGATTTTATATTTAATCCTCTTCGAGTTAATAAAAAACTAACAATTATTTTACGAATTAATTTTTTTCGTATTTTATTTTTCGTCACACTCCGTATGTCCAAAATGTGAGAGGCGTGTCTCGAATCTTATCAGTACATGATCAATTTGATTTCTCGTCATGTTGTCAGGAGATACCCATGTTACCTTGTGGGATTCTTTGTGTTTGAAGTAGGTGCTCATGATTCTGAGTCCCTTTTCTTCTGTGAAGCTCGCTATTCGAATACCATTGTCATTGCATTGATCATGCCTGCTTTGTGTACCAATGGTTGATCTAAAATCTAACTCTTTTGCCTATTTTATCATTTAAGTCTCCAATTATAATCTTAGTGTCAAACCTACAAAGAGCTTCGTATAATCTTTCCAGGATCCCATAAAAATCATCCTTTACTTCATCATCTTTTTCCTCTGTCAGTGCATGTACATTTATTACACTGATATTAAAGAACTTTCCTTTAAGTCTTATTTGACAGATGCGTTCATTTATTATTAGTTACTGGCAATATATTAGTGTGTGCTTTAGGCTCTTTTTCATCATAAAACCTGTACCAAAGGTATTCTGCCAGTTACCACTGTTGTTGAGGATGTATTTCTGAAGCTCGACCATCTCCACATTCCTCCACCTGATCTCTTGTAGAGCCAAGATGTGTACATTTTTTTTTCCAATTCCTTCTCTAGGCTTCTGCTCGTGTCTGCTTGCAGTTGGCTTTTAATATTCCAGGTTGCAGATAGTTGTCTTTATTGTGCCTCAAAGGTTGTCTATTCAGAACCCTTCTATCAATTACTACTTCTATATAGAGAGCTGTTGGCGCTACTAGACCAACCTGGCAGGCTATCTGTTAAAATTCTCTGGAAAAAAAATGTCTACACGTTATAAAATGCATCTGAAGTGGCTCTTTATGCATCTAAATGGTGCCAGCAAAGTCTTTGGTATTCCTAAAAACTCAACAATATCAAATGGGAATTTAGTTTGCTAATCCCAAAACAGATTCCTTCTTCTTTTTCACTATGGAAGAAGAAAGACAGAATGAATGAAGTTTTTAACGATTACTGGACTTACTGTTTGAAGGAATTTGTAAAAGCTGCAAAAGATAGAAAACTCCTTCACAGGTGGAAGGTCTGGAGTATCTTGGCAGAAAGGATTTTCAAATCGCAAACTGGATGTTTTGTACTAAACACCTAATACTGTCACTCCCAATAGCACTATGACATATATCTTAGGGATATTTAGTCAACATTTGAAAAATTCCAATTAAAACAACAAAGGATGGAAACGCATTTTTTTTACCTATTCCAGAGCAGGTAAAGTTCCTAATTCTGTTCTATTTTGTTTTGGTGTATGTATCTATTTATGTAGTTTGCAATTCTGAACAATGTCATTTAATTTCTTTCATTCTGAAGGCTGTCCGAATCTGGAAAGATAAACAAAACTTTTTTTTTATTATTAAAAAATAGCTTTTATGAACATAAAAATGGAAGGAATATGAAATTTACTAATAATTTTCAAAAATAGAGAAGGCGTGATGGTTCCTTCTATGCGACAACTATTTATTTGTCTTCTCCACCGTCCTTTATCAGAGGTCTAGTCAACTGGAAACTCTTCCATCAAATTCTTTCCAAACAAATTGACCTCAGAATAACCCTGAAAACCCCAGAAGACCTTGATAATGCCGTACATTCCTTTACCACCACCATTCAACAAGCAGTCTGGACTGCTTCCTCCCCTAATCATTCCCCAATAATTCCTAAAAGAAATAAGTTACCTCAACACATCCTCGAGTTAATCCAAACCAAACGCCGTACCAGAGTGTTATAGCAACGCACCAGACATCCCACAGATCACCGTTCCTATAATTATTACTCTAAAAAAGTCAAGCAAGTATTATCTAACTTCAGATCCCAATCCTTTAACTCTTACCTTACCTCCCTCTCCGCTCACGACAATTCCCTCTGGAATATCACCAAAAAAATTCTAAAATCCCAAAATATTTCCCATCACCTCCGTCGAGGCGATGGCTCCTAAGAAAAAACTGTGGAATTCGCCAAACACCTCTCCTGTACATTTACTCTTCATCCTGAATCCCATTCCATCCATACTGCAAAAGTAGAAAAATTCCTCTCCTCACCAATTCCACTTTCCCTACCACCAAAAGCAGTTCATCCTTCTGAGGTCAAATATAATTTACAAAAATTATCTTCCCTCAAATCTCCTGGATACGACCTTCTAACCCCACAGATCCTTCATCAGCTACCACCCAAAGTGATCATATTCCTCACATATATATACAACTACATCCTAAGAACTACCCATTTTCCTCTCTTATGAAAACATTCCACCATCGTCCTTTTCCTGAAACCAGCCAAACCTTCCAAAAATATTTGAAAAAATCCTGTTAAAAAGAATCCTACCCATAATAGAATCACAAAGCCTTCCTACCCATCAATTCGGATTTCGTTTCCAGCATTCCACCATTCAACAAGGACTCCGAATTGTTGACCACATATCCTCAGCCTTAGAAAGCAAAGAATATTGCTCAGGAGCATTCCTGGACATTGAGCAAGCTTTCGACCTCGAATGACACAGCGGACTACTCTTCAAGCTCAAAACCCACCTACCCCAGTCCTCATATCTAATACTCCGATCCTACCTCTCTGACCGCTCCTTTCGAGTTCATTGTGGTACAAAATTCTCCAACTGCCATTCAATTGAGGCGGGAGTTCCTCAAGGTAGCGTCTTGGGTCCCATCCTCTACATTCTGTTTACTGCTGATATTCCTACTCATCCCGAAACCCTCCTGGCAACATTTGCTGATGACACAGCCATCCTATCTTCCAATCCAGATCCTATAACAGCATCCTCAAACCTACAAACTCACCTTTCTCTTATTGAACATTGGTGTAATAAGTGGCGTCCATCCATGATCCAATCATCCAATGGAATCATCCATTTATGATCCAAGTAAATGAATCCAAATCCAAACACATCACTTTTACCCTTCGGCACAAGTCCTGTCCACCAGTCTACTTCAAATCCATACCACTTCCTCTCTCAGACACAGTCCGGCACCTTGGCTTTCTTCTAGGTAAAAGAGTAACGTGGAACCCACATACCCGACTTATAAGACAACAACTAAACAGACGATACAGACAGCTATATAGACTAATGAATAGAAAATCTCAACTTTCAGTTGACAACAAACTACTAATCTACAAGACAATCCTGAAACCTATCTGGACCTATGGACTAGAGCTATGGGAGTCAACAAATCTTCTAACATTAAGCGCATTCAATCTTTTCAATCTAAAGTCCTCCGAACAATAGTCGATGCTCCCTTCTATGTAACCAATAAAACCCTTCCATAATGACCTTCATATCCCATTTGTTATTGACCTAATCCCAGATAAATTTTCCAAATTTCACCAGAAACTCACTCATCATCCAAATCCTGTAGCACAATCCCTATCTAGCTCCAGCCATCCCTACAATCCTTCCCGGAGGTTAAAACGGCAGTGTCCCTGCGACCTTTTGTATATATGTATATATTGGAGTACTGACAATGGCCAGATTCTCCACTCAAGTCCTGGCCGTCTGTCGCTCTAGTGCCCTCCATCAGTCTCCACTGGCTTGCAATACCAGTGATGCAGCTGGGAGAGAAGCACTGGGATCTCCTGGGGTCTTGTCTTGGCTTCCACATTTGGGGGACAAAGCATGACTCAGAATCCCCTAGGTGAATGTAAATATTGTATACAGGTGTGAATGTGTTTTATATATTTCAATTTCGTTTAACTTCTCTCTATTTTTTTTTGTATTTATTATTTTTTTTTTTTTTACCTTTGTATGTTAATTTTCTTATTTTACTTTCCTCAACTCTTTTTCTTTTATCTCTATTTTAGTTATCATTTGTATGTATATATTGTTTGAATGTTTAATGTAGCACTAATATTAATGCCCTCCAATGCGGTAGAACGTATTAATTTTCAAATAATAAAAAAAAAATTTATTTGTGATGTAGTTTCATCTTCTACATCCTACATTCCGATTTTTTTACTCTGATGTTCCATTTTGGAGTTTTGAATGACTTCTCAATTTTTTATAGGCTCCATGAGTTATTAGCATTGAGAGGATCAAAGAAAATGGCAAGTACATGTAAGGTTACTTGAGCAACCTTTAAACACTTCAACTGTTACTTATCTTTAAATCAGATGTTAATGATTATTTATTAGAAAATACCTTCTTGTATTGTTATATTGGATTAGTGTTAGAATTAACTTGTGTTGTAATAACGTGTAATTAAATTCTTTTACTTTAATTGAATAAATCACGTCTATAAAAGATCTTAGAAATTTAATTACAAGATCTCAACACATAAGAAATGACTCTTCTATACGTTCAAATTGTGAAGAGAAGTGAGGAAGACTTTGTGGTTCATTGTGTTTCAGTCGACAAAAGAAATTGGTTTTTATTACCAGAAGACACCCAGGACTTGAAATTTCATACGTCTCTATCAAGTAAGAAACCTTTATTAAATGCTGTGTATGCTATAAAAAATGTTAATGGTTATAGAACAATAGGGGTTAAGATTGATGATGACATTAAAAAGGAATATTTTGATGAATCATCTAATATTTGTTTTAGAGAGTTACCATTGGAGGAATGTCTTCCAAAAACAATTCCTTGCAGACCTACAGACACTCAATCAGAATTAGAAGATCATATTAAACGATTAGAGATGCAATTAAAAATTAATTCGGAACAAAATGAAATTAAACTGCATCATATTGAAAAAAATTTTATTTTAGAACCATTTGATAAAAAGCAATCAGATCCTATAGAGTGGCTACGTAGGTTCGAAGAAGAATGTTGTCGATTTCAGATAAAATCCGATAATTTAAAAATTCAAGCGTTACGTTTTTATCTCATTAATGGTCCGGCTAATGATTGGTATGAGAATAATTGGAGAAGATTGGTCTGAACGATTCATGGGGCATATGGAGGGACTCTTTTAAGAATATTTTTGTTGATAAAGGCTGGTCTCTTGTGAAAAGAGCTTTAGGCTACAAATATTTAGGCGGATCCCTAGTCGACTATGCCCTCACCAAGGAGAGATTATTACTTGACATAGAGCCTAAAGGCACGGATATCTCCCGTATAAACCAGATTGTTTTCGGTTTGCCAAATGAGGCTCAGTTGAAACTCGATCGAGAAAAAATTTGTAATTTGTATGAATTATACTCAAAACTACGAAAATTAGAAGATGCGTTTATAAAAAAGAAGGAAGAAAAACTATCAAATCCAAAATCTATTGTGAATCCCGCTTTAAATTATTATAAAAAAGGCGAACCACAGCATAAGAGTAATTATCAGCGTAAGCCATGTTCTCACTGCGAAACCCTCGGTTTTCACAATCGTTATCATTTAATGTCCGAATGTCGTAACAAAAATAAAACTCCAAACCAACCAAAAATAAATCAAACTGATCTCGATTTAAGCGAAATCGATCTTGATTCAGAACATTTAAACTAGAAAGCCGGGCGAAGTTAGATCCGCTGATTAAACTAAATGTTGTTATAAATGACAGTATTAAAATTAAGGCTATTTATGATAGTGGCTCAAATGTAACATTAATAAATCAACAAATTGCTGATTTGCTGAAGTTGAAGTTAATTAAACAAAGAGCAGCGTTAAGAACTATCGGCGGACTTAATTTCACCTCAGCCCGGGCTAAAATTAGACTCCGTATTGGAGACATTACTGATTACATTACAACATATGTAGTCAAGAATAATAATTTCTCCTATGATTTATTACTAGGTATAGATGCCATCAAGAAATTTAAATTACTACAAGATGAGAATCTAAGAATTTTGCAACGTACCAATGACACAAAAATCATAACATCAGAAGATCTCTCTTCTGATATAATAGATAGAAAAGATAGAAATATAAATTTAACACGGTCAAAACTTGATCAGATTGAGACATACGGTCCTCTTCAAAACCAGAATACAACTACTTGTAAGAACTTAAGAAGTGTACAGCATATTGAACAAGAGGAGCACAAAAAACAGATTTCATATTTACTAAAAAAATACCAACATATTTTTGCTAAAGACAAGTTCGACATAGGTAAAGTTCATTCACGAGAAGCAGAAATAAAACTAATCAGAGATGAGTTTGTCACTTCTCGCCCTTATAAATGTTCTATCCCAGATGACGATGAAATACGAAGCCAAATAAAAGGACTCTTGCAAGCTGGGATCATCGAAGAATCAGACTCCCCATTTTCTTCGCCCGTCACACTGGCCTACAAAAAGGAAGAAAAGAGGAAATCTCGACTCTGCATAGATTTCCGAAAGCTAAACAAATTAGTAGTTCCTGAATGTTTCCCGTTTCCTACTATTCAAGATGTAATTGATAGAGTAGCTAATTGTGAATTCTTCACCGTTTTGGACATCAATTCTGCATTTTGGTGCATATCGCTTCGTGAGCGGGATCGGGAAAAGACCTCTTTTATTACGAAATATAGAAAATTTATGTTTAAAGTTCTTCCGTTTGGTATTAAAAATGCTTCCGCTATAGTCCAGAGAATACTATCCAACATTATAAGAAGAAATAACCTGGACAATTTATGCATAAACTACATTGATGATATTTTAATTTTTTCTCGGAATTGGGAAGACCATCTTCAGCATATCAGCAAGGCTTTAGAAGTTATGATCACTGAAGGTTTCAAACTGAAAATAGAAAAATGTCTGTTTGGTGCGAAATCAGTAAAGTATCTAGGACACAAGTTTTCGAAAAATAAAGTGTCACCCGCCCAAGATAATTTAATATCGATTCAGAAACTCCAGAGGCCCTCAGACAAGACAGGTGTTCGGAGCATTTTAGGCTCCATAAACTTTTATTTGAAGTACATAGAACAAAGTGCTGTCAAACTAGAACCATTGCATCGGTTATTGAAGAAAAATGTTAAATTCGAGTGGTCAGATGAATGTGAAGAAGTTTTCAATATGATAAAAAACTTTTTGTGCAGTTCCCCGGTCCTCGCTATATATGATATTGAGAAGCCTGTCTTCATAGAGACAGATGCAAGCTTAAAAGGTATCGGAGCAACCCTAAAGCAACCACAAGAAGATGGCCTACTTCATCCTGTCGCTTACTACTCACGCAAGCTTTCAGAACGTGAGAAACGTTTAGATGTTATTCACTTGGAATGCAAAGCCATTAAAGATGCGATTAAGTTCTGGCAATACTACTTAATTGGACGTCACTTTACAGTTTGCTGTGATCACAAGCCTTTAGAAAACTTGAGGACAAAAGCCAGATCTGATGAAATTCTGGGAGATTTGATTCTTTATTTATCCCAGTTCAACTTTGATATTATCTATAAACAGGGAAAAGATAACGTTCTGGCTGATCTACTCTCCAGAAATCCAGTCATTGAACACTTCGAGAATGAAGATTCAATCCGGATCACCAACTTAATAGACTTGTCAGCCATAAAAAAAGACCAGGCTGATAATTTTTCAGAGCTGAGAGCGACTGACCAGATTTTATCAAAGCAGGGCATAATTTTCAAAAATATTAGGAAGAAATCAAGAATTTTTGTATCCCAAGCATTTGGAAAAGAAATTATTAAAATCATTCATCAACACTATGGCCATATCGGCCCATCTCACATGAAAGCAACTATCAGACCATATTACTATTTCAAGGGCCTAGATAAAGCAATTAATGACTTCTATAGGAGTTGCAAGATTTGTATTGAGAACAAAACTCGTCGTAGTCGTGCCATCGGCCTGCTCTCCCGTCTCGGCCCAGCCACAGAGCCTTTCCAGATCATGTCGCTCGACAGTGTCGGAGGTTTCGGAGGGAACCGCTCTTCCAAACGTTACATGCACATTCTCGTTGACCACTTCACAAGATTTGCATGGATCTCTACAACAAAGGGTCAAACAGCTAAAGATTTCATAAACTTACTCGATCCTGTAGTTAAACAACATAATATCTCGATTCTACTGGCTGACCAATATACAGGTATTAACTCAACTTTTTTCCTGAAATATTTGAGAAGTGTTGGGACTCAGATCGTTTTCACATGCATTGACAATCCCAGTTCCAACGGATTAAATGAAAGATTGAATCAGACCTTAGTGAATCGCCTGCGATGTAAGATAAACAATGGCAATAGAAGAGCCTGGTCTACCTTGGCAGAAGAATGTGTGAACGAATACAATAATACCATCCATAGTTCCACCCACTTTGAACCATCGTATCTATTGTTCGGCCATCAATCTTCTATATCTCCACTTGGAAACACTCCATCCTCTTTAGAAGAAGACCGCAAGATAGCTTTCCGGAATTCAACGAGGAGTTTCAGTATCAATAAGAAACGCGTTGATAGGAATAGAACGGAACATACTTTCAACGTTGGCGATTTAGTCTACGTCGAGAATGGCAATAAATTAAGTTGCAATAAGCTTGATCCAGTTCGGATTGGACCATTCCCAGTCGTCAGACGGATTTCTTCGTTGTTCTATGAAGTAGCCAGCAGAAAGAGGAAGAACGTCTCAAACTTGTTCCACTCCAGCAAGCTGCTTCCTTACTTCCCGCCGCCGCCTCAAGAAGCGACCTCCAGGGGGGAGGTGTAAGGTTACTTGTGCAACCTTTAAACACTTCAACTGTTACTTATCTTTAAATCAGATGTTAATGATTATTTATTAGAAAATACCTTCTTGTATTGTTATATTGGATTAGTGTTAGAATTAACTTGTGTTGTAATAACGTGTAATTAAATTCTTTTATTTTAATTGAATAAATCACGTCTATAAAAGATCTTAGATACAATACACAATTAGGGTGTTCACTCATATCCTGAACATCCATAGTGAACATAAAACAATTAAAGAGCTTACCTATATGTTTTTTGAGCTTTAAAATATAACATAATTATAACAAAAAAATACATATTAATTTAACACTGTTGTCTTGAGTTAAAATGCCAAAGAATAATCATGTAATATTAAACTAAATATATTTAGGAAAAATTTAAGTTTATTTTTCTTTTAAAATCAGTTGAAGGCTGTAGTATGTCACATTCTGCTAGAAGAATCGTGTACATTCTATCATTAGTCATTTCTAAATAATGGATAATTTATGTGGATATTATATTATATAATGATAGTTTTTACTGATATTTCCTTAATTTGATCCTTCTGCAATTTGATAATAAATATGAATTTATCATTTATTTCATTATATTTGAAGATATAGCTTTAACTGAGATAAATTTACTTTTTGTAGGGCTGAACCAGTTAGTGATGTAAACAAGTTTGTTCCTGCTGAACAAGTTACCGATGAGGGTGAATTTGATGGTCAACTGAAGTTTGTAACAGTGCTTGATCATATAAAATGTTTTAAATGGTCTCAAAGTGACAGTCAGTGGTTTCCACTTGAGAATGTGACAAATTCTGAACAGGAGAGTGATACTCAGAGTGGTTTTTATGAAGGCAAGGTAATTTAATTTTAATTTTTGTTTTTAATAGCTGAGTTATTAAATGAGCAAATTCAAATCCATCTTATTGACTAATTAAGCTGACATCTATAAGGTTGTTTTGTCTTTTTGACTTATGTCCACTAGGGGTGGAATGCTTTTTCTTTGATTGATAATCACTGATTGCTAGATGTTTCATTTATAATTCTTTGAATTATCCATTCCAATTGCTACCTAGTTGGGCTGGGCTTAACTTCAGTATCTCTAGATTTTGTTGAGGTTTAAATCTAAATTTAGCTTGTGAATATGATTCTTAAGAAGTTTTAGTGATCCCCTGTGTTTGTAACCATCATATGATAAGCAGAAAATACAGAGTGAATATTTTTAGGCTTTGAGCAAATTGTTCACCTTAGATTTCTCAATCTGCCTGACAGCGATGAAAGATTATTTTAGTGTCAAGAATAATGTTTCGAGCATAATTGTATTTCCTACCCAAGATAGAACAATTATTTTTCATCAATTGAAGTTTGCAGGAAGATAATACTGTAGACAGTAAAAATGAAAGATCTGATGTCAAATATACCTCTCCATGTACAAGTATGTTGATTCTATAATCAAAATGACAATACTAGCTGTAGTATAGTAATTATGACAGAATCATATATGATTTATGACACAGATACAGTTAAAGCTTAAGATAATACTAATCCATGAGCAAATTTTTGTGATATATGTCAACAAATCTCCCATACATATTGTGCCTACTTGCTGGATTACGACCACAAAACTATTTTTTGCATAGAGTATCTTCTATCGAATTCTGAAGAAATTGAACCCTAAGAAGAGAAGACTTGGACATCAGATAACATTGACTGCCAGAATTAAAAATCAATTGTAGTTAATTTTGTAATTTTGTAGGAATATCAACATCAAGATCCTTTAGGACCTCATATCAACCTTGCTGGGCAACCACCGTTGATAGATTTACCACCACAGCAGCCGTAACATCAGCACGATCCCCAGGTATGAGGCAAGTTGGTTCTTAACTTAACATGTACCTCAGTCTTTCTACTCTAATTATCCTTATTTCTACATTTTGACAATCTTACTTCACTCCTTTTCAGCCTAATTACCCAACTCTCACTAATCACTCCTCAAGGCTCATGCCCCTTAGATATATTTTTAGTCTATGACTGTGGGATTCCTGTAGAATGAAAATTACGTTCTTTACTGTTAGACTGAACTCAACATTTACCTACATCAAAATCTTATAAACATTATTATGCTGACCAAAACTCATTTCATATTACAGAAAAAGTTATATCTTTCAAACTTAAATACATTTACAATAGACTGTCCTGCAGCAACTGAAATTAAATCCACTCGAAACTGAGTATAAAGGTTGACTTGTCTGATAAAATACATGTGATAGGTATTCTTTTACTGACCAATTAAACAAAAATATTAGTAACCTTAATTTTTTTATTTCACTGAGTATGTGATCTCCCCAACAGGTGATCTTAAATTTCTTCAACGAGCGCCCTTAATTGGTTCCTTGGTTTCAATCCTTCCTTACTGGTCGCTCCCAGTATGTTGTAATCCCTAATTGCCCCTTCCTCCTCACCGAACTGTTGCGTTTGACAAATCCTTTGCAATTCAAGCCGCTTCCCTCTGGAATTCCATCCCTGCTGATATTCGACATGCACAATCAGTTTTCCCTTTCAAACCTCTCCTCTTTAAACACCTACTCTTTTCTCAATCTGACTGATTATGAAATATACCTAAGAGAACTAACTATCTAAGAACCCCCAAAGACTATTTCTGTTTATTTATGTTATTTTAGTTTCCTTTGTTTGTCTTATATATATATATATATGTTCACTTTTCTTGTCTTTTTCTCTCTCTTCTGTATTTTTACTTTTAATTTACTATTTTTGTAAATATTTAATTTATTTATGACCACCCAGACATGCATTCTGTACTTATAATTGGTTATAATGGGACAACAGTCCCAGAATAGTAAAATATATTTTTATTTAATTTCAAATATTTTCGTTACGGGAAATATTGGAGAGAATATCGGAAAAAATTAGAGTACAGTGGTGTTTTTCACCAGCTGTGTATTAATTTTAAAAAGGCTTATGATTCTATTGACTGCCAGAAACTGTATAATATTTTAATCGAGCAGGGGACTCCAAAAAAAACTTAGTAAATTTCGTCAGGATGTGCTTAACGGAAACACTCAATAAAGTTAAAATCAGTAAAGGGCTGCAGTGGTCAAATGAGTTAAGACACCTCCAAAATTTTATACTACAAGTTTAAATCACGTTCGTGGGATTTAATAAACAAAAAAAAAAGATAAAAAATATAAATAATTAATAATAAATAAATTAGTGCAGTACCTACTTGATTGCTTAAACCACTACGCGCGGGTTCGATTCGCATATGGTGAGATTCACCTCCCCCCCCTGTGTGAGTACCCTAAGATTCACAGGAAGGTGAAAGCGACCCCTGTGTCTAATAACATTGCTCCTTTGGTCCTCCAGATTGAGGGTTGGGCACAGGGCTAATAAACCTATCCTGGAAAAACGAACAACAGGATAGAGAGATCTGCAAAAGGTTGCCAACCATTCTGATGAAGGGGGAGTGATTGTGATCGCGTCCGATTATTATAAACCACGTGCTTCCTGGATATCATTTATAGCATTTCCAAGTCAAATTAAACTTTTTCCAAGTCAAATTCAACGTTTTCCATTTCAAATTAAACTTTTTCCATTTCAAATTCAACCTTTTTTTAGTTATTTAATTATCTTTAATTTTTTTATGGGTGGGTCTGTTATCGTATGAGTAGTTTTTGAAAATAACCTCCATTTTAAGATTACGCCACTGCGTTTCGAATTATTTAAGTTTTTTTTTATTTATTCGATATAAGGGTGTATTTTTATGTTTCCCGATCCGCAAATTTTGAAAATGACATTCATTTTGTGTTTAGGCCACTGTGTTTTGACTTATTTAAGTTTTTAGAATTTATCCAATATAAAGGTCTACTTTTATGTTTCCGGAGCCGTAGATTTTGAAAACGACCTCCATTTTAAGATTACACCATCGCGTTTCGATTTCTTTGAGTTTTTAGGATTTTTTTCATATTAGGATGTATTCTTATGTTTCCGGAGCCGTAGATTTTGAAAACGACCTCCATTTTAAGATTAGGCCACCGCCTTTCGATTTCCTTAAGTGTTTCAAATTTTTATCATAAAAGAGTGTATTCTCATGTTTCTGGAGTCGTAGATTTTGAAAACGACCTCCATTTTAAGATTATTCCACCGAGTTTCGATTTCTTTGATTTTTTTCATATGAGGGTGTATTCTTATGTTTACCAGAGCCGTTGATTTTGAAAACGAGCTTTATTTTATGATTACGCCACTGCGTTTCAACTTATTCAAGTTTTTCGAATTTATCAAATATAGAGGTCTACTTTTATGTTTCTGGAGCAGTAGATTTCCCCCATTTTGTAAATGACTCCATTTCAAGTTTATGCCACTGTGTTTTGGATTATGAAAGTTTTTTTTTTACTTTTTCGGTATAAGGATCTACTTATGTTATCGGAGACTTATTGAAATTTTTCTAATCTTTAATATTTACATTTATCTAATATTTAATCTCCATTTTATGATTAAGCTGCTGCATCTCGATTAATTAGGCTTCATTTTGGATGTTTTCAATACAAAGTTTCATCAATATGTTTTCGAGTATGAATAAATAAATAAATAAATATTATGAAGCTAAAGTTAAATTAACCACAGAACACAAACTAAAAAGCCTAAACTAAAATAAATTTAACCTAGCGTATTGAGATTTTTCAGCTAATTGTTCGAAATCTCATAATTTTGTTACAGGAGACCACAACATTAAAAAAGATAACTAAAAAATTAAATTAAAAATGAGACAACACATATTTTATTTATTTCGATTAGATATTTTTATTTATTTATTGAAAAATAAATTAATCCTTCGTATTTTGTTTTTTATTCGAAGGAAAAATCAAAAACACTTAACAAAACCGAAACATAGTGGCCTAATCTTAAAATGTAAGTCGTTTTAAAAACTAAGGCTCCAGCATCATAAAAGTAGACCTTTAAATGGGATAAATTCGAAAAACTTGAATAAGTCGAAACGCAGAGGCGTAATCTTAAAATGGAGTTCATTTTCAAAATCTACGACTCCGGAAACATAAGAATACACTTTTTTATGATAAAAATTCACAACACTTAAAGAAATCGAAACGCGGTGGCCTAATCTTAAAATGGAGGTCGTTTTCAAAATCTACGGCTCTGGAAACATAAGAATACACCCTCATATGAAAAAAATCAAAGAAATCGAAACTCGGTGGCCTAATCTTAAAATGGAGGTCGTTTTCAAAATCTATGGCTTCGGAAACATAAGAATACACCCATTTATGAAAAAAATTCAAAACACTTAAAGAAATCGAAACGCGGTGGCATAATCATAAAATGGAGGGCATTTTCAAAATCTACGGCTCTGAAACATAAAAGTAGACCTTTATATTGAATAAATTAAAAAAAACTTAAATAAGTCAAAACACAGTGGCATAAACAAAAAATGAATGTCATTTTCAAAATTTACAGCTCGGAAAACATAAGAATACACCCTCGTATCGAATAAATCAAAAAAACTTAAATAAGTCGAAACGCAGTGGCGTAATCTTAAAATGGAGGTTATTTTATAAACTAGGTACAGGACAGCATAATATAGTCCCTAATAAATCCGAGTAGGTACAATAAATCGATATCCGTAAGTGAAAATTCTACTTAGGAGAGCATAATAATAGACATTCATATTGGAGAGGGGAAGGAGATGGCCATGATTTAAAAAAATATGTAAAATTTACAAAAAATTAAAACATTAATTTGAAATGAAAACGGTTGAATTTGAATTGGATGGAAAAGGTTTAATTTGAAATGGAAATGGTTGAATTTGACTTGGAAAAAGTTTAATTTGATCTGGAAAAGGTTGAATTTGACTTGGAAAAGGTTGAATTTGACTCGGAAATAATTGAATATGACATAAAAATATTATACTGAAAAAATCTAAAATGTTAAAATAAATGGATATGCAACCGCGTTATCAAAATTTTTTTTGTATTTTTCAAAAGCTATGCCTTCGATAATATAGAAGTAACCTTCATTTCGAAAAAAAAATCGAAAATTGACAAAAATTCGAAAGTTGAATTTGAAATGGAAAAGGTTGAATTTGAAATAGAAAAGATTTAATTTGACTTGGAAAAGGTTTAATTTGATTTGGAAAAGGTTGATATTGACTTGGAAATGCTATATATAAGAAGAGAACCAAACTATTTCAGCTTATCTCCTAGAATAACCATAATTCAGTGGAAAGACTAATGGCGTAAGTTAATAAAAGAGTTAAAAGGCGTTATGATTCCCTTTCGTCTGTCCTGTTTAATTTGGCAATGGAACATGCCATTTGGGAGGTAATGCTTATCAAAGAAGGGTTGGATCTGGGTGGGACAACACCCGTACTTGCCTATTGGATGATCTGGTTCTGTTAAGCAAAGACACGGAAACTATAAAACTAAATATGACAACGTTAATGAAAGCCGGTAAAGAACTAGGGCTCGAAATAAACACGGATAAGACAAAATAAAATATATGGTTAGCTTCAAAAATGGCGATATTGTTGGTGTTATCGATATAGAAGGTAATATGTTTGAACAGGTAGAGAAGTTTAGGTATCTAGGGTCTACGATAACTAGAAAAAAACGAAATTGAAGAGGAGATTAAGGTTAGGCTGAAGGCGGGAAATGCTTGTTATTTTTCTGTGACAAAACTACTTAGCTCGTCGCTTCTTGTCCCGCAACTTAAAAACTAGAATCTATAAAACCATTATCTTACTTACAATTCTTTACGAAACGTGGCCGCTTACATTAAGGGATGAGCAGCGTTTTAAGGCTTTTGAAAATAAAGTATTGCGTAGAATATTCGGACCGAAGAAAGATGAGTTAACCGGAGAGTTCA